>JBAIAC010000037.1:1200000-2400000 GCA_037349315.1 Chelydra serpentina | reverse complement strand
ACATAATACATACAGACTGCAATGTCCCCAATGGAGGGGTAAGCGGTGGGCGGGATCAGGCTACAGTTGGTAGGCGGTGAGGGTCTATCACTCACATAGGGAGTACAGACAGTCATAGGTATAAGTAAGTGGGCTGGGAAATGGGAATGGGGCGACCCTCACGTGGTGGGATTCGGCTAGGTTGGGTGGGTTCGGAGCTCAGGGGATGGGGTTCAGCAGTGGGGAGGGTGGTAAGTAGGTCCCTTCCCCCTTGCGGGTGGACGGGATTTCCCCGGCTCATTCTTGGTATTGGCGGTGGCCGGTTATGTGCTCCGTGTAGATGTCACGAGACCAACGGATAGCGTCCGAGACCATTAGGCGTCTCATGAGCCGCGTGTAGTGGCGGCCCACCCCGCAGGTCCTCAGCACGCGTTCGTTGCACGGGTCCCAGGCACCCAGGGCCCCGACGAGAAAGGCGTCGGTGTGCACCTCGTAGCCCTTTGCCCGCAGGGTGTCGGCCAGGGGGGTGTACTTTTCGAGCTTGCGGGCTCGGGCTGCGCGGAAGGCCGGGGTCCTGTTCTCGAACGGGATCGTTACGTCGACCAGGATGATCTTTTTTCCGACCTCGTCCGTGATGACGATGTCTGGGCGCAGCTGGCTGTCGGTGCCGGGGATGGCGCGGTTGACGGCAACCTGTCCCAGGCGCGGGTTGATGGCCTTTACTAGGCGGTCTTGGACGGCGTTGTGGCGCAGTTGCCAGGCTCTGGCGTGGGGCTTGCAGCTGCATAGGACGTGGGGCAGGGTTTCGGCAGCGTATCCGCACTTCCTGCAGCGCTTGTCCGGGTTCCCGTGGCGGACGACTCCGTTGAGGGGGACGCAATTCAGCCGGGCACGGTGTATGAACCGCCAATCGGTGAACCGGGTGAAGCTGCCCGTGGGGAGGAAGTGGTTTCTGGAGTCCCACTTGCTGGTCACCTCGAAGACCTTACCCTGGTCGGGTTTTTTCTTCAGGGTCGCCACGTAGAGGGCGCGGACAGCGGCCTTCAGGGATCTCTCTAGCACGCCTCTGGCTCCGGGGGTGATGACAGTGTTGTCCTCCGAGTCGATCCGCGGCACCAGGACTCCCAGCTCCTGTCGTTCCTCGTTCCATACCCAGCGGCAGCCCAGCCGGTTCCCCAGGCGGCTTGTGGCATTACGGGCGCGAGTCCACAGCGAGGCACTGTCGCCCCTGCCCCAGGCGAACTCGCCGTCCAGGGAGCCGCTCAGGAAGGAAGCCACGTCCTGGTCGGAGGGGGGTCTGTCGATTCGCTTCTCAACGGCGGCGCGTAGAGCGGTCGTCGCGACGTTCCTCACCTTGACGTCCGGGCGGAAGGCGTGCGTGATGACCGCGATGTCGCACAGGTCCCCCATGCGGGGGACGTTGGCGCCACCGTGCCTGTGCGCGATGTAGATGATCTCGTTGCTGGCTCTCTGGGGTAAGGACAGCCAGCTCTTGACCAGCTTCCGAATGGTGTTGTCCGCTTTGTTAAGGGGCACCTTTGCCACGGCGGAGCCTCTCAGGACGAAGGCGATGCGGGGGATCAGGAAGGTGTTGAGGGCGTTGATTTTCTGCCACGGCGCCAGCAGGGATGCGTCGATCTTGGCGGCGTCCTGCAGGATCTCCCGGATGGTGTCCTCGGGGGTCTGCCGGACGCGGAAGCCCGTTGGCGTCCCGAGGTGCTGGTACGCCTGCCCCTCTGCCAGGGGGACGACGGGCTCGCCCTGGACGAGGAACTCCGTCGTCAATACCGAGTCCCTCTTGTTCCCGTCGACGTGGAGGGACGCGCACTTCTTGGCATTGAAGCGGAGCCCCGTCCAGTCCGCGGCTCTCCCGATGGTGTCGAGCATGCCCTGGAGCCTTTCGGGATCATCTGCGATCAGGACCAGGTCGTCCGCGTAGGCCAAGACGCTCACCCATCCTGTCTCACAAGCTAAGCTAAGACAATACATGCAAGGAGACCTCCATGGGGCAGCTTTGGGACCTAGTGCAGAACCTTAAGAACATAGGAAGAGCCATACTGAATTAGACCAATGGTCTGAAGAACTTTACCTGGAGCACATAGTGTTTGGAGAAAAGTTAAACAGCAAGCACCCCCAAACCTCATGATGCCTCTCAGCCCTTCCCCTTGCTGCTCACTTACTTACACTCGGTGTGGTGTAAGAACTCAAGGGCCTGTTAGTATTACAAAGAGATGGTAATTACATTATTGGCCTTTTAACACAGCCTCTAGGATATTAATAACCATCAGTGTCCTGCTGTTCAGCAGCGCTCTAGTGCCCAGGCAGCCAGCCAGCAGGTTTCCACAGGTCACCTCAGCCCTCGCCCCGCCACCAGTTAGCTCATTTACTCCAGTGTTTTCAAGTAGGAAATTAACATGGAAAAGAAACCCATATATGAGTCTATAATCAAATTCACAGGGTGGGTTATTTATTTATTTATGGAGAAAACTGGCCGGCAGATAACTGAACAAGAGATGTAAATGCTGATGGAAAATATGCAGGTTTCTCAGCTTCAAGAAAGGAGGTGCTATTGCCTCTGTATTTCGCACTGGTGCAACGACTACAGGAATCCTGTGTCCCGTTCTGCTATCCACAGTTCAAGAAGGATATCAATACACTGGGAAATGTTCAGAGAAGAGCCACAAGAATGATTAAAGGGCTGGAAAGCATGCCTTATAGCGAGACACTTGAGGAGCTCAATGTGTTAGCTTAACAGAAGGTTAAGGGGTGACTTCCTGCAGTTTAAGCCCATTGCTTCTTGTCCTAGCCTCAGAGGTTAAGGAGAACAATTTTTCTCCCTCCTCCTTGTAACAACAACTTATGTACCTGAAAACTGTTCTCTCATGCCTCCTTTTGTGGATTCAGGCTGGAATTTTCAGAAGAGTCAGAATGGAAGTTAATGGGAGTTGGGTGCCTAACTTCTTCAGGGTCCTTTGAAAATCCCAGCTTTGTTTATTAAGGTCTCTCATCTTAAACACTCCCAGAGACATTTTCCTCCAGTAACTTTTATCCCTCCTTGCAAATTGAAAAACTCTCAAGTCAGTGACTTACTTGAAAGCCACAAATGTACCCAGAGGCTTTGACTGCAGCCTCCTATTGCTCTTCTCCCTGGAGGTTGCCTCTGATGGTTTGAAATGTATATTCCTGCGGCTCCCACAGGCCCTAGGTTATGTGCTTTGATGATCTATTGCCCCTAAGATTTGCCATAATTGAATGTTCCCTTATAATGAGGTTTGTCAAAATCTCCTTAAAGCCCCATTGGAAAATGACAAATCTTTGATCTATTCAGTTCCAAAAAGCAGTTGTCTGTACAGCTGATTACAGTCCAAATCCAGTATCAATTGAGGATGTTTTCAAATCAGATGCACAGGTGGACATCAATCACTAACATAATCCTCAGTTGGCGGAACACAAAAGCATAACCCCACCTTGCCTTGTAAGCACAGCATCATTAGTCTTGGGGTAGACTATAAATTGGTGCATATAGTGAACAGCCAGCAATAGGGGAATGTTAGCAGATGAAATAGCAGCACTTTGTAGTCAATGACAAATCATTACTCGTTCCTTTCCCCATCAAGTGTAACACCATTTATCATATGGTGGGATTCACTGGGTTTAAAGATGGATAGGCTATCATCATCCAGATGCCCGTGTGCGGCCTGCCTGGCAGAGTCCACTTTGATCAGTAGAGGTGAATGGCTTAACAGTTGCATGCAGGGTGGGGGAACAGGCGGAGAGGGTGTGACATTTACTGAAACGCTGCCTTCAAAGGTGTTGCACCAGAAGTGTTAGGTTAATTGTCAATGCAACCTACTCCACCCAAAAAGAAAGAGCGTTGTTGGGAAAACAGGTTGGTGGGATTCAAAAGTAGAAATTACTTTGGGAGGGCTGGCATCTGGAGCGAGGGGTGTAGGATGGGTATACTAATTACAGCTGAATGCCACTGTTTTTTCCACTGCTTGCATCCGAAGAAGTGGGTATTCACCCACGAAAGCTTATGCTCCAATACCTCTGTTAGTCTATAAGGTGCCACAGGACCCTTTGTCGCTTCTACAAATCCAGACTAAAACGGCTACCCCTCTGATACTTGAGCTGGATATATATGCTAAAAATATGCTAAAAGAGCTTTGAAATTGTGAAAACATCCCATTTTGACATTTTTGAAATGAAAAGTTTCAGGTTTCAGTTCAAAAGAACTCTGCCCCATCCCAAATTTTAGTTAATTTATACTTTTTTAAACGGTAAAAAATAAAAAGGTCAATACTGAAGCAAAATATTTTGATTGACCAAATCAGAATATATTTTTTTTGGATTAGCAGTTTGTGAAAATGTTTAAAATTTTGACATTTTGTCCTGATTCAGAATGGGAATTCTCATGGGATGGAAAAACTGCTTCCCTTCCAGCTCTAATATTAACCCCTACGCTATTCATATCTTTGAATGTAAGGATGGCTAGAGGGATGTGCAAATGGGAAAAGAGACTTTTTGTCTTAAAATTCCATCATATCCTGCTGCACGTTCCCAATCCTCTATTAGTGATGCTGCTAAAAACATTTGCTAGAATCATAGAAATCAGAGATGGAAAGTACCTTTGCAGACTCAGCCCATTCATCTTCTGCCAGTACAAGGTTGCTCCCTAATAACTTACTAGCACTTTGTCCAGTCTAACTTTAAGTGTCTCAATCAATGGCTTCCACTGTTTTCTGTTAGTTGCTTTTCCTGTTACTAGTGCCACTTCCTTTGCTCAGTGCGTCAGTTACACCTGTCCTAGTTTGTACATGCACCAAATCTATCTGCCTGTCTTCTTATGCCATTCCCATCACTGCAATGGAATGTCAAATTGGTGCAAGTTGCACAACTATCCCACTAAAATTCATTGCCTGATTCACTCACACACAATGTAGGACTTAATTTAACTCGGGTATTTCCATGGGAGTTGCATCTGCTTCTCTCAGATGTGAATTTGGGCCAGTGTCTTTAAGAGTGACTGACAGTTCCCAGCTTTCTCTTCTATGTGGTATATGAGCAGAATGTGCTATATAGTTTCTCTAAAGAGGCGGGGCAGAGTAATGACAATACCAGTTTTCAGGGGGGGGAATGCATTTTTCTCCTCTGGTGGGATGTGTTTCTTAAGTGGGTAACCAGTTTCTCCAACCCACATCCACTACAGTAGTTTTTCTCCTCTTTAGCATGCCATACCTGCTGCAAAGTGCTGTCAACGGGAATATGAATAGTTTTGGGTGACATCACCGCCATCAATTATTCATAGGCTGAGGAGCATATGAATTGGTCAAGAGGGGCCCCTTGAAGCACAATTAACAGCACTGAAGTTATTGTAGAACCTTACCCAAACAACATTAAATACTGCCGTGCAATGAGGGCAGTGTCTACAGAGCAGGTGGCAAGAGGCTTTTGAGCGCTCCCATCTCTGCTCAGCGTCTCCATTCCAAAGTGATCATTAACTAGGTGGAATCAAGAGCCCTGAAGGTCACTGCACAATACACATCGTTATTGTCTTTTAATGGATTTTCCCAAGACATGATTATTTCTGAACTGGAGAGTCCGCAGCTGAGACTTCTTAGCACAGGCCTGGAATAACCATCAAGGACCAGATACGACTCTTTCCTATCAGTGGAGTTAAACAAGGGATGACTTTTCTCTCAAATATTTGTCTAATCATGTGTGGCCTGGTAGTTGAACTGGAAATGTATCTGGACCAAACCTCTATGCCGCTGAGATCCTTTCCTCACTTAGAACAACCATGAATCATCCCTATTTTCCTCCCACCCCACTTAAAACTGTGGCATGATCCTTAGGAGTTAAAAAAAAATAGCACTGCATAGGAACAGGAGTTTTTACAGTGATGTTAAGGCTGAACAATATTTATAATATCAAATGTACTATACAGCACAGATAATATTGTAAACCTCATTTTATAAAGTCAGCCCACAGTAAATCAGTCTTATCCATAGTAATGCTACCATGAAACTGTAGGTAGCCAAGTAATGTTGTGGTAAACCATGCTGAGCTATTAACTACAGCTTTATGTTACCATCTGTGCTGTTACTATATTTTTACTATAACAGCCTTCATTCTGTTAATGTGCACTTCACTGTACATTTGATATAACCTTTACAAAGCAACACAAAACAGAACTATATCATCAGAAGACTGGAAGGATCTTAAGTCTAATACTGCACCAACCCACTGTAATATATTTAGGTATCTTATTGTTAAGTGTGTCTGTGTGTACTGCATTTTTAAATGTCTACGAAACTGCTGTCTTTGCAGAGATAGGCAGACATTTTGTGTTCAGATCAATGCAGATTGTCACCGAGAAGAGATACACATATGCACAGTATGCTCTTACCAGGCAATTTTATTTTCGATTAAGAGAAGAACAAAAAATAAAGGACATTCTAACTGAAAGCATCAGTGTATTGTTTGCATGGAGAAGCACAATGCTCTCCCCGCTTTTCACTGCCGGAAATCAACAGAGTTGAGCAAATAATTTAGTGTGAATAATTTATCCAATGAATTTTGACTCTTTGCCCACAAGCTGCTTATGATTTTCTCAAAAGTATTGGTCCTATGAAATTATTCAAAAAAAACCTGCTTCTACAAATCAATCTTGGCCTGTAGCTTGTTCACTAGCAGTTCATAGTGAGTATTTGACATCCTGTATTTGAAATTCTAGTTGCTAGGTTAGTTTCAGTTAGACACATAGGTCTCATGGTATTTATTCTGACTGGATGGAGAACTCTTGGCTGAAAACTCCTACAGGCTAAATATTGTTATTATAACTCTGATTTAGGTGCCTAAATCAGGTGTTCCCAAATGCAGAATTAAGTACCATGACTTCAGCAAATGTGGAAAGTGGGCCCATGGAGTGTAGGTTACTTCTGGCAATGGTCAAAATGTAACCTTTCAGATTGTAAACTCTTTGGGTTACGGACTGTCATTTACTAAATGTTTGTATGGCATGTAACACAGTGTGACACTGACATGGTTAAGGACTCTGGGTGATATTGTATAATTATAAATAATTAATAGCAACCATACTGTTTATACCAATTGGTTTGTCTGTGGGAGAGAGATGGGGGGGTGGTGAGGAATTGTGCTGCAGCCTTTGCCAAAACATATGAAGATCTGCCTCCAGTTTATCTGGCTTCCCTGCATTTTAAACATTTAAACTGCAAACTAAGTTGCATCTGTTATTTTTGTGACTCATGTTCTTTTGGCTGTTCACTGTGCCACAGTGTTGCACTGATCCACCATATATCACTGCTTTTCTGCAGGCTAGCTACCCGGATAGCACTCTCAAGATTGTAAACAGAATGATTCACAAACTGGTGGCAGAAGCTAAAAGCAGAGCAGTTCACAACCCCGAGAGCAATGCCAAGATTCTAAATGGAACGTTGCAACAACAAATGTGATCTGAAAATTCTAAAACACAATGTGTCATCAGTGGGCTCTAAATCGGGTTATATAACCTGTAACCGACATGCTCTGCAGTTGGTTTTCCATAGTCTCCACATCCTGTCGCCCACTTAATACTTGTTGCACACTGTTTATTTGTTGTAAAAAGGGGTGGCAGCAGACCAACAACAGTAGCCGGAGTGTCTTTCCATATGTTTTACAACACCGAAAAACAAACAAGCAGGATTAATTTCCTGATGAAAACAGCTCATTGTCCAAAAATCTTAGAGTTTGCTTAAAATACAAATGAAAAAAAACTGGGATGTTTTTGTTGTTTTGGATTTTAATTATAAAGCAATGAGGCGCTGAAGGAGTTTGTATGTAAACTTTCCTCTTGCAACGTCAGCAACCTAAACACAACAACATCACTGAGTTACAGCATGAGAACAACCTGTTCTGCTGGGATTTTAGTGGTGCAAAGAGGCACTGTTAGCCAGCAGTTAGAACGCCTAGGGTCCACTGTTGCCTTGCTGTGTGAATTTGAGCAAATCACATCACCTCTCTGCCTCAGTTTCTCCATTTGTAAAATTATGTTTATAAACCTTGCTTAATTCACAGAAGTGTTGCCAAACAATGTTTATACAGCACTTTATGGTCTTCTGGTGTATGGTACAAAGAATTGCTGAGTATTTATTATTATTATTGTTGGTTTTAGGATAGCTGATATTGATGATTACTATTACTATTCTATTTCTGCTCTTAGTTGTCACTAGGATGCTCTGAGGCACACAGGAAAAAACACAATGATTTTGATTCTTAGTAAGCTTCAGTCACGTTTGAATGGTTTTTATTATTATTATTGGGACTGGTTCGTCTGTCCCTGTGATATTGGGGACTGTGCCTTTTTGGATATGTCTACATTGCACTGTAAACCCATATCTGTGGGACCCAGGTTGTGGACTCGGTGTTCCAAGTCCACACTTGAGTATCCACACTGCACTGGAAACCTGGGTTTACAACTGCTGGACCTGGGTCTCACAGCCATGCTGAACACTTTCATTCTTCACTACACAGACTTTCTGACTTGGATCTGAGTTTTGAGCTGTGTCCACACAGGAAAATGACAGGGCTTGGACCCAAGTCACAGTAGGACTCAGGCTCTGACCCATCACCCAGCAGGGTCCTAGAAGCCAGGTTCTGAGTGCTTGCTGATCCAAGTCAGATTGATTTGTGTGTGGACAGAACCAGGGCTTAGGCTCAAACCTGCATCAGAGCCCAGACTTAGTGAGCAGTATTGACATACCCTTGATGGTTGAGTCAGGGAAGCACTTGTTATGCACAGGCTCTTAGAACAAGACATAGAATAACCAAGACCTCTCTTGCAAGCCCCTCAAGTACTGAGTGATCAATGAACACCACAGTCCCCACTTAAAAGAACCTTATAATTAATCCATAGGCCTGTTGCCGTTATAACACACTTCACTGTTTATGGGTGACACACTCTATACCTACTGGAATAGCTAATGCAACTTTGCATTCACTATTCTGCATAGGGAGTGAATTACTGTGTTTATAAAAAAATCTCCATATTAATGTCTGATTGCAAATCATTCTACTGCCTTTCTTTATTAATACCTTGATTCCTACTATTCTCTGCTGCAAGGCATTCAAATTGCAACCACTATACAGAAAATAGCCTGCATTCCATTTGTATATCATCTAAACTTTGTAATCTTGTTGTCCATCAGAGCTATTGTACTTGGTGTTAACTGCTCATGCCAAGAAGAAGAATGTTGACTTTTTGTTTCTAGTGTTGAAAGCTCTGGTGGATTTTATGCAGAAACATCTTCTTCTTTTTTTAATATTGACGGCAGAACATCAGTGTAAAAATAAAAAGGCAGGTGTATGAGCTTACTTGTGAGAAAGACAGGCTTAAAATTTGTTCTTTCCTGAACTGGCATGTTAGCTCTTGGAAGCTAAATGAGCTAATCTGACTTATGAATAATGTGCATACACAACTTTCATTTTTAAACGCATCCATACATTTAAGCATGAGTCAAGCATGTGGTGGGAGAATAGACAAGCTGGGGATGGTATTTTTATGCTTTTGTGAATCATTATTGTACACAATATTTTCCTTCACTGCACTTTTCTGTCTTAATATTTTTCTGCAATGAAATGCGTTCGACTGTACTGGAAATGTAGGCACTTTATAGAAAATCTTTAACAGTGCCGGCACAAATGGATGGGTCTTATTTCCTCTCTGCAGTGTGTGGATTTGCAAAGGCATTGCCAACAAATATTTTTTTTAAAACGCACTAAAGAAAGGCTTATGGAAATGAAAGCAAGCACATGTACAGGAATACACAGTGTAGGTGCCTGTACACATGCGGCAGCATATATATACAGCCCCAAATATACGCACGTACTTTACAGGCACCCCAGAAATGCACGTGAAGGCACTACACACATGCACACACAAACACACACACAAACACGGACACCCCAAAAGACACACAAATACATGTGCACTGAAACATGACCAGACACACACACACACACATGCACAACGTATGTACATATGCACTCACCCCTCCAACACACCATCCCATGTATATAAATACTGCACAGGGCACACAAATTCACATGCACTGAAACATACACAGAAATGCACATGAGTACAGACACGCAAATACATGTGCACACAGATATACAAATGCATATGCATACGTACATATGCCTTCACAAACAGGAAAATATACAGGTTTCTTATCATTTTGTATCCTGGCTGCAATGTCTGTTTGTTTTTTGGAACTCTTATTTTGCTGGTTTTTTTAAACATTTAATTAGTTGAGCCAGCTGGTTGAATTTTATGAGTTATTTTTATGTTTGCTTTTGTTTTGTTAGCATGACCAATATACTCTCTGGCTGAGTTATACCCCTCGATCCCCCAGAACCCACCATTGTTTGTCTGCATTAATGCTGGTCAAGGTATAGTTTAGTAGCTGCAGGCTCTGCATTGGTGATTTCAGCCAAAGAGAGCTGGACTCCAGCCTGTGCTTGGATGAGAATAAGTACAGAACAGTGATATGTTTTCCTCTTCATCCTTCTCATCTGGATTGGAGCTGGGAGTGACCTTATACTTTGCAGATTATTGTCCCTTGGAAATGGAATGAAAATCAGAGGCTTCACTAAGCAGAAGAGATTTCCAGCCAGCATGGCAGGACATGGATTCTGTTCCCCCTGGTGAAGGGATTCTAACCAGCTGCAGCATAATCACTGCCTGCATGGATGAAAGATGCTGATTTTTTAACAAGGCTAAAAATCCCCCCTGAGCTCTAAGAAAGGAACCCAGGAGAACTCTTTGGTTACAAGTGCCTAGCCCCGTTTCTGGAAAGGCTCTGGGAAACAGCACTTTTTCTGGAGCTGCTCTGGCTCACTTACTGCCATCATCCTCGGAGCGAAGTGAGAGAGCTCTGCAGAGGCAGACAAGATTAATAGTGGACCCAATTCAAAATCATTTAACTCCAGGGGGCGGGGGGTCTTTTCACTGCTTCAGGTCCATAGTTAGTAGCAGATTCTGGCCAGCTCCTGAATGTGTTCAGAGAAAGTTGTTTTTCCAAGAGAATCTTCCTTTGCATGTGAGATACCAAGGGCGCAGTGTGGCTACTAAACCCTCACAGGCAGGATTGTGATGTAATTTGTAGCCTGGGCTGGTTTTGGTCCTATGGTGTTCTGGTTTACTGATGCAGGCTATGTCTGGAGTCTCATCTGAGATCAGGTCATGGATAGCAGAACTGCTTGTTGATTATTGATCTTGCATTCAGCAGCGTGCGTTTAAGATCCTGGGTATGGCTTGCATGTGCTCGGGTGGATTAAAGCACCTCTGATACACAACTTTTCACTTCTAAGATGCTGGCACAAATCCAGCCCTGTGATCAAGCTGATAGCTGTTCAGGGCCCTAGGCACAATAACTTGGGGTCGGGGTGTTCGGTGCATGTCCTGAATGGGACAAGGGTCCATGGCCACCAAGCCACCAAATACAAATGGCATGTATTGGTGTCCTTGCTAGCCATGTCAGCGGAGAGGCCAAAGACTAGGTCTAGAAAATGAGTTAGCCTCTCACCCTGCGGAGGTGACCCTCTGAGACAGTGGCTGTAGGGTGACCGAAAATCGGGACTTCCCACAAAAAAAAAAAAAAAGCGCTCAACCAAACTTGTTGAGCAAAAAAAAAAAAAACCTCTGCATCCGGAACACGGAAAATCAGCACGTCTGGTCACCCTAAGTGGCTGACGTCATGGGGGAAGCTTGCTCTGCTGTTACCTGTTACCAATGGAAGCATCACACAGATAGTACAGTACGGACAGTGGGCCTGAAAGTGCTGCCACCTGAAGGTGGTCTAATAAGAGAAAAGCTGCTCCTGGACCCTCTCGTAGGCCAGGAACAGAAGGAACCAGGGCCACCCTGGAATCTATTTCACGCCCCTGCCTCCGGGCACAGCTGATTGTTTAAACACAAATCCCTTGAGTAACACCAAACACAGTGATTTCCCCCCGCCTCACCTAGCCTGCCGTACTCGGAGTCCCAGGCCCGGGAAGGGATCTCTCCATTTTCTTAAATCCCTTCGTAGCTTGTGGGACAGGCAGGGAGCCCTTAGCCTCTCCCTGGCTGCTTTAGCCCACTGCAATCTCCGAGCCTTTTGTGTGGTCACTCTGCTCGGGAGGCTAAAATAAACAAGATGAGGCTTGGGAAAGAGGTACTCAGGTGACAGGTTTTGCTTGAAATGACCCACCTGTGGCCCTGTTTTTCCTCCTCCTTCACTTCCACTCTCCTCCATCTCACCCCCTTCATCTCCTGGAAACCTCCCTGCTCCCTTCCTCCCCAGACATCTCATCTTCCAAGCTGCCTTTCATTTGCCCCAGCCTCTGCTTTCCCACACGCTTTCCTTCTCACTGTGGTGCATTCGTGTCTGTGGCGTCCTCCTTGCTCTCCTTGTCCTCAGCCGCACTTCGACATTTCCTTTCTGTTTGCTTCGTCCCTGTAACTCCTGGAAAGTTGTTGGGTTTTTTAATGTTTCTTCCCCACTTCCTCGCTTTTGTTTCTTTCTTCCCCATCCTCCCCCTACCACCCCCCTTACATTTTCTGCTTCTGCTTTAACAGATAACCCTCTGTGACCCACAGGGGGGTCTGGAAAGCTCCATGTTGAAATTCTGCCCCCAAACTGCACTGAGTATTGGGGTGATTTCCCAGCCGCTGATGGTGTCACCCCCCACATTGCATGCTGCTAATTCATGCCTGCTGGAGATTAGGGGTGAAGAGTTTGCCTTTGGAATGTGCCGGTTTACTGCAAATGTCATGTTTTTGCAAAAAAGCATTGCCATATCCTTTGAAAAATCTCCCCGATCCCAATTCTAATGACACAAACTGATTCCTGGGCCAATCCATCTATATGACGTCTGATCCTGCCCCTTGAATGTCAGTGGGAGTTTTGCTCAGTATCAGTTGCAATGTAAACTTTAGAGCTACTTGGAAAATGCCAGTTATTTTTTCTGGTAAATTGTGTTTTTGATTGTTTTATTTTTTTCTAAAGTGCCTGTGAATATTTTTGTTTTGTGATTTTTTTTTCATTGAAAAAACAAAACACACATCTAAAAAGTTTTTAGTTTTCAAGAGCTGTTTTCTTTAAAAAGTCAATTGTTGGTAAATAAAATTACTGAAACATTTTCTGTTTTTAAAAAGAATGTTTTTTTTATTTTGGTGAAAAATCCACCTCCCCCCACCCCAAATATTTCCACAACACTATTTCAACCATCCCTAATACATGTTTTCAGCAGGAGCATTAATAGAAGCTTGTTTGCCAAGTTGGATTCACTCCTCCCTTGATTATAGTTAGAAAAAGCTTTTAAAAATATATTGGAAAAGGAAATTAATAGTTTCCCCAGTTGTTCATGACATCCTTGGGAGCTTTGGGGTTTATTACAGGATGAGCGGAGCCTCATGTGTAATATTTGCAAATACAACTCTACAATTAATTCCCAGCAAAGGGCAAGGTGAATCCCCCCGCCCCGCACTTTTTTCTGTTTGCAAATTGTCAGTGAGCAAAGTCTTCTAATTTTCTCAATTAATTTGTCATTGTAATTGTTTAGCTAACAATCTCCACGGATCGTTCTTGGTCCGACCAAGGCTCATGAGCTCTTTGTTGTAAATATTGGTTCTATTAAAAATTTCAAGAAATTTCAAAATATCTTGGCTAGTTTTGATTGGATGCATACATTACATGGCGTTGTTTCTCTTCCCTGATTGGATGAGTGTGACACTTACAATTAGGTTTCTGGTGCGAACCTTTGTATTTATGAGCTTAAAATTCATTTCCCGTGGGCACTGGCTTAAAAATTGCTGTCCCTGTAAAAGGTCCCACCAGCCAACTTATTAACAAAGATATTCACAGAGACCAAACACAAAGGGAGGAGCAAAGACAGCCACTCAGATCCTTTTGACAGTACATCCCTGCTGCTGCCTCGAGAGCGAAGAATAATCTGATACCAAAAAGCTTTTTATTAAAAAAATAAATCCTTGCTCCTCTGTTTCATCAGGAGCTGGATATAGACATTCCAAAGCTCCCCCCAGGAAACTGTTGAGCTTGCAGGGTTTTCAGCCCCAGCCCCCCAGCTACAAGCAGGGCCGGCTCCAGGCACCAGCTTTCCAAGCTGGTGTTTGGGGCGGCATCCCAAATGGGGCGGCGGCAATACGGCGGCAGCTGCTCGGGGCAGCAAAGTTGGTAGAACTGCTCCTGGCTACAACGCTTAGCCTTATTTCCAGCCCCAGTTCGAGAATGAAATTCATTTGGCTGAGGCCATCCAATGGGAATCACACCAGCATTGGAGACCCAGTCATTGTTCAAGTGGCTGCTCTGGTTGGTTTGGAGCTGAGTGGGTGATTTTCACCTTCTAACAGCAGAACGAAAAAGAAATCCACACACACACACCCCTGCAATGGGGTGGCCAGCTCCAAAGGCAGGTTACCCCCATTCACCTGGCCTATACAGCTCTCATGTCCCAGTGAAGTTCTTTGATTGCACCAAATGTCAGGTATTTAAGTAGTACATTGGCATTGTGCTAGCCCTATACCCAGGGACAAATTTCACTCATTCTTGTATTCCATCGCTGACGTTTTCATGTACTGCATGAGTTAATTCCCCGCAGCCCTGACACTGTGAAAATCTAGAGATCCTTACACCCTGAAGGTCAGAGTGGACCCCGTGGGCTGAAATGGCAGAGACAGCTGCATTTTTTCACTTCCCGCGAATCCCCATGAACCTGTGACAGAACTTGTCTGTGAGGTATCCACATATTTGTTTATCATACAGAGCATCTCTCTGGTTGTCCCACATTAATCATTTGTGCTTTGCCTCTCTGGCTGGCTTTCAACACAATGGGTGGCTTGTATCTCTCTCCTGAGAGCAGCTGTGTGCAATTCCTTAACTTTTACCCATAATAAAAGTGAGTTGTTGGTTTCACAAACTGATGATCATAATCCATCCCAGCTTTTCAAGGAGAGAGTGACAAATGGAGTGTGGCCTGGTATTGTTGGCTAGTCATTTCGCTGCTTTAGGATTACACCAGGTAATATTTCCTCTGTACACAGCCCTGGTGAGCCTGCACGGGAAATACTGTTTACAGTTAGTGGCGTCACAAAAGGAAAAAAAAAAAGCTTTAAAATCAAGTGGAAACAAAGATAAGAGGGTTGGAAGGTCTGACATGAGAAAAAGATAAAGGAACTTAACTTACGGAGCTTTAAAGAAATAAAGGGGCATAAGGGAGTTGGGAAGAATAAGATAGAGCTATACAAAGAATAATAATTTTATTTATAAATTGCTCCACTCCAAGACACACAGTGGCCCAGACAGACAATTAAAACACAATAATAATAAACAATAATAATTAAAACATCATAAAATGCACAATATAAAAAGCAAACAATGTACTAAAAAGCTCACGAAATCCTGGAGAGGAGATAAAATAAAGGCAAAGGGGGAAAACATATTTGAAGTTGACTGAGGCTATATCACAGGCATTAATGGCTTTGCACTTAGAAAAGGCCAAGTTTAGATTAGATGTAAGGGAAAACATCCTAGCCGGGAGAGCACATGGGCAGTGGGAGCTCTACCAAGAGTTGGGCATAGTGGGGCAACAACAATGGAAGGCTTCACAAAGAGATCATACAACACACTCCGATAACAGTGTAGTGAGCTAGCCACCAAGGGCAGGTGGTTTGGTCCAGTGCTATTCCCAAGATCTGTGATCACAGCATGGGCAGTGAGAAGCAAAGAGAAAGAAACGCCTGAGTTATGTCTAAAGCCCAGTGCTGGTAACTCAGAATTTTAGACTTTGAAAAGTAGCTCACCGCAATGAGATGCTGATGGAGCTGGGATGCAGTAGGTAAGCAGCCTTGCAGACCTGGGCCCGCTCTGCTTGTTTACGTGGAAAAGACAAAACTAAACATGAGGATCGTCATCTCTCCAAACAGATCCATGGTCCAGCTCACTCGGAGTCCCCAGTCCAAGAGCAGGTTTCACACCCTCGTCTCCTCTCTGCCTTTAAAAGTGCATCACTGTGCCAGACGCCACTACACTGCCGGAGGAAGGAGGAAAGAGGAAGGATCCTCCTGCCCCCGCCTCTGATCAAGTCTTGACCTGAAGCATGAAGAGAGAACTTCATCCTAGAGAGTGTATGGCCCAAGGCTATCAACCAAAAGTGCCCAGGGCATCCTGGGTGAAACTGAGGGCAGAATAGAGTGCCATGGGACAAATTATGCCCCTCCTTCTTGACCATGCAACAGAACTGGTTGCTCTTCACCTGTCCTAGAGGGACAGGATTTGGGGCGTGCACCCGTCCCCCCCACCATGACACCAACTCCAGCGGCATGGGTATTCCCTGAGTGCTGCCGAGTGGCTGGCTATGGAGTGGAGAAAGGGCAGGACAGCCACTGTTATGTGGGTAAACTGCCAACGTCCCCCTGCAAATGGGGCATGCAAGCAGCAGCACGGAGCCTATGTCAGCCCAGTGTCTGGAGGAGCCAGTTAGGAGAAACTCTCCAATGCTCAGCCGGGTTCTGGGCCTGGAAATGTAAGTATTCGTGGATACTGTGTTTGCCATCGAGGGGCCATAGGAATTGCCATGGCCGATCTGACCTGGGGTCCCTCTAGCTTAGTGTCCTCTCTCTGATAGTGGTCAGCACTAGCTGCTTCCACTGGAAGGTGCAAGGAACTCTGCAGTTATGGGACAACCTGCCCTGATGGAAAGGTTCGTCTTATCTCCAGTAGTTACTTCTGGGCAGAAATTAGCAAAATCTCGTGTTAGCGTATTACACACAATAGCCCTAAACCTTTAGCATGAAACTGCCTTGGCGGGTGAGAAAGCATTTCTGCATGGCTAGTTTAGGCACACATAAAGCTTTCTTCTCCCTATGAAAAGAGCCTAGTGTGCCAGGTTGCATATAACTGGGGATTTTCAGGGAACTGTTCATGGCTATTTCGAATCATTTGCTTTTAGTTAGTGGCTAATCTGCTAGCTCTTCACCCAACGTTCGATCAAATTTCAGGAAACAATGGGCATCACGTCTAAAAACAGCGGGACTCCTTTATGTGATGTTGCCTTGCCACATTGTGTTACGTCATGTTGTCCCAAACTTCAGCACAGCTTGGGCTGGCATGAGGGTAACATCCTGATTAAAAATGTAAAGACAAGTGCAAACTTTTCTGTGTATAGTCCATGGAGATGGGAGTCAGAAGACCAGGGGAGACTAAAATGCAGCATGATCGCAGCACACACAAAGCAGAGGATGCCAGAATGCTTCTGACAAGTTACACTCATTATATCCCAGTTATTTGTCACACCGATTAGCTCATCAGTTTCTATTTCAAGCATGAGGCTATGTCTAAAGATGAGCCATTAATAAGGAAGTGGGGCAGGTCAACAGCAAGAGGGGTGAGGTTTTGGGAGTGCCTGAATTCCTGTCCCTGCAAAGGAGTACCCCGGGCCAACGCAACATAAATAAGTATGCCATACAGCGACAGTGTATCTCTGCATTTTGCCATGTATTATGTATGGGAATGACTCAGACGATACGCTGCACAGGATAATGATGAGAATGTGTTGTAGTAGCCAGCTCTTGGAAAAGAGACACAGGTGGAGTTTACCGTACCTGCCGGTGAATAGTTGGAGAACTGTGCTGCTGGAAAATTCAGTGTGCCCTTGGAACATTAGCCATACAGTTTAATAGCTTCTTGTCTTGGTGGAACTGGCTGAGAGTGATGCCTGCAACAGGGAGACTCTCAGAAAAGATGCATTTTCTGACCGGGAGAAGGTTGCTCCGACTGAGAGCATCACTGTGTGCTATGGCTACGTTGAAATTTCACTGCCCTCCGTCAGTTCAGCCTGGTATTAGGGATAGGAAGGCTGGCCCAGAACATGCTTCTCAGATCCACCTTTGAGTCAGGAGCTGTGGGGAATTAGTTCTCCTGTGAACCCTCAATCCTACAGTCCTTCAAGCCTAAAAATAAGGGTTGGGCTGGGCAGATTTTAATGGGGGGAGTGATGAGGGGTCTTGTCATGCATGGGGTAGCAGGCCAGTGCAGAGGAAGGAAAGACCATGGCTCTGCCTCCCCAGTATCCCTTCCTGACACTTTGCGGGCAAGGTGACGCTTTGGGGGCACCCAGAAGGAGCAGACCCTGCACTCTCTCCCCAGACCCAGGAGGAACCAGGGGGCGAAGCATTGTCAAAGGCTGTTAGTGCCACATTTCCCACTGCTTAATTACATCTCAGCACTTCCAAGGTAGCATCCAGTTAAGGATCCAATTCTGTTGAATTGAATTACACAGGAACATGGTATTTGACAGACAGGACTAGGCAATTGGTCCATCTACTCCAGCATCTCACCTCACAATGCCTGGTGCTTCACAGGAAGGTGGAAATGTAACCACTCCTAGGTGTACCTGAACAACTGTGGCTGGGGGAAAATTTCTGCCTGACCTCTTCAGACATTATCTTCAGCATGAGTTTGGTTTAGCCCTCTCTTTTCCTTGCATAGCTAAAAATGTTGTTATTGATTGTAAAATTATGCAGCTTCTTTTTAAATCCAGTTACATTTAACTTTATAACCCGCTATGGATGCTAATTCCACAGGCTGCCAACATACTGCGTGAGGAAACGTTGACTTCTATTTGTTCTAGATTTACCTGCTATTAATTGCAGTGAATGGGCCCTTGTTCTCTTACTCCAAGACAGCAAACTAGGGGCTGATCAGTTTTCATTCTACTCTTCATGATCTTAACTCTTCAAATTGAATATTTTCTAGCCTTTCTCTTTCCAGGCTAAATAATCCCAGTTTTTATATAGGTCCTATCATACAGCGTATTATGCAAGCTTAATTTTGTGCCAACAATTTTTGCACCTACAATGAATAACAGGTGAAACTGGGAGTCCTTAGACATCTTACTACTGCATTGCACCAACAAATCAGGAGGTTAGTTGTCTAAGTGCTACCAGCCATGCCCGCAGTTCATTGCAGCTGCTTTTATTTGTCAGTGGGAAATCATGCCCCTAAATCTGAAGGCCTGTCTGAAAATCACCCCATTGTCTGTTTCTGCAGGTAAGCAAAGAAAGAGAGAGAGAGAGAGAGATGCACACGCAGACATCAACACACAGATTTCCAGCCTGAATTTGTATCACTTTTGGTTCTTCAAAGGTAAACAAATAGATTGGTGTTGGTTTTTTCCCCCTCCTTCCGCTGCTGAGCTGGTGTGCAGTGTCTTTTGTAGAGAGAGCCCTTTAAAAGCTCTGGGAAGCAATTCCAACATTTTCTATAGGTGCAGACAGATAATTGAATGCTTTCAAAGAACACTGTGAGGCAGGAAAAGTTCAATTTTGCAGCGTCGCATTCCCTGCATGGAAGTGAGCTTTGTGCCTTGGTGGGTTTTTTGTTTGTTGGTTTTTGTTTTTGTGTTTTGCCCTCCTCTGTTCCTCTAGAAGTTGAATTGCTCTCTGTGTTTTTGTGGTTTGTCTCCAACAAAGCAGGTAGGGTGGGAAAGGAGAAATGATCTAAAATCTGACCAAAGACTCTTGTAATCTATCAATCAATAAAGCAGGGACTAGTTTTTATCTCATCTGAAATGAAGAAGAAGGAGCATTTCCTGGCAGTGATGACGATCAGAAAGCCTTTCTGCTGAACCCACACAGCAGCACAAAAGGCAGCTCCAGGCAATTTGCTGGGTTTTGGTGGTTTTGTTTTGAATTTGTTGATTCCCAGGCAGAACTCGAGTGATATTTTGGAAGCAGAGAGGGGGTTTTCTTATCTCTTCAGCACTTGCTGGCACAGCGATTAGATCTGTTTGGGTGTGAAGGGAAGAGCTTACTGCTGGCTGGAAGTGGGCATCCTGCAGGCCTGAAGTAGCCAGATATTCTCACATAGCTCATTCAATGCACCCCCAGCCTAGCATTCCAGGAGACTGGGTAGGAGCAAGAGAAGGAGAGTGGGTCTCTTTACTCTGACCATCCAAGGATCCAGTTATCTCCCCAGACACCTCTCGCTCTGTGGCTCTGCCTCTCTAGATGTGGATGCTGCATACTCCCCAGTCAGTAGTGAGTGGTGCAGAAACCCAAGCTCCCCCAGTGTCTGTGGGGTCCATGCTGGGACTGGCACAGGCTGAGGTATATGAATTATTCTGGGCATTTGTCTGAGTCGATGTGGCTCAGCTAACATATTTGACCAGACGCCGTGTTGCTTTCGAGAACTCAGCCCACTCCTGTTGCTGCTGACGCCTACAGCACTGTAAAAAATACAGATGGAAACAAATCTGTTAAGTCACATTTAGCCCATCCCACTGCCAAATGTTCATTCCGCTGATTACAGACCGCATCGTCTAACCTACTTATAAAGGGTCTATGCCATGTGCCTTCCACTGCTTCAGTAGTGTGGTGTCCTACACAGTCCAACAGGCTTCACCGTAGTAACAAAGGAACATTGATCTCCTGGTTAGAGCAGCAGACTGGGTCTCAGAGGTCTGGGCTCAGTTCCCAGGAGTACCCCCGATTCCCTGTGTGATTCTAAGTCATTTAAATGCTCTGTGCCTCAGCGCCCCCTCTATGAAATGGGAACCGGAATTCTCCTTTTCTGCCACTCTTCGACTGTCTTGTCTGTTTGGATCATAACCTCTCTGGGGCAGGGACGGTTATTTATTGTGTGTGTACAGCACCGAGCACAATGGGGACTGGTCTCAGTGGGAGCCTCTAGGTGCTACCATAATGCACATCAATAATCATAAAAGACCATTTCTTGCTCTGCAGCTCTGAACCTCACTCAGTGTCATTTCAGTGTTCCTACCTACACCCCTTTGGCCCACCTCTAAATCTCCTCTCCCTGCTTGGCCTTTCTTGCACCGGAGCACACTGAGACCAGGCCTCTGACCGAGCCTGGAACAAGATCTGTCCGAGAATTCGGAGCTTTGTGTGCTGTCTCTAAGGACCATCCTGGATATTGTTACTAGAGCTGCTCTGCAAAGCAGGCATTTATCCTCTCACTGTATCACATGCATCACAATACGGTGAGATGTTTTCCTGTTCTTAGAACACAGCAGTGCAGGGAGGTATTTTTAGCATGCTAACATAAATGTTTCCTTTTTAATACCTACTACGGCAGAAGAAGAAGCAGGTGTGTCTGTTGGTGGGATGAAGAGCTCTAAAAAATGTTCAGGTGAGGGCTACCAGCAGACAGCCACACAAGGGGTATTTTAAGGATACGGTGATTGGATTTTAAAGTTAACCAACCTGGAAGTAAGATAATTCCCTATTTTAGCTCCCCACTGGGGACAAGGGGCATGGAAGAGGGAGCTCAGAAGCTTTAGTGGGTCCTTCAGCTTTTGCATGTAAGGTTATTCCATACAGGCGCAATCCATGTCGTTTATTTCTGGACCAAAGAAAAGACCAATTTAATTCTTGTTTCTATTGGGAGTGATATTGGTTATGCACTGCCACATGCACTTCACAGGCTCTGTACCGGGCCCTGGAACGTCGGTGAGAGTTTTGCATTGAATGAGACTACACAAAAATAAATTGTATTGTATTTAAATATTCTGAAAGTCATTTTAGTGCATTTAAGTCTTAATTCATCTTCTTTAAATCCCTTTTCACTACATTAATGTGATGTATTGGCAGAAAAATGAATGACGTTACTAAAGAATCTTGCTGGCAATTTTAGTCATAAAATCTTTTTTCCCCCCATTCCCTTTCTCCTTTCCTGTTCAGTCCCTCTTGCTTTCTTCATCATCTAAGATTATTCTTGGGTTCCTTGAAGAGGCTTCAAGATGTCTCCTAAATCTTTTCACTGCCGCTAATTTAATATGTGCCAATTTAAAGATGTAATGATGAAGAATCAGGTTTGGATTGGGGGAGTGAGGCCTGTTCAGGGAACGATCTTCTATTTAGACAGAAGGGTTGTACGTTTATTAAGGGCTTACACACACACACACACACACACACACACACACACACACAGCACGTTCCTCCCCCAGCCTCCCACCCTATCCTCTCCATTAAGAAGTCTCAATCAGTTGATATCTGAATGCTGGATGCCACCCAACTGAAGAGTTGCATTGGCAGCAGGCCTCAAGTTTCTACCATTCAAATCCCGAGCGGCCCGGCTCTGAATTTATGCACCGCTTTCCCATTCCTTCTTGATTTATCATTTCCAGCGTGCCAGCTAAGTCATATACATTAATCATCTCAACTTTTAAACCTTCTCCCTTCAATCATTTTTCACACGGGGAGCCATTTGTTTTGCACACTGGAGGGCCCGTCTCTGTTTCACTGGAGATGTGCATTGCACTCAGAGAAAGTATGATGACCTGGGACAATTAGGGCTCTCTCAAAAGGCTATGCCTCTTTCTCTTAAAGGAGGTAGGTAGATAAATAGAGAGCTGCAGAATGGTCCCTCCTGGATTGTTCAATTCTCTCCAGTGCCAGGGAACTTGGCAACAAGGTAGGATGGAAAAGGACAGAGAGGAGCCGCTTTTAACAAGAGCTGGGAGTCTGAACCAGAAAGCTCAGATCCAAAGACCTACAAGCTAGGGGCAATTTAGAATCATGTCTGGACTGGCACAAATGCAGTGGGGCTGCTCTGGATTTACATTGGCATGTGGCAGCACCGAGAGCAAAATTAGACGCCACTTGTATAAGTATTCCAATGCGGGGGGGGGGGGGGGGGGGTGAGTGCAAGGAAGAGAGGACTGGGAACTAGGATGTTAATAGCCAAAGCTGCCTAGCTGTGCTAACAATGGCTCTTCCCCCGCATCCAACCTCTTCATAGCAAGCTGCACATTTAGTTAGATTTGGATGGGAGCACTAGGCTGTTACTTTCCATATTCCATAGGGCTCCGGTGGTGATGCCAGTCAGGAGGTGCCAACAGATAGATGCCTGTCTGGCTCTTTTGGAGGCTTATTTCCCAAGGCAGGGCCAGTAGTCTATACCAGCTGTGGAAAGCATTGCAGAGCTCTCTGTATTGCTGAGGATCCATTCCATGCATTTTCGCCCCCACTGCCGCCCGCATGTGAATTCCCTTAGAAGGGGTGGATTGTTCTTTTCATAGGGGATATGTAAGGAAAACAAAAAGCAGGTGTCTGAAGAGCTCCCAGACAACAGTGTTTGTTATTACACTCTGCTGAGGAACAGAATGAGTGGCGCATTCTCCTCTGCCTGACATGTTGTATTTCCCCAGTCAGGGGAGGGATGCACTTTTGCTGTAGTACCACATTAGCTTTTCTATATTGCAAATTAGATCTGGCTAATTAGGTGAAGAAGAGGAATTAGTTTTAAGGTCTGAAGCCTCTTGGTGTCTCTTTGTAACTAACTAGCCCGTTGCCTTTACCGAACTGTTTGCAAACCAAGAGCCCACAAGCAGGGAGGAGAGTGTAATTCAAAGTACACTCAATTTTGTGGTTCTAATCAGGTGTATTCTCTTGATCCCAGCAGCTCAGGACATTGTGCATTATCCACACATCCTGGTGTGAAAGGAGCCATTGACATTAGAAACAGAAGAGGTCTGTCTGATCCCACTAGTCTTGCCCCTGGAGACTAGAGTATGATTGTGCCTACAGTGCATTTTATGCTGCGTGGTTCTCTTGTTTTAAATGCTCCAAGCAATGGAAGTTCCTGTGAGCCTCGGTCATTGGCCCACTGTTGATGTATGGAAAGCATGGACAGATGCTTCGGAGAGGTTTCTAAATGGACGAAGCCACGTGTCCCAGCAGGCCACTCTTAGCCAGAGGGTCTTGTGGAGCTCAGGAGCAGAGCACAGCAGCTAAACACCAGACTATAGGGCTCAGCTGGGCCTGAAACCAGGAACTTGGTGCCCTTTTGCTGTATGGGATCAGTTTGTTCTGTCCATGGTAAACTCGCCACATGTCGAAAGGGATATATGTCAGCTACTGTGGCAATCTTCCCAATGCCCAGGCACCCAGTGGAATTCAGAAGCAACACATGGAGCAGGGTGGTGGAGTTACTGCCATATATTGCTTTTGTACTATTATTCCCACATGTCCGATCTCCTGAAGGTGCCAGGGTGGAGGCAAACCCCCCCCCCCCCGCCATCATTTTTGCCATGGAAAGCTAGAGAAATGGCTGAAAATGGCAAAAAATCCACCCCCCAGACAAAATGTTAATGAACACTCACAAGGCCAAACTGATCGCGCAAACGATGGTTGTTAGCGCCAACCAAAATTCAGGCAGAGGATTGAACCTTGCTTCAGGGGTTAAGCCAGTCTCTAGGTATTAGGAGACCAGGATGAGACCTAATGGGGGTGGATTATCCTAGATCTGTTACTGCAGAGTTCTTACATCTTCCTTGGAAACATCTGTCACTGGCCACTGTCGGAGGCTGGGCTAGATGGACCTTGGTTCTGATCCCGGCTGGCCGTTTCTATGTTCCTATGATACTGGGTCACAGGACAGAACTCCAAGTGTAACTGAATTCCTTGGGGCAGGGACCATGCCTGGGACAGTGCAAGCCCCCTGCCAGGGTTTAGCCAGTAACAATGCAAGCACAATAATTATTCTCGTGGAATGCGGACCCAGCTGAGAAGACACTAGGGCAGTCCCAGCAGAGCGGGATCAGTCTGTGCATGCTGTTCACCTCCCCTGCAGTCACTCCATCCCCCAGTCAGGTGGGATGGAGGTGTGCACACACTGTATATGTAGAGGGGAGTGACGTTGGAAGCAGGTAATCTAAGGAGAAGCTGAAAGAATGGGAAGAATTCCTTGCCAAGGCACGATCCACTTCAGTTCATCACCTGTCAAAGTAACTGCCTCTGAATGGAGACCTGGAGCACTCAGCTACCTTTTCCACATCTTAAAGCATCTGAGGCCAAACTCACTGTCTCGGCCCCTCTTCTGGCCAAATTCCTCTCCACCTCCCAACCCCCACGTTCCCTCGCTGTGGTTTTAACAGCCATCTCAGGAGTCTAGATCGATGAGAAATCCCAGCCTGGAAGGCTCAGTGGGGGCTACGCAGGGCTAGTCACAGGATGATGCAGCCTAGTTTCCCATATGCTGCTCTGAACAGAGTCTGAATCATCACACTGCTGTGGTGAAAGCGTCCTATCCAATGCACACAAGTCCTCCTTAATGCTCCAGGGTATCTATGCGCCCCATGTAAATGCAAGAGACATGGCTTAGCACAAATGTAAGCCATGTACAGATTCGTTTTGACAGTCTCTGAATGATGTTATAGGAGGGCAAGAAAAGGGAACAAATCAGCCTGGGTCTGGGTAGCTTGCACTGTGTTGATTACGGTTTTAAAGGGCCAGCATCTCCCAGACTTTCAGATTAAAAGGTGTGTGTTAGCTGGAAAAATGTGTATTGGTATGTGTGTAACAGGCTCTGCTAACTGTGCTGTGCTCTCACACACTGTGTTGGAATTGCAGGCTCAGGAACTGTGTGCACTGATCCTTGGCTGACATAAATGTAGCTTAAAAATAGAAAGAGTCAGATGAGAAGTGCTAAGAGAAACCGTAGGCTGCGTGTGTGTGTTTAATATGAAATATTGAAGAGACAGCTCAGAATGGAGTTGTCAGAGTGCTTTGGTGGATTGAGGAAGAACTAGAAGGGTGGATCTGCCACACTTTTATATTTATTTGGATAAGAGGGAGCTAATATAGCAGGGAGTTCCTGTTTCCAGTGTCGTGATGAGTGGGGAAGAAGGGGATTCTCTTTGCTGATCTCTACTCTAAAGCCAAAGTGAGATCCCCAAAATCCTGTCAGCTCGAAATCACAGAAGGATTTCCCTATAACCTGTGATGTAAAATCTCCTGGATACCCTCAAACATTATGTCAGTTTCTGGGATATTTTGCATCTATATGCTAGCCTCATGTTCTGTGTGTGTGTGTGTGTATGCATGCATGCATACATACATGAATACATCTGTGGGTGTGCATGCATGTTTGTGAGTCCATGTGTGATTTCTCCACAAGACTAGTGCTGCCACAGGCAGTATTGTCCAGACCCATCCGGCCTGACTTGTCATGTGATTTATTTGCCAGGCCATGTGGCCACGTTCCCTGGTGACCTGGATTTTCTAGAGACACCCTGGAGTGAAGCCTCACACCCACCAGGCATACGTGATCACATTATCTTGCATGGCTTGGCCATCAGCAAACCTTGTAAGATTGGAAATGAGTCTCTGGAGCTCAGGCCTTACCAGACCTCTTTGTCCTGGACACCTTGTGGGAACAAGTCCCCTTGTGAGATTCCCAGTACCTCCTCCTCCCATACTGGCTACCTACCCTGCAAGAACAGCCTCCCTCCCAGCTGTCTCCTTCGAGGGCATGGGCCTCCAACATCATCGCTACACACTCAGCCCATGGAAATAAAATATCTTGCTGGTAGGACTGAGTCCACCACTTGACCGGTTCCAGGAGCATCTGTGGCACACCCAGAGGCAGAGGCTACTGCTCAGCAGTGCAGAGCATTCTCCAGTGGGCCAGCCCTCGCTGCGTTGCACTGTGTCACACAGGTGTATAAGATCCGATTCCACCTGCCCCGCTCCAGCTGTCTCTTATGCAGCATGACAGAGCCAGGCTTTGTCAGAAGCCAGCTGCCGATGCACTGGTGGCTCGTCTCCGAGAATCAGTCCTGTGCCTCAGACCTGCACAGCCCATTCAGTTCCAAGCAGTGAGCAGAATGAATTTTTCATTCCTTCATGTTCCACTTTTAATTCCTTAGGCGTTGGGGACGGCTAGCATGAAAGGATTTACACAACCCACCACCTGCACGACTTAGGCAAGTAAAATAGAACATGGGCCTTGAATAATTGACAGGGTGTTTCAACAGAGGATGGGAAGCAGCCTGTGTGTAAAAACTCCAAGCTGCACTGAGGTCTCACTGACTCCTTCCAGGGAAATATAGGCGGATCCCGGGGGCTGGAATTCTACAGAGTTTATCTACAGGAATTCTACAGAGTTTTTCTGTCAGACTCTAACCTTTGCAAGTGCTGCGTTTTGGCCCAAACAGTAGGAATTTTAAAGGTTTATTTCCTGGATCCCAGCACTGCAGAAGAAAGCACTTGCAATGGCTTCATCTCTCTGACCTAAATCAGCGAGGGACACTTTAGCTTCTGAATTCATCTCGTATGTTCCTGTCGTATGTTGGACTGTCCCCTGGGAAGCCGGAGGGACTGGTCCAGTACACTCAGCTTTCATGTTGATGGAGCCCGAAGTAAGAATCCAAACCTTGAGTTATACAGCACACAGCAGGGCCCCAGAGGGATAGTGCTGCAAACAGTCACTCATCTCACGTGTGTTTGTGGACTCTCTCTCCCTCACTTAGCCTGTCTCTAGAAGGGTTGAGGATGATCTTTGTAAGGATGGTAAAAAGGAGACCCACAAGCAAAGGATCCACAGCACACGTCTGCCTGAATTTTGCTTGGTCCTGTTGCTGGAAGTGGGTCCTGGACCTTGAATTGCTGTGCTCAATAATTCCTCCCCTTCCTTGGTGTTTGCAACCCCCAAATACTTATAGATGGTGTGACAAAGTTCCTCCTCTACCTTGGTGAGTCCTGCGCTTATTGGCGGATTTTGATCGCCTCAGAGATCTTCCCCTCTGGTAGAACCCACAGTCAAATTCCTCCTGTGTCTGATCAGGAGTTGGGAGGTTTGGGGGGAACCCGGGCCCGCCCTCTACTCCGGGTTTCAGCCCAGGGCCCTTTGGATTGCAGTTGTCTATAGGGTTTCCTGTAACAGCTGCGTGACAGCTACAACTCCCTGGGCTACTTCCCCACAGCCTCCTCCCAACACATTCTTTACGCTTACTGCAGGACCTTCCTACTGATGGTCTGCTGATGCTTGTACTCCTCAGTCCTTCAACTCTTCTCCCTCTCAACTCCTTGTGTGCCTCTCGCTCCCAGCTCCTCGCACACCACACCACAAACTAAAGTGAGCTCCTTTTTAAACCCAGGTGCCCTGATTAGCCTGCCTGTCTTAATTGATTCTAGCAGGTTCTTCTTAATTGGCTCCAGGTGTCCTAATTAGCCTGCCTGCCTTAAATTGGTTCCAGAAAGTTCCTGCTTGTTCTAGTGCAGCCCCTGCTCTGGTCACTCAGGGAACAGAAAACTATTAATCCAATGGCCAGTATATTTGCCTTCTATGAGATTTCTGTATCCCACTTGTCTGGATCTGTCACAATGGTTATCAGAGCTTCACTTAGTCAGCATTTACCCTAGCTCCCTCGATCTAATTCTAAAAGTATCCCTCTGGAAGCCAGCCCTTTCATACACTGACTGGTTCCTCCCCTCCCAGTTTCTGCCAGGCTATCCTACTGAAATGCCCCAAGCTGGTTATAGAGGATTCTTGAGCGCCGACATGCCCAGGCACTGCAAGGTCAGGTCTAAGAAGCTGCTGCAGCTGAAAGTCAGCACCTGAGACTCAGTGTTATAGAATCCACACCACGTGGGAAGGTTTACATTTGTGCCTGATACCTGGAAGTACTTTGGCTACTTGGGAAAGACGAGTGTGGAAGGTCAACAACACTCCACCCACACCCCGAGCATGCCTGTTGCTTGAAAGAGAAGAAAGATCTTCTGCTTACTCACTGTTTAGGCTCTCTAAAGCTTCAGCCATCTACGTAGATTAGGGGTCAACAAGCTGAATTTCTGCTCCAGGTAATGCAGCTGCTCCTCAATGAATAAAATATGCCTTTTATTCTACTGCACCCAGAACAGGAGCTCCAAAAATTATCTTTAGAAGTGACAGAGTCCTGTGGCACCTTAGAGACTAACAGACGTATTGGAGCATAAGCTTTCGTGGGTGAATACCCACTTCGTCGGACGCAACCTTGTTTCTTTATCTTGTTTCTTTTTCTTATTACCCACGTGGTTGTTTTTGACAAATTCTTGCAAAGAGGAATAATTTCTGTATCTCTTCTTGTAATAGTTCAACTGGTCTATATTGCTTTATTATTATTTATAATACAGTAGCATGCAGGGGGTCTGACCAGGGCACTATACAAACAAATGTGAAGACATAATCCCTGCCCCGCAGTTTTTACAATGGAGAAACAGGATTTTTCTAGCAGAAACAAAGCCTCTGTTGGTTTCTGTGTGTAGCAGGGTAGAAGGGTTGGGGGAAGGATCAGGAACCTTGTGAATCAGATCATGATATCTGCTAGAGACGCGATCATTTCTGTACCCCAACCCCTAGCTGATTGACTAGAATCATTTGGCCAGTTTTGAGTTTGGGCCTGGATTACTTTATTTGGTCAAAAAGTAAATGATGATTAGTATTAGCAAGGAATACTGTGCTTTGATTTTAGGTGACAGGGCACTGGAATAGGCCATGCACTATCCCTGGGCATGATCACCCTCTCAGAGTGCCTCTTCCCTCCGCACAAGGAAGGAGTGGAAATGTGTGAAAGGATAATTGACAATGAATTGCTAATTATATTTAGCAAAGTGGGAATGGGCCTTCTAACATGTCCTGCTTATGAAGGGGACATGTACTTGTGGCTACCAATGGATTTGGCAAGAAAATGTCCACCTTAGATGGGTACTTTTCCCTATGACATTAGATTATAATATTTATTCACATTGAGCTATAGCCAACATCCTGGTACCCCTAACTGCACAAGAGTAGTCCCTGAGGCAAAGCCAGGGGATACTGAACTCTACAAAAGATTCTCCCACCAATGACGCCTGGATCTGTAGCCTGCTTCTTCCCTGGACAGGCCATCCAGAGAAGACATGAAAGACTTTGACCATCAGCTACGCCTGAAATCCACCTGTAAGAGAAATCCACCCTGCATATGAAAGGAGCTCTACTTGTTTGCAGCATCAGAACGAATTCTCAGCTAAGACCAATCACATGAGAGAGAGACTGTAAGGAAAGATGAGAATGCTTTTGCATAGAATCCAGAGATATGTGAGTCCAACATTCCAGTAGTGTGTGTGTGTGTGTGTGTTTGTGTATAACTAAACCATTCCCCCAGATACACCAACCCCCCACCCCCAACCTGTTACCTAATTAGTAGGAAACTATTCTGGGTTAACAGCATGTTATTCCAAAACTGCTAAGTGCCTGATTTAAGAATCATTTCTACATCTGTGTAAAAGTGTCAGAAAGATGCAGATGCTGTATTAATGTGGGACAGGGAATAAGCCGAGTAAATAACATCTAACCTGGGTGGTATGTTCAGAGAAACTTCAGGCGGAGCAGTAAAGTGGGAAGGTACAAAGAAGTCATTTAAAGAGTTATACTTCTTAAAACAAAGGCAAACGTCAGTTTCTGGTTTGGGTAGATTCTGAGCTCCGTTGTTTGGATTGAAATAATGGTGTTCTTTCTTTACTTCCTGTAAAGGATTGAAGTAACTCTTAGGTTAACCTTATACATTGATGTAATTGTTCATTGTAGTAATTGGGAGCCTGATAAATTGAATCATTGCTCTATTGATTGACTTTCAGTTGCAACCTGGATTTGATTATTGCATTGTGTTATATTTGATTAGTTACGGGAAATTAGAAGTACAATTAGCTAGTGACATATTTGCTAACCTTCATATTTGTTTGCTTATTCTTTTAATAAACCCATAAAAGTAAACGCTAGACTGGTTCCACTCTCAAAACCTCAACTCCAGAAAACAACCTTTTTAGAGGCAAAGTTAAATACACTGAATAGCTCCTGGACACATATTTTCATTATTCAATTAAAATCCTGTTAACACCATAGTTGGAAAGGTTTTGGGTCTGATTCATCTCTAGCTCAGACTGCTCGAACCAATAACTTCCCTCCGGTATTACGGTGCTGCATCAGGACATCCAGGGCAGCATGATATATATAATTAATGTGTGTGTGTGTATGGGGGTGGTGGGGGTGAAGGGCAGTTACCAAACTTATTTTGTGCTTGAGTTTGAATTTTGGACAAAATTTCATACACAGGAATTAAAATCTCTATTGTAATGTACCTCTGATCACCAGCATGAGAGGTACAAGGAGGCTGATGTAAATGCTGGCACCCATACCACGAATAATGTGACATTCTTATCGCTTTAATGTGGATCCTCAAACACAGGGACTTGTGAGAGATTATTTAATTCTTAATATGAAGTAGGCATAAGGAGATTTAAAGGGATACCTATCAAACATGCCCAGTAGAACTTCATAAGGATCACTTCTTCTGAGTCCACATTCCCTATTTGTCATACGCAAATTGCTGGTTTATAATTTCACAGGCATTAGATGAGTCAACAGCAGAAAACAAGGCACGGAACAGTTGAAGGTTTATTCCCTGCTTGCAGCATGCAACTCGGTTTATGCTTGAATTGTTTGAGTGTTCAAACTATTTGTTAGGTACAATGTTTGTACAAATTCAGACCCTTGTGAACCAATCCTTATTTCCATGAATGCTGTTGCTGTTTGTAATTATTCACCACTTAGTTTCTCTGAATAATTATCTGCCTATTCATTTCAGCCAACTTGTTCGCTCAGAATGTTTTGAATTTGTAATATTCAGTACCTGTGGTGTGCAGTCACATTGTATTATTTTTACTCTCTTTGGCTGGCTCAAAGTTAACAGCAGAATAATGAATGACAAGCAACGTTCATAATGAATTTTTTATAGAATAATCAAGTCATTAAAATTTTTGGATCTGTGAGTGTGTGAATATCTGTTAGTGGTCCATATACTCATGAATAATGAATACTATTGCCCTATGACTTTTAACATACTTGAACATGGTATTTTTGTTTGGAAAAATATTTGTGAATCACAATTCCTGCACTGGTTGACAACAGCTCTGGCGCTGCCGTGGTGAGTGAACTCTGTCACAGGTGTGTGTGAGAATGTGCATATAAGCATGTGTGTCGGTGCATATGTGAGTGTTTGCATGTGAGAATGTGTCTCTGTGTGTGTTTGTTTTCCACTGGACATGGTTACAGAATTGCAGGACATGATGCTCACATTGTAGTCTTACAAACCCACTGATGAGTCTTGGGAGAACTATGAAAAACATTTTACTTAGAGACAAATCTACTGCTCAATTTCCTGTTTCTCTTCTTCCCTGTCTCTATTTCTACAGAGATATTTGCATGAAAACAACCCTGTTTTCGCCTACTGTGGCTCCTTCCCCACCCAAACCCTTAATCCCCCTGCCTGTGAGCTCCCAGTGACCCGCTGAAATGTCTGAGACGGTTCAGGCCTCAGGTGGGGAAATAACCTGCAGTGGGAGCAAACTCTTAAAAAAAAAATACACTCCCAAAGATGATGGCAAAATTGTTCCTAAATTGAATGTTTTTCCTAGTTTTTCCATGCGGTGTCTGTGGCACTTTAAGATTATCCTTTCCCAGGGAGCTTCATAAAAGCTGTAAATACTCTGGATTGCTTTCAAAGCTAGCCCTCTTAAAGTTCAGTTCTCGAGGAAATATATATGCTAATATGCATTGCCATCATTATTCGGGAGACCTAGGTGCAGATGCTTTTGTGTCGATGAAGAAAAGATTGCTGATTGCTAGTGTTTTGCTAAATGTTAAATACATCCAGGCTTTGTAGTTCACAAGAAGAATTTTTTAAAGATAAACTCCAGTGGCGACTCCAATCCACTGAGTCCCAGCTCTGGGGTTTATTTAGAGACTGTGAATCAAATTTTCATAAGTGCCTAAGTGACTTGAGAGCATCCGTCCCATTTTCAAAACTGACCTAAGAGCCTAAGTCTCGTTGGATGTTCATGGGAGCTAGGTGCCTGACCTGTTTAAGCATTTCTGATCCAATGGAGTAAATTCACAGCTGATCACTTCACTGCCTGCCTATGCCATGGCTGGATTTGGGCTTGTGGACAGGCTATTTATGGGCAGTACTCTGGGAAGGGAGAGAAGATAGCCCTAAGAACAGCTCTCTTATGTGACCTCTCTTAACGAAGCAGAAGTTTTTATTATTGTTGTAACTATTTATCAATTTGTATTGTGGTAGAACGTTGGCAGCTCAGCCCCCCTGTGCTAAGCCCTGTACAGATATGTAACAAAAAGGCCATCCTTGCCCTGATTTAATGTTTGTTTATTGGCATGTCTATAGCAGCTGAACACCTCACAAATGCTAACGCATTAGGCCTCACAACCCCACTGAAATGTAAAGTGATTATCCCCATTCTACAGATGAGGAAACAAAGCCACCAAAGGACTTGCTAAAGTCACCCAGGGAGTGTATGGCACAGCTGGGACAGAACCCAGGTCTCCTGACTCAGGCTTTTCCCAAGCCCACCTTCCCCTGAGTGTTCAGCAATGTATCATTTGAGCTACCTCCATTTCCTGGCATTGGAGCTCAGAAATGATTCAGAACTTGAGGGAGAATACACACATTTTGGAAGTGATGGGACCATTTATGGCCAGGCTGTATTTGCAATAGAGTTACTGACGAGTGGTTTCTCAGCCATGTTGAGTCAACAGCTGCCCGGGCACCCTCACTATCAGGTCTCAACACGGCTACCCAATCAGCTGTCTCTGGGTGAATGTCCACACTTCTGCAGTCAGAGGCGTGATTGCAGCATGTGTCAGCGTACCTGAGCTAGCTTGGATTGAGCTGGCTTGCTAAAAATAGCCGCGAAGCTGTAATAGCATGGGAGGTGCTTGGAGGTGAGGCAAAACACTTGCAAATAAAGGTGAGACTAGGTGAAATCTGCATCTTATTTTGTTTTGCACTGGCAACAAAGAGGAAATTACTTTAGTTTGCACACCCTGCCTACCCCGCCCCGCCAAAAAAAACCCCACTTCCCCCGCAAAAGTGATGAAATTTTCACTTTTAAAAAAAGGCCGGCTTTGTTATTAAAAAGAGCCCGTTTTTGCCTGGGCATCAATCTGTTCTATGCACAAGGCTGCTGGACACTCAGTTTTTCAATTCAGAGCAGCTGTTTTGTAGAAAATCAGATGGCTGAGAGGAGGTGAACTTCCCCCAAATGAATCCAGCAAAAAGCTTTGAGAACAATATCCCACTAATTTTTCCCAGCTCTAGAGGCAGAATGGCTGCATGCTGCACATTGCAGCCAACTGCCTTTTAAGTGCCCTGGCCATTAGGTAATAGCAGAGATGCATATTGTCTGGCGAGAACTGCCCTGGATGTTTAGCTGCATATTTAGTAGTTTTAATCAATGTTAGTGTTTTCTCTTTCTTCAGCCATATTTGGAAATTGGGTGAAATATCCCAGTGCTTTGCCATGAACACAGGTGACAAATGTGATCTCAAAAGCAACTTTCTGTGTAGGAGGGCAGGCTCTGAAACACACACACACACACACACACAGGCTCGGCAGCACAGATTACGTGCTAGCATGATTTTTGTGGGAGTAATATCAGGAGGCATCAGCCCCATACTGGCTTGGGAATGGAAAGTAGCTGAGCACTAGCAAACTCAGTACATGTGTTATAGCACGTGAAATTCTTGTGTGTGTCTGCCATGCAGACTGGGAAGAAATAGAAAATGCTCCCAAGCATCATCTTTGAACCTAATGCTCTTGTGTGGAGGAGTAAAAATACATGAAATCCAAGCCACTGGCCTGCACTGGATTTCAGCAGCATGGCTATCAGCAAGGAGTAGCCAAGACTTGAAGCATGGTGCAAAAGAAAATTCTGACTCTACTTAGACCTAGATATCTATGTACTTATCTGGTGCCCATCAGCATGGTACCTAAGCACCTAACCACCTTGACTGTATCTAGTGTCAGAGCACCCTGGTGAGGTCTGGCAGTAGGATGACCAGATGAGAAGACCCGAAAATCGGGACTTCCCACCCAAAGTTGTTGAGCAAAAAAAATCGGAAGAGCCAAAGAGCCTCTACCGCCGGAAGTTGTTGAGCAAAAAACAAAACAAAACGGAAGAAGACCGGAAATCAGGACAAAAGGCGTCCCGACCGACCATCGATCAGGACGCGGGACAAATGATCAAAAATCGGAACGGTCCCGATTTTATCGGGACGTCTGGTCACCCTATCTGGCAGTGCTATTATCCCCATCTTACAAAAGGGGCACTGAGACAAAGAGACTTGCCAATGGTCACACCGGGATTACCTAGCATAGCAGGGATTGACTTCATGTCTCCTGAGGCCTACACTAGCACCTCACATTTGCACCGATTTTCCTCTTGAGGTGCATTAGCGGCTCTGAAAGGGAGGAAAGTGAGCAGGACTAGAATCAGGAAACACCAGGATCTTTATGCGGGGAGGGGGACCGTGGCTTCATAAACTTCCTAATACTGGTTTCACAGATCCAGAAGTTGGGAGAGTTTGGGAAAGCTGAGCCGGCCCTGAGCTCTGAAGTTTGTGGAGTTCATCCAAACCCTGGTCTCTAGGTCTCTCAATCTGGCATCTTTTACCGGCACCAAATTCTTTTATACAAAGTAATAATAATGACTAAAAACAGCCCTCCCACGAATCCCCTGTGGGCGGCCTACCGACTTGGATTTTCCAAGGTTACCTGTCTTCTCTTGGGAGGAACTCCGGTCGCCCCACCAGAGGTTGTGGGATCTGAACAAGCCCTGAGATCCCTTTCTCTCACTTGTTTGCTTTAATACCATGTGCATCACCCCATGACTGATGACAACATTTTGCAACTCACACAACATCATCCCATCTTGATGCAACGTTTATTCCCGCAAACGTATCCATTGGGTTGTGCTGCCGAGGCAATAGCGTGATGGAGAAATCCAGACTCCAGAGCCACTCTCAAGCTCAGTGCATGGCTGAGGATTTAAGAAGCACAGGGAGACACAGCAAGCCAAACCCAGCTCCTGTTAGAAATATACCCCATGTAAAGCCCTTCACAGAAAGCCATGGCTGTGGTATTAATGTGGTCAGAAAGACATGCTGCAGGGAGAAGTTTGTAATCTACCACCCCTTAGGCTTGAGTGTCCTTGAAAGACAACTGAGAAATCCTCAAAGAAAGCAAGAGGAAAACCAGAGCTTTGGCGCGCTTGGCTTTCATTCCAGTGAACAACGAGGGGGAGAGGAGAAATGAGAAGTGGCGCTTTCCACTGGGAACACAATGCTGACAGACCCAAAATAAGCCTTTAGCAGACTAAGATAACAGGGGATGTAAAGATCCGAGCTTCCCTTTGTTGTCATTTGTGAGATGATTGCTTGTGAGGATTCTAATATCTGTGTGTGTGTGTGTGTGTGTGTGTGCACGCACATGAGAAAGAGCAGGTGTGTGCGATTCATTAACTGATTCTTATAGTAACAGTCCTGGACCAAAACAAGTACAATGATCCCCACTGAACGCTGTGGAAGTTTGAGAGTCTGAGTCTCATTTATAACAAAGGCCCCCAGGCTCTAGCAGTGTGAATAAGAATCAGGGCCTGAGACATGGGGCCAGTGTGACTCTCACTCTCTTGGGAGAAGAACCAGAAGAGGCTTTTCATGCCATGATGGAACAGACTCCTGGTCCAGTCTGACACCCCCTATTACTGAATTAAGCTTTGCGAGGAACCCAGGAGCTGGCCAGGCCTAGCAGGGCCTCCCTGGATAGAGATTAACCTGCTTTGCTATTATTGTTTCACCTGCCTTCAGATGGGACCTGAAAGCACTTTGATAAATGAGCCCAGGGGTTTGTTTGGCTTCACTGTAACTTTTGCGAGTGCTTCTGCATCCTTTTGCAGACCACACTGTGCAGGTTCTAGCCTGGTCCTCCAGTGCAGGCAGCATGGGTGGAGCTACAGGTTCATGGAGGGTGAAGTGCTCCCCAGTGCATAGAACAGCACAGGGCCCAAGCACTCAAGTGGTTCATGGGTCAGTGCTAGCTGTCTGCAGAAAGATCCTGCTGACAGTGATGAGTTCTGAGGAAATTGCAACTTCAGGCGTAGGACGGATTTAGGTGGTGCATAAGGCTCGAGTTGCCCCTCGGCACTGGGATGAGTTTCATCCAAATGCTGTGGGTGACGGGACTAGTAAGGAGCAGCCATTTGCTAGCTTGACTGGAGGAAGAAAATCCCCGGAGACGTCTTGCAGTAACACTCATCAGTGAGTTGCATCAGATAGCTCAACACATCCTACGGGCAACACGACTCGTCTTCTCCGCATCAGAGTCACAAAGGGCTGTGCCACACCTACAGCCCTCCTCCCTTGGATGTCACGGGCTCCCAAGCAAGGCTGGGATGCATTCCAGGACTCAGACTGCTATCCCGGAGGGTTCCTTGGGACCAAAAGGACAAGCGTAAGAAAGTCAAACAAAGCCAGCTTTTCTTCTGTCAGTTTGCGCTCCCAAGGCAAAGCATTAATATGCATTTCTCTGACGTGCTGTAAGTCACTTGTGTGAAGTGCTGCATCTAATTGATTTGAGATGCATCAGCCAAGCCTTGTGACTGTCTCTGCCATGCCTGTGTGTAATAAGTGCAACACGCTGGAGAGAGGGGAATTACTCTTGACACTGGGATTATATCTCTGCCAAAGGCATCAATATTCTATTAAAGATGTGTGATAATATAACACTAATTATCAATTGAGGGCCCATTAAAGGGAGACTACAAACAGCAATTCGATCTCACCTTTCAAATTAAAAACCCACAATGATTTTCTGTTCCCTGTGCTTTATTTTTTTTAATTTTTTGCCTCATGCATAGTTCAGTAATCCAAATTACAGGCAAACCCCTCAGAAACATCTGTCTTCCCCCAGCATGCTGGGGTAAAGGCTCTCCAGGACTGACCCATGCCCAGGTAAAGCTCTCTCATCTCCACAAGCTGAGAACAGCGCAGGGAACATCATTGTCTGTTCTTACTTGCCTACTTGCCTCAGGGCAACATAATAAATGGCCTTGATTAAATTATAGAGAAAAGCACAGGGCATTTGAGATGAATTGGTACCAAACCAGCCTCTCAAAGCCCTCAGTAACTATAAATCCAGTCAGCAGAAGGAGTGCAACTTATCTTTCCAGGGTGAAGCTGTGCTGTATTGAAAACTGGGTTAATATTATATGCTATCACTTTAAGAGTAAAGGGCTTCCTGGTCCTGCTTGCAGGCTACGGGTCTCTGTAGGGAAGTGTAGGTGTTCTGCGGTCAGTCTGTGAAAAGCCAGCCTAGAGCAAAGCAGTGTGCCTCGGGGAGCAGCCTGCTTTGTCACTCTCTGGCTTTTGGTTCCTGTGTGCTAGAGTTTTGGAGTTTAAGAAATAAGATAATGTTATGTTCCGGCCTTCCAGCAAGAGTATTTGATGTTTTTATTTGTGTGTGTGTGTGTGTTGTGAACATAAGAGAGGGTAGGGCAGTTTTTGGCTACAAGTGAGCTGTAGGAAAGATCCGTGTGAATTGGACAAAGGCGTGAAAGGAAATGGGAAGCAGGGTTAGTCAAGAGAGCAGTTTGTGTAGCCACCATCTGCCAGAGACTATTGTGGTAGTGCGCAAGGGCCTCCTTTGGGATCAGGCCCCCATTGCGTTAAGCGCTGTACATCTACATAGGAAGAGGTAGTTACTGCACTGAAGAGCTTAGGTCCAGATGTGAGAAGTGAAGTAGGGCGAGGGTAGCAGTGATAGAAGCACACGGCAGCATAGGTGAACTGTATGCATGGGTTCCACCTTTCCAAAAATGTGGGGGCAGCAGCTGATCTCCTGTCTCCAAAAGGAGGATAATGAAGTTAAATCCCCTTTAAATGTCATAGCTGGTACCTCGAGGCAATGGGCTTTTCCCAAGTGGAACGTTTTTCCCCTCGCCCTTGTAAACCCGGTGGTTGTAGTTCTGCCAGCTAGTGTATTAAGCATCTCCAAGCAAGAGTCATTGACTTCCACAATTTCCTCCCTCCTTGCACCCCCAACAGCTCTGATCTCTCTGATCAATTTAGTGATGGTCTGTAGTGCTGAGCTAGCCTGCAAAGGTCAGGCTGAGATGAAATTCATTTTTACATCCTCTGTTTTGGAAGGGAAAAAAATGACCTGTACCAAGGGAGGGCTGTTGCTTGGATTCAAACCATGCATTCCAAGAGCCCCCATCTAAACAACCAGCATGTCATACAGAGTCGTTCATATCAGCTGTTTAACCTCTTCCTTGTCAAGGGGATTTACAACTCACTGTGCTCCAGGAACTGCATGGCTAAAATATTGTTAAAGCGGGAATAAGGGTACATCACCTTTTCGATTCTTTCAATGCTTCTGGCTTCCAAGGTGCCTGTTGTATGCACACTCACCACAGCCCTGAAAACAAAATCTGGCCTCATGATCACACAACCAGCTCAGCAGAGAGTGTAAAAGCCTATTGCTATTGTGCTGGTTTGATTACCAGAGTGAGTGCTCCGAGGCCCTGACCATGCCAGCTTCTCTGTGTGGGTGCAGAGCCTGGCACCCGAGGGCAGCCCCCATGTCCTTTTGCAGGATCAGGGCCTAAAAGTGGAATCAAAATTGCTCAGCCACTAATGCCCATACAAGGGCACACCTTACCGCCTGTGACTGGCTGACATGGAAGCACCCTGAATTTCCAATTCACATCTGCAAACATTCCTGGGATTGGAATGAATTCCAGAAACCTGGACTAGCCCAGGTGTAGCATTGACAGAGAGATGCTATTCTGGGAATTCCTCCTGAGCATTTGTTTTCTTGCATGAGGCAGCAATAGCCAGCTTTGCATTATTTTAAAGAGACAGAATATTATTCTATCGGCTCTAGGAGCTATAGGTTGAAACCACAGAGAGAATCAGTCTCAACCTCCATATGATCAATCCTGTCAAAACACGATCATTTAATTCCTTATAAAAGCAAGGAAGGCATGTTTAAAATGCCATCCTTTGGGTCTATGAGCAGGATTCCTATAAATCAGTCATCTCAGGTAAACTATTCTTTAGGAGCTTTCTGACAGCAGACAAGCTGAAAACATTTTTAAACTATGCACACAAGATTCCCAGTATCTCAGACATTTAAATGATGCTGGTGCTGTGTTGTGTTTCAGGTTTATCCTACAGATGAATCACCATGGAGTGATTTTACCCAGAGACGCACAAAAGAGGCAGGTGGCTCTACAGAGGCTAACAAGGGCACACGTGACCCATGCCTGAGATAATGTGCCACTGAAACTGCACACTAATAATCACAAGGAAATTGACAAGGAAATCTGAGTGGGTAAAAAATTGAAGTCAATGGTTCAATGGAACTCTGTCACCTAAAGACTTAGGTGCTTTGAAAATGGGACTAAGGCTCCGAAGTCACTTCGGGTATGTCTACATTGCAATGAAATACTTTTGGCTGGCCCATGTCAGTTGATTTGGGCTTGCAGGGTTTGGGCGCCAGGGCTATCCAATTGCAATGTAGACACGTGGGCTGGAGTCCGGGTTCTGGCACCCTCCTGCCCCTTGAATGCTGAAAAGATCATCCTGCAAACTGATACATAAGAGACCCGCAAATGCACTCATTTAGTGTCAGAGATGAGTGATACGGCTATATATATATATATATTTAAATGAAAATATAAACCATGGCATGTGGGTTCCCTCACTCTGATACCTGGCTATAAAGGGGGAGTCATGGAGCAAGTGACTAGAAGTCAGGACCTCTTGGTTCTGTTCATGAATCTGCCATTGATTTTCTGCAAGGCCTTGGGTGAACTACTTCAATTTTCTGAGGCTTGGTTAACACACGGGTCTAGTCATGTTGACCTACATCGCGGGGATGCTGGGAGGTTTAGAACGATTTGAGATGTTCGCCTTAAACAAGTACAAAGTAGTCTGGTAAAAGCACCAGCATGGGACAAGGTAGCAGCCTTACCTCTGACTTTCCCATCTTGATGATGCTGTGTGCTAAGCTTAATGCTAGCTGACTCCCAGGGCATGGGCTAAAGTCAATTGAAGACCACGGTGATAGCCTCATTGAGTTTAATGGGCTTTGATTCAGAGTCTCAGACAGCAAAATCAGATACCCAGAGACACTCAAGATATCGCCAGGATAGATGTCCTGAGAATGTCAGACCTCAGAAGGACATCCTTCTAGGAGAAAAGCATGGTGCAGAGAGGGGATTTTTTTTTTAAATACCCACACCCCCATTTAAAAGATAAGACATTTGACAGATATGACAATAGGCATGGATCGGTTGAGTTCTTTATTGGTTCTGAAGGTGCTTATATTTAAAACAATTTGTTATGGTCTCTGTGATTTACTGCTGCCCTGGAAAATGGGGCTGAGTATCGATTCTTTGCCTTTTCTATTGCAAATGGGTGTCATGTTTTATGGTATGTCAGAATAATAGCAGCGGGCACTTTATCAATGTCAAATGTTAAAAATGATCAGCTATTGTGATGTAGGAGATTAAATATGAAAGCTTGATGGGTATATAAAAGTGAAATGGCAATAATAAAGGGATTTTTATGTTCAACTCGTTGCTCTCTTGAATCTACCTGGGGAGCTATTAGAACCAATTGTGCTGATCAGTGACATATCACCATGGGTTAAAGGACTGGAAAGTGCTGGGTTCTGCTCCCCAGGTGGTTGTATTTGTTGCTGAGCTGATGTGGGGGCTGAGAGTTCTAACTTGCCCTTCTCAGCGAGGACGGGATGATGGCGCTTTTGATGGTTGAGAAGGAGCCACACAGTGCTGACGTCTGGTGTTTCTGTGAAATGCAAATCCACCAGGGCAGGATGCTAGGCTCGTGAATCTGCCAACAGGTGGGCCAGGTGCTGGAGCGGACTTTCCCAGTGGGAATATTCACCCCTCCAGCCACTAGTTTCACTGTGTACACTTGTACATTACTACAGCCAAGGAGTTTCGTGGTGCACTGCCCTCACTGCTGAGTGGAAGAGACCAGTAGGAGCCATGCTGAGCTCATTTCATGTGCAACTCACTTATTTCATACTAGGGCGTCTGACTGAGTGGAAACAGACCCAGACAATCCCAAGGGGAAAGGTGTTTGAAATCCAAACCATCTTCTGGATTTTGCAGATGGATGCTATTTTCATAAGAGGTTGAACCAGGGCCCCAGATCCAAACCACGCCTAAAACTGGAGTGTTTGAAATCTGGATCTGTATGTTACAGCATGAGCACCTAGTCTTCACAACCTCCTCAGGCAAGGAGTTCCACAGGTTGACTGTGCGCTGTGTGAAGAAGAACTTCCTTTTATTTGTTTTTAACCCATTTGTCATCAACCTCTAAGGAACCTCTTACAAACTGAACTGCTTCTGACAAGCTGCTTGGAGCTGGAAAAGAAGCTAACCTCCACAGAAGGGAGTAAACACTTTTATGGGAAAGCTTCATCTTTAAGTGTAAAGGATGTGCTGCTGCCCCTTTAAAGACAAAGTACAAATACAGCAGAGCTTCCTGCAATCAAAGTGCAAAGCAGAGACCTGAAGCATGGTTCATTGCAGCCGAGCTCTCAAGAAGAACATTCACAACCATGTTGTCCACCCTGTTCATGCTGCCTGTGCGTTATAATTCTTTCCCCTTGCTTGTGTCTGTCTTGTCTGTTTAGATGGTCCACTCTTCAGAGCAAGGACAACCTGAGACTCTGTTTGTACATCATCTAGCACAATGGGGCCCCACTCTTGGTTCTTAGGTATTACCATAATACACCTGTTAAATAATAATGTTTTCCTCTCAATTCCATCCCTCTTCCTAAAGAACCTCTCACTGCTCAGTTCAGCCCCCAGTCCTACCCAACGCCCTGCCTCCTACAATGAGATGGAGGACTTAATTCCCAACTGGTGGACTTAATGAGAATGGTTGTTCCCTTAAAGGGACACTGTCAAGAATTTTAGGCCTGACAAGGCTTTCCCCGAACACAAGGAAACAAGTGGGAGGGAATTCAAGTCCTCAAATTCCCAACTGGTGGTCCTGCAAATCCTTGCATTCAGGGCAACCAGATGAGCTGCTTCTAGCCAAAGGCATGGCTAACCCTTTCCCAGCCAACCATTGGACAGGATCTGTCTCTATAACCCCTTCCAGTGAAAGTGGTCCTCTGACTCCATCCCTCTCTTTAGAATGTCTTCAAGTTCACCTGAGTAACTTGGATACAGTGAGCAAAATTAAAGAGCAGCTGAAATAGAAGAGGTGGGGAATTGGGTGTTTGTGGAGTTATTATTCCCTGGACTGGGGAAAGTGCAGAATTTCACCCACTGGGGAAATCAGACTCTGAAACTGATTGGTTTGGGGTCTGGCACTGATTTATGGACATAGGCATCCATCTAAACCTAACCTAAGAACAAGTGCAGTGTGGATACTGCAGAATATACCACAGACCAGCAGCCACGCACACCAGCTGTCAAAGGGAATGTTGAGGGGTAGATTTTTAAATGCTGATTTCTGGCTGAGTGACAGGTCTCTGAGCTGGAAGTGAAGTGTGACTCCTGCCTTCTCAGCCCTGGAGTAGGATAAGAAAGGAACGTCATTGACACCAGCATGTCTGCTGTAGACAGGAGATACTCCCAAAGGGCATCACTCACAGCACCCAAGAGGGAATAAACTGCTTCTGCTGCTATTTGATCTACCCCTGGAGACTGGGAACTCAACCTCCCACCAGTGCTCCCTGTGCTGAAAAGAAAAAAGCAACTTTTTAACTTGATCAGTAAAATGTTATTCAGTTAGTAATTATTAATAATTACACAAGTACTTTATTACGGAGTAACTAAAAAAAGCATAATAGTTCTTGAAGTCTAGACTAAGTATTTTTTTAAATTGTTGTAAACAAGAAAAAAATATGCAGGCGGGACAAATGTTCTCTTAATTACCCAAGGACTTCATTATCTGGCACTAATTAAAGCATTTTTTTGCAGTCTGACGAATGTCTAGAATTACTCCGTTTAGACGTTAGCTTTGACTCTGGTAATTTATTTAAAACTAGAACGTACTGGAAAAAACCAAACCCTCAACTAATATTTTTTTCTTAAAGTTGATTACAATAATTAGTAATTTGTTACTAAGAGGAAGGCTCTGTTGAGGGTAATTTGTAAGAGAGGGATGGATTGGCTTAGGTCCAATATTAACTGGTTTGAACTTTGCTAACCCATTCCAGAATGATTGCTCCAAACTCAAGTCCACCCAATGTGAATCTTTTGTTGACCTTTGGAAAAGTCTGTCAGTCTCTTCTGTTCATTATTAATTCAGTTGCATCCTAACTCTTCTCTTCCATACTCCAGCCCGGAACAGAAGGATATGCACTATGAGACAGGCTGTTCCGGGCCATTACAGCTGGGAGCGAAATCTTCCTTTTTTTCTCATGGAATTTTGCAGCCTCTGGAAATTTTTCTTTTTTAAAAAGAGAAAAACCTATCATCTTTTGGATGCTGCTGGGATTTAAACTTCTGAAACCTTCAAGATTTGTCCATCACCAAAAGAGGAAACCTTGTAAAAATACTACAGTATTATCCAATAATGGTGCAAAATGCAATGGGCTAGTCTCAGCCCTGTGCCATCACCTAAACAAGGATAGAGGGGAGAATTTGCATCTCTCCTAATCAGGGACTGTGAGGGTCATCCCAGCCATGGCTCTTCCTAGCCCATCCACCCCACCTCACCTTTGCTCCAGTGCAGGCCACTGACAGTCCCCTTTGCATAGGGGTAGTGCAGAACTGGCAGAACCAGTCCTGTGCCTGAAGGTAACAGCCTTCTCTAGATGGATTACACTTGCCCCATGGTCTGTGTAAAGGGCAATGAAGGATAGGGTCCAATAGCATCACTGCAGTTTTGGATCCATGCTTACTGGCATTGCAGGATTTTTTTGATAAGTGAACAGGTGTATTTGACTTCAGTAAAATAAACATCTCACTTAAAAAAAAATCTAATTGTCGGAGCAAACAGTACAGTCATAATGAGAGTGACTCAGTTTCTTAGTAAATGAGGTTGAAATTCAGAAATTATGGATGTGGATGTCCTTATAGCTCTTACCTTGCTAAAAGTAGGCCTAAGTGTTTTGTGCCGCACAGTCCCACGCAGCAAAGCCATTGCCCAATTAGTAACAAGCTACTCACTCAGAGGAGAAATATTTACACAGAAAAACACATTTATTTTTTTCCAGAGAATGGTTGTTCCCTTAAAGGGACACTGTCAAGAATTTTAGGCCTGACCAGGCTTTCCCGGAACACAAGGAAACAAGTGGGAGGGAATCAGCCATTGTTGCCACCTCTCGTCAGTTTATCAGAAGTCTTGAAATATTTGTGTTCCATAAAGCCCCAGCTGTGGGAATCAATTGATTGCATGAGGATGTCAGCTTTCATTTAAAAAAGAAATAAGTTTATAGACATCATGGTTGCAGAGAAAAGCTTCAGAACATGAAGCAAGTGCTCCCTACGGGCTCCGAAATCAGAAGGCAAAGAAAAGAATCCACAATATGTTATTTTGAAAAGACTCATGATTGTTGGATGCTGGAGGTTAGTGATGCCAGTTTGTATTTCATCTCTCCTTTACACTCACCCTTAGAAAATGTCGCAGAGACAGATGTGATCCTGGGACAGAGCAAAAGGATAATAGAGACAATGAGAGAAATTCAGAGGTGTACGGGTATGGGGGAAAGAGACAAACGGAGACGAAGAGTCAGGGAAATGGCAAATGTAATTTGTTAGTGTTAAAAGGATGGAGATGAGGTTGATATTTACGGGGCAGACAGAGAGGGTTAAAGGAGTCTATACTAGAGCCAGAGAGTGAACCCACAGCTTCCAACTGCCAAAGCGCAGTCTTAACCACAAAATCATCCTTCTTCTCTAACTCCTGAGCCCATAGAGGGTTTAAAAGACTAATAAAAGAAAGCAATTTTGCCCTGGGTGTTGAAAGATCATGAGCCAGATTCAGCTTTGTTATGCCAGTGCAATCCCACTGTGTTAAAAGGTGTCAGTAGTGTAAACCAGATCAGAATTTGACCTGGTAAAATATTCAGAGCTTTTTGTGGAGATATCTCTTTTCTCTCTTTATCTTTTTCTCTTTTTTTTAAAAAAAAATAGAGGAATGTGTGCTGTGGGCTGAGAAAGGCACTTTAAACCTCACTTGCTACAGAGGTTAACTGGGAAGCCTTGACAGCTATGCTAATACTCTGCTATTTAGTCTGTTGAAAATGACATTGAAGGGTCTTGGTTAAAGATATGGCTCATTGTTTGAGCAATTTAATGAGGTGTTACACATATACTGACCCTGTAGGAAGTATCATGGCTTTCTGAATGTTGCTGGTTGTGTTGGCCATTTGGTCTGACATCTGGGCTTACTGCTAATCCAACACTCAGTAATGTCTTTGAGGGGCCAGTCACATCTCAAGCGAACATAATTTGTATCATCTGCAAATTTTGCCACCTCACTGTTTACCCCTTTTCCCAGATCATTTATGAATATGTTGAATAGGACTGGGCCCAGAACAGATCCCTGGGGGACACTACTATTTGCCTCTCTCCATGGGCGCTATGATTAAAAAGTATGCATGGTTACAAGGCAGGCATGGAAAAAATGGCACCTTCTTACACTCAGTAGAACTGGGAGGGAAGTGGTTTTCTCATACCACAAGAATTTTTGAGATTTAAAAAACATTTCCCATCCCAAATCAGGACAAAAAGTGGAAATCTTGAAAAAACAAAAATCTGAAAATAAATTCAGATTGGGTCAATCAAAACATTTTGTTTTGATCATTTCAGAAGGTTTCAATATCTACCTTTTATTTATATATTTTAAAATATTTTTTGGTACAAAATATCTTAAATTTCAAAACAAAAGACATTTTGATCCAAACAATTATTATTTTTAATTTCAGAAAAGTCAAAATGGGATGTTTCAACAATTTCAAAACTTTTTTTCCCCATTTTTATTTTAACAGAAGATTTGTTCAAACCAAAGCCTTTCTCGCCAACAGTTTTGGTTTCAACAAATTGGCATTTTCTGACAAGAAAAGGTTTGTGGAAGAATTCCTAATCAGCTCTACTACTTGACACATCTGCTCCTTGGGCATCTTTGAGTCATAGCTCCTCGCTTTGCTGACAGATAATAGTGGTACTCCTGCTGGTCCTGCTGATCCGGCACTGCCATGGAACAGTGAGCTACTGTCAGTTACGTTCTGATGGCAAAATCTTGATTGTTTGAGAGGCAGAAAGACCCTGCTTAACTTTTACATTCTGGGTGGAATTTGCAAGGGAGGTAGGAAAAACATCTTTGGATTGTAAATTGGGCACAAATTTGGATCTGGAATCTCAGAAATTGAGAGAATAATTAGGCAGTTCTGCATAGTCATTTTTACAATCACTTAGTACTAGCAGCCTGATTCTCCATGCCCTAGACCCGGTGCCTTCATTCACACCTCTGCAAAGCAATGGTAAAGCACGACCAAATCAGAACTCTCCACTCCCACCGGTGATGGTGTTTCACGCTTTCTTTGCACTGGACTCGGTTATGAGAAAGTGAAAGGCAGTGAGGAGGTAGGGCTGTCACTGCACTGTGATATGCTATATTGGGTTGTGGAAAGCATTTTAGCGATTTGCCCCAGTGGGATGTCTAAACTTATTGTTTTAAAGAGAAGGGAGACAGGAAAGTCCCACAAGGCCACTCCCAGCCTGTGCAGGGGATGCTGAGCTCACACGCTGGCCTGAGGCAGTCTCCCCTCTCATGAAGGACTCCGGAATGGATTGAATGGATGATAGAGGGAAGGCAGAGAAAGGGGTCTAAAATGGGTCTGGTGCTGAGAACCAAAGGAGAATGTGGCCCCAGAACAAATCACACTTGGGAGATGCCGCATCCATATTAAGCAAAGTAAGTTTGGCCATCTCTAGTGTAAGTCTTTCAGAGGTGCTGAACCCTGTCACTGAAGCCAATGGGAGCTGAGAATGCTGACAAAAATAGTGCAGGCTGAGCAAAGAGAGATTTCACTTCCTCCATATCTTTGGTCCATGCACTCCTCAGAAAGGAGCTCACACAATGTCTGATTGCCAGTCATTCTTCTTCCTCCTTTTATTCCTATTCCAGTGGAAACAGATTAGAGTGCCAGACTTTAGTGACAGGCACTTGAGACTCAAATTGCTTTGGACAAACAGATGTACTACCAGCTCCGCATTTAATATTTTAAAGTCAGAGGGAATGGCACAGCATGTAGCATTTTGCTCAACTCGAACAACCTGTAATTTACAGGTTGCCGGGTTCTCAGCCTTGGAGCCTGTATTTCTCTCTCCCTCTCTCGAGGCTACTTGAGGGAGGCACTCTGGACTCCGGTGGCAATGAGTAACGGAGCACAGGGAGGATTTTGACAGCTGAGAGCAAAGGTTCTGGTCAGAAATAAGGGCAAGGCTATTTTCGGAGCTGTCTCTAGGGTATGGGCATCCACTTCCCATCTCCCAGGGGTGCTGAGAACTCCCGCCCGAACTCCAGTGAAGTGCAAGGAATGGTCAATCACATTTTAAGTCAGGATTGGATTTATTTTTTTAACATCTGCTCTAGTTCAAACACAAATTATTTTGAAGACGTTCTCTGGCCTGCATGACACAGGACGTTGCCTAGATAATCACAGTCGTCCCTTCTGGCTTGGGAATCTATGAGTCTGTGACTCTCTGGAGAGCTAAAGGTAAGGCTAGGATTTTTGAAGAGTGCTTAGAGAATTTGGCATCCAGGGATTTAGGCCCTTTGAAAATCGCAGGCTTTGAAAACCCCTGGGGCCAGATTCTGACTTGCCATGCACAACCCTATTACATTCTATGGGTTGGGCTGGGTATGCATAGGGCCTAAATGGGCCCTTCGCACCCCACAAACAGCAGATTTGAATCTCTCTGCCTTTTACAGGACGATAACAAAGGACGGGAGAATTTCAAAGGAGTTCTTCGAATCCTTCCTGTCCGTGCACCAGGCAGTTTGTAATCAGGCAGCAGGACAGCATTATAAGACTATAAGCCACCCATGTCAGGGGGCTCCCCAGCTGGTGCAGAACTGCAGGAGTGAATGGCTCAGTGGCAGCCTCCTCCCAGCCACTAGTGTAGGGGACGGGGCTGGAGGTGTGAGGAGGGAGGAATGGCAGAACCACAGCAAAACCCCTCTGTGTAAATTAGAGGAGCTCTGCTCTAATTGAAGTCAGATGCTTCAGGGGCCCTCAGGTGACCTGAAAAGACAGGCTTGAAACCGCCTTTACCCCCTGTGATACTGAACCCCATATTCTTCATAGTGATATTATACTATGATTATAGCATAATTATTATGCATTTTGTGCAAGACGGGTCATGTGAGGTGTCAGTGGAAAAGTTATGACTTGCTGAATATAATTATCCTATTTGCATGCATGTATCATTTTTGTAACTGAAGTTATGAATATTGATTATGTATCTGTATTTCAAATGTAGTTACACCTGGGTGACGCGCACTAGGCAAGATGCTTTCAGTCTAGATAGCGGATTGGGAAGGGCCTATTCAGGGTAATGAGCCACTGGGGAAAACAATAGGCCTTAGGAGAAGCTTATCCCCCACCTGGTGAGCTTTCCTGACAACGCTCCAGACAGCCAGTAAGTAATGGCTGCTATGACTCTACAAGGGCATGTGCCCAGGCCACAAGACTCTGGACTCCCTTTTGGGGTGTCTGTATTTTTCCACACACTGGTCTGGGAACTGGTTTTGGAACAAAGGGTTCCCACTATATGGTAAAGCTCCATATGGCAAGGAGTGACAACATCTCTTGTTCTTCACTCCCCACACAAGAAAACTCCTGGAAACACCTGAAGAACAAAAGACTGAACTGGGGGAAGTGCTGGACCCAGGCTAAAGGGATTTCTAGCCTGTGTATTAAAAACCTGGGGATTCCAAGCTGCAAAACAAGTGCAGCTTGGGCCCTGAGAATCTGCTTGTACCATCACTCAGGGTGAGAAACTACTAATTCATATCCAATCTATCTAGTATGTTACGCTTAGTTTGCATTTTCTATCTATTTGCTGGGTAATCTGCTTTGATTTTTTGCTATCCCTTATATCACTTAATATCTATCTTTTTGTAGTTAATAAACTTATTTTATGTTTTAATCTAAACCAGTAGGTTTGGAGTGAAGTTCTTGGAAATCTTAGCTCAAGGGGCAGGGTCTGGTGCATTTCCTCTCCACATTGAGTGGGAGGTGAACTGAACAATAAATTCATACTGGTCAGGGTTTTGACCAGGGCAGGATGGTACAGCTCTGGGGTCCGAGGCTAGGAAGCTGGTGATTAGTTTGGCTTAGTCTCTCTATTGTTTGTTTATGCAGTGGCTGGTCAGAGAGCCTGCATGTAACTTCAGGTGGGTGTGTCCCTACCTGTGTGTGTGCTGGTGGAAGTGTAGGACCAGGGGCAGGTCTGCAGCTTGTCACAGCAGCACAGTGTGAGAAGGAGCCCAGGCTGGTGGGTCAGAGGGCTCAGTGGTACCCCAGTTCCAGGCGGTATCCCGGGGGAACTCGTCAAACACCCCTTCCCTTTCTTTACTCAACCTGCTGCTGGAATCGAGATGCAGGGCTGATGTATTGACAAGAACTCACACCGCTGTTATTTCTCTCATTTGTCCTGGGATCCTTAGACACTATGGACCAAACTCTCTGGATGAAACTCCACTTAAGTCAATAGAGCTGCAGAGATTTACATCAGCCGGTATTTTGGCTCTATCACAGTTATCATTGATGAGGCCATAGGCGCCAACTTCCAGTGGCGCCGGTGGGGGCTGACGCCCGGCATCAGGGGCGGGGGACTGCCCCCGACGCTGGGTGACGTTGCGGGGCCCCGCCGCCGACGCAACGTCGCCCAGTGCTGAGGTGAGCTTGCCGCGGGTCCCGGGACTGGCGGGGAGCTGGGCGCAGGCCCCGGGAATGGCAGGGAGCTGCCAGTGGGTGCTCTGCACCCACCAATTTTTCCCCGTGGGTGCTCCAGGCCCGGAGCACCCACAGAGTCGGCGCCTATGGATGAGGCTGAAGTGCAGAGCAGGGGAAGTAAATAAATGGCAAGCAACCCTAGCAAAACACAGGAGATGCACGCTGCCTGGTGGAACATGGTTAAATGGGAGAACAGAAAATCAGAAGGGGAAAAAACACTTTATCTTGAAGCTTCTAAGGGAGCATTGAAAAGAATGGAGAGGGTTTTTTTTGCTTTTTTATTATTATTATTAAAAAGCTTTTAAATAAATAGCTGACAATGTCTCTTATTTGAGTAATTCTTTGCTAGCAATAAATGTGTCACTCTAAAGTGCTTTATTTAGAAGTAAAAATGTATTTTTTTTGTAGAATGCTCTGCTTTACATCAAGTCACAGGCTGGAAGCAAAATTCCTTCCTCTCTTCTCACCCCTCCCTGCTTGAGACAGTCATATATTCTTCTATAACCTGATCCTGGTTATAAAAATATATATATAAAGAATAGAGAGACAGCTGGCTCTCCCACACATTTGACATTTCCCTTTCTGCCTGGTTTAACTTTTTTATGACTGCCTGGGTTTGCTTCATTGGAGAATTTCTCCCTTCAAATGAGTTTCATGTTTTATGTTAGAATTTTCCTTTGGACAAACCTGGTAATTTTTCAAGTTAAAATGTGTACATTTTAAGCACTTAAGAAGTTTAAGGATCCCACTGATGGGCCCATAAATCTGAGTTTTTATTCATGCTGGAGTCTCTGCGTCTAACTACTTCCTTTAAAAAAAAAGAGAGAGAGAGAGCGAAAGAGAGAGACAGAACAAGAGCAAAGAAAGAGGCTGGCATATTTTTAACTTGTTTTAAAGTAAGAAAAAAAACCACCTGTCAATTCTCTAAGTAATTTATTAGTATCTGCTCATTCTTCCAGCTCTTTATGTACTAATGTCAGTGTAACACTGTACTTGTGGTTCTTCAAGCATGTACTCATTTAATAGAAAATAAAGCTGAGGCTGATTTGGTTTCATTGTTATTTACTACATAAAATCAGGCTCTACTAAGGGAGTGAAATAAATGTTGCATGCCTGCACTCAGTTATGCATCCAAAACCCTCCCATTCAAAGTAGGTGGTGCTTCTGTAAATGACATCATCCCAGCACCAGCCAATGGGGGCTTCCAGATACTAAGTAGACTTGTTCTTGAGCCATCAAGTTTGGCACTGGATATGAATTCAAGAATTCTCCAAGCTCATGTGGTTTCCTCAGATTCTGCATCATGGTTTGGGCTTCACCCCGGAGATGGACATTTTAGAATTAAATTCTGATCGGAATCCAAAGGTTCCTAAAGTTCAGAAGAGGTCAGACATAAGTTTTTGTGGAACCTCAAAGCTGGGATTTCTCAGCATCTTCCACTTTTACAGCTTACTTGTTTTCTAGCCCAGGAAGCAGTAGCATCTCCAGCCCCAAACCTCTTTTTGCTACCCACTCCTCACACCCCCTTCTCCGTCTGTTGAATTGTTATAACACAAGATCACGTAATGAATCAAAGCGGGAATGGTCCTATTGTCTGGAAAGAAGAAGAAGAAAAAATAAAAAAGCCAGGGACTTAAAAGACCAGAATTATTTTTCAAATAGAATGGAAAAGAATCTAACATGGCTTATCGCAAGGAGAACAAGCACTGTGCAAATGTGTGGGTCTCTGAGTGGCGTGCGGGTTGTTTTGAATAGACGTATGACATTGTCAAAGAACCTGCCATTGTGTTCCTGAAAGGCACTCGCAACATTGCATAGAAATCAGTCATTCATGTCACCCTGAGACTAGGAAAAGATGGCATAGATTATTTATTTATTTTAAAAAGGAAATGTCCCCAGAATAAGACCTTCAAAGCCAGATAAAGCTTATTTTTGAAAGGCATCAGAAACAAGGCAAAAAAGCAAAACTTATGAGCAAAGAAACCTTTCTAATGTCTTTATTTTAGATAGATAGATAGATAGATAGATTAGATATACACACACATGTCAGAGAGAGAGAACAAGTTCGTCTTCCCTTGTATTTGTTTGAATGGTCTTTGGTCTCCATTCACTAGAGTTAGCCCAGGCTCATTGGTTGGCATGCTCTGGGAATCCGAGTCAAATCCTGCTCTCAATGAGTGCTACTGCTCTAGCTGAGTGAAAAGAAGAGGAGATGCTCAGTTAGAGAGTTAGAAAGAGGACCCCACTCCTCCCAAAGGTGGGTGAAATCCAGTGCATTCTCAGGCTTTACACCATGGAAACCCGGAGCAGAGCCCTTTGCAGGAGTTGGCAGCAGGTGTTTAGGATAGGGCCAACGCTCAGTGGGGGCACTGCATGGATTTTGGATCTGGCTTTGATGCAGAACAGTTCTCTTTCACTGCCACTGCAAGGTTTTAGAAAGAGAACATCTAAAGAAGAATTCAATTACAGCAGTGTGTAATTTCCTGTTTGCAATGCCCTTATTGTATGTGTAATTGAATCAGAGTAAAAAGATCCAGCCAATTGCTGCAGGGCAGGGATAAAGCTGTGGAGACAAACTGATGGAGCCTGACTTGAAAAGGCAGAGGAGGTGAGACGAGGTGTATGTGTAAAACCAATATCTGTCTCTGTCAAAGCATAGTGGTTAGAGCAGGGCTCTGGCAGCAAAAGTCCTAGATTTTCCACTTGGCTCTAGGAGGTATTCTAAGTCATTAGAGCAAGTGCCGGGCATTCTGGACTCTTGAGTTCCATCCCTAGCTTTGAGTTGTGGTTAGAGAAGAGGTTTGGGAGCCAGGAGCTGTCCTGGGTCCTAATCCCAGGCTTTCCTACTGGACTCAGGTGACCTTTGGCAGGTCCCTTCTGTAATACAGCTGTGACAATGCTTGTCTATCTCACAGGGGTGCTACTAGCAGAAGAGAGACTGGTAAGATGCTTTGAGATGCTTTGTAAGTGCACTTTTTGTTTCTGTCACCTTGCTTGGCTTAATGTAGGTCAGTGCATTGGCTTTCGACTCAGGAATTCAAATGAACCACTGAGCCATGTAGTCTAATGTTTGCAGCCAGGGGCATGGAGTTAGGAGAAGATTCACCAAGTTCCTCTACTCAAATCTCTCCTACTATTTAAAGCAGTGAGGTGGGATCCCAGGACTCCTGGGTTCTATTCTCAGCTCTGTCACTGCCCCAATGGGTGATCTTGTGCTGGTCAGTTCACCTGTCTACATCTCACTTTGTCCATTTCTAAATGAGGTCTAAGTACTGCCTACAATACAGTGATCTTAAAGCTTAATTAACCCAGGAAGTTCATAAAGTGCTTTGGGAGCCTGGGCTAATGGTGGCGGAGAGGAGAGCAAAGCATTGTTATCAAGTTACATGACTTTGCCATTAGGGACACAGGAGGAGAGAGAAGGTTGACACCTTCATTTGTGAAGCACATTTCCACCACATTTGTGCAGCAGGGAATCATTGGGGTGAAGAGACACCCTTACTGTGTCCTTTTCATTCCTGGCCCCCACCCAGAACACCCCCAACATGGCTGCATGGCCGGGGCACCAGTGGGTGCTGGGTGCATCCCTTGCCATGGTGTAGGAACAGCAGAATATACTGGCTGGGAAGAAGAAGGGCAGCTCTTGGAGACTGAATCCCAGCAACGGGCTCAGTTTTGGTTAGATTCCAAGTGCCTAATGAAATTTTCGGAGTGCAAACTGCATAGGGCCCAATGTAAATAGCTGCAGAAGCATGCACGCCCCCCCTCCCACCAAAATAAAACAAATGGGTGGGGAGACAAAACAAGGATGCAGCAGCCTTGGACTCCCAAGCGCTTGTTAATAGCTGGAGAGCAGGGGAAAGGCAGTGTCTCATTGTCTCAGACTGTCATCCTTCACGCTGATGAGCACTTAGAATGTCAGGACCCCTTTCAGCAGCTCCATACAAGCAATCGGCCCCTCATGTCAGTCACTGCTGTTTGCTTGCCACCTCTCCAGCTTATTACAGGGATGCATTTAAAGAAGGCTATTTTATAATATGGAAACAGCAGGGTGGGTAGGATGCTTCTGTCCAAGCCATTTAGGGAGTATCAGCGTTGTCATAACACTGCTTTTCTGAGAAGCCCACCATACGGGCCAGCAGAATCTGAGCCATGATGTTCGTGCGGGCGGGCGGGGGGGGGTTTCTGTTGAGCTCGCACTAGGTCTTGCTTAGGCTGGCATGGGAGGGAGTATGGTCTAGGGGACAGGGCACTGGATTTGTATTCTGAGCCCTGGGTTATATTCCTGACTCTGCCATTGACTTGCAATGCAAGTCCCTCCTCTTCTCTGTGACTAAGCTTCACCCTCTGTATATGGGGCCTTGTCTGTTCCATGTTCCTAGAGTGTTTGTCTTGGGAGCCAAAACCCTGCTAGGGCTGGTCTGCAAGAATAATTGGGGGATTTACCTTCCTAGCTCTGGGCTCTAGCATCCGCCAATCTGCAGGTGGATCTCTCCCTCCTCATGGGATCTGTGGCATATCTCGAGAGATCTGCATGGTTTGAGGGACAGATGGATGGCTTTCTAAAGGGGTGCATGCCCTGCTCCTGGCAGAAAACACTTTCCAAAGGGGAGCCATGCTAAGGTTTTTTCTCCCATAGCTCCCTCCTGTGGGATTCCTTGAATGAGGGAGTGACCTGGTCCTCTGTGTTCACTGGCAAGCCACCTGCAGCAGCAGGTGCTTAGTGGGAAAAAGTCTGGAAGATGTGGAGCGAGGCTAAGGGTACGTCTACAATACGAAATTACTTTGAAATTATTCTATTTGAATTTTCGGAAGCGATTTTATACATTCGGTCTTGTGTGGCCCCACTAAAGCGCGTGAATTTGGCAGAGTGCTTCCATAGGACCGAAGCTAGCATCGAATGTCGGAGCGGAGCACTGTGGGTAGCTATCCCACAATCGCCGCCATCCCCGCCGCCCATTGTGATGGTGGACTCTGCGTGGTTGCCTGTGATGGTGGACTGTGCTGATGGTCACCTGTTCTGATGAGCTCGCCACGGTGGCCAAACAGGAAATGAAATTCAAAAGTTCCCGGGGCTTTTACTGCCTACCTGGCTAGTGCATCGGAGTTGACAGTGTTGTCCAGAGCGGTCACAAGGGAGCATTCTGGGATAGCTCCCGGAGGCCAATAATGTCAAATTGTGTCCACAGTACCTGTAACCCGGAACTGCGATCTCGATTTTAGCGCTACTCCACTTGCTGAGTAGGATAAAAGAGCCCTTTAAATTGAAAAAAACGGTTTGGTCGTGTGAACGGAATCAGTTTTATTTCGAATTAACTCAGCTAATTCCGAAATAACCGCGTACTGTAGACCAGGCCTAAGAGGCAATTCCTGTGCAATAGGCATATTAGGGAGTTCAGAAATAAATACAGAAATTGTCAGATCCTTCTAACTTCTAGCTGTCTCTCTGGATTGTGTTTTTGGAGGGGTTACATACAGTGCATTTCCATGAGGGTCAGAATGAAATCAGAACATCCATGCAGTTACATTTCTTCTCTCACCCTTGTAGCTCCCCAGTTTCCAAGATCCAAGTTTTGGGGACTAGAGTAGTGAAGGTGAGGGTGGGAAGAGAGTTGCTGATTGTAGCCCCTTGATCAGGGTGGATAAAAATCAATCACCTTTTTTTAATTTAAATCTTTTAAAATAAACCCATTTAAAACTAATTTTGAAATTATAATTAATATTAAGGCCTAAACTTACTATAAGCTATTCCTTTTTTTGTTTAATTTAAATGAGGGTAAGCAACACATTTTTGCTGCTGAAGTTCTAAACAAAGTCAGGCCACTGAATTGGTGGAAGTCCTTGTCTAAGCACCTGGAATCAGTTTGTTGAAGTACTAAACCAGCTTTTGATAGTAGTAGCTTCTTCTGCAGGTTGAGAGAATATTTTTCTTTCCGTTTATTCAGCTTGTTCAATATAATGATTAGTTATTCAAAGTTAAGCAGCCAAGTGGGAATTGATGCAGGAGAGCTTGCTTTCCTCTTCCCATCTATGAATAAAAATGAAGTGTGAAAGGATGAGCTCTACTAGTTCTAAAATCTTTGAATCACATGGAGACCAGTAAACATCAGTTCAATTCACTAACTACAGATAATCATTTAATAACTCAGTTTTAAATGCAAAATGTTCTCTAAAATATTTTTCTTATTTATCCAGCACATGTAAGGTAGTTCTAGTTAACTAATTAAAATAATGCTGTGTTATGCATCTTTCATTGAATTTAAATTTTCATTTGGAGATTGACATAAATCACAAGTAAAAATTGTCTAATAAATAAGCAATTCATCATTCACCATTTTCTAGCATAATACAAAAATAAAAAAAGAATATGAATAAATGCATATTAAGCTATATAATTGCTTACATTAATGTATATAGAACTGTAATCTCTTGATTAGCAAAAAGTCCTAAATTTAGTGGAAAAGCTATATTTAGTGCAAATCTACATATTTTAATGAGAATCAACTTTTCTTTTAGGAAAATAACTAGAAAATACAATGCAAAACAAGATTAAAATTTAGTATTTAAATCAAGCTTTCCTGCTTGTTTTAAATCATGATTAAAATTGGAGCTATAAGAACTTTGGTTTAAATCAATCTTGCTCTTGATCCAATACCCCAAAGACTCTGGGCTATCCCCAAGCCTGGCTTACTTTTTGGAGGGAGTGGAGGCAGAACATGGGGCTGAGTGGGGTTTTTTCTGCACATGCCGCTGTGGTGCGCTCAGCTGTCTCTGAGATTCGTAGCTGTCAGCAAATGTGAGACAATTATTTTAACTTGGTTTAAAAGAAAACAATATTGTGTTATCTGTTCGGAAAGAGTCTGGGAGCAGGCAGAATGGAGTTTAAGAGGCCAACAGATGGAGGATTGTGGAAATGACCGAGATGGAGGGGATAAATGAACAGTAAAACATGAGAATTTGCAAACTTATGTGGTTTTGGAGCTTCGCGGACTGAAGACTTCAGCTGAGCCTGCTTCCCAGCATCACAGCTTCATTAGCTCTGCTTATGCTTTATTATCATTTAAGGCATGTTAAGTACTAGTGAAAGATACTGGATTGACAGCCCCCGAGAGTGAGGCTTTCAACATGCTGCCCTACCAGCACTGTTATTACTGTGTAGTATTAATGATAGCCACAACCCCTGAGATCCAGGAATAGCCTCAAAGAGGGGGAGGGGGGCAGTTTGGTCTTCATGACACGTCCAATCCAAGCTGGGTGACTAAAGTGTTTTCAACTTTTTTTTTAAAAAGGACACACTTGTGGTGACATTTTAAGATCACGAAATCGTTCAAAAGACTTATTTGATTTGTCTTGTTTCTGACTCAACAGTGAACATATTTCTTGGAGTGGAGAATATTTTTCAATCGCTTCGGTTTGTCTACATGAGAAAGTTGCAGTTGAATCAATTTTAAAAACTGATCTAGTTAAACCAGTGCAAAAGTGTGGCAGGAGGCTCTGACTTGTATATGAGAGTGGTTTATATTTTGGTTTAGTTAAACGTGTTCCTAATCAAAGTAAGCTAAAATAATCCACTTACACCAAAAATAAGTGTTTGTGTGGCCTTTTGCACCAATGAAACTATCAGTTTAAATACCCACCTTAAGTTATACCAGTGCAATGGTCTCATGTATACAAGCCCCAGGTGTGTAAATGAGTTTATCGCAGAACACTAAGCAAGTGTTGCCATTGTTCACTTTGAGCAAGGTAACCGCTCTGATAGTGCTGACTCTCTGTTGGCCTTTTTCTCACTCCAAACACTGTTCATTACAGTGGACTCTCATTCCACTGGTCTATTTGCTCCTGCTAAACACAAAGCAAATTCTGCTCAGTGCCACTAAGTGTCTTGAAGTGACATTTTGTAGTTTAAATAAAACAAATATCTTAGTGAAGTGGGACAGTTTAGATGTCCTGAAAGAAGATCCCAGGGCATCAAGATTGTCCTGGTAAAGCTGGGTAAAGCATACCTTGGTAAAGCATACCTTGTGTATGGCCAACAACGGGGCCAACTGTGCTAATGGTGTTTGACGTGGAGTTGTACTGAACCGCCCTTGTATTTCAAAAAATTGCCATCTGGTTGTTCAGTGGCCTGGCTTTTAGTCACTACTGAGTCTGACTAGACCTGCATTTGAACTTGTGCCAGGCAGGTAGACAGCTCTGGATTGTCAATTTGCCCCATTATGGTTGATAATGATTCAAACTCCCCAATAGCAACATACATGGGCTGGCTGGTGGTGGTTTGAAATGAGATTGTATTAGTGGCTCTGAAATAAAGGGGGCGGGGGAAAAGTACAGACAAACAAATGAGGAACCCACACTGCCTTAAATTCCTTTTCCTTCTGTTACTCAGAGCATTTCCAGACATGGCAGTGCATTGCTAGGCTCTGAATCCATTATCCTGCTGATGAGGTGGGTGCACACCTCTCCGTCCAGGTCCTGAGAAAAGGGACAAATCCAGGAGGACTGTGGGGCTGTGTTTACCATGCAGGGCCATTGGGATTATTTGATTGAGGAGATAATCAGACCACTACGGTGAAATGATTAACATTCAGCAATGTCCGGCTGGGCTTCCATGGGCCTGACTTCTGCTGTCCTTTAAGGATGTGTGAATGTGGGAGAAGGTGCAGAGGCAGGAAGAATCCTGACCCTAGATTGGCAGGTAGAAGAGTGGGATGGTGCAGCTCAAGGGGGATTGCCGGCATGGGTGGGAACATGGGTGCATAGTAGCTGGAAGTCCAAGGCTAAACTGGAGGGGAACACATGCAGTACTTCCAGCAGGTAGCTGAAGATGCTGCTTCCCACCCTATGGATGCCTTGCCTAGATCAGCCACTTGCAAGCAGAATGTCTCCGGAGACTGCAGCCCAGATGCCAGGCCTTGTGTGCTGCACCCTCCACTCTCTATCTGGTTCAAGTTCTTTGGTCCATGGAGAGGCAGGAGACCGTGTGTCACACAGGGATGCACATGTGCTCATCTGTTTCACCATATCCCATGTAGCTGAGCCAAAGGCCATGGGGTTGGTGTGAACTGACAGGCAGTTTATGTGAACGTGGGAAGCTCTTAACTGGGCCCTATGGCTCAAAGGAGAGGAAGACAGTGTTATCGGGCCCCTTCCTGTAGCTCCAGGCCCCCAGGGCAGGGCAGGGCCTGCTCATTCAGGCACAGTCCCACCGATTAACAAGGGGGGACAAACGTTTGAATTGCGTGTGTGCCTCCACATGACAGCTTCTTATTGAAAGCCCTGGGATGACAGGGTGCTGGAACTTTTCCCTCTCCTGGCTATTGTTTGACCTGTTCTTTCTAGTCTCTCCTCCATAATGACTAACAGCTATTCTTTCCTTTACAGCCTCTGCCTTTCCTCCTCCTCCTTCCTCCTTGCTGCCTTTCAGCGGCTCATGAGTCATCATTCTGTGCTGCTCTCTGCGCCCACTTCCCTCACTGAGCTTAAAAAAGCAATTCCGAGCACACGCTGCCAAGCAGAGCAGCCAGAGGATCACAGGCTGGGGAATCCAGCTCTAAAAGAGCCTCCCCGCGGACAAGAAATTCCTAGCCGTGGATTAAAGCCCAAAGAACTAAAACAGAAAGAGGCAGCATGGTCTAGTGGAGCCTGCACTAGACTGGGACTCAGGATACTTGGATTCCATTCCTGCCTCTGCTCTGACCTCCAGCAAGTCATTTTGCCTCTTTAGAGTCTACACAGACAAATGGTAGGAGGAGAAAGTTCTTCAGGGCAGGGACTGTCTCTCGCTATGTGTCCATGTAGAATGCAGCACAGTGGGGTCCTGATCTCTAGGCACTACCATAATGTTACTAATAATTTCCAAAAGGGCCCACTGATTGCAGGTGTCTCTGTTTTTAGGGGCTCAGCTGGAGACCCCTTGGGCCTGTTTTTCAGAGGTTCTGCAACCCTGGTGACTTAATTTGGGATGGTCGATCCAGACTCTGTTCTCTACATCCCCACCGGCTGTTTACTAGGGCAATGTGGAGTGATGTCCCAGGAATCTCAGGCATGTGTCAGGTTTATTACTAGTTATTGCTGAGTGTGCTGCCCTTGTCTCCCTTGGTGAAAGAAGCTGCTACATTCTCCTTAAACGGCACCGAGATTGTTTCATTTCATTCATGAGGAATCTGTTGCTATGAGTTGGGTTTTTTTACTTAGCAGAAATTGAATCTTTGTTCCCCTTTTTCTGTCTGTAAAGGGATATAAGTTACACTTTAAGTTCAATTTATTCTTTGCTATGTATTCATTAAATCCTGGTTAGTTACTGCATTATTTAATGGAACTGATGATGTAATTAAGCCATAGGCAGACGTTAACAACCAGAACTGTCAGGGAGGTTTAGGATCTTTTACTACGATGTTCCTAGCATTATACAGCTTCTAATTTTAGAATTATTACACTAACAGGTTGGTTAAATCCACACACTTCAAGCATACTGAAAACACAAACCCCAGTGCTAGAGAAGTGCAGGGATAGGGATGCAGCTGAGGGCTTCATCACCCATGACTTCCACTCCTTTGCTCTACTATAAAATATCCCAGTGCATATGACCTCTTGCTATCGACTAGGACTCTGTCTCCTTTCTTTTGCTTTGCTTCATGTTCTAGGTCTGCCTTGTTCAGATTATAAGCTCTCAAGGGCTCACTTTTTAATGCTAATTTTAAAAAAATCATTGAACTACCATGCAGCAGTCACATCACTCTGTTATTTATTATTAATAATGGCATAGCCCAACATAGCATTGGAGTGAGCTGTCCTTGGAGAGCCTCAGGTGAAAAATAATGCACCGAGCACATTAATAATTGTTAATACATTAGGCCTCACTATTGGGGGGGCATCACTGTTTTCCCTTCTACAAACAGGGAAACTGAGGCAAAGAGACTTGCCTTAAGGCAACATAGCAAGTCCCTGTTAAAGCCAGGACTGGAACTCAGAAATCATGAATGCCAGCAGCCCACAGCACTAACCACTAGTGATCACTCTACCTCTCTAGTCATCCTTCCCACAGCCATCCATGGATGTCGGATCAGGGCCTTGATCAAGTTGCTTGGTACCCAGTTCTCTGGGTGAATGTGATTCCACCCAGGAAGTGGTCCCAACCTCCCTACAACCAAATTGGGGAACTGGTGGCTCAGCCAGGATTAGAATCCAAGATCGTCATCCAGGGAAGCCACTGCCTAGACCTCATCTTCAGTCAGCCTTATCTTGATGTGTGTGTAATCAGCCCTTTGGCAGGGACGAGACGGGGCCTTGAAGGCAAGCCCCAGGACAGACGGTCATCTACCTGAGTTCATGCTTAGGTTTCCTGAGGCTGTGTCCCCCCTCACGCATGATTGACCTCAGTCGACTTACTCCTGACTTCCATAGGTGTGTGATAAAGGGCTTCAGCCATCTTATGTTTCCTTAGCCAAGTCGGGTTACATTCCTGTTACTGTAATGAGGGGATAACAATCTCCCCTTGCCACCCAAGGCTGCGGTGAATAGACATCTGTTATGCTTTGCAAAGGACTTTGTGATCCTTAGACAGGAACAAAGCAAGTCCCTTATTTTTGCTGTAAGGCAATGAGCTCAGAGTATACCATCACCTATGTATGCCGTCCCAGGGGCAATAATGGCACAGTGTGTCTAGGGATTGATTCTCAGTGACACTATGCTCCCTCTGGGCACTCTGGTAGGGGCCTGGGAGTGGGAATCACGCCTATGCAGAGGGCCCCCCTATCTGGTTTAGTCGGCCGCAAGGGCTCTGGACTCCCTGCTCCAAGCCCTGCATAGGGGACAAACTGTGTAAGTTAGAACAGCCCGAACTTGCCAGGCATGGCCCTAAAATATGGGAACTGCAAAGGTGGTTTAAAGCAACCTCAGTCCCGCACTGTGTCCTGCCCCACACCCAGTAATGGAGCCCCCAAGAATCAAGCCCATAAAGTCTCCACTCTTAGTCCTTGTCTACACGTGCGGTGTGGACTTCGGGCTGTGTGGCATGCCGCAAGGAAAGGCAGGCTGTGTCCATGTACACAGGCGGCAGAGGGGAGACAGCAGGATGCTACACTGCTAAAAATAGCAGTGGAAAAGGGCGTGTGTGTAGAGCTGTGTAGGGTACGTACCCTGGAGTTCTGGCGTGGCTGTACGCTACTTGCCTAAGCAGCCCCTCACTGTCTAGGTGGCTATTTACACCCATGCTGGCTGGGTGTGCAGTGTCTGTACTCTGCATGCTGCTATAATGTAGGCCTAGCCTTAGGCTATGTCTACACTAGAGAGCTTACAGCGGCACGACGGTAGTGATGCAGCTGCACCACTGTAAGGTCTCTCGCTCTAGGCTGCTGGGAGAGAGCTCTCCTGTAGACATCCTTCATCCACCCCCAATGAGCGGTGGGAGAAGCTCTCGCTTCATTTATACCAGTGAAACTTATGTCGCTCGGGGGGTGGAATATAATGAATATTCACACCCTTAAGCAAAGTAAGTTTTGCCCAAATAAGTGGTAGTGTAGACATAGCCTTAGTCATTGCTAGAGTTACAGACATAATACGAATCATCCTGATTCACTTTTAAATCCCCAAAGATCATGGCACGTACCCAAGCAGGCCAGCAAACAAGCCCGCTCAGGCCTGCTCATCGCCGATCAGGACAGGGCAGAGGATAAGCCAGGCAGGAGATGGAAGCTCCAGATTTCGTGGGCCCATGCAGTGGTCAGCACTGAAAGATGGGAATGGAGCTATCCAATGCAGGCCAATCACAGGGGTGCCCAAGGATCTTGCATTGTCGGGAGGTAGGCAGCCATGGCATGGCTGGGGTTCTTTCATCCAATTTGCCTTGTTACTATGGGCACTGTGCTGGAGGCTTAGGGGAATGTGGTGAAGCTCTAATAATAACTTCCCACTGAGGTCATGTTGAGAGAGCGCTTCCTGGTGCCTTATCTGCCCAGAGATATCAGCAGCAAGGATCTTATCAAATTTTAATTACCAGGCCTATATTTGCACTAATTGGCTCTCTGGAGTAAAGTGACTTCCAATCTGTATATTATGGGTGCACAGCAGGAAGTGATTTGGAGCTGAGCAGGTTGTGTGTGATGATCTGTCAAGGATCAGCTGTAACAACAAACAAAGAGCAGGGGATGGGGCAAGTGGGTGAAACAAATGTATGTGTAATGTGCACCATGGACAGAGCTAGAGGGTGAATTCCTCTGACCCCACTCCCTATCTCTTGCCTAAGGGCATCTGCCATGGACTCCTGGCACCTGATGCAAATACCTCAGTCCCTTGCAAATGTAGCAACATGGCCTGTGTTTCTGCTTTTGGGACGTCAGTAGATTGGGGGCTGGGGCACCGGAGCAGTAGTGTTACTGTGCACTCCGGAAGGGCCATGGCTTAGGAAAGCAAAACGGACAATAATTTTTACATATGTCTGCAGGTCCGTGCTCCGAATCCACTCCAGCTTGACACACAAATCCAGCTGCAGTTCTCCTCCACCCAGAGCGTGCAGCCCGAGTCCATTGTGCGTGGGCACCAAACTGTAATTCAGCTTCTGCCTTCAGTGGAGGAACAGACCGAGCTGTTCCTCCCAGGCCATGAATCTTATTGTTCTATACAAAAGCATGCCCATTTTGTTGGCTAATGCTCTTCACCTCTAAAAGCCCCCTGTGCGTTGTAGGAAGGACTGTTTTATATCCCATCGTGACAAAAAGTGCAGAGCAATTAGGAAAAGTCCAGAGGAAAATATTGTCTCTGAATACTTACCAAGGTTTCACAACAGAGAAGTCGTGCTCTGATGCTGGAATGTACATTTGGACTCTGCTTTACCCTGTAATTAGCCCATATTTGTCTCTGACTTCAACTAATATTTAGCAGTTTGGAGCTTGGGACCCACATTACTTCAGTAAAGCAATAAAAAAAATAGATACGTAATTGAAATGCTGCCGGGCTCCTGTGGGACTCTAGTATGTTGCTTCACTCTGCTGAATGATAAAGATATGTTGCCCTGATCAGAGGCAGATAAGTAGGCTGGCTGATGAGACTGAATCCCACAGGCAAGCCCTAATCTAGCAGTCTGTTTGTTAACTATCAGTCTTTTTGTGATATTTGTTTTGCATAATGTGATAATATAATAATGTGATCATTCTTTAAGGGGGAAATGAATCCAAATTAGGGGTAGTGGGGCGGAGGGTGGAGAAGCAATGCAGTCAAATCTTTCTCCATGGCAGATTTTATCATACGCTAAATGAGCCAATTCTCAAGGCTTAGTTTTGGGCCAATTTACTGCCCATTTTGGAATCCACTTAACTATTTCAGTGTGAAGCAATAACCAGCTTGTGATCAAACTCAGTACCATACACACGAGTGTGTGTATCCTTTATTGTTAGTAGTTAATGCTGATATTACAATGGATGCCTAAAGGTTCTCACTGGGATTGTGCTAGGCGCTGCACATAGAACGGAAACAGCCCATGCCTCAGAGGCCCTACAGTGTTCAAGACACAGACAGACAAAGGGTAGAAGATGGCTATGTATGTGTGGACATGTATGTACAGTAGCGGTCAGACCCTCAGCAGGTATAAATGGTGCAGCTTCGTAGAAGTTAATGGAGTTACACTGCCGATGCAGTATATGGAACAGAAACGTACACTTTCCCTGAGTTCAGAACACATCAACAACACTCCATCAATGAAATTCCATCTGGGGTCATTATGTGCTTCCCACCTAAATGACCCCCGCAGTTTCAAATAGCGATGGCATGATAAATATAATGACAATATAATGCAATGTTGTGAGCTTCTAACGAGCTGCCACCCTCACCCAAGAGTGGGTGAGATCATCTCTGTGTAGTGTTTTATGTTTGGAAAGCACTTTGGGGCACTTTGGCATGAAAAGCACTACACAAATATAGACTATTGCTATTATACTCTATTCTAGTCACATCAGGAAGTAACACATTATCCTGGGGGAAAAAACCAAAACTGAAAATAATGCAGAGAAGATGGTAGGTAAGAAATAGATTTTTTTTTTTTTAAATCTAGTCTCTGTACCGATATCAGAGCTCCGAAGAAAATCAGAGAGAGCCAATCATGGTCCAGATTCTCACTAACCTCCTGTCACTGGGACATCCTCATCAAATTTTGGCTTGAAGGTTTCTTCGCTCTGAGTGGTCAGTGGGGGCATGTTGCATTAATTAGATACAGTGGTTGATGTTACCTTTGTAAAGGGGCTTTTGTTTAGTTTTGTTTTTTCACATTTCTTACTCGCTTTGAAATCAATGGGTGGGAGTTTAGTCAGAGAGAGAGTTAAGGAACCAATCCTACCAACACTTCGTTGGCTAATGTGTATGACATCACTGACATCGGCGGGACAGATTGGCAGTAGTAGGTAGGGTGCTATGCCTTGTATGCATTAGTTTTTTACTTTAGCTAAGGACTTCATGATTTGGTCCATTGTTACTTACTCAGAACGTTTTTAATTTCAAGTGTTGAGTAGAGATGAGCCCTGAAATGAAATCCAGCATCCAAACAAGTCCTCAAACTTCAGGAAAGTTTAAATCTACATCCACATCTTGAACACCTGTGTCTCAGGCCAGTCTCTGGTCTGCTGGGCCATCTAGTTTGTATCCTTCTGAGAGTAACTCCAGATGCTACTCTTATTATTATGCACAGTCCTTTCTTGATTCTTACTAAACTAATTGCCAGAATAATATCCTGCACCAGTGAGTTTCACAGGTTATTTATTGTAATAAGTGTTTCCTTTTATTCATTTTAAATGTATTGCCTTTTAATTCTATCGAGTGCTCACTTGTCCTTGCATTATGGAAAAGGTTAAATATTATTGCTGCTAATGGGAACAAATTGAATTAGACAGAGAAAATATGCCTAGAGGGAGAAATTCAGAAATTGGTCTGTAGTCCTTTGTTCATCCGCCAAGCAGAAGGAACAGCTAAGTGGTAGTTATTGGAGTTAAAAAAAAACACCTTCATAATATAAAGCAAATGTAACTGATACAGAAGTGTCTGCCTGGGTTTGCAGAAAGCCTGAAACAGTATCTCTAAGATGTGAATTGTCCCTTTCATTTCAGATGCTAATGATACTTTAAATGTCAACATTGTTAACTGCATCACTGTTCACCAAAGCATGTAAGAAAGGAGGAGGATCATATTCTGAAGCTGTACACCAGTGTTGAGATGTGTGAGCCAATAACAATACATGGTGGGGTTGTAGGGGAGTGGGAAGGAAGGGGAAATTGCTTCCATTTTCCTGAAGTATGGGCTCAGCTTTTGAAAGTTAGGGAAATTTTGCATTATGCAGTGGACTGAAACTCACTAACTCCTCTCAGGCAAGCCACTGGACTGCTGTTAGAGAGGAATGACTTTTGAACGTTATCAGCCTAGGTTGGCGGGGCTAGATTTGAAAGTAGAGGTAAAAGACAGAGACCAAGCACCAGTCTCCTGAGCCATTCAATCCCTTGGTCTACTAAGCATTCAATGGGCCAGCTCCTCAGCTGGTGTAAAATGGCATAGCTGCATGGCCTTCAGGGGAGCGATGCCAATTTACTCCAGTTGAGAATCTGGCCCAATATTTGTCTCATTTCACTACAGTGTGTTTCCAGTGGGATGTGAATGGCTCCTGGTAAGGTTGGCTCAGGAACAACGGTGCTAGTTTAAAAGCAATCCTTAATTTCAACCCAGTTGGGAAGGTCTGGATGGTCTATTCAGGATCCCCTCCCTCATTCTAACACATCGTGCTTTTCTATCCTACACGTGATAGCTCAATATTTCTGTTTCGCCCACCTTCTCCCCCCTTCCCAGACTCCAGCAGCCTTTGGAAACTGACCGCTCTGTAACTGAACAAAAGCACAAGGTCACTGTGGGAAGGTTCCTTGGTGCCCAAGGACCAGCCCTCCTCTTGCAAACTCCTCACCAGCGTCACATCAGCAGGGAACGGAGACCAAATGTGCCGTCCTCACATGTGGAAAAGTCCACGTCCTTTGTGCGTGCCTGTGAGAGTGGAGGGGTTTCTTCTGATGGGCTCTCATCTCACTCGAGCAGAGGTCCCCAGAATGACCGAGACTGTTGTGGGGGGAACCTTCCCCACATTGTGAATCTTGGACGAAGCAGCAATAACGAGTTTCCTGATCTGCTTTGGAGAGGGCTTCATTCTACAGTTCCCTGCCCAGAGCCCCTTTCCCTATCAACCTCACTCAGGGTTTGTTTCATAGCTATCTCTCTCTATATATTATAACCCTGGGTGGATGTGGCATGTGGGAATCTTTGATCATCTGGGATTACAGCGGGCATTATGAGCTTTCAAACAACAGTGCCTGTCTGATTCAAAAGTGGGTCATGTACAGTCATGTGCTGGGGGTGCTTTGATGTGTAAAGAAAGGGAAGGAGGGCTGGGGGAAGGAGGATTGGGGAACTCGCTGCTTGCTGGTACTATTCAAATGCCAGCGAGCACCCGTCCAACTGAACTGATTTCACTAGTGCAGTGCTGGGAGTCTGACCCGGCGCAGTAGCTGCTCTGTACTGATTCCCTGACTTCTTTCTGTATTACAGCAATTACTGGTGGCTGCACCATGTGTGACAGAGGAATGACAGACACAGCTGGTGGGGGGAACAGGAAAAGGAGGGCCCAGAGTCAGTGCAGAGTGGCTGTAGCAGGAGAATGTAGTCAAATGTGGTGTCCCCGGCTCGGTCACTCTGTATTTTCTCTAGGCCCTTCTTTTCCTGTGTCACCCAAGCCATGGCCACAAGGTTTTCTTAGCTGTAGCAGTGCAGATAATGGCAAGAAGAGAGAAGATGCCACAGGAGAACTGACCCTATGGCCTGTTTCTCCATTGCCCTGCATCTTGTGTTGTCATTGACACCTGTACAAAATGGGTGTCTCTCATTACCATTCGGGTAGTCATGTTTTCTGCCATGAATTATGTCACAAGCGGCAAGGCTGTGGAGAATCAGACCCTCTATTTCCCCCTTCACATATTCTATTAGACCGTCTGCTCTGTGCATCAGATGAAATAACACAACAGCTGCTATTCTACAAGCCCGCTCTTATGACCGCAAAATGCGGGTTTCTACCTGCATTCCCCACCTTACTGGTGAATGTAACAAACTCATAGAAAAAGGAAGCCTATTAATAATTACCCAAAAAGGAAAAAAAATCTTTAAGTTCCTTAATTAACAAGCTTTTCACTTTGGAGATCGCAACAACACTTCAGAGAACTCCAGCGGCTCCGGCCTTGAGTGAAGATGAAATGAACAAACTCGTCAGATAGCTCCTTATAAGGGCATGAAAGAGAAACCTGCCGGTCAAAGGTCAAATGAAAGAGATCACTTAGATTCGAGGAACTATCAACAAGGCACTAATTGGGCTGAAAGGAGGAGACAGATGGAAAGAAACAAAGCAGGAAAACAGCTTTGGAACAAGCATCATTAAAAATAAAAGTTTGGGGAAGGAAAAGGACCGAGCATTGGTGCAGGAGATAAACAGATGGTGACCCCATTTGCGACTCGCAGGGTGGAGGGTTTTGGAATTTACGAGTGGACAAAGTCACACATCAGCCCCTCTCTGCACATCTGATTCCTTGTGGAAATTGGTTCCAGGGATGGGCTCGCCATAGAAACTATTGACTAGGAGAAGGCCAGAGCAATACACATTCATATACACCTGTGCACAGCAGGTATAAAGTTCTACCACACCACAGTGGTTGCATTCCACACCCCCTTCATATGGGAGCAGTTAACAACACAGTGATGAATCTGGCCCAGGACATTCAGGAATCATTGTGACGAATATGGCAATTTCCTGCAACGTCCTTGGAAAACAGTGTTGAATTAAGTTTGTGTCTTTGGAGTCCATTAAGTGCAAAGATTCTGTATTATTGTGGGTTGAGATGTAATTACTCTAGGGGGCAGAACGGATGTGAATCCTGAACGTCAAAGGACTGTACTGAATGATGTGCTAGACAAGAATTGAATTTTGGGACAAACAGTGTCAAGTGGTTTGCCTGGGGAGGTGAATGCAAATTTCCCACCCCCGCTTAAGCAAAAACCCAGTCTTTTGCAGCTAAGCCCTGGGGAGAGTATCATTGTCTGCTATTTATCAGATAGTGCTGCTACTCCATAAATTTGCACTGGAATCTGTGGGGTTCCTGGAGTCTGAAGATCAAAGGCCCCAAGCTGTATAAAAGAAAGACTGAGCTATTCATGGCTATTCTGGTTCTGAATCTGAGAGAGCTGTGAACCTGTAACCAAGGGGAAAACTCAGAGCCTGAGATTGGAGTTGGGAGTGACCTCTGGCAAGCTTTGTAGCAGGCATGTATGTTCTGTTATTGCTTTTAATGTGTTTTCTTTGATGCTTTTACCATAAGAATAAATGTACTTGTGTATACAGAGCTCTGTGGTAACCGACAACTGCAGGCAATTACAGATGTTCATAGCTTCAGAGAGAAAGCACAGATGCTGGCTTGTTTGGGCAGTCAGGCTTGCTGGGCATATCCACACAGGCAAGGAATTGTGCAGCCTGAAAAAAGCCTGGTCAGGAGGGAGACAGAGATGTGGGTCTCTCCCCAAAAGAGGTGATGGCTGAGGAGCCTAGAGTGCGGGCCATTGGTGAACCACAGAGGGGGGAAATACAGGTGCAGTTGCCTTGAACTGTGACCATTATTCTGGCTGTTTTTGTTACTGGAGAGACCTCCACTGCCTGGACAAGGATGTTTAATAAGTAATCAGCAGCACTAGGACCATACCAGGCCTGAGGCAATGCTCCTTTCAAGGAGAACCTCAGAGGCTCATGATGTGAGGTCAGACTAAACAAAAAACGGGAGACTGTCCTTGGCCAAGAAGTGGACTAGATCCTTATAGTACTTTCCTGTATTCCTGACTAGCAGTGGGGATGATGTATGCAAAGCTTGGCTCTTCATAACACAAACACTCCTCCTCACTCCCTACAAGCAGGCTACACTGCCACAGGATGTTGTGGCTGCTGGAGACTTACCTTCCCCCATCAAGTCCTCTTGAATTCTGCCCAAGTCCTAGCCAATTTCTGAGACAAACAACAAACACAATGAGACTTGATGTGTTTTCCTTCACCCCTCCTCCCCCGACTCCTCCTGTTTCTCAAATGAACTCCTTCAAGAAATGAATCGTCCCTTTGTGTGACAGCAAACACAGATATTTCACAGGCACTCTCGTGGGACGGCACTCGGCAGCATGCACACGCACGGCTTTCATGTTTCCAAGTGTATTTAATGTGCGGGGCCCTTTGCAGCTCAAGGACGGCATTTCAAGTTGGGCAAAAGGACTGAAGCAAAGTTTTGATTGCTGAAAGAAACAGATTCTTAGCAGACTTGATTGATAAAACATCACACTTGGGCCGATTAAAGCCGGCAACTCAGAAGTTTTTGCGAAGAAAGGAACAATTGATTTTTGGTGTCGTACTTCCATTAGATCCCCAGAATAAGACTGCTGAAGCTTTAAATATTTATGAAGGTGAAAACTGGTTGGGAGCTCCAGAGGCGTGAGAGTGCAAAGCCTTGGGACCTGCAGAGAGGGGTGGTGTTGGCTGATGGTTAGAAATGAGGTCCACGGGTGCTGCTTTACTGGGCTGAGAAAGAAACGGAGCACGTCTTTAGCACAGAGAGTTGTGTGAGGTTTGGTCAATGAGGGCATGGTAGGGGCAAATCAGGTGCCATTTCCCCATCTCCGTGCATGTTATCTTGGATGCAGTTAGTTTGCCGAGGAGTATTACACTGGAAATTTGTAGGACAGTTGGCTATTTACCAGACAGTGCTACCCTCTACAAATTTGCCCTGGAATCTGTGGGGGTTTTATGCCACAGGCCCAGCATGGAGAATTACACATCTTCCTCCTTGGCACATCATGGCAGTCCCTGTAGAGAAGCGACCTGTGCCTGCTGACAGAATCTGTAATACAAACCCCTACATTTGTCCTTGATCCTTAATTAAGCGTCACCACATCCCTATAAGGGCCTGATTCTCTGAGCTGCCACTGGGAGTTGATAGATCCTTGTGGCGCTCCTCCATATTCCTTCCTCTGCATGGGGAACTCATTGCCATAGGATGTCATTTCAGTCCCTTCCAAGAGCACCTCAGCACCTCAATGGATCAATTTGCTAGAGGGATGTAAAGAGGCTTAATTAACTATGGCCAAATTGCAAACCCCTTACTCAACTTACTGAGCAGTTATTCCTATGCACTGGCTGTTTGCAGAGTAATTTAGTGTGAGTAAGGGCATCAGAATGTGGCCTTATATATAAGTGCAAAGTATTTCCTGTAGAATAATAAAAGGCAGGTTGAAAGTCCCTGTTTCATTGATTTTTTGTGTGTGCGTGTTAATATTCTCTTGTCAGGTACTATAGCTTAGCTCACACACACACACACACACACACACACATACACAAACACACACCCATTATACAATACCTTAAAGTATCTATGCAAATTGGATCTTAATAGCATTCAGATAAATGGTTTAAGGAAGAAAAGGGATACAATAGTGTGACACAGAGTTAATGTTATAGGCTCTACCTCCCAAATTGGCTCAGAGAAATTAGCAGGAAGGAAGGAAGGATCAGACGAAATAATAAACCTACTTACCTGCTCATTAATTTAATCTTTTCTCTTTCTCTCTCCCTTTCGCATAGCTTTTGTGGTTTCTATAACTGTGGAATAACGACAGAATTGCAAAGTCCTAGATGAAAGGGAGACTAGGTCTGGAAGCACAAAGATTAAAGAAGAGTTTTTAGGATTTGTCTTGGATTATTATTATTATTTTATCTTTCAGGTTTGTGATGGTTATTCCCTGCTCTTCTCACAGCTATTCTTCTGGGTGTACTCCTAGAGCACAGAAGCAGAGCATAGAGGCTCTTGGGTAAGTTCCCTGCATTTTTCTGAGGACATTATTGAAAATACAGATTATCAATGGAGCAGGCTGCAGGAACCTCGTATACCTCCAAAAATGAACGTTCTTTTAGCTGTATTTGTAACAGAGATGAGTCCAGACATGCCCCCTCCCCCAGATCCAAACACCCAAACCTTGAAGTAGTTCAAATTCAAAATCCAAACTTTGTAGTTTGGGCTTATCTCTCATTTCTATACAGCTGAAAGGAGGATTACATCACCACAACTGAGTAGTTTCTTTGAATAGGATGTCTTTCTGTGGTCCGCTGCTTGTTGAAAAAGGGTTACCCTAGTCCTGGACAGGCAACCCAAAGGAGTATTCCAAAGCATACACCCATGTCAAGTTAGTTTTCTCTTGTTGAGGGCAGGGATGGGAGCTGGTGTAGTTGATTCTCACGTTGTTTGCTCAGCAGTTTGTTCTGTGGCTATGCACATTTACCCATTATGCAGGCAGAACCTTTCCTTTAACCTAGCCTGAGCATCTCTGAGCTGTACTTATGTACATTTCTGGAAATTGGAGATATAGTGAACAGGCATTTGCAGAGTGTCAGACAAGGGCGGGGATGAAAAAGGGGAAAGCAATTTCTAAATCACTGTGGGCCAGATTCTACCACCTCACTCGCGTTGCTGTCTACCTTACTCAGTGATCTGCCCATTGAGTTCACTGGGGCTATTGGCAGAGTGAAGGTATGGCTCTGTTCTAGTTCTGGGTCTAGCTATGTGGACAAAAAGATAAAAGGAAGCCCTTATCAACGGTGTATCCTTTCCCTGGCGGATGTTCTGTATCTAGCTGGAACCACAGAGCTGTGCTTTTGGTAAGGTGAGGAATATCTCAAGAACAACTTTTCCCACTGGATTTGGCTCTCCCAGGCCTGTCTGGAAGCAAAAGCAAAACCAAAAAGGCTTGGTTCAGATTTGGGGAGGACGGAAAAAAAGAATTCCCCTCTGCTCTGCACATCAGTGCACAACCCTGCAAAAGCAGAAGGGTAGCCTTTTACACCCACGTTACACAGGGTAATGACAACAAGGTGCAGGGTAGTGCGGAATCAGACCCAGGAATTTTTAGTGACTTATTGTGGACTTTTCACAAAACCAGCAGGGAAAAAGAGTCCACAGAGAACGCTCCTCACGGGTTTTGTACATGTGCAGCCCTCTGATTCCCAGAGAACTGGGGAGGACTCAGACAAAGCCTGTCTGCCATCTAGATCTCCCTGACATGATCATCAGGCACTTCCTTGTTGGCCGGCTGCAGAGGAGACCTGAAGCATCAAATCAATGAAGCTTTCTGATGGAGAGAAAGCTGAGCCAGACTCAGAATATGATTTACGATTTCACAGAGCGGCTGCAGCGTTGTGGTTGGGTTTCGTATTGTAATGGCCTCTCGGCAAGTAGTATCCAATTAGGTGACCCCCTGGGTCCCTCTATTGATGGTTTTTGTTGTTGTTGTTGAGGGGAAGGGGGTGTAGTTTTTCCATTACTCTTTCAGTAGCAGCGCCGTCTAGGCTGGGATGAGGGACCCCTTGTGAGAGCAGTGACCTCACGAGGTGTCACGGGGATCACTTAGGAGGCTCCAGGATCTTGGGGGGGGGATAATTTGTCTGGTAGAGGCAGCTGTGGTAAGTGAAGCCAGAGGGAAAAAACCTCAGATACTACAGCACACAGCTGTTACATTCCCAGTGCCCGGGTCTGCAGCCTACTTCTCCAGTCCGTGACCAGCAAGGCAGCTCGATTCAAAGGGGAGAGGAGAGAGAAGGCGGAGCCAGCGAGAGCTAAAGCCATGCTCCTTTGAACCAGAGAACACATAGGAACATATTAGGTAAGATGCCAGCAGGGAAAGGGTTAATATAACTATTATTATTATTATAATATTACTGTAATGCTTGGTGCCCCAGCTGAGCCCCATTGCACGAAGGGCTGGACACACCCCTAGTAAGAGCTAGTCCCTGCCCCAGAGAACTTACACTCCACCTCGGCCTTGTCTTACTCCGAGAGACTTGCCCAAGGTCCCCCAGGTGGCTCTGTAATGCCAGCAACAGGGCGAACTTGCTTCTATGTGCTCCTGCCTGCCAGGCAAGAATGGAATGGGAAGGGCGGCCAACCAGCTCTCCCACTCTGGGGGCAGCCTGGCCAGAACAGCACCCTGTCGAGATGACTGGGAAGCACCATGGCTAGAAGCCATCAGGAGCATGTAGTACCCTTGTATAAGGTGAATTCTCAGCTGTCAGGCGTGCCCCAGCTCTTAGGGTACAGGACCGGTCTTCCTTCCAGCGTGTCTCTCTCTCACACACACACACTGTATACTAACATAGACCGTCCATTGGATTTATGCAAACTTTATTAAGCACTTGGGATAATTATTAATTTTCTCTGAGTTTCAGCACAACGTCTCCACTGACCAGACAGCAAGTGTGAAAAATCGGGACAGAGGGTGGGGGTGTAATAGGAGCCTATATAAGAAAAAGACCCAAAAATCAGGACTGTCCCTATAAAATCGGGACATCTGGTCACCCTACTTACGGTGCAACATGAACCGCATGCTTCACTCATTGGCCATAACGGTGCAGAATGGCTGGCGAACCAAAACTGCAGGCTTCACTCACCCCTCCTGACAGGTTCCCCTGCAACTGGCCTGTGAAATTCCGCAGCTGATCTGTGACTGGAGCAATGCTGCAGTTTCGTGTCTCCCTTGCACGACTCCTCTTTTTAAATGAACCCAGTAGTAAAAGGTTCATTTCTCAAGTGCATCTACCTCCCACCTCTCATTAAACAAAAGGGTAGGGGGGGAGAACCCAAGACGATAGACAACTGTGCTGATTAATTGAAGAACTCTAACTAATGCCCTTTATGTTTTACATAATAATATAAAGCTTTATTCAGAGACAACAGCCTCCTACATCAAAGATCCCTCTCTCCCGTTCTGAACTTTTGAGCCCTTCTCCTTGCAATTAATGCAGAAAGATCTAAATAAAGTTACCCAGAGCAGCCTGCCGATAATATCTTGAGCTGTGAAACCGGGCTCGCTCTGCTCTGCAGGCAGAATCACAAAAGCTGCTCTGCTTGATATTCCTTGCCTGCAGGGTCCCATTCCACTATTGTTAGATTGTGTGTGTGTGTAAAAGGAGAAATTGCTCGAGCTGCCACAGTGACTGGAGGTTGCAATGCTCTTTATCCCACAGCGCTGGCTGAGCTGGCATGGAAGGGAGTTCGGAGAAGGAAGTCGTGTAATTGATTCTGGAATATCAAAGCCAGGCCGGGACAGCTTGCATCAGGCACTGCACAAATACTTTGGGGCAGACTCTGATGCCCTTCCTCGCACCGAGGGCATCTTGCTCAGTGAGCCGTCCCGTGGAAACCCGTGGGACTAATTGCAGAGTAGCGTGCGCTGCCGTGTGATTAAGGGCAGCAGAATGTAAACCTTTGTTGAGTTAACCGGCTTTGCGATGAGCCCAGTCTATGGGGCAGTGACTTGCTCTGCTGCCCCAGGAGCAGAGCAGGGAGCGAACCTCCTGCTTCAAGGGTGCCCTGTGTCCTCCCTACATTTGTCACAGAGTACATCCCCTGTATGCCAGCACCTGGTGTGTTGGAGGGGAGCCAAGGCTCCACCCACTCCTGGCTCCTGCCTGCCCACTCTCCTCCACCTGCAGGGGATGGGGAGTCTTTCCACTGACTTCTAGGGGCTCAGGTCAGGTCCCGTACCCCAGGCCCCATCCAAGCCCCCGTGTGTATGGGATTTTTGCTTGTGTTCTCCATCACAGCTTGTCTTTTTGCAGAAGCCTGAAAATATATTTTTTTCCTCTCTAGTTTTTCACTTGAGAACTAGATAATGATTTGCCACCACCCCTTGTTTTCCAATGAAGCACGAACCCGCATGGAGTAGTTAAAGAGGGGAGCCCATGTGGGATGGCACTGTCTAGGAGACAACGGGGTGTGAGAGGGTGCTGTCAACATGGAAGGGAACTTGCAGGCTTAGTAATTTGAGTCTATGTTGGCCCCATCAGACAGCTGCGACCCGTGTGTCCTGGTATAGTAGAGAGCAGGAGAAATGGTCTGATATTCTGAGGACTGATTCTACTGCAATGCAGAGAGGGGTCTGAAGCAGAACACCGGGTCTGAGCACTGCTAAATGCTTGGCGAGGCCAAATGTAGTCGGAGGGGGTGGGTTGGATTTGGATCCAAAGCTTTGATGTGGAGAGAGTTCCCCCCTCCCTGGGATGGTAAATCTGGCTTCTAAAACCAGGACTCTGCCACCCACTCACTGTTTGAGCCTGAGAAAGCCACACACACTCAGCTAACCCACCTGAGGACATGAGAAAGAGGAGCAGATGCTACGTCAAAGCAGAACTAGGCTGAGGAAGCTAGCTATGATTAAGAACGCCCTCCTTCTCTTTTATAGTCCATACATGTCTTAGTTTCAGAGAGGCCAGTTAGCCTTCACTGCACGTCACGTTGTGGCTTTGATGAATAAGGAAGCAGTAAAATTCACTCTGCTGTACAGGGCTTTGCACCCCATGTATGGTGTGTACTCCCTAGCGCCTGAGGGGTTCCATTCCTTCGTACTGTACAGTGCTTGTATTCCATACCTTCCTGCAGGATAAGCTGTACCATTGCTGTTCTTAGATCTCTGCAAAATGCTAATCGTGTGCCTGACCTCTCCAAGATAACAAGGGAAAACCTCCCCTCATTAGCACTGCAGTCTGTGGGTGAAGGAAATCAAATGTTTATTGTAAAATGAATGCACTTACTGTAAATTCCAACATGTGCTGTGGAAAAATGCTGGCTAAATAGGACTTCAGAAGCATGGGGTGTTTAAATAATAATGAATACCCACTGCTGTTTATTATAGAGTAGAAATGTAATGAAAGACAAAGCTGCACTTGCATTTCATCTTTCCTTACAGGAACCATTGCATCAGGCCTGCAGTTAAGAAGCTGAAAGAGAAAATCGGAGTGACACACAGGAACATGATAGCAGTAAGTTTGAGCATTTGATAGAGCACTTTATGAACATTAATTCATTCAGCTTCCCAGCATCCCTGTGAGCTGGATAACTATTTTCCTCATTTCACTAATGAGGAAACTGAGGCCTAGAGAGAGGGGGAGACTTTCCAAGGACACCCCTCAGGTCAGTGTGAGATTGAGCGTTGGTGCTCAGGAGTCTGTATTACACCATGACTACAGCCAAGCTCTGAGAGGATCCCAGGAGGAGAAAAGCCAAGGCATCACCAGGTCAAGCTCCCAAGGGCACCGGCAGAATTGTGTGGGGAGACCCACACTGGAAAAAAGGAGGACTTGCTGCAGGTTGTTTGAGACACATTTGCAGAGCTGTGTACGATTGCAGGGTTGGAATAGCAGGGATGTGGTATAGCTGCGAGGGTTGTCGGAAAATTATTCCGCAAGTCAGAACTACTTTTGGGACCGGCTCTGTTCAATATCTTCCTCAACGACTTGGATATTGGCATAGAAAGTACGCTTATTAAGTTTGCAGATGATACCAAACTGGGAGGGATTGCAACTGCTTTGGAGGATAGGGTCATAATTCAAAATGATCTGGACAAATTGGAGAAATGGTCAGAGGTAAACAGGATGAAGTTTAATAAGGACAAATGCAAAGTGCTCCACTTAGGTAGGAACAATCAGTTTCACACATACAGAATGGGAGGAGACTGTCTAGGAAGGAGTACGGCAGAAAGGGATCTAGGGGTTATAGTGGACCACAAGCTAAATATGAGTCAACAGTGTGATGCTGTTGCAAAAAAAGCAAACATGATTCTGGGCTACATTAACAGGTGTGTGGTGAGCAAGACACAAGAAGTCATTCTTCCGCTCTACTCTGCACTGGTTAGGCCTCAACTGGAGTATTGTGTCCAGTTCTTGGCACCGCATTTCAAGAAAGATGTGGAGAAATTGGAGAGGGTCCAGAGAAGAGCAACAAGAACGATTAAGGGTCTAGAGAACATGACCTATGAAGGAAGGCTGAAGGAATTGGGTTTGTTTAGTTTGGAAAAGAGAAGACTGAGAGGGGACATGAAAGCGGTCTTCAGGTATCTAAAAGGGTGTCATAAGGAGGAGGGAGAAAACTTGTTCATCTTAGCCTCTGAGGATAGAACAAGAAGCAATGGGCTTAAACTGCAGCAAGGGAGGTTTAGGTTGGACATTAGGAAAAAGTTCCTAACTGTCAGGGTGGTTAAACACTGGAATAAACTGCCCAGGGAGGTTGTGGAATCTCCATCTCTGGAGATATTTAAGAGTAGGTTAGATAAATGTCTATCAGGGATGGTCTAGACAGTAATCGGTCCTGCCATGAGGGCAGGGGGCTGGACTCGATGACCTCTTGAGGTCCCTTCCAGCCCTAGAATCTATGAATCTATGAACTAGGACTCATGGTTAGAGCTGTGAGTGGAGAATACTCATGCAAATGCTATCTTCACTTTGCCAGCTTTAGATAGAACCATAAGGACCAAATTCATGCCTCGTGTAATGCCCTTGACTTCCGTGGAATGCAATAGAAATGAATTTGGCCTTAAATGTGTTCCTGACATGGATGCTAAAATTTTCCCAATTTTGTATGTATCTGTCTTTAGGCAAATATCCCTCCACTCACCTGCAGCATGCAATAGATCACTTGGCTGTGGCCAGGTTGCTGAAGGTATCAGCACCCACTTAAAGAAACAGGCCTGTTCAAGGAGTTAGATTTTGGGGAGACTTGTTGCTTCAGCAGGTTTCTACTGCCTTTTCCTCCTCGTATAATTCAGGACACTTTTCTCCTCAGACTGAATGCTGCATGGACCATGCTAGTGTAACCCACACACCGCCTTGGGTGTGGTATTCAGTCCCACCTAGTGGCACCAAGGGAGGGGGAGTGTGCACTCTACAACCTTAGCTGACAGCCTGATGGCTTGTAGCTCATGTGGTAGAGGCTCAAACACTAAGCTCCAAAGGGTCCCAGTTCAATCCTGCTTACTGACAACCAGGGTCTGCCAGTGTTACACCAGCCCTTGTACCTTCCTAGGGCCACGAATGCTACTCTAGAGTTCTTTGCAGGTGCAAATGCCTGGCTCTGATGCACATAGTGGAGAGTCCAAGCTTTTATTTGATGCTTTTCTTGTAATGTGTTGGGAAAGCTGAAACAGCTGGCTGCCTCTCTCCAGCAGCCTGAGGGTGGCACAGAGTGTCAACCTAGTCAAAGATTTACAGCCAGCTAGGAGAGGTTCTCCAAGACTTCTGGGTCTCCACTGATCATATGTGGTAGTCCCAATGATCTAATATATATATTCCATCCTAATTAGGACTAATTACCACTTAACCCAGAGAAGAGACATACCCAGAGTGCCCAGCAGTTCAATACATTTACTACTGAATAGCCTCCACTAGAGCTAATTAAAAGGCAAGAGCTATAGGCTGTACCAGCCTCTCTGCAAACTTGCACCGAGTTTGTGTGTTTTAGAAGGAAGGACCTTGTGTAACGGAGCAAGCAAAGTGCTGACACTCTCAGCCTGAGGTCCGGGCCATTCCACTCACAGCCTCCCTCACGGATGCCGTCCTAAAGGAAAGTCTGCTTCACTCGTAATTTTATTTTGATTATTTTTTCCTCCCTTCTGGTTCAACTTCATCTCCAAATGTCATTCTCTCTCTCTCGTTTTTCACCTTTGAAGAGACCTTTTCCTTTCCCTCTGCTCCCTTGAGCGGTCTCTTTCCGTGAATGTTTTTTCTGCATATAACACTGACCTTTCCCTCATCTCCATAGGACAAAGGCAGCTTGGCACTTTCCTAATGGGAATTGGCTCAAAAAGTTCCAGTAATTGCTCCATCCTGAGTGTTTAACTGCAGAGTCTCATTCAGCTTCCACTGCTACAGATGCCCTTTCCCCTCTTTTCGCCATTCTCCTACGACTTGGACAGGCTGAAAACAGATTGTGAATAAGACCCCCAATTAACCGTCCTTTGATCAGAACCTTTCTTTCTTAAGAGGCCCGTTCAGTTTATTATTATTTCCACCCTATTGCTTGTGAATCCTTCAGCCTGAAAACCCCTTCGATGCAGCAACCTTGGTTTTGCTATTCCTGTTCCGATGCTGAGATGCCCACTGCATGCTAAAAATTGTGGGGGGCTGAGATTCTCCCCCACACCATCTTCTTTGCTCTCCCCATGGTGATTTTCATTCGCATTGATCCAACTTTGAATTTAGGGCAGGAATTGTGTAGTGTGCTCAAATGCCCCACATGCAAACAACCTTGATACTTATGTCGCCTCTTTGTGGTAGTATTTGAGCACTTCACAATTATGAATGGGTTCATCCTCTGATGAGCTCTGTGAAGGGGATCTGATTAGTAATCCCATTTTACAAATGGGGAACTGAGGCACTCCAAGGTTAAGCGAGTTGCTAACAGTCACATGAGAAGTCCATGGCAATAGTGGGATTTAAACCTGCACCTCCCATGCCAGTGCCTTAGCCACACACTCTTCTGTCTGCCTGGCTGTTCCGCTGATGCCCTGTCAATGCAACAGAATGGAGAAATTCACCAGAACTGACCCTTTCTCACAAATAGTTTTGGTTTTGACTAATTGACATTTTGCGATGGAAAAATACTGCAGCAAAAATTTCCTGGCCAGCTCTGCTGAAAACAGTCTCTCCCCCAGCCCAGACCACCAGGAACAGTCAGCTCAAATTGCCCATTGGCACTTATCTGCCAGACTAGAACGTAAGGGGAGAGGTGCATTGTGAAACTAGTAGCATCCGCACCACGCAGGCCCTTATGGATCCCAGACGTGACCTGGGAGCCAGTGACATATAAAGTGTACAGGGGCTACTCTGCTTTGAGAGAGATGCACCAATAGTTATGTGGGGAGCTGCACTCTGTCTCTCCCAGTTTCTGGGTGGTCTTTGATTGTCGCTCACACTTTGCAATCTGAGCTAGAGGGATAAATACACCAAGGTGCCATAGCCAAGAAGAATGGTTGCAAATTCCTGGCCAACCTCAGATAGCTTCTCTACCGCCTGGCCTCTCCTTCCCTCATCTCTCCCCCAGTCAAGCAGCATTACCCACATTATCTGAACTGAGCTTCACCCTAGTGCCAGACTGACAGTAGCAGTCCCATGAGTGTCCTTTTTTATTCACTCTCTACGAGAGAATGAGTGTGTGTTGGGCGCCTAACCAGGTTTAAAGGATTTAAACATGTTTGGACAGAGCTGTGTGAATAATATTCATTTGGACTGGCATCTGCACACACTGACTCAGGGAAAATAACATTTTCTCACTGCTGCAATGAGGTTATAGCAGCCTGTGGAGAGACAGGCTGCCTAGCTTTGAAAAACAAATATGGTTTCTTTGCACAGGGGAGCCCACTGTGGATGCAGCCACATCCTTTGCCTCTTAGGACGGCTTGTACAGCGAATGTTCAATGCCCATCTCTTCTCCCCTCTCCAGAGAAGTGGGGCTTAGTTGCTTTGTATTTAGCATTCGACAGAGCTGTGCAAGAGGCCTGGGTTGCTTTCTTGCTCTCTGGGTAGAAGAACATACATACATCTGAACGCAATCATGCACAGCTCCGGCTCCCAAGACCCTAGCAGAAACTCAAGCCTTGTCTATACTGGGGGGTTTTGCACTGAGTTAGCTACAGCAATGCAAGCCCCCACTGTAGACATGGTGCACAGTGTAAGATGCCACTTAGATGGGTGCGACTTACTCCTGTATATGTAGACAGAGTCAGGATGAGCTCCACCCTGACATCTGGTGGTGAGTCGTGGCAAAGCACGCCAGGGGCTGAAAGCATTTGCATAGGCACACCCACCCCGCATGGTACGAACAATAGTGGTTCAAATGGGCACTTTGGGCTGCTGTAGGATCCCCAGTTTTCTGTATTGGGGCAGGAAGAATAAACTGTTGTTATACTGCTTATGTAAATCATGGACAGTGGAACTGTACTTGGCCTTTTGTCATGATAAAGGGGAACTCACCCTTAGCTAAGCAGCACTCGCCAGCCAAGGGACATGGGTTCCAAAGCCCAATGAATTGAGAGAGGTTGGGGACAGGTATTTCTATCTGGTGGCATGGGCCTCTTCTAAGGGCCCCAAATGTCTATTGCACCTCCTTCTCTCTCTCCACTGTGGAATATCAGAGCTAATTTTGAGTTCTTTAGGTGTTTAATCACAGATTGCTGAGTTGGAATTACTCTGGGCTAAATGAGCATGAAGGCTCCCCCAAGCTGAAATCAGTGAGCACTGTGTTAAGTAGTGGGGGAGCTGGAAGATATATTGTTGAGTGGCTGGTGGAGTGGAGCTGCTGATGGAGCGGAGCAGTGGTGGGATAGCTGGAGCAGCTTGCAGGACAGTTAGTGGAGCGGAGCAGTTGGCGGGACAGCTGGAGTGGCTTGTGGGATGGCTAGCAGAGCTGAGCGAAGCCACATGAAGGGATGGGGCAGTCAGCTTTGAGCCACATAAGGTGCCCCTTACCTCTCCCCTCCCCATTTCTACCGGGGGGGGGTGACACTCTGCAGATGAACTTTTGAACTCTGGGTCTGGACTTTTGGGGTTGCTGGACTCAAGAACCAAAGGGAAAGGACATGGCCAGTTTGCTGGGGTGGGTCATTGCTCACAGTTTGGTTTACAAATCCTAGATGTGGTGTTTCCTGTCATTAAAAGGTTTTTCTACACTCAGACTCTGTGCTTGCGAGAGGGGAAGTACTGCCTCTTAGAGGCGCCCGGGGGGGTGATATATATTTGTCCCAGGTCACTGGGTGGGGACTCAAGCGGGTTTTGCATTGTGTCATTGGAATGGAACACCTAGATACAGAACCCGGCCCTTGTTGCTGCCGACTCTGACTGGCAGAAGGGTTACATATATTAGGGTGAGTTGCGCCACTTCAAACGCATTTTGCCCTAGTGCTGCATGTCTACAAGTAGAAGTTTGCACTGTTGTAGTGACATTCATGTGGATACACCAGTGCAAATTCACCATGTCTAGACAAGCCCTTACATCCACTTACTCAAGAATCAGCTGCTGCTAACCTGCAAAGATGTTTATAACATAGCTGGACCTCACCAACAGCTGTTCTTTCTGGCACCAAGCCATCAATCACTGCTGACTGTCTCACCTGCTTGGTCAATAACATGGGCTTCACCTTAATTTCTGAGGAGGGCTTTCTTGCTTGTTGGAAGCTGAAAAATACCACTTTGCAAGTACAGGTAGGGCTAATGATAGATGGCAGCCTTGCAGATATGCCAGAGACTTTGACCTAACTGTCACTGAGATACTTCCTGATTAACTAACAGAGAAAACACAATTAAAACTTCTGCTCTTCTTAGTCTCTCCTGTCTTTACTTTTTCTCCCCCCTCCTGTCCTTTGTTTTAAATTAGCTCCAAATTAAACACACCTGGTTAGGTGATGCCCTTTTCCTTTGGACCCACCAATCCCCTAGGAAACTGAGCGAGTCATCCAAAGAGCAAAGGTCTGTGTTACTCCCATTGCCGAGTCCAGCTCTGGATTTCTAAGCCTACCTGGAATGGCTCTCAGAGCAGGTCCTGCGAGAAGAACTGAAATTAGATTTCTCTGTCCATCTGGAATGGACCCTCGGGCATCTCAGAGAGAGGGCCAGTGGAATCTGAACTGGATTTCTCAGCCCATCTGGAATGGATTCTGGGTAAAGCCAATGGAAGGAAGAAATCTGAACTGGAGTTCTGCAGCAGCTTAGTTCCCCTGATTTTTTCTTTGCTAAACCTGAATAAAATGACAGCCCAGCAGACGTCTCCTTCACACATTTACTTTGATGTGCAATAACGTAATTACCATAATAGGTTCATCCCTTTGCCCCCCCTCCCAGTGTTGAATCACGTAGTCCATTCATACAAATTGATATAGCGCCTCTCCCATTAATTCAATTTACTTTTTTAACAGAGCTAGGAATAGTAGTATTGCTTCAGGTTCAGAAAGAGGCTTTTCTAGCCCCATTTAACAGGTTTATTCACTCTTTCAGATATTCATTTCAACTCTTTGACAACATGGCAGGGCCTGAAAGAGGTGTTCCATGGAAAGGTGGCTTCTTTAGGCCTTGGCCTTACACTCCCTTGTGGGTTCACAGAAGGGACTTCCAGCTTGTTGCACTTCAGTACAAAGGTGAGTGAAGGCTACACACAGGTGAAATCAGGGTACGTGCTGGGCATGACTCTGGACTGAATGCTGCAATCTCAGGCAGGGTGAGATTCTGGACTAGACCTACTGACATCATTAGGCTTATCTAGTAGGTCTGAATCTGGGCTAGCATTAAATCAGGCTGCCCTGCGCTCCTTGTCCTGATCGTCTGTTTGTGTTAGCCTGGAGGGCTGAGCATACAAGCTTAACGCTATGCAGGATCAAATCCTTAATGCACAGAAACACATTAAGTGAAAAGAGAGTTGCTGGGTGCCCCCATCATGCTCCGAAAACCCCAACGCTAAGCAGCATTCCTCTTCAAGTGCCAATCCCAGAATGCAGCACCAGCACTCGGGGTCTCTGGAAAGTGCAGGCTTCACATGCAAATGCATAGAGCTTACCCAGGAACGACCCTTTTATTGGATGTTTTTCTGCAAGTGAAAAGTATTAGACTGGACTCCTCTTTAACTACAGAGCAGGCTCAGCATAGGGAATTGCAAAGAAAACATCCCCCTCCCTGCTAATGTGCTCCATTCCTGACCTTGTGAGATCACAAGATCACTTTAGTGGCAAGGGAGTACTCACCACCCAAGACCAATAAGATCTTCACCCCTCTGCTTGGACTGCCATTAAGGGCACAGTTTTCTAGGGAGTCATACGATGTCACCCCACTAGCCTAAAAGCCAATGTCAGCAGAATGGCTATCACTGGCAGGGGGCAGCCAGGAACCATAGCTATTGCACAATAAGGGTTTGATCCAAAATGCATTGGAGCCAATGGGAGGCTTCCCATTCTCTTCAGAGGACTTTGCATTAAGCTGTAAAAGGGCTCTCTCAAATCTGTCACCGTTCGAGACGAGAGAGACTCATTGCCATGCTGAGAACGATGCACTGAGCAAAATGGGGGCAGCCCACTGCCCTCGAGTGCTAGTCTGCTCTCTACCAGCCAGCGGTTGAGCTTATTAGGTTTGTAACCATACGTGTTAGTGCGAGGGGGGCTTGGGGAATCACCAATGTTTGACAAGATGACACACATGCCCAGAAAACCTTTACACTCACACTCTCTCTTCCCCCTCTTCTTTCCTTTTTAAAAGTAATCTCTAGCTAATGAAGTCAGTCCTGCTGGGGCATTTTACACTGCTCCTGGAGCTTTTCTGTTGACTTGGATTAACCCTGTAGTTCTGACAGCACAGCTAGGGGAATTGGTGACGATTTGAGCAATGCATGCTGCTGTCCAGGGTGGTTTTGGCAGGGGCTCCAGGAGCCAGTAACAAGGAAGGTAGGTGGAGGATGTTTGGCATTGGACCAATCTGAAGATGAGCAAGCTGAGGATTGAATGAGCAGTGAAGAAACAAGATAAACACATCTGGGGGTGCAAAATGTGCAGGGTTATCTGAGGTTGCCTGAACTTCACTGTTGTTCCACTTCCTAGTAAAAAGAACCCATGTTACCAAAATGACCACTACAGTAAGCAGCACTGAGACTAGGACGACGATGGGAAATTGGAAGGAAGATGTAGGGTAGGCAAGGCCCGTATCTCTCATGTGGCAGCTGCATATCAGCTCTGTCAAAGTGATACCCCTGCCCCAATGACCTGTCTCAATGGTGGCACAGGTGTGCAGAGTTAAAGAGTGCCTCCCCCATTTGTACTCTCAGAACACTTGCTGAGAAGAGCTACTGTGAGAAGAGCTGCTCCTTCTCCCTTTGCTGGCTGGGAGAGGGTTTGCCACACCTGCCCTGTTTAGGTACTCTGTTCAGGACCAGCTCTGCAGAAGGGGCCATCAAGTCTGTTTGCTGCTTTACCCAGGCTCTTGTAATGCTGTGTCTCAGCAGGGGACTGTAAATGACTTTATAGTTATTGTTCCTTAAATTGGACACCCCCTTGGAGCTTAGATAATACGAGATGAAACTGCCTGCAGGAGGTTGCAGTCAAGTGGAACTGTGATGGAGGGTTTCCCCCCCTTCTCAGAAGAAACACTCCATATATTTACTCCTCCTCTACATGTCCCCTTCTCTGTTACAATTTCTAGCAGAGCCACACCTGGCAGTGCCAAGGGTGAATTTAGGCATAATCACCAAGCAAATTGAGCTACCTGAATGAACCCTGTATGGATGAATGAATTTTGCATGCTAGAATTTGGAAATACAGATTTGACAGCAAGCCCTAAAGAGGAATGGGAAAGGAGAGGGTATGTTTCAGTTTCTCACTCTATTTCGTACTCAAGCAGGATTTTCAAGGAAATGTTATTACCAGCAAGGTAGAAATATCATTTCATGTCATTTAGCTTCATGGAGCTCATATAACCATGTGAGTGCTGAAGAGAAGAGGGTGAGGTGCCTGGAAGAGGGTGTGGCTTGTGATTGGAGATGCTGAGAGTACAGGAAAGAAAGCAAAATAGCCAGGAGCATGGGGAAGGGAAAAGATGGTTTTGGGGCTTGAGGTTATAAAATGGAGGCCTAGACTGGGAGGAGGGAGCCCAGAGATGAAAGAAGTGGAGGACTGGAGGTAAGACCACATTCTGGAGAGGAGATGCCTGCCAGAAAGAGAGTGTGTGTGTGGTGGGGAGGGGAGGCTGGAGTGGAGAAAGGGAAATGGAGTAGAGAGACTGCTTTAGAGCTTGGAGGTTAGTGATCCAGAGTTGGGATAAGCTCCATGGAGACGAGAAATAGTTGAGAAAAGTGGAGTTTCTAAGGAGTCTGGAAGCTAAGTGTCTTTGACAGCCCTGGTGTTTTGTAGCATTCTGAACTATTTAGATCCACTGACTGACTCACTGTCACTAAGCACATGCCCTAAAAACAGAATGGGGGAAAAAATGATCACTCAGGCTAGTAACAATAGTAGTGCACCTTCTTTATGAAAGCTAGTGCCAGAGGCTTTTCCGGGGATGTTTCGGGACCTTGGATCGCAGGAAGTCCAGGAATGGTGCAAGAGGAAGCAGACCAATTGCTGTAAAGCCTTATCTGCAGGAAGTTTGGGACAGTTTGTGAGCTCGAGACACGGACTGTCTTTGTTCCGTGTTTGTATAGTGCCTACACCTAGCAGCAGGAGGTCCTGGTCCATGGCTTAGGATCCTGGGCACTGTTACCGCAACACACAAATAAAAATAAAGGGTGACATTTTGGCTCCATTGAGGTCAATGACAAAACTTCTATTGACTTCAATGGGCCAAGATTTAAGTCTGCATGTGTGTGTATCTATCTGTACATGTCTATATTTGACGACATTAATCTGTGCGCACACATAGGAGGGTCAGCTTGTATTCTATTTCATCCAACCCATCAGAAAGGAGCATATTAACCGTAACACAGCTAAGATATTTCACAGCATCGTTTCCAATTCCAGACAACTCTCAGGAAGCTGAGCAGAGGGAAAGCTCTGAATTGCATGTGATCACAGCCATTCTGTTTGCCTTTTTCCATAGCAGATCTGATGATTTAAATTAGGTCTCGATTCGTGTTTAAATTATAGTTTACTGTTCTGCGCCCCGCTCAGAAGTGAATTACCTTAAGCAGAAGTATTAATAACACAGTTATAATTAAGCTTCATTACTGTAGGCAGTTTGCTGAAACAAATTGCTGCTTCATTATTATTATGGCACCTTTGGTAAAAAGACATTTCCCCAGAATGCGACCTTGATGCTTTATATAGCAAAAGCCAAGATATGATAGAGATGCAAGGATGAATTAGCATCTTTTGCCTTCTATATCAAGCTCATTAAAAGGAAAGCAACTCAAGTCAAAACCAAGCAGCTTTGATGGAAATTTTAATCTGTGCAAAATGGATAATGAATAGGTTTGAACTTTCCCTGCCATTTTTATAATGGTGCTTTATTTATATGATGTTAAGAATACAAATAAATAACCAAAGTGGGGGGAATGGAATATTTACAAGAATCCAGCTGGCTCAAGATCCCAAATTGGTTTCAGAGTTGCATTGTAGCTGGGGTTGGGTATGATGGGCTGTTTCTCAGAGCTCCAGGCTTGGGGAAGTGGGGGCAGAGGAAAAGGGCATTTTCTGACTACAAAGTATTTATTACACTTGATTCTCTGTTTTATTTAATCACTTGGCTTGAGTCTGTGTGAGAGAAGCTGGGTTTAAGGGTTGGAAAAGGACCATAGAAGAACAGGGTTGGAAGGGACCTTAGGAAGTCATCTAGTCCAACCCCCTGCCCAAAGCAGGACCAATCCCCAATTTTTGCCCCAGATCCCTAAATGGCCCCCTCAAGGATTGAACTCACAACCCTGGGTTTAGCAGGCCAATGCTCAAACCACTGAGCTATCCCTCCCCCCAACCATGAGTTACCCAATCCAACAAACCCTTACACAAGTGCTGGGGTTCTTCCTCCCTGCTTCTCTCTGCATTAAATACAGCCTTCTCATGAAATGCCTCTAGGGATGGGGCCTCCTTGACTTCCAGCAGGAGGCTGCCCCTTGCCTGACTTCATCACCGCCAGGAATTCTTTCCTGTTTAGTTTAGCATGGTTATAATATTGTGCATCCCTTTCATCAAAGGCTCACAACCATTAGGCTTCATAACCCAGATGTCGTAACCCCCTACCCAGTTTCATAGAGTTTAAGGCCAGGTCATCTAGTCTGACCACCCATATAGCACGTCATTCAGTTCCACCCAGATACCCCTTTGTGATGCCCAGTGACTTTAGTAAGACCAAAGCATTTCATTTTTCAGGACACTAAATCGCTGTGTGCCACAAGTAGAAAACAGGAGAGACCGAGGTGCCACCACTGCACACGACCCTTTCAGATGCACAGGACTGATTAGGTAAGATCCTAGCAAGGGCTCCATGCTGTGGAGGAAAGCAAAAATATAAATAAACCCAAGGTCCCTGCCAATCCAACCTGAGGGAAAATTCCTTCCCCTTCTCAGATCTGGCCATCAGCTTGACCCTGCGCATGTGGGCAAGACACCAACCAGGCATCTAAGAAAGAGGAATGTCTGTACCACCTCAGAGCACTGGTCCACCCCATCCCATGTCCCATCGCCAGTTGTGGCCAATCTCTGATGCTTCAGAGGAAAGCAAAAAAACCCTGGCCAATTATGCAAAAGGGAAAAAATCCTTCCTGACCCTTACAGGCAACTGGCTAATGCCCAGAATGATGAGATTGTTAGTCATTGTCTTCTCCAATCACTAGACTACACTCCCTCTTCCCAGCTGTGTTCCCAAACACACCTGAACCATTCCTTCCCTTCCTTATTTTGAGGCCTCTCTGCCAAATGTGCTTGCTTAGGTGGTCAGCCTGAGAGCAGTCAGACCAAGCCTGTGCCCAGGAAAGGATAGGCATGACTTCAATCCTAAGTTCTCTGAAGACAGAATACTTTTGTCATTTCATACATGTGCAGCCCTAGCACCAGGGAGCCCCAAATCTCTGATGGAGGCCCCTAGGTTCTACTGCTATAGAAATAATAAAATTAAATATCTGCTCACACATTTTAAATTAAGCCATTAAAATCAGCAAGTGTTGAATTTCTGTTCTGTAAATACTCAGCAACTGAAAGGAAATAACTGAAAATAGATAGAGGCAAGGGGGATTCATAGATTCTAGGGCTGGAAGGGACCTCGAGAGGTCATCGAGTCCAGCCCCCTGCCCTCATGGCAGGACCAAATACTGTCTAGACCATCCCTGATAGACATTTATCTAACCTACTCTTAAATATCTCCAGAGATGGAGATTCCACAACCTCCCTGGGCAGTTTACTCCAGTGTTTAGCCAACCTAAACCTCCCTTGCTGCAGTTTAAGCCCATTGCTTCTTGTTCTATCCTCAGAGGCTAAGATGAACAAGTTTTCTCCCTCCTCCTTATGACACCCTTTTAGATACCTGAAGACCACTATCATGTCCCCTCCCAGTCTTCTCTTTTCTAAACAAACCCAATTCCTTCAGCCTTCCTTCATAGGTCATGTTCTCTAGACCCTTAATTGTTCTTGTTGCTCTTCTCTGGACCCTCTCCAGTTTTTCCACATCTTTCTTGAAATGCGGTGCCAAGAACTGGACACAATACTCCAGTTGAGGCCTAACCAGCGCAGAGTAGAGCGGATGAATGACTTCTAGTGTCTTGCTCACCACACACCTGTTAATGCAGCCCAGAATCATGTTTGCTTTTTTTGCAACAGCATCACACTGTTGACTCATATTTAGCTTGTGGTCCACTATAACCCCTAGATCCCATTCTGTATGTGTGAAACTGATTGTTCCTACCTAAGTGGAGCACTTTGCATTTGTCCTTATTCAACTTCATCCTGTTTACCTCTGACCATTTCTCCAATTTGTCCAGATCAATTTGAATTATGACCTTATCCTCCAAAGCAGTTGCAATCCCTCCCAGTTTGGTATCATCTGCAAACTTAATAAGCGTACTTTCTATGCCAATATCCAAGTCGTTGAGGAAGATATTTAACAGAGCCGATCCCAAAACAGACCCTTGCGGAACCCCACTCGTTATACCTTTCCAGCAGGATTGGGAACCATTAATAACTACTCTGAGTACAGTTATCCAGCCAGTTACGCACCCACCTTATAGTAGCCCCATCTAAGTTGTATTTCCCTAGTTTATTGATAAGAATATCATGCGAGACCATATTAAATGCCTTACTAAAGTCTAGGTATATCACATCCACCACTTCTCCCTTATCCACAAGACTCGTTATCCTATCAAAGAAAGCTAACAGATTGGTTTGACATGATTTGTTCTTTACAAATCCATGCTGGCTATTCCCTATCACCTTACCACCTTCCAAGTGTTTGCAGATGATTTCCTTAATTTCTTGCTCCATTATTTTCTCTGGCACAGAAGTTAAACTAACTGGTCTGTAGTTTCCTGGGTTGTTTTTATTTCCCTTTTTATAGATGGGCACTATATTTTCCCTTTTCCAGTCTTCTGGAATCTCTCCCATGATTTACCAACGATAATAGCTAGAGGCTCAGACACCTCCTCTATTAGCTCCTTGAGTATTCTAGGATGCATTTCATCAGCTCCTGGTGACTTGCAGGACCTAACTTATCTAAGTGATTTTTAACTTGTTCTTTTTTTTATTTTTTCTAAACCTTCCCCCTTCCCACTTGCATTCACTATGTTAGGCATTCCCTCAGACTTCTCGGTGAAGACCAAAACAAAAGTCATTAAGCATCCCTGCCATTTCGAAGTTTCCTGTTACTGTTTCTCCCTCCTCACTGAGTAGTGGGCCTACCCTGTCCTTGGTCTTCCTCTTGCTTCAAATGTATTGATAAAAAGTTCTCTTGTTTCCCTTTATTCCTGTAGCTAGTTTGAGCTCCTTTTGTGCCTTTGCCTTTCTAATCTTGCCCCTGCATTCCCATGTTTGCCTATATTCATCCTTTGTAATTTGTCCTAGTTTCCATTTTTTAGATCTTGCAAGATCTCGTGGTTAAGCCAAGGTCGTCTTTTGCCACATTTTCCATCTTTCCTACCCAGCAGAATAGTTTGCTTTTGAGCCCTTAATAGTGTCCCTTTGAAATACTGCCAGCTCTCCTCAGTAGTTTTTTCCCTCAGTCTTGATTCCCATGGGACCTTACCTATCAGCTCTCTGAGCTTACCAAAATCTGCTTTCCTGAAAACCATTGTCTCTATTTTGCTGTACTCCCTTCTACCCTTCCTTAGAATTGTGAACTCTGATTTCATGGTCACTTTCACCCAAGCTGCCTTCTACTTTCAAGTTCCTCCCTATTTGTTAAAATCAAATCTAGAACAGCTTCCCCCCAGTAGCTTTATCAACCTTCTGAAATAAAAAGTTGTCTGCAACACAGTCCAAGAACTTATTGGATAGTCTGTGCCCCACTGTGTTATTTTCCCAACATATATCTGGATAGCTGAAGTCCCCCAACACCACCAAATCTTGGGCTTTGGATGCTTTTGTTAGTTGTTTAAAAAAAGCCTCATCCACCTCTTCCACCTGGTTAGGTGGCCTGTAGTAGACTCCTAGCATGACATCACCCTTGTTTTTTACCCCTTTTAGCCTAACCCAGAGACTCTCAACACTTCCGTCCCCTATGTCCATCTCCACCTCAGTCCAAGTGTGTACATTTTTAATATATAAGGCAACACCTCCTCCCTTTTTCCCCCATCTGTCCTTCCTGAGCAAGCTGTACCCATCCATACCAACATTCCAATCATGTGTATTGTGATGCCAAGAATGTCATAGTTGAATTTATTTATTAGCACTTCCAGTTCTTCCTGCTTATTACCCATACTTCTCGCATTTGTATACAGGCATCTAAGATACTGATTTGATCTTGCCTCCCAGTTTTGCCCTGACCCTCCTATCTCTGTCATTAGAGCCCACGCCCCCTCCTATTTCCAACCCATCTCCCAGGTCCCCATGTTCTCCACTTACCTGTGGGCTTTGCTCACCTGTCCCCATCGAACCTAGTTTAAAGCCCTCCTTGCTAGGTTAGCCAGTCTGTATCCAAATACGGTCTTTCCTCTCCTCGAAAGGTGAACACCATTTCTGCCTAGCAGTTCTTCCTGGATTAGCATCCCATGGTCAAGGAATCCAAAGCCCTCCTGGTGACACCATCTTCACAGCCAGGCATTCACCTCTACGATGCACCTGTCTCTGCCCAGGCCCCTACCTTTGACGAAGGATCGAAGAGACCACCACCTGCGCTCCAAACTCCTTCCCCCCCTTACTCCGAGAACCCTGTAGTGACTCTTGATCTGCTCAGTGTCACCTCGCAGTATCATTTGTGCCCACATGAATGAGTAGCATGGGGTAGTAGTCAGAGGGCCGGATAATCCTTGACAATGCCTCTGTAACGTCTCGGATACGGGCCCCCAGCAGGCAGCATACCTCCCGAGATCAAATGTCAGGGCAACAGAGGGGCGCCTCCGTCCCCCTCATCAGAGAGTCTCCAACCACCACTACCCTACATTTCCTATTCGCAGTGGCAGCAGCAGACTTCCCAGCCTTAGGGGTACGAGGCTTCCCCTCTGCTGTAGGGGGAGATTTCTTCTCTCCTCTATCAAGAAGAGCATAATGGTTTCCTATTACCACAGCACAGGGTTTGGAGCAGAGGTGGAGCACTGCCTGCTGCCAGAAGTAACCAGCTGCCAGTGTCCACCCTGAGCCATTTCCTCCTCCACCAGTGGTGTGTCAGCAGTCCTGTGTACTGGGACAGTTACATCAGCTATCTCCACATGGACACTGTCCAGGAACTGTTCATGGACTTGGATGCTCCTCAATCTAGCCACCTCCTCCTGTAGCTCTCCCACCTGCTGCCTGAGAGATTCCACCAGCAGGCACCTGTCACATTGGATGGTCCCCCCAGCCTGGATATCTGTAAGTGGGAATTGCAAGTGACAGTCCCTGCAAAACCACACTAGGATCTGGGTAGAAGCATCCATGTTCAGGCGCTCTGTCTGGCTACAGGCGCAGGTGGAGGAGACAGAAGCAGTGCTGGCAAAGGTGTTGCGGGCCTTCCTAACAATTGTAGGCCTCCCTCTGTCAAACTCCCCCTCAAACAATTAAGGAAACAGGGTGAGGCACTCCGTCTCAACTGAAATGACCTGAAATCAATAAAAAAATTAAATTCAAACAGTCAAACACACTCCCACCAACAGCTAGTACTCACTCACCTGATACTCTGTCCAGCCAGGGGATCTCTTCCTCTCATTCTCAAACTCACCTGTCTGCAGCCCCCTGTCCGCTCCACTCCCCTGATCACTCTGCCTCTGGCTTTAGTTTGGGTTAAAGGCTTTAGCAATGGCAAGTATAGCTTGCCCCCTTCCAAACTCCCTCACAAAGCTCTCTGGTCACTTGCTCACTGCTTTATAAAGCCCTGGCATCCCTGATTAGCCCCACCCCCTGATTAAGGCTTCTAGGTTTCAAGGCTGGTGTAGAAGCTCTCAGCTTCCAACTGCCAGCCACAGCACACGAACCTTCAAACAAAGAAACCAATTGACAGACAGACAAGCTCAGCACACAGCAAGTATGCCCAAACACAGTACAGACAGCCACTTACCCCAAGGGTCCTGTATTTGCTCCTGCTTTACCTGGAGCAATCCCTCTCAGAAGACCCGGGTCACTTACTCACAGCTTTATAAAGCCCTGGCCTCCCTGATTAGCCCCACCCCCTGATTAAGGCTTCTAGGTTTCAGGCCTGGTGTAGAAGCTCACAGCTTCAACTGCCAGCCACAGCACACAGTCCTTCAAACAAGCCAATGAACAAACAGACACAAGCTCAGCATACAGCAAATACACCCAAACACACTACAGACAGCCACTTAGCCCAAGGGTCCTGTATTTGCTCCTGCTTTACCTGGAGCAATCCCTCTCAAAACTCCCTGGTCACTTGCTCGCAGCATTATAAAGCCCTGGCCTCCCTGACTAGCCCCACCCCCTGATTAAGGCTTCTAGGTTTCAGGCCTGGTGTAGAAGCACTCAGCTTCCAACTGCCAGCCACAGCACACAGTCCTTCAAACAAACTAAGCAATGAACAAAGACAGACAAGCTTAGCCGACAGCAAGTACCCCCAAACACACACTACAGACAGCCACTTACCGCAAGGGTCCTGCTTTTCCTGGCACAATCACTCTCTAAACTCCGTTAGCAGCCCCTGGTCACTTGCTCACAGCTTTAAAAAGCCCTGGCCACCAGGCCTGGTGTAGAAGCTCACAGCTTCCAACTGCCAGCCACAGCACATGAACCTATGAACAAACAGAAGCTCAGCACACAGCAAGTACCCCCAAACACACACTACAGACAGCCACTTACCCCAAGGGTCCTGTATTTGCTCCTGCTTCACCTGGAGCAATCCCTCAAAACTCCCTGTTGGCAGCCCCTGTTCCCAAAGCTCCATGGTCACTTGCTCACAGCATTATAAAGCCCTGGCCACTTGCTCACAGCATTATAAAGCCCTGGCCTCCTTGATTAGCCCTGCACCCTGATTAAGGCTTCTAGGTTTCAGGCCTGGTGTAGATGTTCACAGCTTCCAACTGCCAGCCACAGCACATGAACCTATGAACAAAAAGAGAAGCTCAGCACACAGCAAGTACCCCCAAACACACACTACGGACAGCCACTTACCCCAAGGGTCTTCTATTTGCTCCTGCTTTACCTGGAGCAATCCCTCTCAAAACGCCCTGTTGGCAGCCCCTGTTCCCAAAGCTCCCTGGTCACTTGCTCACAGTTTTATAAAGCCCTGGCCTCCCTGATTAGCCCCACCCCCTGATTAAGGCTTCTACATATCAAGCCTGGTGTAGAAGCTCACAGCTTCCAACTGCCAGCCATAACACACACAGTCCTTCAGACAAACCAATGACCAAAGACAGACAAGCTCAGCACACAGCAAGTACCCCCAAACACACACTACAGACAGCCACTTACCCCAAGGGTCCTGTATTTGCTCCTGCTTCACCTGGAGCAATCCCTCAAAACTCCCTGTTGGCAGCCCCTGTTCCCAAAGCTCCATGGTCACTTGCTCACAGCATTATAAAGCCCTGGCCTCCTTGATTAGCCCTGCACCCTGATTAAGGCTTCTAGGTTTCAGGCCTGGTGTAGATGTTCACAGCTTCCAACTGCCAGCCACAGCACATGAACCTATGAACAAAAAGAGAAGCTCAGCACACAGCAAGTACCCCCAAACACACACTACGGACAGCCACTTATCCCAAGGGTCCTGTATTTGCTCCTGCTTTACCTGGAGCAATCTCTCTCAACTCCCTTGGCAAAATCTGTTCACAAAGCTCCCTCCTTTATAAAGCCCAGGCCTCCCTGATTAGCCCCGCCCCCTGATTAAGGCTTCTAGGTTTCAGGCCTGGTGTAGAAGCTCACAGCTTCCAACTGCCAGCCACAGCACAGTCCTTCAAACTAAGCAATGAACAAAGACAGACAAGCTCAGCACACACTACAGACAGCCACTTACCCCAAGGGTCCTGTATTTGCTCCTGCTTCACCTGGAGCAATCCCTCTCAAAGCTCCATGGTCACTTGCTCACAGCATTATAAAGCCCTGGGCTCCTTGATTAGCCACACCCCCTGATTAAGGCTTCTAGGTTTCAGGCCTGGTGTAGATGTTCACAGCTTCCAACTGCCAGCCACAGCACATGAACCTATGAACAAACAGAAGCTCAGCACACAGCAAGTACCCCCAAACACACACTACAGACAGCCACTTACCCCAAGGGTCTTCTATTTGCTCCTGCTTTACCTGGAGCAATCCCTCTCAAAACTCCCTGGTCACTTGCTCACAGCATTATAAAGCCCTGGCCTCCCTGATTAGCCCTGCCCCCTGATTAAGGCTTCTAGGTTTCAGGCCTGGTGTAGATGTTCACAGCTTCCAACTGCCAGCCACAGCACACAGTTCTTCAAACAAACCAATGAACAAAGACAGACAAGCTCAGCACACAGCAAATACCCCCAAACACACACTACAGACAGCCACTTACCCCAAGGGTCCTGTATTTGCTCCTGCTTCACCTGGAGCAATCCCTCAAAACTCCCTGTTGGCAGCCCCTGTTCCCAAAGCTCCCTGGTCACTTCCTCACAGCTTTATAAAGCCCTGGCCTCCCAGGTTTCAGGCCTGGTGTAGAAGCTCACAGCTTCCAACTGCCAGCCACAGCACACAGTTCTTCAAACAAACCAATGAACAAAGACAGACAAGCTCAGCACACAGCAAGTACCCCCAAACACACACTACAGACAGCCACTTACCCCAAGGGTCCTGTATTTGCTCCTGCTTCACCTGGAGCAATCCCTCAAAACTCCCTGTTGGCAGCCCCTGTTCCCAAAGCTCCATGGTCACTTGCTCACAGCATTATAAAGCCCTGGCCACTTGCTCACAGCATTATAAAGCCCTGGCCTCCTTGATTAGCCCTGCCCCCTGATTAAGGCTTCTAGGTTTCAGGCCCGGTGTAGATGCTCACAGCTTCCAACTGCCAGCCACAGCACATGAACCTATGAACAAACAGAAGCTCAGCACACAGCAAGTACCCCCAAACACACACTACAGACAGCCACTTACCCCAAGGGTCTTCTATTTGCTCCTGCTTTACCTGGAGCAATCCCTCTCAAAACTCCCTGGTCACTTGCTCACAGCATTATAAAGCCCTGGCCTCCCTGATTAGCCCTGCCCCCTGATTAAGGCTTCTAGGTTTCAGGCCTGGTGTAGATGCTCACAGCTTCCAACTGCCAGCCACAGCACATGAACCTATGAACAAACAGAAGCTCAGCACACAGCAAGTACCCCCAAACACACACTACAGACAGCCACTTACCCCAAGGGTCCTGTATTTGCTCCTGCTTTACCTGGAGCAATCTCTCTCAACTCCGTTGGCAAAATCTGTTCACAAAGCTCCCTCCTTTATAAAGCCCAGGCCTCCCTGATTAGCCCCGCCCCCTGATTAAGGCTTCTAGGTTTCAGGCCTGGTGTAGAAGCTCACAGCTTCCAACTGCCAGCCACAGCACACGGTCCTTCAAACAAACCAATGAACAAAGACAGACAAGCTCAGCACACAGCAAGTACCCCCAAACACACACTACAGACAGCCACTTACCCCAAGGGTCTTCTATTTGCTCCTGCTTTTCCTGGCACAATCCCTCTCCAAACTCCTTGTTGGCAGCCCCTGTTGGCAAAGCTCCCTGGTCACTTGCTCACAGCTTTATAACGCCCTGATCTCCCTGATTAAGGCTTCTAGGTTTCAGGCCTGGTGTAGAAGCTCTCAGCTTCCAACTGCCAGCCACAGCACAGTCCTTCAAACAAACTAAGCAATGAACAAAGACCGACAAGCTTAGCTGACAGCAAGTACCCCCAGACACACACTACAGACAGCCACTTACCCCAAGGGTCTTCTATTTGCTCCTGCTTTACCTGGAGCAATCCCTCTCAAAACTCCCTGGTCACTTGCTCACAGTATTATAAAGTCCTGGGCTCCTTGATTAGCCACGCCCCCTGATTAAGGCTTTTAGGTTTCAGGCCTGGTGTAGATGTTCACAGCTTCCAACTGCCAGCCACAGCACACGGTCCTTCAAACAAACCAATGAACAAAGACAGACAAGCTCAACACACACTACAGACAGCCACTTAGCCCAAGGGTCCTGTATTTGCTCCTGCTTTACCTGGAGCAATCCCTCTCAAAACTCCCTGTTGGCAGCCCCTGTTCGCGAAGCTCCCTGGTCACTTGCTCACAGCTTTATAAAGCCCTGGCCTCCCTGATTAGCCCCGCCCCCTGATTAATGCTTCTAGGTTTCAGGCCTGGGGCAGAAGCTCACAGCTTCCAACTGCCAGCCACAACACAGTCCTTCAGACAAACAAACCCATGAACCAACAGACAGACAAGCTCAGCACACAGCAAGTACCCCCAAACACACACTACAGACAGCCACTTACCCCAAGGGTCCTGCATTTGCTCCCGCTTTACCTGGAGCAATCTCTCAACTCCCTGTTGGCAAAATCTGTTCACAAAGCTCACTCCTTTATAAAGCCCTGGCCTCCTTGATTAGCCCCGCCCCCTGATTAAGGCTTCTAGGTTTCAGGCCTGGTGTAGATGTTCACAGCTTCCAACTGCCAGCCACAGCACACAGTCCTTCAAACAAACCAATGAACAAAGACAGACAAGCTCAGCACACAGCAAGTACCCCCAAACACACACTACCGACAGCCACTTACCCCAAGGGTCTTCTATTTGCTCCTGCTTTACCTGGAGCAATCCCTCTCAAAACGCCCTGTTGGCAGCCCCTGTTCCCAAAGCTCCCTGGTCACTTGCTCACAGCATTATAAAGCCCTGGCCTCCCTGATTAGCCCCGCCCCCTGATTAAGGCTTCTACATATCAAGCCTGGTGTAGAAGCTCACAGCTTCCAACTGCCAGCCATTGCACATGGTCCTTCAGACAAACCAATTAAGAAACCCACAAGCTCAGCACACAGCAAGTACCCCCAGACACACACTACAGACAGCCACTTACCCCAAGGGTCCTGTATTTGCTCCTGCTTTACCTGGAGCAATCCCTCTCAAAACGCCCTGTTGGCAGCCCCTGTTCCCAAAGCTCCCTGGTCACTTGCTCACAGTTTTATAAAGCCCTGGCCTCCCTGATTAGCCCCACCCCCTGATTAAGGCTTCTACATATCAAGCCTGGTGTAGAAGCTCACAGCTTCCAACTGCCAGCCATAACACACAGTCCTTCAAACAAACCAATGAACAAAGACAGACAAGCTCAGCACACAGCAAGTACCCCCAAACACACACTACAGACAGCCACTTACCCCAAGGGTCTTCTATTTGCTCCTGCTTTACCTGGAGCAATCCCTCTCAAAACTCCCTGGTCACTTGCACACAGCATTATAAAGCCCTGGCCACTTGCTCACAGCATTATAAAGCCCTGGCCTCCTTGATTAGCCCTGCACCCTGATTAAGGCTTCTAGGTTTCAGGCCTGGTGTAGATGTTCACAGCTTCCAACTGCCAGCCACAGCACATGAACCTATGAACAAAAAGAGAAGCTCAGCACACAGCAAGTACCCCCAAACACACACTACGGACAGCCACTTATCCCAAGGGTCTTCTATTTGCTCCTGCTTTACCTGGAGCAATCCCTCTCAAAACTCCCTGGTCACTTGCTCACAGCATTATAAAGCCCTGGCCACTTGCTCACAGCATTATAAAGCCCTGGGCTCCTTGATTAGCCCCGCCCCCTGATTAAGGCTTCTAGGTTTCAGGCCTGGTGTAGATGTTCACAGCTTCCAACTGCCAGCCACAGCACACGGTCCTTCAAACAAACCAATGAACAAAGACAGACAAGCTCAACACACACTACAGACAGCCACTTAGCCCAAGGGTCCTGTATTTGCTCCTGCTTTACCTGGAGCAATCCCTCTCAAAACTCCCTGTTGGCAGCCCCTGTTCGCGAAGCTCCCTGGTCACTTGCTCACAGCTTTATAAAGCCCTGGCCTCCCTGATTAGCCCCGCCCCCTGATTAAGGCTTCTAGATTTCAGGCCTGGTGTAGAAGCTCACAGCTTCCAACTGCCAGCCACAGCACACAGTCCTTCAAACAAACTAACCAATGAACAAAGACAGACAAGCTTAGCTGACAGCAACTACCCCCAGAGACACACTACAGACAGCCACTTACCCCAAGGGTCCTGTATTTGCTCCTGCTTTACCTGGAGCAATCCCTCCCAAAACACCCTGTTGGCAGCCCCTGTTCTCAAAGCTCCCTGGTCACTTGATCACAGCTTTATAAAGCCCTGGCCTCCCAGGTTTCAGGCCTGGTGTAGAAGCTCACAGCTTCCAACTGCCAGCCACAGCACACAGTCCTTCAAACAAACCAATGAACAAAGACAGACAAGCTCAGCACACAGCAAGTACCCCCAAACACACACTACAGACAGCCACTTACCCCAAGGGTCCTGTATTTGCTCCTGCTTTACCTGGAGCAATCCCTCTCAAAACTCCCTGGTCACTTGCTCACAGCATTATAAAGCCCTGGCCTCCTTGATTAGCCCTGCCCCCTGATTAAGGCTTCTAGGTTTCAGGCCTGGTGTAGAAGCTCACAGCTTCCAACTGCCAGCCACAGGACATGAACCTATGTCCAAACAGAGAAGCTCAGCACACAGAAAGTACCCCCAAACACACACTACGGACAGCCACTTACCCCAAGGGTCCTGTATTTGCTCCTGCTTTACCTGGAGCAATCTCTCTCAACTCCGTTGGCAAAATCTGTTCACAAAGCTCCCTCCTTTATAAAGCCCAGGCCTCCCTGATTAGCCCCGCCCCCTGATTAAGGCTTCTAGGTTTCAGGCCTGGTGTAGAAGCTCACAGCTTCCAACTGCCAGCCACAGCACACGGTCCTTCAAACAAACCAATGAACAAAGACAGACAAGCTCAGCACACAGCAAGTACCCCCAAACACACACTACAGACAGCCACTTACCCCAAGGGTCTTCTATTTGCTCCTGCTTTTCCTGGCACAATCCCTCTCCAAACTCCTTGTTGGCAGCCCCTGTTGGCAAAGCTCCCTGGTCACTTGCTCACAGCTTTATAACGCCCTGATCTCCCTGATTAAGGCTTCTAGGTTTCAGGCCTGGTGTAGAAGCTCTCAGCTTCCAACTGCCAGCCACAGCACAGTCCTTCAAACAAACTAAGCAATGAACAAAGACCGACAAGCTTAGCCGACAGCAAGTACCCCCAAACACACACTACAGACAGCCACTTACCCCAAGGGTCTTCTATTTGCTCCTACTTTACCTGGAGCAATCCCTCTCAAAACTCCCTGGTCACTTGCTCACAGCATTATAAAGCCCTGGCCACTTGCTCACAGCATTATAAAGCCCTGGGCTCCTTGATTAGCCCCGCCCCCTGATTAAGGCTTCTAGGTTTCAGGCCTGGTGTAGATGTTCACAGCTTCCAACTGCCAGCCACAGCACACGGTCCTTCAAACAAACCAATGAACAAAGACAGACAAGCTCAACACACACTACAGACAGCCACTTAGCCCAAGGGTCCTGTATTTGCTCCTGCTTTACCTGGAGCAATCCCTCTCAAAACTCCCTGTTGGCAGCCCCTGTTCGCCAAGCTCCCTGGTCACTTGCTCACAGCTTTATAAAGCCCTGGCCTCCCTGATTAGCCCCACCCCCTGATTAATGCTTCTAGGTTTCAGGCCTGGGGTAGAAGCTCACAGCTTCCAACTGCCAGCCACAACACAGTCCTTCAGACAAACAAACCCATGAACCAACAGACAGAGAAGCTCAGCACACAGCAAGTACCCCCAAACACACACTACAGACAGCCACTTATCCCAAGGGTCTTCTATTTGCTCCTGCTTTACCTGGAGCAATCCCTCTCAAAACTCCCTGGTCACTTGCTCACAGCATTATAAAGCCCTGGCCTCCCTGATTAGCCCCGCCCCCTGATTAAGGCTTCTAAGTTTCAGGCCTGGTGTAGAAGCTCACAGCTTGCAACTGCCAGCCACAGCACACAGTCCTTCAAACAAACTAATCAATGAACAAAGACAGACAAGCTTAGCCAACAGCAAGTACCCCCAAACACACACTACCGACAGCCACTTACCCCAAGGGTCTTCTATTTGCTCCTGCTTTACCTGGAGCAATCTCTCTCAACTCCCTGTTGGCAAAATCTGTTCACAAAGCTCCCTCCTTTATAAAGCCCTGGCCTCCCTGATTAGCCCCGCCCCCTGATTAAGGCTTCTAGGTTTCAAGCCTGGTGTAGAAGCTCACAGCTTCCACCTGCCAGCCCCAGCACATGGTCCTTCAGACAAATAAACCAATGAACAAACAGACAGACAAGCTCAGCACACAGCAAGTACCCCCAAACACACACTACAGACAGCCACTTACCCCAAGGGTCCTGCATTTGCTTCTGCTTTTCCTGGCACAATCCCTCTCAAAACTCCTTGTTGGCAGCCCCTGTTGGCAAAGCTCCCTGGTCACTTGCTCACAGCTTTATAACGCCCTGATCTCCCTGATTAAGGCTTCTAGGTTTCAGGCGTGGTGTAGAAGCTCACAGCTTCCAACTGCCAGCCACAGCACAGTCCTTCAAACAAACTAAGCAATGAACAAAGACAGACAAGCTTAGCCGACAGCAAGTACCCCCAAACACACACTACAGACAGCCACTTACCCCAGGGGTCTTCTATTTGCTCCTGCTTTACCTGGAGCAATCCCTCTCAAAACTCCCTGGTCACTTGCTCACAGCATTATAAAGCCCTGGCCTCCTTGATTAGCCCCGCCCCCTGATTAAGGCTTCTAGGTTTCAGGCCTGGTGTAGAAGCTCACAGCTTCCAACTGCCAGCCACAGCACACAGTCCTTCAAACAAACCAATGAACAAAGACAGACAAGCTCAGCACACAGCAAGTACCCCCAAACACACACTGCAGACAGCCACTTACCCCAAGGGTCCTGTATTTGCTCCTGCTTTACCTGGAGCAATCCCTCTCAAAACTCCCTGTTGGCAGCCCCTGTTCGCCAGGCTCCCTGCTTTATGAAGCCCTGGCCTCCCTGATTAGCCCCGTCCCCTGATTAAGGCCTCTAGGTTTCTGGCCTGGCATAGAAGCTCATAGCTTCCAACTCCCAGCCGCAGCACACAGTCCTTCAAGCAAACAAACCCATGAACAGACAAGGTCAGCACACAGCAAGTACCCCCAGACACTACAGACAGCCACTTACCCTAAGGGTCCTGTATTTGCTCCTGCTTTACCTGGAGCAATTCCTCTGAAAACTCCCTCTTGGCAGCCCCTGTTTGCAAAGCTCCCTGGTCCCTTGCTCAATTCTTTATAACGCCCTGGCCTCCCTGATTAGCCCCACACGCTGATTAAGGCTTCTCCCTTTTAAGCCTGGTGTAGAAGCTCACAGCTTCCAACTGCCAGCCACAGCACACGGTCCTTAAACTAGACAAGGGATAAAACTAGACAAATTTTAAAACAAGCTAAATTAAAGGGGTGGGGAAAGAGAACTGGAAGTCAAAGACTATTCAGTTGGTGGGAATGTAACAGCCCCCAAATCTGATGCTTTTAGAACCCTCTTACTAGCATGGTGGTCACAAACCTGCAGGGTTTCCCTCAGCTCAGTCCCCTTGAGAAAAAGCCCTGAGAAAACCAAACAAAGCATTTTTCCACAAACAGATCACCGTCCTCATTTGCTTTACTCACCCTGGCTTTCCCCAAGAGGTAACTTCACTAAATAAGGCTGGGGAAGAACCTTTAAAGAAAACAGCCGCTCTACAGTGAAACTATAAGTACAGTGCCTGCCACACACACTTACCCTAGGAGGACAAACCCTGCTTGCACCTCTAACCTCTCCTTTTATATGGCTCATAGTAGCTGGTGGTCCTATTGCCAGTGGAATGTAATTAGCCTTCTGTTATCACCACTAACATTCTCACCTGTGCCCCTTGCTAATCCCTTGTCCATTTCACTAGCTCTCAACTCAGCCCATCACAGGCGGACAATAGGGAAGCATTTAACCCTTCACCTGCCAACCTTTACAACTGGTGTTCCACCTCAATGCTAGGCTGCCCTATGGCAGCAGGTAACAGGCCATCTTCCCCAGGGTGGCTCTGAGGATTAATGAGTGTTTGCAAAGGGCTTGGAGACCCTGGGGTGGAAGATGCTCTGGCAACACCAACCCTTAGCATTAGTATAAAGTCTTTAGCATAATTAAATCCCCAGAGGGACTGTCTGAATGCAACACTGGTATTTAATTATGTAAGGCAGCTGGTTCCTGGCATGGGCTATAGCGATCAATGAAGCAATGGCTACCCGTTTTTTCCTGCCTTTGCACATCTCTCTCTACAACTCCTAAATAATGCATCTGAATGATAGCTGTACCAGTGGAGGAATTGGTTATGACCATTACAGTCACGCCCTGGGTTAAAGGTAGGGATAACGGCAGGTGTGAGGAGAGTGAAAGAGATGCCTTTCATATGGGTTATGGCAGTCTTTCTTGTTTTGGGGTATTCTTACCCCACTCTCACCCCGACTGTGACTCTCCCAGATGGGGAAGGTGATGAAATCTAGGCAGATGAACCGGGTATTGAGGAGAGCTGCAGCCAATCGTGATCTTTTATAGAATACCTGGTGGATGTTTGGCTTCTGGTTGGTGAGGGCTGTGGTTGAGAGCTTTGATCTTATTTTTCTTTCTCATACCTTGGTTCTGCAACCAGTCACACAAACACCCATCATATATGTGATACGCCCCTTCTGCATTCTACACACAGAGTCCACGTGTCATCTGTCAAACGACTGCAGCACTGAAAAGAAAAGCTCTCTTGTCTCTATGTTGGGCCTGTGAATTCTTCTAAGCAAGAGTCTTCCCACCTCAGAACCCATCACACAACCGTTAAAGGTCCCCTGCTGCCACATTAGCCCCCTGTTAAGATGCACACACATGTATCTGTTTTAACCCAAGACTGTAGCCATTAGCCATAGATACTACAGCCTGGCACCTACCTGCGCACCATACAATCACACCCGCATGAGCAGATTTCCGTCCCTACAGCTGCTGAGTACACGCCGGTTTCAGGCACCCAGGAAGTGCTCCAGGTAAAACCCACAAAGCCGAGGTTCAAATTTTAACAACCCTTCAAATGCTTGTCATTTCCCTTCCGTGTAACTCCTAGCAGCTCTCTGTGAATGTCTGTTAGCATGCAATTAAACTAGCTTCTCAAAAGGTTACTGATAAAAATGTTTCTCTCCGTTGTTAAACTGGGCATTTATCGGGTCTCTTGCTAACCTTTAGCATGGCAGACTTTAACACTTTCTGTGCAAAGGCTGCTGAGCATATTTTTGTGTGTCTGTGCGAATGCCAGAAACGAGGCCGCTTTATATTACAAATAAACAATAAAAAATGGCCCAATAGGCTATCCACATAGCAGGAGAATGGCCATGCCACACAGATCACTAGCCCAACTAGTCTGGTGTTCTGTGCCACATAGTTCTTCCATGTAAAATATCCAACTGCAAGTAGCTACGTATAGCATACTTTTCTGTTGAAGATGGGATTCCTTCCTGACCCTTGTTAATGGGCTGTGTTTCATGCTGCAGAATGACAATTGATGTGCCTGGTAATATTTTTACTCCAGTTTCCAGCAGGTGTAGCTGTGCGAGATTCATTGATGCAAATATCAAATCCTTCTTAGGAATTGAATTGCATTTTTAGTACTACTGATTTCCTGGGGCATTAAGTTCCACAAGTTGACAGTATGCTGTTACATAAGTATCTGCCTTTCTACATACACATTATACATCTAATCGGTGTATACCCACATACACTCATTGAAAAATCCTAGTTGTAAATTTCATTGAGAGCTTATTCTGATAACTATATTTATCAGTTAGCATATCTGGATCCAGCTCAAGTTTAAAATCTATTTAGGTAAAAACTATGATCTTTGATACCTTTATTTTTTATTATATTACAAATAAAACGCAGTTAAGTTGAAAACTAATTTTTCCTTTAAGTATCTCCGCTCTTGAGACACTGTGTGTGACCTTGGATAAGTCACTCCCCCTCTCTTTGACGGAGTTTCCCCATGTACAGTGGGAATAATAATACTAAGTACCTCCTGCAGATGTGAGGAGTTGTCTTATGCTTTATGGTGAAGCAGACTCGCTTACTAAGTCTATAACCGCCAGCTACTATATTACTTATACATTCAAGCTGTTACACTCTTACCCTGCTCTATAGCCTTTAAAAAATGTAGGAGAGCTTTTTTACCGTTACCCCCCGTTCCCAACACTCTCACGAAACCCCTCATAGTATATTCTGTCACTGTAAAGCGTCTAAATTGATCAGAAAGAGCCTGTCTTTCCTGGATTGCTCCCTGTTTTCCTGTATGACAGAGGTGGGCAGTGTGGTTGCGAGCTCCTGCTGCTCTGAGCTGCATGGTAAGGGGACAGGGTGCGGGGTGGATAAGGGGTAGGGAGTCCCAGGGGAGAGGGGGCAATCAGGGGACAGGGAACAGGGGAGTTGAATAGGCATGGGAGTCCTGGGGGGGGGGCTGTCAGGGGGTGGGGGTGGGGGAGTGGATGGAGTGGGGGAGTCAGTCAGGGAACAGGGGGGTTGGATAGGCATGGGAGTCCCTGGGGGCCTGTCAGGGGATGGAGGTGTGGATAGGGGGTGGGGCAGTCAGAGGACAGGGAGCCGGGGGGAGGAGGGGTAGGAGGGGGGGGTCCCGGGAGGGGACCATCAGGGGACAAGGAGCAGGGAGTGTTGGATGGGCCAGGGGTTCTGAGGGGGGCAGTCAGGGAGCGGGAAGTGGGAGGGGGCAGATAGGGGGCAGGTGCCAAGCTGTTTGGGGAGGCACAGCCTTCCCTACCCAGCCCTCCATACAGTTTTGCACTCTGATGTGGCCCTCGGGCCAAAAGGTTTGCCCACCCCTCCCATATCAGCTGATTGACTGTTTCTTTAGCTTGATGTGTTAAATAACCCAGCTCTGTCTCTCCTCAGTACATACCAATTATTATTATTTAAACCACAGTAGCCAGTTAACAGTCTAAATATGAGAACTTCACTGATCTTTTCAGAACTTTGGAATGGCCCATTATTCTCTATTTTGGGGCACACTTCATAGAATCAGGGCCGGCTCTGGCTTTTTTGCCGCCCCAGGCAAAAAAGCCGCTGGCCGCCCCGCTCCCCTGTCCGGGGCGCAAGCGGGAGCGTGGCACGGCTGCCCCCTGCTCTCCCAGCTGGGGTGTTTTTTTGTTTAAAAAAAAAAAACCAAAAAACCCCCACCCTCAGTGCCGCCCCCCTCCAGGTGCCGCCCCAAGCACATGCTTGGTTGGCTGGTGCCTGGAGCCGGCCCTGCATAGAATCTCTCTTCTTTCCTTGGTCCACAATTCTTGCCATTCCTTTTTTAACTAACCTTTATAATTCATGTTTACTCAAAGGAATCTTTATATAAATTTCTCCATTTTTAGACCATTTTTCACTTCTTTCTCTGCCATTTCATTGCCTGGGATCTCAGCATGTGCTGGAATCCATGCTAGTACTATATTTAACCCAGGCATACTAACTCTGTCAAAAACAATATTTCATTTTTTAGATCATTCTTGCTTTCCGAGGTACTCTTTTGAATTGCCAGTATACCTGATAATGAATGCAAAAAGAGAACAGCTGCGGTAGGCTGTACATGCCTTATCCAGTTTAATGCTAACATTATTCCCACCAATTCAGCTGTCATAATGGCTACAAAATTAAATATTCTCTTAGAGTTCTTGACTCTAATCTCAGGGATGCAAAAAGCTTCTCCAACTCGACTATTGTTTTTATCTTTAGATCCATCAGTATACATTTGGCAATGGCAACCCCATTTACCATATACAACTCAAACTTAATCTGTCATACACAATGACTCTTTCCCTCTTTATTTTATTACATAATTCTAAATCCAAATCTGGAGAGATGATTTTCCAGGTATAATGTACAACCCCAGAACTATGGATCTTACTCTCTTCTTGTTCTTCCTTTTTGCTTCACTCTTTTACCCACACTTTAACCCCAAGAGGATGAACAAGATTATTGTGTTGGGCTTTGTATCACAATACTCCAGTTGAGGCCTAATCAGCGCAGAGTAGAGCAGAAGAATTACTTTTTGTGTCTTGCTTGCAACACTCCAACTGTCAAAGAAAGCTATTAGGTTGGTTTGACAAGATTTGTTCCTGACAAATCCATGCTGACTGTTATTATTATCTTGATTTCAGATCCCTGGATGGAAGGTGCTATCTTTCGTTATTTATTAATTATTATTTTTATTTTAGCCAATTGGCTGTACTTGGACTTTTCCAATGCAATGCCATAGATAACAGACATAAATTAAAAGAAAGATGCATTGCTAGCAGTAGAAGGAGTTGTTCCCAAACGTTTGGAGGTAATGGTCTCACTGTAAAGTGCAGACAGAGTGCTCTCAGTGCCTGCTCCCCCGATTTGCATAAGTAATTGACAGTTCATTAACTGCTCATTAGAAACATAGGGATCCTTAAGACAAAAACAAACCCTAGCGCCTCAGAAGGGGGCAAAGATCCTGCTTGGGAATTATTGAGGAAACTCTAAAAGATTCACAATGACAGGCCAGAAAGTAGCCTGCCTGCCCAGGAAATCGACACCCTGAGCTCTCCAGAAGCACCTGAAGGCTGTAAAACACCTGGGATGGAGAAAGGAATTGTTCTGTGTGTTTGGAGAGAGGCTAACACAGAGCCTGTTCATTCTCCACTTGCCTGGCCCATGTTTGCTGGCCACGCGGGGTTGCATAGGAGCTGCTAGCTGTGGTGACTCTGTGCAACTTCCAGAGCCGCTTACACCGGTGAAATCCTCCTGTGATCAGCCACAAGTCAGCCACACGCTTCAGCCAGTGCTATCAGGGCATGACCATGTGTAGTGAGGCCGAGTGGTCTCCCTCTGCACTCAAGAGTGAGGGACCACTACCTTCCCCTGATGGGTGGAGCCAAAGCTGCCCAGCCTCCTTTGCAGGACGTAGTAGGGAAGGACAGAAAGTATAAAAGGAGGCCCCCAAAGCTCAGTTGGGGCTGGCACAGGGAAGGAGGTAGATATCTCTTCTAGGAAGCCAAGTCCTCACTGGGATCCTGGACCAGCAGCCAAGCAGACTAGCGTCCTGCTGCCTGAGGAGGCTGAAGGCGCTACTGGAGAGGATGCCGCCCAACTGCTAAGCGGCAAGATGGAGCCCAGTGTCGACAGAGCAACGACGGCAGAGTTGGGTAGGAAGTAGCCATGGGGAGCCAGACTTTGGTCCGGTTGCACTGCTGGCAAACGAGAGACAGCGTGTATGTGTTTCTCTGCTGACCCAGGAGTGGGACCACCTGCCACTAACTGGGACCTGTTGAGTACAGTGGGCCTGGGTCCCCCTACCCTCTGCCGCCACCCCACTGCAGGGAGCTGGCAGTAGCCATGGTACTGGATGTAGTAAAAGAGGGGATGTGGAGAAAGGCATGAAGATGATGGTGAGAGAGGCAAAGGGGAAGATTTTTAGCTAGCTCCCCTCACCTTTTTCCTAGGTCGGGCTGAGTTTAAGGGAACACCTTCCCCCAGTCAGACACGGGGAATGGGTTCTTGAGTCATAACAAATTCTAGAGGCTGGATACAAAATAAGTACCCACCAGAAACTGGTTGTTTGGGAAAATAATACATAGCACTCACACAGCAATTGATGCCTTTGAAGCACTAGACAAATATGCATATTCTCAGAACACCCCACAAGGCAGGTATTATTTATCAACTCTGCAGATGGGGAAACTGACACGCAGAGAAGTTATGGCCCAAACCATTTGGAGAAGGGTGCCTACAGTTAGGCACCTAAATGCATAATTAAGCATTTACTAAGTGGCCTGATTTTCAGAGGTGCTGAGCTCCCAGTGATTTTCAGGGATATAGAGGATGGAACACTGGCCCCATTGAATTCAGTGGCAAAATTCCTGTTGTCTTCAATGGGTTTAGGATTTCACCCAGTGCCAAGGGGCCTATCTTTATGGGATGCTGTTTTGCATATTTTGTTTGATGTCACTAGCGCTCTTGGATGCCCTCCCCTTACGTGCTCTCTAAAAACCATGAGGATGACCACTGCCCATCCTGAGGGACAATCCAGTTCCATTTCTTGTCCTCTTCCCCATCACAGGTGACCAGGAGTGTCTATTCCTTGCCTGATACATGAGTGAAGAAATTGGTGGTGACAGTCACAGAGGGAATCCCAGACTGAGATCCTGTCGTCCACCCATGGATCCCACTCCTAGGATCAAGGGGTTCTAGCCCCAGCCCTGAGAACAATGAATGTTTAGCCCACCCCTGCTCTGGTTGTCCAAGCTCAGACTGATCAGCAGTCAGCCCCACAGCCCTGAGATGAAGTCCAAGCGACAGAAATAGAGGGAGAAAAGGAGGAGGAAAGGACTAGAATGGCCTTTTCCGCCTAGCTGCCAGCCCCATCTCTGCAAGCGCCACTGAATAGCAAAGAACAATTTAAGTTTCTTTGTCTCCCTTATCAGTGTGAGCAGCCAATGTGCCATGGTAACTACAATCTTGAAAGTCGGGTGTGATGGAAGGGGCTCTCCAGGTGTGGGGAATGAATTGCTGGCACTCTCAAGGGGCCAGTCCAAGTAGTCCTGCTTGCTACAGCAAGATAAGGTGGCTGGTCGCTCAGGCCTCCGTGCGAATCTGGCGTCAGTGGGGCATCTTACTGTGTGGGAGAAATATCGCCAACCGAGATAAAGGCCGAAGAAGTAGACAGTGCCAAATTTTATCCCTCTAATTCAGTGCTGGGGCTGAATCTTAGTGCTCATGAAAATAAGGGTGCAAGAGCCTTTGGGTCGGGGTGCGAGAGCCTTTCTTGTGCTCCCATCAATCCCAAAAGGTAAGTAATACCATCTCTGCACCCAGCCCTGCCACTAGAATTCAGTCCTGATGGGCAAACCCCTTCTTCAGTAGTCTAGTCCTAGCTGCCCCCACAGCTCTGCTGCAGCACCATAGTCCTACCTCGCAGCAGTCATAGGTACAGCACGCCTCCAACTGAGTGACATTTGGTGGCCGGTAAAGTCGAGCTGAAGTGCAAAGCCAGCTCTCCCAGAGCAACAGGCGTTACCCTCCTCCATCCTAAATTCGCCCAGCGGAGAATTTCCCCCGTGATTCTCTCTTCACAGCTTCCCCCACGGCTCCGAATCCAGTGGTGACTGCAAGCGCTTGGCAACCTCCAGCACCTGCCAGTGCTCCCATGAGAGGCATGGGGAGTGTCTGGCCAAGTTGCCCATTCAGATCAGGGATAAACACCGACCGAAGCTTTCACCTAACAGCAGACTGTCCTAAGCTGCTGTGTGGTGTTGCTGTTTGTGTATTTGATGGTGAGGGTCTTACAGTTATACGGCACCTTTCATCCCCAATCAGTCAACAGACTTCAACTGACCAGAGGGGTCACTTCACCCGCCACTGAACTGCCGCTGTCTCTGGGATGAAACACAGCCGCTGTTTAACACCGCACAACAGTCGAAGGAAGGAAGGGAAGAGGAATACTTCACATAAAACGCTGGATCCATACTTAATAATAAAAGTGCTTAGCACCATTCCAGAGCAGGGGCTCGGCCGCAAAGGGAATAGCAACATCGTTCTCCTCGGTGTGCAGGCTGAGGCACAGAGAAGTGACTGCCTCAGATCACAGTGAGTTAGCGGCAGAACCCAGCCATCCTGCCGCTAAAGTCCCACGCTCTGCCCCTGCTTTATCCCTTCCGGCATGAGTCAGGTGGCAAAGTCCTGCAGATTTCAATGGGAGTTAGGTGGCTCAGTACCTTGGAGGATCTGTGCCTCTGGGCCTGTTTCCCCCTCTGCCCACAGGGAGAATAATCCTTCCTTTCCCTCCCCACCTCCCTTTTTCTCTCTTGTTTATGTAGCCTGTAAACTCTTAAGGGCAGGGTCAATCTCTCACTATGTGTTTGTGCAGCTCCTAGGACCATGAAGCCCTGATCTCAGCTAAGGCCACTAGACTACTATACTGCAAATCAGTAATAATGCCATTTCAGCACTGATTCCTATCTGCCATTCATGAAAAGCACTAGGACCCGCTTCAGGATGAAAGGTAAGATAGTCTTGTTGTTATTTTGTTTAAGGCACTGGCTTTAAAGCTCCTATTTACTGCCCTCAAACTCCGTCTTGTAGTGGTGTCCGCACTTGCTCTCCACGTAGTGGACAAATAATTTGCATAACTTAATTAAATTTAAGTAATCTTTCCTGAAGCCTGCCTGTAAATGATGCTGTGTACATGGTCTTAAAGCAAATCAGTGCAAAATGATGAAAGAGCCTATTTCAGTTAAGCAAATTATGAGGAGGCGGGTGACGTCCTCGGTATAATAATTCCCTGTGAATTATTTATATGGAATCTGCAATTACATTGAGCAAAACAGTGTTGTGTGCATAAAGCACACTTAATTAGCCAACCACCTGTTATGAATTCAGGCACAGCCAATAGTGGGATCCCTTATAAATTATCCTGCTGCGGTAGTAGTAGGTTATTGACATGCTGAGGGAAAGGGGGAGATGGGGCAGGAATAATTGGGAGACACAGCACCTGGGTAAAACAGAGCATTGGAAAGGAATTGCCCAACTTCTGCGGCCACTCAGCTGAAATTGAGAAACATGCAATTTCAGAGGCAAGTTTGGCCAAGCTCCGTGCTAGCTCCATTGACCAGACACCCAGAATGGTTCCAAACAGAACTAACGGACTTCACAAGAAGTGAGCGAGCCTTTGCCAGACATGACACTACTGTTTGTTACATCCCAGACCTCCATTCATACATCGTGTACCTTGGCTACAAGCACATCAGGCTGGGATTCCTGTTGTCCTATCTGTCCACTGGTTAACACAGCTGTGGGAGATGTCCATGAGAAATCAGCCCAAAGGTATGGAGGCAGCTGCCATTTCAGCTCATCTTCCTCCTATGCTACGATGAAGTTTTGATTTAGTTGGGGATTGGTCCTGCTTTGAGCAGGGGGCTGGACTAGATACCTCATGAGGTCCCTTCCAACCCTGATATTCTATGATTCCATGAAGTATAGAGCCAACACTAAAAACAGCTCAGAGTGCCTGGATGGAGCTGCATTATGAGGCTGCAGAAAGGAAATGGGGTTGGGTCATGATGGGCTTGCATTCATTCTGTTAGGTCAGTGAATGATCAGTGATGTGGTACGTATAAACCACCTGGGACCTCAGAGCATAGAAAATTGAAATTCATGGAGGAGAGGTCCATCAATGGCTATTAGTCAGGATGGGCAGGGATCATGTCCCTAGCTTCTGTTTGCCAGAAGCTGGGAATGGGTGACAGGATGGATCACTTGATGATAACCTGTTCTGTTCATTCCCTGTGGGGCACCTGGCATTGGCCACTGTGGGACGACAGGTCACTGGGCTAGATGGACCATTGGTCTGACCCAGTATGGCTGTTCTTATGTTCTTAATGTGCAGCAGACTGGCAGTTGCACCTGCTAGCTGGCCTGGCATTAGGGAGAATGGTGCCTTGTGCAAATTTGTATTTTGGTGTCCCTGGCCCCTGCTGCCTCCCCATCCATCCCTCCACCACGCCTCCCCGGGCTCCCCACCCTTCCCCTTGCCCCCTTCCACAGTCTTGCCTCCCAGACCCAACCCACTCCTTACCTCTTGACCTCAGCCGCCAGAGAGCAGCGGCTGCTGGCCAGGCACCCAACTCTGAAGGCAACGCCGCCGCCATCACCGGTGCAGCAGTGCAGATGGCATGTTATGGTGTATCACCAGCCTTACGTCTGCGCTGCCCAAAGGTTAGGGTGCACACCTGAGCTGCCGGAAATGCCTGTTCAAGTCCTCTGCCTGGTGCGAGAGGCAGGGGTTCAACCAACATCTCCTACCGCCTCCGGCAGTACCTGAATCACTGTACGAGAGAAGGAGCCTCGCCTGCTTGCTACCCCAAAGACTAGTTACGTCAAGTGGAACTGCTTCATGAGACAAGCATGAGGGAACCCCCACCTCTGCATTTCTGTGGCCCATCACGTGGGCAGTAGGAGAGCCCTCTTCAAATCCTTTCTCCTTAGCAGGGGGGGATACTGAGGGCAGGCTTTAGGGAAAACGGTGCCCTGGATGAACTTACATTTTCAGGCCAGACCTGCCTGCTAACAACAGTGGGGCCAGAGCACCGATTGCAGAGCAGCTCTAGCCAGCTCTACAATCCTGACCTGCAACCCCCACTGCTCCACCACTGCTGGGCTTCTCCTGTCTTGCCCAAGTGTGTCACATCATGTAGTACTTTTGTGTGTTGCAGAAATGTTCTGTTTGACCACAGCGGAGACCTTTCCCTCATTTCACACATGCGCTAATGTCAGATTCAAGCCCCCTCTTCGGGAAATGGAAAATCCTTCCCCTTCAAGCTCATTAGCCCAAAGTGGGGCTGACATTGTCTGGAGCAGAAAGCAGAAGTTAGTTGTTGAGTGAGTGGCCCACAGGATCATGTGCTCTTTCCCCATCAGATATTGGACCATTCTTGAATGTTTAATAGGAAAGAAATGAGTGTTTTTCTCCTTTAAAGATTTACCATGTACAAATGTATGAGAATATTAAAGGCAACAATTAACTTTATTGGAAACCTTATATTCTCCAGCCTCATTAGAACTGCCAACAAGATCTATTATTAGTATTACTATGCAGATAATGTAATAAAAAGGGTATTTAAAGTAGATAGTTTTGCATTGAAATAAAATAGCTTTTCTTTCCCTTTCTCTTGCTCACTCTCTTTTTAAAAAGTTATATCACACCAGTGGCATTAAGCAAGTGTTTGACTGCCCCAAACAGTCGAACTGCACCCCTTCCTTTGAAAATGTTTTCTGGCAGAAACAGCATCAGGATAACGAAGAATGCACTGCACTCATGGAGCATCTCATCTAGCCTCGGACAAGCTCAGAGCACTCTGCAGCCATTAACGAATGAACCCTCACAGCCCCCGGTGTCTGTATTAATCTCGACTTCACCGATGGGGGAAACTGAAGCCAGAGAAGTGAGTGGCACAAGGCCACATGGTGCATCAGTGGCAGAGCAAGGGAGAGAACCCAGGAGTCCTGATTCCCATCCTATTGGGGTCCGGGACGTGGGCGGGCGGAAGCTCTGAAAGCTGGGCTGATTGGGGGAAGTAGCTGCAGCTGGGCCATGCCCCAAACAGAGCCCAACTGGCCCCTATAAGAGGCTGCGATCCAGAAGCCCAGAGAATCTCTCTCTGCCTTTAGAGGGAGAAGGGCCTGCAGGAGCTAAGCAGAGACCTGAAGTGGAGCAGGGCTGGGGAAAGGCTAAGGGAGCTGGGGAGCTCCGGCCTAGGAAAACCCTAGCCTCCAGGGCTAGACTAAGGCCCAAAGGGGTACTAGGGTTGCAGTGGCAGCCCACGGGTAGGCCGAGGCAGCAGGTCCAAAACCCCCTTTGCCTGTGATGAGTAGCTGATACTGCAGTCCGCCCCAGTGAGCGGGGGCTTGATGGTGACTGGCAGACAGTAGCCTATGACTGAAGCGAAGTGGGGATAGTGGGTGCAGGAGTCCCTGAGATTAAGGCTGTGGGGGTACAGCCAGGGGGCAACACCCCAGTTAAAGGGGCACCGGGTCCTGGGAGGGACACGGGGCCAGAGTGGTCAGGCAGATCACCGGCCTGCAGCGAGCGCTCCAGAGGCTGGACGAGCTAATTCCCTGGACAACCAGCAGGAGGCGCCGCAGGGTGAGTCCCGACCAGCTTACACTCCCATTTTAAAAGGGGGGCCTTCTGGGGCATGCCCCATCTGCAGCGTTCCCTGTAACAGCTCTCAGCTCTACCAACCATCCCACAAGTGCATGATTGCAGGTACCGCTAACCCCAGCAAGGGGGCTAACCGGCATGTTGCGTCCATGCTTTCCACGCAGCTCTAAGGGTGTGACAAAACCACAGCGGAGTTCCAAATGAGTGTGCTTCCTAGCAATACACCAAATCACCAGGCCACCTACATATGTGCTCTGCTGCCCTGTCAGGTTCTGGTGTCTTGTGCAATAGAAGGCAGTCGGGCAAGGCCCTTAGGGCTCCCAAACTATTTAAAGGGATGATACCCAATTCCTGTACACTGCGCAGGTTGTGGGGAGCAAGAGCCGGAGAACTGCATTGGTTTCATTAAAGGGGTCGGAAGGGCTGTTGTAGAAATAGATGTTGGTATTAACCTGTAGTTGTACAGCTCAGTAAAATTATTGCCTTGTCCTCTCTTCCAGCTGGACAGACGGCAAAGGGCCCCTTGCAGCCGAATTCTCCCCCAGCGAGGTAAAGAGTTTAATCCGAGCCTTGTTCCAGAACACTGAGAGGAGAGCAGCGGCCCTTGCAAACATTAAATAGCCCTGTGTTTACTCCTGTACAATAGACCTTTTCCTGGAAGAGCAACAGTAAATCAGATTTGAAACTGTTATTTGGATTTAACCCTTTTTACACCAATGTCTAATAAGTTTAGCTTTAAGATTTTAGATTCTAAAGGATTGGCAACAGTGTGATTTGTGGGTAAGATCTGATTTGTATATTGACCTGAGTGTGGAGCTTGGTCCTTTGGGATCGGGAGAACCATTTTTCTTTTACTGGGGTATTGGTTTTCATAACCATTCATCCCCATAACGAGTGGCACTGGTGGAGATACTGGGAAACTGGAGTGTCTAAGGGAATTGCTTTTGTGACTTGTGGTTAGCCAGTGGGGTAAAATCGAAGTCTTCTCTGTTTGGCTGGCTTGGTTTGCCTTAGAGGTGGAAAAACCCCAGCCTTGGGCTGTAACTGCCCTGCTTGAAGCAATTTGTCCTGAATTGGCACTCTCAGTTGGGTCCTGCCAGAACCAGCATTGTTACAGGGGGTTATAGTGGATCACAAACTAAATAGGAGTCAACATGTAATCTTGTTAGGGTGTGTGGGGGGGGAACCGACCACTATTCTGGGATGTATTAGCAGGAGTATTGTAAGTAAGACATGAGAAGTAATTCTTCTGCTCTACTCAGCACTGATAAGGCCTCAACTGGAGTATTATGTCCAGTTCTGGGCATCACAATTTGGGAAAGATGTGGACAAATTGGACAAAGTCCAGAGAAGAGCAACAAAAACGACTAAAGGTCTAGAAAACATGACCTATGGGGAAAGATGGGGGGAAACCTGGGTTTGCTTAGTCTGGAGAAGAAGATTGAAGGGGGCCATAACAGTCTTCAAGTGCATAAAAGATTGTTATAAAGAGGAGGGTGATTAATTGTTCTCCTCAGCACTGAGGAGAGGACAAGTAGCAATGGACTTAAATTGTAGGAAAGAAGAGTTAAGTTAGACAGTGGGAAGAGTCCCTAACTGTGAGGATAGTTAAGCACTAGAACAAATTACCTAGGGAGGTTGTGGAATCTCCATTATTGTAGGTTTTTAAGAACAGGTTGGACAAACACCTCTCGGGGATGGTCTAGATCAGGGGTGGGCAAACTATGGCCCGCGGGACCGTCCTGACCGACTCCTGAGCTCCCGGCCGGGGAGGCTTCCCCCGGCCCCTCCTCCGCTGTTCCCTCCTTCCCTGCAGCCTCACCTCGCCGCACCGCCAGTGCTCTGGCCTGCCATTCCTGCTGGACAGCACGGGCGGTGGGGCCTGAGCTCCTGCCGCTCTGAGCGGCATGGTAAGCGGGCGGGGCTGCAAGTTCCTGCGGGGCAGCGTGTCTAGCTCCGGCTGCCAGCCACGCTGCTCTGAGCGGCATGGTAAGGGGGCCGGGAGGGTTGATAAGGGGCAGGGAGCAGGGGGTGGAGGTTCTTGGGGGGTGGCCAGGGGATGGGGAATGGGGGGGGGAGTTTGTCAGGGGGCGGGGTGTGGATAGGGGGCGGGGCAGTCAGAGGACAGGGACCTGGGTATGTTGGGTAAGGGGTGGGGTCCTGGAGGGCAGTTAGGGTGGGGGGGGGGTCTTGGGAGGGGGCAGTCAGGGGACAAGGAGCAGGGGGGGCTTAGAAAGGTGGTGGGGTCCCGGCGGGGGGTCTCTATAGGGGGCGGTCAGGGGACAGGAAGCGGGAGGGTTGGATGGGTTGGGGATTCTGAGGGGGGCGGCAAGTGGGAGAGAGTCGGATAGGGGGCAGGGCCAGGCTGTTTGGGGAGGCATAGCCTTCCCTACCCGGTACCTCCATACAATTTTGCAACGCCGATGTGGCCCTTGGGCCAAAAAGTTTGCCTATGCCTGGTCTAGATAATACTTAGTCCTGCCTCAGTGCAGGGGATTGGACTAGATGACTTATTGAGGACCCTTCCAGTCCTATATTTCTATTAAGACAAGGCAGTTAATTCCACCTGCTAACTCATGTGGAAAATATTAAGTCTCTAACTCAATCTGCTAACTTATCTTCACTAAGATTTGTCCTCGAGTTAGTAATGCACCTTTTTTCACAGTGAAGACGAAGCCTTGACGTTCAGTGACATTTAGTCACCTAATTCCAGTGAGTTCTTTTTTAAACATGTGTGGTCCCTCTCTACAGGAATGGATTTCACCAGGAGAGCGTTGACTGCTGCCCAACATGCTGACCAATATTCTCTCCATTGTTTCCCTGTGCGCCCCTGTCATTATCCATCTGTTGTCTGAGACTTAATTTGTAAGCTCTTTGGGGGCAGGGACCATATTTTTGTTCCGTTGGTACAGCATCTGGCACAATGGGGGTCCTGGTCCATGACTGGGGCTCACAGGGGCTACCACAATACAAATAAATAATACTACGCTGATTTAATTGGAAGTGCAGCGTCTTTGCTGCCTCCATGGATTCTCATAATGAACCGTATTGGGGGCGTGTCAGTTTTCTTTCTTCAACGCTGCCTTTAGCCTGGGGGCGTGTCGGGGGCATGGCAGGGGCGTGTCAGGGTTCTTGTTCAATGCTGCCTTTAGCCTGGGGGCGTGACTGGGGCGTGTCAGGGGCATGCCAGTTTTCTTTCTTCGACGCTCCCTTTAACCTGGGAGCGTGACGGGGGTGTATCAGGGGCGTGGCGGGGGTGTGGCAGAGGCGTGTCAGTTTTCTTTCTTCGACGCTGCCTTTAGCCTGGGGGTGTGTCGGGGCGTGTCGGGGGGATGTCAGGTTTCTTGTTCGACGCTGCTTTTAGCCTGGGGGCGTGATGGGGGCGTGGCAGGGGTGTGGCAGGTTTCTTGTTCGATGCTGCCTTTAGCATGGGGGCGTGGCGGGGGCGTGGCGGAGGTGTGTCATTTTTCTTGCTTCGACGCTGCCTTTAGCCTCGGGGGCGTGTCTGGGGCGTGTCACGTTTCTTGTTCGATGCTGCCTTTAGCCTGGGGGTGTGACGGGGGCGTGTCTGGGGCGTGTCAGGTTTCTTGGTCAACGCTGCCTTTAGCCTGGGGGTGTGGTGGGGGCGTGGCGGGGGGGTGTCAGGTTTCTTGTTCGACGCTGCTTTTAGCCTGGGGATGTGGCGGGGGCGTGGCGGAGGCGTGTCAGGGGCGTGTCCGCTTTCTTTCTTCGATGCTGCCTTTAGCCTGGGGGCGTGACGGGGGCGTGTCGGGGGCGTGTCCGCTTTCTTTCTTCGATGCTGCCTTTAGCCTGGGGGCGTGACGGGGGCGTGGCAGAGGCGTGGCAGGTTTCTTGTTCAACGCTGCCTTTAGCCTGGGGGCGTGACGGGGGCGTGTCAGGTTTCTTGTTCGACGCTGCCTTTAGCCTGGGGGCGTGACGGGGGTGTGTCTGGGGCGTGTCAGATTTCTTTCTTTGACGCTGCCGTTAGCCTGGGGGCGTGACAGGGGCGTGTCAGGGGCATGTCAGTTTTCTTTCTTCGACGCTCCCTTTAGTCTGGGGGCGTGATGAGGGTGTATCAGGGGTGTGGCAGGGGCGTGACGGAGGCATGTCAGGTTTCTTGTTCGACGCTCCCTTTAGCCTGGGGGCGTATCAGGGGCGTGGCGGAGGCGTGTCAGGTTTCTTGTTCGACGTTGCTTTGAACTGGGAAACTGGAGTGTCTAAGTGTGACTTGTGGTTAGCCAGTGGAGTAAAACCAAAGTCTTCTCTCATTGGCTGATTTGGTTTGCCTTATAGGTGGAAAAACCCCACCCTTGGGCTGTAACTGCCCTGCTTGAAGCAATTTGTCCTCAATTGGCACTCTGGGGTGGGTCCTGCCAGAACCAGCATCGTTACAGCCTCCAAAAGCAAAGGAGAGTAACTCTTGGGCACTAGCTGTTGCTACTTCGTCCACTACCCCGCGAGAGTGTTGTGCTGTAAAACTCTGGCTCCTGACATGTCGTCTACCAGCCCGGACCCATTTCGAGCAGTAAGGGGTAACTTATCAGTTAGGAAAATTTCATTGCTACCATGTTAAGCACATTTGTGGAGGTCATCACTGTGGTGGGGGTAGATTCTGGAAGTGGTGCAGTTTTTCTAGATCATACACTGTTTAAATGGGACCGGGCATCAAATTTGAAAAAAATCTTAAAATCACGCAAAGGGCCGTAACTCAGATGCATAGTTTAATTTTGACCAAAATGGGCAGAACTCTTTTAAATTCAAATCATACTGTTTTGGAAGGTTTGGGAAACGATTAGCCCCAGGTGATCAATTTTATGCATGTTCCTGAACTTTTTTGCCTTTGGTTAAAGCAAGTCTGTAGTGACACGACAATAAGAGCTTGTTTGTACCATACAATACATTAAAATATTTGTCATTATTTATAGAATAGACTCATTTGAGACGTTTTTTCTGTCTGTTATTTTTATTAAGTTATGCAGATGACAAGATCCTCACCCTCTAATAATAAAACAGATATTTATGATGTTGTCTGCTCGGTCAGAGACATAAGCCGAAAGCACACATGGTACAAAGGTAATTTCAATAATAATACATGTGAACTCCTTATATAATGACTCTTAGTAGAAGGGCTGCACAATGCGTTGTATGACTATATCGTGTGAATAACAAAGTATAGCCATGTGCTGTCAATGTACCCCTACCTCTAACAATGGGCTAGTGAATGTCTAATGCAGCACCCCATTGAACTATATTTACACACAAACATAGTCTCAGTAATTTGCAGATAGTTGAAACATTTCTGCTTCCCCCGCCCCTGTCACTCTGCTGTGTACGATACTCTGCCGCTACACTTGTCCCTGTCGCAGTTGCAGGGATGGGGGCACAGCAAATCTTCTCTGCGACAGTCACATCTCCCATTGCACAGACGCTTTCTCAGCCACGCTGCACCAAGGAGAGGGTGGTTTCTGGGGCCAACGGCAGCACCACCACATTCGGGATGAGGCGTCCCATGCTGTCTGTCACCCACCCATGGTTTGGATGCTTTCCCCTAGAAGGGGGCGAGTGCCAGAGGATTGCTCTGTGTAGCATCTTGAGGCTGTGCCACGTTCATTAAAGAGCAATTGGGCAAGGTGTCACCATGAGTCCCTCTGTAGTCCAGTGGTTTGGGTACTTACCCAGCATGTGGGTGATGCAGGTTCAACTCCTTCCTCAGCTTGCTGAGAAGGGACTTGAAGAGCCATCCCCTGCCTCCAAGGCAAAGATGCAGCTGTTGGCCTGAGAGGGGTTCTCGCTGGGGGCCATGCGGTGCGGATGGCGGCATCAATTTTTTTCCTCTGCAGTCGTTCCACTTTCATTGCATATTCATTGGGTCGCAAGCCTAGCGAGAAGTCCTGATGGCGGCATCAGTGATCTCTTACCTGTTAAGCGAATGGCCTAAGTGCTGGGCTAGGAGGTATTCGAATGAGCTGGCTCCCTTGGTGATTCCTATTGAAGGTGGGCCAATGTCATTAGATAATGAAATAGTCACTGGGCCACATTTAGTCTCTGAGTCCCTCTGTGGTCCTGTGGCTTGGATGCTTTCCCCTAGAGAAGGGCGGGTGCTGGTTCAAATCCCCTTTATGCTCCCTGAGAAGGGATCGGAAGATTGACTGCCTACTTTTCAACCAAATGGCCTAAGTGCCTGGCTAGGAGGTAGGGGAATCTCCCTCAGTCCTTTCTGTTGACAGTAGGACACCTTCAGTACGTATTAAATGAGAATTGGGCCAGCATCTCTGCGTAACTCCCACTGTGGGCTGGCGGTTGGGTACTTACCCAAAATGCGAAGAGGCGCTGGTTCAAATCCCTTCCCTGGGATGGGACTGGCACGGTGATCTCTTGCCACTCGAGCGCTCCACTTTAACTCTATATTAACCGGGGCATGGTAAGTTCTCAAGGCCCTCTACGGTGCAGGGGTTAGGGTGCTTGCTTGGATTGCGGCTGACCCTGGTTCAACTCCCCGTTCTGTGTGGTGGGAGGGCCTGTGATGTGTGAGCGGTGACCCCTCCTACCTGAGCAAGAGGCCTGTCCCAGGGCCTCTTGCTCCTTTTTTATTAAAGGAGAGGCGCTGCTGAGCAGTAAAACCCCCTCTCTCTAGTCCACCATGATCAGGATACTCGCCCAGGCCGTGGCAGACCCCAGGGCACTCCCCTGCTCTTTCGAGGGGTGTGAACTGGGGGCCGCCACCTCCTGGGGAGAGTCACTGGTGAGCGATCCCTGTCCGAATCCCCTCTCCACCCCAAGAAGACAATGGCCTCTTGAGAAAGAGAGGGGGTTCGGACAAGGATGGCCCACCCCAAAGGACGGTCGCCTAGGAGGCAGGAAATCCCTGTACAAACCCCTGCTGAACTGGCAGCTGGGGGATTTGAACAAGGATCTCCCACAACCTGGGCGAGTATCCTAACCACTGGACTAGAGAGTGGAGGTTGCGGGGAGCCTGGCCCAGAGCCCATTTAACTAAAGGGGAACAGCTTCAACTGGCAAGAAGGAGGCTACCCCTTTGCTACTACAGAAAGACCCAGAGACACACACCAGGGGAGATTTGAACCCACTTCTCCGGCACCCCAGGCATACAGCGTGACCATCAGCCTACAGAGGGAACTGTACTCAGTTAAGGCCGAACAACCATTTAATTAAAGGGGAACAGCTTCAACCTGCAAGAAGGAGGCCACCCCTTTGCTACTACAGAAAGACCCAGAGACACACACCAGGGGAGATTCGAACCCACAGCTCCGGCACCCCAGGCATACAGCGTGACCATCAGCCTACAGAGGGAACGGTGCTGAGCTGAGGCCGAACAACCATTTAATTAAAGTGGAACAGCTTCCGCAGGCAAGAAGGGAGGCAGCCCCAACACTACCACAGAAAGATGGAAACACACGCACTAGGGGAGATTTGAACCCACATCTTTCCCACCCAAGGCGCACCATCTAACCATCAGCCTACAGACGGAATCGTGTCAGCATGAGGCCGAACAACCACTTAATTAAAGTGGAACAGCTTCCACAGGCAATAGTGAAGCACCCCCAGTGCAGAACCCAAGAAGCAGAGAACACCCACTAGGCCACCATAGCAGATTCATCTCAAGCGCTGCTTTGAATCAGCAGGAGATGGAGAGAATTGAACTGCCAGACCCCACAACCCACATGTACAGCCCAACCACTGGACCACAGAAGGGGTGATTGCTGTGGTTTTGCCCAAACAATAGTTAATTAATGTGGAACACCTTCTAAGGGCAAAAAGCAAGGGACCTGCCTGTGATATCTTCACAGAGGTCTTTGCAAGAGACAGACAGAGGATTCGAACCCACAGCAGCAACAAGTTAGCCCTGGAGCCTAACCACTGCACTACACAAGAAGGTGTTGGGTTTTCTGGCCCAAATAATAGTTCATTAAAGCTGAACAGCTTCACGAGCAAGAGATCACGAGACCCCCCCGCCCCCAATGCTAGAGCCACGGGACCACACACCATAGACAGGTTGCACGAAAGCCCTCTTCGAGCAGCCCCCCACAACCTTCCCAACAGGGAGAAGAGAGATTTGAACAAGCCCTTCTCATTGTCCCTCTCTGAGCCCTAAGCACAGGATCACAGAGGGAGCCACAGCCTTTAACTGGGTCCCGCAGTCTTTCATTAAAGTGCAACAGCTTCAACTGAGGCGGCTCCCGTCACTGTAGCCCAGGACCCAGTGATTAGGGGCTTCAGTCGGGCGGTGGGCGAGCCCTTTGCAAATCCCTTGGGCTCATCAGGCAGAGGGGAGGGTTAAGCACGTGAATGGGCAGGTTGCATCAGACCAAAGGCCCAACTAGCCCACTGCCCTGTCTTCCCACAGCGGCCAACGCCAGCTGCTTCAAAGGCAATGAACAGAAGAGGCAATTAACACGCGATCCGCCCCGTCGGCCCCTCCCAGCAGCTGGCAGTCAGCGGGCTAAGGACGCCCGGAGCGTGGGGCTGCGGCCCTGACCGATGGACCCATTCACCACGCACTTTCTCATTCTTTTTTCGAACCCACTGACGGTTTTGGCCCACCCGGCGGCAACTGGCAACGAGTTCCACAGGCTGACCCCAATCTCCCATCACAGACGAGGCCCCTAACCACTAGGTTAAAAGTTACACCTGAGGCCTCTGCCTCCTTCCCCCCGGGCTGGTTTGCGGGGCGTTCGGCAGGTCCCTAACCAGCTCACGCTAAATGGGTTAGGCACCTAAGTCACCTGAGGGGTTCCTGCCCGCGGCTGGCAAGCAGAGTTTGGGAGGGGCAGATGCTGGGTCACTTTCCTTCTCTCTGCCTGATGAGCAGGGAGCTGCAGTCTCTCAAGCGTGAGCCCCAATACTGCAGCAAAGCACAGCCTAGGAGGCTTGCTCGTTGTAGTTTGTCGAGGCGGTGCCACGTTCATGAAGTAGTAACTGGCCAGCCTTATTAACTGCATGTCTCTGTAGTCCAGTGGTTTGGGTACTTGCCCAGTATGTGGGTGATGCTAGTTCAATTCCTCCCCCAGCTTGCTGAGGAAAGACTTGAACAACCGTCTCCCTGTTCTGAAATGAGTGTCCAGCTGCTGGCCTAAGAGGTGATCGGTCTGTCTCCTGAAGTGCTTGGGCCCCTGTGACTTCTGCTGGACTAAGAGGTGGTCGGTCTGTCTGTCTCCTGAGGTGCTTGGGCCCCTGTGACTTATTTTCTGCTCAGGCTGTTCCACTTCCGGAGGAGGGACATGAACTGCCCGTTCTCAAGTGAATATCCAGCTGCCGGGCTACGAGGTGTTCTCCTGAGGCACTTGGGCCTCTGTGACTTTTTGTTGCTGAAGCTGTTCCACTTACATTACATATTCACGGGGCCAGGGGGCCAGTCAGCAGCCCTGTGTAGTCTAGTGGTTGGGATGCATACCTAGCAGGTGAGAGATGGGGGTTCTAGGCTCCTCTCTTCTTGCTGAGAAGGGATTTGAACCTTGATCTCCTGCTTCTTAGGTGAATGGCCTAAGTGCTGGGCTAGGAAGTTTTCCCATGTGCGGGGGGCTCTCAGTCTTTTCTGTAGAAGGAGGGCCACTTTCAGTAGATATTACATGAGATTTGGTCCAGCTGCTCCCAGTCAGTCCTTCTGTGGTCCTTTGTTGTGGCTACTTGTCTCCGAACCTGCAAGCTGCCGGTTCAAGCCCCCGTGCCCTTTGCTGAGAAGAACTAGCCCCTTAATCTCTTGCCGCCCAAGTGTTCTCCTTTAACTCTATATTAATTGGGGCATGACCATTTCTCCAGTCCCTCTATGGTACAGGGGGTGAGTGTGCTGGCTTGAATGATAAGGGTGGCTGGTTCAAGTCCCGTCTGCGGTGCTTGAGAAGGGAGGGGTGTCTCTATCTCTTGCCGCTCAAGCGTTTCACTTTAATTCTATATTAACCGGGGCATGGTAAGTTTCCAAGTCCCTCTACGGTGCAGAGGTTAGGGTACTCGCTTGGATTGTGAGTGACCCCGGTTCAAATCCCCGCTCGGTGTGGCGGAAGGGCCTGCGATGTGTGCGTCCACCCCTCAGAAGAGCAGCGGAGTTCCCTGAGATCTGCCACAACCTGGGTGAGTATCCTGATCATGGTGGAGAAAGACTTGGATGGTGAGTGACCCTGGTTCAAATCCCCGCTCTGTGTGACAGGTTGGCCTGTGATGTGTGCCGGGAGGACCTGTGATGTGTGCATCCACCCCTCAGAAGAGCAGCGGAGTTCCCTGGGGTCTGCCAAGACGTGGGTGAGTATCCTGATCACGGTGGAGGAAGAGGGCGGTGAGCAGCCTGATCACGGTGGACTAAGAGATAGAGGGTGCTGGCTAGGATGGTGAGTGACCTGGTTCAAGTGTGGTGTTGAGGGCCTGGGATGTGTGAGTGGTGTCCCCCCTCCTACCTGAGCAAGAGGCTTGGCACAGGGCCTCTTGCTCCTTTTTAATGAAAGAGGATGCCACTGCTAAGCAGTAAAAGCTCCTCCCTTTCTCCTCCTCCACCCCCTCTCCTCCACCCCCTCTCCACCCTACTCACCCAGGTCTTGGCAGACCCCAGGGAACTCCACTGCTCTTTTGAGGGGTGGATGCACACATCGCAGGCCCTTCCGCCGCACAGAGCAGGGATTTGAACCAGGATCATTCTCAATCCAAGCCAGCACCCTCTATCTCTTAGTCCACCATGATCAGGATACTCACGCAGGTTGCTGCAGACCCCAGGGAACTCGTCTGCTCTTCTGAGGGGTGGACGCACACATCGCAGGCCCTCCAGCCACACCAAGCGGGGATTTGAACTAGGGTCACTCACAATCCAAGCGAGCACCCTAACCCCTGCACCGTAGAGAGACTTGAGAGCTTACCCTGCCCCGGTTAATATAGAGTTAAAGTGGAATGCTTGAGCGGCAAGAGATTGAAACACCTCTCTCTTGGCAACCACCACACAGGGGACTTGAATCAGCCACCCGCATCATCCAAGCGAGCACCCTAACCCCTGCACCATAGAGGGACTTGAAAGCTTACCCTGCCCCGGTTAATATAGAGTTAAAGTGGAACGCTTGAGCGGCAAGAGATTGAAACACCTCTCCCTTCTCAACCACCACACAGGGGACTTGAATCAGGGTCACTCACAATCCAAGCGAGCACCCTAACCCCCACACCGTAGAGGGACTTGAAAGCTTACCCTGCCCCGGTTAATATAGAGTTAAAGGAGAACACTTGGGCAGCAAGAGATTAAGGGGCTAGCTCTTCTCAGCAAAGGGAACGGGGGCTTGAACCGGCAGCTTGCAGGTTCGGAGACAAGGAGCCACAACAAAGGACCACAGACGGAGTGACTGGGAGCAGCTGGACCAAATCTCATGTAATATCTACTGAAAGGGGCCCACCTTCAACAGAAAAGATGGAGGAAGACCCCCACTACCGTCTAGACAGGTACTTAGGCCATTCAGTTGAGAAAGAACCAACAACACTTCCAAGGGAAGCTAGCAGCCTAACCACTAGACTACAGAGAGAAGCTATGGTGAGTCTTGGCCTAAATACTATTTAAGCCCAGAGGACAGAGCTGTTGACTTTCTCGCAGGAGGTGCCCTAGATCTATAATGGCAGGGGTATTTTAAAACCCATCTCCATTCCCCTTCCCCTATACATGTCTGCTGCAGAGCAAGATTGGCACAGGGATCAGGAAGGAATGTACCCATTGGGCAGTGATGACCAAAGGGGCAGGTTGGGTGGTAGCCAGGATGTCAGCTGATGAACCAACACCCTGCTCTGTTCTAGCATCTCCTTGGAGGTCCACCCAGGCCTTTGTCCAGTTGCTCCCATTACCTCGATGATATGATAAATCCAGTCCAGGAATTCGGCCACCTTGGTGTAAACCCCAGGGTAGCTGGGTTCAGCGCACCCCGTGCCCCAGCTCACGATGCCCACTAAGCGCCAGGTGAGTTCATCTTGGCAAACCAGCGGCCCCCCGCTGTCTCCCTGCAAGACAGAGGCAGTGTCATGGTGGGGCCGTGCTTCCATGAAGCTCACAGGTGGGATTCTGCACCACAGGGCTGCTCCTGCCCTGTCAGCTTGCGAGAGGCTGAAATGCAGGAAAGGGCAGAGCTGAGCTGCCAGGTGCTAGCATGTCCCCTTGGCACGAAGATTGCTACACCCCAGCTCTGTTACTTCGCTTTAGTTCTCACGCGTTTCCTCCCTCCCTTCCCCTCAGGCAGAGAATCTCAAAGCACTTTACTGGCCATTTTTCAATCCATGCATCCTGGCAACGCAGCACCAGATCTTCAAAGGCACTGGAATACATGGGAGTTACGCAGGAAAATACCTGTGTGAATCTGGGCCAAAATGCTGCACAGGACGTTCCTCAGTGCTCTCCCTCCCTCCTGTTCATGCAGCCGTATTGCAGCAGGAAGAGACCTGAACCATGCTGTGTGGGGCCCCTTCATCCCCGGGGAGAGATGCTGCTAGAAGGTGCTCAAGGAGCAGACGCTGGGCTTTGCAGACAGCTTGCAGGGGGGTACTGGGCCCCGTGGAGAGTTCTTCCTCTGCACTGCTTCACTGATGCCCAGCGGTGCAGTAACACAGCACAGGAATGAAACCCAACAGGCTACCTTTGTTGTATGGGGGTTTTCCTGGCCCGATACGTCTCTAAATAATGGAGAGACCAAAGATGCTGCGCAGGTGAACAAATGGAGTTAGATACCCAACTCCTATCCAAACCCACAGGAGTTAGGCGCCTCGCTCCATTTGTGACTCTGGGCCTAGCTCCCCCTAAGGAGCTGCTGTCTAGCTTCACACCAACGATCTGCTCATTCAGTGCCTGGCTCCAGCTGGGACTAGTGGCAGTGCAGAAGAGGGGGCTAAATGCCTTAGTCAGCAATAATGCAGTAGCCCGTCTTAAGCAACGTTTGCTTCTGACTACAGGATGCTCGGCTGTGGCGATCTGTCCTAAGGCCAGAGGACTGTAAGTGGAGGATGGCGGGCGTGGGGTGTGAATCGATCCGGCATCGTCCATCACTAAGGGCGGCTGCTAAGGAGGTGGAATGTGTAACTCTCAGGTGAAAGAGAAGAGCAGGCTCGCGGCAGCTTGGGACGCTGGCACAGTATAAAGGAGCCGTGACCCAAACCCTGGCCGTGGCTGCACTTCTATATTCCAGTGACCCGCTGGTCCCCAGGGTGAAGGGGGCCTGTGCATTAGCTCCAAGCACACCCCTGCCGTGGCCCCCTCCCCACCTCTGACACCCTCTCCCTGTTTCGACGGATCAAACCTCGCCCTGACACCCACAGCCTCTCACTAGTTCCGCACAGGGCACCAGCACACCCCCGACGTGCCCCTGCTCTGCCCCTAAGAGCCTCCCACCTCACGCTTCACACGCCCCTGCCCTGCCACGCCCTCCTTGTGCTGCACGGGGCCTGAGCGTGCTCCTGCCATGCCCTCTCCGGTAAGGGGCGAGAGGGGGGACCCCTCTTCATTTAGATGGGGAGCCACGTTTCCCGCCCTCGTCCCCATTTTCATGTCCGTGATAGACACCGTGTGGGCTCCAGCCCACGGGAAGCAGCATCGCACTGCTCCTCGGGGCGGGCGGGGGAAAGAACTCCTTCCCCCACAGCCTATTAGCAACAGGGATTGTTTTCTCCCGGCTCTCACCTGGCAGGCATCTGCTTTCCCGCCCAGGTAGCCGGCACACAGCATCCTGGGGGTGAGCTCACCAGAGTACATGCAGGAGCTGTTGCATTTCTTGGTGCTGATTAAGGGAACAACAGCTTCCTTCAGCATCTCAGCAACATGAACTGGAGGTGAGGAAAACAAACAGGAGAGAGAGTTTAACCTGCAGCCCAGGGGCTAGAGGCTGGGGTTTGCACTCAAGGCCCAGCGGGACATGGAGCATGGCACAGACACTCTTCATCTCCAGGGCTCTGGGTGCTGGGAGGAGGAGAGGGGTCACTGGAATAGCGGTGGGGCTTGGGGTGTCAGCAGAGCTGTGGGTGTGCAAGGAGCAGCAGGGGCTGCGGGTTGGGACTGAGGACGGCAGGAGGTTTGCAGACCAGAATTCAATCCTCTCCTCTAGACTCAAACCCCCCCTCAGGGAGATGCAGCCTTCGCTGGTCTTTGTTTGATAAGGGAGCTCTCCGGGCCTCCCGGAGCTGCTCACCGTGCTCAGGTCTGGTGTAGCCCCAGCCGGAGATCCAGCAGAGGGTGCCGTGGGGGAAATCCTGACGGTTCAGCGGTAAACACACGGCACGGACGGCATCTGGGGAGAGAGCCACAAGTTAGAGCACCGCCACCTCCCAGCGCACGGCACAAAGAAACGGAGAGCGGCTCCCAGGAGCAGCCGGCCTGGAGCGCACAGGGGTGATCTAGCCCTGAGACGTGCAAGCGAAACACCCTTGCAGCTCTGCTCCCTCTGGCTCCAGGGGCCGGATTCTCCAAAGCGCTCGGCTCCCACTGCGACCTTCACAGCCAGATCCCAGCTCTTTAGACAATCTGCCCACTTCTTTCACTGCCTCCGTGGGAGACAAGGTCTTGCGAGCATTCTGTCCCATGTGCCGTCGGCAGAGGCCCCGGGGCTTGCCTGGGCAAAGCTTTCTCTCTGCTGCCCCCTCCCTCCACAGCTGGGCCGACCCCTGTCCTGGCATTGCCCCTGGGATCGACACAGGCCACCAGCGTGGGAATCAGACCGTTGGTGGGTGGCCCCTTGCCAGTGGAAGCCGTGGGGCTGGCCTGTGGGGATCCCCCACCCCTCCAAGGGGGAGATGGCTGAAGAGAAGGGTCTCACCAGAGAAGTTCAAGGGCGCGGTGAGTTTTATCAGTGCGATGTCATAGTCGTGACTCCTGTCGTCATAGCGGGGGTGGGAGATGATTTTCTCCACCGCCGCCCCGGCCTGCTGATGGACTGACGCATGGGCGATAATCCCGGTAAAGAACAGCCAGCTGGAGACCTGAGGCTGCCTGTAACTGAGCAGAGACATGGCCCACCTGGTCCTCTGGGGCTGCAGTACTGGTGGGGTGGCCGATTCCCCACTCCCTCCCCCGCTGGGTCACTTTGCTCATGCTGTCCTTGTTGATCAAGTGGCAAACAGGGCAGCCCTGAGAGGCCGTGGCAGCTGTCTCTGTGGGGCCCGAGAGAAGGCGCCATGCCAGGCTGATAACCTGCTCCGACACATCTGTTTGGCGCCTTCTCTCGGGCCCCACACAGACAGCTGCCATGGCCTGACCAATGGCAATTGTCTCTTCCTGCTCCGTCATTCCTGGGCCCCGCCAATGGAGGGTGCCGCTCTGGGGGTCGGCACCAACTCGCTGCTGCCATACAGAGCTAAGGCAAGTGGATGGAGAGGGATGGCTGCAGGAGGGCAAGCACGCAAGACACACGGAGATGACGCAGCCTCGTCCGATGGCACCAGGACACACAGTTAGTTGGGGACAGCAAGAGGAGCAATGGCCTTATCAACGCTTTCATCAAGATTGTGTTATGTCCTGGAGACAGTGAACACCAGCTGAATCCCTTCACTGCAGTGACTGTGGGTGGCGCATGTGTGTATTGCGTGCGTGTATGTTTGCACACGGATGTAAACACAGACTGTTGCCAGACATCTTCTTATAGCACATAAGTGGGGAAACAATTTACATAACTTAATTAAAATTTTACAGTAATCTTCAACTAGTCAGGTTCTAACAAACAAACATAACATCCTCTGCCTTAAACCCCGAAGGTTAATTAGCCTCTCATAGGTGTCTGCCACCGCAAGGAAAGCAAATTGCAGAAGAGCAACAGTTGATTTGTCTTGTTTTTTGACTGGTTGAATAAGGTAAATCAACAGCTGATAAAATAGGGCCCTGAAAATCAAACTAGGCCTAGGAATCTAGCCTGGAATGGACACTATCTCCAGCCCCTAGTTGCCAGGCCAGAAATTTGTACTAATCACTGTTCCCTCATGTTGAATATGCCAGCCATGCTGCCAAATGTGCCAGGTGCAGACGGGCTAGAGAGCATCATAGGAATTGCTATCCTGTATAAGACCATTGTCCATAATCCAGTGTCCTCTCACCAACAACGCCAGCACCAGCTGCTTCAGAGAAAGGTGCAAGAAACCCTGCAGTTATGGGATAACCTGCCCCCAGGGAAAACTTCTTCCTAGCCCTCAAAAGCTAAAGCCTGGATGAAGGCCTGAAGCCTAAAAATAAATACTAGAACTGGTCAGAAAATGACATCCTCCCCCCGAAAATTTTGACTCTTCATAAAAAAAACCCCCAAACCAGAACATTCTTAGCCAAAAATGCTGAAATTTTTTGCCGAAAAGGGGTTTTGGGGTGTTTGGTTTTCTGGAGCAAAATGAAAAACTTTTGAGGAAAGCAGACTCATTCCTCCAAAATGGTTGTTTAATCAAAAATCCTATTTTCCATAGGAAAAACAAGTTCCAATGAAAATTTCCCACCGTCCCCAGGAATGACCTCACACTAACAGTGTAACTCAGATTTGTCTTTCCCAATGCAAAGCATTCTTTGTATCATCAAATTGTATCCTGTCTGACACCTAATTTATTTCTATTTTATTTTACGTGAGACACTTCCATTTCTTGTTCTAGTCATTTACTCTTGTCCATGGTTAGACATATGGGTGAGAATCTCTATCCTTTCATGCTTCAGCTTCCATTTAACCAAATTACATCTGTGCAGCAGGTGGGTGTGGGAGAGGAGCAAGCGCTTAAGGAGTCAAAACAAAAATAGGTTACGTTCGGTGACACAAAAAGTCCCCGCGTAAAAATCATAGAATATCAGGGTTGGAAGAGACCTTAGGAGGTCATCTAGTCCAACCCTCTGCTCAAAGCAGGACCAATCCCCCAATTTTTGCCCCATATCCTCAAATGGCCCCCTCAAAGATTGAACTCACAACCCTGGGTTTAGGAGGCCAATTCTCAAACCACTGAGCTATTCCTCCCCCCCAAAGGAAAAAATCCTCAGTGTTACTCCCCAAGTAGTTCTAGGGGGGCTGGAAGACCTTCTGGGCATATTAACAGTTGCAGACAAAGACTTCCCCGCCATTAAAAATGGTTTTTAAAACACTTGATGAGTCAAAGGATTTAACCCCAAAGCTACAAGGATACTACACAGTTCTAAAGGGAAAAAAAAATTCAACTCCTCAACATGGGCAATCCCTGTGAATTTACTACACAAGTTATATTTAAAAAGGAAAAAAAAAAAATCTTACAGATGAACTGGTGAGTAAATGCATCAGTGAGTAAATATCAGGGCTCGTTTTCCTCCCACCTCCTCTCCTGAGTTTTGCTCTGAATCACAGCTTTAAATATGCATCTACAAACACAAAGTGGAACTCGACTGCAGCATTAAGCCAGTGGAGTTACCCCCTGGTAAAACGGGTGTAAATGAGAAGAGATTCAGGCCCTCTCCCTCCTCCAAGGCCATGCAGAACACTGTCCAGTGGGAGTAGCGAGTGCCACGGCCTAGAAACTTAGGCACAGAGCGGGGATTAGAGAGGCTATGTGGGCTGATTGGGAATGAACAGACCTGCTCTTGAAATCCGTAAGCCGGTTGTGAACAGTGGTTTTTCAGCCAGCGTTGGGCGTCTCGGCATCGCTGCGTGGAGCAAAGGGGTGTTCAGGGATTCGGAACATGGACTCTTATCATCATAAAAAAAGAATTGTTTAATTTGTGGGTTTAAATTTTAAATAACTCTGCCAGAGGAGAGCAGCTCCTGGGCTGCTCTCAGCTCTCGACCTTGCACTCAGTCGCTCCATTCAAATTCCATTTCTGTAAGAGCCCCCACTGGGGGATTCAAATACCATTTAAATGAGCTCGTTTCTCTCATTCCTCTGAATGTCTCTCTGCTGCAGAACACAGGGCAGGACAGCTCTGCCATGGGCCCTGTCTTCCCATACGGACGGTGTGTGACACCCTCTGTTCTCTTCTATTCTCTAGAGGTTTTCATACCACGCTTATCACTGTAATATCTCAGCACCTGTTGGGCATAGGACTCCGCATAGAATGACAGAAATGTCAGGCTAGAAGGGACCTCGAGAGGTCATCTAGACCATCCCCCTGTGCTGAGACAGGACCAAGTAAACCTAGACCATTTCTGGCATGTCTAGACTGTTCTATAAGGAGCTATATAAAAACCTCCACATCACTGGATGTTTTAGAAATGTAAACATTGGCACAAAATACTTTATACATTTGGGCTAAAATTACCAGATTTCAAGATAACCAAACCCCGAGCATTCAAAATCACATCAGACACCCAAAACTTTGAGATTTTCTTACAAATAAGGAGATTTTCAGAATTTTTTTTTTAAGTCCCTGCCTGGTTTTGAGTGTTAAGTGTGCACATTTTCCAAAATTTCTCCACCATCTTAAGGCTGGAAACTTTTAAATGACAATTGTGTGGGTAGGCCTGTGAATGCAGTGGACTCAACTTTCTCAGTGACTGATCCACAATTACTGAACTCTCTATCACCAGGGATTTGAGCGGCCATGAACCTCACTACCTCATCTCTTTTTTAATATGATGTCTGATTTGTAAAGCGCTCAGATACCAAGGAGAACAAGGTAGAAACACCCAAAGAGATGCATTCTATTTCCCATTTCCTGAGTGATGTTAAAGCAGCTGAATTGCAGAGCGGATTTGGATAAATCTTGGTGGTCTAAATGGCAATTTAGGGCCCAATTATTCCAGCCTTTCTTACCTTTCATCTTAATTTGTGGAGTAAAAGGGTGGCAGTATCAGAAACTCAGAAAATGTAATACTTCTCATTGACTAGTTTAGGTCAGATCTCCAGCTGGAATCTACGGTGCCAGCGAACAGAATTTTGTCTCTATTGTAGCTGTTATTTCTTTTCTTCCCCTAGAGTTTGTGTAATGGGAAGTGCTCCCCTTGTGGCCTTGTGAGAGCTGAATTGGGCCAGGTGGGCCCAATCAACTAATTAGCTACAAACAGGGGGGCTGGAGGCAGCTAATTAGGGAGAGGCTCACCTGTGCAGGAACAGGTGGAGTCTATAAAGCCAGCTACAGGAAGCCATGCAGCATCACTTCCTGGGAAGAGGGTTTGGGGGCTGTAGGGAGAGAGACTGCAGAGACTCCTTGGGTGGAGGACACTTGCAACTGGCACACCTAGAGAGAAGGGGAATCACATTGTGGGAAGCAGTCCAGGAAAGGGGCAGAGAGGAAGCCCAGAACTTTGGCACTCAGGGTCCCTGGACTGGAACCTGGAGAAGAGGGCACACCTGGGTTCCCCTACCAGCTACCAAGGAACTGAGGAGGTGAATGGGAGGACTGCTGATGGACTGTAGCCTGGAAGGGAGGAGGCTGAGTGGAGTTCCCCAGAGGGTTAAGTCAACAAAGGAGATCTCCAGTTGGACTCTAAGGTGCCAGTGAATAGAATGTTGTCTATTGTAGATATTGCTTTTCTTCCCCTTGAGTTTGTGTAATGGGAAGTGCTCCCCACACTGGCCCTGTGAGAGCTGAATTGGGCCAGGTGGGCCCAATCAACTAATTAGGCTGCAAACAGGGGAGCTGGAGGGTGGAGGCAGCTAATTAGGGAGAGGCTCACCTGTGCAGGAACAGGTGGAGTCTATAAAGCCAGCTACAGGAAACCATGCAGCATCACTTCCTGGGAAGAGGGTTTGGGGGCTGTAGGGAGAGAGACTGCAGAGACTCCTTGGGTGGAGGACACTTGCAACTGGCACACCTAGAGAGAAGGGGAATCACATTGTGGGAAGCAGTCCAGGAAAGGGGCAGAGAGGAAGCCCAGAACTTTGGCACTCAGGGTCCCTGGACTGGAACCTGGAGAAGAGGGCACACCTGGGTTCCCCTACCAGCTACCAAGGAACTGAGCAGGTGAATGGGAGGAGGCTGAGTGGAGTTCCCCAGAGGGTTAAGTCAACAAAGGAGATCTCCAGTTGGACTCTAAGGTGCCAGTGAATAGAATGTTGTGTCTATTGTAGATATTGCTTTTCTTCCCCTTGAGTTTGTGTAATGGGAAGTGCTCCCCACACTGGCCCTGTGAGAGCTAAATTGTGCCAGGTGGGCCCAGTCAACTAATTAGCTGCAAACAGGGGAGCTGGAGGGTGGAGGCAGCTAATTAGGGACAGGCTCACCTGTGTAGGAACAGGCGGAGTCTATAAAACAAGCCACAGGAAGCCATGCAGCATCACTTCCTGGGAAGAGTGTTTGGGGGCTGTAGGGAGAGAGACTGCAGAGACTCCTTGGGTGGAGGACTCTTGCAACTGGCACACCTAGAGAAAAGGGGAATCGCATTGTGGGAAGCAGTCTAGGGAAGGGGCAGAGAGGAAGCCCAGAACTTTGGAACTGAGGGTTCCTGGACTGGAACCTGGAGAAGAGGGCACACCTGGGTTCCCCTACCAGCTACCAAGGAACTGAGCAGGTGAATGGGAGGAGGCTGAGTGGAGTTCCCCAGAGGGTTAAGTCAACAAAGGAGATCTCCAGTTGGACTCTAAGGTGCCAGTGAATAGAATGTTGTCTATTGTAGATATTGCTTTTCTTCCCCTTGAGTTTGTGTAATGGGAAGAGCTCCCCACACTGGCCAGGCAAGAGCTGAATTGGGCCAGGTGGGCCCAATCAACTAATTAGGCTGCAAACAGGGGAGCTGGAGGGTGGAGGCAGCTAATTAGGGAGAGGCTCACCTGTGCAGGAACAGGTGGAGTCTATAAAGCCAGCTACAGGAAGCCAGGCAGCATCACTTCCTGGGAAGAGGGTTTGGGGGCTGTAGGGAGAGAGAGACTGCAGAGACTCCTTGGGTGGAGGACTCTTGCAACTAGCACACCTAGAGAGAAGGGGAATCACATTGTGGGAAGCAGTCCAGGAAAGGGGCAGAGAGGAAGCCCAGAACTTTGGCACTCAGGGTCCCTGGACTGGAACCTGGAGAAAAGGGCACGCCTGGGTTCCCCTACCAGCCACCAAGGAACTCAGGCAGTGAATGGGAGGACTGCTGATGGACTGTAGCCTGGAAGGGAGGAGGCTGAGTGGAGTTCCCCAGAGGGTTAAGTCAACAAAGGAGATCTCCAGTTGGACTCTAAGGTGCCAGTGAATAGAATGTTGTCTCTATTGTAGCTATTGCTTTTCTTCCCCTTGAGTTTGTGTAATGGGAAGTGCTCCCCACACTGGCCCAGTGAGAGCTAAATTGGGCCAGGTGGGCCCAATCAACTAATTAGGCTGCAAACAGGGGAGCTGGAGGCTAGAGGCTCACCTGTGTAGGAACAGGCGGAGTCTATAAAACCAGCCACAGGAAGCCATGCAGCATCACTTCCTGGGAAGAGTGTTTGGGGGCTGTAGGGAGAGAGACTGCAGAGACTCCTTGGGTGGAGGACTCTTGCAACTGGCACACCTAGAGAGAAGGGGAATCGCATTGTGGGAAGCAGTCCAGGGAAGGGGCAGAGAGGAAGCCCAGGACTTTGGCACTCAGGGTCCCTGGACTGGAACCTGGAGAAGAGGGCACACCTGGGTTCCCGTACCAGCCACCAAGGAACTGAGGGAGTGAATGGGAGGACTGCTGATGGACTGTAGCCTGGAAGGGAGGAGGCTGAGTGGAGTTCCCCAGAGGGTTAAGTCAACAAAGGAGATCTCCAGTTGGACTCTAAGGTGCCAGTGAATAGAATGTTGTCTATTGTAGATATTGCTTTTCTTCCCCTTGAGTTTGTGTAATGGGAAGTGCTCCCCACACTGGCCCTGTGAGAGCTGAATTGGGCCAGGTGGGCCCAATCAACTAATTAGGCTGCAAACAGGGGAGCTGGAGGGTGGAGGCAGCTAATTAGAGAGGCTCACCTGTGTAGGAACAGGAGGAGTCTATAAAACCAGCCCCAGGAAGCCAGGCAGCATCACTTCCTGGGAAGAGGGTTTGGGGGCTGTAGGGAGAGAGAGACTGCAGAGACTCCTTGGGTGGAGGACTCTTGCAACTAGCACACCTAGAGAGAAGGGGAATCACATTGTGGGAAGCAGTCCAGGAAAGGGGCAGAGAGGAAGCCCAGAACTTTGGCACTCAGGGTCCCTGGACTGGAACCTGGAGAAAAGGGCACGCCTGGGTTCCCCTACCAGCCACCAAGGAACTCAGGCAGTGAATGGGAGGACTGCTGATGGACTGTAGCCTGGAAGGGAGGAGGCTGAGTGGAGTTCCCCAGAGGGTTAAGTCAACAAAGGAGATCTCCAGTTGGACTCTAAGGTGCCAGTGAATAGAATGTTGTCTCTATTGTAGCTATTGCTTTTCTTCCCCTTGAGTTTGTGTAATGGGAAGTGCTCCCCACACTGGCCCAGTGAGAGCTAAATTGGGCCAGGTGGGCCCAATCAACTAATTAGGCTGCAAACAGGGGAGCTGGAGGCTAGAGGCTCACCTGTGTAGGAACAGGCGGAGTCTATAAAACCAGCCACAGGAAGCCATGCAGCATCACTTCCTGGGAAGAGTGTTTGGGGGCTGTAGGGAGAGAGACTGCAGAGACTCCTTGGGTGGAGGACTCTTGCAACTGGCACACCTAGAGAGAAGGGGAATCGCATTGTGGGAAGCAGTCCAGGGAAGGGGCAGAGAGGAAGCCCAGGACTTTGGCACTCAGGGTCCCTGGACTGGAACCTGGAGAAGAGGGCACACCTGGGTTCCCGTACCAGCCACCAAGGAACTGAGGGAGTGAATGGGAGGACTGCTGATGGACTGTAGCCTGGAAGGGAGGAGGCTGAGTGGAGTTCCCCAGAGGGTTAAGTCAACAAAGGAGATCTCCAGTTGGACTCTAAGGTGCCAGTGAATAGAATGTTGTCTATTGTAGATATTGCTTTTCTTCCCCTTGAGTTTGTGTAATGGGAAGTGCTCCCCACACTGGCCCTGTGAGCTGAATTGGGCCAGGTGGGCCCAATCAACTAATTAGGCTGCAAACAGGGGAGCTGGAGGGTGGAGGCAGCTAATTAGAGAGGCTCACCTGTGTAGGAACAGGAGGAGTCTATAAAACCAGCCCCAGGAAGCCATGCAGCATCACTTCCTGGGAAGAGTGTTTGGGGGCTGTAGGGAGAGAGACTGCAGAGACTCCTTGGGTGGAGGACTCTTGCAACTGGCACACCTAGAGAAAAGGGGAATCACATTGTGGGAAGCAGTCTAGGGAAGGGGCAGAGAAGAAGCCCAGAACTTTGGAACTCAGGGTCCCTGGACTGGAACCTTGAGAAGAGGGCACGCCTGGGTTCCCGTACCAGCCACCAAGGAACTCAGGCAGTGAATGGGAGGACTGCTGATGGACTGTAGCCTGGAAGGGAGGAGGCTGAGTGGAGTTCCCCAGAGGGTTGAGTCAACAAAGGAGATCTCCAGTTGGACTCTAAGGTGCCAGTGAATAGAATGTTGTCTATTGTAGCTATTGCTTTTCTTCCCCTTGAGTTTGTGTAATGGGAAGTGCTCCCCACACTGGCCAGGCAAGAGCTGAATTGGGCCAGGTGGGCCCAATCAACTAATTAGGCTGCAAACAGGGGAGCTGGAGGGTGGAGGCAGCTAATTAGAGAGGCTCACCTGTGCAGGAACAGGTGGAGTCTATAAAGCCAGCTACAGGAAGCCATGCAGCATCACTTCCTGGGAAGAGTGTTTGGGGGCTGTAGGGAGAGACTGCAGAGACTCCTTGGGTGGAGGACTCTTGCAACTGGCACACCTAGAGAGAAGGGGAATCGCATTGTGGGAAGCAGTCCAGGGAAGGGGCAGAGAGGAAGCCCAGGACTTTGGCACTCAGGGTCCCTGGACTGGAACCTGGAGAAGAGGGCACACCTGGGTTCCCGTACCAGCCACCAAGGAACTGAGGGAGTGAATGGGAGGACTGCTGATGGACTGTAGCCTGGAAGGGAGGAGGCTGAGTGGAGTTCCCCAGAGGGTTAAGTCAACAAAGGAGATCTCCAGTTGGACTCTAAGGTGCCAGTGAATAGAATGTTGTCTATTGTAGATATTGCTTTTCTTCCCCTTGAGTTTGTGTAATGGGAAGTGCTCCCCACACTGGCCCTGTGAGCTGAATTGGGCCAGGTGGGCCCAATCAACTAATTAGGCTGCAAACAGGGGAGCTGGAGGGTGGAGGCAGCTAATTAGAGAGGCTCACCTGTGTAGGAACAGGAGGAGTCTATAAAACCAGCCCCAGGAAGCCATGCAGCATCACTTCCTGGGAAGAGTGTTTGGGGGCTGTAGGGAGAGACTGCAGAGACTCCTTGGGTGGAGGACTCTTGCAACTGGCACACCTAGAGAAAAGGGGAATCACATTGTGGGAAGCAGTCTAGGGAAGGGGCAGAGAAGAAGCCCAGAACTTTGGAACTCAGGGTCCCTGGACTGGAACCTTGAGAAGAGGGCACGCCTGGGTTCCCGTACCAGCCACCAAGGAACTCAGGCAGTGAATGGGAGGACTGCTGATGGACTGTAGCCTGGAAGGGAGGAGGCTGAGTGGAGTTCCCCAGAGGGTTGAGTCAACAAAGGAGATCTCCAGTTGGACTCTAAGGTGCCAGTGAATAGAATGTTGTCTATTGTAGCTATTGCTTTTCTTCCCCTTGAGTTTGTGTAATGGGAAGTGCTCCCCACACTGGCCAGGCAAGAGCTGAATTGGGCCAGGTGGGCCCAATCAACTAATTAGGCTGCAAACAGGGGAGCTGGAGGGTGGAGGCAGCTAATTAGAGAGGCTCACCTGTGCAGGAACAGGTGGAGTCTATAAAGCCAGCTACAGGAAGCCATGCAGCATCACTTCCTGGGAAGAGTGTTTGGGGGCTGTAGGGAGAGACTGCAGAGACTCCTTGGGTGGAGGACTCTTGCAACTGGCACACCTAGAGAGAAGGGGAATCACATTGTGGGAAGCAGTCCAGGGAAGGGGCAGAGAGGAAGCCCAGGACTTTGGCACTCAGGGTCCCTGGACTGGAACCTGGAGAAGAGGGCACGCCTGGGTTCCTGTACCAGCCAGCAAGGAACTGAGGGAGTGAATGGGAGGACTGCTGATGGACTGTAGCCTGGAAGGGAGGAGGCTGAGTGGAGTTCCCCAGAGGGTTAAGTCAACAAAGGAGATCTCCAGTTGGACTCTAAGGTGCCAGTGAATAGAATGTTGTCTCTATTGTAGCTATTGCATTTCTTCCCCTTGAGTTTGTGTAATGGGAAGTGCTCCCCACACTGGCCCAGTGAGAGCTAAATTGGGCCAGGTGGGCCCAATCAACTAATTAGCTTCAAACAGGGGAGCTGGAGGGTGGAGGCAGCTAATTAGGGAGACGCTCACCTGTGCAGGAACAGGTGGAGTCTATAAAGCCAGCTACAGGAAACCATGCAGCATCACTTCCTGGGAAGAGGGTTTGGGGGCTGTAGGGGGAGAGACTGCAGAGACTCCTTGGGTGGAGGACTCTTGCAACTGGCACACCTAGAGAGAAGGGGATTTGCATTGTGGGAAGCAGTCCAGGGAAGGGGCAGAGAGGAAGCCCAGAACTTTGGCACTCAGGGTTCCTGGACTGGAACCTGGAGAAGAGGGCACGCCTGGGTTCCCGTACCAGCCACCAAGGAACTGAGGCAGTGAATGTGAGGACGCTGAGTGGAGTTCCCCAGAGGGTTAAGTCAACAAAGGAGATCTCCAGTTGGACTCTAAGGTGCCAGTGAATAGAATGTTGTCTATTGTAGATATTGCTTTTCTTCCCTTTGAGTTTGTGTAATGGGAAGAGCTCCCCACACTGGCCAGGCAAGAGCTGAATTGGGCCAGGTGGGCCCAATCAACTAATTAGGCTGCAAACAGGGGAGCTGGAGGGTGGAGGAAGCTAATTAGGGAGAGGCTCACCTGTGCAGGAACAGGTGGAGTCTATAAAGCCACCTACAGGAAGCCATGCAGGAGTCATTTCCTGGGAAGAGTGTTTGGGGGCTGTAGGGAGAGAGACTGCAGAGACTCCTTGGGTGGAGGACTCTTGCAACTGGCACACCTAGAAAGAAAGGGAATCACATTGTGGGAAGCAGTCTAGGGAAGGGACAGAGAGGAAGCCCAGAACTTTGGCACTCAGGGACCCTGGACTGGAACGTGGAGAGAAGAGCATGCCTGGGTTCCTGTACCAGCCACCAAGGAACTGAGGGAGTGAATGGGAGGACTGCTGATGGACTGTAGCCTGGAAGGGAGGAGCCTGAGTGGAGTTCCCCAGAGGGCTAAGTCAACAAAGGAGATCTCCAGTTGGACTCTAAGGTGCCAGTGAATAGAATGTTGTCTATTGATATTGCTTTTCTTCCCCTTGAGTTTGTGTAATGGGAAGAGCTCCCCACACGGGCCAGGCAAGAGCTGAATTGGGCCAGGTGGGCCCAATCAACTAATTAGGCTGCAAACAGGGGAGCCTGAGGGTGGAGGAAGCTAATTAGGGAGAAGCTCACCTGTGCAGGAACAGGTGGAGTCTATAAAGCCAGCTACAGGAAACCATGCAGCATCACTTCCTGGGAAGAGGGTTTGGGGGCTGTAGGGGGAGAGACTGCAGAGACTCCTTGGGTGGAGGACTCTTGCAACTGGCACACCTAGAGAGAAGGGGATTTGCATTGTGGGAAGCAGTCCAGGGAAGGGGCAGAGAGGAAGCCCAGAACTTTGGCACTCAGGGTTCCTGGACTGGAACCTGGAGAAGAGGGCACGCCTGGGTTCCCGTACCAGCCACCAAGGAACTGAGGCAGTGAATGTGAGGACGCTGAGTGGAGTTCCCCAGAGGGTTAAGTCAACAAAGGAGATCTCCAGTTGGACTCTAAGGTGCCAGTGAATAGAATGTTGTCTATTGTAGATATTGCTTTTCTTCCCTTTGAGTTTGTGTAATGGGAAGAGCTCCCCACACTGGCCAGGCAAGAGCTGAATTGGGCCAGGTGGGCCCAATCAACTAATTAGGCTGCAAACAGGGGAGCTGGAGGGTGGAGGAAGCTAATTAGGGAGAGGCTCACCTGTGCAGGAACAGGTGGAGTCTATAAAGCCACCTACAGGAAGCCATGCAGGAGTCATTTCCTGGGAAGAGTGTTTGGGGGCTGTAGGGAGAGAGACTGCAGAGACTCCTTGGGTGGAGGACTCTTGCAACTGGCACACCTAGAAAGAAAGGGAATCACATTGTGGGAAGCAGTCTAGGGAAGGGACAGAGAGGAAGCCCAGAACTTTGGCACTCAGGGACCCTGGACTGGAACGTGGAGAGAAGAGCATGCCTGGGTTCCTGTACCAGCCACCAAGGAACTGAGGGAGTGAATGGGAGGACTGCTGATGGACTGTAGCCTGGAAGGGAGGAGCCTGAGTGGAGTTCCCCAGAGGGCTAAGTCAACAAAGGAGATCTCCAGTTGGACTCTAAGGTGCCAGTGAATAGAATGTTGTCTATTGATATTGCTTTTCTTCCCCTTGAGTTTGTGTAATGGGAAGAGCTCCCCACACGGGCCAGGCAAGAGCTGAATTGGGCCAGGTGGGCCCAATCAACTAATTAGGCTGCAAACAGGGGAGCCTGAGGGTGGAGGAAGCTAATTAGGGAGAAGCTCACCTGTGCAGGAACAGGCGGAGTCTATAAAGCCAGCCCCAGGAAGCCATGCAGCATCACTTCCTGGGAAGAGGGTTTGGGGGCTGTAGGGAGAGAGACTGCAGAGACTCCTTGGGTGGAGGACTCTTGCAACTGGCACACCTAGAGAGAAGGGGAATCACATTGTGGGAAGCAGTCCAGGGAAGGGGCAGAGAGGAAGCCCAGAACTTTGGCACTCAGGGTCCCTGGACTGGAACCTGGAGAAGAGGGCACGCCTGGGTTCCCGTACCAGCCACCAAGGAACTGAGGCAGTGAATGTGAGGACGCTGAGGGGAGTTCCCCAGAGGGTTAAGTCAACAAAGGAGATCTCCAGTTGGACTCTAAGGTGCCAGTGAATAGAATGTTGTCTATTGTAGCTATTGCTTTTCTTCCCCTTGAGTTTGTGTAATGGGAAGTGCTCCCCATGCTGGCCAGGCAAGAGCTGAATTGGGCCAGGTGGGCCCAATCAACTAATTAGGCTGCAAACAGGGGAGCTGGAGGGTGGAGAAAGCTAATTAGGGAGAGGCTCACCTGTGCAGGAACAGGTGGAGTCTATAAAGCCAGCCACAGGAAGGCATGCAGGAGTCATTTCCTGGGAAGAGTGTTTGGGGGCTGTAGGGAGAGAGACTGCAGAGACTCCTTGGGTGGAGGACTCTTGCAACTGGCACACCTAGAGAGAAGGGGAATCGCATTGTGGGAAGCAGTCTAGGGAAGGGACAGAGAGGAAGCCCAGAACTTTGGCACTCAGGGTCCCTGGACTGGAACCTGGAGAAGAGGGCACGCCTGGGTTCCTGTACCAGCCACCAAGGAACTGAGGCAGTGAATGTGAGGACGCTGAGTGGAGTTCCCCAGAGGGTTAAGTCAACAAAGGAGATCTCCAGTTGGACTCTAAGGTGCCAGTGAATAGAATGTTGTCTATTGCAGATATTGCTTTCCTTCCCCTTGAGTTTGTCATGGGAAGAGCTCCCTACACTGGCCAGGCAAGAGCTGAATTGGGCCAGGTGGGCCCAATCAACTAATTTGCTGCAAACAGGGGAGCTGGAGGCAGCTAATTAGGGACAGGCTCACCTGTGTAGGAACAGGCGGAGTGTATAAAACAAGCCACAGGAAGCCATGCAGCATCACTTCCTGGGAAGAGGGTTTGGGGGCTGTAGGGAGAGAGACTGCAGAGACTCCTTGGGTGGAGGACTCTTGCAACTGGCGCACCTAGAGAGAAGGGGAATCGCATTGTGGGAAGCAGTCCAGGGAAGGGGCAGAGAGGAAGCCCAGAACTTTGGCACTCAGGGTCCCTGGACTTGAACCTGGAGAAGAGGGCACGCCTGGGTTCCCGTACCAGCCACCAAGGAACTGAGGGAGTGAATGGGAGGACTGCTGATGTACTGTAGCCTGGAAGGGAGGAGGCTGAGTGGAGTTCCCCAGAGGGTTAAGTCAACAAAGGAGATCTCCAGTTGGACTCTAAGGTGCCAGTGAATAGAATGTTGTCTCTATTGTAGCTATTGCTTTTCTTCCCCTTGAGTTTGTGTAATGGGAAGTGCTCCCCACACTGGCCCAGTGAGCTAAATTGGGCCAGGTGGGCCCAATCAACTAATTAGCTGCAAACAGGGGAGCTGGAGGGTGGAGGCAGCTAATTAGGGACAGGCTCACCTGTGTAGGAACAGGCAGAGTCTATAAATCCAGCCCCAGGAAGCCATGCAGCATCACTTCCTGGGAAGAGTGTTTGGGGGCTGTAGGGAGAGAGATTGCAGAGACTCCTTGGGTGGAGGACTCTTGCAACTGGCACACCTAGAGAGAAAGGGAATCACATTGTGGGAAGCAGTCCAGGGAAGGGGCAGAGAGGAAGCCCAGAACTTTGGAACTCTGGGTTCCCCTACCAGCCACCAAGGAACTGAGGCAGTGAATGGGAGGAGGCTGAGTGGAGTTCCCCAGAGGGTTAAGTCACAAAGGAGATGCTGAGGGTCCTGGAGTGAGCGCACACTGTTACTCTATCTACCTCAACAGCTAATTCCCAGTGTGACCAAGAGGTGGCGCCAGACCAGCAGTGAGTGGAGCGCCTGGTGAGTTTACCACTAGATCCCCTTGTACAAAGGACTGTTCCATCATATTTGTTATACTTTGTGGGCCAGGGCTATGTCTGCGAAACTCGTGTTGCTCAGGGGTGTGACTATTCCACCCCCCAAGTGCCATATACTTACATTAGTGTTCTCTCCTGGGGGGAGGGGGGGAAGAGAAGCTTGGCACTGAGGCTCCTGCTGCAGTAGGCCAGTCAAGCTCCCCCTCCCCTGCCTCTTCTCACAGCTTGTTGTGATCCTGCCCTCCCACTCCCTGCTGCTGATCAGCTGTTTGCTGGCATGAGGGAGGGAGCGTGGAGCTGCAGTATGCTCACCTGGGGGGAGGAGGCAGTGAAGTGGCAGGGGCAGGGCCTTGGAATGAGCATACCTGGTCTGTGAATGAAGAGCTGCACAGCCTGGCTGAAAAAAGGTGCTGCTCAGGTCCCTGGACTCTGCAGCTGGACACCCCCCTTTGGTCCTAGTGCTGTGTGCTGGGAGCCATCCTTCATTCTGGGCAACAGTGAGTGCCCACGGTGCAACAGGCAGGGCATGGGGACAGAGGCAGCGGGGAAGGAAGGGGGTGGGATGGGGAGGAGATGCAGTGGGGAAGGCAAGGGGATAGGGGAAGCAGGGGCCCAGCATGCAGATCCCCTTGGCAGCAGCTGGGGCTCCCCTGTTAAGCAGACCCATCAAACCCTCACCCTGACAAGCCCCACCTCCCCTGCATCTGTACCACCCTGATGGGGGGTCCCCCAGACAGACACCCTCCCCACTGAGCCCCAATCACCTACACCTAGACCCCCACTGAAATGAACCCCACCTCCCCTGCACCCAGACTCCCCTTCCCCTTGCTGAGCACCAACCACTTTCACTTGGTCCCCCCCTGCAGACTCCCATTGCCCCAGCCCCTGGAACCTCCCTGTGCATCCAGATCCCACACTGAGCTGCCTGCCCCCAGACTGCCCCCCACAGAACCCTCTTACCCCCATCTGCATCCCCCCACACTAAGTCCCTCTGCACTTGGATCCTGCTGCCAGGCTGAGCCTCCCTGCCCACTTCTGGTGCGCAAGGGGCAGAGCCCCAGGGTGTTTCTGTGGCAGGCCTGCCCCTTGTGCTGTGCCAGGGTCAGGTTCTGCCTCATTGGCAAGTCCCTGTCCCAGGGAGCTGGGGGAGGCCGCAGGATATTCTCCCACCTCCATGCAGCCAGTGGCCTGTGCTCCCCACTGCCATGGTGGAGCTTCCACATTTACTTACTGTGTTTTAAAATTCTGTTTTTTTTAAATATGATGCACAGAATTTGATGCAGCATTCTCTCAGGAATATGGGGCGCTCTACAGCTGTGATGGTGGGACTATGAAGGGGGTGATGGACAGTAGGGGATCTGTGGATGGTGTGCAGGATGCCATGCAGTTGTGGTGGGAGGTCAGCAGGAGAGGTCTCTGGGCAGGGGGTGCTGGGCATAGTGGGTCCAGGGGCCTTGGACATGGGGATCTGTGGGGCAAGTCTCTGGGTGAGGGGGTGCTGGGCATAAGGCAAGGAGGCAGTGTGGAAGGGGCATGCTGGCATTGCAGGGCTGGGTGGGTCAGTGTGTCTCTAGCAGTTTTGGGTTTGTAAACAGTGCCCTTGTGCCTCATTGCCCCCAACTGGCCCCTTGCTCTGTGGACCACCCCCATCACATGCCCTATTTCCCCAATGGGGGCCCATAAATGTTTGGCGCCGGGCCCACAAAGTTAATCCAGCCTGTCCAAGGACTGAAAGCAATACTAGTAATGAATAACCACTCAGCTCCCATGGGGTGACTGTGATCAGGGAGTTAATATTGCACCATGGTCTGCTTCGGGGGTCATGGCCCAGGCTGGGTGAAAGCGAAGAAGGGATGTTTTTCAGTATGATCTATTGAGGGCTGTCTGGAGAACCAGTTGCCATAAATGAGGTCTACTTGCCCCTCTTATGTTCCTGTACTTAAAACTTGAGGGGCTTCTGTGCAATTTCAAGAGCGCCTTGTTCTCTGTGTGGCCTGGTGAGGCTATGAAAGGGGTGGAGGGCATTCCAATGCCAGGACTTCATTTCCAAGGCAGTGGCAGAAATGCTGTGACAATCAATAGCCCCTGTATGCAAAGGGTGGCTACTCTAGATGAGTTCTGAGGGCTCAGGCTGTACTGGACTGTAAAGTCTTTGGGTCAGGGATGGTCTTTCCACTAGAGCTGTGTGTTGCCTGGCGTCATGGGGTCCTGAGCCCGTTTAGGGCTCCTAGATGCTACCATATTACAAATGAAAAGAAAAATGCAGGCACAGAAGGGTCGCCATGCCGGGAAGTCCAGTGGTCCATCCAGACTTGCCTCTTGTTACATAGTGAGTGAAGCTGTGAGATCAGAGACACTGAGCCTACCAAGTGGTTGTGCGTCTGTAAGGCTGAGTCTGATCGGACACTGCACTCAGATCTATGCAATTATCTGTGGAGAGCTTGGCTTTGCTGATAATTTGTTAGCTCCACACATATTCTTACTAATTATAAATCTCAACTGAGATTTGCATTTTTATGAAATGCTTGTGCTGGAAATCTTTATTAAAAGAAACACCCGTACATATTAATTCAATCTAATCTTGGTCGTTTCAGGTTCCATAAGAAAACCTTTTTGTAAAGCTACAAACCTAACGTCTATAACTCCCCAGTTTCCCTAGCCAGCAAACCTCTGCATTAAGTGTTGCGTTTATCTGTGAAGATGGTATATTATCCTTTTATAATAGAATCTAATGCAGTCAGAGTCCTCCACTATCCCAGCGTCTTCAGCCTAGATGCTTACCTAGTCTGAATGCCATGGGTCAAATTCATCCCTGAAGTAACTTCATTGCAGGAGGATGGACTGGATCTGCAGGGAGAAAAATCAGTGAAGTTACACCAGAAGTGAATTTGATCCAATGATTATTAGTTATTTAGATTGTAGGGCCAGGTGTTTTCCAAAGGTGGAGAGCATCACAATCCCTGCCCCAAACAGCTGGCAGTGTACAGATGATGGAGAACCTGCTTTTCCACCATGTTGCACTAGATTTATGCAGGTACAATTCCACTGATTCCAAGTGGGTTGCAGAGATACAGCAGAGAAGAACCAGGCCCTAGAATGTCTATTTTCTTTTCAGCATTTTTTTCGTCTGTTAATGATGCACTGGAGAGGTAGGTTCAGGAGCAGAGCCAGGCAAGGGACAGGCATTTTGTGCAAACCCACAGGGAATAATCAATACAGATCCCAGTTTGCCAGGGGCTTGTGCAAACATCTGGCAATCAGACTTTGGGGAGCTCAGTTCAAACCTTTGCAGGTATGTCCATAGGGATATCAGCAGGGATTTCCCTCTGACCTTTGGTGGGTGAGGGCGTACATTGGCAGCAGTCTTTTATTCAGCGGGGTCAGTCTGTGGGGATAGGAGATGTCGAGGCATTCACACAAACCTTGTTCCCAGTCTTGGTTTGTAGCCCCAGAGATTTACTGTGCATCACTGGTTTAATATTAATTAAACAAACCCAAACTGAAACCAAGGATAAGTTTGGGATTGACACCACTGACCAGGCTTACATGAGGCAGATGCATGGACTGATGCAGAAACTGCTACACAGTCAGCCTGAGAACTGGGGTTAGGAAGAAATGTGGGAGCTGCTTTGCTATTGTAGCATTTACACTATGCAACTAATGAAAGACCACTCCAGTTCCCCCTAATGCTTCTCTTGCATTGGCCATGGAAGCTCCTGAAGGAAAGCTGAATATGCAGAATGGTTTGGGGCTACTTGAAACCTTCTGTTCCAGTGGCTGAGTGTGACTCTTCCTCTCCTCGTTTGAACAGATTTATTATTTAATGCATGACAGTAGCACCTAGAGTCCCCAAACAAAATCAGGGCCTTACTGTGCTGGGTGCTCTACAAACATATACCAAGACAGTCCCTGCCCCTTAAAAAACCAAGCAGGCCTATTGTCCCATTGTACCAATCTTATCACTCAGGGAATCTGAGAAGGATGTAGTGTGGTCTAGTGACTAGGACACTCAATCAGATTCAGAAGACCTAGATGCCATATCTGGCTCAGTGACTGACCTGCTGTGCAACCATGCACAATTCCCCTCCCCTCCCTGTGCCTTATTCTTCCCCCACCCCCCGCACTCTGTCTATTCAGATTGCAAGCTGTTTGGGGTGGAGACTGTCTCCAACTGTGTTCCTACAGCACCTAGCCCAATGGGTCACCAATCTCCCTTATTACTGTAATGTGAATAAATACATTAATAATGAGAAGAGCAGGGAACTGAACCCAGAGTCCCAGATCAGGGCCTTAACCCCACTCCCAAAAAACATACTTTTTTTTTAGCCTTGTGTTGAGGATGAGTCAAACAAGTTAGATGGGACAGACTGGTCACCACCAGGTCCGTTTCTTAGTTTGAGACAAATATAGTCCCCTAGCAAAGGGGAGAGTTTCTTTCTTGACCGCACTCAGTGAGAATCACAGAAAATGTCTTTCCTTTAACAGGGACTCTTCTTTAATTGGGTTCTTCCTAGATGAGGCTCAAAGCCAATAATTTAATCAGCAATTTGTATCTCATTTGAAATGCCTTTGTCTGGAGTCAGGGGGAAAAAAGATTAGCGTTTCCTCCCTGAAATATGGCTGCCAGATGCAGGGGAATAGAGAACGCAAATAAGCAAAGCAAAGTTAAGCTTTCTGTATAGAGCTGGAGGCTTAGCGGTGCAGATTACAACAGCAGGTGATGAGCAACTTTAGCCTCCACTGTGTAGGCTGTGAAAAATCCTGTTACATTCCAAAAGCGTTTAGCTACAGCTCCGAGTTTCAGAAATGATTGATCTGAAATTTAAAGGGCTGGCGACAACTGGTGACCAAAAGTTATTTAGCTCTAGGCCAGGAGGAGACTCGGTAGGGACAAAGAGCTGTCGGATTCCAGGAGCGAGCTTGAGTTTGGAGCCTGCTTGCCTTGCTCTGTCCCCTGGGGGAACTTCAGATCTGCCTTGGCCGATAAGTTGTTTGTAGCTGTATTGCAGATCCCACCTAGCTCAGCATTAGGTTGATCACCAATGTGACAATAGATGCCTGTGAAGTTTCTGTTCATTAGCAACTAATTAACTAATTAATCAATTGGCTAATATTACATTTGAGGCCAGATCCTGTTGACTTAAATGGAGCTGTGCCGATTTTAACTTTCTGAAGATCTTGGATGAAACCCTGGCCTGATTGAAGTAAATGGCAAAAGTTCCATTGAATTCAATGGAGCCAGAATTTCACTTGGTTTTAAGAGCTGGTCTGCATGCAAAACTGGCACCAGTTTAACTGGAATCAGGTACTGGACCAATTTAGTGAAACCAATGCAAGCCTATATGTAGGTACACTTAAATCATTTTGCAAGAGGATTATATTGGTTTAGTGTCATTTGATGATTTTTACCTGTGTAGACATGGCCTTAGTAACCCTTTTGGGGTATGTTTTCCTGTTTGTTGTAAAACAGCTGTAGATGGGGAGGGACACTACTGTCCGACCTTGAGAACTTCAGCACCCAACTCTGTCTGTAATTTTGACAGACACCTGGGCAACTGGCTTTGATGGAAAGAGTGACCAGAGAGGCCACAATCTGGTAGCTGCTGAGCTCAGCACAGGACTAATCCCACACTCTTACTATGTGTTTGGACAGCACCTACCAACTTGGGTCCCTGATCCTGATAAGGAGTGGGGGGGCGGCCTCTGCATGCTACCATAACTTGACTTAATATTATACTAAGAGAGAATCTCTGGAGTCTGTCCACTTATTTCACTCCTGGCAAGGAACTAACTCACTCCAAGGCTCCAAACTTTCTTGTCTGCTCAGGAGCTGGGAAAGAATCCTTTAGCCGTACTGGCAGCTTGTGGTGTTTAGGGAAAAGTACCACATTTGTTCTACTTTAAGGCGGCTGCATGCCTCCTGAGAGGATATTGAACGCCTGATGCTAGTCCACAAAGGGTCATCAGTTATTCCTTCATGGAATTCCAAGTCCCTTGATACAACATGAAAAGAAAAGTGCTGCCAGGCTACCTCTGACATCCCTGGAGCTTGTCCCAGTCAGCAGTTAAACCTGCAGGCATGAAGGGAATTTACTCTTTCTTGAAGAAAAACTAAACAAATGGAGGATCCTCTGGTTTGCTTTCTTAACAGTTTCCACTAAACACAGACCTAGCAATTATCAGAGGGGTAGCCTATAAGGTGCCACAGGACTCTTTGTCACTTCTACAGACCTAGCAATGTCACCAAAGGCCGAGGCAGGCACCCTGTCCCTCAAGCTTGGCCACATCCATTCTGCAGGGGTCGGTGGGGTGTTTTCACTGCAAGGGGCATCAGGGGAGAACAGTGTCCCAAAGAGGTGCTGAGAGACTTCATGGATGTCTGGCAGGAGCTGGCCCAGGTTTGGAGCATTCAGTCCATCACTGAGTGCTGGCTGCTTGCTTCAAAGCTTAATTAACCACAAATCCGCAGTCGGAGTTCTGAAGCTGCTGGCTAACGAAGCCCAGCTGTGTCGTTTCAGAACCCTGCAAAACTGAGGCACAAAGGACAGGTTAGGAACTTTCAAGCTCTGCGAAGTGCCCTTTCTGCTATAGTATCCTGTGACGGGGCTGGGGGGGAAGTGCACAGGAATATACTTCGGTTCTAGAGATCTGAGGCATAATGCCTGGGGAGAACCTTTTGCCATGCAGGTTTCACTAACATAACGTGGTGCAACCTGCTGCAAGTGCATGCTGCACTCTGATGGAGATAAAACTAAAATGCACCCGAATAGTGCAAAGAGATTCATGGGCTGGAAGGGACCTCGAGAGGTCGAGTCCAGCCCCCTGCCGTCATGGCAGGACCAAATACTGTCTAGACCATCCCTGATAGACATTTATCTAACCTACTCTTAAATATCTCCAGAGACGGAGATTCCGCAACCTCCCTGGGCAGTTTATTCCAGTGTTTAATCACCCTGACAGTTAGGAACTTTTTCCTAATGTCCAACCTAAACCTCTCGCTGCAGTTTAAGCCCATTGCTTCTTGTTCTATCCTCAGAGGCTAAGATGAACAAGTTTTCTCCCTCCTCCTTATGACACCCTTTTAGATACCTGAAGACCGCTTTCATGTCCCCTCTCAGTCTTCTCTTTTCCAAACTAAACAAACCCAATTCCTTCAGCCTTCCTTCATAGGTCATGTTCTCTAGACCCTTAATCATTCTTGTTGCTCTTCTCTGGACCCTCTCCAATTTCTCCATCTTTCTTGAAATGTGGTGTCCAAAACTGGACACAATACTCCAGTTGAGGCCTAACCAGTGCAGAGTAGAGCGGAAGAATGACTTCTCGTGTCTTGCTCACCACACACCTGTTAATGCAGCCCAGAATCAAGTTTGCTTTTTTTGCAACAGCATCACAGACTCATATTTAGCTTGTGGTCCACTATAACCCCTAGATCCCTTTCTGCTGTACTCCTCCCATTCTGTATGTGTGAAAGGGATTGTTCCTACCTAAGTGGAGCACTTTGCATTTGTCCTTATTAAACTTCATCCTGTTTACCTCTGACCATTTCTCCAATTTGTCCAGATCATTTTGAATTATGACCCTATCCTCCAAAGCAGTTGCAATCCCTCCCAGTTTGGTATCCTCTGCAAATTTAATAAGTGTACTTTCTATGCCAATATCCAAGTCGTTGAGGAAGATATTGAACAGAGCCGGTTCCCTTGCGGAACCCCACTCGTTATACCTTTCCAGCAGGATTGGGAACCATTAATAACTACTCTCTGAGTAGGGTTATCCAGCCAGTTGCACACCCACCTTATAGTAGCCCCATCTAAGTTGTATTTCCCTAGTTTATTGATAAGAATATCATGTGAGACCGTATCAAATGCCTTACTAAAGTCTAGGTATACCACATCCACGGCTTCTCCCTTATCCACAAGACTCGTTATCCTATCAAAGAAAGCTATCAGATTGGTTTGACATGATTTGTTCTTTACAAATCCATGCTGGCTATTCCCTATCACCTTACCACCTTCCAAGTGTTTGCAGATGATTTCCTTAATTACTTGCTCCATTATTTTCTCTGGCACAGAAGTTAAACTAACTGGTCTGTAGTTTGCTGTGTTGTTTTTATTTCCCTTTTTATAGATGGGCACTATATTTTCCCTTTTCCAGTCTCCCATGATTTACCAACGATAATAGCTAGAGGCTCAGACACCTCCTCTATTAGCTCCTTGAGTATGCTAGGATGCATTTCATCAGGTCCTGGTGACTTGCAGGCATCTAACTTATCTAAGTGATTTTTAACTTCTTTTTTTATCTTCTAAACCTTCCCCCTTCCCATTAGCATTCACTATGTTAGGCATTCCTTCAGACTTCTCAGTGAAGACCAAAACAAAAGTCATTAAGCATCTCTGCGATTTCCAAGTTTCCTGTTACTGTTTCTCCCTCCTCACTGAGTAGTGGGCCTACCCTGTCCTTGGTCTTCCACTTGCTTCTAATGTATTGATAAAAAGTTTTCTTGTTTCCCTTTATTCCTGTAGCTAGTTTGAGCTCATTTTGTGCCTTTGCCTTTCTAATCTTGCCCCTGCATTCCTGTGTTTGCCTATATTCATCCTTTGTAATTTGTCCTAGTTTCCATTTTTCATATGACTCCTTTTTATTTTTTAGATCTTGCAAGATCTCGTGGTTAAGCCAAGGTGGTCTTTTGCCACATTTTCTATCTTTCCTACCCAGCAGAATAGTTTGCTTTTGGGCCCTTAATAGTGTCCCTTTGAAATACTGCCAGCTCTCCTCAGTTGTTTTTCCCCTCAGTCTTGATTCCCATGGGACCTTACCTATCAGCTCTCTGAGCTTACCAAAATCTGCTTTCCTGAAATCCATTCTCTATTTTGCTGTACTCCCTTCTACCCTTCCTTAGAATTGTGAACTGATTTCATGATCACTTTCACCCAAGCTGCCTTCTACTTTCAAGTTCTCAATGAGTTCTTCCCTATTTGTTAAAATCAAATCTAGAACAGCTTCCCCCCAGTAGCTTTCTCAACCTTCTGAAATAAGTTGTCTGCAATGCAGTCCAAGAACTTATTGGATAGTCTGTGCCCCGCTGTTATTTCCCCAACATATATCTGGATAGTTGAAGTCCCCCATCACCACCAAATCTTGGGCTTTGGATGATTTTTAGCTGTTTAAAAAAAGCCTCTTCAACCTGGTTAGGTGGTCTGTAGTAGACTCCTAGCATGACATCACCCTTGTCTTTGTACCCCTTTTGGCCTAACCCAGAGAGTCTCAACACTTCCATCCCCTATGTCCATCTCCACCTCAGTCCAAGTGTGTACATTTTTAATATAAGGCAACACCTCCTCCCTTTCCCTGTCCTTCCTGAGCAAGCTGTACCCATCCATACCAACATTCCAATCGTGTATTATCCCACCAAGTTTCAGTGATGCCAACAATGTCATAGTTGAATTTATTTAAATTGCAGATGCTACATTGCGATGCAACTGATACTAATTTGCAGCAGCACCGTGCAGGGAGATGGAGCATCAGGATTCAGGTCAATATCGATGTGCAGCAGTGCAACACAACGTGGCAAGGCAATCTCGCATAATGCACAGGGTTCAGGTATTTGCTTTTAGGGTGTCCAGGACAGTCAGTCACTCCACAGTAAGTGTGATGTAAATGCTTAGAGAGATGACAGATCCAATGATACCTGGTACTGTACTTTTGGCAATTCAGCTATATAGACATATTCAGAGGCACAAACAGGTGCAATCTACCTGGAGGGACAGTACCTGGGATGTGCGGGCAGTAAGCAGCTCAGGAGTGTCTCTTTAAAGACCCACACAGTGTCTCCAGTGGAAGGCTGAGTCCAGCACCACAAGAGAGGCCTGTCTGTTCCTACTGCACTCTAATAGCTTTTCTCTTTCTATGTTAAAACTTTCCTAATGCTTAAGATGCTAATTTCCCCCCCGTCTGAAGGAGACAGGAGGGAATGAGAGTTGTCAAGGAGAAGGGCTCTGGATCCATTCAGTTTTACTCCCCTGGCATCACATTTAATTTTGGGTTTATTATCATTATTGAGGGCTTATTTTTATTAACTTTATGGTAATGATGCTGGCGCTGTGTGGTCCCAGAGCCTTTGGCTTTGGCTGAAGGAGGAGTTGACATTTCCAGGCACCAGACTGTGCGGAGACTAGATGCAAGCGGACGAGCACAGTGGGAGCAGCTGCTCCCTCTAGCTCAGCAGAGTCAGGAGCCCGATGTACATCCAGTTGCAGGGAGAAATAAGCTGCTTCGTTAAATGTAGGGAAATTTCTACTAAGAATAAAAAGGAATCGACAGTGCAGAAAAAGGCCTTCCCGTCAGAGATGAGAACAGAGATGGAGCTTCTGGATAAAATACACTGCTGGGGCCATATAAATATGTAGCTTGTCCAAAAACCTTCCCCATCTTAAGAGCATCCAGGTTGCAAAGTCAAACACTCAAAAGTTAGGAAATACCAGTATTAAGGTTGCCAGTACCTAATTTGCCCCCCTTGTGTATGCATCATGATACAATCTTCAATTACATGATCACACATGACACAGGGAGGACTTTACATGGGTAACAGTCAGCTCCAGGGCTATACATGCAGCTCAAAGGGGTCTGAAGACACCATAGCGATTCTTTGCACTGCCCCAAGGCCCCTTCCAGCCGAGGGTTTGCAGTAGAAGCCCATGGCACTTAACGTAACAGGATCGGTGGCAGCAGTCACACCTACTGTCTGTCAAGTGAATTGTGGTTGAATTAGTTGCACTACGGACCCCCTGTTTCAGATTTTCATGTAATTCATGGTTAGACTTACCCAAAAAGTCTAACCATGGGGGGGGAGGGATAGCTCAGTGGTTTGAGCATTGGCCTGCTAAACCCAGGGTTGTGAGTTCAATCCTTGAGGGGGCCATTTAGGGATCTGGGGCAAAAATTGGGGATTGGTCCTGCTTTGAGCAGGGGGTTGGACTAGATGACCTCCTAAGGTCCCTTCCAACCCAGATATTCTATGATTCTATGAAAAAGGGAGGTCAATTCGCCACTTCCCAGGTACAGCCAGGGAGCTATTCCCATCTCTGGGGACAGACATTAGAGCCTTTCTAATTCACACATCACTGATCCACAAGCCCAGTAATACTCCCCAAAGCCACCCGTCCCTGCTCTCAGCCACCTTCTCAGCTCTGATTTCATAGTAGGGGCTGTGATGAGTTTTCAATTACTTACAAGCTCTTCCATAGAAGGCTCACTAGTGTATGATACAAAGTATCATCACTTACAAGTCAACTGCTCTTGCTTAAGTTAATGAAAAATATTAGAGGAAGCAGCAATGCTGAGTGTTATCATTACACTTGCTCACCAAGTCAGAAATGACTTGAGCCAGAATCCATTAAAGACAATGGAAAGTGTCCCGTTGACTTTGGTGGGCTTTGAATCAGGCCCCAATTTGGCAAATTGCAATGGCTCTCCTAGCAGGTGGTATGAATTTGCAGTGGTTTTATGGCTATTTATATTGTATACTAGGAAGGGGACAAAACTTCTACCCTAGTCCTTTTGGATCTCGGTGCATGTGACGGGAGTTGGATCTGAATTCCCAGAGCAAAATCCATCTGAACGGAGTTTGTTTCGTGCTGGATTAAAAATCAGAAAAGGCCTAACTGGGAATTTGTTCTCTCAGAATTTGAGGCCAAGGTGGTGGAAGTCTCAATGAGAAGAGCTAGCCTTTGAGATTTCCACAGTTCAAGATGGCAGAGGTGTGTTTGGCTGTGAGAGATTGTTGCAGTTTGGTGTTGACAAACGCAAGAGAAATTGAGTTCAGATTTTGGCTTTGAATCTGAATCCAAAACTGGATCTGAGCATTGGAGCCCAGAGAAGCTAATTAGAGCTGGTTGAGAGTTTTTTGCCAAAATCCTTTACTGTAATATCGATCCATCAAAATGAGAACTTTTTGTAGGAAAGGGTCATTTTGACAAATTTGACTCAAAATTAAAAGTTTAAATTGTTAAAACATTTTGTTTCAACATAATCAAAGCAAAAAATTCTGATTTTCCAGTTCAAAATTTTTTCTAAATAACCTAATAGCGTACACAAATGTTAAAGAATAAAGACTAGCTGAAATTAGATGAAAACTGATTTCAGATTTTTGAAAATTTGAAATTTAGACTGTCTTGATTTAAAAATGAGAAATTTTGGTATCAAATTTTCATGGTAGGGAAAAACCATTTCCCACCCAGCTCTGAAGCTAATGCGTACTATCGAGTCATGCCCTGGGAGAGAGGGAAGAGGATTCTCTTGTATAAAAGACTCTTGGTGTCTGAGGGGTAGTCCACACTAGAAAATGGGCTTGACCTAGCTACATCACCATGACGTGTGAAAAATTCACATTCCTGAGAGACTCAGCCAGTGTAAACAATGCTAGATTGATGGAAAAATTATTCTGTCAACCTAGGTACAGCCTCTCAAAGAAGTGGATTTACTACAGTGGTGGAAGAACGTGCAAACATGTGCACCAAGTCCCCGCTCAGCTGAAGGGCTGAGGGGAATTATTCTGAAACAAAGCGTAAGACTCTAGCAAAACTCTCTTCTCTTGAGCTGCCCTTTGAAATGGATTTCCCTCGTGGTGGCATTTCTCATTTTGACTGTCTCCCAGGAGTGTCCGGAATTAATATTCTGTTACTGGTGCCTGCTGCTGTCTGGCTACCTTTTAATTGAGGGGCACATCTGACTAAGCCTTGAATCACTGCTGATAGAGTGAACAATGGAACTTGAAACATCCATATCTCATCCTGGGAGCTGGTAGCTTGTTTCATTGCAGGTGTCTAGGGCGGGGGAGGGGGCGGAGGAGAAACGGGTGAGCTATGCATTCAGCTACTGGCATCCAGATTCAATTTGAGGCCCCCCTCTCCCCACTCCAGCAGAGCGACCTGTTCCTTGCATCTTGTGCCAGGCCTGGCAGAGGTTCCCTTGTAGATCACAGAGGATGCTGAACATGTTGGATGAGCCACCTGTGCTGTTTTAAGTGAATTTTATGCTGGTAAAAGGTGCCAGGATAACAACCCGGGGGATTGGTGTCTTGTATCCATAGAACAGGTACCACATGGGAGGATGAACCGTGTCGGCTTCCCACACACCCTGCTGCCTGCCGGTGGGCCCAGCTGCTCACTTGAAAGCATCTCCTCTACTAATTCTCAGTGGTCCACTGAATTCTTGGCCTCTCTGCTGCGAACAGCCAACAAAGCTGCCAGCGGTGTGGACAGGGTTGTTTTCGTGATGTGGACACTTGGAATGAGGCTTGCCAAACTCATGTCACTTGGGCCACCAAATATCCGTCCCTGTGTTGTATTGGGAAGAGTTCAGGTGCTAATTTTTTCCCATTGTCCCTCAGTCTGGAGGAGGCAGAACAGGCCTAGAAGGGAGGCAGGGTTGGTTGTTTTGGGAGGAGGGATGAAGGCAGAAGAGAACGAGAAGAACCACAGCCAAGGTGTCAAGCTCCTTGGCAGCAGCGCAGTGCCAGGACTCGGTTGCAACTTGCAATCAATATAAAGAGGATTCCTCAGCAAGGCTGTTCAACAGACAGACCCTGCAGTTTTGTCTGGCTCTGGAGCTCCCAGACTGACTAATGCAGCCTGTGCTACCCAGTGTCACCACACAGGGTCTCTAAGTGCTGGCATAGGACGAGCAGCCTGGAAACAGACTGCTGCCTACATGGCCTAAGGATTCAGATTAGCTTTTTTGGGGGGGGAAAAAGCCAAACTTTTGCAGGCTTAGCCATAGTGAACCTCTGCTCCCTGTCAGCTTTCTTTCACTAGAAACTAGTGACAACTTTCCAAAGCTTTCCTCCACCATCTGCCCTGGCTTGAGTTGAAATGCAACTAAAGAGAGCAACTTTGCTCCAGCAATGAGCTGGTAATCTTGTCGGCATTGCTTAGCAGAGCTGCACCTGTCCTGCCCATCTGATGCTCTTTGCAATAGAGGCAGAATCATGGCTTCCTCGTGGAAGGGGAGGAGGAGGGAACTGAGGTTCACTTAGATGACAGTGAGCCACAAGAGGTTACAATAAGCATCAGCTAATTCCAGCAAAAACAAACCTGCACTGGGAACAGCTATTTCCCTGGACCACATCCTCACTCTAAAGTGCCTTGGGAGTCTGAGGCACATTTAGAACATAGTCTCCTTTAAGAGTCTCTCGCTTTGCTTTGCTGTTTCCTAGCAGGCAAATGAGGTCTGAAGTTTGAAACAATGTTTTCTTATCAATACTCAAGCCAATACTAGTAAAGGCTCTGCATACTGATCAGACTCCTGGCACTTACAGCAGTGTCCTCATTGTCATGGGGCTGCTGGCCCCTTGGCAGCTCAGAAGGGGCAAGGTTAGGCATATCAGGGTAGGCTTTGGATGTCCCAGGCGTCTTTTTCTGCAGCCAGGCTGCCGGGGGGGTCGGGGGGGCGGCACGTGAAGCAGGGAGGTGAAGGGGGTTTTCTGTGGGTACAAAAAGGGGTGGATTTTCTTCCCTGAAACGTCCTGATGCAAAGGAGACCAGCCTGGCTGTCCATGGGATGTGATACAAGATGTGTACGCCAGCAATATGAGCTGCTTGTTGTTCTCCTGTACCCCCAACTGGTACTGTTAAGCTTTGGGAATCCATTTACTCTTCCAGTGCCAGTATTGCCAATCCCACACATATAAATCATGAGATTGGCTTTAAAAACATGAGATTTTTGTAATACAATGTGGGGTTTCTGATTTGCCTTTTGGTTCCTGAGCTGCTGTTTAAGAGCTTTTCCCCCCGCAACCAGAAGGGTTAGAAACTTACTTTTTACTTTAAATGACAGCTGAAATTCTGACATGATAGCATGATGCCTGGAGCTGGGCTTTAACTAAAGCCCCAGATTTTGTGACTTGTGATAATCACAGGAGTCAGCAATGCTGACTATTTCCCCACTAGATCTTGCTTGCCAAAGAGATGCTGCCAATCTGCTGGCTTGAGCATGGGTTCTAGGCTCAGCTGATGTGTGATCTTGAGAAAATCACTTCCTGTGATCACAACCTCTAATTCAGGTTGACCAAGGTGCCTGTCTTAGTAAAGTGCTTTGAGATTTACTGCTGAAAAAGCTGTGCCAAAGCAGAGTCTGCTCTAAGGCCTTGTTTATACTTGTGTAAGCAGAGTCAGGATGAGCTCTACCCTGACATCTGGTGGTGAGTTGTGGAAAGTGATGTCAGGGGCTAATCTTGTTTGCATGGACACACCCACCCTGCAAAGCATGATGGACCGCTTGCCCAAATGGTCACTTTGGCTGCTGTGGGAGCCCCAGTTTCTCTGTTATTGGGGCAGGAAGAAGAAAGTGTTACTTGATTATGTGAATCAAGGACAGTGGGCTTTTGTTATGATGAAGGGAGTCCCCATTAGCTAAGCAGCACTTGCTAGGTGAGGGACATGGATTCCAAAACCCAGTGAATTGAGAGAGGTTGGACAGGTATTTGTATCTGCACTGCCTTCCCTCTCCCTCCACTGTGGAATATCAGAGCTAATTTTGAGTTCCTTAGGAGTCTAATCACAGGCTGCTGAGTTGGAATCACTCTGGGCTAAGTGTGCAAATGAGCACAAAGGCTCCCCTAACTTCAAGCCGAAATCACTAAAAAGCTGAAATTGTTATGAGCTGAAATCACTGAGCATTGTATTAAGTAGTGGGGGAGCCGGAAGATATATTGCTGAGCGGCTGGCGGAGCGGAACTGCTGGCGGAGCGGAGCAGTTGGCAGGACAGCCGAGCGGCTTGCAGGACAGCTGGCGGAGCGGAGCTGCTGGCAGAGTGGAGCAGTTGGTGGGACAGCCGGAGCGGCTTGCAGGCCGGCTGATGGAGCGGAGCAGTTGGCGGGACAGCCGGAGCGACTTGTGGGATGGCTGGCGGACCGGAGCAGAGCCGAGCGAAGCCCCACGAAGGGACGGGGCAGTCAGCTTCGAGCCACGTAAGGTGCCCCTTACCTCTCCCCTCCCCATTTCTAAACAGACTGGGGGCGTGTAACACTCTGCAGATGAACTTTTGAACTCTGGGTCTGGACTTTTGGCACTTTGGGTGATTTTTGGGGTTGCTGGACTCAAGAACCAAAGGGAAAGGACATGGCCAGTTTGCTGGGGTGGGTCATTGCTCACAGTTTGGTTTACAAATCCTAGATGTGGTGTTTCCCCAACAAAATGCCGCATTGTTTCTCTGTCATTAAAAGGTTTTTCTACACTCAAACTCTGTGCTTGCGAGAGGGGAAGTACCGCCTCTTAGAGGCGCGATATACATTTGTCCCAGGTCACTGGGTGGGGGCTCGAGCCGGTTTTGCATTGTGTTATTGGAATGGAACCCCTAGATACGGAACCCGGCCCTTGTTGCTGCCGACTCTGACTGGCAGAAGGGTTACACTTGCAGCTAGTCCCCATCTCCAACGCTGCTGCTGCAAGCTGTGATGGTGCAAACCAAGCCTTTCTTTCACTGTGTACAGCACAATGAACATGGAGGCTTTGTCCCTCTGCAGTGGCTGGCACCTGTAATGAGGCTTATGAATCTGAAGCTGCCTCTGCATTAATGTCCCAGTCCATTGGGTTAAGAGGCATCGGGTTTCTTCTCTGTACAAGTGTCATTACATTGGCTTGCAGCTGTGCAGATGCACCGGTGACTGAAAAATGGGGGTTTTGGGCCATTGGCCTCCTTTGGTTAGGATCACAGTGTATTCTCTCAGGCAAACTGACCCATCTTCCCTTTTCTCCCAGGCAGGGGGACCTGACATTCTGCTAATTAAAAGGAGACACCCCCACCCCAACCCACAGTCGGCTTCCAGTAAAACAGGCCATCTGCTAGAGCATGGAAATCCCCTTCAGACTGCTCTCCTTCACCAACACCCTCCCTCTCTCTTGCCTTTGCATGCCACACAGAGGTAGACATTGATAATTAATAAATCTTGCAGAAGGGAATAGAATAGCCTGTCAAATATTAAGGCATCAGAGGCACTGGTCGAATTGATCACGGTGGGAGCTGAACAGCCAGTGCTAATTAACGTGTTTTTTTTTCTCCAGACACTGCTCTCCTGCAGCTCTGGGGACAAGGCTCACAAACCTGAGTGTTCAGGTTCTGATCTATAACTTTGTAAGCCCGCTCCCTCGGCCTCTGGGCTGTGACAGGAGACCGACCCTTGGGAGGTGCAGGCTCAGTTCAGCTGGAGGACAGCACTTTCCCATGCTAGATGTGGTTTGAGGGAGAAAGTAAATCAAGTTTTGATGGGCTTGAGTTGGTCCCAGAAAATGGCCAGGCCCATCCTTGCCCCAGGAAGGAACTTCATGTACTCGGACACTTTGTGCCACATGGCTATTGCTTCTGTGGGGAAGTGAGGGATGAGGGAGTGAAGCCTGACTGAATATGGGGTTGAAATGGCATGAATTTACTGTAGGACCATCTCAGCCTACTGAGAGATTGGCCTGGGGTGGCCAACAGCGGGAAACACAATGGCATTGCTCAGAGCACCTGCCCATAGAAACCCACGAGATTTATTCCTGCCCCAAAACAGAGAAGAACCCCATCTCTATCCCCAACGCCCTGGCTTGAAAAGAGAAGGACATTTCCAGGGAAATACCCTACCAGTCAGCTTAACCAATACAGGGTTTAGTTTCCCAGTCATACTGAATTATGTCACATCACCTCAGTTTTCATGCGTATGGCACTATGACCTCCAGCCAAGACTCTCAGAACACTTCATCATGCATTATATTATCATTTGCATGACCATAGTGCCTAGATGTCCTAGTCATGGGCCAGGAGCACATGGAGTTAAATAATTAAAACCCACGCAGTCTTTTGCCATGTAGGGGAGTATCATTTTCTCTTTTTTTACAAAAGATCCAGCAGACACCATATGGTGAAATGACTCGCGGAAAGCAACACCGCTGAGTGAGGAACAGAAGCAAGAATTGAACTCAGGAGTCCTGCTCAAAGACAACCCTGACACCTAAGGTGCTGCAAGTAATTTCACAAAAATGTATTATCTTGTTTCTGCATTTCACAGCATTCTAGAGCTGCTTGAAATATTTCCACTAAAAAAATTTCCACCCAAAAAATGGAGTTTTATCAAACTTTTTTTTCCAGGGAAACCATCGGGAGAGCATTACTATCCTATATGTATTATCTTTCAACAGGAAATTCCAAAATGAAATGGAAAACTTCAGTTTTTGAATCAAATCAAAACCAACACTTCCTGTTTTGAGGGGACATGAAACAAATGTTTGTTTCACTTAGCTTAGAAATCTCTCACAAAAAATCCATACATTTGAAAATAGAAGCTTCAAATGAACAAAATGTTCAAAATTCTGTGTGGGGGAGGAAAAACAGTTGTTGTTTTTTACCATCTCTAACCTGCTCTATACATAGGAGACAGAGCTGTATTTTCTAACGTGTACATGTAGCAGAGAACCTCCTAAAACAACTGTGTTCCTAGGCTCAGATGAGCTGCAGAGTCAGGACAAAGGTCCAGGCAGTTTATCAATTCACGCAGCTAATAAGCAGCAGGGAGGCAGAACCCAAGATCTCTGGTTCTAACATTCCTGCTGCCAAGCAGCTGCCCAAGGTCTGTCCCCTGCAGAGCGAGGATGCCATGGATTTTACCATGCAGATGTGCAAAATAATTGAGTCATCTGGAAGCAATCTAAAGTTGGGAGCGGGAGTGAAATATGTCCCTGCCCCAATGGGGAGGGGAATCTCCAGATGGATTTTGGGATGCATTAAACAGAGGAAAGCAAGAGCAGAGGTCTTTTGCTTACATTTGTAACTCTTTTGTACCTAGATTGTGCTATTTATAAAACCCAGTCATTGATTGCACTGACAGGCAGGAGAACCTTCCTCTTGTTGCAGTCTAGTTTTTTTTCTTTTGCTCTAGATTATGAATTGTTTGATAGTGATTTTCAAATGATCACTTAAGGGTCTAATTAGTCCATAACAGCTCCAACTAAGCAACCTGGGTGTAGTGTGGGTTTAAGTGGTTAGTGCCTTTTTCTCTCCCCCTTTTTAATTGGTGTTTAATTAAAAGAATAAATAAAGAAAAGCAGCTTTGCCTGGGCCATTTGGGTTTAAATATTAAACAGCATGGTGGTTCTTGGGATGGGAGTGGCCTAGGTTTGGGGTCCTCTAGGGAAGCTAAAAGTCTCCCTGATCACTCTAGCCCATATAGAAATGTTCCCTTCCCCTGCTGCAGTGCTAGGAGGTGTGTGGGGAGAACTGTGTGCATGTATGTATGAGTGACTAGAGGCGTGTGTTCAGCTGTAGGCAGGGGTGTGGTGTGTGCGCGCGCTGTAGGCATGTAGGCGGGGGTGTGTGGTGCACGCGCTATCTCCACGCAATAGACGTTTCTGCTCTTCATACTGTGTACTGCAGAAACTCCACCTTGTACCCAGTGGCACATCTTTCGCCTTTCTTGAAGCTCAGTGAGGCGCAGATGTTGTTTGAACCAGGGAAAATGTCAGCTCCCAGGAGGAGCACAGGGTTGACTTAGTGAGCCTATTGCTGCTTGCATGTATTTACATATGCTCTTTCAGACAGTCTTCAAGGGTCTCCCACCTGCTTCCCTTTCCCTCTCCTCCACTTTGAGTCAGGTTCCCCTCTCTCCATGACCCTGCCTCTCCCCTTTTGCCCCTGTTAGGTTTTGTGCACGCACAGAGCAGACATTTTCTCAGTGGCTTTTGATTGACATGAAGCAAAACAACAAAGAGAACAAGAGTAACAGCTCCCTGAGCTGGACTTACACTGCTCTCTCTGCCATAACACTGGGCTCAATGCTGGGTGGAGTTCTCTGGCCTTAAACCCTGTGATTAACCTGTGCAGCATTGGGTCTGGCTCCCAAAATGGCAGCTGCCCTGCAAATAGGGAGAGACCTTGCAAAATGCAATGGTGCTGAAAGGAAAACTGTTGGATTGTAATCAACACCCAAACCCCATGTGTTGTACTCCAGTCCCTTCTCCCCTAGTCTCTGTGCCAGCCCTGCAAAGAAATCCATGAAAGCAGCTGTATCCCTGTGGGATGCCCATTATTGCCAGAACAAATCTTCAAAAACAGAGGGTTTTTAAAAAAAAACCCAATAAACTCTGGATTCTTTTTTTTTGCCTTCTGGTTTCTGAGCTTCAGGGTCACAATTTCAAGCATTTCTCTGCAAGCATGGGGACTATTATTCTTATTCCTTGTATTTCTGTAGTGCGTAGGTGCCCGAGTCATGGATCGGGACCCCATTGGGCTAGGTGCTGTACAAACATAGACCAAAGAGCTGAGAAATGTCCTGTTTTGTAAAACAAAAGCTGAGCTGCTCATGTAATCCTTTGTGGGCACAAGCTAAGGCTTTGTGGGAAAACATCACATACTGTGAGAGCTGGCGATGCTGGATGTCTCTAGAAGCACAGAAAGGAAAGTGGCCTGGTCTTTATATCCATGTCTGTGGTTTATTTCTCTTCCGTGGCTGAGGCAATCGGCATGAGGTGCACAGCAATGCAGCTCGTTGGCCTGTCTCCTAATTCTGGGTATGCGTCTCCAAACTTGAGTATCATCCAGCACCACAGGCAGGGGCCCTGCAGCAAAGAGCTTGGTGACTAGCCTTGCTCCCCTTTGGATGGCAACAGACGCGCTCGCTCCCTTTGCACCATCCTTCCCTGGGTACGTCTTCCAGTGGAGACCATAACGCGGCAAAGCCTTCCTTCGCTTTCCCCTTGGGGCAGTCATGGTGCCTGTAATGTGGCCTGAGCAGCAATGTTCCCTCTAATTTGACAGGCTGTGTGCACAAAATTCTTCTCATAGACTCATAGACTTTAAGGTCAGAAGGGACCATTATGATCATCTAGTCTGACCTCCTGCACAATGCAGGCCACAGAATCCTTCTATGCCAATGGTTGTGCTTCTGCACGGATGTTTGTGGGCACGCTGTTTTGCTGTGTGCGCGGGGTTTAGGATCTGTGTGTGCGCACACGCACAGCTTAGAGGGAACAGTGCTGAGCAGGGATGCAATGAGTGGGAGGGAGCCTCCATTAGCCGAGTATCTGATCATTCCTGCTCTGATTTATTAGTCAATGTCTGAAACTTGTCTAATGGTCTCGTTTCCTTGGTCTCTTGGCAGGGCTGGCAGACTGTTATAACAGCATCAGGAAGGCTATTACAGCGGTGCCACTGCTCAGGCATCCAACAGTAACTGAAGACCAGGCAGTCCTGAGCAGCTTTTGAACCAGCAGTGGTTTTCAAAGTCATTTTCTCCACAAGTGTAATTACAGTAGGGGAAGGAAGAGGTATGTCTTCTCTTCCTACCTTTCTGATACCCACATTTGAGGTCTTCCTGGCTGGAGATTATTGGTTTGAGGGCTATTCCCACACCCTCAGCATCTCTGTCCTGGAAAACCAGACTGCACCTTCTGGAAGCACCTGAGTACAAGGGGTGGGGGTGGGGGAACCTCCCTTTGTAGGCTACAGCATATTGCAAATAATTGAACCCCACCAGTGCAGTCTCAATGAGGGATTCCATCCATAGTCTTCGTGTAGCCTATAGGACTAATGTGTGCATGTGTGTGTATATATATATATATACACACACACACACACACACACACACACACACACACACACTTTATTGAATGTATTGTAATAGTTTATAAATGTATATTAAAGTACGTTTGGCTGTAATACAAGAGACCTAAAAGCCATATTCTGTATGTTAAGCTAAGGAAAGTTAACATCTATATTAAGACCATTTATCCAGAAAAGTAAAGTTGACCTATATCTTGTTACCTAAATAGATAAGTATCCACACATGTCTCTGACCTTTTATCTAGACCAGTGGTTCCCAAACTTTAACAACTTGTGAACCCTTTCAATAAAATGTCAAGTCTTGCAAACCCCCTCCTAAAAATGAATATTTCCAGGGATTTTCTCCTTTACCTGAGTATAAATTATAAAAGCTGTGATCTTGGAAATATAAAATTTGTTTTTGACATGCTTATTACACACTATTTATTAATTATTAATCACAGTATTTTTTACATTATGAAAACAGCAACACTCTTCCAAGATCTCACTTTCATAGCTTGTATCACTTTGACTAAGCCTGTTATAAGACCAGGCTCCTATGTTTCATCAAGGAGTATCAGATGTGAAACAGCATGAAGATATTTAAGAAGCCAACTCAAGAGTTCTTCCTACATAAGCATTCAGGTCTTGTATGTTGTTTGCCTAGACTGCTCATTACAACAAATCTTAAACTTGTTCTTCATAATAATTTTAAAAATACTAGCTGCCTATTTAATTTTAAAAACAACAAAAAATATCCACCTCCCTTTCCATTTCTTATAAGGAGTCTTGAAGTTTAAATCCCCTCAGTGTGATAGATATGCTTGCTTTGGTTTGCTTAGCTCTTGGAAGTCCAGGGGTTCCAGGCTGCTGGCCCCATGCTGCCTGGGGTCCCTAGGTACAGCTGTCAGCCATTCAGGAATTTTTTCCTGAGAACCCTCTGTAACATTTCACAAACCCCAGTTTGGGAACCACTGATCTAGACCAATAGACAACAGAGAATGGCATGGGCGGGGGGGGGTTGTTTCAATGTTGTACCTACAGACTTAACAGGTACACTGCAAGCAAACTTGTGTATGTATGTCATCAATACACACAAGCCTCTTGGGTAAGTGTACGTTAACATTTGTGGGTAAGGAGTGAAATTTGTGCATAATTTCCAGCATGTGTGCCTTATAAAGGAGGTGACCCACCTCGCTAGAGCACTTCACTCAGCTCTACTCTAGCATTCTCTTACTCACTCACTCTATCTACAATGACTACTATTAGTAGGCTATATTTGTTCTCAAACTTTAAGTTTCAAGAGAACCTAGGCTAAGCTTGGTTTCCCTAAACTTTTATTCTTAGTTGTTTGGTTTTGATTTTAAGTTTTAGTCAAGTAAACCCAAGTTAGCTCTTGGAAGAAAAAATGCTAAGTACTGTATTCCTTTCTCAACAAGTGAGAAACCTGAACTGCAAGGCTGGTCCTGTGTCTCTTAGCACCAGGTTATCAAGGAAGGGCGTGAGTATATTAACCAAATTTTTGTTGCATATAATACTATATTATCATGCATCTTTTGAATAGCAGTAATACAACTGTAACTTTAACTTTGGCTATTTTACCATTTACTTTTATTGATTTTAATAAAAAGTCTTTAAGGCTTTATCTGTCTCAGTGTGAATTTTGTCAGACCCCCCCCAAGGGTCCTTTGTAAACTCTGTGGCGCCTGATTTGGGACAAGAACTTTTTAGCTTCTGATCAAACAGATTGAGCCTAAAACCCATTTTAATTAATTTAAATAAAATTAAATTGATAAATTACATCAATATTATCAGTACACCCTAAATAAGGCTACACTTGCTCTTAGTTCTGTGGAAGAGAACATGGCAAACATTCTGGCACAACTCCTCTAGCAAGAAATCTTAAGTAGTAATACACTTCTGCACCATTCCACAGTTCCCTGCACGGGAGGAGGTAGGATATTTCAACTTTCTCTAGCAAGCCAGGGGCTAGAGCACTAGCACTGGTGGTTCTAAGAATGGGTCTTCCCACCCTCCCCTTTTCCAACATGGCTGTTAAAAATAAACAAATATACAGGGAAAGGTTAATGGCTACAAGTTTAACTTTCCCCTTGCCTCATTAGAATTTGTGGAGACTTGATGCACAACATACAAAATGTGCATGCCTATGAATACCAAGCATATTACTAGCAAAGTAAATCTAAAGTAACATTTGAAAGATGAAAGCAGATCACAGGCCAAAGATCAAACACTCTAGAACCACTTCTAAGCCTTTTACTGCTGGAAATTATTAGCATTTGAAAGTGAAGAGCATTAGTGAAGCTGGTGGTGAGAAGGCAAAGTTGGAAGGAATTTCTGTTGGGGAGACATCTGCAAGGAATGACTGTGGACAATGAGGAATAAAAATGATCTGGTTTATTCAGTAACACAGAAAGGGGGGTTCATCACTGGGGTGATCAATTTATTTTTAGAGCCCAGATAAATATTTTAGTGGATTGAACTGCTGGCTTTATTTTGTGTTCTCAACAAAATGGTTAAGGTGGTTTAGTCTAGTAGGTGGTTTGTGTCCTGTTTCCTGAAGTGTCTGGGCTAAGGCTCCATCTTGCTCAGGTTTCTCCCTGCTGCTAGGGTAAGTGTGCAGGAGAGGGATAGTACGGTCCATGAGACCCAGCCCCAGCAGACCCCCTCCCTCCCCCTCTGTCTCACTGAAGGAAAGGCTGGTTTGCACTTCTGTCCCAAGGGGTGAATTTGAAGTGATGGGAAAGAAGGGTGTTAGACACAGTGACGTACTGCTGCCCTGTCAATTCATACACCCCACAACTGGTCTCGCTATAGCCTGCCTCTTCAGAAGTGGTGGGCTGGACATGACAGGATGGAAAGGAGACTAGTAAAATGTTAGGGGTGTGGGTGGGTTACCAGTGAGGATCTCAGGCAGCAGGAAAATAATTTGAACTGACCAAATAAGAGTAGGAGGTTAGTAGGGGACCACTCAAGTTCAACACAGTGTGTTAGGAACTGTTCGTTATTTTCTGCTGCTGCCTCTTCAGTCTGAACTGTTTTCCTCCATTGTGGCCACTCTTAACAGACCAGTTTGTATACCCGCTGTGTTAGCGCAGTCGGTACAGGATCGCAATGAGCAGCATAGCTGCAAAGCTCACGTGTGGAACAAGAACAGGGGCCATTCAGGCTAATCTCCAGAAAAAAAACATGAGGTGGGGCAGACATACTCTCACTAGATTCTGGGCTACTGATGTAGCCCTTTCTCTGAGACCTGGCCCTAAGGGGAGTCTGGGTGCATGCAGACTGGAGCGTGTCTTCCTTTGTTTGCAGACATACTTGGGTGCCCTCAAAATTAGCTGCAGGGGCAAATCTATGATGTGTGCTGCAGGTGATTTGATTGACACCTGCCCTCCAGTAGCAGGAAGAGCTGCAAAGGCTCAGCTCTCACAAATCACAGGTATTCCGTATCCTGAGTGCAATGAACAGTTCGTCATAAACGAACACTTACATTGCATCTAAAAAAAGCACCATGGGCAGTCTCAGAAGAGAGGCCAAGGACTAAATAGATCACGGAACCCAAATTCTCCTTTTTTGCATGGGGGGGGTGGGGTCCCTCTGGGTTAATGGTGACATATTTTGGGGATGTTTGTCTCAAAGAGGCAGTTTGGCCTACTGCATAGGACTCTGGATTGGGATTCAGAAAACCTGGATACTATTGCTGGTTCTGCTATGTATACTCACACTAGCTGGGTGACCGCTAATGGGGGGATGTGTACCCCAGCTCAACAGGTAGAGGTAGCTTAAGATTGCACAGTTAAGTGTGCCCAAGTCAACCCTGCTGATGTGTGCATTGTGAACAGGCATTTGCTATTTACTGCTCATTCATAAGAATACCCTTTGCTTTCTGTAGCTACAGCGATGGGCCTGAGGCACACAGCTCAGATTCAAACCTCCAACTTTTGGGTGTGTGGGACCCAGAGCATCAGTCTGGGCCCCCGTCTGTATTCTACCTTACAACCCCATGTTAGTTGCAATCTCTCTCTGGGATGGAAGATGGCCACGCACAGCGCTAACCTTCCTCCCGGCTGAGGGTGTGACTGGCCAGCTGCCACATGAGCGCACTAATACACATGCCTTTTCTCCCCATAAGCAGTGTCTGCCACGCTCCCAGCACTTGGGTACAGAGATGGGGGCAATTTTTTTGGAAGCTATTTTAAACCTCCTCGGAGGAACCTCCCCCTTCTGTTTGCATGCAGCGCTACTATTTTGTTATAAAGAGGAGGGTGATAAACTGTTCTCCTTGTCCACTAGGAACAGAACAAGAAGCAATGGGCTGAAATTGTGCTAAGGGAGTTTTAGGATGGACATCAGGAAAAACTCCCTAACTATCAGGGCAGTTTAAGCACAGCAACAAATTACCGAAGGCGGTTGTGGAATCTCCATCACTGGAGGTTTTTAAAACAGGTTTGACAAACACCTGTCTAGACGATACTTAATGCTGTCCCAGCACAGGATGGGTGGACTGGACTAGATGACCCATCGAGGTCCCTTCCAGTCTTAAATTTCTGTGGTTCTATTTTTAGTTAGTAAATAAATGAAAGAAAGTGGCAGAAAAAGCCCTTCCGTCTAGTTTCACGTGACTTTTGACTTGATTGAGGGAGAGGGGAATGCACACAGCTGAGCGAGGAGGAAAACAAACAGCCGTGCCAATAAAAAATTAATGTTTTCTAATAAAGATGTTTAATATCAAAATACTTATTTATAGCCTTTCAGCTGTAGCTGGAACTTCCTCAGCTGGCTAATTACTGTCCTTGGAGTTATAGCCAGCATGCAAATATGACATGCATAAGGACAAAAGGAGAGAGCGAGACACTGAGAGATGCAATTTAGTCGATGTTTTCAAGAGTGGCTGGAGACAGAGCAAGTGGTTCAAAACTAACCAGTCTTTTAGGGTGCAACGTATGATATATTGGTCTGACAGAGGTGTTGAGCTCCAACCACTTCTGCCGCAGTCCAGGGGAGCTGCAAGTGCTTGGCAAATTTTAAAATGGGGTCCAAATAATGTCACAAGAAATTGTGCAAATGAAAACAGAGACCCAAAATCACAGGGCATTTTTGAAAATCTCTCTTCCCCACTCCATTCCCATCTGTGTATCTGCTCTGTCCTTCTGCACCTGTGGGTGAGGAGGAAAGGCTCTGTACTTAGTTTACAGAGGATTCAGTCAGCATTGAGCCTCCCATAAAAAACACACTCTCCTAATAGTCTCACAGGGCCTGTTTGTCCTCAGCTTGCTGTACTTTCACTGTGTCCCTCCCTCACACTGTGTCTGACGCCTCATCTCTGAAGCTGATTTCATCCCACCCTTAAATCTGCTCTGCAAGCTGCCACCCTGGCGTGACGGGTTTGATCTTGAATTTGTTTTATGAGGTTGTGAATTACTGCCCGGCCGCGTGAGGAGTGGATCATGGTATGGCAACAGCCCCCTCCTAAATCAGCACCAAGCAGCCTATCACTGTGCCACCAGCAAAGCCTGGGGCCAGCAGAGAGGGGCTGCTCCATCCCAGAACCTCTCCCAGGCTTTCCCCTGCCAAGCAGCGATGGTGACATTTACATGAGTTCTCCCTGAACCGCCCATTCATCCACAAACACGCACGCTCCCTCCCTCCTTTCTCTATCTGTCCCATGACTTTTCAGCAGCCAACACATCCACTTCCTTCGGCTTGACCCCAGCTCTGTTTTTAACCCGGGACCTTGCTTCACTTTGAGCCAGCCTGTTCTGCGTGCTGGTTGCTAAATATCTCTCCCGTCTCTATTGCTTCCAACCCAACGCCAGACTGTTACATTACTGTCGTTCACCATGAGGGAGGGAATGAAACATAAGGCGACTTGGTCTATTTCCTGGCAGGATTTATGATTTGAGTTGCTTACTGTGACGTCTGAGCGTTAACTTGGACGTTGGCCTCACCTAGGGTCAGGTAGAACCAACTCAGTACTAGGCTCTGACTGCCTCTTAATTGAGTCCTCTCAGTTTCCACTGTGCATGGAGTCTCAGGCTCCACCGGGCCCCTAGTGTAATTTTCCCATCCCGAGGGAGGCAGGACTCCTGAGTTCTGATTCTGGCTGGTCTCCTGACTATTTCTATAATCCTGATTCAAGCATAGTTATAGTCCAGAGAAACCTGCTGGCGTCTCATTTGTATTTAACTCTGATACTGTGCTAGCGTCTAGAGCAGAGGTAGGCAACCTATGGCACGGGTGTCAAAGGTGGCACGCGAGCTGATTTTCAGTGGCACTCGCACTACCTGGGTCCTGGGCACTGGTCTGGGGGGCTTTCCATTTTAATTTAATTTTAAGTGAAGCCTCTTAAACATTTTTAAAACCTTATTTACTTTACATACAACAATAGTTTAGTTCTATATTAAAGACTTACAGAAAGAGACCTTCTAAAAACGTTAAAATGCATTACTGGCACGTGAAACCTTAAATTAGAGTGAATAAATGAAGACTCGGCACACCACTTCTGAAAGGTTGCCGACCCCTGGTCTAGAGGTTTCAACCAGGGTGGCATCCCATCATGGCAGGTGCTGTACAAACAAAGTAAATGAATCTGTACACATAGGTCATTATTACTTTCAAGATCAGCAGATGTTTAACTGCAGGTAGTTATGGTAACTAATTGACATATATGCTAATGAGTTAATATACCAAACAATAGGCTAAGGACATGCCCATCTGAACAGTAATTTGGGTAACACCATGGCCTGATCTAGGGACAAATTTCAGAGTGTTAACTGGGAATTCTAAATAATCAAAGTAATTAATACTGAACCAATAGATCAGACACCACATCTCATATCCACACTGCTCAGTTGTAAAGGACATGGGGAGTCAAACCAGTTCTTACGCCTCCCTTAGGAAACTGGCCTACAGAGGTTAAGTGAGGGTAAGTGAATCCAGACATTGGGGTGTCAGAAGAGAAGAGTATAGCAAGAAAAGCCAGTGACAGGAGGGTGTCAGAATGTGCATGCTAACGTAAGCTGCACCCTATTTTAACTTACACCTTGGTGGCATGTAACCTACATCATCTTAGTCTCCCTTACACTGATTGACACAGCAGTAAGTGAATGTAATCAGGTCTAACTGGATGAATGGGGGTCTAACCTAAATTACCTCTGAACTTGGCCCTCTCTCTCTCTCTCTATTAACATATCTGCATATGGGATGTCAACAACTCCCTCCCTGGGTGTTGTGGGACTTTGTTTAATTAATGTGGTAAAAGCTCTCTGATGCAAGATGTTTCTCTACATGTATTATTTTTGTTACCTGGATACCAGGATGAGAGGTATCAAGGTGAATAAGATACGAGATGACCCCAAACTAAAAAGTAGGCCCCAAGGTTTGGTTTGCACCAAGAGAAAAAAGGAAACACGACAACCTGCCCTTTTGCAAATTGCATCTCTAAGCAAAAACATCAGAAGCGTGGAAACTTGGCACACAAGAGAGGGCTCACGACTAGTATCAAGAGGATTGACATAAACACAACTGTCTGTGTCTGTGCAGCCATGTGGAAGGCAGCAGTCTAACCCACGGATGCTGGGGGGGTGGGCGGGGGGGGAGACAAGACTTTGAAAAGCAGAAACTATTTTCCTTTCAACCAGCAATTGAAAACACCCTTGGTGCCTATTGGAGCTGGATGTGGCATATTTCTGGAGCAGAAAAAAAAACCTCACAAAACCAAAATGTAAGAAAAACAAGCCAAGAAAACGGCAGTGAGATGTGGGGTGAGAGAAGTCTGGGAAGTTGCCTATCGCTGCCAGTCACTGGCACGTGAGCATGGGTGACGTCACAATGGTTCCAGGCACTCCAGTCAACAGGACACAGGCACTTTGTGCCTAGTGGGCATAGTAAAGCTGGCTGATGGTTTAGCCCATACATTATACCTGCCCAGACCTGGGATAATCCACTTGCCAGATTCATTGCTGGTGGCATTGGTTTAGGGTGACCAGACAGCAAATGTGAAAAATCGGGACAGAGGGTGGGGGGGTAATAAGAGCCTATATAAGAAAAAGACCCAAAAATCAGGACTGTCCCTATAAAATCGGGACATCTGGTCACTCTACATTGGTTTGAGGAGTGGGATAGCAGGAAGTGCTGTAGGTCAGGAGTCAGAGTTGGTAGAGCTATGTTGCGAGCTCCAAGACTGGAGTAACAGGGGAGCTGACTGAAGTGCATTGGATGAACTGTTTACGGGATCACAAGACAGGAGAGAAAAGTATTGCCAGGGATATGTCAAGACCCCGGCGGGAATAGCAGGAAGGGCTGAGGGTCAGGGCTAAGGTAAGATAGAGCAAATCCCACACTTCATCCAGTGCATGAAGTCCTGCACTAAGCAAACAACCCTGCAAACAAGTCGTGCTTTATTCCCTTCACCCCCAACTTGCATGATCTACCATCACCACGAGCAGCGCTGTCTCCGCTGACAGTCTATGGGGCTGCAATTTCAAGCAGCAGATTATTTATTTAAAAAGAGAAGAAAGTGAATGCCATATCTGTTAAATGCAGCCTTGGCTGTAATAAACACTGAAGTTGACTATTCCCGGAGGGACTTGCTAATGTAGGAGATTGATTCACTGCAGTGTAACCCTCCAAGGCCTTTACACAGAGCTCTGACTAAACTTCCTATAAAATCAATCCAGCCTTTTCACCACTTTTGACAGGGCGTTCTAATATTAATCCACTCTCCTTGTCAGTCAGCTCCACTAACAAAGGCTTTAATGAGCTTTAACCAGGCATAATAAACACTAGGTGGAGGATTCCTGGACCCCTTTGGAAAATACCATCCTGGCCACAGATAAAAGGCAGGCATCACTGATTTAGAAAAATAAATGCCAACAGCTGCCAACCCTGGAGGTGGTGGGGTGGGGGCTGAGTGGTGAATTGCGTTCCCTCGCTGTCGAGAAATGTGTATGTAAAGGAGGTAAGTTCTTTCCCTGGCTAAAAATGACCCAGTTTTAATGGCCCAGGGGGCTGCGCTTGCTGGAGCCGCTGAAGCGAAAAGCAAAGGCTAGCAGGCAAGTCAGCCTGAGGAGCACAGGCACCGCGATCCAGGCTGCAGGTAGCCTGGGCCTCTGTGAGGAAACGGTGTTTTGCTGTGTGAACAATGTCAAGCAGGTGAACCCTGCAATTATGCCATGCACAAAATACTACACGGTACGCCCTTTCTCCTGCCTCATTTCCGCAGCTCGGCCTCTGACTCACCACTAACTCTGCCCCACTTCAGCAGGAAAAGGAACGTCCCCCTGGGTTTGTTCACGCTGTGATTAGGAAAGCCTCAGACCTGCAATAGCAGGGGGTGCTGGAGGTCAGAACGGAATTGCATTGTGTAGGGGACAGAGGCCCCGGATGGGAGTAACAGGGGGTGTCTTTGGACAGGCTGAGGAGCACCGGCACAGATGGGGGAGGGAAGTTTGCTCACCTTCCACCAGTTATAGACCTGACTTGAGCCAGGTTCATTTACATGGAGCTGCTCTCCAGCCCAATGCGGATTCAGGTAACCAGCCCATTTTCATACATCCCAGGTAGCTGGGTTCCCTATGGAATCCATACAGGCTCTGAGCTACTGAAAGAGGAGGCTTTTGTTTTATCTGAGAGCAAGGCTAGCACCCGAGGTCTGCCCCATCACAGACATCCCTGCCCCGTCCCCAGATGTTCTCACTGCAACCTCTGGTGACCAGGGCCTCGCTCCTTGCCCAGTTCTTCCTCTGAGAAGGCTGCAAACAGACCACAGCAGCTGGTGGGGCAGACACTTTGCTTTTGATTCATTCATTAAGAAACAGGCCATGCCAAGACTGGGTGGAAGAGAAGGGGAGCTAAGACCACTGTTCCCTCTAAGCTGTGCACATGTATGCGTGCACACAGATCCTAAACCCCACGCACATGGTGAAACACCATGTGCACAACAATTTGCACAGACGCACAACAATTTGCACAGAAGACATTTTTTGTGCACACGGCCTGTCAAAAATTAGAGGGAACATTGGCTAAAACCAGGCAAAATCAGCCCTATTTTCCTATGTTTGCATCCGGGGCTCGTGTGGGGAGCATATCTAGGCCTGCATGCACAGAGGAACCGACATCGCAGCACTGCCTTGGCAGAGTCCAACCAGCTGGCATCACACACTAACAGCTGGGGCGTTACTGCCCACCTCACATTCGCACTGAGATTACTGCTGCAGAAGGAGCTAATTAAACCTTCTCTTCCTGGTCGGCCCAGGAGATAAGTCCGGCTAGATGGAAGCTAGGTTCAGCCACCATGCCTGACTATTGGACAGAGGGGAGAGAAGGACAACGATCCTTCTGCACCTCCCCAGTTTCATTACCTGCACCACCCAGAGCCCCTCTGCTTCCTCATACTCGGTTGTGTGAGTCGCACTGAGCTCCTGAGTGTGCCCACCCACAGCCAGCACAACTCTCCTTATTACCCTGCTGGTCACACTACTCAGGATTGCCCTCCTGACATCATGTGCTCCACCCTGTGTGCTGTATCTGCCGGTAGCCTCTCACTTTGTACTGCTATTGTAAGCCGTGTGGGTCATGGACTGTGTGTTAATTGTGTGTGTGTACAGCACCTCGCACCAGGGGGTGTTACTGTTAATAATAATTACTAATAATACACCATAATTTAAGAGCCAACGGTCAAAGTCCTTAGCTCAGCCATTACTTAGGTCAATGGGAATTTTGCTGAGTAGAAACCTCAGAGGCCCCTCTGCATCTAACCTTCATTGTGCATCTCCAAATTTACCTACATTTCCTTCTGCACACGCTTCGCCCACGATGTTCCGATAACCATCACTTTCTTAACTCAAAACCCATGGTCCCGCCCCCTCCTCCCGAAACCCAGCGCAGGCGCTATCCCTTAGTGAGTAATTTGCCGGAGCCTAATTTCAAGGTGTTGGAATGCAGCTGTTTTTGTTGCCAGATGTGTCTCAAAAAGAATACATCGTGGCTGGACTCTTTCAACGCCAGGAGAGGCTATTTTATGTTCTCCTCTCTCATTCTACAAAATCAAGCAATAGCTGGCAGGACTTTGTTCACATTTCACACACACCCCCTACTCTAATAGCAGCAATTCCCCACCACCCCCCTCCAAATCATCTCTGGGCCAAGAGCAAAGCCTGGATCATTTCATTCCAAGGGGTAATTTTTTATTTTCAAAGAAGCCTGTGAAAATAGAGGGTTGCAGTGGAAACGCCTTTGCGATGTTAACTGCAGCAGGGCCGCGCTAGCAGCATGCACATATACATATGTTATAGACATAGTATAATTTTGATGCTGCACATATAATCTATCAGTAAAATGTGGCTGCAGCATGTCAGTTCCCTATATTTTCCCCTGAATACCCTTTTAAAGGTTGTCATTTCTCCTGACAGGCCGGTAAGTGGCTTTCTTTGAGAGACGCTCCATGTCTCCCAGTAGCTTAAGTGCCACGTGCACCCGTGACATGTTGAAGCTGCAGTAACTATGCATTTTTTATTGAGTAAGCGAGTTAATGGGCATGTAAAACACACACAACTTGTCAGCACCGTTAGCTGCTGCTGCCGCTGCTGCTGCCTGGGGCTGAAGTCAATTGCACAGCCTCTCGCGCGCTCTCATTCTGGGGTTTTTCTCCCCCAAGCTTTCCTGGTTTTTTATTATTTTCAGAAATGTGTTGCTGAGGAGGCTGGCTCCGCTGACTCAGCTGTTTTCCTTGGTCCACTTACACCTGACGCATTAGCAGATAAGGAATCACCATATGGAGTGCTGCAGCTCCTTGTCGTTAAGAACCACGTTAGCCTCCCCTGGCTTGCAGAATGGCATTACCCTGTATCCCTCTCCCATGTGCCAAACTTTCCAGTGCTCGCTCTATCATCTGGGAATGGAATCCCAGAGAGCACCCTCTGCAGTAAAGAGGAACAATCCATCCCCACTGCCGTACTGAGGTTTTTTTAATGGGGAAGTTGGTCTCTTCCTTTTGGGCTAGGTGCATTATACAGTTGTACCTTTCATGAAGGCTCTGTCCAGGCCAGGACATAGGGAGACCCTGTGTGGTGACAGCAGACAGCGTGCTGTGATTAGTTAATCCAGAAGCTAGAGGGACAAAGAGAATCAAAGGGCCTGTCTGTGACAAGCAGCTTGAATCTTGCAGCTATGCTCATTGCAACTAGAGCAGGTAAAAAAAATAAATTATCCTCTTCTGGAGAATCAACAAGAATTTCCCAAGTAACTGTAATTCAAACCAAGTCCTGACTCATCCCCCTTCTCCCAGGAACACAACAGCCTGTTAGCTTTACCACTACCCTCCTGGTTAGGCCAGCCCTGCAGTGCAGGTGCCTACTATATTCTACAATGAAGGGTGCAGACAAATGGAAACCCAGGGAGATCTAGGGTGCAACCTGCAGTTTGCGTCCTCTGTATTACAGAGTTGGGACTTGCCAAGTGTACAAGCCCCAGGGAATATGCTCCATCTTGAGCCAGGCAACCAAGCCACAGAACATAGATATGTCTGCAAAGCGCCATGTATGTCTATCATGTGTGTGATTTTGCAATGCCCACAGATGGAAACGATGATCTAAATGTATATTAATTAATTAACTAATTGCCCCATCTTTCTCTGCGACCTTTTGGCAGGGATTTTCTGAAGCATTCAGTGTTGGCCTCACTCTTCTACCATTGAGGTCAACGGCGGTTGTATCATTCACTTGTCACATTAATGGAAGCAGACTATGGCCAATGCTGAGTGCTTTGGAAAACCCCACACTCTCTCTCCCCAGGCTGCACCTCTATTTTGCAGACAAGCATGGCTGAAGTCAATATTTATGGAGCTTTAGTGAGGCCCTGATGAGACTGACCTCACTGGATTGTCACTAGAAGAAGTGCCAACATTGCTAGAAAGAGAAGGGTGGAAGTGGAGGAGTTAGTTCTAAAAATATCTCTTGAAAAGACAAACAATGGGGACATCTACGTCTGTTGAGAAGACAAAGCCATTCCTTCCCAAATCGGAGGCGGCACTGGAGTATGTTGAGCACTTCAAATACCGGGTAGCATGATTACAAGAGATGTTACACATCAGTTGGATAGAACTGGACTTGTGACTGCTGTTCTAGCAACGCCAGCCACATCTGGAGAAGCAAAGGTATAACTGTGAATGTACAATGAAATTGCTGCAGTCTCTCGTCTTCAGCATCTTGCAACATGCATGAGAGACATGGACATTAAGGAAACAGGATATACAGCGGCTTCTGCCTTTGAACTGAAATGTTACAGGTGATTGCTGCACGTGAGCTATATCTTTCACACAACTAATGAGGAAGTGATCAGCCTGATTTACCTCCTAACCAGAGTGATACCTGATAGCGTCAAGACAATCAGACAAAGAAAACTTGAGTTTGTGGGAGATGTGAGTCAACGAGCAACATGAAGACTGCTGAGGCAAGTCTTGCAGGGACTTATGCTAGGTGCCGGGGCAGAGGCCATTACAGACCCGTTTACACTCAGATGTCGGGAGTCAAGCCGTCACGACCGCATGTTAACGGGCCGCGGGTTAAGAAGGCCATGCTGAAATATCTTAAGATATCTATATATACACATGTATAATTATCTAGGGTTACATACGTATTCACAGCATCCCAAATACTGCAGGCCTATCTGTTAACGGCGCTTTGCAAGAATATAAATTCAAATGTGTAATCTAATCAAAAGATTAAATACGCAGTAAATCACTAAAACTTTGAAAAAGTACCAGTTTAAGCATGACAATGACTAAGCGTGCGGGATACGTCTTTACCAATATCAGCGATCGAAAGGAAAAGGAAACGCCAGTAGGCCTACAACACGTTTCCGCTCCGCACTTCCTGTCAATTTCTATGTCAGTGAGTTAGTGAGCCAGTCTGCAGCGCTACAGAGCAAGTTCCTGTACCGCGTGTTAACGAGTCTCGCGTGTTAAATAGGTAGCACTGGGAGGCCTGGTGCTACCGTGTGTTAAGTGGATTTACGCGTAAACGGGGCACCCGCAGCACATGTGGTTCAGGTGGCAGTGTGATGTACTTCTTAAGGTGGTGTAAAGACTGTGAAATGTGGAAGAAGATTGCAGGCCAAGGACTCCCGTGTGCTGTGTTTACTGTTCATTGTGATGCAACTTGCCTTGCACTATGAGAATAATAAATAAAACAGTAAGGGTGTGTGGATTCCTGGTAATTTGCTTGCCCAGCTAAGCATCACCCTGCCTTTCTGTAGCGAATATTCAGTGTGCAGCAGATGCTTCTGTTTACCCATGAAAAACAGGTGAACACATTCCAGTGAGAAGAGAAACATGCTACCTCCTTTGTTCTTCAGTTGGCACGTCCCTAATCCTGGAAGAAGGTGGAGTCACCTCACGATGCCAGTCTGTCAGTCTAAGAAACCCTCCTCTGAAGTTTTCCTTCCTTATCTTTTTGTGAGAGGATACTACTCCAGTCAAAATGTGAATTCTGTGAGCAGGCTCCTTCCCTCAGTTACCCTGATAAAGCACTGGACTTGCTTTGCATACACACCACGGTAACTGACCACAGAATTTGGCTCTACACCTTGAAGTCCAATGATTCATGTTATCACCTGGACAGATTTGGTTCCAGATTCTCAGCTAGTGGAGATTGGCAAAGCGCCTTTGAAATATGCAGAGCTGAGGAGATGGCCCTTTATATTTTAGTATAAAGCAGAAAAGAATTTAAAAAGTAGACATTGAAATCAGAGGGAACACACAGGGATTATCATTTGAATTGGTCTAACAACCTGCAGGATCCATTATTTGTGCTTAATTATATGGGAACTGGAACTGCAAATATTTACTCAAAATTAATACCATGTAGTCATCAACAGGAAGTCCCTGGGCCATTTCTTAAGGATCACCTTAATATTGTCTGCCTGGGAAGAAGGTCCTGAGTGGGCATTACAGTAGCTGTAATGTTATAAACAAATCTAATGGTTTGCTTTACTTTTCCCCTCAGCAGAACTCTTAATTATGTATCTTGCAAATGTGCTTGGAAAATGGATTAGATGCACCAGCTGTTTACTACCATGGCAGAGCCTTTTCCGAAGCATTTGTAGTGGCTCCCAAGTATTATCCACGTTCCCTGCTCTGGCAGTGCAAACATGTGATCAGGAAGGACCCGCTTTGGTTCAATGTGAAGATTAGCTTGGGTTTTGTAGACCAGACGAAAGGTATTTTGCTTGAATCAGTCACAGCTGTCTCTGTTCATAAGTAAGGAATTGGGACAATTTATGCAAGGTTGGTTTACTTTGTTGGGTATGTTGTTTTGCAGGAGGATGGTGGGCGAGAATACAGGAGAATTTAAAAAACAAACCAACAAACACATTAGAGGAATTTATCTCAGAAGCAATAGCTGACGTGAGGTGCGTCAGGGCAAGGGAGAGCAAGCAGGCTGGGGATTTTGCAACGTGCATAGACAGGAAGGAAGAACATCAAAAACCAAAGTGTTGGCATAGCAGCAGAACACGGCATTGCTTCCCCTCTTTCCCAATGCACAGAGTACTCTAGAGATGGGGACACAGAGAGAGACCCCACACATGCACCCATTCCACAGGCTTGTCCTCTGAGTCAATTTCCAGAGGTTTCCCTGCTTCCCTACTACCTGGCACTGACCCATCCTAGACTAGAAGAGGGCGGTGTTCAAAAGCATCTGGAAAGCAGGAATAAGAGACAAACGGGAGGTAGAACTGTCAACAATAAGAGTAAAACCCGTGTGTGCAAGAGACAGAATCTTCTCTGGGTGCTGTCGGAGACTGTGGAATGAACTCCCCCAAGAGCGCAGATTTGTCACACACCTCACAACTTTCCAGTGCAAATGCACGACACATTTGTTTGACCTCGCCATCTATACTATAAACACATAGCAACGGGTACATTTAACAAATAACCCACCAAAACAAGACACTCCACACTTCTCCCTGTGGGGAGCGAACAAAAAAACACGTGTCAGCTGTGTAGTCACACTGCCTAATGCACTACTGGAAGGCGCACATGGTGATGAGCATGATATAAAAAGTAGACTAGGTGATCTGGCCTTTTCTGCCCAGAATAGCATGGGTCTGCTCCTAGAGACTCTATTCTATTTTAATGCTTCTGCTGCTGCACTGGAAAGCCTCTGAAGACTCCAATGCATCAAAGGGCATTGTTTTCTATTGTTGTTTCAATACAGTGCTGCCCATTCTGCACTCGGCCAATGTGAGTGATCAATGAAGATCATCTGTAAATTATGGAGAATAATGCAGCCAGGTTCTGAAGGGCTGGATCCTGCAGCGAGGGGAAAGGGTGGGAGAGTAAGCTCATTTTGGAAAGTGTAAAATAAAAAAAGAAGTTTGGGTTGTAACTGAGCATCATCATTCTCATCGTGGCCTCATTTTAACTAGTTGAGGATGACGGTCTCCCATGTCATGGTCTAAATCTGTGTTTTTCAACCTGTGGTCCATGAAGCTCTGAAGATCCGCAGACTCAAGGATATCAGTGCCACCTTGATCTTTTGATAGTATTTTTCCCTAAAAATATCCTCTGATAAATTTAAGTACAAGATTTTTAAAGTGACTGGTGATTCTGGGTGCCTCAATTTTGGGGTGTCTAGTACGAGGCCTGATTTTTCAGAAAGTGCTGAGCACCGACCTTCTGAAAATCCCATCTCCAGTTGGGCACCTTATGAACTGATGATTTCAAAAAAATCTGTCATTTCTTTGAAATCTTTGGCCTCAATCTGTTTTCTCTGTCATTTAGCTAACCATGATTTCTGAAACTCAGCCCAGGGTTTGAAAAAGTTTGTTAAGTTTTGTAAAAGTTTCATCAAGAGAATCTGAGCCAGGTCCAAGCCAGCCTGGACCCTCCCTTCTAATGTGCTTGATCTGACTTATGATTTGGCACTGAATGTATATACAATGGTTTCATTGTCTGAGTTTCATGTTGAGATTTTGGCTTCATTCAAACTCTCAGGAGAGAGCAATTCCCAGGAGCAAAGTCAGGCGGAAAGGTATGAACCTATGGGAACTGAAATCAGAAAAAAGATTTGCATGAACCCTTGCAAATCAAGGCTGATGCATTTCATGGAGCTCTATCAACATCCTTTCACTGTTTGTAATGAAGCAATGCCCAAGGCAGTCACTTTGGTGTATGCTCCTGGGTCACCAGGAACATGAGCACAGCTCTAGGAATAATAGTGAACGGCACAGCCAGAAAAGGGAGCTCAAAATAATGTGTTTTTACGTAGGTCACACCTTTTTATATGGTGTGATGGGGCATGAGACCTTTCCTAGACAGCTTCCCTTTCAGCACCCCTCCCCAGACCCCAGCCCATCTTGCCCCTCTGATATTGTCATCAAGAGAGACGGAGTGTTGCCCTATTAACAACAGGGCTGGGGGGACACATGTGAGTCAATGCTGTGGATGCTGTGAGCATTCCCTGCAGCTTGACCCAAAATGTCCCTGTCTCCCTGTGGCAGCAACTTAGGAGGACAAAACCCAGCCAGCAAGTGCCCTGATCCCAAATTTGTGGTGCTGAAGAAAGGTGCTAAGAACCCACCATAATCAACTGCACTGCCCTGAAAGTGGTTGATATGTTAGACAGCTGCTACCCACATTCCTCCATGTCTTGGCTCATCTCCCATATTCATCTCCAATGCAGACAAGGAGCCATCCTTTAAATAAGCTCCCGAGGACACCCATTAATAAAATGCTACTTATCTCTCCATGCTCTGAAATAGCTAGGTGGGCAGTGCACTATAATGGAACTTTTAGCTCAAGTAGCAATGACTTTGACTGTGCAAAATTGCAGTCTATTCTAGCCAAATTAACTGGTAATGCTTGCATTAGTGCAAAATCCTCCATCAAACCATGAAGGCTGTCATTAAAAACACTCAAGGCCAAAAAATATGGGGGGTGAGGAAGGAAGAACCCTGCACAGTGAACAACTGGAGAGGATGATTTTCCAATGACTTGCTCCTCACATCATCCTTTGTGTGCAACCCACTGCCCACTTTGCCCAGGAGCAAAAGACAACAGCTGAGGGGAAAGGCAGTGGGGAATCTGGCCCAAATGCATCAATCTGGAGAATTGAATGTCAGATCTGAACAAGAATTTCCCTGTTACTATAGACCCTGCATCCTGTTGCTATAGCCACACAGTTCCAGTACAGAAAACAGAGTCCCTTTGTGCAGGACAGGTGGGATCAGGGCTGCACGTGGCTTCACACTGCTCTGTACATTCCTCAGCTCCAGGCAGACCTACTGAATTCACACTGGCCTTTGTTTAACACCAGGCAGAACAGAGTCCAGCACTACCTCTTCCTCTCCAGTCACACAGCCACGGTCAGCTCCCTTGCAGACTTTCCCTCTTCGTGCTGTGTAGGCAGGAGGCAAGCAAGCTGCATACATTAACATTTCTTTAATTCTATCAGTGCTTCTGGAATACACTGAGTCACAACTCAATGGGTTTCAAACCGGGTGAACTGTCAGGCTTATTCAGAAATGCCATTTCTACTTTGCTTCCTTAACAGGACGAGTGTCTGGGCCATTCTGGGTGTCAGCAGTGGCTGCGGCTCCCTCCACTTTCTGGAGCCACTGCAGATCTGCTCCATGCACTTTTTCTGTGCCCAGCACTCACACTGACTAATGAGACTTTCTCTGGACATGCAAATAGGCTTAATCATAATAGACTGGCAGACTAGCCTTTCTAGCTAATATTAACTCTACCTGGTCCCCAGCTAATTGGTGCAGTGTTCAAACTATCTGCTGCTTCCAGGGTGCACTTTCAGGGGCCACTGCCCTACAGGGTGAATGGACATTGGCTAAAGACCAGGGCTGGGTGTCAGGCGTCCTGGGTTTTAGTTCTGGCATTGCCACAGACTCATGGTGAGACTTTGGATAAAGTTATATGATCCCTCTGCGGTGGAGGGTAGCTTTTTTCTAAGCCGTTCACTGTGCTAAGCTCTGTGGTATCTCCATGCTCATCTTCCCCATCTGCAGAGTAGGTACGATACCTAAGAAGGCTATCTGAGGCTGCAATAATGATTGTTAGAACACTAGAGGATCTCCAAATGGATGAGAAGAACAAAGTGCCATTGAGACAGTCCTGGAGCCTTCACTTTCCAGCTGCCCTGCAGGGAAGAATTTGATCCAGTGGATGCTAAGTCTCCAGGTTTGCTTTATTAACAAAGCAAAATAGAAAGTTTACTGGGTCCCAATCCAAAATGAACATCAATCATTAGGCAAATAGCACAACAGCACACACACACACACACACCCGTCCCCAAGATAGCACTGTGATGTTTTCAAGGCACCTAAAATCGTTTGGGAGGATGATGTTACAAACAGATGTTAGTAGCATGGGACCTGGCCCGGTGCCTATTGCAGTCAGTGGAAAGACTCCCATTGATTTCAATGGGCACTGGATCTGGGCTATAGTCCACAGTACTTTGCTTGAGTAGGAGGTCTAGAGTTGGGGTGGTGACAACTGCTCACTGGAGGCTGTATTACCCCGCTCTGGGAGCTCATTCAAGACCAGCTACTGAACCGTGCCCAGCAGTCTAAGCAGTTATTACGGTTTATCTGTTATAGGCTTGTAACACCTTGGAGCCCCAGTCCTGGAGCAGGCTAGGCACTGGGCAAACACAGAAGAAAAAGATGGTCCCTGCCCAACAGTCGATCTTGGGGCATGAGGAGGGAGGCAGGGTTGTCAGCCTGTACCCTCATGAGAAAATCCTAACTGGCTCTTCCCACAGCAACCGAGCAAGGAACACCAGCTGCAGAAACCTAATTGAGAAATTAAAATAGGAAAATCAGGGGATGGGCATTTTTGGTGCCTGGGTGTTAATGATCACATTTTGTTATGCCAGCTCTTTCACGGCTAAAAGCTTCTCTCTTTCTCTTCCACAAGGGGGAATTGAGATCCTGGTTGCATTTTCCCTAACACACACATTCTGTCATTGCTAGAATGCTGTCTTAGTTACAGGGCTTTTTGGTTTTTTATTTTAATTCAGGCAGATCAGTATGGGGGAGTTGTCTATTAATAGGTGTTCCAGGAAGCTTAAGCAACTCAAGCAGAAGAAAACCTAGAAGAAACTAAAGAGGTTCTGATGGAAAAATGTGCTGAAATCAAATGGGGCTTAATTAGGAGAACATGACTTTCCTATTAATGCTCCCCATCCATGTGACACAGGCAAAGAGAGAGGGGAAAAAAACTGCCTAAGAGCTTATTTGTTTTGCAATTACGGATGAAATAAAAAATTACTTGGTCTAATTAGACCTCTTTTAGTAAGAGAACCATGCAAAATAAACTCCATTTCATTATCAAGTCCAACACAATTCTCTCTTGCGTTTTATATGTTTAAGTGAAAATGTGGAGGGTCAATTTGCTATGTAAATTTCCACAAATTTGGCTAAACTAAAACGATTAACCTAATGTGTATGCAAATTATCTTAATTGATGACTTCTCTTGGTAACTTTAAAGAGAGGGAGGGGTTGTGGAAATTATTGCAATTGTGACAATTCTCTAAAGCATTTCTTTGCGCAATAAAGAAATTATATCTTGACAAATTAAAGAGAATATAATGAAATCAGATTAATTAATGCCAAGACCAATTAGCACATGCAAAGAGAGAGAGATTTAGGGAATCAAGATTTGCTATTAGATGATTCCAAGAACTCATCAGCCTTCACAAAGATAGCTATATATATATATATATATTTCCATTACAGAGACAATTAGCAAGCTCCTTGCTTACGTTTCATTTGCTTTTGGAATGAACAAAAAGGCCAAATGCTGGAACATGGAGAAAATCTGGAATGAAAAGTAATTTTCCCCACGGAAACGCGGATGGAATCCTCATCCTTCAGCGGCTGAGGCAGCTGCCTGGCTGTGCCACAGCTATTGCGAGTGAATCCGAGGGTGAGAGTAGTACGCGCCGTCTGCTGCTTCCCTGCATATGTGCAAGTTTGGTCCAGTGGATCCAGAAGATAGATTGATTCATTAGCCCACCTACATTTGCCGATAGCCCATAGTGAACTGTAGATAGTTGGCACCCTACTGCTTAGGGTCTGCTGCCTTTGCCCGCCCTGTATAGATGACACGTTTTTTTAAACTATTATTGTGCTTTATAAGCTCCCCCCAAAATGTGGTCCACAAGCAATCGCTCTGTCACTGATCCATCCAGCCCAGCATCCCATCTCTGGCAATACTCACTACCCAATGTGGAGGAACATGAAAAGAAAAACACATTGAGTCTGCCCCGCTATTTGATATTCTACCATGGTGCGGTGGAGATGTCTTCCTTCCCCCTAACAGTTAATATTTTTAAGCATGAGGCTCTATGACCCTTGCACTTTTTATCACAGCTAAGGTCATTATTCTTATGCATATGGGTTTCTAGCCTTTTATGGGAACTTGCTAAGATATTTGCCCTAATAACATCCTGCTGCAGTTAATTCCACAAGTTCATTATTCAAAGCATACACAAACATTTATCCCAATAAACTTTCTTAAGAAATGCAATTGAAAGTGGTATTTTTATCACCTGTTTCTAGTGGTAACAGAAGCATTACAACACAATGAGAGACTGAAGTGGAGGGGTGCTGTTAGTTTAAATATAGAGACATACTAGTAAAGGAACCAAACGACCCAAGTCTTTGCTGCCTTGCACCTTGTGAAATTATTTACACCAGTGCAAAGTGCCCTGCCCGGGTACATGGCAATGGAGAATGAGGCGCAAGGCTGGATTCTGTATAAATCAGGAGAAAAGGCACTGAAGGCAGTTGATGTGCACTGCTGTAAAACTGGGGTGAGTGACATTATAATCAGGTGCCAGAAGTAAACATCAGGAATGTATTTCCAGCACCATCCCCATTCCTTCCTGGCTCCCTTAATGCACTTCTGTTTGTCTGAGTTGATCTCCATTAGTTCTTCCTCTGTTCTTCTGATATCATGTTAAACGAGGGACCCCGTATAGGAGGCATGTTTTGCTGCAGCCTCAGAAGCGGAGATTCTTTTTCAATATGGTAGAGTTCCAAGCTGAGCTTTATCTCCATAGCCATGGATTGAATCATTACAGCCTGCAACGTGCTCTTACATTTCATGATATGTCAATCCCGGGCTCGCGCTCTCCCGGGGGGACGTGGTACTGTGCAGCCTCCCTGCGGCTGATTGAAGAGCAGCTTTGATGGACTCTGAAGTGAGTCGTGTTTGGTCTGCTCCACGTGGAAGAAGGGTTGCAGTAGTTGCGGGGTCTAGCTGCGGGGTGGAAAGGCTGGTGTGGTGAAAAAACTGGAGCAAGATGCAAAGGCCTTTGCTGAACAAGGGAAGGGGGCAACAAAAAGCTCAAATAAATATCCCTTCTCTAACTTGCATCACAGCCACCCTCGAAATAGCATCAGCCAGAGGGCGGGGAAGACAAAAATCTGTCCCCGAGCAATAATGTTACTGTGTGCGGTGTTGGGAGCACTTTGTGTTGGCAGACAAGACGACAGACTGATGTCCGTGGCAAGGTACAGAGGGGTAGAGCATGGCTGAATTTAAGGAGTAAAAGCATTTTCACAAGGTAGAAATAAAGGCCCTAGTCCATCAAAGCGTTACACATGTATTTAAGTACGTGAATGATTCCATTAAAGTCCTCAGGACTCTCCTGTGTCTAAAGATGAACACGAGCTTCAGAGCTTTGCTGGATCGGGGGCCAAACCGGACAAACCCCCTTGACCCTGTGCTCCGGGAGTCTGACTTGCACGGTCTCTCTGCAACTGCTGCGTACCCCACGTCTCTCTTGGAGAACATTAATTACTTTCACACTGACAGCGATGACTAAAATTTCCCTCGACCACCACTGTAAAATGCACATGATGCAATGAAAATAATTACCAGCAACGCTGCATGTAATATCCTTCTTGTGTCGCCTCTCTCTTGTTGGTAATAAAGCTACATAACAAATTAACTGTAAGGGAGGGCCCGTTTATTTACCTTGTAATTAGACTGTGCTGGGAAATGCTTAATATAAAATGTCACAGGGAAGGGCATAAATTACTGATTGTCGAATATAACGTGGTCTCAGCACAGCACGCCGGCTCCTTCCCATGCAGCCGTGCGGGCTGTGGTGCAACACTTTCTGATTCTTTTGGAGATGGCCTATAGCATTCCGCTTTCCAGGGGTGAATGGGACTTTGGTGACTCCCCTCTAACAGCCAGCGGAGTCATGCTGCCTTGTCTGTCCATGTTAGATTCTTATCTGGCTCCCTTACCGTAGTGCCTGCGCCCCTCATAATCCAGACTGTATTTAGCCTCACAGCCCCCTGGGGAGGCAGGGAGCAGCTATTATTCCCATTGCACAGACTGCAAACTGAGGCTCAGAGACACAAAGTGACTTGATCTAGGTCATGCCAGGGGTCTGTGACAGAGCAGCAAATTGAAACCAGGCCTACTGAGTCCCAAGCTATTACGCTAAGCCCCGGGCCTTCCTTCCGCTCTACTTCTGTTGGGCAGGGAGGAAGAGGCCTCAGACAGACAGCCACACAACGTGAGGCTTGGCCTCCGGTCACCCAGTGGCTCATAGTTGCTCCTTCACAGCTCCCAGCCCCTTCCTGTGTGAGTAAGGGATGGTGACAACAGCCAGCTGCCGCCATCTCCCTCCACACCCTCAACAGGCAGGTCTGCTGTTGCAAGGTATAATGCTGTTGCATCAGCTGCAGGCCTGAGGTGTGTTGCAGCCCTGGGCAGAATGCCCGGGAGCAGGAGGGGTGTGAGTCCCAACGGAAGACACATTAGACCTGACAACTGGCCAACACAGTAGCTCCTGCAACTGTAGTTAAGACAAAACCTAAGATGCATGAGAATTGTTCTTGGGTTTAATCTGTGGAACTGGCAGCCACTGGATAGTGCTGAAGCAAATAGCTTGGAAGGATTCTAAAGGACGAGAAGCTTATATGCATGAGAGCTGCATTAGGTGAAGTTAAAAACACAACCCTTGGGTCCCGTCTTTACACTCTCTGCACCCGTAACACATCATCATCTGACTGGGTCCCAGTCCTGCGGGGGATGGTTTGGGGGGTTTTCTGTTTTGGTTTGTTTACTCTCAGAGCTGTGTAACAGTCCTCACTTGGCATTTGCTTGGCAAGTGTGGCCTAGTGGTCACGGCTGCAACGCGTGGCTGGCAAGGGGGTTGTCATCTGCAAACTTTGCCACTTCACTGTTCACCCCGTTTTCCAGATAATTGATTTATGTTGAACAGCACAGATCCTAGTGCAGATCCTTGGAGGACCCTGCTATTCACCTCTCTCCACTGTGAAAACTGACCACTTATTTCTACACTTTGTTTCCTGTCTTTCAACCAGTTACTGATCCATGAGAGAACCTCCTTCTTATCCCATGGCTATTTAATTTCCGTAAGAGCCTTTGGTGAAGGATCTTCTCAAAGACTTTCTGAAAATCCAAGTACACTATATTGACTGGATCACCCTTGTCTACATTCTTGTTGACATCCTCAAAGAAGTCTAATAGATTGGTGAGGCATGCTTTCCCTTCACAAATTCCATGTTGACTCTTACCCAACAACTCATGTTTGTGTGTCTGATAGCTCTGTCCTTTACTATAGTTTCTGCGAATTTGCCTACTACTGAAGTTAGGCTCGCTGGCTGGTAACTGCCAGGATCTCCTCTGGAGCCCTTTTTAAAAATCAGTGTTATATTTAGCTACCTTCCACTCATCTAGCACAGAGTTCCCTCTTCTCTTAGGAACCTGCAAGTTTGGTCAGGTAAATTCCAGACACCACTAGCTGCTCCTGACTGTGGGCAGCAAAGAAGGGGGAAAAGAAGACAGGCTTTATGGTGACCTTTATTGTGCATGGTGACCAGATACCACAGTAATGGGCGCAAGATCAGCTTACATTCAATTGCATGGAAAAGGCATTCCTTTGAAGCATGAGGTTGCAGGCTGAAGGATACCAGACTGGCTGAACTTATGGTCTGCTCAAGCCTGAAACGTCCAAACTTCTGAATAATTGAGTCTCTTTAGAGGACTGACAACTAGGTCAGTACTGTATGATGAAGTGCACTCAGAGACGGGAATTTTCTGAAGGCATTATCTGAGCTGTTAAGATATTTGAACCATTGAATGAGCGTTATTGTAGGCATTATGTTACCATTCTGCTAAAGTTCATGTCTCCGATGCATTACCTCATTCTTGCCATTCAGAGGGGGGAGAAAAAAAGGTCACTTATAAAAAAAAGAAAGAAAGAAAGAAAGAAAGAAAAAGAAAAAAAAAGGCTGTGGGTCCAGACAGCACTATAACCTGCCTGCTGCCGGATGGGAAATGCTCTTTATGAAGTGGCAAGTAACCTTCAATCAGAGGGTGCAAGCAGACTGATCCCTCTGCACTCAGCTGCAGAGAATTCAGACTATGGCTCCAGCCCAGCTAATGGGATCTGAGCAGGAAATAAAGCAGGGAGCTTTATAAAGGTTTACAACTTTGAAGCAGAAGATGGAGAGCAGGAGTTCGAATGAGCCAGGCAGTATTCTCGCTGCTGACTCGGGGGTCTTGCTGTTCTCTTTCTTTGGTTGCCGCACGCACCGGTAAACAATTGGAAAAGGCTTCCTGATACTTGCTGGACTCACAGAGACTGGCGGGTCCTTCTCCCCCTCTCTTAGCATCTCTGAATGGAGTTGGAGAATTGGTTGTTTTAGAAGCTGAGGGAGCATCGATGGTGCAAAGCAACACACTGCCTGCCTCCCACCTCCAGCTCTCCCAGCTTCCTTCAAGTACAGACCCGCATCCCACTGCTTTACCAGTCCTGGGTTTGCCCTGCCCAGCTCTGCCGACTGGGAGCAGGTAATGGGTATCTGATGCTTCTGGAAAGGGTATGCTCCAGGCACTGACCTGGCCTCATCAGACGATGCTCACTGGCTGATGCAGCAAAGTCACGCCCAAGAAGTACCAGTTTCAAAGTGCTGCCTCCAGAAGCCAGACAGGGACAATGGAGGCCTCGAGTGGCGGATGTCACTGTTGGCAACAGAGCAGCACCTTCCGGCGGTTCCGACTCCTGCCCTCATCTGCACTCAGAAGGGGCGTTCACTCAGCCCAGTCCCATGCAGAGACCTACTCCTCACCTCCCTGCCAATGTGTGTCTGGATCGTTCCTGCCCCGAGTTCCATGTTGAGTGACCCAGAGCACAAATCTCATGCCTTATGGAGAAGGAGCGGAATGATTCATAAAGAAGCTTGAGGAAGGATGTAGAAAGCAGGGGACGTGTGAGGAGTCAAGCACCACACACACGCATGCACACACACACACTCGTGTGTGTATATATACACACACATACATATATGGCATTGCATGGCTCTGGTGGCTTTCAAGGAGAGGTCTGCCCTCCTCCCTCTTTTCCCCCAAAACATAGCAGAGCCTGGAGGGTTGCAAAATGAAACCTTTTGCTCCATTTATTTCAGTGCAATTGACTCCATACTGTGTATCCCAGTTTACTGGTACCTTGATAGCAAAGCAGGTTCTTTCCATCTCATTGGCATTATGCATGAGCTAAGATACAAAATGAGCAAACATGCTGGTTGGATAAACACCCTGAAGAGGTTCGTTCTTTCTTTCTTTCATTTTTCTCCTCTTCATTTTTTGGCACAGTTCATCATCCACCTAAACAGCAGCAGCAAAGAAGTGCTTTGTCTTCCAATCACCAGGATAATTCATTCTCTCTCTCCTCCCCCAGTTTGCAGCACTATTTGTTAAACTGTGAAACATTAAAGAAGGGGGAAAAATGACGTGCTTTTTCAACTTTGCCTCTCTAATGCCTTCGTTAATTGAACTCATCAGCTAAAATCATTTGTGTTGGGGAGGGGGATTAAAAATAGAAGGAACCGATCATATGCAGGGGAAATAACTCAGATGTGAAAATACTTCAGACTAGGAGATTGCACTATTTATTCACACAACTGTCCTGCTGTGCTTCTGAAATACAGTGATTTAATGAGATGCTGCAAAGGTATTTGTTATTAAGAAATTCTGTCTCCGGTTATGCTCTTCTGTATGATTAGGACGGAGCCCAGCAGAAGTTCTGACTCGGCGCATTATTAAAGATTTACAGGTTTCCTTCCCCCCCCCCCCCCCCCAATTCCTGCTCCTGTCTTGGAAGATTTTTTTTTAAACCCTTTTTGAAACCAAAATTAAATCTTGTACAAGCTGAAGGGGGGCTTGTTTAACGCAGATGCTGAGCAAGCGTTAAGAAGAAATTAGAAAAGCATTCGTGTTAACAGATGTTCCTCCTCTCTGCCGTGGATCTGTGATGAGTGGGGCTGGGGAGCCCCAGCCCGCCTAGAACCAAGGAGGAGCCAGAGCTAGAGGCTGACAGGGGTTCAAAGACAAACATTCAATTCTTGCCTCCACCAAAGCACTAAGCTCTGGCCATCCACCTGAGCTGTCCTGGCTAAGCCCCTCTCCCCAGTCGGTGCCCCTGTGAAGCCACTGGGCGAGCCGCTGCGGCTTTTAGAGCTCATGTCCCTCCTTTCTAAATCCCAGCTCTCTTCTTCTCCTAATTCCATCTGCGTGGCCACCTTACAAATGTTGTGTCATTATTATTGTAATACAGCAGCATCCAGAGACCCCAACCAGGATCAGGGCCTCATGTGCCAGCCGCTGCACAAAGAGACAGTGAGAGACAGCCCCCGTCCACTCTAGATGGACAAGAGAGACAACGGGTAGGAGGCGAAACAGAGGTGCAGAGAGGGGAAGTGATTTGCACAAGGTCATATAACAGGTCCCTGGAAGAGCTGGCTCCAACTCCTATGCACTGCCCATTGGACCACACTCCTCTCTATCATAAAAGTCAGAACTTTGCCTCTTCACGGGACTGGATAAGCATTAAGTGAGTGGTGGGAAACCTGTGCCCTGCAGGCCTCAGGCAGCCCATCAGGGTAATCTGCTCGCAGGCTGCAAGATAGTTTGTTTAGATTTGCACGGCCACCCACAGCTCCCAGTGGCCGCAGTATGCCATTCCTGGCCAATGGGAGCTGCGGGAAGTGGCACAGGCCGCAGGTTGCCCACTACTGTATTAAGTACTACAACCCCTGGAAGGCAGGGAGCTATGATCCTCATTGTGTAGATATATGAGCTAGGACACACAGGGGGTAAATAACTTGACCAAGGCCATGGAAGAAGTCAGTGGCAGAGTTAGGGTTGGTGCTCGAGGGTTTCTGGCTCTGAGTCCCATGCACAGACCTGTAACATGATGCTCCTATGCAAATACTTTTAGCCCACGGTTACCTTGAATATGCCCACCCTGCCTAAACCAAAGAGCCAGCCAGAAGAGGGAGTATTAGTCTGCTAAAACACCCTGCCCAGTTCCCAAAATCACGCTGAGACTGCCAAACACCAGAGCATAAAGAACGGCACAAACACCCCCAGTGAAAGCAAAGTCATTATCGGTACCACGTCGAAAACACTGTTCTCTTCCTCCTTCATCTGTCTGAGATATGATCAATTAGCTCCCATTAATTGAGTGTCAAGTCTGTCCTCAGGCCTGGTCTCCCACGCGGGTAATTCAGACCTGGCACCAGCTCACATTGTCTTGTAGCCATTGGGAGAAACTCGTGGGCGACTTGGAATTTCAGCAGCAGTGTGAGTCTCCCGCCATCTGGCAGGGACTCTGCAAACCCGGCCCCCATCTCTGGTGTGCCAGATGCATTACAGAGAAGGAGAAGGGGCAAGCTAGTCCATTAATACTATGGGAGAGGACAAGACAGTGTGGGAGGTATTTATACTATTGGCTCAGACACAGGCACATGCATGTACACACATGTTCACTGCATACATGCACACCCTTCTTGGTTCCCATTGCCCTCCCCAGGCCTCAGCCCTGGCTTTCAGGGGGCAAGTCATACTCTCACTGATACGTGAACATAGGTAACTCAGCAGAATGAGGCTGTCAACACAAAGTCATCATTTGGATCCAGAGGGATCTGTGATGCTGCAGAAATCTCCTTGTGTAAGAAGAGAGAGGGATTGCACTATCCCAGACTTCACTGAGTGACAGATACTGTTAAACATGGACCTTTCCATTGGTGATTACTGTGGTTTATTAAGATCTTATGATATAAGTAGAATTTTCCAAGCCCTGAGCTCATTCCAGTGGGGTGCCCTGTGGGGGTTTTATCATAGCAGACTCCCCACGCCTGACAATCACGACTGATCCCCATTTGACTATTAATCCACAAGGCCATCTCTGATTCTCCCATTCAGTTCCTCATTGTGGAGTAGAGATGGTCAGAAAAGTTGTGTAGAACAAAAAATTTCCAACAGAAAATGCTGTTTTGGCTAAACCAAATAATTTTGCAAAATTGTATCAATGTTCACAATATTTAGTTTTAAAAAACTGGAAAAAAATACATTTTAAAATATCAAAATGTCCTGATTTGACACTGTTGAAATGAAAGGTTTTGATTTTGACATTTCAAAGCAACTTTTCATTTTGAAATATATTTTACTTTCTAAAAAAAATAAAAAATAAAAATAAATAAATTAAAAAGGGTCAAAATCACCACAAAGCATATGAAAATTATTGAAAGTAAAAGGTTTGATTGATCTGAAACAAATGTTATTGTTGTTTTTCATCATTTTGTTTCACAAAATGTTTTGAAATTTTGGCTCTTTGTCCCAATTTACAATGGGGAAAAAATTCAAAATCTTAAAATGTTGAATGAAATGGAAAATCCATGTATTGACCAATGAGATCATGGAGTCCGCTCAGTACCATGCCACTGGGTGAAGGCAGCTCATGGGATGTCCTGCGTCATGAAGCATCGAAGGACTAGGTTTAGGATTTTATTCTCAGAGCCAGGCCTCACCTCAGATGTACTGGTGAGAGGCACCAATAACTAGCAGAGTAAGCTCGGGGGAGCCAGCCAGGAACTCCTGAGTTCTCTGCCAGTGACTCACGCCATGACCTTGGATGCAAATATATTTTAATGATCTAAGGCAGTGATTCCAGCTCTGCAACGTGTGCCCTGCAACTCGCTCCATACCAAATGGAAGGCGTGAGTCCAATACCTTCCCTCCTAGATAAGCAATGGAGGCGTCCCTCCAAACTATGATGGCTGCCCTCTTACAATCGGACCTCCCCAACCTGCTGTACTATGGAAACTACAAGCTGCTGCTTCTGCATCTGACCCACAATGGACGGGAAGGATAGCCTTGTCATTGGGACTTGAGACTGAGCTACAGGACATCTGCATTCTGTTTCCAGCTCGGTCACTGACTTCTTGTGCAACCTTGGGCAAGTCACTTATTCTCTCTGCGTCTCAGTTTCCCCATCAGCACTAAAAGAAGAATACTTATTTTCTCCCGCCCTTTTTTCTATCTAGCCTAGTTAGATTAGGGCAGACACTGTCTCTTCCCATGTGTATGCACAACAGAGCCCTGATCTCAGGTGGAGCCTCTGGGTGCTGCTGCAAAACAAATAAATAACAATAATGAAGAGCTTCTGCTGAGCCCCTTTTCCCTGACAATTTCAAAGACACTCCATGCAGCAGGTCTGCTCTGGTTTCTCTGCCAGAGCAGAGTGTTTCTCTTTTCAAGTTGCTCAAGCACTGCCATTTCTCCGAGGCTAAGCAGCGCTAATGGAGAAAGCATTCCAAGTTTCATTTTCCTCTGTAATGGAAAATGCAAGAGCGAGATTTCAGTCTGTGAGCACTTGTATGAAAAAAACAAATATCTTTATTGGCACTGGACAGCCTGCCAATCAGCTATGAAATTGCTGGCTTCTCTTTCTCCCCTGAAGGAATGCCTCTGCATACAAAGCTATGGAAAAACTTCAGGGCCTGGAGGATAAAAGGCCCCTTCTCTGCCTGTCGTTGAGTGATTTGCAATGCATTGCTTCAGCATAATTTCCCATCTCTACTGCTCACAAAGGAAGCTCTGTTGCTATCTGTGAGTTTAATAATTTCTATTCCCTACACCTTGCATTCATAATGCATCTTTCGACACTCCAGCTCATGCTATCCGCTCTGTGGCTCTGCCTGAGCTCTACCTTTTAGTTAGGTCTAAGAAAGGAACAAAAATAGAGTCTTAACATTCAAAAGACGTCTCGCAGCAGGAAGTAGGGATGATGCTCATTCTGGAACAAGAGGGAAGGTGCAGCCACTCAGCAATGTGCTCCTTCCTCCCTTCTTCCTGAAGTGTGGGTGCCCACATTTTGCCCAGAAGATAGTGTCATCTGAGAGCCACACCTAATTTCCATACAATTGAGCAAACTGCAGCACCGCCCTCTTTAATAAACCAATGTTAATACAGTTCCCAGTGGGAACATGAGCTATCTTGATCCAGGCAGAGGCTGGAGAATCATATGCTGGTCTCTGAGGGGCGCAGACTATTCTATTTAAAATGAGGATGGGCAAGGTGTCATATTGTAGTGCTCTGTGGGTTGCCTATTTACCAGCCTTGCTCTAACAATCAGCAGCAGGTAGGAACCAGAAGGGAGGGGAGAGGAAGTAGTGGTTCAAGACAGTTAATTAATTAAGATCAAGAGGTAATTTGATTAGTGTGTAAGTACCTTCACAGGGAGAAAATACTAGGTATTAACGGGCTCTTTAATGTAGCAGAGAAAGGCATAACAAGAACCAATGGCAGGAAGTTAAAGCCAGATAAATTCAAATTAGAAATAAGGGACAAATTTTTAACAGTGAGGGTGACTAACCACTGGAACAAACTAACAAGGAAAGTGGTGGATTCTCCATCTTGTGATGACTTCCGATCAAGAGTGCAGGCCTTTCTAGGAGAGATTCTTTAGTCAATCAAATACAAGTGACCAATGTTCCCTCTAATTTTTGACAAGCCATGTGCGCAAAAAAATTTCTTCTGTGCAAAAAATTTCTTCTTGTTGTGCTTCTGTACAAATTTTTGTGTGCGTGGTGTTTTGCCGTGTGTGCAGGGTTTAGGATCTGTGTGCGCACGCACACGTGCACAGCTTAGAGGGAACAGTGCAAGTGACCAAGCTCAGTACAGGGGGAATGGGGTGAAATTCTCTGGCCTGTGCTATACAGGAAGTCAGACTAGTCTAGTAGTTCCTCCTGGCCTTAGTATCTATGAATTGTCTGAGCCGTTCACCTTTGGTGGCTTGTGTCTCACAGATAGGATTTGCCTGGACCAGTCTTTGTTCCGATTTTTATAGATTGATATTTCTTGCACTTCTGTCTCTCGTCATGATTTTTCAACGTGCTTTCTTCTGTCCATGTTGTATAACTTTGTGTTTCTATTAAACGTCCACCATATTTTCCTCCCAAGTCCTTTGGGATTCTATTCAGGTTCTTGTCCCTCTCTCATCACCCCAGGATCTGAGCACCTCCTGTTTGTGCACAAGCCACGTGACTCTCGTCTGTCGTGTGTGATTCTCTCTTTTTCCCCTTTCCTCTCCAAGGAGAAAATGATGTGATTTTCGTTTAATTTAATATAGCATTTATGTAATGTCCACGCTCCTGCGTGTGTTTGTAATTGCAGGCAAGCTCAAACACATGCACCTGGATTAGACAGTGGTTTGAGGCAGTTCTTAATGTCTCCAGAAGTCGGTCCCATAGCTTTGTACCAGCCCCAGAGAAAGCTGTCTCTTAAACAAACAAGCTGTACCTTTGCTGGGGACAGTTTCATGGCTCCCAGAGAGTGGATTTCTCAACCATGGCCTTCATCCTTCAGCTTAAGGCAATACTGGGCCTTGAGTTTAACTTTTTATTCTATGGGAGAACAGATGAAAGGTGCTATATATGTATACGATATCATTAAACATTAGCTATTAAACTGGCATGTCTCAGATCGAGTAGTTGGTTTCTGCACAAAAGTAATGGTGGCATTTAGAATAGCTGAATAATCTCTGTTGAGCAGAGGAAAACATATTGTAGGAAGACTGTTTGGTTCCAAGCACAGCCTGAGTTCATGTAACTGGACTCAACCCTTTCCAGTGTGTTCCAGTGAAACAAACACACACAATTAAAGTGAAAGAAGCCCTTGTTAGAGGGTACAGTCACTTGGCAGCAAAGGTTTTTAATTGGACACATCACTTTACATCTGAGCCCTTCCCTGTCTGTTCTGCTCACTCATTACAAATGGAAACTAGCAAAACAGAAACACAGAGACTTAAGTGATTTAAATATATGGGAATATTTGCCTGTGTTCCATGCATTATGCATCTGCATGGTGTCAGTTCCTCCCTCCTCTCTTGTTCTTTCACACACACAAATCCTGGAGAGAGATTGGGAATAAAAACCTTCTTTGCCAACATCCCTGGCTCTGAGACAGTGACATTTCATTCAGGGCAAAGAGAAATTTGCCATCCAAGAGGTTTGGCTGTGAACCACTCAGTCAAAGAAGAGAATTGCAGAAATGGCCTCTTAAGTGACATCCGGCTCCCTCAGCCAGTGCCGAATTATTCCTTAAAGTGTATTTGATAGTGGCATCTATCTATCTAACATACATACCCATCTGTCTGTCTAATCTGGCTTGGGTTTTTCTCAGGAATGGTTTGGAGAGAGAGTAACCCAGCAGGTTCCCACTTTGATTATTTCTTCATCACCAGAAGGCTTAAAAGGAGATCACCACATCTTTTTCCAGCCTGAAGAATAGAATTTCTCACAGTTGTTTGATTTCTAAATGGCTCTCAGGATCTTCCTCCAACAGAACAGAATGTATCTTTTACTCATACAAAATGAAAATAAAATATAGCAGTCCTAGAGTCCAGCAAAGGTGAACTAAGGAAACATTCATTCTGAAACTTAAAAACAATTGCTCTTCAGCATGTGTCACCGGAGAGACCATTGTGTTTGCTGCATTAAATAAACCTCTCTTGGCTTAGTGCTCTCCGACATCTGACCCTGTTCTCAAAAGAGAGTCAGAAGGCTTCTCCTCCATCAGACAGAAGCTCTTTTATAAATGAGAGAAAAAGAAATTTATTTCAGTATTTATTAGGATAAATCCACAAGAGGTATTGTCAGACCTAGAGTCTGGGTTGAATCAGTCATAAAGGAGCAGGGGTGTCACTGAGAACTTGCCTTGAGGCCTGGAAGATGGATGGTGATTTCTTGCAGTGTCTGTAAAGAGAACTAGAGCAAACCCTTTCTATTTTCATGAAACATACAAGTTTGCCATGCAGCAGCCTCACAGGGAAACAGCACATGGATTCAGATTAACCGGGAGATTTTAGCAAGGTGAATGGCTGAGTAATGGAGGGGATTTTGTGAACACCTAAAAATATCTGGCAGGGCATAAGCAGAAAAGTGAGGGGTGGATTGTTTGGGGGCATTCTAAGGATTTGGTTAGGAGGACATGGACTTTCCAATGTCAGATCTGACGTATGGTCTGTTGAGTCCATTGTCCTCCCCAGCCTGGTAGTGGCCAAGACAGGATGCCTCAATGGAAGGTGAAAACCCCCGGGTAATAAGCAGATCAATATGGACTATGTTATCTGGGGCAGGGACTATCTTTGTGTTCTGTTTGTAGGGCACTTAGCACAATGGTTAGGGCTTTGAGGGGCTATGGTAATACAGATGAATGGGCATGTACCAGAAAATACTATACAGCGTAAAATGCCTACCTCCCAGGGGGAGTTGAAATCTACCTGCTGTCTGTCTAAGAGCCAGTACCAGGCTTGACAGCTTGGCATCTGAGTGCTAGAGTACTCCGAGATCTGTCGGTGGTGCTGGAGAAGTGCAAAGTAATTAATTACTATTATTACATTGCATCAGTAATGTGCTCGGTGTCTCATTGAGGAGAGGCCTTTGCAGCCAGAGAGCACATACTGGCATCACTCTGTAATGTAATTCTCGCACTAGCAAGTGGGAATCACAGAATTCCCTGGGCAGAGTTCATGGCTTCGGTTCCATGTCAGAAGCTGGAGAGAAGCCGCAGTGTTTTTTTGCTCCCAGGTATGCTCCAGGCATGTGTAAATCTTTCATCATTGAGAGCTTCTCACCAGTCAAAAGAGCAAGATCATGCAGACTGCTCCTCCTTCCCCATCGACTGGGGACTTTGGTTTATTCTCCTCAGACTGGGGTCAGCGGCTGCAGATCCCCTGAGGTTTCTACACTTTCAGAGTGATGTGCTTTTCACAGTTGCATGGAGTTAGATGCAAACTTTGCTTCTTCCTCAGCTTTCAGTGACAGGCTGGAGGGCTCGCAGACCCAGATCCAGACCCAGAATGCTAAGGCACAACCTGGATACCAGTTTGCTAAGGCCTAGCTGGGAACTCCATTAATGAGAGGCATGTGTTTATTTCATATGCTGTCTTTGTCCAGCTCTACTGCTTGTGAGTACATTGTATGCAGTGCATAATATACCAGCATAGAACTGGGTTTCATATAGCACTGCTTACATTCAAGAGGCATCTCAAAAGCACATTACAAAGCAATTGAGTTAGATCCTGGCAGTGCAGTGACTGTGTAGATAAATACGGTAGCTACTAGGTACCCAGAGAGAGCTCTCACATGGTCTTTGAAAGGTGCATGTAACCAGTACAACTGTCTGGCAAAATCATGGCTCTCTGCCAGTGCTCCTGGTGTTATACCAAGCCCTCTCCTCGCTCAGAGACTGTGCATATTACCCTCTAATTACCTTCTCTGTCCAGGCCTACCTATTCCTGCGGACAAATAGAATTTTGCACTACTTAGCCTTTATACAGGGCCTGATCCAAAGCCTGATGAAGTCATTGGGAGTCTTTCCATTAACTTCAAATGTGTTTTGCAACAGATTCACAGAGAAAAAGTGCTGTACAATGTTAACTCATTAGTCTTCAGATTTATCCACTCCTCTCTGCACTCCATGTGAGGCAAGCATTGTTATCCCCATTTTACAGATAGGGAAGCTGAGGTACAGAGAGAATGAGGTGACTTGCCTGTGGGTACAGGAGGAGGCAGGATTATAAATCAGGAATTCTTGGTTCCCAGTCTCCTCTTCTAATCAGCAGACAGCATTCCCTCCCGATCTCAAACCTAGACTGAGAGACCCAGCTACACACATGCGTGATCCAGAGCCAAAATTTGAAACTCGTTCCTTATCCGAAGCTGACTGCAATGGTCTTGTGTTGGTGTGGTTTGGTGTGTAGCACAACCTCACACAAATAAATAATTCAGGCCACTGAAGACTGCTGCACAGGCGACTTTCCTGGGGATTTAATGCTCGCATCCTTCACAGTTCTGCCACAGCAAAAAAGAAAAATTACAAATTGATCCACAGGACCGGACTCCCCTCTCCGACTCCTTTGCTCCTTCTTTATAAATAACGGCTAAGCCTTTGACAAGTTGGATTTATTCTGGGGGGGCTTGCGGGGAGAGGACAGGCAGAGTTGAGGTTCAGTTCTTTGAAAACTTTGGTGCTGGGATGAATAATGCATGAAGCTGCGGAATCGATACAGATGCATCAGAGATGGAAGCCAGTCAACAGGTATGGGGCTGGAGTGAGTGAATACAGCAAAGACGGATTTGCTTCAGGGGTGTAAGCACCTCACTTGGCCTGTGTCAGTGCCCCCTTGCCTTTCTTTCTGCGAGGATTCCAGTGAGTGGGTTTCCCAGCAGGAGCATTAGCACTTGGATTAGGAGGATCTCAATGCACTTTAAGAATCACTAGTCAGCAGAGCTATCAGAAATATTTTTTCCACCAGAAAATGGCCTTCCCTCCCCCGCCCCCCCCCCCCAAAAAATTATAATTGTTGTTTCATTCCAAATGCTGGATTTAGCTAAAAGCCAATGTCGCCAAATTTGCTTCAGGAGTAAATTGATGCCGCTCCATTGGCATCCGCAGGCCAATTTACACCAGCAGAGAGTTTGGCCCTGTGTCTGAAAAGATGCTACTTAATCAGGACAAAATAGGATGAGCCTCTAGTGCCGTTTACAGACCCAGAAAAATCCCATCCTGCTGCTTTTTTGCCTCCCCCGCTGCCTCTCTTCTCGGCACCACCCCCTCTGCTCTCCATGGCACAGACTAGGTTGTCAGACAGCAGCAAAGCCTGTTACACTTGGCGTTCTCCCTCACCCCATTGGTCCATCTTCTGCAGTCCTTGAAATTTTCCATCTCGAGGGTCAGGTCCCTGGTGCATCCTCACAGAGTAATTGTGAAATTATTATGGTTGGTGATTTTAATTTAAATTGGATGGAGAAATGTTGTACTGCGGCTGACTCATTTGCTATGGATTTTCACTTAACCAAATTGATTAGTCAACCAACTAGACTTAACTTGAAAGTTGTAATCATTCATTATTAGATCTAATTTTCATGTCGCTCCCAGACTACGTTCAGAAATTACACTGCAAAGAAGACGCTAACGACGGTAGGTCTGGGGTCCTGACAGAAATTCAGGCCTGAGGCTGAAAGCTCCATCCTTAACCCACCCTTCAGTGCCCAGGAAGAGCCAATCACCTGAGATGTTGCTGGGTTCCTTTTTCTGGAGCTCCACAGAAGAGTGAGCGAGTAAATGGCATGTCAAGTTTCTGTGGATTTTCTTTTTCTGGGGGTGGAAAAAACAGGTGCAATATGTCTCCCTAGGTCTAGGATGGGGAACATTCCTTAACAGCTCAGCTTCTGCATGTCCCTCCCCATGAGGACATACCAGGCTGTCCTGGGCCCCACTAGTGACTAAGCATTCTTCTCATCACTGACAAAGAGGTGTGACTGAAGCTTGTTGTCTGTCACTAGCCCACTGACCAAATCCAAGGTTCCTATGCAGCCTGAAAATCTTTAGTCTATAAATAGTGAGTTCTTGGGGTAGTGCAGGTTGAAAAGAAGTCAGGACTCCAGATTCTAGTCCTGCCTAGGCAGGATAGTGTGGCTGGCAGTCATGGATTCTAATCCTAAACTTGCCACAGGCTCTCTGGGTTTCCTCTAGGAAGCCACTTCAGGTCTCTCTGCCTCTCTACACCGCAGAGGATAACACCACCTACCTCTCAGGGGAGTGACAGTGCTTAGCTAATGCTGGTAAAGCACTTTGTGATCCCTGGAGACTGTCACTAACTAGTTATTTGACCCTTTGGAGGCTGTGGAGTATAAAAGCCTGGTTTTCATTAACACAGAGCTCCCACAACTTCAGATGGAGTCAGTGGGAGATGTGGGCTGTCAACCCTACTGGAAATCAAACCTACACATTCCTACTCGCCTCGGGCTAGACTCTGGATCTTAGGAGCCACAGATGCAGGTGTTTGCTAGGGATGGAGAGGGGCTATGAAAGATATGGGTGCCTCAAACTTTACAGGACATCAGGGCTCTCAAGTATGGGACACAAATAAAACTAACTAAATGGCTAAGGCTCAGAGTCTGCTCCCAGCACAGAGACGTCCTGGGCCAACTGATCAGTGCTCTCCTTTTTCTCTGACTACGCCAGTGATTTCAGAAAAACTCACTGCATCTCTAATTGCTACCATGCACTTCAGAGGCCATCACATCAGCTCCCCCTGTATAAGTAAGCAGGCTGTGTGCCAATTAATACCTTTAATTAACAGTGAGGGCTCACTGGAGGGACTAGAACTTGTTCTCCCAGATGGTCTCCCTGCCTGTTGATCTAAACGGAGCAGCTCTGATAGGTCAGGCCAGCCACGACGTCCTACTGAGTTACCTGCCATTCCCTGCCAATTAAAATAACCGCAAGGGAAAAGATCCCACCTGTGGGACAGCCGGGTGGGCAGTGGGGGAAGCTGGAGGAATCCAGCAACCTGCACAGCACAGAGGCACTTTCCGCTTTGTAAGGTCTGTGGTGGAACATTCTTAGGGTGTCTTGTAAAGGCCTTTCCAAGGGACATGGCTGTACAATGACCCGGCTCATTCTCTAGCTGAGCAGGCCAGTCTTACAGAATGTGAGTGCATCAATGAGGAGAGCTGGGACAGGCGTCTTCCATGGCTGGATGGTGAGAGAGGGTCAGTTTGTCTCTGTCATTTTCTCTCACTTCCAAGCCCTCCCACGACTACATTAGACAGGAGGATGCTGAATAAGAACAACAACAACACGAACCCTCATGCTTCAAGGCATGAGCTAACCACCAGCAGGCAGGTTACTTCGTAATGACGGGGTTCCTTACATCAACATACAAGACCGAACTAGACAAGCTCTTGCATTGCTCTGGGATGCCGGTTCCTCTGCTCCCCTCCACAGCGAGGCGCCTAGTCTCTAACCAGCTTGGCCACCATTTTAAGGTTGGCCGCAGCCAATCACACACTTTGCCCTTCCGGTGCAGAGAATCGAAAGTGACGCACCTTTTGGGCGCTCAACACAGATGCCGATGTACACACCTGATGTATCGAGTGTCCGCAGGAGGCGGCAGCCTCAGACCATTATGTACAGCTGCAGGCATGCTGGAGCGGCTTTGTGAGAGCTCAATACTCAAGGGAAAGCCTTCCCATCGCCCTACACTGAAAGGCTGCTGGGAACCACAGCAGGAGGGCTGCTAACAAAACCCCTTTATCAACAGCTTATTGCCACTAACTACATGAAAGAAAACTCCCCCTCACTTGTATGGACAGAGGGATCAGTCTCCACAGAGGGGAGGCTGTAGTAGATTCCATACAACACTCAGAGTGCCAAATCCATAGGCCCCTCACAGAGCAGAGCGCAGCTACACACCAACCTTCTCCAGACACATAGCCCTCAAATGGCTGATTGGTGCGTTACTACTGCTCTGGAAAAATTAAAAAAACGCAACCCATGTTATTTAAATCAAGTAGCTCTAGCTGTGCAAGAGAAACTGGGTGAAATCCTATGGCCTGTGTTATATAGGAGGTCAGACAAGATGAGCTAACAGTCCCTTCTAGGCTTAAAAATCTATATATCTATGAATCTATAGCCATTTAATCTATGCCAGTGGTTCTCAAACTTTTTTTTTTGAGGACCACTTGAAAATTGCTGAGGGTATCAGTGGACCACTAAATGATCTTTCCAAATGTTGTTTGTACCATTAGCTAACTTTTGTAAAGCGCTTTGGATAAAAGCGTTTTATTTATATATATATATATATATATATATATATAAATAATTAACATTTTTTTAAAACAAATAAAAGCACACAACTCATATTTTCATATCAGTAGTTTTACCTTTCTAATGCGATGGATGTGCCCCCTCTCCTTTGCCACTGCAGCTCCCGAGCTGGGGCTGGGAAGGAGGGGCGGGGGTCTTGCCCTCTCTCCCCAGCCACTGCAGCCACAGAGTGGGGGCTGAGAAGGAGGGGGTCTCTCCCTCTCTCCTCCGCCACGATAGCCCCCAAGCTGAGGCCGGGAAGGAGGGCCATCTCTCCCCAGCAGCTGCAGCCCTGGAGCTGGGAAAGTCGCCTCTTTCTCTGGCCACCGCAGCCCTGAACGTCCCAAATTCCCCCCACCCCCTCTTCTCACCCCACTGCCCCCTCCCACATACCTCCTATTCTCCCCAAAGCCACCACCTCACCTCACATGTGTGTCTTCTCCAGGGTCCAGGCACCTAATTAGTGGAGCCATGCCTGTGCGGCTCCACTAATTAGGTGGGTGACCCTTCATTCCCTCCTGTGTGGCCGCCTAGGTGTGCACCTTAGAGGGAACTATCCACAGACCACCTGAATGGAGCTAGTGGACCACTGGTGGTCCATGGACCACAGTTTGAGAACCTCTGATCTATGTTATTTCTGAAACATCTGTCTCTGTGGCATTTAAACAGCACTACACAACATTAATGCCTGGGCAGAAAATGTTTTGCATTTTAGCTCCAAACCTCCCTATTCAAACAATTTTAGTTGTAGTAGGTGTGGGAGGAGAGGGCCGGAGAGAGATCCTTATTCAAAGCAATGTATGTTAACGGCTCCAAAAGCTTTTAACGGAGGCCATTATTCCCATTCTGAGAATCAATGCATTTTATTTTCCTCTGAGGTATTTGTTTGGCTTTGCTTCTGTATTTCAAACACACAAGGCATGTTTAACAAAACAAGGCAGCCCTGCAATGGAGACAGCACATTGTATTTTCCTTGAAATTACTGGAAGTTCATTTTCAAAGCAGAGTAGTTTTCTTGGAATCAATACATATCAACTAAAATCAATAGCTACTCTACGCAGATGGGCTGAGACACCTAACTGATAGCACTCTATTGCATTTGTATCCAAATCTGTACATTTTCAACAAGTCGATGCATTTAAGCATCTGCCACTGTCTTTTCACTTAAAAATAATCTGTTTGCAGATAACACTGTACCTTTCCATGGAGTCCAGTAATATATTCTGTGTATTTACTGCAGCCAATGTATATTTACCTGTATCAAAACATTTCCACTTAATATCCAATCTAGTTCATTCCAGCTTCAGCTAACCACTTATGCACCATTCTGAACCAATTGATTTCAGCCATATCCCTGCATTTCCCCTCACAACCGCTAGACTTACGGCTTTTCCAGAACAGGGCCTTCTGGACATAAGAATGCAATTGTACACAAGCCCCTTGAAAATATATATACGTGTATATATATCACATCACAGACACCTATTTACCTACCGTAGATCTTTCATAGACTACATCACCATAGTATCTAGGGTACTGTGGCATGAAAGACAATATATAAATGTCATTTTTACAGGACAGAGGGACACAGTTTAGTTGAAAGACTCTGTTGAGAGCTGTTCCTTTAAGAAGAGAAGAATTGCAAGTCCCACTTGTCCCAGATACTATTAGAAAACTCTAAGCAGGGAAGTTGGCCAGGGTGAGTTTTTTCAATCAAATGCTTCTCTGATGTTCAGAGGGAGGCATTTTTCTTGGGTTCTCTCTGTTCCTTGTGCTGTATGCAAATCACAGCTCTCTGTAAGTTATTAGATAACAAAGGACTGTTTTCTCTGCAGAGACTTGCTTGCGTCTGAACCTGGTGAGAAGGATAATTAAGGAATACCGTAGGAAGCTGCACTGATAATCATTTGCATCCCTTCCCCAACATCATCTCTAGGTGGAAAGCACAACAGGGTCCCTCCCACCTGAAATGAGATATCAGTGTGGCTTAGGAGGGAGAGAGAAGGTGGGAACCTAACACAGTGAATAAAAGCATCTTTAGGTCAGCTAAGAATGCTCACACATACACGTGTCTGCACACACACAGTCCCCATTTCATCATATGAATGGCCCCCTTCTTGGTTTCCATGGTGGACATAGTCCTGCAATGCAATTTTATGCTGTGCTGGCACCTAGGAGTCCCTGTCATGGCCCAGGACCCCACTGTGTTAGGTGCTGTACATACACAGAACAGAAAGATGGTCCTTAACCCAAAGAGCTCATAATACGTTGAGGCAGACGTCCCCCTTTGCGTAGGCCTGGAATGTGTGGTGCCAGGGAGTCAGAGCATTCCAAAGCAGAATCCTAGACCCTGAGTTGGGGAGTGCTCATGCAAACCCAGACACTAAGCCTTCCCTCACTAGGTGCTGTCCCTGCAAGCCCCCATACTCTGCCCAGGAATTGTAGGCAGCGCCCGACCCGGCTGGAGCAGGAATTCAAACTTTCTCTTTAAGGGTCATTTTTTATCTTCTTCTGGGAAAAAATAAACAAACCCAAGCGCCCAGGTATTCAGCAGCTCCGAGGATATTTAGTAAGTTGGTCCCCTCACGATCTCCTGCAGGCATCAACTCACTCACTGCTCCCTACCTCTCCAGGCCTCTGCAGATGCTCGCCCACAGCCCAAAGAAAATGTGGCGAGATAAACGAACACCATTTAAGAATTCCCAGAATTCCTTCAAGGTGCAGTTCAGGTTCCTTCCCCCCGCTCTGTGTGAGCCCCATCTCCTCCTGCCCGTGGATTTTTCCCTTCCTGTAGGAATCTTGCCAGGCCCTTGCCAGTCCTGGTGCCTGTGAAACCATACTGTGTTGCCATGGTGAAGATTATTATGACACCAGTAACACAAAAGAAATTTCATGATCCCGAGCTCGCCTGGGATGCAGAGTTAATGAGGAGGAGGAGGAGAATGGGAAAGGGTTTTTTTTTTCCCTTTCTTTCAGAAACGACAAAACAAAACAAAAACAAATAAAAAAAATCAAATCTGGGTTGGTGGGACCCAGCCTCCCAGCTCGGCAAACAGTGGAAACATTTGCAATGAAAGAGCTTTTGTTCTTGTCTATCAGGGCAATCGGCAGGCAAAGCCCCCGAAGGAAATGTCACTGAACGGGCACTGGCTGCTGCCAACATCAGACCAACAGGTGAGAAGAGGAACAGTGGCCCTGGGTCCCTGCCTTTACACTGAAAGCTCTGCCCAGCCTCTTCACACAGAGACCCAGGCCACCTCAGACCGCACCACAGGCGCCATGCGGATGGGCAGAGGGGTGGATCAGAACTTAGCTGCTAAACCTGCAAGCTGGGGCAAGTAGATGCATAGATAGGGCAGGATCCTGCACCCACTGACGCCGGTGTGTGTTTTGCAGGGCCTGCAGCCTACAGACGTTTAGCTGGCAGAACCTAGCGGCTTCACCCCTCAGCTCCCATGCCACCACGTGTCCCACTGCTGAGTCGCTCAGGTGGTTCCCCATATTCAGTGAAGGGCACAAGTCAGCCCATTGCAGAGGGGCCTACGCCATAATTAATGCCTCAAAACACAGCTTCGGTGATGCATCTCAAAATTGGCTTGTCTGGTGGTTAGAGCAGGGCCCTGAAAGCTGATACTCCTGGGTTCCATTCTTGACTCTACTACATGGCCCCAGGGAATGGAATCCATCCCACACCTACACACTGCAGAGACTGGTCCTGATCCCCAGCTGCTGCTGAGGAGAACATGGTGCAGCCAAGGACAGCAAGTGCACCAGGTCAGCTTGGGGCCCCCTTTTGCAGTTCCCTGATTCTGGGGCTGTTTTGTGCAGGCTGGTCCCCAACTGGGGATCGCCGAGGCACAGGGACAGTCAGGCCTCAACCCCTTTCCCTGCATCACACCCCATACACTGGCGAGGGAGCGGGGAATGGTGATGCATTGGCATACATGGAGGCAATCGTCCCTTCGGTGGGCATGCTGGATTTATGGATGCTTTGCTCTGGCAATGCAATGCAGTGCCACCCCATTGCAGCTGAGGAGAGAGGCCACTGTGCACAGCACCAGCCTGATTTGTTTTATTAGGCAGTACCGCAGCCTCAGTGATAGGAATGGGTGTTCAACTGTATCTTTGACAATTAGCATAATTAGAGCTGCACTGTGGTCTGGTGGATAAGACGGGAGACCCGGATTCTATTCCTGGTTCTGCCACTGACCTGTTGGGTCACCTTGAGCCAGTCACTTCCCCTCCCATCCTTTGTCTGACTTGGCTATTCAGAACATAAGCTCTTTGGGACAGGGGCTGTCTCTTAATATGTGTTTGTACAGCACCGAGCACCATGGGCCCTGATCTCAGCTGGGGCCTCCTGCCGTGTAGCTCATAATAGCGATGTGTGGGTAACATGTATACCTCACTGCGGAGCCAGACGGCTCTCCAGCCAGCCCAGGGCCATAAATTCCCCTTTACGCTATAAAGTTTGATTTTTTAGCATCTCCCAGACATTCCCTCACTTTCCTAGAATTGATGGGATCATGTGTAATTTGTAAATGATATTAAGCGCAGTAATAACACTCTGGAAAGCAAGTGAAAATCATAAATTATTAAAAATTACTGAGCTGAAATGGGGCTGCTTTGCTTTGATGCTGACTGATGGGTCACACGCTGCCTTCTGTACCCTCAAGGCTCTCAGATAAGCTCCCGTCCGTATGTTACACCTGCATGGAAACCCCTGGGTGCAGCAAGGGAAGAGCCATAGCAATGGCTTAGACAAGGGGTTCTCAACCTTTTTCTTTCTTTCAACATACTATAAAAACTCCACTTGTCCCACTTGTGCCACAACATCTGGTTTTCTGCATATAAAAGCCAGAGCCGGCGTTAGGGGGTAGAAGCAGGGCAATTGCCTGGGGCCACATGCCACAGGGGCTCCCACGAAGCTACTTTGCTCAGGCTTCAGCTCCGGGGGGCCCCAGGCTTCAGCCCCATGCAGTGGGAGCTTCGGCTTTCTGCTTTGGACTGTAGCGAGTCTAACACTGGCCCTCCTTGGCAGCCCCCCTGGAACCACTGGCTTAGACAGCAATTTTCAGACTCCTTGGTTTGAATGGGAGCAAAGGCAGTTGGAGATGCTCACAGGAGATACTGCAGCAATGCAACTTCTGTCACATCTATTCAGACCTGCACTCAGGAGATACCCCCATTTTAAACATCTCGCTTTCAGGGGAAGCCTATGGCACTTGTAAGATCCTATGGCACTTGTAAGTGCATGATGATAGCTAAATCTGTCACAACCTCCTCTACTGACTGAGCGGTATAGAAGATAACAGCCTGCTACTGCTGCCACCTGATGATTTTACTCCTTTAGCTCAACTGGGAGATGCTTGGGTATTGGCACTGAAGATTTCAGGTTTTATTCCCCATGATGGGGATCCTTATACAAGGACAGGAGCCAATTAGCCAAATTATAAGTAATTACATTGTCTTCCCAAAGCTACCCCTAGAGTTTCAATTAGATCCAGTATTCTTCTTCTTCTTCCTCTTCCAAGATATTAGCTAGCATTGCTCTTCAAAGCTTCCATGTTTCAACCCAGAGTCAGCCGCATTCTTGTGATGAGTGAAATAGCTTAGGGTCCCTTGGGGAGAAAGGTGCTCTCTAAAATTGAAGCTATCTATATGTTATTAACCATGCTCAGAATTCCTGAAATGAAGGGTCTGATATGCTTTTTTTCTTGATAAAATTATGAAATTAAAACAGAAAAACAATGTTGGTATCATACAATTATACAGTATATATAGCAGCACAGTATGATATTAGTGATCTATCTTTCACCATAAATCACCCAATGTCTATCTATCACCATAAAAACCACAGTATCAAAATATCTATCTAGCATCACATAAGCTTTTTCTCTCTCTCTCTCGCCTTATCTACTGCCATACATTCTTTCCCTGTCTATTACAATGTGTGCTCTCTATGCTATGCTCATCAGCATAGTCTGATTGCCTGTGCACCTGACCTCCTATTAAGAGCTTGTTTACGTCCCCATCAAAGGAGATCTCATCCCTTTGCAGTCCCTAGGTTGTTCCCAGACTCCAGCTGGAGAAGCTGTGGGAGACCTCTTTGCACCCTGGATATAATGTAACTGTGTTCAATTGCGCTATCTGCACCCTGTCCCTCCCCAAGTCAGGGACACCACGGCTACCCAGACTGCAGTCATTTCTCAGTTCTGGCTCAGTTTTGTTGAAACTGCTGCTTCAGACACTGCTTGACAAGGGCGCAAACTCATGCATTTTTCAAGCCGATCAATGCAGCCAGGCACCCTGTAGTCATAATGACTGCATTGGCCTGGCTGCGAGACAGACTGGGTGAGTCTCTCCAAGTCTGGCGTAATAGGCAGAGCCCTGGAAAGCTGGGCATTATTTATAATTTAACTTATAATTTGCTGTTCAAACCCAGTGGTTTAAAGTAGTTGGATGTCAGTGTGCTTTTGGAGAAAGGAGCGGGGCGGGGGGAAGGAAGAGGAGACAGGAGGATCATAGCACTTCACAGCTTCAAAAAGCAGAGTATATGAAAAGCTCTTCACTAAGGTTCTGACCTACTTTGCATGGCAATAAGCAATCTCCATCATAAAAAAATATTAAAAATAGCAAAATACAACCCAGCAGGTTATAAAAATGCAGCCCCAGCAGCTCCAGCGTGGCAATCAGAGGCAATTTGGGAACAATGCCTCGGATAATTATCAAAGATTTCAGCTGCAATCCTCCCCCAGCCTTTAAATGGAAATGGGATGCCAGGGTAAGAGGGCAATGGGGGGACGGGGGGGGGGGGAATGACAGCTTCTCACTTAATGTGCATGTTCTGGGAGGTACAACCATGTACTCACCCGTCTGCCTGTCTGAAAAAACATCCTTGCAAAAATTTTATAATCAAAATCAGATGGTGTGATGGACATTTTGGCTGGGGATGAGCAAAACACGTTGATGAAAGGAGAACGGGGCATTTCATCAATGGCCACAGCAGTGGGGTTGCTCAAACATTTCAGCTGAAACTTTTTTTGATAGAAAATTGCATTTTCAGGGAAATAAAAATGTTGGAAAGAGTCTGCTTTCCTTGAAATATTTTCAGACTTTTTTTTATAATATTCAACCAATTTTGTTATTTTTATTGGTACTTTTGGGCCAATTTTTTCCATATTTTGATAGATATCAGCTGAATTGCTTTGGGGGTCAACAAAAAAAAATCATAATTTAAATGAAAAAAAGAAAAGAAAAAGCATTTCCTGACCAATTCTAGAAAGAGGGAAAGGAACCTAAGAATGGCCATGCCAGGTCAGACCCAATGGTCCATCTAACGCAGAATCCTGTCTTCTGACAATGGCCAGTGCCAGACGCTTCAGAGAGAAAGAACAGAACAGGGCAATTATAATGTGAACCAACCCCTTTTCTCCAGTCACAACTTTTGGCAGTCAGAAGTTTAGGGACACTCAGAGCATGGGAGCAGCGACATCAAGGAAAATAGCATTCATAGGTAGAGCCAGACAATTGTTTGTTGTGAATAATCCATATGATGACTCTAACCCTTTCTTGCTTTCAATAGTCAAACCTGGTGTCTACAGACTTTGGGGCTCATATAAATCCCACTGAACTCAATGGGCAACGTTCCATTTTGTTCCATGAACTTTGGATGAGGCCTCTTCTTCCTTATTCGCAGGCGTTCGGACAGTTTATGCAAACCAGTTTCAGCCTATTCACTACTTATTATTCCTGCTATGTCATTGGTCACTTAAGTCACAGGGCCTCATATCTGCATCTTGATTGAAAGACTGTGGCCCCTTTCACCCCCAGATGAGAATTAAGAATAAGGAAAGCTGAAGAGCAAATTACGAATAGCTAATGCTGCCCTGTTAATTCACAACTTGCCTTGTTGGGGTACAAATAAGAGTTATCCCATGAAGAACAGCCAGTCCCCAAACATCTGTGCAGTACAAGACCTAGGCCCCACATAAGCCCTATGTTTAGGATTTCAGCAGGGCTTGAGGAGTCCTTAAACCTGTTCTGGCTCCTCAGTCTAGGAGTGAATTTCACCCTTAGTGCGTCATAAGTATTATGTGGGTGGGTGTTTTATGTGTGTATGACTGAGAAAAAGGAGTAACAATTGCACAGCATGGTGCCCTCAATGCCCTGAGAAAGTTCCAGTGCTGGGAAGACAATGGCTTGTCTGCAGAATATACTCCACAGGCTGCTGCTATCCAGCAGGTGAGAGGTCAGGCAGGCTGCCCAGGAGACAGGTAGATAGGATTTGTGTGTACATACCAAGAAGAGAGGTCACAGCTGAGAAAATGAAAGGATCAGCCCCCTCACGTCAACTATAAACTGCAGCCAGCGGAGAAGATAACGGTCAAGGAGTGAAACTGAGGGAAGGGAATGCAGCTAAAGGAAACAACATGGGAAGAGATAAAAATAGACTTTTCATACAAACACATTGAGCTTCCTTTTCAACAAGGAAAAAATAGAAGTTGTGCTTTTCTCTGGTGCTTGTGGGAAACAGATTCCCACGCTGCAGAGAGGCAAAGCAGGGGACATCCCCAGAGTGATTCAGGAGCAGCCTTGTGCCTTTCTGCAGAGAAGCTAGGGCATCCCAGGCTGTGATCAGTGCTGGCGTGAGTGTGCACTCACTTTCCTCAGTGCTCCCTCCAGATTCCCAGCCACCCCACACCTGGAAGTGCTTCAGGGCAAGGCTATTTTTTAATCCTTGTGCAGCACCTGGCACTTTGGGACCTGATCTCAGCATGTCTGGCCTCCAGATGCTCCATTGAGATAAATAATAGTAATCACAACAACAACTTGTGCTTGATGCAGTGAAAAACAGTGAGCCTGTCTGAAAAAAAATACAAAGAATACAAAAAAAATACAAAGACTCCTGCAGGCAACAGTCATTGTTAGCAGCTTCTGCGTAGGACAGTTTGCATTGACCTGAGTGTATCCGATAGGACAGCAGGAGAGCCTGGCACACGCTGGCTGGTGCTCAGAGCCTTGTTTACCCAGAATGTTTGAACACGCAGAGAGGCGCTACCGGATTGTGAGAAACTTGCATGGACCTGAACAAGCAACAAGGCCAGAGAGCCAGGATGCTTCTTGGGGATTAATTATCCTCACAATCAACTGGCCTGGGGAGGGACCTGAGGCTAATTATTGTTTTGGGGATGAATAGAGGAAATGAATTAAAATAAATGTGATGGCTCTCCCCTCTCTCACTCCACTCCCTGCCCAGGAAGCACCAAGGACCCAAAGACAGAGCTGTGGAGTCCAACATGTCTCAGGGATTCAGGCCCAGCCTCTCTACCCATCAAAGCACTGGGTTTATTCTAAACGTCAGTGGCACCATCAGCAGCTTGAACACTGCAAATAGGCCCCCAGCTATCAGAGCCACTGCTCTGCCCTCCCACCCCCCACTCCCAACAGCAAACTGCTGCTCCAGTTAAAACCCAGGCGAGGGCCCTCGGTCATGGCTCAGAGGCAGCTGCTCTCACTGGCTAAGCTCGCAGGAGCCAAACTAATCTCACCTCCACTGGAAATCACCCTGTGCAGATCTTATATTGTATTATATCGATTTCCTCTGCTCCTCATGCAGAGTTGGAGTGTGTGTGTGTGTGTGTGTGTGTGTGTGTGTGTGTTCTGGCTAACTAGAGAGTGTGTGCACATGCACACATGCACACAACTGGTTCTGGGGTTAGTTTTCACTGTATGCCTAAAGACACTGTAAAACTCAGTTCCTGCACCTGGATCCCTGTAGATTCTTTAGTGCCCGCTATTTCTGCTGCATCTCCAGGGCTTTCCAAGTGTACGCCATGCATTGAGGGGAAGGTGCTGGGCCTATCCTCTCCATTTCTTTCATATGTGCAGATCCTGCACAGCACTGAACTAGCACGGCTGTCTTTCAGGAGGTCCCTGTGCTGGACAGCTCCCCTGGGAAGAACAGCGTCAGTGCAAGAACTAGGAACCTACAGCCCTTGTCACTCAGTGGCGCTCATTGCAGAGCTGATGGCTAGATCCAGTTCCCGCTTTTGAATGTTTCCTTTTTTTCTTTTTTCACTCTGAGATGGAAGCATTTGGGGTTGTGGGGGAGGAGGACGGAGAGAAGATGAAGTCTCTCTCTCTCTCTCTCAGGCACAAACACACATGAAAGAACAAAGGTGTGAAAAACAGAGGTGATGAGATTGTTCTGGTAGCCTGAGATGTTGTGAAATGAAATCCCAACATGCCCAGGCAGCGCGAGGTGTGCTGGGGTGCCAGAGCTGACATGACTGCTCTCACCGTGGGGGAAATCAACAACAACAAAATCGTATAACACCAGGCCCTGCTTTCCCTGAGAAGAAAAGCTCACGCATCACCTACGTGCAGCATAACAGAGCCCTGGACCACGGACCATCTGATGGTGGTGGGTGAGTGATCAGCGGGTAGTAACTGTCTGTATTCCTGGCCCATGGATTTTGGACATCTTTATATTGGGACCTACTGTCTCCGTAAGGCCTAACTCTCTGCTGTTAGTTGCCAGCCAGGAGGAAGAGGAGGGTTTACTAGGTTAACCCAATGATTTGATGCATAGATATTCCTCCCACCATCCCAAGGGATCTTTCTCCTCCATCCACCACAGATGGAATTCACTCCAGTGCAGAGAGCCAGCCCAAGGCCTAACTATGTCCCAATTCCATCCTCAGAACAAGGTTTAAGGGGAAAACTGACCTTATGCTGGTCTTCTGCACAGGGCTGTATTTCACCCCATCTGTCTACTATAAAAGAAGGGAGTGATTGTCAAAGGGGCCCCAGCCTGGACTCTGTTTGCCTGTGCCAGTGCCTGGATGTGGCATTTGGAAGCATTAGCACCCGTGCACACATCCCCTCTCATTATTAATGATTTGTATCACCGCTGTGCCTGGATGATCCCGTTGAGATCAGTGCCTGGCTGTCCTCGGGGCTGCACAAGCACAGAGGTCGAGCTGCCGCAGAGAGCTCATAGTCTAAGCAGACAAGACCTGGTGGGAGGGGAAGAAGCAGGGAAGTGACTCTTGCCTCAGCTCACAGAGGCTAGTCCTTCACTGCATTCCACTGATAGCTATCCCTGTGTCAAGGACAAGACATTGTCATGTTCATTCCCATGTACCGAGCTGAGCTCAACCCTATGCTCCTCTTCCAACCTGGGGCTTAACTAAACTAGCTGCACCGAGATTAAAAACGACCTGTGTCTTGTCTCCACTAAGACTATACAACAAGTTTGCTTGTCCTTTTTTGCAGGGAAGACAAAGCCATGGCAAATTAGTAGCAGAGCTGGGCCTCATGTCTCCTAAACCCCAGGCCAGTTCTCTATCCATGAGGCTACACTGCCTCTCTAGTTCACCTATACAGGCAGGTGTTAATGCATGAAAGGAGAGACTGCACATTTTAAAAAGAGAAGGCTTGTCTCTTCTGTCTACACCTCACTCCTTACCCCAGGATCTGCAAGGTCGAGGCCTCTTTCTCAAAGTCAAGCTTTTGCTTCCTTCCTCTGCTTAGCATCTTCTTCCTCCCCCCAGGCTGAAGTCAAGTACAATGAGCGTGTGTTGTGGTCTTTTGTTTACCAGTCCTGGCATCTCATTAAAATTAGCTGATACTCTTCTGGGTGGGTTTGCATCCTGCCTATTTTAAGCCCTTGCTGTTGGATCAGTGAGGCAGCTCGTAAGCCGTCAAATCAAATTTTCAAAAGCAAATTGCTTTTATAATTAATTTAATTATTATTACTGTGCCAAGTTGGTGTGTTGCTTAATGAACACAATCAGGTTTCACCCTCTGTTTCCTCTGCCCCCCTCTTCCCAGGCCCCACCTCCAGTTTGGCAAAGGAGGGGGCACCAGACTCAAGCTGAGTAATTAAGGTTTTGATTGTTGTCACTCGTTAAATGGTGCATGTTTTAATTATCCTTTGAGTCTGCCCATGCATTCGAGCCACCTAGGCTCATTGAGGAGGAAAACAGCCACCACAGCCCACCACTAGCTTGCGCAGAAACAGAAAGACTCCTGAACATAAGGCCTTTCCCCCCCCCCCGAAACAAAGTGAGTGATTTTGAGTTGCCATGGCGACTGTAATAGATGTGACAGTTTAAGATTTTGTTGTTGTTGTCAAAAATGCTTGAAACTTAATTATCTTGGCAGCTCCCTCCCCGACCCCATCGCGTACACCTTGGTCCTGCGAGGCCCCATTAGCGAGGGTTGCAGCATTACATTAGTGCCCGCAGCCGAGCTCAGGGCCTCGCTGTGCTAGGCACTGTGCAGACACACTGTAATCAACAGCCCCTGCACCCAAAGAACTTCCAATCTAAGCAGGAAAAGGAGGAGAGAAAAATAACATTATCCCTTTGGCAGAGACTAGGAACAGAGGCACCGAAGGAATGAATGACTTGCCCAGAATCAGTAGCAGAGCCAGGATTTCAACCCTGAGCCCCGCTCCATATGCCTTAATCACAAGACCCTCTTTCCAGCTCTGCCAGGCTTTTTGCTGCGCCCCACTCCTCTGCAGTTCGGAGCAGAGGCAATTCTGGGATGCCAATCAGACTGGGTGCCCAGTGCCGCCCTTCGCATCCAAACGAAAATCGGGATGAGCCTGCTAGTGAGTCACGAACTGAAGAAGGGCTTGACCTGCTGCAGCACTGAGCTGCAACTCTCGCTCTAGAAGAATAGCCTCAAAAATCAGCATCCTACTGGTAAGGATGAAGCATCAGCCCCGGCGCATGAATGGAAGGTAAGTAGGTGCTCAGAGATGTTGGTAAACAAGGCGAGGACAGATTCTAGGCAGCTGGGATTTTCAGGATAGCATCCCCCTGCCAGTCTGTGGTCTGCTGCCTTTTTTCCCTTTTGACTCTGCTCTTCTTTTGTAGATAGATTTCAGTGTATTGATTTCCTACCTCCCCAGACTTTAGTCTTTTATGGATCAGAGGTGAAGAGAAAATGAAAGCCGAGGTTTAAGGCCCCTGAATTAGATGGTTTGGGAGATTATTTTGATGAAATACCTCTAAACATGCTCTCGTCCTAGAGGAGGGGCAGACAGCAGGCCACCGAGGCTTGAAAGATCCAATTAAAATTAACCCTGCACCCACCACCTTGCAATAAAAAAATAATCCAGCTACTAAAATTGGCTCTGTAGCGGCATCTCAGCAGTTTTGGAGAAAAGCTGGATACTCAGTGGTTACTGCTAAAACTTTAAGCACCTCCTTAGTATCGCTGACCTGTCCTGTTCTTCACAGTAAAAGACAGAGATTGGGGGAATTGACAGTTTTCTTGCCGCTTTCTCTGCTTCTCCTACAAAGGGAAGTCTCTAAACCTGTGCTGATTTTCCAGAAATATTGGCCTAGATCCCCTCCAGCACCAAGATGTGCTTGACACAAGAGAAGTCTGAGGGATGTCAGGGAGCCAGTGATTCTCTGTGCTGATCTGCTCCAGCATTGGCATAGGCTAGAGCAGTTTATGGGCTGCTCTAATTTATGCCTGCTGGCAACAGTTCCCAAGGAACTGGCCGTCAGTTGGGGATTGCTGGAGAGCAGTGGGCTCTGACCACACAACCTCCCCACTCTCTATGCTGAGGCAGAATAGGGGTGGCATCTTGGCTGTCTATAACCAACCATGCATCAGCTGAGAACTCCCCCATGCTGAAAGCGTTCTCAGCTAACCAGGTCCAGCTGTCTTCTAGCCTCTTTGTGCTGCCACAGTGGAACAGTGGAGCTAGACTGCAGGAGAGAATCTGGCTCTTAATTTATAGACATTTTACATTAATGGTCAAAGATATCCTGGAAAAGAGCTTGAATTGACATTAGAAGTGAGTGAGAAAAGGAATAAACAGCAGTGAGCAGAGGGGAGCGACCAGGAGCTCCTGTGTGTGTAGGAAGGAGGCGGCAGGGTACACCAGGGCAGCAGGGCCTCCAACAGACATCAAATGCCTAACGTACTCATCGCAATCACATTAGCGCGTCTAGCCACAGCATCATGCTGGGAGCTCATGTTCAGCCCCCCTTCCCCCTTCTTTTTGAGAGTCACTGCTTCCCAGGACAGAGTTCCCCATCCTGTAAGTACAGCCAACATTCTTTGTTCCTAGATGTTTAACTTTACATTTGGCCCTATTAAAACAGATATTGTTTGCTTGTTCCCAGCTTACCAAGTGATTCAGATGGGTCTATATCAGTGACTGTCCTCTTCATTATTTACCACTCTCCCACAATCTTTGTGTCATCTCTAATTGTTAGCAGGGATGGTTTTATATTTTCTTCCAGGTCACTGATAAAAATGTTAAAAGGTGTAGGACTAAGAACTGATCCCTCAGGGACCCCTCTAGAAAAACATACACTAGATGATGATTCCGCATTTACAATTATATTTTGTATAATTACCCATCCGTTAGGTATTTTTTAATCTGTTTAAGGTGTGACATGGTGAGTTAGTATTGTCATAGGGTGTCTTGAGTGGTATCAAGTCAATTGCCTTACAAAAGTATATTATGGCAACACTGTTACCTTTATCAACCAAACCCAGAATCTCACCCAAAAAGTATCACATTAGTTTGACAGGATCTATATGCCACAAAGCCATGTTGATTGGCATTCATTTTATTACCATCCTTTAATTCTTTATTAATCGAATCCCGTATCAGCCATTCCATTATTTTTGCCAAGGATCAACATCCGGATGACAGTCCGAATAACAGGCCTATACTCTACTGGCTTGTCCTGTTTACCCTTTTTAGATATTGGCATAAGATGAACTAGCTTCCACTCTTCTGGAACCACCCCAGTGTACCAAGACTTAGGGCACATCTGCATTGCACGCGTGGGCTGTGATTACCGCTCATAGACACAAACCTGAGCTAGCTTGACGCTAGCTCCCGTACTGGAGCAGTGAAGCCGCAGCCCAGGCTTCAGCATGGGCTAGCTGCCCAAAGGATTAACCAGAGCTCTGGGTGGGTTTGTACACATGCTGCTGCAGCTTCACTGCTCCAGTGCACCATTTAGCTAGATTAAAGTGAGCTATGTACGTCTGAAAGCTGCAACCAGACCCTGTGGTTGCAGTATAGATATCCTTAGACATTCCCATCCCAGCGCTGCTGCTCTCTTGGCACCAGCGTTAGCCCCAATGGGACGTGTTAAGGCAGAAAGACTGGTATGTAGCCAGTCCCTGCTCCCCATCCCTCTCACCCAAATGCAGCTTGCAGGGCTCTTTGGCCTGCTGTCTTATTAATGCCTAATTTCCAATTTGCAGGAGGAGAGAACCTTCACCCTCCATCATGCCAGCCCAGCAATCACAGCAATGAGCCAAGTATCTCTAGACAGTCTTTAATTTATTTCCCGGCGCACATGGGCACTGCTGAGAGACTCGATGGCACCAGCTTAAACGTAATAAATTACTCAAGTATCAGAGATTAGTTAATAAAGTGTCAAGCGCCCGTAAAGTGCTGCTTTGTCAAAGATACAAAATATTCTTCTGTTTTTCCAAAGATAAATAGTTCCTGCGAAAGGCTTGCACAGTGCCACAGCCTCTTCCTTGCAATCAGGTACCTCTGTGCACAAAATACTTCGAGATGCTGCCAAACTGCAGGATCATGCTGGCCAGAAATTCTGAACATAAAGCTAATGCTTTATAAGTCAATGGCCCTTGGATCATTCCAAGTTGCCTCTCGGACTGACTGCAAAAAATATAATGAAACCAAACGGGCCTTTCTTTGGTGATCTTTTCCCATGCAGCTTTCTGTAGGGAGAAATGCAATATTGCGCAGAAAAGGAAGAGGTGACAGTTTTCCCTGGGGAAATCTGCATCAGGCTTTTGTTGCTTTACCCTACACAGAAGAGACTGGATCAATGGGTCATTACTGACTGGCCATTGGGTGACCCAGCTGAGACCAAGGCTGAAAGTGTTGCCTTGTTTGTTTTATCTAAAAGTAAACTAAAATTCGGAGCACAAAGGGCTCACGCAGGGAACCAATTAGCATGTCAATCTAGAACAAATACCCCTAAATACTTTGCTGCAGGATTTGCAATGAAAATGAAATGCCTCTGGATTTAAAGAGGGCAGCATACCATCATGACCAATAGCATAGAACATTCCTAGTTAAGAGTTATGCATCCTGCACACTTAGATGGGGCAATCCAGTCACAAGCTTCTAGGCATAAGGGGACATTCAATACATTACATCATTGGCCAAGTGCATTGTGGGAGCATCCATCCAATATTAATAACTGCTAGAGGCAGGTTACCAGACTTTCAGAAGGAGGGTCTTGTGGTTAAAGCACCGGACAAGGATTCAGGAGATCGGAGTTAAGTTCACAGCTGCAGCACAGATTTCCTGTGTGACCTTGGGCGCCTCACATAAGATGCTTGTCCCTTGGCTCCCCAGTGGTAAAATGGCAGTAGTAGCACTGCCCTGCAGCCCAGGGGGGTTGCCAGGATAAATCAAATTGTGTTTGTGGGGCTCATGAGTACTTGAGATCCTGAGCCCATTTCTGAAGGCCAGTGAGGTGCAGAGAGGCACTGAGCCTGAGCCTTCCTGCCTAATGAAGTTCAGTAATCACTGGCCTCTGGGGAAAATCCAGATTACGGCTAAGAAATAAGAATAGACCCTGCTGCCCTTGATCAACCAGCTAAGTGCTTCAGCAGAATCAAAGAGTAAGTCCTCACCCCACTGCTGAAAAGCTGTGAAGTCAGCTCTTACTGATAAACCAGCTACCTAATGGTATGGACCTGCTGACTCAACAGGGCAGGGTATGTCTGTCCAGAGGGTAACCTTACCCCTCCCTCAGAGCTTGCTACGCAAGGAACAGGGTCACTGCAGAATCTGCGGCGAGATGTAAACATTACAAATGGGCAAACCTCATGGAGTTTAAAGGTGTTCTTAACCTCGAGAGGCCATAGTTTAGATTCCCAGAGTATTTTCAAAAGTGACTTGATACAAATTCAATAATGCTACCAGGGCTGGAGCAGGGGCAGGGGATGACTGTTTCCCATGAAAAATCTGAAGGAAAGCAAAAAACTGTTTTTTCTTCAAAAATTGCCAGGTTTTCATTGTAAAACCAAAAAACTGACATTTCTGTTGAGCTGAAATAACTGAGGCAGGAAGAGCCTTCAGAGCTCTGTATGGCTTCTGCTGCATTCCCTGCATGGATGGAAGTGTTAATACCTTGGAGCATTTCACTCACTCATTTGGGCCTTGTCTACACCAGGGATTTTGTCCACCATTAGCAGCACTGGTGCAAACCCCAACCTATAAAGACAAAGCGGCTATTTGCACCCATGTGGATCAGTCTTGCTTGAAACTGTGGCAAGCTGTGCTGCTGAAATGATGATCTATAGAGGTTTATCCTGCCTGCACTTGAAGGCTGCACTGGTGGCTTTACCCTGGGTTAATTTACAATGAGCAAGAGCATGTCTCCCTTTAGTGACTGGGCCACATCGAAGAGAATAGCCTACTATGTATTCCCACCCAGCAGGGTGATACCACTCTGTCTGGCAGGATTGGGGCTTATGGCCTTGGTGCTTCGCACCCCATTGCTGGCTGTGGTGTCCGTCTGTCTCCAGTCCTAGTCTGTTGCATCAGGGACGCCATTTACTTTAGCAGGGGAGCAGACGCTCTCTCGACTTGTGACAGAATCACTTTCCAAATTGCTCAAGTCCCGGGCTTTGCAGGGAGCCTTCTGCTACCATGAGAATGGAGCCAAATCAGCACTCGGGCTGAAAATTCTCTCTGACTGGATGGAAGTTTGGAAGACATCCCAGGCAAACGCAGCGTAACCTTTGCCAGTGGGCCAAACAGCTTCGAGAGAATCCCGCTAAGAGCTGCCAGGTTCTGCACAGTCTCCTGCCAAGCTCCTAAGCAGAGGTAGCTATTGCAGGTTCTTTCTCCCACACAATATGATGCATAAGGCCGCTTGGTGCTGCAAACCTAGAGGAGTTGCACAGGACATTGCTATTGTCCCTTCTCCATCCACCTGCCACCACTGGCAGTGATCAATAGCGAGACCTACAGAGAATGTGCACAGAGACACACTGCACCGCGCCTGAGTTTTGGTTTCATATTTGGATGCTCTCGTTAACAGCAGAGCCAGTGCAAAGTGGGACAGTCAATAGGAAGCAGGTGGGCAGAGTGGCTGCTGGATGGACCATTCAATTCACCACCTCCTGTGCAGGTGGGCATTGACCTATCCAAATATTTTTTTCCTCACCTGGATTTGTTCGCTGCTGCATGGACATAGTCTGAAGGGACCTGCAGCACCTGGAGTGGCTCCCGGTCAGCTAGTAATGATAAATGCTACAGGCTTGAAAGTTAGGTTTGGACGAGCTCTCAAAAGCACAGGAGTTTCTCCAAACTATCTCAACCTTCAGAGTTAGCAAGACTGGGTTGGAAATTTCAGCCAAGAAGGCCCTCCCATTTCACCTGAAGTTCTACAAGAGTTGCTGTCACTGTCTCACTTAATCTCATCTCCCTCGTCTTTTACACTTTGGTCCTCACAATGATCCGTAAACTTTGACAACAGCCGCCCCTGAGAGATTTCAGCATTTGCACTCTTAGTCCCATTTGGACCTGCGCAAATTGAAAAAAGTTATCAAAGCTCCTTTTAAGTCCCAAAGAGTCCTGGTTTTGTCTGAGATTTTGAAGATGGGTCAGGAAGAATTGAGTTCTTTCATTTTTCATCCAAATTGGTTCCTTGATCCTATTTTAGAGGCAAATCCTCAGCTAGTATAAACTCACATAGCTTTGTTAAAGTCAATAGTGCCGCACCAATTTGCATTAGATGAGTTGTTCCCGAGGGTCTACATTCTACCCAGTGATCAGATTTCACTTACACCTTCCCAAAGGATAAAAATCCATTCTGAATTACATACATTGTGAGAGACAGCTGGCGGAAATGGGAGACTGAAAAACAGGGGTGAGGGGTCCGAGGGTGGGAAGGAATGTGAGATCAGAAACCAGAGTGATTAAACAAACTGCTTGCCATAAATTCAGAACAATGTTTGAAAGTGTGCACTTTGTTTTCATGCAAAGTGATTGGCAGCTCCTGGGTGTTGATAGAATACCCGATCGGATCTCACTAGGTGTTTTGCCCTTATGCTGCTTGATTTAATTACCAAACCATGGATAGTGCATGCAGAGACAAGTAATTACAGAGAGAGGGAGGATTATTTTGGGGTGCGTATTTAAAATGTGCTGCAGGGAGCGACAGGAAGCCAATTCTGATGCTGGTTATTACATGCATCCCCTTTTGAGGCATATTGTTGATAGAGGCTCAGGAATGCTCCCTGATGGTGAGTCTGTATTATATCCCTTCAGATGCATAGAAGGCTTTCAATTCACAGCTCAGGTGTTAAGCAGAGCTACTCCTCTCACTCTTTGCTCTTTTTAACAGGTATGCTCCTTATTGCAAGGACATTTGCTTCTCCGATACCTGCGTGGAGGTTACATTCATTGGTGTAATGCGACTGAGCCATCCTGTTAAATAGACATATTTATTAAACATGAGTGGTAATGATGGCTGTGTATGTCACAGGTTAGTGCAGTATGTGTTAATTAGCAGACCTGTCCTTTTCTCATCAAAGTGTTTTAAAGCGGGTTAGTCCGTCATATTAGTCTGATTGATGCAAACACACCAGCAAACTATGGGGAAGGGTGCTGCAGAACTGCATGCAACAATAAAAACAATCCCCTCCAGCACGTATCTACCAACCATTGATGGAGGCAGCTTGTGTGTGCATGGGTGGAAGAGGTTACATGTTCTAGGGTTATTTCCTTGCAGGGATGCCATTCCCACACACAGCAATAGCTGGGCAGGAGGTGAGCTATGAGAACAGCTGCTTAGCAGACATTACTTGTCCATTTCCCGTTGGTCTTGTCCTCTCTCCTTTCCCGACACCCTCTCTTTGTTCTATCCCCTGGCTGTATCTTGTCACAGACCAAGACTAGACCCTTCAGGACAGGGACTGTCCTTGCATGATCATTGCTCAGTTGTATGCTGGTAGCATCTAGAAGCCCTAACCAATACCAAGGCCCCATAGTGGTAGCTACTGTATGTATACATGGTAAAAGATAGTCGCGGCCCAAAAGAGATTACAATTCAAATAGATAAACCAAAGGCAGATGAAGTGAGTGGCTCAAGGTCACACAGGCAGTCATGGCAGTGCTAGGAAGTGAACCCAAGTCTCCTAAATCCCATTCCACTCCGTAAGATGTAACCTGTCTTGATGTTAAGGCACTAGGGCTTTCTCTGTTCCTTTTCCACTAATGAGCCTGAGCTTTGAGCTGATCCTAGAGCACAGTTTATTCCTCGTCCACCGTTCTTTTGGATTGTTGCTGGGGGTTTTTTTGGTTGGTTGGTTGGGTTCCCCCCCAATCCTTCAGAAAATCCTGTAAACTGGGCTCTTTCATGCAAATTTCCTTCCCTAACCTTAGAAGGTCTAATGCTCTTGCTTGTTTTTTCCCCACAGTGCTGGCGGTACAAGGAGAAGATAATGTATTCAACAAGGCTTTCAGATCTCCTGTGCTGTTGACCAAGTGACGACAGGTTATACTTTGGCTTTTTTATTACAAAGGAGACATGTATTTAATCAGAATATAAGAGTGATTTCTTACTGCGTGAAATGTGAATCTGCATCCATCCCTTTTCTCTCTCTCATTCATTCATACACACACAAATCACACACTCCTTCTGTCCATGATACAAACACAGAGATTTCTCTCAGATCTTTTTTTTTTTGAAAGTGACAATACTGAATTTCTCTTGTCAAAGAAGTTGTATTTATCCCATTGGTACATGTCTGAATCTCGTTGTCTGACTCCCATGCCAAGAGATTCATTCTATTCCTATAAAGTAACAAATGAAACATATGGTTCTGGAAAGTTTCCTTGCTAGCCTAGGCTGGACTTTTGAAATTATATTTATGCGGTGCTCATACTTATTCTTCTTGTTTATTATTTGTATTGGGGGAGTGCCTACCAGCTGCCATCACGGACCGGAACCCATCGTGCTAGGGACTGTACAAACACAGAACTAAGAGACAGCCTTTGCTCCAAAGACCTTATATTACAATCTAAGTAAAAGGTGGTTTTTTGTTTCTACTTTGAAAGAGAGACCAGTATTCCTCACTTACAATCTAGATTAAGAACTGGGAGTCTCTCTCAAACCAGGAGAGACATTTTAAGTGTGAAAACTGGATTTGAAGATATATACACACCCAAATATAAACAAGGGAGGAGGGAGGAAATCTAGGCACTCTTCCTCTTTCTAGGTACTCCTATGCTCTCCTTTCCCATAGCATCTGAGCCACAGTCTGGGTCTTCAGTCTCCTTGTCTCATTATAGGTACCCAAAGGTAAACTTTGAATGTTGTGCCAGGTGACCAGCCCTGGAGAATGGAGTCCTTCATTAACCTGCATGTGGCAAGGGCAGGGACCATACAAGCTTCCCCTGCACTGCCCTTCCACCACTGTGCCCCATCAACCTTGACCTCTTGGGACAAGGCTATAAGGCCTGTTCAAATCTCCTGATTTCTGACTGAAAAAGAAAGGCTAGTCAATGTCCTTGGCAGCATGCAGACAGAGAAAACAATTGGAAGGATGGACAGACAGACAGAGCAAGCATATCTTGTGCAAGCAGATAAAGTCTGAATATGACTACACGGGGGGCGGTTGGTTTGTTTGTATCTGGCTGCTTACCCTTCAGTGTCACTAAGTAATCAGAACAAACCTAGCTTTGTAGGCAAATCAGATGCATGTAAATCCCACTCAGATGCAGCACGTCAGCTTGTCTAATAGTTCCAGCCTGTTTTTTGCATGCTGTCCCTCCTCGTCTTGCCTCGTGCCCACCCCCTTTCGCAGGCGCGGACGACGACACACGCAAAAATGCTGCACCATAGCTAGGGATGCCACCTCTTGTTGCAAGCAAATCACTCAGCTTTGCTTAAAACAAGCCAGTTTAAATATCACCCGGCTCTTCAACCAGGTTAGCTCCCTCTGTATGAAAGCTTTGCTTCTGTGTGTCAAGACTGATTGCCTTCTGAGTTTTAAACTCCCTCAGTGTGGATCAATTAAAATATTGATATGGACAGGCTGTAGATCAAAACCGTCAGCCCTGTTTACACGGTGTATGGCTCCCAGTCAATAATCCCTGTCTGAAAGGTCTGGTGTATTTGCTCAATACAACCTTTTGGGGCTGGGAAAACAACCAGAGTTTCAGAAATACTGTTTAACTAGTATTTCCTTATTTCAGTCTTACACAATGGAGGAGCCATTACTGCTGGTATTTCTGCTCTTGCACTGGAGGGTGGTGCTAGCAGGACAGTGAGGGTGGCAAGACAGCTCCTTTTTTAAGATTAGTAAAGCAAACCATTAAGGAAAACCAAGTGTGAAGAAAGGTAGCAGTATCTGGGACAGGTGGGGAAAAGCAAGAGAGTCGGATCCTGCATTACCCTGTACTGGTGCCATTTAACACCAGTGCAAAGTGAGTGTAAAACACTATCTTTGTGTCTTTGCTCTTAACGCTGTGTCTACACTAGGCAGCTTCTAGCGACACAGCTGTGCCACTACAGAGAGAGCTCTCCTGCCCACAAAAAACTTCCACCCCCCAACGAGCAGCATTAGCATTTCCGGCAAGAGAGCGCTCCTGCTGACAGCGCTGTTCACACCAGCGCTTGTCGTCAACAAAACTTTTGTCATTTGGGGGAGGGGAGTGTTTTTTAACACCTCTGAATGACAAAAGTTGTGTCTTTCACTTGCTAGCGTAGAGAAAGCCTTACAAAGAATGCAAGGAAACCACATTGATACAGCTGGGTTCCAAATGCCCATGTTTACTAACTACATACCAACATATAAGGCCTCACTTTCTGTAGGTACATATATACACTGACATTCTGTTAAGTTCTGGTGGCTTCTGCCACGGAGCCCCCACCCAATTCCTAGACATTGTAGCTACCACTCTGATGGAGCAGCATTTTACTCCCACTATGCACAAACTGCCAAGAAACAGAGAATCAGGCCCAGAGAGTCTGGCAAGGAGCCAGAAATCCCTAGTTCTAAACCTAGTTCCCTCACTTCTTGTTTTTGTTAGCTTTGGGCAAGTCACTTGTCCTCCACACCTCAGTTTCCCCCTCTGCATAGTGGACATAAGATGTGCTACCCCAGGCTCTCTGCTGCATTGCAGAGTCATTGCCATGAGCAAATACTAGCCATAGAAGCAAGCAGAGAGAATTATGATTTGGTTGCATTTTGCATCCACTTGGCGCAGGTGTAAACGAACATACAAGATGCAAGGCACTGGAAGTTCCGGGCTCTCTGCCTATTTAACAAGGGTTCTAAGAGGAGTAGCCTGCTAGGCACTGGAAAGACAAGCAATTCCAAACCCCACCCTGAACGCAACCCTCGCTGGGGAGGTAACAGCGAAGGGAGAAGAACGGGAAAGCTCTGTATAACCTTTAGCTTCTAGTGAGAACCACAGCATGAATTCAGGCACAAAGCACTTTGATGCAGGGTGATCAGGTGTGGTGAGCAGGCAGGCCAATTTGTCATGCATAATCATTGGTAAGGGAATGAACTCCCTGCACTAAGCTGACCCCCAGGTTTACCAGGAGGCAGGAAACAGCAGGGCTGGGAGGAATAGTTAGTTGTTTGTTTTTCTTTTCCTCCCTAATTTCCTTTTCAAATCCAGGGAGAGAGGCACTCTGGAAAAGGCCTCAACCCCTGCACTTACCAACCCCCCCTCACCTTTCTGTCTCTTGTTCCCCTTTCGCCTATCTACATTAAAATCTCTCTCTCTTCCCTGCTCCCCTCTCTCTCTCTTTTCCCCTCAATCTCCTCCTTTTGAAGAGCCTGGAGTTACACCCTTTTCTTGCAGTGAGCTCTGTGGTATTCATGGGGGGGGCTCAGGGTAGGACTAAAGCCTTGAGGAGGAATTCTATGTATCCCTAGACCCTGAAGGCATCTCCACTGCTCCTAGCTCTATGTTGAGCTGAAAGAATTCAAAATGGAGGATGGGTTTTTATAGAGTAACACCCCCTCCCAATAAACAGGGAGGGTTATGCTAAGTAAGGGGCAGGGCTGGGCTGGGCTCCTGCCATCAGTGACGGTGGGAGCACATAGAAAGAATGGAGAGATGCATTCATCAGAGTAAAACACAGGACAGCTTTGTTAATTGATACTGTGGGCTAGACTTTCAGAAGTGCTCAGGGTCAGATTTTTCAAGTGCTCCCTACTCACAGTGGGAGCCAAAGATCTTAACATCCAAAATGTGTGCAATAATGCTGTGCTGTTTGGAAAATCTGCCCACTTATTTTGGTGTCCAAAGGGGAGGTGAGCAGTTTGGAAAATCTACCCTTTCATGTGCAGATAAATTAATATATGGCCAGCAAAAAACATTGTCTTGACCAAAGCTGGGTGAATGCAGCAAAAAAAGTTTCCCTAATTATTTTGTTTGATTTTTTTTTTTAATTAATTTGCTGTAGCCACTTTCTTGGCCCTTGGGAGTTTGCTTTCTATGAATATTTGAGTTGTTGGGCTTTACCAGCACAAGTATATACATAAAGCAAATCTTAAAGTTACATGTCTGTGACTATTACCACTCACAAGTACTCCGGTGGGGGATTTTTTTCACAAGTGTCCATGGGATTTGGGAACACAAAATTGTACCCTGTGTGCTCATCCCATCAGAGAACAGAAATGAAGCCATGTGACTTATGTATCTAGTGCCAACCAAGCAATCCAGCTTGTGTGTTGGATTCACCCAGATAATTGTTTGGGATCCATCCATACATTTACAAATAAATGAGAATTATAGTAGAAAATTTTTGACCAAATATATTTGAAGATTTCAGGGTCCATTTCCAGATATCCTGTAAGCAGGATAAATTCACCTAAGAAATGATCAGTTACAAATTCTTAACAATCCCTATCTTGTCCTGACTAGGTTACAAAAACTCTAAAGCCAACACTAATATGAAACCCCTAGAATTTCAATCAGATTTCTGAATAAGCTCCAAAACAGTTGTGCAAGCAGCTGTTACTCCCTCGTATACATCTTTGCATGCTTCAGTAGAGTTTGTGGAGTCTATTTACCACATCTAAGACCAATTTCCTTCCCTTCAGTTGCTTTGAAGATAATTGAAGATACTTGCATTGTCTGCCTTCAAATGTAAAAAGCTGGCTAATGCTGAAATCAATGCTTCCTAGTTAATGCTGTTTCTCCACTGGCATTGAACATTGTGTAACAAAGCCTTGACTGACTGGATCAGCAAATCTTCACTGGCTGGCTACTTTGTTAATCAGAAAAGGCTGTGAGCAAGCCCTTGCCCCTGTGATAATGCCAGATGGATTGAGCTGTTAAGACCGAATTAAATATTTAATACCAAACTTTGCAAAATTGTACTGCGGTGGAAATTTTCCCCAATTAAGCAGGTGAGGCAGCAGAATGAATGGCAGGGATTTTGCAGGCCCTAGCTTGTTTATGTCAGTGGTAGGCCAGTTCCCTGGTTACAGACAGGAACAGATGAGATTCAGCATGAGTTGTGAGATTGCATGTCCAGGAGCAAGGAGCTCTCTGGGTTTTCAGCAATGAAAAGGAGACGGGATGCAGCTTTCCAGATCCAGCTGTGGGTGCCTCTCTCCCTCTATAGAAGATTTTGTTGCTCTGTCAGGCTTCATCAGCTGTTATAGCACAGTACATCAGGGCATGCTAAGCCTGAACAGCATGAGGAAGAAGCTGGAGAACAGGATTCCTCAGTGGGATAGTACAGAGAATAGAATGTGGAAGAGAGAAAAAGAGGAGGAAACAACAATGCAGAGGATGAAGACAGACAGCTCTTTTGCTAATTCTGAGGGCCTCTTATGATAGTTGTATTTCAGCTGCTGCTTATTCTCTTCTTTACCTTATAATTCTCCTTCTTTCCTCTAGCTCAGATTCTCTCATTGGACAGTACTTCTCTTGCATTTTCATAGTGAGATTAGGGTCTCGCTAACTAACATCACCATACGCATCCCTCTATTCTGTCTCTTTCCCTCTCATCGACTGTTTCCATCCAGATCTCATCTGAAAACATCTCTTTTCTCTCTTGCCTCTTTCTTACCCTCCCACTCCCTCAGCCATTCTTTATTATTTAACTGCAAGCACGTTGTTTATTTAACACTGTGAAATGTTTGGTGAGACGCTTTGTATGAAAGATGCTGTACAAAACGGATCTGTGTTGTGCTACATTGTAAAATGTGGTTTGTCCACTGAAAAATTGAGAGATCCTAAGAAATAAGATGTTAAGATTTTTTCCAAGTCTGAGCAGAATTTTATTTGAATTATTCTTTTTTAAAATCAAGGTCACAGACTTTCCAGGTTCCCAGATGATGGAGATAAGTGTCAGACTTGGTTATTGTTGTTATAATTATTATTATTAATGTCTAAGGTCGCCAACCAGAATCAGTGTGGGGCATTGTACAGCTTTCTAATCTGAAACCATTCATGCCCTGAAGAGTTCACAATCTAAATGACAATTTACACAAAAAGAGTTATGGGGAAACTGAGGCACGGAGTTTGTTGGGGTTTTTTAATCACACAGGAAAATTATGGCAAAGACAGCATTTGAATCCAGTGTGCTTGGGTCCCAGTCTAGTTCTTTAGCCACGTGATCATTGTTCCTCACATCTGGTCATTATGGTCACCAAACTCCCTGACTTTTCATCGTTACCCTTTAATCATCCTTGTATTGCCTTTAATACCAGACTTATTCAGACGCCGCCCCCCTTTTGGATACAAAAAGCCTGGACTACAAATGGCCATAAATTTGCTTTACCATCTGCAAATAATCCTGCATTACAGTGTAATGAGTGTGTAATTGTGGGAGAATGAAATGTAGAAACTCCAAAATCAGCTTAGCCGGCCACTTGTTGTTTGTGGTTTGTTTTGGTCTCATATGTTTTGTTGTCATTGTGTTTTGTTTCTTTTGTGCTCATAGAGCTAATTTCAGCATGCCCTTTCCCAGCAGGCACACCATAGTGGGAAGTGATCTTAGATCTTCTGGCCTCACTAGTCTTGGGGCTAGTGTAGTACTTGGAAGGGAAACCTTCCAGAACATCTGGGCATTTGTGATTTAGAAGGTTCTCTTCCCAAGGACTGGATCCGTTCTCATTAAAGATCTCTCCCCCAAGAATAAAGACTACTAACCCTCATGCCCTGCCCAAATTCTAAATGAGCTAATTATCTTCCCTACCTAAAATTCCCCTTGCTCTTTTCAGTTCAACAGAATGTTCTTTTCCACTTCCCCACCCTAAACTGTTGTGCAGCGTTCCACCCCAGAGGCAGCTGCACTTCCGTGGTGAAAGTAGTAGCTCCGTGGAGGTGAACTGGTGCCACATGCAGCCAGCTTTTATATATACCCAGCTGAGCAGCTTCTCATACCTGCGTGCAGCCAGCTCCAGTAAGAACGGGCTCACAGAGTCACCATGTGCATCACTGGTACCTCTGTGGCTCACATTACAGTCGCATCTGAGCAGTGATGCTCTTTGTGGAGAGATAGTATTTCTCTAATATATGGGGGGGGGGGGAGGGTGGAGAAGGGGAATACAGAGAGGCTACGGGCTAATCTACACATGGAGTTATTCCAGACCAGTTGTGCTTTATATTCACACTCTACCTTAATCTCAATTAACTTTTGAATGTAGACAAGCCCTAAGTGACTTGCAAGTCAGTGACAGAGCAGGGATTTGAACAGAGCTCTAGCAAGTCCCAGGCTAGAGCCCAGCCACTGGACTGTCTAGAGACCCAACCTAATTCAAATGATGACAAGAAAACTACATTCACATTTAAAACACATTGTTTCCAAGCATGCCTCTCATTCTAGCTGGTGGCCTTTGCAACCATCCTGCTTCTTCCTTTGGTGACAATACCCTGGTTTCTACAGATTCTGCAGCGGTGGAGAAAATCACCCCAGGGTGCCAGGCCGCCTTCCTGCTCTTCTGACTTCCCTGCCTGAGGCCCCGAGGCCTGCTCTAGTTCTGGTGGCTGGGGTTGCCTTTCCCCTGCACTGGTCAGTGGTTAGGCACAATATGGTCCAACGTCAGGGGATGGAGAAGGGTCCTAGAGGTCACCAGCCACATACGCTTTTAGTACAAAGCAGGCCAAAGAATCACATCATTCCCCCTTCACCAGCCAAACAGAGGCACAGGGAGGCAATCGCTGGGCACTGTATTGTTACTTTGTGGGTGATGCCTATAGATACTAATTATGGGTTTGATTTGGTGTGGTTGTGGTGATGATGGGCGGGGACGTTCAGATATAGGGCCAGAGGGGATTGTTTGTGCCTAGCAAAAGGAAACAGCCTTGCACCGCTAGCCAATGGAGTGCCATCTCCAGCACCCAGCTCGGCCTTGTGGCAAGGAATTACATTTGAACCTTGTCACTTAAGTGTATAGTTCCCGAGGCGTTCCCTGCGGGAGGCAGGCCACACCCTGCAGCCGGCAGAAGGGAGGTGGGCTGAGGTGGAGCATTGTCTGGAGCGTGAATCTGGCCCTGGAAGATAGTATGTGAGTGCCAGTGAAGCAGCCCACATGAGAGACAGGGAAGAGCTTAGATCTAGAGACAACATAAATTCTCTTGAGGCTTTGAATTGGAGCAGAGAAACCTCTGGGGACCTGAGCTGCTGTATAAAGAAAAGCTTTGAGGGAAGGAAGGACCAGAAATGTCAGTTTGGAAATGGTCTGGATTGTGACACAATGAATAAAACAAGTGACCCTTGTGAGAGGTATAACAGGGCTGGTGCTTTTGATATTTAATTCATAGGCTATCTATTTAGCTATCCATTTCCATACATACCCTTCTATCCATCCATCCATCTCTCTATCACCATAAACACCCCTCTTATGCTGTACCCATAATTTCCCTTATTCAATCCAAAATTACTCAAGAACAATTGTTACTGTGGTTATTATTTATTTGCTGAGTGCTGATAATGGCTCCCTCCTCCCCTTTTGTTACACTGCTCTTGGTGCCTGCTCATTTCTATCTGTAGTTTCATTTTTTATAACTTCCATAAACTTCAGTGCATGGCAATAAAAACTCATTATTTCACCTGAGCATAGTGGATCATAATAATGCACAGACCATGTTTACGAGACTCCTCAGATTGCTGGTCAGAGCTTTAATGAGTGACCCTGGTAGCTTTATGGAGAATGGCTCCTTTTTATGGAGTTACAGACAATAAGGATACAGAGGTAGCCTCTGCAAGGGGCACCGGTGCTTTAACAAATTGCTGGCACCTTCTTTTCAAATCAGCTGACCACTTTCGCATCTCTTCACAAATCAACAAATAGGGTCTAAAAGGCCAGTGATTATTCCTCATTTTAAAAATATTGATGAAAATAACCTCTCGGGGTGTGTCTACACAGCAAAGAAAACCCCACGGCTGGCCTGGGCCAGTCGACTGAGGCTCACAGGGCTCAAGCAGCGGGGCCGTGTAGACGTTGGGGCTCTGGGACCCTCCCACCCCACAGGACCCTAGAACCAGGCACCAGCCCGAGCCCGGACGTCTACACAGGCACGAAACAGCCCCACAGCCAGACCCCCCACAGGTTTTTCTTTGCTGTGTAGACATCCCCTCGGAACCTTGAGACCAACATCTGTTTCCTTATTGCAGCTTTCACTCATGCAAGTGGATCCAGGTTTGTTATCGTAGGGTTGCTCATATAGGTAAATCAGGCTGAAATTTTTCTATTAAAATATTTTTGACCACAAAAAGGTTTTTCCATGGAAAAAATTTCAAATTTTTGTCATTTTTTCAGGTTTCTGTCAAGAAATCGAACCCCCCACCCCAAAGAATTCAAAGAAAATTTTCAATGAAAATTATTTTGTTTTCATCCTACGCGTTTGTGGTGGGGGCGGGGGATTGTTTCCCAAACCACTCTACATATTGGTTTGTTATTGCCGGGAGGCTCCTGCCAACAGGGCTGGGTACATAACTTTGTTATTGTAGGTGTTTGTTATTGTCGGTGTTTGTTATTGTAGGGCTGGCGAAGAATGTTGGGCTATGTAGTATGTTCCTGGCAGCGATCTGGGAGGTGGTGTAGTGTCTATTGGTTAGTCTACACTGGACTTCTTTACCTCTAATTCATTAACTGCCAGTTAACTCAAGTACTTAACACCTTCATATAGGCTAGTGAGGATACCTTTGTGCTCTACCCTAGGCTGAAGCAGGAAGGTCTATAGCCCAGAACAATCACAGAAACCTTCCCCTCCTCCCCCCCCCCCCCGCCACCCCCGCTTGGAGGCTGCATTTCCAATTAAACAAAGAAAAATGGGGGAATAGACAGTGCAGGGAAGTGAATGGAAAGGAGCTGTTCTGCATGAGTTATGAAGAAAAGCCCTCAGCACACAGGACATACAAGTTTAATTACAATAAAGTCTAACCTAAATCCTTTTGAATTTGTACATACCTGTTCCTGACAGTTACATACTTGTCCTTGTATGACTAAATTAAAAGGTTTAGAAAGTACAAAAGCAGCGTGGAAGCTAATTGTATTCCTAAAAGAGAGTGAGAATAAGATGAGGAGTTCAGCACTGATTTAATTATGCAGAGAAACCCATCGGAGCTGTTGAAAATCTCTAGAAGCCTTTAATGTTTTAACAGTGACCATGTGCGAGAATAGACGGTGTAGAAGAGAACAGGAACTCCTGTCCAGCCCCCTCTCAGAAAGGCGGTGGGAAGGCAATTGATCCTTGCTCTGTTGTCTGTCAACGAATTAGGTGCCGGTTTGATGGTTCTCTGTTCACCCCAGTCCAGATGCAGTAAAGGCAGTGGCAGGGTGAGTTTCCACACACATTATCCCACCAACCAGCATAAACCCTGCATTCCCATTTCCCAGGGCTGAGATGGGAGTTTAAACTCCACTGACCATTCACTCCTCGGCCTGCCTGCTCAGACCCACAACAGGGCTCAGTGGCTTTTGTGCAACGCTGTGTGGGCTGAGATTTCACATGGGTGACTGAACAGCCCTGTGAATGGAAGCTTCGCCCCACATTCTTTTCACTAAAAGCCTCATCCTGCCCCCACTGAAGTCAATGGGAGCGTTGGCATGGACCTCACGGAGCACAGTGCCTCCGCCGTTACTCCTGCCCATTCAGCTTTAACATAATGCAGCCTCACTGGGCCATCTCGAGTCTCTTTCTGTACGTGCTTCTCTCTCGGTGCTTCAGGCTTCCATTAAACGCATCAGTGAATCCTACAGAACAGCAGCCTCTCCCCAGGCCCTCAGCCTGTTCGGTCTGGGAGGACTGTGCTTTTCTGGACATTTCAATCCTTTTGGTTTGCTAAACGCATTCTTTAAAAAACAAAGATCAGCAGGGGAGCGTGGGCCCCCTCCCCAGCACAAACACGGCTCAGGGCAGAACAGGCCCATGATACCCTGTCAGCCAGGCATGCAGTTGATCACAGGACGTGATCTAGTCTGATGTACATTTCAGAAACGTTCCTTGTCCAAATGTTCCTGGTGCCAGCCAGCTGTAAATGCCTTGGAGCGTGTGGGATACAGCTTTTTACACCCTCACTATCCGAACTGGCTCTGAATCAGAGCACTGGATTGGAGACTTCACCCCAGAATTTTTGGATCTAGGTCCTCATACGGAAACCAGCCTGGGTGGTTCAGGCCCATATAATGGGCCAAACCAAAACACTTTAGGGAAGTCCAGATTCAGGGCCAGAAAATTGTGCCTCAGGTCCATCTCTACTCTGAACCAGTTGTCCCCTTTTGATTCTCCCAGAAACACTTGCAGCAGTTTGCCCACTGCTGTATACAAGGTGCCAAAGGTATGGGTGCCATGCTCAGTGTGACCGTCCTGGCTTCTGAGTAGGAGCCAGATACAACTCACTGAACAAATGCAGTTCAGCAGAAGTGTGGGGTTAGGTGATGGGAGTGGGGAAATGGCCTTCTCTCCCACACGAGCCGCGTGGGAGTCCACAAGCACTATTAGGGATAATTTCTAGAGCCTTCCATTAGAGAATCTCGGAGCGATTTACAAATATTCCTGAGTGAAGCCTCAAGACTCCTTGGCAAGGTAGGTGAGAGTACTTGTGTCTATTTCACACTCTGGGACACTGAGGGATGGAGAGGGGAAGTGGCTTGCCCAAGGTCCCAAGCCTGTAGCAGAGCCAAGAAGAGATCCCTGGCCTTCTGATTGCCAGGCTTAAAGTCTGATCCTGAATTGCCCTGTGCGCCTTGTGTCATATTTACCCCTCTGCAAAGGGAGTCTGAAACACTCCCTCAGGTGGCCATGAGTAGAAGATTCTGATTCTTTACCATTGTATACCCATCCTTCCTTCCTTCCTTAGTATCTCATTCCCAAATTGTCAGCTGGATGTGAAAGCTAATAAGGGCCAAGCCCGAGCATTCATACAGGTGTGTAGCAAATTTCCAAAAAGGGCCTTACTTTTGGAGTTTAATGTACCCATCCTATACACACCCACATCATATATCATTTCAGAGCGTATTTTATGCACATGTAAAGAAAGACTAATGTGGAGCTGTCAATTGGTGCCATAAGCCTGAAGAGGAAGTGAAACAATGGTACCCAAAATGAGAGTGTTTCATTTCTTGCACCGTCCCAGAAACATTGCAACATGGCTATTAAGACCATGTGTACTGTTTCCGCTAACTTCAACTCCTTAATGTGGTGTTTATTGGTCAAAGCTACCAAACAACAATGTATTAAAACAATTGTATTGGTTCTGCAGGAGCAAGTTTTTTTTCACAAATGAAGCTGTTTAGCATGTGGTAAAAATGGCAAATATCAATATTTTGCATTATGGTAACACAATGTTTTCATCTCGCATAGTCTTAATTGTCAAAGTATCTCACAAGTGACTATAATAGTTTTCTGTATTTTAAATTAATGTAGATTGCATGCCCATATAGTTTGTACTACACAGTGGGTGGATATAAATGTATGTGAATTCCTAATGTAATGCTTCTCCATTTGTATGCTTTTGTACATACAATGTAGCATCTAGTCTGCTGGGTAGAAGGTTTTGATTTGTAATTGCCTGTTCATGCAGTACTAGCCTTTGAAATATTCTAGAAACTAGCCTTTTAATTCGGTGACGCTTATGCATAGGTCATTCCTAGTGTTAGAGGTGACAATAAACAGCTTCATGCTGGGTTGCAATCAAAGTGCTCACTAAACAAACTGGCCGTGTGATACTAACATATAGCTCCAATTTATATCTAATTTAGCACAAGTCTGTATATGTCTAAACAATGAAAAATGGTGGTACTGGTGGTGGTAATGCTAACAACATACATTGGGAATTTTACCTCTACAGGGAACCTCAAAGGTGCTAGAACAAAGGGTGCTGGGAGGGCTACACAACCCCCTGGCTTGAAGTGGTTTCTATCACATCCAGGGTTTACAGTTTGGCTCAGTGGCTCTCAGCACCCCCACTATACACATTGTTCCAGCCCCCCTGCAGGGAAGCTGCAGTACATGAAGGCATAGAGGATGCAAGCCCCTTGAGGCTTACATCAAAGAGAAAAAGATTATCCACAAACTTTGAAAAATGTGTTATTTGTCAAGAAAAATCAAAAGAATTCCAAACTGTCGAAGCCACCAGTGCTGGACAGAAGTCTGTAATGCTGGCAGCAGAAGCTAGGAGAGATTAATTGTATTGGTAGCTACTGAATGAGTTTTCACAGGGGTTGCTTTCAGAAATACACAAGTAAGTCGAATTTGGCACATGTCAGAGTTGTACTGAACCCAGGGAAAAAAGAGACTGGATCTGATCAGAGCATCACGTCAATCTGCTTCTCTAGGCACCAGAGCAAGGCCATCCTCCTGCGACTGGCCCTGCTGCATTGCTGGCTTAAGAAAAATATGCAAGAAAGACAAGAAATTCATAAAAGAGAAACATTTAAGAAGGCAGCCAATCTAAGGGAGGCAGCACATCAAAGAGGAGATGATGACACGCATAAAATATCTGTGGAAAAAGTGATTGCTAAGGATGCAGTTTATCACTCAACATGCCTTTCTTCCTACTTGGTAAAATGAGTCTTCAAGCAAAACCATCTAGTTATACTGCAACAACAGTCAGCTTATGACATTGCATTTTATCAGCTGATTGAAGAGACAGACAATGATCCTACACGTACAACAAGAAGGCTCTTCTCCTGTCCAAGCTGCTACAAAGATATAAAGCCCCACTTCCCTCAGATGCAGAAACGGCAAGCTATTCCAGTAGCAAATTACAGGCAAGATTAGAAAAACCACTGTGGTTCTGCAATTTCATTCCATGCACAGCATCGGCAAGGCAAGTCTGTCATTGTTCTAGGCAGCTCAATAACATTAGCTGATGCTATCCAAGCTACTAGTCATCTGAAGCTAGAATTTAAGTCGTCCAAATGTTTTGTGGATGGTCTTCTGGCGAGTGAGCCCGATGAACAGTTTTCAAATGAACAAGTGGTTTTGTATACTGCCAATTCAATCCTTCAGCCAACATGAAAGCCTCAGAATATTATCCCAAGTCAGGTGATTGTCGTTTATAGAGGCTGGCTATTTTTGTGCCCCAACTGGTGCAGGAGTTTGTCCTTTGGTTGACCGATAAAGAGGCACATCATTTAGTCAGCAGTGAGTATCATCCTTCAGAAGACATTCAAAGAAGGTGCCCCTCAATTGTGGAGTTCCTAGTATTTAACAATTCCAAAATTATCACACCACTGCGCACAAGCCTTGCTCTACAACTATCCCATGAATTTGGGTCTCGCAAATTAATTGGCACCTACACTTTCATGGATTCTGCATCAGTTATGATGAGCTGAGGCAGTTAATCACTAGTGCTGTAAAACCTGAAGTAGAAAGACTCCGGGGGGCAGGGGGGTGTTCATTCCAAATGGAATTGTACCACTTGATGCTCGTAGAATTCTCATCCACGAAGGAGATGATAATATAGACATCAACGTAGAGACCACGGATGGAAAGAATACCTTCTATTCAATTACCCGAGTGGTATTTCAAGAACAGTCTGCAGATATTTCTTGTGATGCTGAACTATCACTGAAGCATGGGAAAGAAAAGTCACTTACTCTCCCTGGCGCAATTAGAGTCACTGATGCAGCGGGCAGCATTTGAAAAACCTAGAACACATCCAGAACTGACTCACCCCCATGAAAAAGGACTTGAGAAAAATCAACTGTGTCTGTAGTCAGGCTAATCTTTGCGGCACTGAAGTGTGCGCCTGCCAAGGCAATGAAGCCTGTGGTAACCCACGTACTCTCAGAGACCATAATGATGAACACGCTGATGATAATGATGTTGACTCGAAATGTCACCAGCACTATTATATTTCAATGATGCCTGTACAAAGTTATTATTAGCTTTTATTTCACCCTGTAGATTGTTGTTGTGATGCTTTGAGGTCACAATGAAATCCAATGTTATGTCATGAAATAATACAGAGAGTAATTAAACTAACAAAAACAAATGCAAATATTTCAAAGTGGTCATTTTAATGTGTTGCTGCTGTCATTGTTTATCCCCCTTTCTATGGTAATGGCCCCACTTGACAGCTCCACATCATACCTCATCTTAAAGTAGATATAATAAGCTTTCAAATGATGTATGATGTGAGTGTATGTAGAGAGGGTACATTAAGTCGACAAATCGGTGGAGCCTGCTACTCGCCTAATTTGGCATAGTAAGTGTAGCATAGACAGACAGACAGACAAATGGATAAATGATTGAAGGCTTTCAGCTACTTCAGTGGGGAAAATATTCTTCACTGTCTGCTTGTAGGACGGTGTTGCTGTATGTGCTTCCCTTGTGACATCACTAATTCGTGGCGTGCATTGTCTGTAAATCGGCTGCTTAACAGTGCCATGTCAGTACAAGAGCGTCTTTTCGTTAACAACAAAAACTCATTAATGCAGCAGAAACCCGCAGCAGACTGTGGAGTAGCAGCATGTGTTCTCTGTTGCGCCTGCTCTTCACAAGGGTGAGCATGGGGAGATCCAGCACAGAGCTTTGATGCTCTGGGTTGATTCCTCGATTCCTGGCTGTGAGCATGACTCTGCCAGGTTCCTCAGAAGCACATTGTGGTTTTGTAACATGTGTTTCACTTTGTTTTAACACCTAAACTCTGCTCTCTACCTTGCTCCACCTTTTGCCTGTAAGCAACTGTGAGCAATGACTAACTCCTCCATCACAGAAATGTTTGTTTATTTTTGCACCATCCCCAGTGACTCTCCATGACCATGTGACAGGGAGAAGCATATGCCATGCGGGTCTCCCGAGGAGTGGGCTGGAGGTACCAGAGGTTCTCCTCAGCTCTGCTCTACCTTGGAGACTGCTTCCCGTTCCCCTCTGTAGGAAATCATCTTGCATTTGCTTAGTTAAAAAGGCAACTTCCCATCAGGGAATTCCTTTGGATTCCATTGCCCTTTCCACATGCAGCGGATAAACATTTCAGGCAGGGTTCAGGAAAGATCTCTCCGAAGAGCTGCGATTAAAGCATAACCTTTTCCAGGGCACCTGTTAACTCCTCACATCCTAGAGGCTGGCTTTTTAAAGTGCAGAGGTTTAGAGGCGTGGGAAGGGATCGACAGGACAGGCTCATTTCACTCTCACTGCCTTGGGCCAAATACTGCAAAGCGGAAGCAACTCTGGGGAGCATTGCTCATCTTTGCTATTTATAAACCCAGGACACACAGTGTGTCAATATTTCATAACTCAATATTTATGAAGTACTGGCTTGCGCCTGCCATGAAATGTGACAGTGAGTGTCCTAAGCGCACCACGGCAAAGGAATACACACCTCTGCTCATGATATTCCTCTGCAGCTGCATGGCATGGCCCCTCCCAGTCCAGAAAGCACTTTTGCAAAGCTCTCAGAGCATTTGACATTCATTCTCACAGCACCCCGGGGAGGCAAGTTGGTGTCATTATCCATATTCTGCAAATGGAGATTCTCAGGCACAGGTAAGGGAAAGGACTTGCCTGAGGCCACAGAGCAAGTCAGAGACAGAGCCTAGGAATCCTGGCTCCCAGTCCACTGATCTAACCTCTAGACTATGCTCCCCTCCCAAAAATCAATTTGTAATCAGCACACCACAAGGGATTATCAGACTCTGGATGGTTTGTGGCACAGACTCAGCTCCCTAAACTTTGCAGGAATGCGGACAATTGCTGTCCAACCAATCTACCCTTGGTACTAACACACAGGCTCACACAACCATGATGCGGGTGGGGGAACACGTCTGAGCTTTGAAAACACATCAGTCACTCACTGGTCATGAGGCAATGAGAGGTATTCTAAGGGCACACACACCAGGCAAATTGCACACTACTCTGAGCCCTGGGATCACACCGCAGAGGCCGAGAGAACTAAAGAGCTAATCCACCGCATTAACTCTAAATGTTATTACTGCAATTTTCCCTGTGCATTTCAAACACCTCTCTGCCTGTGTCTCTCCCCAGAGTGGGCATAGCTTGCTGTGCACCAGGAAGCAGCAAACGGAATAGTTCACATGGAGGAAAACAAAATGGTAATGACAACAACAACAAAGCAAAACACAAAGATGCCCCTTTGCTGCTCTGTCTCATAGACTCATAGACATTAAGGTCAGAAGGGACCATTATGATCATCTAGTCTGACCTCCTGCACAATGCAGGCCACAGAATCTCACCCACCCACTCCTGGAATAATCCTCTCCTATCTCCTCTTCAGAGCTAATTGCTCTGTGCTTTGATGTATGCTGGTTGCTCGGACAGCCTCAAGAGGTGGCTCAGCATGTGACAAAGGAGGAAGTAGGGTGTGGAAGTGAAGGAAGAAGGAAAAAGGAGCCTTCAAGTGGTTGATGGCTGATGGGGAGGCACAGGCTAGGAGTTTAATTCGAGCCACGGAGGACAAGCTTGGGTGTGTCCCGTACACTGGAGACAAGCAGTTAACAACAGTCCTTGCACAGCTCCCTCATGCTAGCAGCCAGTGGCAGTGGGAAGAATTACACAGAGGAGGCAGCCTCTGCTCCCCAGCAGCTACTATGAATTCAAATGGCCGCCTTTATAGAATGGCTGCCAGCACCTACCCACACTTCCTTGCTCTCGTGAGAAGTTGTGGGTGACTCCCAGGCACCATGGCCACCTAGCGTCACAGAAGACAACATGATCTATAACTAGAGCGACCAGCCGTCCCTCCACCTCCTGTCGTCACTCCTGCAGCCGGCCTCACACTGAGATGGCAAATGTAATCTGAATTCAGACTAAATTCTGGCCTTGGACATTTGGGGATTTGACTTTGAACGGCAAACTTAACACTGAACATGTTAATTACCCTGGCGTGTAGTCCGGCTCAGGTGCGGATGTCTGGTCACCTCTCCCGCTTGCCTCTCCCTTGTCCTGTCTTGTCTCTAGCGGCCCATGAGAACCACAGCCTCATGACCCTAAATCTAGGAGCTTGGAGCATGTCACCTCTAGGACATGGGTTCAAATCCAGTGCAGAGTGGAAGTGGCCCAAAGCAATTACCACCAGATGGCTATTCGCAGACCCCTACTTGACATGCGTTTGGGACGTGTCAGCCCCAGTCCCACAAGACTTGGGTTCTGAATGGCCTCTGCAGGGAGGCAACAGCATGAAGAGGACAGAGACTGACCTCCCCTCTCTGCCCTAGGCCTTCTCTAGACAAGGGACATCCACACCCGTGCAACTCTCTAGTGTAGACATGTTGCACCAATCCAAGCCCCGTCTAAACACCACACAGTGCGTCTACACTGGAGATGTTCAGTGGTGTAGCAACACTGCCAAACAACTTCCCCCCGGCATATATGCATAGTCCCTGTGGGGTGGCTTTGGGGAGATGGCATTTGTGGGGAGCCTGCATACCCCAACACATGCAGATATATTCACCATTCAGTGTGATGGAAGGGAGATGCTCTTGCTGCAGCAGCTGAAATTCCAGCCTACTCTCTTCCAGGCACCATATTGTGTGCTCTGTGGCCCTGCTAGGATGCTGGAGGTGCATGCAACTGGTGCCCCTCTGCTGATCATGGGCATCGTTTACTTTCCACTTAGCACGGGGACAATGCCGCCAGCATTCACGTGCAACCAAGTGCAACAAAGAGGAGTTTAAAGCAAAATGGGTAACACTCCTACGGGGCTTATTACCCCAACCTTATTTCAGTGTAATAAGTAGGGCTTCCCAATGGGAGGAAATAATGTGTGTGTGTGTGTGGGGGGGGGCTATTAAGGATTTTTAACCTCCATCTCCCCTTCTTGGGCCTTTGAACAGCTGTTAAACAAAATGGATCTGCACAGAGCAGTCATTTCACTGCATTACTTAATACAGCTCTGGGCTAAAGATATAATTGACTCCGTTAACTAATCCATCTTCCCATAAGCATGGGGGGCAGTTGGTTTTTTGGTTTTTTTGGTTGGTTGGGTTTTTGGTACCAATTTACAAATGAACAAATAAAAATTGCAAGCGACAAAGCTGTGGTGCTGGGGAAGGAATGGACACAAGCCAGGTCAAAGAGAGGTGAGTCATTGCTCTCTACCGTGCAGGGGAGGGAGAGGGCTGCCAGACTGGCAATTTGGGGTTTGTGCCCTGTTTCCTCACAGAATGCCCTGAGGTTGGTACCCATGCTCTTGAGCCACTGCAGGACAGAGAGACAGCTGAAATGCCAGGAGCCAAGACTGTCCTTTCAGAGAGCCCAGCCAATATCCTGGCTCCCACAGCCCTGAGCTTTTGGGGTGTTTAGAGCTCTGCCCCATTGGAATGCCAGGGGAAGGTTTGCTAAGACCAGGCACCCCAGCCCCAGTGGAGACACCACTGCCCCAGCGTGAAACCCTGGCAGCTTCTCGGCGACTCAAAACCCTTTGCTGATACGAGCCAGCTGAAGAGCAGCGAGTGGGGCGAGATGAGGTGGCAGGGCAGAGGGATGCCCCTCCTTCCCAGCACACTGCAGGGCAGCTCCCTCCAGGCACAGGAGCCAGCAAGGTGCCAGGCTTCAAACGGGAAAGAAGGTGGCTCACAATACCTGTGTCTCCGCAAAGGTCACCCTTCCCCGAGCAGAGCACCCGCCTCAGAAGCCCACGCACGGGGGCTGCTATGGTCTCACTGCGGCCAGGCTGCTGCTGAGTCACTCCTGCTCCAGTGCCCTGCCTGGGAATCCAGCCTCCAGGAAGAATTACCTCAGGGAAGGTTCTAGAATGGCATGAGGCGCAGCCGCTTGCTTCTGTGGCCATTGTTCTCTGGGCTCCCTTTGGAGCGGTGCATCGAAGGCTGCTCACCAGTGAAAACAGATTCCCTGGCTGGTGATTTTTCCTGGCGAGACTGAAAATGGGAGCTGGGGCTGGGCGGACATGGTATTACCTGGGTAACTGCTTCTTCCTGCTATGGCTTGGTCTTACCTGAGAGTCTGCTAAGTAGGCAGGACACAGCTCCCAGTTCAAGCCACTTCCCCCAGCTGTGCAGGTCTGATGTGCACTGAGCTGGTCTCAGGTGCCAGTCACCACCCTATGGTGAGCCACACAGCGGTCGTCTCCTCTCCCAGCGCCCCCCAGAAAGCAGCCAAGGTCTCTAGGAGCTGAACCTGCGGTCGGACAAGCTGCCAGTCTGCAGCCAGCCTGCTCCTCGCTGTGTATTCGGTTTCCAATGTTACATTTTTATCCCCCTCTCCTGCTGCTCAGACAAAGAGCAAAGGACACCAAGGAGAGGCAGTGTTTGCTCTGACCTCCTGGGTGGCCTAAAATTAGAGCCCATTTTCTGGGTGCTGCTGAGTGAGCCTGTCAAATAAACAGACCAAATGCATTTGTTAGCAAAAGCCCGGCTAGGGCTGTCGTTAAAAGGTTTCAAAAATAACCCCCCCAAAGCAGCTCTGACTCAAGCGGTCTAATTCAGGCTGAGAATTGATCCTCCTCCGACTGTTGTTTCATGGTGTTAAAAGCAAGATTGATTGTAAATTTATGTTGTAAAAGTGCATCATTATTTGAGCACATTAATGCAGCGCTTTTCTGTGCAAATTGATGTTATTTTTATGATGTTGTTTATGGGCCCGAATAATCAGATTGATTCTTAATTTCTAAGGCTCTGTAGCTGAGCATGAGAGGAGACTCACAAGATAGGCTGTGTTTCAGTGTCTCCATGCACCTCTGCAGAGCTTGGGGGACGTGTTGAGATATTGGAGGGCAATGGGCCTGACCAAGAATCCCCCGATCCAAGCTCCACAGGCCAAACCAACACTCCACATCCAAACACGACTGAATTCAAAGCCACAAAAATCCAGGTCAGGTAACGAACTTTCCCACATGCTGGGGTGTTTAGATTTCATGAATTATGGAAAGATCCAAACATGGATCCAGATGTCATGCTTGAGGGCATGAGCAAACTTCTAACTAATGGGGAATGGGAAGTAATTTCTCTGGGGCTGGAATATCCTATAACTGCCTACTACAGGGTTCCTCGCACCTTCATTCAATGCAGCGGAGACAGACTGCTGGACCAGATGGACCCTGCTGAACCTCTGGCAATTCCTCTATTCTTATTAGATTTGAATGTGAGGTTTGATTTAAGCCCATCTCTGGGGCAGGTCTAAGTAAATGTGCCTTGAATAACGGAACAGACCTGGACTTTACCCCCAAATTAAACCCAAATTCCGAATCTTTAACAAAAACAGGTCTGGGCACTGTTTGTATTTGCTTGTAACATGTTGGTGCTGCCTAGGGATTGAGACACAGTAGCCCTAGGTGTGAATCATCCCTGGTGTGAGTTTTGCGAAGTAAAACCCCAGCCAACCCTAACAGACTGGGCTGTGAATCCCGGTCCAACATCCCTGTGCTATCCGGGGTTGCTGCAGTGCAAACGAGCGTGCAGGGCAGGACGAGCTACATGGCAATATCCTGGCAGAGCTCTTTGCAGAACAGCTTCTGCTCCTTTTGTGCGCATGTTGGAAAATGCAGCTGTCTGAGGCCTGCATGTAACGATGCACCAGCCCGGCCTGTCGGAGTGAGTCAGAGCAATGGCAATGAGTGGACTGCCTCAGCTACTGGGATAACAGAAGCGGTTGCCATGGCAAACCTGTTGCTCAGGGCCAAAATACAGATGTTCAGAGCACTCTAGTTGCCAAGCGAGCGGTTGGTAAGTGCTGTTTGCAAGGATGATTGGCTCCTCCTCCCACTGCTGGTGCAGGGTTTCTGGCTGCATCTGCGAGGAGCTGGGGAATCAATCAGGAGCCCAGTTCTGAGCACGTCCCAAAACGAAGTAGAGGAAGAGAGAACCCAGCAAGAGGAGGAGATCGGCCCTCCTCCCCAGGAGGTGCCTGGAGTCTGGAGTTATGCTGGGCCAGATTCTGATTTCAGTGGGGCTGCTCACAGGGCAAGACAGCACTTAGCATGCAGACTGCCACCACTCATAAGGGTGCGAGGACGATAAACACATTACAGATGGTGAGGCGCTCAGTTAATAAGGGGATGGGGCCCACCTAGGCAGCTTGTAATGATACAGAAGGCCTTAACAATGATTTTGAAATTAACCTCCACAAGGAGCCAATGGAGGGAGCAGGACACTGGAGCGATGTGCTCTTGGTGGATAGCATCACTCAGCCATTGAACCAGCTGAATCCTTGTCTGTAGCCTCTCTCCCACCCTGCGTACTGTGAGCAGCAGCAATCCAGCCGGCAAGGCCTGGATCACCGACTGGTTACACTTCAATTGCACCTTGCTGGGCCACCGGCGTGAGTGAGCAGGAACAGCAGGGGAAGACACTGGATCCAGAGCGGTGAATGGAAGTTCGTGGAAACAAGGTGTTTATCAGCATTGTAATGATCTTGCATTTACAGAACACATAACACAGTACACACGCATGTGTGTGTTAGAGACTACTACTAGGCTACTCTCCCAAATGGTACATTTTGCTAGAGACACGTAGTGGACTAAAACCTCCGCTGATGAAAACAGGCCTGGCTCCACGGAAGTGACTGGAGTTACACTGATTGACACCAGCCGAGGATCTGGCCCACTGCTTCCAAAGTCACAACCTGTAAATATTCTCCATTGTTCACATCAGCCCCAGCCTTTCTATGAATGGTCTTGCCAGTGGGCTCCTTAGAACAGTTGCAAGAAGTGAACTCAACAGGGGAAGGGACACAGCCCAAGCGAATTTGTTAAAAGTTTGAATGAATGTTCCAGGAAAACATTTGCCTGCGGTTGCCCTGTTTTATTTGGCACTGCTCTGAGACCCTGAGTTGAAAGGTCAGAGGGGTGCACTAGCAGCATATGATTGCAACACACCTGCTTACTTTAATTGATTTTTAGTTGTAGAACAAGAGAATCCTGCAGAATTGACGGCCATGAATAATTAATTGCCATCCAATCTGATCCCAGATCTCCTCACTGGGGGTCTGTTCCCCTCCATTTCCCATTTCTTTCTTTCCCCACTCATCCTTCTTGCAAAGATATGACAGAGGGTGAGAAGTGCCTCCTTATCTAAAGAACTTTTACCAGGCCATTTAAATCATTCTAATTACTCGAGAAACACACCATTAACTTTTCCAATGAGGTCTGCAGAGGGGAGAGGGAAATCTATGTATTATATATATCTACTGTATTTTATGTGGCCTACAGGAATAATATGGCGGAATAAGACAAGGGCAGAGAGAAAATAAACAGGCGATGTAATGTCCTGACATTAGGAATTCAGAATTCATTAGAAAAGCATTGATTGCCGTGGACTGATTTAGCACACAGTTTGATTGTCAGGCATACAGTAGAGCCAGCAAAAATACACTGCAATTCAGAATTACTTTAAAATTGTGATAGGAGTTCGACAAGGACATATTCCAAATGTTTGACTCACCAGAGCAGGTGCAGCCCATTGTATGCTCTCCCAGCCATGAGCAAGAGTTTATTACCAAGGACCTGCCAGTTTCTAGATGTCATCCAGGCCTTACTTTTTTGTTTAGTTTTAAACCTGCTGCTAGATCGCTTTTATTGCATCTGGGGCCTGCTGAGCACTTGCAACTCACTTTGACTTCAGCTGGCATCCTGGGTGCTCACAGCACCTCTGAACAATCATACTTGAGCTGTTGAGGGCCAATCCAGCTCCCGCAGAGGCCAATGGAAAGCCTCCCCCAATGAGCCTACTGGGCCCAAGCTGGAGGTTCGGACTCGAGGCAGTCAGAAATTTTCCAGTGGAACGTTTTTCCATCCAGAAAATACTGATTCATCGAAAGCTAAATGTTTCACAGGAAATGTGAAAGTTTCATTTTGAAAGAAAAATTGAAAAAAGTGTTTCAGTGTCTGAATGGAATGTTCCAATTTGCTGTTTGGAACAACTTTTCCTTTCAGTTTTTGTTATATAATATCACAGAATAGTAGAAGAGTTGCCTGACCTGTCTGGGTGTGGCTTAGCCGCCTCTCCTCTGCTCACAGCCCCTGCGACTCTCGCTCTTGTCCCACGGTAGCCTGAGCTCCAGCCAGGTCACTTGAAAATCTCTCTCCTAGGGTAACAAAAGTACAACTCGGTGTCCAAAAACATCCCAACAACAAAGATCCTTCTTCTCTCTCTTGGGCTGTCCCATGGCCCATCATCATCAGCCCCACTCTGGGCCCAACAGTCCTTACGTTGGGCGTGGGCGCCCCTTCCTCAGGCTCGGGATGGGAAACCAGGTGCAGGCTCTGCTCTGCGTTCCAGCCAGGGGCCCTGTATTGAGCAGCTAGATCTGCTCCTTCAGAAATAGTGCTGTTTCCCTGGGCCAGTTCCTCTCTCTGCGCCCCTTGCACTGCCTCTCTGCAGCCTGTGCTTAACACAGCCTCTCCTCTGGTTCTCAGGCCTCTGGCTTTGCACTAGGTCCTCCCAGCTCCTTTCTCTGTTGGAACATCAACCCCTCTCGACTGCCTCTCTGTGCCTTGCCCCCTTGCCAAGGCCACTACAGAAATTAATTCCATCCCTGTGGCCTTCTTCAGTCTGCCTTTCCCAGCCATTCCCCTTTTCACTCTGGGTTTTCCCTCTCCTGGGCCCCCTCGGTAGCTTTCCCTTCCTTCTTTTATGAAGAAGCTCCAGTTTCCCCAGCACCAGCTGAGCCTAATAACAAATCAAACCCGACACACCCTCCAGATGCAGCTAGGCGAGCTAACTAGGCTCTCAAATGCCTGTTAAAACTTTGTTCACTTCTGTGAGGTAGACACCCCCTTGCTATAACATAATTATAATTAATAATGAATGTAGCATAGGCAAAATCAGAACAAAACTTTTAAATTAAGAAGAAATTTTTTTTCTTGTATTTTGTTTCATGGAAAATTTTGAATTTGTTTGTTCTCATTCTGTTTCAGAATGGATTTTTTTTTAAATCACAGATTTTCCTGTGAAACAGAAAATCAGGTTTCTAGTCCTTCCTCAGCAAAACCTCCCATTGACTCCAGTGGGAACTGTGACTAAATGAACCTTCACAACTAGGCCATGGGACTTCTACTTTGGGAGATCAACGGATCACCCAGCATGTCAACTTCCCTTCACCCCATCTCAGAAACTGGAACGAGGGGCCAGTCAATGAAACGGAAAGACAGCTCTTTGGAAGCTGGTAAAAGAAGAGGACTTCTGCCCAGCAGCTCAGTTAGCTCATGGGACTCATCACTCCCAAGAGATCATTGGGACCGAGAGGTTAGCAGCAGTCAGAAAAAGAAACCGATTTTATGTGGATGAAGAGAGGATCCAGCATTACAACAGAAAGAGTTAAAAACTATCCAGTAAGGGCTGTGCCCCCTCCTGCAGCAGGGAAACCTCTTACTAATGGGGGTTAGGAAAAGACTGTCCTTAGAGTCTTTATTCTATAACTTCCCAGCATAGGGTTTCCACTGACGTATCTGGTACTGGCCACTGTCAGACGCAGAGTACTGGGCTAGATGGTACTTTGGTCTCATCCGGCCTGGCAATACCTATCACTATTATTATTATTATTCATTTGCATTACCGTAGTGTGTATCCATGAGCTGCAGTCCTGGATCAGAGCCCCGTTGCGCTAGGTGTTGTATAAACAGAACAAAAAGTTGGTCCCTGCCCTGAAGCGCCAACAATTAAACTAGACCAGATGGACCCAGGGTGGGGGAAGGGGAAGGACGCGCAAGCAGAGTGAGCAATGCGATGGCCACAAACATCATGTTAGGCCAGGTCTACACTACCACTTACGTTGGCAAAACTTACAGTGGAACCTCGGAGTTATGAACGCCTCAGGAATGGGGTTGTTCATAACTCTGAAATGTTTGTAACTCTGAACAAAACGTTATGGTTGCTCTTTCAAATGTTTAGAACTGAACATTGACTTAATACAGCTTCGAAACTTTACAGTACAGAAGAAAAATGCTTCTTTCCCTTTATTTTTTAGCGGTTTACGTTTAACACAGTATTGCACTGTATTCGCTTTTGGCGGGGGTGGCAGGGTGTCTCAGCTGCTGCCTGATTGTGTGCTTCCGGTTCCAAATGAGGTGCGTGGTTGACTGATCAGTTCATAACCCGGAGAGATGGCTAAGAAGCAAACTGCCCTTCTGAGGGTTATGATGTCCCTTGGATGTCCCCCTAACTCCAGGCTTCCTCCATAGCATGGTGGATCAGGACGATAGTGGGAGGAGAATGTAAGCACTGAGAACATGGTGGGGACACACACACACAAGCTTTGAAAGTTGTTCTTACAAACATAATTTATTCAATTACAAAATGATAATCTGCAGCTCTTTATGGGCTTTTCCAAAGGTTTAGACTTAAGTCACCCAATTAGCTTATCAAAATCTCTGCCAGAGCATCACTTGGCAAAGCTTGCTGTGAGGATGACAGGAACCCTTTGGAGAATGGGAGGGTGGGCTTTTGAACACACTGTGCTAACTTTAATAGTGGTAGTGGTGCACAAGACGATCCCTCTCTACTCCTTCTCTACTTGGTTCAGCTCCTTGGGATGGGGGTGTAAAAGAGTTCAGGGCCAGATTTGCACATGCTCAGCACCCAATAAGCACCCAAAACATTGAGCTCCTTAGAAAACCTGGCCCCAGTTTTGGTTGCTGAGCTCTTTTGAAAACTCTGGCCTACTGCAACTCTGAAGCTAGCTCCAGGGCCATTGCTGGCAGATACAATGAAGACTCCCCACACACCCTCGCCAATGCACCTGCCCAGCCCTAAAGATCATGATTATATATTATTTCTAGTGTGGTACCCCCTGATCAGGGATCCAGATCCCATTGTGCTGGACGATGTGCAAGCAAACACTAAGAAAATCCTCACCCCAGGGCGCTTGGGATGCTGCATCTAGAGACCACAGGTGAATAAACTGACACACTGGGACAGAGAAAGGAGTGGGAGAAAAGACACAAGTCGAGATAGTGATGTTTGCATCCATTCGCCATCACAGTGAGGTCACTCCTCACAGCTGCTTGCCTAACCTCCACCATCCCTTGCTATTCCAGCTCGGAAACAACACCTTAGTTCCGGCCAAAGCACCCCTGGCTGTTGTTTCCTTCCCAAGTATCCGCCAGCCTCACAAATATCTTCCCTGTGCTATGCCAGTCCTGCATCGCCACTAGGGTGACCAGATAGAAAGTGTGAAAAATCGGGACGGGGGTGGGGGGTAATAGGTACCTACATAAAAAAGCCCCGAATATCGGGACTGTCCCTGTAAAATCAGGACAGCTGGTCACCCTAATCGCCACGGATCTGTGCTGTTTCTCACCGCCTCAGTCCTGATCTGCCAAACACACACAATGCACCTCAAAACCTCCTCTCTCCTTACAGAAACCCCATTGTTATGGCAGGACACAAAGCTTCTTCTCATCTGCCCTAGAGGGACTGGAAATTGCAGTGAGTCTCGTGGACTGAGCTCTCCTTTAAACTCTCCTTAAAGCTTCAGCATTAGCCTATGAGATATGGAAGGCAGCAATACTTACACTGTGTGTGCTGTCAATGCTGCCAATATCTTTACTTAACAGTAAAAAGTTTACTGTGTGAGCTACCCAATGCATCAATCCACGACGCACAGAGAGGCCTGAGACTGCTCGTTCTATCCAATTTCACTGACATGCCAGTTCAGAGCTCATTTATCCACGTTTGCAGAAGCTCTGGCCAACCTCACAGTCCCCTTGCTCTTCTAGATAAAGATCTCAGGCTTTGTCCCTAGCTCATGTAGACTGACCTGGCTCCACTGTCTCTGAGCAAGTTATACTGACTTACACCAGCTGTGGATCTGGCCTCTCATTTCCCAGCTCCGAGTTGGGTTTCCTCTAGGCTCTGTGTGATACTATCTCTCCAGCTCTGTGGGGAGCTGACAGCTCCGTGAAAGTGTGATGGTTCCTCACTCCTATGGAGCATTCTCATTAAAATCTCATTTCCAAATCAGATTGTATGAGTGTTGCATGATCTCTTCCTCTCCATAGGGGTGCGAAGGCATCTGTGGCTGGATTTACCTCCTCTCTTCCTTCTCCTCTAGCACATTCTTGCTTTAATTTCCTCTGCACAAGGGACTGAACCAAGACACAGTGCCTACATTGAAAGAGGCCATTCTCAGATGGGAAGAACCATTTCTACCAGTCTGATTTGGATTTGATCCAGCAGCCCAAATGCTGACTATGTCTCTCGATGACCAACGCTGCTCAGGAATTTTGACACCCACTTACTAAGTTAATATCCCTTCAGGAGTCAATATTTTCCCCTTAGTCACATATGATTGCATCTCCCGGGGTGATACTGCTTTGTGGGTAAATCTGGTGGACGGCAAAACTTCCCTCCCTTTTCGCATCCAGTGTTAATATGAACAGGCTGGGATATGCTAACAAGCATATTTTTTTATATACATCCCAATCGGCTAATTACTCCTCGCCTGCGCTCTGCCTCCCATTGTTAATTAACATGCTTTTTATATCAGTGCATCGCCACGGCTTCAAAAGTGGTTTTCAATCCTCAACTGCAAACCTAAGAGGCATGTCCTGCCTTTTTTCACTTCTGGAACGGAGGGCTCAGTCAGCGCAGATAATGAATCTGCACCAGACATCACAGTCGAAAGAATTTTATAGGGGACTGTCATGTGACCCAGCCAGTGGAAATGTGAAATAAACCTTTACAGAACAATTAAAGGAATTTTTTTTAAAGTTTACAAGATGTAAACATGAACAGAATGTTAGCAAGGGGCCCAAAACAAAGCCACTGAGCTATCTGGAGGCCACCCAAACTTGGTGGCTCAGGCCCAATTCTAGCCTAAGGCTAGTGGGGTCTGAGTTACCCTGGTGTGAATCTGGAGTGACTCTGCATATGGCAGTGGAGTTATCCTGGTGCATTTCTTGAGTGTGATCTGAGTCAGACCCAGAGTTGGAACAAAACTCAGAACCATGTATACAAATCCCTTTTGATGTGAGGTATTCTAGATAAACTGTGACTTGGATCAGAAACACCACTATTTGGGTTTTAAAAACACAAAACTTCTCTGTCCCTAGTAGAAATATTCATATGACATTAGCATCTAGTGGACCCAACCAAGATCAGAGCCCCATTGTGCTGGGTGCTGTACCGACACATAGAGACAGTTGTAGAATCATAGGGTTAGAAGGGACTGCATGGGTCATCTAGTCTAACTCCCTTCCAAGATGCAGGATTTATTGTGTCTAAACCATCGAAGGCAGATGACTATCCAGCCTTCTTTTGAAAATCACCAGTGAAGGAGCTTCCATGACCCCCCCAAGGCATCTGTTCCATTGTCCTACAGTTCTTACAGGTAGGAAGTTTTTCCAGAGATTTAATCTAAATCTACCATGCTGTAGTTTGAACCCATTGCCTCTTGTCCTGCCCTCAGTGGCAAAAGAGAACAACTTTTCTTCATCTTTTTAGCCCTTGCTTTGAAGAGTTTACAATCTAAATAGACAAGAGAAATGGTGGGAGAAAGGAAGTGTCACCTTCATTTTACAGCTGAGGAACTCAGGCGCAGACAGATTAAATGATTTTCCGCAGGTTACACGGGAGGTCTGCGGTGGAGCTGGGAATTGAGCCCAGCTGCCCAGGGTCCCATCCCATTGCCCCAAGAGCAACTTTCTTCTCTGAAACACTTCTGGTTCAATACATTCAAATCCTGAATTCAGACTTTTGTGTTTCCCTGTTTTCACTAGCAGTCAAAAGGCTAAATGTGATCCTCAGAAATAACATATCAGAGGACCCCAGAATATATCTCTTGGGAGAGATTGACTTGCTAATGAACATAGCTAAATTACAGAAAATAAATTATAACGAGAGCAAGTCTAATCACTAAAAAGTTAATGCTCCAGGAGTAGAAAAGCATGAAAGATCTCAGATTTTAAGATGGCCTGTTGGTTTGCTTGACCTCCATAATCGGGAAAAAGAAAGATCCTTCCAAATGAAAAAAGAAGAGAAGATTTTAGTTCTTTATGGCCAGAGGTTTTGGAGACAAATAATTATGGTGTTTAGTGATATAATGCAAGTAGCAAGGCGGTTTATGAGTGCTCAATTTAGAACACATGGTGGAGAGGTTTGTGTGTGTTTATCATGCCTATTATGTGGTGTTATGGGATCTTCTCGATATATAATCATTGTTTGAAGTGGGAATTACTGGAGAGTCTATTTTTATAATTGTATTTTTAAATGCATCAAGAAGTACCTCATGCAAAAAATAGACACTCCTTATTATTGAATTAGAGTGAAAATCCACATAAATCAATTATACACACACACACACACACACACACATGCATTTAGATATACACTTACCCACTAAAAAGGAGTCCCCATCCCTTGCATTAAGAGCTCATTGTCCACCATAAAAGAGACCACCCCAATTAGTCCCCATTCCTTTTGACCATTAGTAAACAGGTTTATTCATTTATGTCATGTTTACTACTCTGCAATGTCAAGTGCCCGTCACACGCCCTGGACAAACTTAAAAAAAAATATCAGTAAACAGACCCCCTCAGCTATCCCAAGATCAAGTCAAATGACCCCACAGCAGCAAATCTGTAAGACCAGACAACTTGCATCCAAGAGTATTAAAAGAATTGGCTGAAGAGCTCTCTGAACCAGTAATGTTGCTTTTTAACAAATCATAACATAAGAAGGGCCAGACTGGGTCAGCCCAATGGTTCATCTAGCCCAGGATCCTGTCTTCCAACAGTGGCCCATGCCAGATGCGTCAGAGGCAATGAACAGTACAGGGCAGTTATCAAGTGATCTATCCCCTGTCATCCAGTCCCAGCTTCTTGGAACAATGGGGACAGGAAAAAAATCCAGTGTTATGTCAATATTTTAAAAGGACAAACCTGATGACCTGGGAAACGACAGGTTTGTTAGCCTGAGTAAATGTATGACTCTGTGAAGCAAATTAATTAGCCTCCCACAAAATGCCCCCAGGCTCCCCCCAGCCAGCCACATTCACCATCCGTGTTCTTGCAGGTGAAGAAGAAGAGATGGTTGTTGCAGCACACTCTAAAGGGGGTCCTAGGATGGCCCTGCGGAGGGATTGAATTCCAAAGTCTCCAGGCCCCCTTGGAGAATGCCCTGCCAGTTGTCTTCTCTTTTTCTTCTACCAAAATCCACAACCACCAGCAAGAGCTTACCAATAAGAGACACATTTCACATCTTCACGATCTCTCACCAAAGGCCATCCCTACCCTTCACAGCTCTGGAAAATGCACCAAGTTCTTGAGGACAATAAACCAGGGCCATTGTGAATCCAAATGGGAACTTAGTTCACATAGACACCCTGCCAGCTGCTCCCTCTCTTTATCTGATGGACACTCCGCTTGGGCACTGTTACTGATCACAGCTGGGGCAGTGTGGCCAAGGGAGAGAGAGAGAGGGCCTTTCAGAGAAATATGGCCCACGTCAGTTAGGGCTTTATTGGTCATAGACAATACCTTTAAGATACATGCATGAGTATGTGTGTATAGATAGACAGAGACTCCTTAAAGGTCTTGTTTTTGACCTATACCGCTGTAAGTGACCTAGGAGCGATACAGATATAGTAGTAGTTGTGTGTGTGTGTGTGTGTGTGTGTGTGTGTGTTTCTCCTACCCTGAAAAAAAGAAACCAAAAAGTAAAACTGAAAGACAATATGTTTCATTTCTTCCTCTTGGTTTCTCTCCACCCCACTCACACCATGAAGGAGTCAGAGCCTTTTCAAGGTCAAAACGGCAGCTTTCCAGTCGGAGAAACCCTACCGGCAAGCAATTATGTAATTAGTATTAAACGTGTCACTTCTACAATGAATTATTTCTCTTTAATTATGTAAAAAAAATACTAGATTTTTAGAGTGGCATAAAAATGGACTTAGAATATTTTTTTCAATTCCATTTAATTGTTTTTTAAAACAAGTGGGAGAAATGACTGCTCTGCGCAGTGTGGGGCTGGTGGCACAGGCTGCTGCGAGAGACACTGCGCAGCTTCACTGAACAGAACTCTGTCAATGCTTCTCAGTCCTGACTGGCAGGCCACCACAGAACCGGCACTGGGACTCCTTCACCCCACCGGTCTGCCCATGGACCCTGCTTTCCCAGACCTAGCCTTCCTAACCAGCTCTGCCAACGTACCTCCGTCCTGACCAGCAGCACCCACTGCCACTCCAGTCCTGTCTCCTCACAGCACCACACTGACAGACTGTCTTTCTGCAGTGCCTTCAGCGCTGGGCCTTTCTTGTGCAGAGTTGATCACTTGAACCAGGCTGTACCTCAGCCCTTGGGAGATTTTATGATGTGGGCAAATATCCATTAAGGGATGAGAGTCATAACAATATCCTTTTGCCTCCACGGGGCCAAGCAAGTGTAATATTCTATTGTGTCAGCTCCCTGGGTTTCACACCTTCACTCCCAGGTATTACACTGCATTTCACTTGAACCCCGTGTGTTTGCCTTGATCTAATAATGCCAGGAGTCACTGGTAATATTGACTCTGAGATTCAATATATAAGGCCACTGTAAATCATTTATTTCATTTCCTTGGAAAGGTCTTCATCTATGGTGTCTAAGAGAGGAAGTGGGTGACATTCAAAAGCAATAATGATAGCCACAGCAATTATTACAAAGGGTGAAACGACCTTTGCGACATGTTCTCTTTGTGGGTTAGCACAAGACTGGTAGTGACCTCCTTCCAACAATCCTTCACACACAGAGTCATGAATAACCATTCCCTGCTCTTCCACCATATACACCTCAGCTGTAACATTAAAACACTCTAATGAACTGGATAATGTCTGAGACGTGACTGCCCTCTACAGGATAGAATCAGAGCTGCTCAACTGTGGGCCAAAGGCCCCCTATTGCTAACAGAGGTTCCTCTTTGGCTCAAGTGATAGGGACCTTTGGCTTCTGGAGCAGAAGGCTTTGAGTTCTGGCCCTGTGAAGTTCCGAGACCGCACTAAGCAGCATAATATCACTGTGAAATCCTAGAGGCAGCCATGGATTAGTTTAAATTCTTACAGCGATTTACAAGATTAGTAGCAATGGATAAACTGACCAAAGATTTTGAGCTTGGCTTTGGTTCAGCTCATCATACAGAAGTTTGGACAAGAAGCACTAGCCAAAGATAGAGCTACTCTCAGCAACCCACAACCTCTGGCTTGGCAAAATGGGGTTGGACAACTTGCAAGGAGAGGATTTTTGTGGGATTCCTGGTTTAAATTGTTTTCTAACTGGCGTTTTTTGCAGTGGCCAAGTGCCAAGGAAATGCCTAGGGTTTTTAAAGAAAAAAAACAAAAAATTGAACTAGTCATTATTTTTCACATGTAAAGTGGCCTTTTTTCAAAAACAAAACTTTTCACTAAAATTGACATCGGATTTTTCTGTTTTCACTAAATTTCCCAGTGTTTTATCAAAATGTTTATCAGAATGATGACACATATTTTTTGTTTCCCAAAACTACATTTTCTTACTAAAAACTAGGTTTTCATCAAATAAAAAAAAATTGAAAACACTCGGAAAGATTTTGTTTAAAAAAAAAAAATACCGAAGGAAATTTAACACAAGTTGGAAAATGGCTCCATGTCAAACCTCACAACTTCGACCTTTCTAAATTTCTCATTACATTGCTTTCCTGATTTTTGACCCGCTAGAATAGAAAATTTTGACTTCGTTTTTCCAAAACCCAAGAAAAGGTTTTCAGCCTGAACTGAGTTTTGAACAAAACTTACGCTCATTCAAACCAGTTTGCCTAAGTCACAACTACCTAAACTAGCACAGAGGATTCCCTTGCACTCTCTGCTCTATGTTTTAGGGCCTGTCAGTGCTACCAAAGCAACTGAGTCAAGGGACCCATTAAAACATGGTTAAAATCTGTAATGTGGATTGAACCTGCCTGTGCTGTAAAGAACTGGATAATGTGGCCAAATCCAAAAGGTGTAGGCCAACTATTTCAGACGCACTTGCCTAAAGTTAGGCACATAAAGCTATGTCTACAGTTACAGGGGCATGCAGAGTATATACAATGCATGCCCCTCCCACTCCAGCGTGGGTATAATAGCACTATAGATGAGGCACTGCTTAGACAAGGAGGGTAAAGACACACCAGAACCTAGGGTATGTAAACTATACGGCTCTCTACATGCCCACTCAGTGCCTGCCCCATCTACACTGCTATTTCTACCAGTGTAGTGTCCCGTTGTCTCCCGGCTGCTGGAGCCTTTCCCCGCCACAGGGAAGGATTCCAGCAGGGAAAGGCTCTGGCCATGGGGAGCTTCACTTTTGCATATAATTACACTGCAGTGTGGACACAGCCTGCTTTTCACTGCAGCTACATGTACCTTGCACGCGGCCACCGGTGTAGACAAGACCTAAATAACTAGCCTGATTTTCAGAGATGCTGAATTCCCCCCACCCCACTCCCGCTCCCAGCTCCTATTGACTTTTATTTAGCTGCTCAACTTTAGGCACCCAAGTCTGAAAATGTTGGCCGTCAGTGGCTTTGCTCCCGGTCCCACAGCAAGTGGCTGGTGGAGCTGGGAACAGAAGGCACATCTCTGAGCTCTCCAGGAGGCTGCCTTTCTCCTCGGGGACAGGCAGAGTGACGAGAACGTGAATGAACAGGGAAGCAAAATCGCCAGCGCTCCCCGGGTATTAATGTGCAATTAAAGCACCAAGGCAGTGACCCTGTCAGGCAGGGCGGGGGATTTACGGTGCACAGAGAGACGGAGTAGGTCCAAAGACATGCAACGAGTGTCACCCCAGTCCAGGTCATCCTTCCCACATGAATTAGAGTGCCCCGGAGATCAGATTCATCATGGCGAGCCAGGCTGGAGATAGGAAATGTGGCCACGCTCTAACAAGGGGAGGAGGTGAGCGGTATGTGGTAAATCAGAGGGAGGGAAAGGACTGGGGCTGCTGAAACTCTGAAGCCCAGGACTTCAAATGAGGTGAGCAAAGACGTCTCCCACGAGCACAGGGGCAGCTGGTGAATCATCGAGGGGAACAGCAAGGTCGCCACCCCTGTCAAGTTAAACACGGCTTGGAAATGAACGAGCCGTGCGGGGAGAGGAACTGACATGGGGTAGTGTCGAGTGATCCCTCCTGAGGATATTAGCATCAGCGAGGAAGCCAGATTCAGGCTCTGGGAAGTGTGGTCTAGTGGGCAGAGCAGAGGCCAGCAGGTAGGACTTGGGGGTTTCTAACTTGTCACAAACTCTGGGCAAGCTACAGATGGGCTGGTTTTCCGAGCTGCTGTGCCCATTGAAAGCAATCAGGGCAGCAAGGGCTCAACACCTGTGACAAACCTCTCTATGCCTCAGCTTCCCCAGCTGCAAAATGGGGATGTGATTGCCTTGGGGAAGGACAGGAGGAGGGGACGTGAAGATCAATTAATTACTGTGCATAGGTGATAGTTATAGTGCAGATCTATTTATATCATCTGTGGGAAGGGAAAGAGAGAGAGAGCAGCATGTCTTGGATACTCACAGCTACCGCTGACTTCATGCCCAATACTGGAGCTCACGGAAGGGCCTGTATCACGCTTGCCCTGAGTTACAGCAGCCCTGAGCTGCTCTTGCCAGAGAAAGAACCACCCGAGGTGCCATGGCAGACAGTAAATGAATCCAGGCCAACAAACTGCCCGCAGAAACCGCCAGACTAAATCTGCCCATAATGAATAAAGAGTTTTGTGATGACAGTGGCAGCAGAGTCCTTACCTGGGTGACAACCCCACGAGGTTAGCCTGCAAAATCCAACCCTTTGAGCAAACAGAGAGGGCTTCGGTCTCAGGGCCGTCTCTGATGGGGGGGCGGAGTGTGGTGCAGAGCAGAAACTGAGGACTAGCACTAACACTGGCGGCAGGATCAATAGCTGTCTCTGACCTCAGAGGTCTCAGCTATTGCCGCATCCATAAAGCAAAGAGCTGTTCAGCTTGGGTGATTATAAAATGTGTCTTCTGTAACTTGTCAGCTCATTCACCCGGTACTCGCTGGCAGGCACTCCCTGTCCCCTCTGATGTGCCTTGAATTTAGCTAGACACAGATTGGGTTAGTGGACATTGGAGTGGGAGTAGCCGGCCTCCTGTAGTAGTTCCCGTTGCAATCGATCATGTTTCTCTCTGTGTGTGTCTCTCTCTCAGATTGCTGCTCGCTCTCTCCACGCACAGTTATAGTTATTCTAATACTTTGCACTTCTCCCATGCCTTGCACACAACCCCTACCAAGGACTTTGCAAACCTTTAGCACCTTTTGGCCTTGTCGACCCTAAAGAAAATTAAGCCAAAATCCCCTCCCCCCCAGGTTGCTAACATGGATTGAGCTCCATCGGAGGTACCACCACTAGCCGGGAGCCCTAGGGGTGACAGGCTGCCAGTCGCCACTGTGGGTCTAAGCAGCACCAGTTCATCTAACACTACTCAGAAATCTTAACAACATGGTGCTTAAAACACCAGCAGCAACCAACTACCTATGTACACTCAGGCTCCTAACTTGACTCCCACCAGTAGAGCTGAACTAGGGAGAGGAACATAGATATATAGACACTAAGGTTATGTCTACACTGCAAAAAAACCACCCTGCAGCAGTGGGTCTCTGAGCCTAGGTCACGTGACTTGCTTTGTGGCGCTCGCACTATGGGGCTAAAGATAGCAGCACAGATGTTCCCACATGGGCAGGGCCCGAGCTCTGAAACCCGGCCAGGGGGTGGGTTTCAAAGCCCAAGCGCCAGCCCGAATGGGAATCTTTACACTGCTACTTTCAGCCCTGTAGCGTGAGCCTGAGTCCATTGACCCGGGCTCTGAGACTCGACGCCTTGAAGGGAGGTTCGCAGTGTAGACGTATGCAAGGACTCACCCTCCTGCGGGGTCAGGAAGTATCTGCAGATGAAGAAGCTGGCACATTTTGAGGCAAAACGACTTGCCTAGTACATCCCTGTTTTACAGAGAAGTTGAATGACTTGCCGAAGGTCACACAGGAAGTGTGTGGTGGTGCCAGGATTTGGACTCAGATCTCCTGAATCCCAGTCCAGTGCCATGACCACAAAGCCATACTTCCTCTGTGACTGTGGAACTAGGATTCGTGCTGGTGATATGTGTTACCAGGAAAAGCAAAATAAAATATAATAAGATCAGCTACAGATCTACTGTTACAATGGACCCTGCTTGTAGTGCTATAAAACTCATAAAAAGCACCACCAGTGACTCCATGGTAGAGCTGTGAGTAACAGCGCTGGCCTCCTGACTTGTTCTCTAACCACTGGTCACAATCTTCCCCACAGCTGGGACTAGAAACCAGCTCCAACTTTCAAAACACGTATTGGACCAACTCTGCCCTGATGCCGCTGCCTTGGCTTTGATGGAGCGACCCCGGGGACGGGTCTGGCCCTGGGTCTGCTTCAGATTCCAGTCGGGTGGGGTCCTGAGGAAACTATTCCCAAGGCAGCACAGCGCTGCACATTCGCTGAAGAAGCAATCTCCATGGACAGCGAAGGAGACCCCAATTAGAGCCGACTGATGGTGGAACCCTCACAACGAGCAGCGTTGAGTAATAAGCCCCTGAGAACCTGCTTGCCCACTGCTAAGCTTTTGTTTAATTTTTAATGTCCTTAAAGGCTCTTTGATGGTCTCCATGCTTTGCACAGAGGAAAAGACGGCCCTAGACTGAGGGCTTAGGCACATTCCCTTTAGAGAAAAGCTTCCATGAGTGTGGGAAGGGCAGAATAAAGGGGGGGCCTCGGGACTCAATTAGCCTAATTACTGCTTCCGCTCTCTGGCCTGGAAAGTTCAACTCAGACGCAGGCATAAGAAACAGTGAAGAAAGTGATAGAGAAGAAATGAAACTAGGAGATAAAGGGGCTGTTGGACAGAGGCTCCATCTTCACTGGTGCCACCCTTTCTCCTGAGCACCTGGCACATGCTCCCCCTCTTGCCAGAGAATCAGGGTGTAGAAGGAATCCTGCTTTCGAATGTGCAGGTTTACATGGCAGGAAGAAGTGAGGCCAGGCTGGACTCTTCCAAAGTGATGTGTGATTTCAGGTGCCCGGTTTCAGACACCTTGAGGAGACCGGCTTTTCCAGCAGCACTAAGCACCTACCTAAATCAGCCCCATTTATGACACCTCAAGCTGCTGACCGGAATAACGGATCACTTTGGAAAGGAGTTACTAGCCGTTTGGGAGCGGCTCCTGAACCCTCGCTCTGTCAGGTTTGCTGTCCCCATAAAGAACCCGTAGACAAAAAAGCTTCTCACGGTTCCCCTTTTCTCTAGCTGGGAAATAAACTCACCTGCTCCCATGGTTCCAATTACATTTGCCCATCTAAGGACCTCTCAGTGCTTTGCAGGTATAGAGCCATCCCTGTGCGGCAGGTAAGGAGTTCTACAGGTGGGGAAACAGACACAGCAAGGGGCAGGGACTTACCCATGATTACACAGCACACAAGAGCAGAGCGAGGAAGAGAATGGAGTAGTCCTGTCTCCTGCCTGAAGTATTACATCAAAGTCCCCTACAAACTCCCTAGACTTCTTGCTTCATTACCAAGTCCTACTCCCTTGGTACGAAACCCACAGGACGCTCTCACCAGAACATTTTCTTCTCCCTGCTCTCCAGCCTCCCACTTACCTGTCTGCTTTACGAGATCTGATCAGCAGGTTTTTAATCAGTCTTTTACTAACTGGAGAACGGGAGATCTTGGATGTGAAGAGACACTTATTTATCCCTTACCAGACGGTCTAATGAATAATTTCATGTTTGCAAAAGCTCATTTTGAAATTTGAAGACAAGAGATATATTGCCGAGACGGCTGGAAGACTACGACATTAATTTTGTGCTGAAAGATTTACTTAAAAATTAGATTTTACAATTTTAATGCCTCCATTCTTTTCTTTAAATAAGCTGTGAAATACAGTTAATTAGACTTAAAACCTAGAAGCTTAGACATTTGGGCTTTAGTGTAAGCTACAAAAGAAAGCAATCTTTTTCACTTGCAAATTAAATCTAAATTCATTTTATGGCTAAACCCTCATTTAAACATATACAAGCCCCCAAATTGCTATATTATATGTGGTGGGTGTTGTGAGGACAAAAATGGACAGGGTATTTTTCTCCTCTCCAGCCATGTTAAGACTGAGTAACATTTTCAAAAGCACTAAATGACTTAGGAGCCTGATTCCCATTTTCAAAAGTATATTGAAAATAGGACTTAAACTCCTAAAACCCTCAGGTGCTTTTGAAAATTGTCCACCTTGTCTCAGTGTTTTGGTAACAAAATAAGATACTGGAACCTAAAGAATCTGGGATTGGGGGAAATGAGTCTTCCTGGCCAACGCTGTTGTGGAGTGTTTAATTGAGCTGCTGCTGCGTTCCATCCCAAAGCTGGGTGAATTTTGATGGGGAATGAAGATAGCCTTTCCCTAACTCACAGAGGGGTTATGAAGCCTGGCTGGTTAATGTTGGTGAAATGCTTTGGATCTTTGCCTCTGTCTATGCCAGCCCACGCCACTCTAAAATTCCTCACCACTGCTAATTCCAATGCAACTCTACAAGTGACAGCAACCGTTGAAGCACAAGCGTAGGCAAGTTGCCAGAACTGTGCTGTGTACCCTGATCAGGGCCAGGGCATGCAAAGCGATGCTTCAGCAGCAGCAGCTGCAGGCCCCATGTCTGCACGAGCACTCCAATCACTGGTGAAGCCGTGCCTGTGGGGGCAAGGGCGGAACATTTTACCAATAATTCCTCTCTCTCTGTTGGAGTTCGCACTCTTCAGACACAGGTCCTTCTGTCCCAAGATGATGCTTAACATCCTTTAGCCCAAGTTCTGGGTCTCCTTCCACCAACACAGCTATTGTGGCAGTTTCTGTATGAGGGTTCCCGTTACCAGCCACAGACCATCGTGTGCTGAGTTCCACCGAGCGCATTTAATTACCCCACACCTGCAGAATCAGATGTGTGCAGGGAAGGGGGGAAAAATGGAGAAAGAAAAAGCCTTTGACTCATTAGCTGCATATTAAATTCCGGCGTTCGAAGCTGATGGGATTTATAATAATGAATTAATCCCACAGAAGGAGACAGGTTTTTAGCTACTTGGTTATTAGCTGCCTGGGGAGGAAAGGAGACCCTGCTGTGCAGATGTGTGGCATTAAGCTATTCCTCTTATACCTGGTGCATGCTGTGTGTTCCTTGCTTTGGCAAAGAACAGCATTGTAGGAAATAACCCCTGACAGGACTTCATTCCTCAGGACACCATCCCCAGGCAGCTCAGCCTGCCCTGTGCAGGGCATGGCACTACTGTAGGCCTGCAGTTTAAAGTAACATTCTAAGTCTGGGGGTTCCTGGTTGTGTGACCACAAATTCTGTAGTAGGGTGAGACGAAAGGAGAGTTGAGGTGCAGTATCATGGGGCCTCCATTCTTGCCTCTTCCTTGTTCTAACTTTCTTGGGTCCCTTCTTCCCCTCTTATTCCATTGGCTCTTGAAAGCAACCCTATCGATTATGAAAATGGCATCTCTACTAGGAATGGGTGAACCTCCTAAGTTTCAGATAAATGCCTAGAACTTTGGATGCTTCGCTGAACTCGCTGAACCATTTGAGTCTGCATAACTGGGCTGGAAATCTTGTGAAAAGAGGTTTTCTGGTGCTTCCAGCTTCAGGTCAGGCTGGGAAAACCGCCAGAGCAGTTTACGTCTGTGGTTCCTATCATTGCAAGAATGGTCTATGGGTGTATATATGTAAACAGTTGATGAGATTCCAGGAAAATAGCTAATAGATGGTGCTAAAGATATGTAGCTGAGTTCTTGGGTTTTGTAAGTCCAATCAAACGTGTTACTGAGTGCACTGCAAATGGCTTCCTCTGTGCAACTCCTGACACCTACCACTATAGGAAATCTGCCTTAGAGCCAGGAACTGAACCTAGATTGCGAGTACCAGACTAATGCTTTAACCACAGTCCTTCATCTGCTCTCCATTTAAATGCTACTTCAACCAGACCATCCCTTTTTCACTGTTGCTGTCATGTCTGTCTACTTTCGCCTGCCTTTTTCTTTTAGCCACTAAGGCTAGACTTACAGTTACATCTGATCCATTCCTCTTGTCTTATGCTGAATGAACTCAGATGATCTCGTGTCTGATCAATATTTAAAGTGCCTTGCTCTGGTTCTCTGTACAAAAAGTGTGAGAGAAGCATTGCTTGCACTATAATGGATTTCAGACCTGGGCATAGATTGATGGATGGGCCAGCCTTTTAGTGCAGAGACTGATGAAATGGCAATTCCAGTTTGCAGGGCTTAATTTAAAAGATTCCCCACCCTTCCCTCTATGACTACCTGCTGGGAGAAGGGGAGAATGCAAAAGGGAAACAGATTTTCTGAACGCAAAGCTGCAAAATATAGGAACAGATATTGGGGGAGAACTTTAAATCAGAGATGGGCTCAAGCCAGACTAGTCAGATCTCAACTTTCTCACACCTCAGCGCTGTTGAGGTCCAGGGTTCTGATTCAGTCATTACAGAGACAAAGGCTGGACACAAAGCTAGGTGTCCTGATCTGAACTTTCCCAAATTTCTGAGGTGTTTGGCCACGGCATTTTGGTGTGGGGCTGTTTCCACTTTAAATTGAAATACTTAATTAAAAGCACAATCAGTGGGCCAGATCCCTTTATGCCACCCCAGTGACACAGGGGGCTGGAAAGCTAACCCTAAACTGGCAGCTGTGGATTCCCCTGACCCTAGGGACAGGGATGGCATAGACTTAACCAAAGAATTGGGGAGCCCAGAGATGCTGTTTGTGGCCAGGCCCAGAATTCAACCAAGTAACTCTTCCCCAAAGAATGTAATAATCCCGAATATTAAACATACTTTCACTGAGCTGCTAACTAGATCAGCCATTTAGAGCCTGATCACCCCCATGAGCCACATAAGTTACACCGACATAAGCACCCGTGTGGGCAGCGCTATGTCGTGGGAGAGCTTCTGCCGCTTGGGGGGACTGGAGTAGTTAAGCCGACGGGAGCGCTCTCTCCCATCGGCTTAGAGCGGCTACATTCGAAAGCTTACAGCGGCACAGCTGCATCGGTGCCGCTGTGACACTGTAAATGCTCCTGTGTAGCCGTGCCACTCCAAATAGACAATTCACATTTTGGAAATAGCAGGAGTTTAGGAGACGCCTTATTATTATTTATGATGACCGTGCTTGGAGCTACATTGTGTTTGGCTCTGCACAGACAGAGTAAAACACAGACCCAGCCTCCAAAAGCCTTAATAGTCTAAGTAGACAATACAAAGAAGTCTCCTTCCCCCTATTTGAAAGACAGAGAAGGGAGATGCAGAGATTACGTGATTTGCCCAAGGGGTCAGCATCAGAGCTGGGTCCTCTGACTCCCAGCTCAGTGCCATCACCATAACCATCCTGCTTCTCAGCCATCTTTTCTCCCTTCCTCATGCACCTGCAGCTGCAGTGCATTAGCTATACATTGCTCCAGGAGGGTATGTAGCAGGAACCCACAGGCTGGCTATTCTGTATGTGCGGAGGTATTCCCACTGCCCATCATCCACACCCTCATTGAGATGTCTCCTCAAGTGACAGTGAAAGCCATGCTCAGAGCTAGCGCACCTTATTACTGAGCCCATGAAGCTTTGGGTACCAAAGCAGCTCCCCCAGTAAGGGAGCCCTTCACAAATGGCGGATTAATTGACTGAAAACTTCTAATGCCAGCTGGGTTGCGTAGGCATTTTAATAATTCCTGAGGTGAAATTAATCACTGGCTCCTGCTCTTTCATGCTGTCTCTGAGGCACTTTTTAAATTCCACAGAGAGTTCCTGGGTGGTCTATTTTCCATGGGTAACTTTACCTTTCGACCCCAATTAAATCTGATTCCCACCTATTTTGTGGGAGGCACCTGTTGAAATACCATCTCTGCTTGGCCATAACTCAAAACAAAAGTCAGTCCTCCGGAAGCTGGGTTACCTAGACACCGTACAGGTCTGTGATTTCATATGGCTCTGGGATGTTATAGCACACCCTGGATCTTGGGGTGAAGAGAGGAGAGGCTAAAGACAGGGTGACTGAAAGATGTAGTAATCTCCTGAAATATAATGCCTGGGGTGGTGTCTTACTGCTTCATTAATATACTCACCTGAGATATGTCAATTAAAAGAGGAGAAAAACAAGCCTATGGATTTATTCTAGTGCTTTTTACCTTCTCTAGCATCTTCTACCCAGGAAGCCGAACATGTTTTATTGGCACTGATTCATTAATCCTCACTAATCTCCTTGTGAGGTAGGCAAGTGGTATTATCCCCATTATGCAGAAAGGGAAACTGAGGCCCAGAGCAATGTAACACAACAAGTCTGTGTCAGACCCCAGCACACACTCATACACACAAAGAGCACACATGCACTACATTCCTGGCACTAAGATCATTATTATTAGATGATGTGAACACACTGGAACAATCTCTCCTGGAACGTCTCGCCTCATTCTTCCAAGCCCAGGGGCTAGGCTCCTTCCCTGGGTGTGGATGGGAGTGAAGCTCCATGAATATTATTTTTTCCATAAACGGCCCCCATCAATGAGGAATCAATATGGTCTCCTTGCTTTAAGGAACGTTTCAGTAATTCTAATTGGTCACTATGGCAACCCCAGCAGCCTCAATGAAGAGACAGTGAGATGAGAGTGAGCAAGATAGAGGTTAAGCCTATTTATTGTATAATGCTCTGCCTTTGATATCACCTAGATCCACATGCTAAGTACCTGGAAGGAAACAAAATCCTGTGTAAATTAGAATGATACCATCCGATCCTCTCCTCATTCCCTGACTAGCTGGAGACGATAAGACTATTGTCTGGAGGCTCGGGGTCTCAGCAGCTGCCTGACCTCTCTTCGTCTTCGTGGCTAATAGAGTTTCCTCAACTCCTTAACTTTGCTGGGATTTGAAAAGTGAAAGTCCTAATGACTCGCATGGACACTGGCATTTTTCATGCTGGGACTTTGGGACTGTGTCTTGGCTCATGTCTTGTACAGGGATGAGTGCATCGTTGGAGCTTTATAAAGGTAAATAAATAAATACCTATCTCTGCCTCAAATCCCTCCTGCCTGGGATTGGCAAGACGTGGCCAGCTGAGGCTTCGCTTTTTCTGCTAAACCCCATTTGTTTCATTATTACTGTCTCCTCCCCACCCATCCTCCTCTGTCTCATCCACCCACTGCATTTCCCCACTCCTTGGGCTTCATTCTCACTTACACCGGGCCTAAGTCTGCTGCTCTGAGCCTTGGTTCGTAGTTCACACCAGAGCAATGCTACCCAGTCGGAAGGTGGGGTTTTGAATGCACTTTGCGCTCACATTGAACTAGTGGAAATGGCTGCACAAGGTGAAGGGAAATGGAGAACCTGGCTGTAAGTAAGGCCTTTGTCTGCAGCCATATTGTAAGGCCTAAAGCCTAAGGCCTTCGTCTGCAGCCAGATTAAAAGAGCAGCCGAGAAGCAGCCGTCAGCTGAGAAGCAGGAAGTCACATCCTCACATTCCATCTAAATTACATTAAAACAATGTAACATCAGGCTGTTAATAAGGAGACCCCCGTCTTAATGGCACCCACTATCACCAGATACAGAAACAGATCTTAAGATGGTTAAAGAAAACTTAGTTCGACAGCATTCTGTCTGGCAAGAAATCACTTAATAATTGTGGTTGTGAAATCCTCATTTTTTTATTGTTTTGTCATTATCGTCCCCACTTCCCTATTGTTTGTCTGTATGATCTCTGTCTGGTTCTTTGATTGTTTCTCTCTATTACATAATTAATTTTGCTAGGTGTAAATTAATTAAGGTGGTGGGGTAGGATTGGTTAGATAATTTTATTACACTATGTTAGTATGGCTTAGTAAAATTTTAGTATACTGATTGGTTAAGGTATAGGTTCACCCCAGGATTCAAGTTTCACTCTATAAAGTGGGGTCCAAAAGGAAGTTCTTTGGGAACCAACTCCAGGACACAGCCCCAAGATCAGAGCTGCCAGACCTCAACGCTCTGCCAATGACACTGTGCTGAAACTGGAGTCCCCCAGATGGATCTGATCCTGACTGGCCATCAAGAAAAGTTCATCTGCCTTATTGGGAGTGGTGAGCACTGTCTGTGTAGCGTGTGCAGTCTGTCTTTGGTGACTGTTAATAGATAAAGATTAACACAGGCGCGGACTTCCGGTTCCGCCCGTGGGTGCCGTCACTCGGGGGCGGGGCCCCGCCCGATGCCAGGCCCCGCCCCCGACGCCAGGTGACGTTGCGGGGCCCCGCCCCCGACGCCGACGCGACGTTGCCCAGCGTCGGGGGCGGGGCCCCGCAACGTCTCCCGGTGCTGGTAAGTTTGCCGCGGGTCCGGGGCGGGCGGGGAGTTGCCGGTGTGTGCGGAGCACCCACCAATTTTTCTCCGTGGGTGCTCCAGCCCCGGAGCACCCACAAATTCGGCGCCTATGAAGATTAAGGATATTACTGTGTGAGGCTCTTTCACTGGTAAAAGGTCCTGCAAACCCGCAGGGTTACACCTGCGCCCTAGGAACGGAGTACGGGTGGGTGCCCTAGAGTGTAAGGTTACGCCTGAGCCCTAGGAATGGGGTAAAGGTGGGTGCCCTAGAGTGTGAGTGACAGAGAATTCTGTGTGGGTAACATGGTCTCTACACTGCATTGTCAGTACAGGGACTGTCTTCTTCGCTACTTGCCTGAACACGGCTAGCGCACTTTGGTCCTCATCTTTGGCTGGAGTTCTTAAGCATAATTAACCCATTAAGTGGGGAGGAAGGTCTGACCTCAAAGTGGCAGAGTCTACAGAAGGTGGGCGAGAAGGAAGATTACATTAAGGGACAAGATGAAGCATGCAGACCACTCCTCCTACTTGAGGGCTGATACAGAGCAGGCTGTTTCTGTCTAGGTAACCTGGCAGCCCCCAGGGGAAACTACCTACTCGGGTGCTTTAACATCCAGCGCTCAGCTGGGTCCCTTCTGAAAAAAGCAACTCTCCAGCTGTTCTGTGCATGCAAATGGATTCCTTTCTTCTGTTAGTAAATAAGGCAACAAACTTTCATTTTCCAAAGAAGAGAGCGAGGGACCATTAGGGACCTGGAGTCACCAGAAGTTTATTTGAGTTGAAAGGGAAGAGAGAAGCATGTGGCATTTATTTAAGAAGAAAAAAACCACCTTCCCCAGAGAAGAACTGGGAAGATAAGCTGGGGGTGTTTGGATTGAGAAAGCTCAGAAGGAAAAGGGGAATCCAAGCGGGAATTTGAATACAAGCAGAGAAAGAAAATTCTTCGTATTTAAATCCGAAAGGACACTGAGGGACTCAGCAGCCAGAGACAAAGAGACACTTTGCGAAGTCCCTCAAAAGAGAAGAAAGGCTCTGCAGTCACTGCCTTGTGATAAATTATACATCATGCAGGATGGTCTCTTTGCACAGGGCCTGGATGGCAGGGACAAGAGAATTCGCACCAGCTCTGGAATTTTTTGTCACAAACAAGTTAGTCTTGCATGTGTTTTACCAGGAGCCAGTTCTTAAAAGCACAGCGGGTAACTGGGACTAGCCTAAAATAAAAAGGCGACTCGGAGCCCTAGGGGGAAATCTCTTAAAACACATAATTATGAATGGTGTTAAACTGTGGAAGACAAAATGATGTCTCTGTTTAGATGCTGGATTTACAGTAAATACCAAGTTCTCCCTGTGGCTGCTGTTGTATTTATTAACATTATTTGAACACATCAGAGGGCCTGCATTCAAATAGCTTCAAACGACAGCAAAAAATCGTCGCTAGATGCCTCTGAGACCATCCTGGGGCCTATCCCCTGCCCCACAGACAGACATTAACACCACTCCAAAGTCTGCACACTTCGAATGTGATAGTGTATTACCCGCACTGTGCACTCGCATCACCCTGGTGTCACAGACAACAAAGTGCAGAGACGCTATGAAATGGTCCTGCAGTCTAGTGGGATTTGGCAGTGATTGGGGCTCTAGAACGAAGCTTTGCTCAGTCCTCACTCCGCGAGCACCTCGCTCTTCCCTTGCCTCGTCCCCTGACAGATGTGTATCCCCATGGCTTTTCTTCCATCGCACCGGAGGGCAGATGAAGCCATGTTATCTGATGGATGGTCTTCCTCCCCCTCCCCCACCGCAGAGGAATGAGTGGCTTAGAGAATGCACGGTGAGCTTGGCAATAAACCCAGCTGGGACAGGAGGCATCCAGTTCCATGAATAATCAGGTTCATTCAATGGGCACTAGACCGTTACATGAACTTATTGTGCACTGAATAGCTAAGCCAACGAGACATAACAATGGCTATTTATAGACTAGCTGGTGGTTCCTTGGGCCAGGATCAGGGACCTACTGTAAAAGCCAAAGTTGATCTGGATCCTTACCCAAGCCCCCTGATCTCCCCTCTACACATGCCAGTTGCAGCTTGGTTTTTTATGGCAGTGGTTGGAGGTCAATGACCTCCACTCATCCAATGGGCCAGGCCATCTGACATTGCAAAAGTGTGCACTCTGCTTTATAAATGTGCTGCACTCACAGCCACCACATCACCCACAAACATCCCAAATACATGGATCTGTGATGAAGAAACGCAATGCAAACTCTGAACCCCTTCCTGTCCTGCCCCAAATCCCCAGAGCTAATGCACAGGAAGAAGGAACCACCACCAACAAACCCCATCCCTGGCTGAAATGGGAGAACCCAAAACTCCTTTAGCCTGTCTGAGCTACCCATTCTACAACCATGAACGCAGGGAGGGGGCAGTGGAGGAGAATTTGGCTTACAAGCTCAAGAATGAGATATAATGAGATACAGAGGAACATGTAAACTGCAGCGCATTTAAACAACCAACCCATAGTAGTGAGACCTATTCAACTGTGCAACAGTCCCCAAAGTAATGTAAAACTGGCCTGGACAGAGCACTGGAGAATAGACTGTAGGAAATGTCTCACACTGGCCATAGGGATGGGGCAAATGCACTATCCCATCCAGAGGTCTTGCACTCTTTGAAATATGATATGTTTGCCACCTTTCAGTTTCACTGACTGTCCCTTGCTTTTCTGTAGGAGACAGCTGAGCAGCTCCTTCCTGCCTCTCTCACACACAGCCTCTGACTTTCCTCCGAATTTCCTCTCCTCTTGCATTGTCCCAGCCCCACGAGGCAACTCCTATGCTTTGTTTTCCTAAAAAGAAAGCATCATTTTACTTCCCCTCCTGAGAAACTGCTCTATCCGCTTCCTTTGCTTTCTGACCTCTCTTGATGGCATTCAGCAATGTGAAGATGCCCGGCGCTCGAACCTTTTTAGCAAAACCCTCTGGTCTCAGAAGGAAGGGCAGGCAGCCAAGACACCCAAATGAAGATCTGATCTCTCGCACTCCTGAGCCGCATGAGGGGAATGAGCAGTTCTCTCCAATGGGGGCTGCTAGTCATCTTCCATTCCCAGGACAGACAGAGAGCTGCATCTCAGGCCTCGTCTGGGCCCTTAGTTGGTAAGGCCTGTTATTCCTTAGGGTGGTATCTCTCCTGCACTCTCTCTCAGGACACGAGCCTGTTAATCTTGTCACATTTATCCCCATGTAATAATCGTTTCTTCCCCCCAGTTTCATTGTGTTGCCAGAGATGACAAAATACATATTTTAATAAGCGCGTTGCTCTGAGGGCCCGGGCCATGTGTCAGCATCAGTTTGCAATATCGTTGGCAGAGGGATCTCAAGATAATAGGAGCCTCTTCATCTACAATGGAGCTGGATTGGAGCAATTGAATGTCTGAGGAAGATTACAAGCCGTTATGGATATTGCTTGTCATGCTGCCATCAGCAGACGCCTTTTTCAATTGACTAGTCGCATGTATTTCCGGAATAGGTAATGCCAGATATATTTACTGTAGCAAAATTAGGCTGTGATGGTCCTCGGGAATGATTTGCAGATGTCATTTGTCCATGGAGCCTACAAAGCTTTAACCCTTCGTTGCCTGTTTAATGGTCAGCACTGAAGAATCACCCTTGGGATAATTAAGCAACTCTTACCAAGCAAGTCAGGTTTTTTCCTATCAAACAGCTCTAGGCCAGTGAAACTGTTCTGGAAAAGCTCTGTAGCATGCAATAGGGATGAAACCAGCAGAATCAGAGAAATGCAATTTGGCCAGCGCCTCAGCTAGCACTAAGCAGCACAGCTCCGCTGACTTTGTTGGAGATGCACCGATTAATACCAGCTGAGGAACTGGCCCATAGAATTTAATAGAGGTTCCGTGCATGCCCTGCTCCCACTGATCGCCATGGGATCAGTGTTAGGTCCAGTTGCCTACAATGAGAGTTCAGGTAGTGCAGCACCTTGCTGTACCAAGGGCTTATTTTGGACTGAAATGTAAACCTCTCTAAGCAGGTCCTGGGGCAAAGAGCACTGGGTATGTGGCATGTAGGGCACAGCAAATGACATGAAGATGGAGGGTTTAGAACTCTATTACAGTTCTGATTTGCCTCGGAGATGCTGGGGTCCTTATAGGTAAGAATTAGGAATGCGTGTGGTACATCTGATAGGCTTGGACAGACCTCAGAGGCTGCTCCTGAATGGGAAATGATGGCAAGTCAAGGGAATAAGTTCTTCTAATGGATTTATATGCCCTGAAGTTGACTTTGCCGGTCCCAGAGCTATCACCTGCCAAGCAGCCGTACTGATGACTGGCTCCGCCTGCTGCAGGAGGTGAGATCCTGCCATATCATCTGTGAAATTATTACTGTCATCCCCTTCCCATCTCCCAGCACAGACACTTGTCCATCAGTGTTCACACCAACATGGAACAGGGTGTGGTGATGTGACAGCTGAACAGTGTCCCTGGTCCTAAGGCGTGAATCTCTCAGCAGCCCTGCTCTTATGCCTTTCTCTCAGTTCTCGCAGCCATGCAGGGGAGGGTAGAAATTCCATCCACACTGGGCCTTTTGGCTCATCTTTTATACCCCATCTCAGACAGGACCAGGCCTGGACTGGAAATCACCCGCGACATCCTCCAAAGGCAAGTGAAACCTCACCCTCTGCTACGCACGGGCCATAGGAAAAAATCCCATCCCAACGCAAAATGTCCTCATTAAATCGCAGCAGGATGAGAGGGAAGTGGACAGGGGCAGACCTCTGTCCTTCCAACCTCAGCAATTACAGGATTATTCCAGAGCGGCCCATTGCCGTTGGCCAGCAGAACAGGGCTCGCTCACACCTGCTACCTGGAACTGCGGCGGATGCCACCGCTGGGGTCAAGGGCACAGGCAGAGGCAGCAGCTGCACAAACATCCTCTTTTCCCTTCCGAGGCTTGTGATTTTTGCTCTCTCTTCCCGGAGTCTGTTTTAGATACAGATATAGATACATTAGCCAGCTAAATACCGACATGCCAGAGGGGCCCTCCACCAAGAGCTGCACCACACTTAAGCATGATAGATGGCAACAGCAGCAGTCATGTGCTCAGGAGGCAAATCCAGAACACCCTGAGGAACCAGAGATTTGTGATCAGCTCTTACATGGGCAACAATCCCATTCATCACTCAGGAACAAGGCAGAGGGAGGGGTAAGGTAGCCTGGGCCCCACGGGCAGCACTTTTCAGGCAGCTTGTTTAACACTTTTGAGGGCTGAGGCAGGGTGTTTTTCATCCCTCGGACTGAGGCCCTTTGAGCACCGCCATAGCTGTGAAGAGCCTGTGGGCCTCTTTTCCTGCTGTTGGAGCTGGGCGTTGCCTAGCCTGGGAGCTCTCTCCATCCACCCATTCGTTTCCCTCTCTCTTCCCTTCTCGCACTCGCTCTCGAATCCAGCCACCTCGAAAACGCACACTGCCCTTTCTCAAAGGCATGGTCGGCCATGTCCCGGCAGCCTCTTTAGCAGAAACTCTCACTTGCTGCCCACTGATCACAGCACGCGTGCCAATGCCCAAATCCTCATTTGAGTCAGGAGATGCCCTGTTATTTGTCCCAGCTGCCAAAGTACCTTCCTTGCTCCAATTCTCCTCCCAGCAACACTCCGAGATTTTTAAACACACACTCCCTGCCTCGCCCCCACCATCAGAAATGTTCTGTTCTCTCGCAGCTAAGCCCGGAGTTGTCATAAACAGACCATCGTCACCTGCCTTGATCAGACTTTGATTTCTCATTTGACAGCATTTTTCATATGAAAGCACAGACCCTGGCTTGAAAATGCTCGGTGTGGGTTGCCTCCCCACGCTGCACAGAGAGTGAGGAGTCGGCAGGGAGATTTGCATGTTTGCTCTCCTGCAAGGCAGCACTTGAAAATCTCCGAGCCTGACTCCGCTGCTAAAAGAACTGGCAGCAGCAGTGGCAGAGTTAAGGGTGAAGGGCTTGTTTATGAGGCTCCATGCTGTGAGCTGCAAAGGTCAGCGCTCATCTACCGCCTAGCGTGTGCCAGAACACTGGCAGCCCACATGGCTTGCAGCTCAGAGAGGCTCTGCTGAGAGAGATGGGTTATTGATGGCAAGGAACGTCCGCCACGCTGAGGATAAAAGTAGATGCACAATGGTATAAGGGGCATGGCAGAGAGGGAGGAATTGGAGGGAAGGGAGTGCGGTGTGACAGGCACCTGGACATCGAGCTGTGGCGGCTGCATACAATAGAGAGCATGACAGGCACTCCCCCTGGAAGGAAAACTTCACGGTATTTGCAATATGTGCTGAAGAGGAGGGGGAGAAAGGAAGGAAAAACAGATAAATCATAGCAGGGTTGGAAGGGACCTTAGGAGGTCATTTAGTCCAACCCCCTGCTCAAAGCAGGACCAATCCCCAATTTTTGCCCCAGATCCCTAAATGGCCCCCTCAAGGATTGAACTCACAACCCTGGGTTTAGCAGGCCAATGCTCAAACCACTGAGCTATCCCTCCCCTTAAAATACACTGGGCCAAACCAGTGAAACCACCCCTATTAACAAGCCCTCTGTCTTAAGTGACGGCTCGAAAGAGCTCCCAAATGTCCAGAGCTGAGTTCTCTTCCTCTTTCACTCAGTCACCTGCACTGAGCAGCTGAGCTCCGACACCCCCTCGACGTGTCGTTTCAGATCGGTCTGGCTATATGTGCTAGTGATGGAGGAATGCAGAAGCTCTTCTCTCTGCGAACCTCAGGGTGGAACAAGATGAGAAGAAACTAGGGTCTTCTGTCAGGTCGGATGTGATGAATCCAGAAGCTACAATCACACCCTCTGCAACCTCTGACACACACGGCATCACTCAAGAACTCTAGGTAGACATGCATAGGCTGGGTCTTTAGGGGTGTCCGTGGGTATAGTTGAGGATCTGCTCGCACTGCTCAGAGAACTAGGTGCTGTGTGTGATAAACCTCACAGCCTCCACACAACCTGAGCACCCATCTGGGGGAATCCATCAGTAACAGGGCTGTATGTGATGAGTCCCAGTGCACCTCGTACTGCCATGGGCCCTTGAAAACTGGGAGCTGCAGTGGCCGGGAGCCAGCAGGTGACCTACAGGAAGTCTTCATGCCTCTTAGGTAAGGGCAGCAGATAGGAGAGACACGGGGTCAGGGTAACCCTAGGGTGGGTCTCCCCAAGGTTGGTGGGAAGGGAGAGTCTCTCCCCATCCAACTGGCAGGAGCTGGGAGAGCCTCAAAAATTAGTCCCCAGTAGTTTGAGTTTATTCACTCTAGTTTGAAAATACAGCCCGCCCTGGGGAACAGGACTTGAACTGAGCGGTTGTTGGGAGCTTTGCTCCAACTTCCCTGGCTGAGGAGTTTGCCCACCAGCTTACACCTTTCCCTTGCAGGCTGCAGCATGGTAGCGCAGCCTCCTCCATGGGAAAATGGCCCGTAAACCGGTAGAGTCACTGGTTCACCAGTCACACTCTCATCACTCCACTTTGCTCTTGGGTGCAGGGAGTCCAGGCACAGCTCTACTCCACGGCATACAGACACCACGGCAGGATCCCCAAAGCTGCCCCTCCGTCTGTCCTCCCCCAGCATGGCAGAACCACCCAGGCACTGCTGCGTCTCTGGGGTGCCCTGTGCCCGGGACAAGGGTGGAGGGAGAACAGAGGTAAGATTTGTCCCTATTTCTGTTTTTCAATGTCTTTCCATCTCCAGCAGCCCTGTATGGGTTTCACGAGGGACAGGATGATCCTGCCTCTTCTAGCAGCTACTCTGAGAGGCAGCATGATCTAATGAGAGCTGAGTCCTAGTCTTGGTGCTGCGCCTGGCGAGCTGAGAGACCCTGGCAAGTCACTCCCCCGCTCTGAGACTCCATTTCCACTCTGACCCTGCGTCTGTCTTCTCAACTTCGGCTGAAAGCTCCTGGAGGAAGGGGCTGTTTCTCTCTGTGTGTTTGTGCAGCACCCTGCGCAATGGAGCCCCACAACCTCAGGTGTAGCGTCTCTGTTCTACTGTAACACAAATAATAAAAATAGGCAACACTATTCCTTGAGCCCACCTGAAAAACTGATTCAGCCACCAAGTGATACATTTGTCAAAATAGGATCATTCAATTCCTGACTAAAAGCAAAAGGCGGACGTGATTTAAAATGTCATCCTCTGGGTATATGGTCAGGAGTCCTATAAATCATTCAACATTACTGAGCAACTGCCATGTTACTTAACTGTAGACCAGCTGGACAAATGTTTATTTCAATAACGGGGGGCAGGGAGGGACAAACTATTTTGAATAGACAGGTTGTTTTCTGTTCCGTGCTGTCGTTATCATGTTTGCAGCAGCTACTCTCCAAAGGTGCAAGAAGAAATGGACCTTGTCCCAAGGATGGATGGGCAGACACACAGACCGAGGTGAGTTTTTATGAAGGATGTGGACTGGGATGGGGAGGTGCTTTGCAGAGGAGTTCAGGGAGGCTGAGCTATGTGAAAGGGGCACTTGGAAGAAGGAACAGAAGTAGAGTGGACCAAAGTAGAGTCATTATTTTTTTTTTAATGAAAAATGGCTTTTTGGACAAAATAGAAAAGTGTCCTGAACAAACAACATCTGCTTTCATAGAAAATGTTGACCTTGGCATTGGGCAAAGCCTTTTGACAAAAAAAGAAAACAATGGTGGGTTTTATCACAATTTTTAGCAGTGAGAAAAACCATATCCAGAGCAACTTTCTCCAGACATGGCAGAGGTCACGCGGGGTCTGAGAAGAGGCGGGATCTACTGGTTAGGGAAGGATGCCAAGACCCAAGACTCCATGGTTCTATTTCCAGCTCTGGTACCGACCCACCATGTGACCTTGGGCACATCCCATCCTCACCCCTCTACTTTGCTCTCTCCGTGAGTGAAATGGGGCTATGAGTGCTCAAAAAGGTCCCAGGAGGGTTGAATGTAATCCTGCCTGTGAAGCGCGGAGAGATCCTTAGATGGAGGGCTACCCTTGGTGTTCAGCACTAACCAGGCAGGTCCCTCGGACGCCCATAAGACACACAGTGGGTGCTGTTAAGATGAACGTGCCTTGTTTCCTGTATGGGCTGAGCTTCGAGCCAGAGATGTTCCAGTCTGCCTGCAAAGGAAGGCTGAATGCTCCGCTTCCATCTGCCATGGCACGTCGGGATCATATGCTCTCTCTCCAAACTGACACTGGGTCGCAGACCCGACATAATTTACTTCCTGGATGGCCTCGTGCTCTACACTGGGTCACAGCCACAGAGGTTGGTATCGCAGAGACTGTGCTGGGTGGGAAGCAGAAGAGAAGCAGGTTTCAGGGTAGAAGCAAAATCCCAGCGCATCCCGCTTGTCAGCAGCCGAGAGCTGACCGGGGATTTGACTAGAAGAGGAACAGAAGGGTGAAAGGGGTGAGAAATTCCCTGTTCAGTATTTGACCCATTCAACCCATGGCCTCTCTGTGAGATGGACAGCAAGGGGGCAGTTTTAGCCAGCTGCGGTGTGGGGGGGGGCTCTGTGATGCAGACTCAGGCCTGCAGGAACTGGCCTCAGTCAGGCAATTAAATCACCGGGACTGGATTCTGATGCCCTGGCACATGGTGAACAGCACTTTACACTGCAAGTGACCCTGCTGAGCTCATTGAGGCCCTTCTAGACAAAAATGAATCCAGGGATCAGAATCTGGCCCTCGCTATTAACTTCAGTGGAACGACTCCTGGAATACGGCGTGATCAGTGTGGGAAAGGACTTCAACAGCCGCACTCTCGTATCCTGCAGAAGTACATTCGGCAGTTTTCAATATCCCTGAAAAAGTTGTCTGCTTAAATAGTTTCCATTGGCTTTACAAAGGTTAGGGGTGGCTTAAGAGCGGGTATTGTGGGTTAAATTCTCAAGGCGATTCAAATCTTTGTTTTCTCCTGAACCTGAAAGTAGGGAGGTGGAGTAGAAAAAGTGTGTGTGTGTGTGTGTGTGTGTGTGTGTGTGTGTGTGTGTGTGTGTGTGTGTGTGTGTGTGTGTGTGTGTGTGTACACACTGCACACTGGTTATGAGGTTATCAAGCAGGAAATACCTCTCTGGGGAATAGAAAGGATTCCCCCCCCCTTTTATACTAAGACTGAGTAAACAGCAGAAATTTGTCCTGAAATAAATAAGACAAGCACTTTTTATAATGTGGGGAATTATATTTACATTTCCCGAGAGCATTAGCACATCCAGGGTTGCGTCATGTTTCTCATTAATGAGCCTTTCCATCAAATTCATCTTATAGTAGAAGGGAGCCCTGTTCCCTGGTCAGTGTTTAATGAAAGTCAGGTCTCTGGAGAGAGGTCAGCCACTGCATGAGTCCACTCCAGCAAATCTTCAAGACATTTGGGAGAAAAAAACGCAGAATCAATATGCTGCCCTGGTGTGAACATAAATGTGTCTGTGTGAGCCTGTACTTTCTGTGGATGTCTGTCCCCACCTGCTTAATCACTGAGTGTAGCTTAGTCATTCCGCGTACATGTCTTCTGTGCCTGTTGCCATGTGTATCTTTATCAGTTTGCCTCTATTTCTATGTGTGTGACTGTCTTAGTCTTTGTACAGGAGTATCTGGCTGTATTTTTGCCAGTCTGAGCATACTTCCTTTTTGCCCATATCTCTCTGTACATCATATGTCTGTGTGCGCATGCATCTCCGCATGGCACCTGGCTCCCAGGGACTGGCTCCACACTGACACTGCACTGGGAGAAGATCGACTTTTCCATATTTTTACGGTAATGAACAGGTGTGTGTCTCTCCAGCAGTCTGACCTTCACTGGCCAAGACAGCTCTCAGCAACTGCTGAAGCTCTTGTCAGCACAGATGTGAGGTGTTTAATAAGGTGTCTAAGTGCTTATAACAGGAACTTCTAAGGTCTGCAGGTTCTTTTCTTTTAAACAATGTAGGACCAGATTATAGCTGATGAGCATTCTCCCTCCAATCGCAGACAGCTCAATTCCCGGCTGGCAGAGCAGACGGTGGTGGGTTTATCCTCCTCTGATTACTTACAGAGAAATAAAGCTCCTCAGCCATTCACTTAGAAGCAGGAGCCAGGCTCCTGCACTGACGTTTTTTGGAACCATCTTTTATTAAGCTTCTCTGGATAGAGATCAACTTTCTCCTCACTCTGCATTCATCATGGTTACACTTGCCTTGGAAAGGAACTGCCCACGGGAGTGAAAGCTTGGGTCCGTTTCATTGCTGCTGCCGGCAGTTCCTCTGCTGAAATACCTGAACCCACACACTCCACTGACCCTCTGCACATCCCCCCGCCCCCCGGTGCCCCCTGCAACTGAGGTAAGACATGCACAGTTCTGGAGAGCCCTGAGCCCTACAACCAGAAAGGCTTGGTCAAGGCAGGGCAGAGCCATCATCCCCATTTGCAGAGCAGGTTGAGGTGACTCACGGAGAGAGGAGGTGATTTGTCCAGACATGGTGTCAATCTGTGACGGAGCTCGGAAGAGAACCCCGGGGTCCCAGTTCACATGCTCCTGCCGTATTCATTTCACTCGACCAGAGCACCCTCAGAAAGGCCACGTTGGTCCACCTGAGATTAGCCCCTGCTACTCTGCTACTTTGATAGCTGGTTACTCAGACAGGCGTCCTCACACAGCTGCTGCCTCATCTGCCCTTTGGAGACGGAAGGTGATCTGGCTCTTGCTGTATCAGAAGAAGCCCTTTTCTGGGCAAGGAATGCCCAGCTCAGAACATATAGCCCTTCTCCCAATTACTGTCACTCCTACCAGTTCTCACTCCTCTCCAGGGGATCTCTTTCCCATTGGCTGCAGAGGAGTGAGGCTTCCTCCTACGCTCCCCGCCCTCCAGGGTTAGATCCTCACCAGGATAACAATCCTGCCCACCCCAGGAGATGGCTCCCAACATGTCCCTTATCCCTGGGCTCCTTCCACAGCCTTCTGATGCAGATAGAGCCACAAATAGCTCCCAGTCCATCTCCTGGGTGCAGACTTTCAAACCCAGTCACTGCCTGGGGATGCATCTCTTCCCAAGCCCTTTAACCCTCTATGCATCCAACCCAGCACTCATGCTCCCACTAGTCTGGGTGGCAAGAAATTATTTTATCATCCTGCTGTCAGATAACCCTCAATCACCTGACCCCTGTAGGGCCTACAACTCCCTGCTCCTCTCTTTAAAGGGCCAGACTTGCAAGAGCGATGGGCTCCGGTGCAGGGCTACCCACCCTGTGACAGATACCAAGGGGTCAGGAAGACTGGACATTACTGGGGCTTTATGGTGCAGGGATTGAGGAGCATAAATATGCTGTAGGACCACTTGCCACATGCATGGTGACTTAACTAATTAATGATTTGGTTAATTAGTGCACTGTTGCTATTGTAATGGTACGAGGTAAACACAGGTTATGGCATCTGTCTTCAAAACCCGAATGGTTAACAGGAAATATTCATTTTGTTCCTATTAAGTGTAATTACCCACTAATCTGTGGGAGCCTGTTATTCCCATCTAATTACAGGGTATTTAACAAATAAACCAGCGGGAGGGTGGAATCCACAGGGGGGTAGGAGTAAGTGCTGCGCTGCTTACGTTGATCCTGCTTTGAGAGCCTCAAAAGGGGGCAGGTGGTCCTAGATTACATAAGGGCCAGAAGAGTCCTGCACTCAGTCTGCTGGGGCGGCTTCAGAGTGAGTGCGGCTGAGAGAGGCAGAGGACGTTCAGTTGTGCGACTTGTATAGTCCCGAGCCTGCCTCTCCCCACACACCCAGCTCCTCTGCCATCCCCATAAAAAGGGAGACAGAAAAGCAATTTCAATCCTAGTTTTCTATTCATTAATTGCATTTATTTATATCTATGGTGCTGGCATCGAAAGGCTCCTCTTACGGATCGGGGTGTGCTATAAGCCCCGTGCACACTCTTTTTTTTTTTTAAAGAGGTAGTCCTTGCCCACAGAGAGTTTACAATCCCAGTAACAACCAAGCACAGAGGGTGGATGAAACAGACAAACAGGCTGAGATGGAGAAAGGGGTAACAATAAAACTAGTGTATCTTAGCAGCACAAGGAGCACAGGTCATTCTAAATAAAGTCTCGGGGGACTCTGGAGAAAACAATTGCAACAGGCTTTGAAAAAATACCTTTTGTGTTGGGCAATCACCCTGGAAGAGTGACCCAGTCTGAGATCATCAATTACAGGCAAAGTGGTATTACAATAACACTATGAATAAGGTGCCAGATACCATGGTGACGGGTGCAGTATAAGAATCTGAACAGAATAGAGTAGAACAAATTCCTGATGGTCCTCTAGTGTCTATCTTACAAACGGGGAATGCTGAGTTTGATTTCCTTACACCAAGACCTGGTATAAGGGAGCACAGTCCAGTGACTTCCCTGGAGTAACACCAGCTCTGAATCGGACCCATAATTTCCAAGCTGGCAGATATTAGCTGCTTTCTTTGCAGCACACACATGGTTTGTACGACTCAGCAAAACAAAAACCCTTCTTCTGAAGTACAGGTCCACTGGCAAGTGGTTATCTGCAATTCCTCCCACTCCCCCTGCCCACGTGATCACTACTAGCTGAGCAGAGACACTCAAAATCTATACTCCTTTCACTTGTGACATGGCAAGACCCTAGAGACTAATGATCTCAGACACAGGACTTTAGATTGGATGGGACACCAAGTCCCAGCGATTGCACATTTATCCTCCAAACCACCCAGTCATCCCTGACGGGACCTCATTTCATTCACGCCAGCACATTCCTTGGAGCACTCAGCATGCCAATCCACGCCAGCGGAACAGGGCATAAATCAGAGCGAGCACATTCTATAACCTGATTGTTTGATTGTGTCAGGTTTGATCAAGTTGGGCCTGAGCGCTTGATTGTTTAGAGGGTTGATTTAGAGAATCCAGCAAGAAGAACAGAGGCAGTTTGCGGCTGTGCGGGAGGGAGCTCAAAGGAGACGGCAGCAATCACGTACCAAGATGATGGGCACAGTATTAAACCATAGATGGGTAGGCATGGGGATGGATAAATACATAAGAGGATGAATAGAGAGATAGATCCGTAAGGAGATTGATTGACAGACAGATAGTAGTGCACACAGATAATACAATAACAATTTAGAATCTTGACTTTATTTTTTATCAAAGAGATGTAATAAAGAAGGGAAGGAGATGAGAGAGGTTGCCTGCATGAAAGGGCCAGGAGCACTCGACAGACAGTAAAGATGGGATATGCATGTTGGCTTATCAGTATCACGTCTCTCTGCCATGGTCTCTGGTGTGGGAACGACGCCGAAGGTAAACAAAACTGAACACCGCCGTAGGAATGGCTCCCTCACTCTCACAAGCCAAAGCTGAACGTCCTGGAGCTTTATGAAGCTACCACAGTCAACCCTCTGCCAACTAAATCCCTAGATTGAGAAGTTACCCTGTGTACCATGTCCTCAAGGCCAGACAAGGCCTCTAGCAGACCACAAGAGGGGTGAATCCCAGAGCTGAGTGCGCTCCTCCCTCGGGGAAGTCCGAGTTTCCAACCCAGAAGGTTAAGGATGACAGACAAAGCAGCAAACTGGCTGAGAATCCATGACAGGCTGAGGCATGGGTGGGAGGCAGTCGCTGAGCAAACTGGGCCCCAAGCCATTGACCATTAGTATTATTTATCATAGGCCGGTGCTTACTGTCCCCAGCTGAGGTCAGGGACCTATTTTCCTAAATGCTGTGAGAGACAGTCCCTGCCCAAATGAGCTTACACTCGAAGCAGATGGAGACAGACACAGAGTGGGAGAAAGGATGTGTCATTATGTCCACTGTACTGGGAGTGTGAGTGGGACATGGTTGGTGCCCAGGCCCGCTGTGCATGGGTGAATTACACCCATATTAAGCTGTGAGTTAATCTTTGTTTGAGAGCAACTCCCTTCCTGTTGGAATGGGTCTTAAACTGTTCTCCCTGTCCCTACCCCACTAGGGTGACCAGATGTCCTGATTTTATAGGGACAGTCCCGATTTTGGGGTCTTTTTCTTATATAGGCTCCTATTACCCCCCACCCGCTGTCCCGACTTTTCACACTTGCTGTCTGGTCACCCTACCACCCCCTGATCCAGAGCAAACCGCCACAGGCCTCCAAATGAGCATACTCTGCAAAGTCATTTGCTTCCCCTAAGACGCGCCTGTGAATATTCATGAAGCTGCATTTCTGGGATCACACATTCATCTTTGCCTGATTTACAGCCCCCATTTCGCCCTCGAGGAGCTGGGATATTTATTTATCGTCCCTCTCTTGCATTATCTTCCAGCCGCTGTTCTTCCAATAGGTTCCACATCCCTGTAATTTTTCAATTGTTATGTAGCTCGGTTCTGAAGGAGTCAGGCTAGGAATCCTGGCAGGACGGGGGTAGGTGGGTGAGGGGGTGAGATGCCAGCCCTTCCTTTGTATCCTGTGTAAACAACCTGCAGACACATCAGTGCTTCAGCCACCTGTGGCTTGGGGTGACCTGCTGTGGCACTACGTCATGCATTTTAATGTGATTGAGGGGAAGGAAATCAATATCTCTCTGTTTTGCCCAGTTGTTACCAGGTCTTAATGTCAGGCATTTCTCACCAACGTGCTGTGCTCCCAGGTCTCACAGCTAGTTCTGATTAATGATCTGAACACTGCTACCCAGGATCATCTCTGGGTCACAGCCACACCAAAACAGTGCATTCAAATGGCAGTGTTGTTAACTATAGGGAAACTGTTTTTTATTGTGGGCCTCTTCTCCCCTCAATGTGCTATAGCATTTCTGAATTTGGACAAACAGATCAGTACTTGGGTCCCAAATGCCTGTATGTTAGCAGCATTCCTGGCACCTTCCTTTGGCCAGACCCTTCCTGGGATGGTCTGTAATGCTGGCAAATTGTTACATTTCTCCATGCAGAAAGAGCAGCAGATATCTGGAGTGTGAATGAGTTTTCTTTTAAACTGAGAATGCCACATGAAGGAGGACTCATAAAATATCCAGGAAAGAGCACTTTGTGTGTCTCTCCATCTATCTGCTAAACACAAAATGGCTGCCTCTCTGCAGACAGCAGAATCCTAAGAGATTTAAAGTCTCAATACAGGACAAATAAAGGCATAAAAGTACCTAAACATGCCACACATTTTCACAACGAACATGCAGCCTGTGTCACATGTTGCTGTCTTTCCATGAAAGCCAGCCTGTGCAAACTTCAGGAAAGCCCATGTTAGGTTCAGTTCTCTGTACTGCAGCAGCAGTTCAGTTCAAATTAGCAGCAAGGTTATCAGGGGTTACTCTCCTATTGCAGCTAATGAGTTGTTCAGACTTTTCGGTGTTTACCTGGGTTGTTGCTGCTGACTCACAGCTCCAAGGTTGTGGTTTGTTACAAACGCTAGCCTGACCTGACTTGACATGCTTCAACCATCCATCCATACACAGCACTCATGTCCGTGGGTTGAGTTTCCATGCTCTCTCTCTTTTAGCAGAGGGATTCTAGCACCAGAGTCTGCATGAGTTTCACGCACCTGGTGGCTCTTTGCATTTCTTCCTACGGTGCTGTCATGAGAGACATATTGAAAATGTCAGTGCTTTCTCCATTGCTGCATCCAGGAAAGCAAACTGATGGGAAATTCCCCTCATCCTTTGCATGGCAACCATGTTCCACTGAGAGAAAACATGGGTGCAGCTTTTCAAAGGACATTCACAGACGAGTAGCTGATAAACCAAAGCATGTGTCATGGGCTGCCTTTGCTGGACTCTCAAGTGGCACCAAACTGGACCTCTTGCTCAAACCATTCCCCATCCCAAATATAAGCTCAGAGAGCCAAACCTGGAACTCGTACTCAATCCAGACCCCTGACTCTGAACCTAACCTGACCCAAGTGGGTAACGATGGAGTGAGGCAGTCATGAGTTTACACCTCCAATTTGCAGCCCACTCTTACTCATGTTTGTATTGCCCATTGTGGGGCCCATTGTGTTATATCTATACATAACAGAAAGTTGATCCCTGACCCAAGGAGCTTACCACCTAGGCATAGGACAAGAGCAAACAGGGGGATACAATGAATAACTGGGGGAGTAGAAGGAAACAGACACAAATGTGGTCACTGGAATGTGCTGTGAGCATTGCTTCTTAGTGCTTACTGGCTGCCATCTCCATCAAGTGATCTGTCGGCATCGTGACAGAGGTGAGTTTTAGGGAGATATTTGCTCTCTCTCAAGCGACTAGTTCATAGCACTCTAGTGGTTTCATGTACCATTTTATTCATCCTACAGGTAAAGACTGATTTAGGAAACTTAAGTTTTACAAGTCTCTTATTTGGTGGCATATGGCATCGTGTTCTGCACCCAGCCACATTCCCCATAGGACTGGATAAGGGTCGTGTCCTTATCCAAATTATTGCATGATTATTTTCGGATCCTCTGCTCAGATGCATACCTAGCTCACTGGGCATTTGACTGGCTTTCTTATCCAATCACCCTGAGTGATTCCCATCTTTCACTGTGTCCCACGTGTCATGTACCCATTGGAACTCTTGCTACACAGCACGTTCTAGAGACAGCCTTGCAGCATGCACAATCAAAAAATCTTTGATTCGCTTTACTGAAAGAAAGGGGACACGGTTCTTGTTACTAATCATCTCATACTAGATCAAACCCTGCTCTCAATTAAACCAGTGTCATTTTGCAGTAACCCCGATTACTCCAGTAATTACACCAGTTTAATTTAGAGCAGCATCTGTCCCATTTGCTTTATCATGTCACATGGCGATTATTTAAAGAAAAAAGTAACTGAAGCATCATTAGCAAATGTGTGTTTTAAGGGGGAAATATCAAGGGAATAATTGCTTGATTTAAAGTGATCTATTCCATTAAGTAACTCTTTGCCATCGGCTCTTTTTAGACTTTCAAGTATATTTTTCATTCATTCTTCATAATAAAATAATTGCAGATTTAGTAAGGAATGTATCATCTGTTATATGAAATTATACTTAAGAAAGGCAGAAATATTTACCCCCTTTTGTATTTGCTATGTTGTAATAAACTGAAGGCCAAACACGGGTGCTGAAGAACCCAAAAGTAAGACTAGATTCTGATACCTTCATTTACACTGAGTAGTACTTTATTCCCCTAGTCACCCCCTCGATTTAAACTGGAGAAGTAAGGTTTCTCTCAGTGAGAGTAATGCTGGGAGAATCTGTCCCTTAATAACCACCTCTCCTGCCATCTACAGTTCAGGCTGCCAAGATTTTTGTCATGCTTCATCGTAGCCCAATTAAAACGAGGAGAGAATCTCTGCCTCCTTCGTGTACTAGTTACCCAACGTTTGTTTGTTTTTATTAAGTGCTGGTGAAAGTTGTCAGATTCATTACCTTTCCCTATGGAAATGTCCTATGGAATTTAATAGGCATGAAATCAATAGTGTTCCATACTTATTTAATGGGGCTCTACTGAAGTTACTCTATACCCCTATAGAATAGACTGGAGAATGATACCCTTTCTGTAGGTTTCTTTGCTAAGCATCCTAGGTGAGAAACAGAATTCTCCGTTAACTGAAAAGTGTTTCCACCGGGCAGGCTCAGCTGTGCAAGCTTCTCTTTAGCCATTCTTCCACTATGCCCAACTCCTGACCTGGAGGGACCATGCTCCAGGGATGAGAAGTTTGTCCAGGATCAATCAACAGTTTCATCACTAGCCTCCCTTCTGAGACTGGCACGAATGTTTCATCTCAGGAATGACCAGTTTCCATCACTACTACGTAACAGGTGGTTAATGCCTAATTAGATCACTATGACAAGAGCTGGCTAATTCACGAGGGCTCGTTGTGGTGGTGCCTGACTCAGCTTTGTACCAAGGAACAGCCTAGAAACAAACAATTTAGTTTGCAATGGAAATGTCAATATATTCAGAGAGCACCGAGACAAGAAATTATCCAATTAGGATAGAAGAACTTCACCCTGCCAAAGAAAGAGGGAGGTGAAAGGAGGAAGGGAAGATATGCCGGGGGGGTGGGGGGTGGGGGGTGGGAGGGAGGCAAGAACCAGACATACATGCATGTACGCAGTGAGACACATGCACAGAACGACATACACCCATCCAGAGAAACACAGAAAAAGAGACATATGTACATACAGCTACATATACCAGGCATACGCACTCCGGTATGCACACATGAAATAAGATACACAACACACACACACACACACGCAGCGTTAGAAAAGGTAGACAAGGCAATACACACGCCCAACCCGTGATATGAACACAAAGAGATGTTTGGGCAAATAGGGAGAGAAGCCAGCAGGCACACAAGCACAAAGAGACAAATAGAGATATACACACTCATACAAATACACTCAGAGAGGGAGAATGCAACCAGATCCACATAAGCAGGCTTGAGCACCCACGCACACAGCGCCAAATTCCTTTACCACTAGCAGGGGTTTAGGAGCAGAATTTAAACTGTCTCACTGTCACTCTAATATGGTGGGGGGGGAAGTCTCCCCGAGTCAACATGTCTAGGATTTTCTTGGTTTGTCTCAGTTCTACATCTACCTCTTTCATCACCAGTAGAATAAAAACCCCAAACCATAGCGACTGGTTTTGCAGACCCTACAAAAATGCAATGGTTTGAGCTCCCTCTAATGGCTCTATAGCAGCAGTACATAGGGGAATAAACCCCAACAACAAACCCATTGGAAGATTTTGACGCACAAAAGGCCAGATCGGCAGCAGCTGTAGATCAGCCGCACTGACTACAGTGGAGTGATGCTGATTTGCACCAGCGGAAGATCTGGTCCAAAGCTTATAGAATTCCATGATGCTTCTGTCAAACAGGGAGTTCTTGACAAACTCGGGGCTGGGAAGTGACTGTTTGCCATGTGGACAAGGCCTAGCGCAGCAAAATCAAGTTCATCAACGCACTTTGAGACTGGAAATAAGGCAAAAAAATTTAATGGTGAGAGCAATTAACAACTGGAACAATTTCCCAAGGGTTGTGGTGGTTCTCCATCACTGAAGCTGATGGAGCGTGGGAGTTTGGTTGCGAAGCGGGAGGTTGCTCAGCAGAATGTGTTCGTGGGAATTCAAATCCCCTGTGATCCCGAGAGCGAGCATCCCACATTCATTACCAATGTCCTGCACAAAAGGGGTGGGTGCCATCTTCCCAAACCTCTCACGCCATGGGCTGCCATCAGAACATCACAAGTGTCCCCAGCAGATTGTGGGGGGGTCCAGGGAAGGGCATTTCCTGAGCCGGCTCTGCAGTGCTCAGCCACAGAGCGGGATGGAAAAATATCCTGGTGAAGGAGACAGCCCCATCACATCTAAGGCCATGTCTTCAGTGCAAAGAAAGGGTTTGTGTGTGAGTATGTGTGTCAGGCGGGGGGGTTCACAGTCAGATAACTAATGTGCATTGACCATCCCGTTCCAAAATCCTAGCAGAGACGAGATACCTCTAGATTTTACCACGACGGAGCTAGCCGAGGTCAGCACTATACCCTGCCAGGGGATGACCTTGCCTCTTCACCCTACAGTTAGACTCCAGTGCCCGGTCCCCACAGGGGCTTCACAGGAGGATCGCTAACGTGCTAGAGTTATCCCTTGGTAAAACACACTTGGCTTTTTCTTTTTTTGCAGTGATGAGAAAGCCTCAGAACAGGTAGGTGGAGGCAGCCTCTCCAGAGCTGTTCACGCATGCATTGAATTTAATAGAGCTGTTTGTTTTCCAAGTACAGCCTGCACCCAGAGTCAGACAGCATTTGAGGGACTGGTATTGAGTTTGACCCAACAAATCTATTCTTTATTGTCAGCTCTGTATTTGTTTCCATGAACTAATTAGGAGAAACGAGAGATTCCATCAGAAGAGCAGACAGGGAGGCGGGGAGTGACGGGGAATAGAATCCTGCAAAAGCTGAGGAAGTAGCAACCCGATATGATTGGTGTCTGCTCCAGCAAACAGCCCAGAGAAAGGCAACCCTTAGATTATCATGAATGCTGGGTGCAGAGCAAATGAAGAGCATTGCAATGAGGGGAAATTGTGACCCCACTCAATACATTATCCCCAGCATAACGGGTACTATTGGTAGGGAGTATTTATATTCTGGTAGTATCCAAAAGCTCCAGTTGCAATCAGGGCTCCATTGTGCAGGGCGCTGTAGAAACCCAGAGTAGAAGAAGTCTCTGCCCTGATGGAGTTACAATCTCCTACAGGATCATTCTCGAAAAGAAACCACATTAGATGGATTGACCAGGTTCAGGGGGATCCATGAGACAAAGGGAAAATTCTATACACAAGCAACTTCTTTGAGATTGGTATGGAGATTATGGGCTTTCAACCACAGCTGGGATTATGGGCTTCTGGCCACAGCTTCAAATTTAACCCAGGGCAGGACAGTGAATAGGGGATCAGGAGTGGGATGCAGAATGGGTCACTCATTCAAACCTGCCCCAAAGGGTCTGTAATGGGATCAGAGATGGGCAACATTTTTCAACTGAAACTTTTTTCAGAGAACAATACCGATGCAGACCCACTGAAACATTTCACAAATGTGCCGCGAACACACCATATTGTTTTGGATGAAAAAAACCAAAAGTCGGGGGAGGAGGGGGGAATTTAAATGCTCAATGACTATGAACTAGTTTATTTTTCAATGAACTAGTTTATATTTCAGTTCAGAATGACTTTTTGTTTGAAAACTTCCTTCAGGTTCATTTGTAAAAATTCCAAAACGTTTTTAAAAGCTCCAAATCAAAAGGAAACATTTTGTTTCAGGTTAAACAAAACATTTAGTTGGCCCCAAAACTAATGTTTATTTTTCGGAACAGTCAGTGAGCTGGAAAATCAGTTATTCCCACGGCTCCAAATGGGAAACGAGCCCTTGGCCTCTGCACCACCAGTGCCATGGCATCCCCAGAGCAGAGGGCATTGGGATACAGAGACTGACATTAGGTCATTTCTTCATATCCCGCTAAAACCAGCGCCTGAAAGTGGCTGTCTCATGTTCGGTGGCTTGTGTGAAATGAGCTGATGGGTGGCCACCCACAGCCCCAGCATCACCGACCCTCCATCTCTATTGACACAAAGACCCTGTTCTTCTCAGCTCTTTGCCACCTTTGTGTGCATTGGCTGGCCAGCTTTGCATGTGCAGTTACCCCAGCCGCACGCTGGAAGTTGCACAAGGACCCTGAGCTTCTCTCTGTACCTGGCTCTCTCATCCAGCTGGCCCAGGGGAAACTAAATGGGCACGTGGAGATGTGCCAGATGGGAGAGATGTGAGAGCTGCTGATAATAGCTGGAGTGAAGACCGGGGATTATTTCTCCAAGGAGACAGTGAGTCACAGCAGGCCAGGGAGGGAGCTGAAAACATTTGGTTAGTTGCTAATCTCCCTAGATAATAGGGATTGAGGAGCTAGGAGGAAAGAAAAAGCAAATGTCTGGCAGCATCCCTGGGTACCTAGGAAATGGCTTCATCTCTATGTTAGCTCCGCTGTTGGCTCTCCCACTCTCCGTCTTGACCTGCGTGGCCATGGCTCAGCTTAACACTGTTAGAAAGCCTCAGCAAATGCACTGTGAGCACCAGCTTCATGACCGGTCTCTGTCCCTGTGCTGCCCCGTCCACGGCTCAGAGGGCAGGATGCCTTCATGTGCTGCCATCCTTCTCCCCTGCCCCTAGAGCAGCCTTTCCATGAGTCACTGCTTAGTAGTGCTTTGCTGTTTTGAGACCGTGAGGAGTGAGTGAATATAGGAACAGAGCCAGTCTGTCCCTTGGGGCCTTCCCAAGACACCTGTGCAAAGTGGTTGGAAGATGCCAACCCAGGTATCAGCAAGTAGAAAATTCTAGCCTGGTGGCTTTTCACACCAATTTTCCATTATGCAAGGCAAAGGAGATTTCAGCCCAGAGAAGTTAAGTGACTTGACAAAGGTGACAATGCTTAATATGGAAGCCCTGGGTTCTACTACAAGTCCTATGCTCTAGTGATTAAAATACTACGCAGTGACGGTTGCATAAGGCTGTTCTAGAACCCAGGGGTCCCGACTCACTAACCAGTAGAATGCAGGGCTGGGAGGAGAACGCCGGCCCCTTGCACTAACCACACGCCATTTTGTTGGCTGACCTGTACTGACCAGAACGAGATGTACCAAGAGCCCTGCTCTTCTCCCTGGTTCTGCCCTCCCCGCTGCCAACAGGAGACACATCACACTCGCCACCACAGTGTCCGGTGCCCCAGCTGATCTCCTCTCTGGGCATCAGCTGCCTTTTCCTCGGGAAGCCAGGCACAAGGCAAATAAAGTTTTCCTCGGTGCTATTAAGAGTGAAGCCAAGATTTTTGTTGGAGTCTCAAGAAAGGAGCAACCTCTCTGCATCCTCCTCACCTCCCTCATTCATCACTGTCACATCTGGAGAGGTTTTTTATTTAACAACCAATTTATTTCCAATTTAACTAATCTCAGGCTGGAGCATCTCGCACAAACACACCAAAGACACCGGAGCTGTAAATAGACTTACAAACTACACCAGTTAATATAAACTCCCATCAAAGCACATCAGCCAAAAGAGATACTAGAGGGAGATTGCAGGCCACTAAAATATGCAAGCGGCCGCAGTAAACAATCCCTTCCCATCCTCCCCACTGTTTCTTCTGGTGACTTTAAACTGCTGAGATTTATATATTTGCCTTCCGGATTGCCCTGTCTCACCTTGAAAAGGCAACAAAAGCTTTCATCAACAATTTATGGGGAGATAATATAGAGAGACTTGGTGGGGAGATGGAGGCAAACAATCAGAAAAAGGAAAAGGTATTTCTCCGGGCCCCGCCACACCGTATAACTCTCAGCACCCTATTATTCTACCCTTGCCTGTAAGGTCACGTTGAAGCCATAGATGTACTTTGGAACAACAATTGCTGTAGATAAGGAAAATCTAACTGGATAAAAAGGACAGCTAATCAGACTACAAGGCCCCAAATTGCATGAGGAATCCATATTGATCTGAACAAGATATCAAATATAAAATAAAGGATTTGCTAACTCCACAGACTCCATTTCAGTTTCTGCACCTGGCACTGTTTTTCCAAGAACAGAAGCCGGCCTGCGTCCTTTTTCTGTTTCTCCTCCTAAAAGATAAAGTCTCAGCTGCCCGTTCAAAGGCAGCAGCTGCTTTTCAAACATTTATTTATTAAAAGCACCCTCCTGATTCCAATCTTTCCACAAGCCCAGGAATGACAGAGATAAACAATCCCTTGAAAAGGCAACTTATCCAGTCTGGGTTCTCTTTTTCTAAAGCGAACTCAGCCCAGGACTGGTTTAGATGTCGCTGGGGCTGCTCACCATCGAGGCAATGGCCCTGCTGCTGTCATTCCTCAGCATTACTTCAACTTAAGCACTGCCAGAGTCTTTCAATACCACCCGCTGATTGCTTCGAACTAATGCAGTGTCAGCCTTTTCTCTGGCACGCTTTCACCACTTCAGAATGGGCCGTACCTAGAACAGACCAACGGCCCATCTGATCCAGTCTCTTGTCTCCAATAGTGGTCAGTGGCCACAGATTCACAGGTAGGTATAACCCCTCTATAATGTTCTTTGTGCAATACCATCCCTTGGCATACGTTTCTTTCTAGGACCCAGGCTAGCAATTAGCTTACACCCTGGAATGGGAGGACCGATGGACGCTTGTCACAGGAGGTGGAAACAATCAAAGAAATTATCCACTCCCTCTCTCTGCAAGTTCAGGATGGTACCAGGAGTAGGAAAGCCTTTACAGCAGTCTTCCTAACTACCGGGGACCACTTTATTTATGCATTTCCAACAGAACTGGTCAAAAACAATTGACTGAACATTTTTGCCATTGGAAAACATGGCTTTGTCAACATATGGAAAATGTTGATTTGGAGAAAACATGTGGATTTTCCAAGTGGAAGAACCAGAACAAAAGATGGGTTTAGTTTTGTAATGTCAATGTGAAATGAAAAATTCCTTTTTGACACATTAGATCATTTCATTTTGATCCAAAATGTTGACAATTTCCATTCTGACATTTCCAGTTCAAAACATTGCCGAATGTTTTGTCCTGCAAAAATGTTCGATATTTTGACTTTTTGTTCCAGAAAATACTTTCAAAATAGTTGAAATTTCCCACAACAGAAAAAATCCATTTTTTGAACTGCTCTGGAATCAAATAATTTTTAAACCTCTCTGAGCTATGTCATTCCATAGCCTAAAGCAGCTAGTTCCGCAGGTTAACAGTATGCTGTGCTCAAATATGCTTCCAGTCCTCCCCTCCCCTCCTCTCCCACAGCTGAACAACGCTGATGTTTTTCCCCAGAACTCCTTATTTATTTAAAACATTTTGGCTGCTGATCAGCTCTGTGCTCATTTAATGCTCTCTACCTCGAACTGGGAGCTGCAAGCACTTTGATAAATGGATTGAAAGGTTTGTCTGGTATCAATGAATCTACACAGCATCCACTGCTGAAATGGGATGATGTAATTTCTCGCAGCAGCCCTCATCCACAAGTCACAACAGATACCCTTCTTCTAGCACCAGCATGTGTCCCAGCAAGCTGGAAGCCTGGAATACATACAGATGTAAGAGCCTGATTCTCCTCTCACTCACACCTGGGTAACTCCATTGACACAGTGAAGTAACACCAACATAAGCGAGAGGAGACTCGGAGCCTAATAGGCAGCATTAATGTACTGTCAGAAACTATCAGCTTCTTTTGTGCACAGCCAGCCTGGCTGGACACTTATCGTGCAGCATGGACTGAGGTCTCAATCCTGGCTCAGAGTTACACCTGCAGCTCCTGCTGGAGTCAATGGGGATTACAGGTACTCAGTGCCTTGCAGGATTCAGCCCCAGAGTTCTCTCCCAGGATGGAGGAGGGACCTAAGCATAAATTTAAAATTAAATACTCCCAAAACCCACAGATTGACATTCCCATCCAGGTTAGCCCACCCTTTTCTTTTTCGGAGAGTGGAGCCTTCCCTTAATTTCTTAACAGCTGGTGTTCATGCTCTGCATGGGTATTAAAGACCCCACAGAACTGTATGCAACACAAGATGTTTGCTCTGAAGATCCCGGTCAAACTTCCCACTCTTCCCCACTGTTGTGCTGTGGGCTGGCTTCCATGCTCTTCCCCCAGAGGTGGCTGCATTTCATCAGGGTGTGATTCAAGTTCTTTCAGGGTTCATTGGGATAAAAGATTCCTTGGGCTCAGTTGTCCCTGATAGGCACAGCTGTGCATAAGGGGCATGGTGGGAACTCCAGGAGGCGTAATCCATCTTGGATCTCTCCAGCATGCACAGAGAGCCGCCTGCTAACACACTCCTTGTGCCGGGTGCTTTTCCTCCATGACCAGTACAAAGGAGACAGGGACCCACCTCCCATGTGGATCCCAGGCCCAATCCAGCCTTGTATCAGTTACTACCTAATGCTGCACCAGGGCAGTTGCCATTTCACCTGGACTTCAGAAAATGAACCTAAAACCCGCAGCCCCAGCAGCTGAGGCCAGCATTGCCCTGGAGGGCAGAAACACAAAGAGATTTTGCAGATGCTGGGGGAGATTCATGTCCTCTCCAGCCCTGGCGACAAATGTTGCCAACCAGCCTTTAAATTATACCTTTGAACTGTGCTTAACCCTATTTCCACTTCGATTTAGTAGGGGAGTTGGTTTATGCTAAACAACCATTGCTTGATTATTAAAAACGTATTTTGCAGCTTCAGTAATAGAGACTTGGCTGAGGCCAGCGTGCTCCTTACAGACAGCGCGACACGCGCAGTCCGATGGCTCGGCTGGGCAAACATTCCAAAACCTGGCTTTGGAAAAGAGACGACAACTGCCATGAAAAGAGCCACAGTCATTACCGGCGGCGACCGGGCGTCCCCTTGTTTTCAAAACATAATTAAAACATTTAGTTAATAAAACGGATCTGATCGTAGAAGCGTGGGTGTTTGCAAATTATCCTGACATGACAGTACATTGCACTGCAGAATGCTGGGCTCATCACACCGACATCGCTCTGGTAATAAGGCGCATGCATGCAGGTGAGCCTTGTGCTCTCACAGACCCTGCTGACCTCAATGGGGCTTGAAGTCAACAGGAGTTTTTCCATTGACTCTGGTACTTCGGAGCATACCCAGTGGGACTGATGTCTTTGGACCAGGACCTGTGGAAAGAGCAGGGTGCAATGTAATCCAAGCCTAAAAGACTGGGGCGTGTTCTTCGGTGGGAAGGCAGAGGTATGGAGCAGGCAAAAGGGAAGTGAGGAAGGCCCCATGTGACAATGCAGCTGCCATGTAATGAGGATGCAGGAGCATCCACGGGGCACTGTGAGAGTTATGCCATGGACTCTGCATCCCACTGCTCCATTCTGCCTCATTTATTAAGCAAACCAAATAATTAAAAAGTCCTGACTCATCATTTTACGCAGAGGCATTTACTCTCTGGAAAGGGGGCAAAGAAAGGCTACCAGTTGGACTGTCAGCGGGTTTTGGTTTTTTGTTCTTCAGACACCAAAGCTGGCAGCTCAGCCCATGGGCTGATGATCTGGACATTAGGAAAAACTTCCTAACTGTGAGGATCGTTAAGCACTGGAACAAGTTACCTAGGGAGGCTGTGGAATCTCCATTACTGGGGGGGGTTTCAGAACAGGTTAGACAAATTCCTGTCAGCGATGGTCTAAGGAAATACCAGTCCTGCCTCAGTGCGAGGGACTGGACGGCCTATCAAGGTCCCTTCCAGTCCTACATTTCTCTGGTTAATGAGAAATGCAACATGGGAGCACTGGAAGCAGCCTTCCTCCTGAATCGTCATGCTGTGAAGCGTGGTAACCCAAAGCAGATCCGCAGCTGGTGCAAATCAGCAGAATTCCACTGAAGTCCTGGACTTGTGCTGGACTGTCCTGTTGCAGATCTGGTTCTATTCCCTTACCGCCAGGCTCTGCAGAACTATTTTTATTTTATTTTGGTTTGTACTGAAAGATGAGCCCAGAGAGCTGGGAAAGCAGGGTCAGGGACAAGGAGCTGCTGCAACACGCCTGGCCAGTGGGGACTCGATGTCCCCGCCAGAGCAAGAAATATTTTATCTTTCACTTGTTTTGATCCCTGTCCCTGGTAACAAGGAGATGTTACCATGGCGATTGCCGAGTGATAAATCTACATTATTATTGCCCAGCACATTAGGCTAGGAGCAGAAACGACCCTTTTAGAACCACAGCGCTGCCTGTTTTATTTCTCCTCTTTCTTTTTTTTAAGGCATAACCTTCCCTTGGTGTAGCACACAGCAAAACCACACTGGAAAGGAACACATCCATAGATACACCAGCAGCCTCCGGGAACAGAAAGCCCAGCTAGTCAAACCTGCAAGACATCATTCACTCAAAGCCCTGTCCGACGGCAAAACACAATTTTTTTTTCTAAGCACGTCTTCACCCAATCCTTTGGGAACGTGCATTGGGCTCTATTATTATTGCTGTTTGTTTCCCAGTACCACGTAGAGACCCCAGGCTGAGATCAGGACCCTGTTGTGCTGGGCATTGCACAGACACAAGGGAAGAAACAGTCCCTGCCCCAAAGAGCGTACAATTGAACTAGACACAACACACAAGGGGTGGGAGGAAGGAAGTATCTCCTCCCCTTCTTATAGATGGAGACTGATGATACAGAAAGCTCAGGTGACTTGCCCAGCTCCGGCAGTGTGTGAGAGCCAGCATTCTAACCCAGCTCTCCTGAATCTTAGTGCTGTACCTTCACCATAGGACATGTTACTATTTCTTCCTGGGGGTGTCTCTCTGAAATACTCTAGACGGAAGTTGTCAAAGGCATTTGGGATAATATAGATAAGTACCTGGGCCCAGCTCCCATTTTCTTGTCAGGATGAACAGAGATGAGCAGGGCTGGATTAAGGTACAGGCATACAGACCCATGTCTATGACCCTAGCTTTGTGGAGTCTCATGATGAGCCCAGAATCTCGGCTGTCATTTATTTTTAATTATATCTCCAGACCTCACGGATGCAAAAAAACAACAACGTGAAAACATGAACAGAGTCTGAATGTGCAGATAGCTCTCCGAGGGGTGAACTGCCCCATTCATCTTAACTCCGGAACCTGCTGCCACTCCAGGCAGTAGTGGGGTCGTGGCTTGAGGTATGGCCCATGGCATGCTGGTGGGGGCCATGCAGGGTATGCCTAGGGTCTTAGGTAGTTTAAATTCAGCCATGGAGATATGCAAATAATCAGGACCCTATTTATTTCACAAACGCTGCACCTACGATGTCTCAACCAGCTCTAGCGCTGAGCATGGGCAAATCACACATTCATTCAGAGTCAAATGAATATTCCCAAATAACTTGCTGTGCTCTTTGTCCACTTCTAACTGGCAGCTTCTTGAATAAAAGCACTGAATGGACCTCAGGGTGTGGGGGAATTTGCCTGGTACTGCAGGGAGCCTATAGGTGCATGTAACCCATCACATTTAGGAGTTCACACTTCCATCCGGAAAAGTGGCATCAAAAATCAACCCTCGGGGAAACACAGACAAAACACCTTCCTTATTTCTGGGCAGGTTCTCATTGCCCCTCCTGGACAGATGTCATTTGCATATTCCGGGCTGGGCTTTCATCTCAGTCCCTTTTGCATTTTGCCAGATATTTCTGTGTGTGTAATTTCCCCCAGGGGGAAATACACATTTGAAATTCTGCTTTTAAAATTCCCTTTCCTCTGCCTCCCCGGCTCTCTCCATGCTGGCTTCCCCCTCTATGCAAGCACAACCCCAACTGGCTGTAAATCCATAAACCAGCTCCCTTCCCCTTTGAAGTACAACCAGTGTTGTTTGGAATCCCTGACTTTTTGCTCCTTTTATCATTCCCCATATTTCACTTATTCAGATCCACAGATTACATTTGTCTTTCAAAATTGCTTTCTCAGTCACTGACTCCTTCCCCAGCCTGTTCTTCTGATGTGTTTGTTCAGCCGGTCCCCACTCCAGTAGATTAGCACATATTATTTGTATTTTAGTAGCACCAACGTGCCTGAGCTGCGACTGGGGTCCCATTTTGCTGGGCGCTGCATATATAGTGAGAGAGTCCCAGCTCCAAAGACCTTAGGAACACTACAATTGCCAGACTGGGTCAGACCCAACGTCCTAGCTCGGCATCTTGTCCACCTCTTTCTCTGGCAGCGACCAGCTTCAGAGGAAGGGGGAAGAACCCCACAGTAGCAGATGTGAGATAATCTGCTTCCCACTTTAGGTCTCATCCTAATCTCTAATAGAAATCAATTTACGCCCTGAAGCAGGAGGTTTAACATCCTTCCCTCAATGCTTGTGGTCATTCATTAGGAGAACGCTGGATACACTTGATATCTAGAGAATGATCCCACTCTAACCAGACAAGGCAAAATTATCACCCCTGTTTTACAGTCGGGGAGCAACGACATGACTTGACCAAGGCCCCACAGGGAGTTTGTGCCAGAGCTCAGAAGTGACCCCGCCCCCATGTCTTGTGAGTCCGAAGCCATGACCTCATGCAATCAGCTCATCTGCCGAGTATCCCAGCTACAGAGAGCTGCTTTTCCTTTCTGCAGGATTTCACTCCTGCGGGGCCATCAGGGCATCTCTCAGCATCTCCATTGCTGCTTTGGGGGAAATGTCAAAGAAGGTTCTCAGGCAAAGAGCGAATGATTCCCCGCCACCACCCAGCCCACCGTCAGAGATTCGTGGAAAGGTCAATGAGCCATTGCAGCCAGGTCTGAGCTGGGAAGGGACACGACTGGTGGACTATAAACTCTCCTACTAAGATTTCACAGATCATCTATCTCTGGTTCTTAGACACAGGGACGGAGCATGTTCCAGTAGTTTAGGGTGACCAGATGAGAAGACCCGAAAATCGGGACTTCCCGCCCGAAGTTGTTGAGCAAAAAAAAAAAAAGCATCAGTTGGGACACGGGACAAACGATGAAAAATCGGGACAGTCCCGATTTTATCGGGACGTCTGGTCACCCTACAGTAGTTCAAGCAGGACTCTAGGGCCCAGGACTCCTGGGTTCCATTGACGTCTTCATCCACAGTGCTGTCCTCTCAGACACCATCAGGATAAGGCTGAGACACCCACTCACAGGGACTGATCTGAACATCCCAGCCTTTGATTCTCTTTTCCCCATCGGCGGAGCAAGGCAGCGCTCCGCAGGATGGGGAGTCAGGGGAGACAGATTGGTCTCTGTGCCACTCGCAGCCCCCTTGTCTTTCATCAGGAGTCTGTCAGAACGGCCTAGGCGCTAACCAGGAGATCAAGCTGATGAAACCTGGATGGATCCAGCCTTGGCCACCAACATCAAAGGGAGATAATCAGAGCTCTGTGATGCTTCCGGGGAAGCAGATGCTGCTGCGGATGCTTTCGCCAGCGCTGGCTCCTTTCCCCTCCCCACCACCAACTCCCTTTTATCTGCAAAATCATTAATTGAATTAACTCAAGTGGAGGAGCTGGGGCAAACTCAGTGAGGCCCATCCACCCACAGCAAGAAAGAAACAAAGAAAGAGAAACTCTCAGCTTTCTGGTGGTTTCCTATCACTCATCAGGGGACAACATGCTGTCACCATGAGAGAGGCAGGGTCCTGCTGAACATCAGCATCAGGCATAGACACCAAACTTGCAGTGTCTCTGGAGTCATAAAGTACCACCCTGAAGGGTGCCAGTCTGCTGACCCTGGAGAGACCGAAGTGCACGGCAATACGTACGGCGGTCGAGAGACGTTCATGGCGATAGACCCTGCTGCTGACTTGAATTCGGCTGCCTGCAGTGATGGGCAGAAAAGCATTCAGCAGGGAGGAAGGGCGGGACTGAGGCTTGTGAAGCGCTAATACAAGTTGGTGGCTGTTTCATGTTATGTTTCTGTCCAGGTCCCAACCCCTCCCCCTGTGAGAATTACCGGCCAGACGCTGCTTTTCCACTTCCCCGGCCATGGAACGAAGCCTGGAAATGTTTTACCTGTCCAAAGCTCCCATATCAGTGTGATTTCTGGAGGTGGGTGTGGGGCTGGTGAGGGACTGAACGGACGCCCCTGCCAACGGAGGCCCTCCGCTTACATCACAGGCACCGCATGGGTGGACGCAGGACAAGCTTCCCACACCACAACACACCCGCATGCAGGGGGATTGGGTGGAGTTCAGCCCGCATGGAGCATCGAGGCCTTGGCTTCTCTGCTGAGACTCCCATGGGGAGAGTGACAGCGACACAGCCCATACTCCAGGAAGGGCTGGATTCAGACCAGCAGCTTATTCCCATGTAGGCCACAGAACAGCTCTCCTGAGCCAAAGACCATCCATCCAAGTGCACATACCCCGCCCTGTCTCTGCAGTATTTCTCAATCATCCCTTCCCATTGCCCTACGGGTGGCCTCTTGGGTCAGAGCTGGTCTGATCAGCCGTAGGCCAAGGGGATACTGCCAGGATGCTGCCTGGAGCTCACGAGAGACAGAGCTCAGGAACATCCAGATCCACGTTCCCAAGATGTGCTCAGAGCCAGGGGGAGCTGAACAGCAAAACGGCCTTGCCGCCAAGGCTGATACAGACAGAGACAGCCCCGCTGTGCTGGTTTGCTGGAAAGAGGGATGTGTCACTGGGAGAGAGAATAGATACTCCATGTCATCCGGCCTACGCTGCACCATCATTACGAGCTCGCAAGGCAAGCTGTCTGGGGCCGTGCCTCTGCAAAGGGGTCGGGCACAGTCTAGACCCCCATGTATGTACTTCAGAGTACTTTGCAGTAGTAGCCACAGACTAAGGCAGCACGGTCCAGTGCTTAGAACCAGATCTGGGACCTGTTTCCACCTCTGAGGCTGCCCTTGGACAAGTCATCTCTGCTCCCTTCTCACATCCTCAGTTCTGTCTATTCAGACTGAGTTCTTTGGGCAGGGACTGTCTCTCGTTATGTGCCTCACACCAAGGTGACTCTGGTTAATTATCCCCATTTTACAGATGGGGAAAGTGAAGCACAGGGAAGCAGAGACTTGCCCATGGCCACCCAGTGAGACAGTGACAGAGTCAGGAATGTGTTTCTGTCTCCCAATATCTGTGTTACACAATGGAAACTGAGTGCTGTGTAATGCCCCCCAAATAGCTCTATTCTTTTTGCCTATATATTATTAAACATGGCTGGGGCGGGGGGTGTCAAACCATGACAAACCTGACAGTTTATTTCTTTGCTGGATTCCAGCTCCCAAGGTCGCTGTCAGGTTTAGAATTCCTTCTACCGGATGATCTCACTCTGCTTCCAAACAATATTCTCCCAGCAGACCTCCCCGGGTCTCTGTCACTTTAGAAATAAAACACAACTATCAATTCCTTAATTGTTTTCCTTCCTCTCTAGGGCATCATAAACCGCAGATGTCATTCAACAGCTAATATACTGCTCCTTCCCTCACTCTATCCATCCGGGTCTTTCTCTCAGCTAGAGTGATAGCGAACTACCATGCAGGCTGCTTTTGTTGGCGGCCAGCACTGAACGGCTAGAACGGGACCCAGGGGACATGGGGAGGCAGAGCATCTCCTTTCTGGAGGACTTCCAAACACAAGGCAGGAGTCTGTCTCGTTTGCTTTTCTCTACCTTCCATTCATTGGTGGTATAGGTTTGTTTCCAAGAAAGTGAGGAATTAAGATCATTAGCACTAAGGTACTAAGTTTTTCAAACACAGCTCTGCTCACTCCTGACCTGCAGCCTCCCCCGCTTCCCGCTGCTCCACTCCTGTGCTCCAATACAGCTCTACTAACGCACCTCAGTCCTGTTCTGCAGCAACTCCACCAACCCTGCCACTATTCCAGTCTTAGGCTTGCAATGCAGCTCTGACAATGCCCTTCAACCTTGACTTACAGCATCCCTGCTGTTCTAGGCCTTGGCTCCCCATGCAGTTCTGCCAACGAACCCCAGCCCTGCCTTGATGTATCCCCCTCAGTCTTGTCCAGCAGCACCTCTTGCTATTTCAGTCCTGGGCTCCCCGCACAGTACTGCCCTGCTAGCCAATTCTTGCCACCCCACACCTCTCTTCCCTCAAAGCTGTCCCCGAGGCTCCCCTTACGTCAGGAACTGCTCACTGCACCGGTCTCTGTAAGCAGTTACACGATATAGTCTCAGGAGAGAACAAGGAAGCTACAAGGAAACTAGCCAAACCTTTCGATCCATTTATCAAAGCGCCTGCAGTTCCCATTTCAGGGCAAGTGAAACAATAAAACACATTGAGCATAGAAAGCTGCATCCAGAGCATTTTATTAAATGTAGGGAAAAAAATAAATAAGTGCAGACCTGTTGGCTCATGCCAACTCTTGTTCTACATCAAACGCCTCTGGTCCCAGACTAATGGTGTTATGTAGGCTGCTATATTGGTTCCTTGCTTTATGATACTGCCCCTTATGCTTGCGATTTATTCTCTTGAGTTCAGCAATTATTTGACATATTCCCCTCAAATGTGACTTATTGAATCATTGCTATAATGTCTGTAACAAGCCCCATTACACATTGTCTGCAGGCTTTTAACTACAGATCTTCAGCACAGACATTGAGCAAAAGGAGATAATTCCATTAGCTGGCCTCAGTAATAGATGGTTGGCCAATAGTTATGGAGGGTGGCAGTGTTGCCTAGTAGACAGAGCCCTGGACCGGGACCTAGAAGACTTGAGTTCTGTTTCCAGCTCCTCCACTGGTTGCTGAGTGAATATGGGGCAAGTCACTTCACCTCCCTCTGTGCCTCAGTTTCCCCATGTGACAAGCGAGGATATTATTATTCCTTTGTAACGTTCTTTGAGATCTATGAATGAAAACACTATGCACAAGCTAGGTATTGTCTCTTTTTACATGCACCAGCCACTAGAACAAGCAGAACAAACATCTCACATGCCCTCCTTACGTGTGAGCTTGCTAGCCCTTGCCTGTGGTATAGGAAGGCATGGCAATGATGTTAAAGCCATGAGTGATGTTGCCAACATCTAAAGGTGGGGTCACCATAGTTTAGGCCAACCCATGCTGGCTTCGGAGCGGGCTCTAAGCCACATTAAGTGTGCCTGAGTACAAAAAGTGAAGATGTTGTATTTAAAATTGGGTGGAAAAGGAATTTGGGGCTAAGACCCCACTGAAAATCTAGCCCCAAAGTCTTGGGGTTTAGCTGCTGAGAGGTAGACAAAGATCTGGGACAGTTATTACAATCAAATCCCATTTATCTCCTCCTGACTGCTTGGGATAGACTAGAGCATGGAGTGAGGCTCACTTTGAAAGTTGGGTTTTATCATCTGCAGGATTATTAGCAGGTTTGACAGGGATGGTTTTTTCTGCAAAAGAATAAATCAGTTCCTTCTTCTTCTGACTTGTCTGAACACCTCATTTAAACATTTATCATAGGGCACGGCATGCGATCTTCTTTACAAATTGAGGTGTTACACAGCCTTGAATGAGCTGACACGCTGCAGATAACATTGTGAGTAGTTTGTCACCCTGATATTTTGCGGTGTAGTTGTGTATCACTTTTGAGTGCTGCTTGTTCACGAGATGTAATGATCCTTTTTAAACAGTGCCACTATAATTAAAGTTTTATAAAAATCTTCAAAAGAGGAGTGGGGTGGGGGGAAGAGCCTTCTTCAAAACAGACTTACAAAGAGATGTCACAGAGGGAGAAAGAGACACTCTGACATGTGTAGCAATCACTCTGCGACTCCAAATCCCTTGGAAATGTTTCACCGGAGCTCAGGATTCAAGTACTAATATATATAAAACCAGCAGCACCTACATAGCATTCCTGGATTCTACTGATTGATTTAGGACTGCCTGCCTCTGGAAGACTAGACTCAGAAGGCTTGATTCACCACCACACTACCTCAGTCTGATGCTGGTGTAACTCCATCAGTTCTGGTGTCACACTGGAGTAATGCCTACAGAGAATCAGGCCCTGAGAAGCAAAGAGGCTTGCAGAGCTAATTGGCTCTCAGTTTCTCTATTTCAGTGCACAGAAAATAGTATACTGTAGGTTCTAGCTATCTACCAACACTTCCTGGACAAGATTACTTGGGTTTGTTATCAGTTAACATTCAATCAGTGCACACCAGGTGTCATTAGTTATGTATATGATGTTGATTTTTCTGAACATCCTCAAAAAATGGTTCTTAAAACACTCATTTTACTAAAGCTAGAAATATCAGTGGTGAGGAGATGAAACTGCAAATAGGCAGCCCAATTCTGGCTGGTGCCTGAGGCTAAATGTCTGGATGAGTCACTGAATTATCTGAAGCTCTTGAAATTGTAGATCTTGATCTGAAAGACACATCTCTCTCTCTCTCTCTCTCCCTCTCCATGTTTCAGTGCTTTTCACTTCTTCAGAGGAGAACAGGACTCCAGGAGGAAGCAAATGCTGCACTAGGAGTCAGGAGACCTGCAATCTTAAGTTCTCCACTGGCCTGCTCTGTGACCAGGGGCAAGTCACTTCACCCCTGTTTCCCATCTGCCTTGTCTAGTTAGGGCAGGGGTAGGCAACCTATGGCACGGGTGCCAAAGGCGGCACGCGAGCTGATTTTCAGTGGCACTCACACTACCTGGGTCCTGGCCACCGGTCTGGGGGGGCTTCTACATTTTAATTTAATTTTAAGTGAAGCATCTTAAACATTTTAAAAACCTTATTTACTTTACATACAACAATAGTTTAGTTCTATATTAAAGACTTATAGAAAGAGACCTTCTAAAAACGTTAACATGTATTACTGCCACGCAAAACATTAAATGAGAGTGAATAAATGAAGACTCGGCACACCACTTCTGAAAGGTTGCCGACCCCTGATTTAGGTTGTAAGCTTTTCAGGGTAAAGAGTTTCTCTTTCTGTGTTCATACAGCAGCTAAAGCAACGGGTGAGGGAGGCTGATTGCAATATAAGCTAGCAAACAAAATCTATGTTTAGGCAGTTAAAACTGTGGCAGGGCACCCCATCCATCCCCACCCAGACAAGCACAGAAATAAGAAGTGAAGAGGAAAGACTCATGCACTGCTTTCCACCTTCGTACTGTCTGCAACACTGTCCATACCAAACGTCTGTCCAAAAGCTATACATACTCCAGCTCCATCCAACTGGGGCTCAAAATGCAAAACCTTAATAGGGAGCTCATGTGTTAAATCAGCAGATTCAGCACTGTCCCACATTCCATGCACTGGCGATGTTTTTGTACCTTAACACTGCTGGGGTTACTGCTAAAGGTCTCAGGGCAAAGGTCAGCAGTGAAAACAGGCCAGGCCAAAGACTGAGCCATTGTTCTCACAGCTGGGCATAGGTACATTTCTGTGGGTGCTTTGGGGAGCAGATATTGGTCAGGGAGATAGATTACCCAAGGCTCTGGATGGAGTAGCACAGTGCGGGGGTTGTCATGACGACCCCATGTCATTGACAACAAACACCCTACCACAAATGAGACAAGAGCTGCAGATGGAAGACCCCTCCAGCCAGCCCCGGCTGGGAAGACAATCCAAATTCACTGTATGAGCAGCATCAGCACTTGGTGTGTCACCAGACGGGCTGCTGCCACCTCCAGGGTTGTTTCCCGGGACCTGCTGTCTGCCACATGTTTACACAACCCTGCTGAAGGGGAGGCAGTATCTCTCTCTCCATCCTGCTGAGCATCCTGATGGGAAGTCTTTATTCATGTGAGTGCTCCAGGACTACACAGTCGGTGTGGACAGCTTGTTTTACAGCGTGTTCCCGGCCAGGAGAGCATTACTAAAGACGCCTCCAGTGCCAAACACTGTGATGTAAAGAGCCCCCTGTTTTTTCAACACTCAAAATGCAATTGAGCAGTTGGTGGGGGGGACTTGAGCTGATTGTTCCAGCCATAGCTTTAGCGTCATAATGAGCCATTTCAAAGGAGAATGATAATAATACTTTGGAGTTACACAATGGTTTCATCTGAGCATCCCAAAGCACCTTAACAAACATCCCCTAACTCAAAATCTAGTCAGTTTAAGAACAAAAAAAAATTAGACGTCATTAAAGGTGCCACCTCTGCACCCGAATCCCCCTCTGGTTCAATCATACTCTCCTCTTTGACAAAAATATATTTTCCTCTTCTCTGCTGCTGCAGGAAAGACCCATACAGCCAGGGAGTAACTATATAGTGGAAGCTGTTAAACAGACTCTGCATGCAATGCTGGTAAGTGCACAAAGCAAGCAGACTGAAAAGAAGAGAGAAACCTTTTCCTCTCCTGCAATCTCTTGCCGTCACAATTCCTCAGCAGGTGTGGAATCGGCATGGTGCTATGAACTCTGATGGAGCAATGCCGATTTCCGCCTGCTGGGGATCTGGCCACAGGGATACTGGTCACAAAGTAACACATTTTCAGATGTGTGATCTCTAAATTGGATACATGCCCTGAAGCTCCACCAGCCATTCTTGGGAATTATTATTATTACCGTAATGCCTCGGAGCCCCAGCCATGGACCAGGACTCCATTGTGCTAGGCGCTGTACGTGGCAGATATTATTATCCTCCTTTAACATATGGGGAAATAGTGAAGGGAAGTGATTTTCCCTACGCTGCACAGTGAGTCAGTGGCATAGCTAGGAATAGAACCAGGTGAGTTCTGACTCCCAGCCCCAGATCTAATCACTGGACAACGTTTCACCTCTTTCATCAGCTCCTTCCCTCTCAATTCCCCTCCCTTCTCCTCTCCCAGGGGTTAGTATTGACTATTGACAAACAGCACCATTACGATGTGCACTAAAGCTTGTGGTGGAACAAAGATTACAGGCTTTTAAGCTGAGAAGAAGCAATTTCTGATGCAATGCTATCAGTGCTTGGCACCACTATCCCAAAGCACATCACTTGGGCAGCAAAGCTTGAGAGGTTTATGGAAGTTGGGAGGGTGAAGGATACAATCCCTAATGGTATTGCACTAACTCTTCTCAGCTAGGAAGAGCTGCATCAGTGTGATGGACTCCCGGATAAGCAGATTATCTCATCCGCCCTCACAAAAGAAGCCTGACCCCTAATTTGTTAAATCCAAAGATTAATGCTGAGTTAACCTCTAACAAGCAATCTGGAGACAGAGATGGCAATGGGGCTCAGCACAGAGGAATTTCTCAGTGCCCTGTGGCACCAAATAGGATCACACCAGGGTGATTCAGGTCTTCGGACACAGGCTATCGTCTCTCCCGGTGGATTAGTTTGGAGAGGGTTCTCATTTTTAACCACCCGACAGAGGTACTGTGGATTGTAAGTCAGTTGATTAGTTTTCTCTCTGGGAGTGGGCAGCATGCATTTAGGGGAGCTCTGTAGAAACGCAGTCTGGGTTTTCCTTTCTCTGAGTGACAAATGCATCAGGGGCTTTCAATACAAGGGTTGCTTCTTTTTACTTTCTAGGCAGGGATACCGACCCGAGGGACTGGTAGGTTACAAATGGACACGCTGCTGGGCCTCTGGGGTTGTAGAGCCAAATCTGAGTCTCAAATGCAAACCCAGGAGAAACTTTTCAACTCCTTTGGGCCCAAGTCACCATTGCCCTGCACCAGTGCAAAGAGGGTGAAAATCATTGTCCCTGAGTCAGCAACATTGTGCACTAATGGAAATGACTCACTAAGAGTCCGAGCAAAAGGAAGCAAGCCCCTTTGAGTTAGGAGGAGTCTGCTCTGACTGTTCAGACAGTCACAATCCACCACTCCAGATACAATGATTTTTTGCCCCAGGATTCAGGGCATTAGATCCTATAATCTGTATAAGGCACAGAAGCAAAACCCATTGACTTCTCAAGCTGTGCATCTCCCACCAGCAGCTCCTATCTGTCTCACCGCGGGATTCTCTTTGCTTCAATGGTTACCCTTCTATGTGTGCAAAAGAACACTTGAGAAAATGTTGGAGGGTGACTTTGGTTTATATATATATATATTTTAAAGCGTGTGACAATCTCATTCAGTCTTATCTGACCGAACCTCTGTGCTGATCAGCCTTGGAAAGGCATCCCAGAGAGCAGGGGCATCTCAGAGCTGCATCTGGAAATGCTCGCAGAGCTGATGCTGTGCTCAGAGACAAGAAATCAGCTTGGAGTCCAAAGACTTGGAAAGGAGATAGTCACTTTGGAAACAAGGAGTGATGGCCATGCACGGCCGTGCACGGAACTTCCTCAGCCCATTGGGAAAGGGAACCACAGCCCGCTTGGGAGGGAAGGACATGGGAGTGAATGAGGACTGGGTCAGAGGTAGCTGGTGCACACATGGAAAAAAGCTGAGTCCCAGCCTTACTTAACAGAAGCCCCGAATGCGTCACTTGAACAAGACAAACACCTCTAACTGTGTGTGTGTCTTTAATATTAAAGTGCAGTTCCACTCCAAAATGTGGCTATGGAGCCCAGTTTTCTGAATACAGTTTGATTTTTATTAATCAAATCATTATTCACCATTGTTGGGTGACGAGTTTATCCAGTTTGCAGCCTATGGGGTGGGCTCATACTCTTCATTCATGGCACGTCACTGGTCATTTAAGTCACTTAGTATTGTTTCATTTCCTGATTGGGTGACTGAAACTTTTTAAACTGGGTAACAAGCAGCAAGCAATGAATATGTTTGTTCACACACAAGCCCCACATGGACTGACGATTCCCCATACATCTGTATGAACACACCTCATTCATGTAGTGAATAAATACAGTAATCATATGAATACTACTTTGCTTTTGTGTAGGGGGCAAACATGCCTGTTGTGAACAGTTGTTTGGGAGGCCAAGGAGCGTTTGCAAGCATCATTTAACAGCCTTCATCTAGCTATTGTAATGGAGTTATTGGCATTCAACTCAGTGGGCCAAGTTCATCCCTGATGTGACTCCACTGCAGCTAATTGTAATTACAGAGGCATTAATTGGAGACGTCCTCAGTTGATGTCAATCAGCATAGCTCCATTGAAGTCATTGGAGCTATGCCAATTTACACTATCTGTCCAATGGATTTACACCAAGCTAACTTTGACCCATTATATTAAAAGTTCACTGGCTTTCCTGCAGGGAACACACAATTGGAACCATTGACTGGACCAGCAAACCTAGCCTTTGGTATATTTGTAAGCCATTGGTGGTAGGAACGTAATAATATGTCCCTTTAAACCTGATAACCCTGGCACTGCTAACAGAATCCCAGCAGTCCTCAACCTGTTACATACAATAAAGCCCGTTCCTGCATCAGTAAAACACACTTGCATGGAGCTGAGTTTGCGCCGCAAGCCAATACAATACTTCGTGAGCACCTCTCCCAAGGAAATCTCGAGTGCACTGGAAACAGCACCAAATGTCTGGAGCTATCAGAGAGATTTCATCACCCAGGAACTTGACATTTCCATAACAGGAGATCCAGAGATAAAAGTTGTCACTTCAAGTTTGTGGCCCACGCTCCCGCCCCCCCCCCAACCCGCTTCTACACCCCGCCCCTCAATGATACGATTGGGATCATCTGGTAGTAGAGAAGCTGAATTCTCTTACTGCTGCTGCTTTTTTATAACAAAAAATGACTTAGAATTGATGATTCCTGGTATGAAGCAGTTTGTCACCTGTGCTTTTATGATTACAGCAACTAAGGGGAAAAAGATGTCCTTTCAGATAAGCATTTGAAAGGGGGAAAAAATAGAAGCTTTCAAAGGGTCTTTGTTCTCTTGAAGTGCTCTCGCTCCAGAAGCCTGGCAGATTTCTCTGGAGGAGGGGAAGGAGGTGGAATTTAAAAACAAAATGCGTCCTCGTTTTCAAACTGTTTCATATTAGCAGTCATCAATTATGGAATTTGCCTTGACTAATGTTTCAGGCCATTATATCACCCTCGATGTTTATAATTGGATCCTAAATTAGGATTAATTCTCAAGGAAAAGGTTCCATGCTAAACAGGTTGTTTCACTCTCTGTGGAACTCCCAGTGACATTCTTGTGACTAAAATAATCATTTACTTTTTAACATTTATATGGAGAGATAAAAAAACGGCTAACCTTTTTCAAAAGCTCTACAGTCCCGGCTTAGGTCACTGTGGGGAATGAGGCTGGTGGCTCATGTCATCTTAGTTGTTTGTAGCGACAGGTTCCAACTGCATGTCACAGCACTTGGGTTTGGAGTTGGTTCCATTTTAGAAGTAGGTGCGGGCTGCAAGTTTGGGTCGGGAGGGAAAGATCAACACTAGGATTGATACCAGTCGTCCCAAGACAGAAAAGTCCATGGAGATGGGGCCACACTCCACTTGGATCAGGGTAAAATGTGCTGGCTGGGGTTGCCCAGAATGCTGCTGCCTGGAAGACAAATCACATGGACCAGGGCTGTCAATGTGGCCTTTCTCACAGGCATCATGTTCACTTTTCAGTTACATTTTTTGCAGCTGCTAAACATGAAACAGGCAGGTGACAAAGGGCAGGAAGAAAAGTCATTCTGTGGCCTTAATGAATGTGGGTGTCACTATCATTAGAGCTCAGCAGGAGCGCCTTCCCCGAATACTTCTCCTTCCTCGTTGATATGCATCCCACCAGCTGCGGCCAGTCCTTCTGCCAGGGCTGATGGCTTGTGTCTGCAGAGTTGGGGCACATCTAAATAAAAGCACAGGCCCTACGGTCTGATCTGTTTGTCACACGGAGATAACAGATGAGCCTTTGCCACTCTGACAGCGCGAGGCCGCACACAAAGGGTGACCTTTAGTGTGCCATTAATTTACAGACCAACCCAATTTCCAGTCTCACTCGAGGGCATAATCACATCAATTAAAGCCTTTCATTTTGAAATTCTCCCTATGAGTCTGAGCTCTTAATGTGATATAAGGGGCAAACAGCAGAGTGTGTGTGTGTGTGTGTGTGTGTGTGTGTGTGTGTGTGTGTGTGTGTGTGTGTGTGTGTGTGTGTGTGTGTGTGTGTGTGTGTGTGTGTGTAAGAGAGAGAGAGAGAGAGAAAGGGGGAACCAGAGTGACATTTAGAAGCTGCTTCGTTGCTATTTGACAGGGTTTAGGCAGATAAACGTAACATCGGGAGGAAATGGGGAAAACCCCCACTTGGATTAAATGAGATCCAACTCAGTGAACCCAAACGCAACCTTCGGTGACATTAGAATAGGCTTGTGGCACTTTGGTGAATTGCAGGAGACTGTGAATGAAACCTGTAACACAAGAGTCCCAGGATGCATGCCTAGAGCTTAGATAACTGGCATATGGTTAGAGGGGGAAAGGAGTCGTGAGACAAGTGTTGGAAGCAGGATTGTTCTTGGCTGAGCTGAATGGAATAATAATTGATGGGGGGATGACAAACAATTGACTAGTTGTTACTAGATGAACGTTCAGAGAAAGGAGAAGGTGCTGGTGACTATGTAAGAAAAGTGCTTTCCTTTCCAAAGGCCTTGTCATAGAACCCTTAACAATGCTAACTTGGAAACCGAAAGAGAGAGTGCTCCTTTGGAAACAGACTGCCTGATTCACCCCTCCATTGCCAGCATGAAACTGTAGCATTCAGTTCTGCTTCCCTGGAGACGCCCGTCCTGATTTACCACAATAGAGATTAGAATTTCCCAACATGCTGGGAAAAGTTTTGCCTCCTATCAGAGGTCTGCTGTGAGATGAGATGGGGTGTTGGTCCTTAAAAGTGTTCTCATGATGGGGAACATAAACAATGTGCATACAGTCTGCATGCTGGGGGCAGGTGGGGAGGAAGGGGGCTTACCCCTCGACCAAAGACTCTCTACTCCTTCCTTTTCCCTATTCACTTTGCCTCTCCTGCAAAGCCTGGAGACTCTAGTGGTGACCATGGCAGACAACCAAAATACTGGGTTCACCGTGTGATTACACCATGTCTCTGGAATCTGACTGTCACATGGGTGATCTACATTACTTCCTTATTTATTGGCTGCATTGCAATCAAGCCTAGAGGGACCCTGGATGAGACCCCACTGCGCTAAGTGTTGTAGACGTAACCCACTGGTCAATGCGTGTTACAGGTTCCCCTCTGTGCTGATTCATAGAGGCCGAGTTGTTACTGCCCACAGCTACAGAGCCTTGGGACTGTAACGTCAGCTGTAGCAGTTCACACTTTTAGCTCTGGAGATTCCCCCCTCCTCCCCAGTTCAATTCTCAATGGGCCAAGATGGCAGCTATCACATACACATAACAAAAGGATGGTTCCTGCCTCAAAGAGGCTTAAGGGCTGTCCTGTTAGTTTGTGACTTTGCTATTTGAAGCAATACATGACTCATTGCCACAGGATGGCATTGAAGTCAAGATATTAGTGAAAAATCAACGAGGGATGGGATGGTTATATGGATAACAAGACTATCCAGAATTATAACAGTTAATGCCAACAAGAGCTTTGAGAAAGGAAGCTACAACCCCAAATGTAAGGACTGAAGCCAGTCTCCAATTAGGAGGGGTCAGGATTATTGCTGAATTTTCAATTCACTGGCCAAACCAAAAAATTGGGTGAGGAGGGATAGTTTCAGGTCAAAGAAAACATTTTGTGCAACTCAAATGACATTTTCAAGATCCTTTTACCTTTAAAAAAAAAAAAAAAATCAAATGGAAGCGAAATTCCAAACAAAGTCATGTTGAATCAAAGAATCTAAATGTTTTGTTTTTGAAAATGTCAAAACAAAATGTTTTGATTTTTTCAGATTTTTTTTTGTGGGGTGAGGGGTGTTGACCAAAACAATTTTGCTGAAATCAACATGAATTTGCAAAATGTTTGACTGACCTGAATCTGTATTTTTTGGCAAAATTTCAGCCGGTCTGTTAGAGGAGTCCTCAATAAGCCAGAGTCTCCTCTGCCTTGTCCCTATTTTACATCAGTATCACTCCACCCACTCCAATGGAGTTACCCCTGATTTACACCAGTATAAGGGAGAGGAGAACCAGGCCCATTGTGAGTAGGGGTAGCACAATCAGTCCCTGATCATCAAACAGCTTGTACTAGCATAAAAGTTGTAACTGATTTTTACATCTAGTTAGTTAAACCAGTTGAGTTTTATGTCTGGACATGCATGTCTCGGTTAAAACTGGCTCCATTGCAAGCTATAGAATCATAGAATATCAGGGTTGGAAGGGACCTTAGGAGGTCATCTAGTCCAATCCCCTGCTCAAAGCAGGACCAATCCCCAATTTTTGCCCCAGATCCCTAAATGACCCCCTCAAGGATTGAACTCACAACCCTGGGTTTAGCAGGCCAATGCTCAAACCACTGAGCTATCCCTCCCCACAATATAAAACCACTATAACCCAGATTTAAAACGATAAAGAAAATTCACACAGGATTTTCACCAGTTTAACCAAAGAATTTTTAAAACTGATTTGGGAACATAGGACTTCAGGCTGGACAGCACCTCCTGGGTCAACAAGTCCATTTCCGGCTATTGCAGGAAAACCCAGTGTGTCTGTACGTAGACAAAGCCTCGGCGTTTGCAAAGCACTTTGGTAGCCTGCGTGCAAGGCTCTGGAGTGGGGCCGAGTGGTGTTAGCAATGTTGATTCCATCTTCCACCCAGTGCCATCACCATGATAGAGTTTGTAATGCCGTTTGCAGCCCTTCCGAATGACTTTACAGTGAGGCATTGTTATTATTTATTAAACAGGTGGTGTGTTCCTTAACAAAAGTTTCATTAGGAGCATTAGGTAGAGATAGTCACCAGCCCAGAACCTACAAGTAATTATGTGTAATTATTATGCCTGTATGTTCGGAATAATGATCGCTCCCGAGCTCTGAGGCCAAGAAGCAGAGTCAATTGGAACGGCAGCTATTTATTTTTTCTTTAACAGTTTTCTTCCACTCTTAATTTGTTTTCACATCTCTTAACGAGCGGTAAGTGATTGCAAGTGATGCCTAGCAGCGTCTGACCCCCCCCGTTTCTACTTTATTTGTAAAGCCAGAGAATTACTAAAACTGTGGGTGAGAGAAAGGGGAGGGGCTTTGTCTGAACACATCTCAAGCCCGCAGGGGCTGCACAGTGACAACAGAATAAGTGGGAGAAGAGAGTGTGGCAATGCGCCTCCATGACTGTCTGTTCCTGCTGCTCCAGCAAATATGAAGGAGATAACACATCAGGAGGTGGAATGGCCTACTGGATCGGTATATTTATTTGGAAAAAAAACTACCAAAACAAGATGCTCCACTGCACACACTTCTCCTGCAGGGGAGAGAGCGAGAGGACAAATTTGTGACAGATGTGTAGTCATGTTGCTTAATGCACTACTGGACAGTGCTCAGATACCAGGGTGATGGGCATGGTAAGAAAAACTATATAGACTAGACTGGAATAGAGAGGACCTTGGATTCTGAGTCAGGAAACCTAGGTTTGTTCCCAACTCTGCTGTGTCCCAGGCAAATCATTTCCTCTCCTTGTGCCTCTGTTTCCTCTCCCCTCTGTCTGTCTATTCTGATTGGCAGCTCGTTGGGGTGGGGGGGGGGGGTCCCTTGGTGTGTGTGTGTGTGTAGTACAGTACTAGCAGGGCTGGGGTTTCAGGTGGCACAGTAATATTAATAACAACATGCTTCCTGTATAGATGATATGCTACAAGGTGACCAGTGGGAGTTTTCAGAGGGGAGACTTCAGTGAGTAAATATATTTGTTTTGCTCTTAGCCAGGGAAGCTCCTGCACACACATTCCTTGGAGAAATGATCTGTCTGCATTGATTCTATTAACTCGGTGCTGTCTAGTGGATAGAGCAGAAGAGTGGCAGTCGGGACTTCTAGGTTCTAGTCGCAGCCTTGGAACTGACTTGTTGCATCACCTCGAACAGGTCACTTAACTGGAACCTCTCTGTGCCTCAGCTGATCCAGCAATAAAATAATTACAATATTAACATACCTCACGGTAAGGAGATTGCAAGGCTAGACAAAAAGCTATCCCTGCCTTCTCACTGAGACCTAACTGCTAAGACTATTGTGAACTCTTTCATCTTGGGAAACCCAATGAAAATTATTAGAGAATTATACATGCCAGCTATAGAATTCACTAGGTTAGGTTAAAAAAATTGCAGGCGCAACATTATTTAGATTAATCAAGACTAGAGATGACAGAGGGACCTAACCAAACAAAGGGAATGGCCAACCAAGTGGCAAATAATTCCCATTGCTAACAAGGTACTGCATACTGGAAGGAATAATTTGATCTACTCACACACATTGCTGGGTTCTGAACCAGCTCTAACCACTCAAGTAAAAGACCTGGGCATCACTGTGGACAGCTCAGTGGAAACAACTGCCAGCGCAGCATTGGCCGATAAAATCCACCAAAATGAAAGAATGCATCACAAACAGGATGGAAAACAATAATGGAAATATTACTGAGCCAGGATGTGAATAAATCAATGGCTTACCCGCCCCTGGAACACTGTGTTCAGTACTGTTCGCCCTATCTCTACAGAGAGATAGCAGAAGTAGAAAGGTTCAGACACAGGTGATGGAAATGATTAAAGGCATGGAGAGGCTTCCGTAGGAAAAGAGGTTGAAAAGTTTGGAACTGTTTGGTTTAGAGAGGAAACATGTAAGAGAGGACATCACATAGCAATAAGTCCTGGAGGCTCTAACTCGGAGCTTTGATCAGCTCCAGTCTTTGAAGTCTCTGAGTGGTTAATTGCTCCCCGGTGATGAGGGGAGGAGCTAGGCTGAGCTAAGCAGGGATACTTGGTATAAAAAGTCACTTACTAACAGGAGCTGCAAACACAGGAAGCTACCAGGAGAGTTCTGGAGGGCGTGGCTTTCCTTCCAGGTTCAGCGCTATGTGTGATATCGAGAGGTGACCTGCAGTGAATGGGCCACGTTTTCTTTCCTGCCTGAACCCAGAAGGGACAAAGTGCCCGTTGGTGGCTGTGCTGCAGAGAAGATTCTGGGATTCGAGAGGCAAGTAGAGATGCTACTGAGAATCAGAGAAACGGAGGTGTTGCTAGAGAGCTAAGATTGGAAAACACTAGTCCCCCGGGTCCAAGGAAGAAAGCAGCTGGCCACCACGCAGTCAAAGAGGAAGTCAGAGAGGAGGCTGGGCAGTTCATAACCGCTAGAGGCAGTAGGTCACAGCAGCATTCTGCACAGCTGGAGATAGGCTCTGGCCATTAGAGAGACGAGGAAGGAGAGAAATTCCACACAGCTGGAAGTTTACAGTTGATTCCAGATCCTCAACGTGGAGACCGTGGAAGAGACCTCTCAAGAGCCAACTGGTTCAAAGGAATGGAGAGATGTACGGGACACCCCTGTGGATGGCAGGTCAGCCCAACTTGTAAGAAAATCACGCTTGTCCACAAGAAATTCTCCAACCATCCAAGGAAGACAGACAAGCCTTGTTGGGGATTCAGTACTCAGGAGAATTAAAAGAACATTCTGCAAAGGACAGGCAGGCAACAGGACAGCGTGCTGCCTTCCCAGAGCCTAGACACAAGACATTACTGTATCATTGGATGGGCTTCCGATGTAGACAGAAAAGGATCCATTGGTGATGGCTTGTAACGGCACTAATGGCGCTGTGTTGTGAGATATCATGTGGATAGCAGATGACTTCAGGGAACTTGGAAGCATACAGAAAAAGAATGTCCAAGCAATCTTCTCAGAGAGCCTTCCTGTCCCAAGAGCAAGGGAAGGCAGAAGAATTAAAGGAGTGTAATGTAATTAATGCCAATCATGGCATTATGGAAAACAGATTCTGTCAAACTAACCTGGCCCTACACTATTTACCATTTTTATTAATGACCTGGAAGAAAAACATAACTCCTCACTGATAAAGTTTGCCAATGACACACAAACCGGGGAGAGGTAAATAAGGAAGAGGACAGGTCATGGATATAAAGTGATGCTTGGTAAGCTGGGCATAAGCAAACAACATGCATTTTAAACGATGCAGGGAAGGTAAACTAGACTTTCCTATTTACCATTTCTCACAATACAAGAACAAGGATGAGTCAATGACATTGAAAACCAACACACTTAAAACGGACACAAAATTTTGAAATATTTTTGCACAATACATAATTAGCCCACAAGATTGCAATTAGGCCAAGAGCCTCGGCAGACTTAAAAAAAGCATTAGGCATTTGTCTGGGTAGTGAGAACACCCACAATTACATCCCATAGGATTAAAATGTATTTTTTCTTTTAGGAGGAACCTAAACCCTCATGCTTCAGGGCATAAATCAACTTCCAAATGACAGGGGTTAGGAAGAAACTCCCCCTCTGGGTAGGCTGTGCCACAATGGTCCATTAAGGAGCTTCTTGCATCTTCCTCTGAAGCAGCTGGTACTGGCCACCATTGCAGATAAGATACTGGATTCGGTGGTCCCCTTGGTGGGCTCTGTTATGGTTCCTATGCTCCTCTGATAGAAACAGTTTCGAGAGGATGTGGCTGGAGCTGCAGGCACGGGGAGTCCATTCAGTGAGAGCCAGGGAGAACGCAGAGGAGAGATGTGCACTCTTCCCATGTGTTCCGCTCATCCCAAATAGCTCCACCCTGCCCCATAACCCCCTCTGCAATGCCTTCTGCCACCTGTCAGCAGAGGCTGCCAACACACCACGCTGACAGCGGCCATCCTCTGCTTATTAATTATGAATGAAGGCACCCATAATTAATGACAGGCCCTTTTATCTAATTAAGGGAGCTGCTAGGTAGGACTCATCATGCTGGGTACCTGACTGGGACTGTGCGGAACTTATTAAGTGCGGAGTTGCTCTCTGTGCCTGGGAGTCTTCAGCTGGCATGTGCCAATCATGCCTGACTCCCCTCGTCATGTTCTCTCCTGGGTATTCCTAAATTGCAGCAGCCAGAAGCCTGGAGGAATCAAAGTGTTTGCGAAGGAAAACAGAGCTACACAGAGACAATGTTGAATGTAAATATCAGTTAAATATGCATTACCATATGCCCTCCCCATCACTGTCTGTTAGGAGGCAACGCAAGCCAGTCAGAAGATGTAGAAGCAAAGAGCTGGAAGCGCAGAAGGACCCATGCCAGCCTGGCATCCCACCAGCCCACGCTGGAACCATTGCTCATGTAAATAAACATCTGTGGATCTGCTCTGGGTCGCCTCCCAAATGAGCATAGCCTGCTGCATGCCTGTCTCTGTGGGCTCTGGAGCTCTGCCAACGGCACCTCTTCCACCCACGGTTCTCGTGACTACTCGGGCAGATACAGGGAGGAGGCTGGAGTCTGCCCCCTTCCATATTAATCCCAGGGGGGAAAGCTGCTATGAACTGGCTCCCAAGTAAAACACACCCATCTGAAACACTGATGAACCACCCCTGCCTATGGGGGCCAGGTCCATGATAGTCATGCCCAAATGACCGGGAGGAAGGATGGGTAGTCAAGGTGCTAGACAGGGACTCGGCAGACCTGAGTTCAAATCCTGCCACTGGTACTGATTCTCTGTGTGACCTTGGGCAAATAACAGAATCTCTCAGTACCATGTCTGTACAATGGGAATAATTGATCCTTCCTTTATCTGGCCAAAGTAACAATCACACAAACACAGGCACCCACCGCAGCAGCCTGCCCTCTGAAAATCATTCCTTCAGGAAAAGCGGCAAAGAGTCCTGTGGCACCTTATAGACTAACAATGAAACAATGGACATTTTTCTAACCTGAAAATCTTTGAACCCCAACATTCCTGTGAAAAATTGAAATAAATGGAAAATCATTCCTTTCCGTGGAGCAAAATCTTCTGAGATTTTTCATGCAAACGCTACCATTCTTCAACCAATTCGGGGCCTGACACTGAGCAATAACATCACTGTTCCTGCCAAGATTTTTGCAACTGAGGGGCCCTCTCCATTAAGCCTGCCTGGTGATGATTCATAGCAAGGTGATGAACACGCTGCCCTGTTGGAATCATCCAGCATCACCAGGTCTGTGCTTGAAACGGACTACGCTCCCCAGTTCAGCAAAGCATTTCAGCACATGCTCACATTTCAGCACATGCTTAAATGCCTTGTTGAGGAGGGATGGAATTAAGCACGTGCTTAAAGTTAAGCAAGTGTGTATTTGTGTATTTTGCTGAATCAAGGCCTAAAACTCAGTCCTCCATCATGTTCTTGTATAAAACATGGGCTGAGTCTTTAAGTAGCTGCCTTGACTTCAAGTTCTTCCAAAGGCCGGGTCAGAAACATGTTACCCAGGTGGCTGAAGAAGCTGCACTGAAGCCTCATTCATTCTCACCGTGGTCATGACTGTCCCTCTGAGTCAACTGACATGCACCCAGCTGGGTACCTTGGAATACAAAGGATTGTTTTCATACAAGCCTGGCCAAATTTCAGACAAACCTGGCTCTTCCTAATGGATTTCCTAATGTCTGATTTTTCGCCCAAGTGCCATGCAGTCAGAGACTTGGTGAAATGCTGCTCTCCGTACAATGCACATGCTCTGGTACAGATTAGCCTCTCTCTGCTCTCCCTCTGCCCTCCGCTGACCCAGCCAGATCCAGATCTGCTGCTTAGTTCCTTCCACCTCTCTCTAAGGGAATTGTGTAAACAGGTGTCGCTCAGACACATACACCATGTGCCACATATGGCCTCTCTGTCTTGGTAGGAATTTAGCATCAGCTGTTCAGCCGGCACCAGCCCCATTATAGGTCTGTGGCTGGAGCATAGATCAGCTGTTTGCAAGCACTAAAAAAATGCAAACCCAGCTGTATTCCCTACATGAGGCATTACAGGGGTCAGTGGAGATTAGGGAGCTCAGGCAGAGCAGAAAACTAAAGATCAGAGACGGCGCTGCTCAAACTGAAGGGCCTTTTCTTCTAGACAAGCATCGTGTCCATCAATCTTCGGTAATGACTCTTGGCTGACATCCCATGGCTGGCTCAGGTGTTCACAGGTGTCATTTCCTGAGCAGTAAGATTTTCTATAGTTGGTTTATTACCCCATCAGCGAGACCATGTGAGCAAAGGAATAATGAACAGTAATTTTGACTTTATTTTGCCATCACCGCACTGTCATTATATTTAATGGATGTTTAACAGGTGTCTCGATGCACCAAACCAGCAGACTTTGCTGGAGCAGCATTCTGCAGAGTACAGGAGGTCATCTCCATTACATTTACTCACACCAGCCAAGTCGGTAATGGAGGTGTTTGCACCATGTTTTTGTAATTATTTGCATGTTTTCTTTAGAGTTTTTCCCCCGTGCTTATTCTGTTTAAATCTGCTGCTTGACAAGTGAGAGCAAAAGAATAGCCAGCAAACAAGGAGAAATATGTGTCTTAATAGTTACATCATCGCCTTGTGCTGCAAACTATGTCTTACAATTTAAGCTCACTGGGCTAGTTCTGTTCTTCGATGGAACATGTACCTGCTTCAGGGAGTGTTGATGGAGACTGAATAGGATGAGCTTTTTCATCTGAATCAGTCTTGACCTGATCCCCAGGGGTGGTGCTGAGAACACTGCAGTATTGCCACACTCAAGGGTTCAACAGTCAGAGAAGTTTGGCTGAAAAAAAAGCAGGCCATTGGCTCTAAAATCATGAGGTTTTTAAAAAAAACTTTTGGGGTTCTTTTTCACTTGCCTTTAGATCACACTCAGGTCACATTTTCAAACTTTTCTCTGCAACTGTGAGGGCTAGAAACTGACTTTTTGATAAAAGAAAATGGAGATTCTCTCCAGTGACCTGAGTCCAGGTGCTGGGGCTTTAAGAAATCCACTAAATATTGTGAGACTCACAATAAAATTGAGAGATGTGGCAACACTGGTGCTGTGCTGTGGCATCATTCAGATGAGACACAAAATTAAGGTTAAAAAAAAAGTTAAAAAAAGAACTAAATTCATGGAGGATAGGTCCATCAATGGCTATTATCCAGGATGGGCAGGGATGGTGTCCTTAGCCTTTGTTTGCCAGAAGCTGGGAATGGGCGACAGGTGATGGATCACTTGATGATCACCTGTTTGTTTATTCCCTCTGGGGTGCCTGGCATTGGCCACTGTTGGAAGACAGGATACTGGGCTAGATGGACCTTTGGTCTGACCCAGTATGGCCGTTCTTATGTTCTTAAGGTCCTCGCTACAGCTAGGCAAAATTCTCAAAACATTTTCTGCAAACTTTCATTCAAATCATTAAACAAATCCATTTCTTCTGAGTTTGGCTCCTGTGCAGAAAATATTCCAGCAAACAAGTTCACTGGCAGGGATGTTCATGAAAGCAGGGAAATGTAATGAATGTTCACAGGCATCAAATTTCAATTCAGAATCATGAGTGTGCATGCTGAAAAAGGAAGCTAAGAGTTACCTTGAACAGGGACAATCTTGATGTGGCCGACATGTCCAGTCAAAACTACTGCTATGTTGAATGTTGAACATTTGCAAAGAATTGCTCACAAACAAGCTACTGACAAAGAATCTCTAGCAGGATTATTCAGCAAATGATTTCAAATAACAAATGAATGTGGCACAATCGCAATCACTTCATGGACAGTGAGAGCATTGATGAAACCTGGCAAATAAAAGACTCATTATGAATAATTTACTCAGTTCTAATCCTGTGCACTTAGGGTCTTTCATACCCTACTGTGCTTTTTCTAAGAGTAGTAATATTAACCTGGCGTCCTGGTCAAATCCCACCTTGGGTGATGAATTACATTCTAATTGGATCTGTATTGTCCCTAATATTCCTTCTGCAGTTACAAATGGATAAGGGATTCTTCTTCATGTCCTTTTTTATAACATTACATGGGTTGTTGTATGCTGCATTTCCCCTTGAAGTGACTGTATTTCAAAGGTGGATCCCTTTACATGACATTTTATCACTCCTCTCCAAAGAGTCAATACAGTTTTTTCCCCATGTATGTTATTAAATGTCTCTCTATTATTTGGTAGTCTACACAGCATCCTTTTGTCAACCTGCTGCATAGAAGCAGATATGCACTAGGCAGGAGAGGAAAAATTCTTCCAGTTGTGCGGTATCATTTCTTTTGCCTTTATCCAAGTTACACGTAACTCATTAAGCATGCACGATTGTCTCACAGGAAGAGATGTTTGATATGGCTAATATGTCATTCAGGATGCATAAGAGCAAAGCAACTTGTGTTTTGAAGCCTTGGTGTTGTGTCCCAGGTTATAAGAAGATTCTTGAACCAATGACACTCAATACTGAGGTACATAACTTATCATCAGCTTTATTGATCGCATCTGCACTGCAGGAATACCACATGATGCTAGCGACACTCCCAAAGTTCTGGCCCTGACTGCACCAGGATCATTGCGAAACTTTTAAAGTCCTTCTTCTCTTATGCTTTGTTCCTCCTGTGATAAAAAACCAACATTTTGGCTTGAAGAAAGCTGTCTGGTCTCTGTATGCACCACTGGTCACAGACTCCTGACATGAAGAACCACAGGTGCCGAACCCAGTTGGACCTGCTGGATAAGCACGGTGGATGCCCGGGGTTCTTAGCCGAGAGCCTGGTCTCAGAGTGGGAGAACTGTGGAATTCTACCCCAAGAGAGGTAAAGGCCCAAGACCGGACGCCTGAAGAGGTGCACCCAGGAGACCAGGAAGGGGACAGGTGCAGCTAGCCCTGTAACTGTGACAGCAGGTATCCCTTACTTCGGGCTTACACTTTGCTTCCTGAATGGTCCCAAACAGCCTAATTTCAGGGTTTCTAGGTCTGAGACGGCTCACAATGGCCTGGAACATGAAATCCCTGATCCTTACCCAGCTGGAGCCGGACAGCCCTTTCCCTCGCCATAGTGACAGCCCAATTCCCACTCAGCCATTGACAGGACTTGACAAATTTCTTTGATCAATACATGTTTCAAGAGCAGCGGTGATGCTCTATCTACCAGTCAGGCTGAATCATTTGTTTTCTCTTGAACTAGGAGAGATGTGTTTTCAAGGCCCTGTTGAGATCAATGTGGAGGCTACTGAACTGTGGCAAAGGCTAGTTCCGAGCTGCAGGTAGGGGAGGGGGAAAAGAAAGACAATTTACACAAGATCTGATTGGCGGATGCACAGACTCTGAGGGAATTGCTCAGCTTGTTTGGCCATTAAATACAGAGGCAGCAGGGAACAGCTGAACTGCTCTTGTCCAAATTCCTTTTGGTGCTTTTTCCCTCTCCAGACAGCAATGGGCTTAGGGAAGCTGAGAATACATGCAGGTTTAACAATCGCTGCAGGAAACGTGCTGCAAACCAGACCCCCTATCATTATTTATGAGTTGTGTAACTGGGAGGCCAAAGGCCCCCACTGTGCTAGTCAGGCAAGGTCCCTTAGAGTCTAATTCTGAGAATAGGCAGGTTTACACCAGGAGAAGAATTGCAGAATTGCTGATCTGGAGAAGGTGTATGTGGTGCTAAGAGATATTCCAGAGATAACACTGCCATGGTCTGGATAGAGATGAAGTATCTGACCTTTCTTTCCTCTGTTATCTGTTTGCAAAATCCAGGCAATGTTCAGCATGTGTCCAGTTTCACAATTTGTTTTTTGATGCACTTTAAAAATAAGATTGAAAAAAGCCCATCATATGAGCAATTCTACAATACAGAACCAGCAGGCCCATCTCCAAATGACCAGGAGCAATCCTACAATAACAAACCAATGCACACACCTCAGGCCACTCAAGTTTGTTACTGTGGGGTTTTTCCTGCGAACCCTGGGGTAGACAGGCTGCTTTGTTACTGGAGGGTTGCTCATGAATCTACAATAAGAAATCAGTGTGCTCATTCCAGGACTCATGAGAAATGTTACGAAAACAGATCTGAGCATCTGGGGATGGGTACATTGGTTTGTTATTGTAGGGATGCTCATCTGTTGGGTCATTCTCATTCTATTTTTTTTTAATTTATTTCTCATTCTGTTCCGGTTTCAGCCCCATTCTCATGAGAAATCCTTCTGCATCCACCCCAAGGTGCCAAATAGGCCTGAACAGAAATATTCTCTTCCAACCACAAGCACCTACCCATTCAACTCTGTTTTAACAACTTCCTGCAGTGGGAAAAGCGAAGAGAAGCCAGCCCGCCGTGGCAGCCTGCCCAAATGGAGAGAGGCGCCTGCCCCACCCTAACTCATTCTCCTCTAAAATCTTTTGGCAGGGACACAGTCAACTCTAATTGCAATTTCCATTCTGGTGACTGTGCTCTGCAGGCAAAATAGGTCCCTTCTCGATAATGAGTCACTCCGGAATATCAATCTCTCCAGGATAAAGTGGAGACAATAGCTGCTTACATGCATAGTGAGTTAATTATGAGCATCTGCTATTAATCTTGCTATCAGACTGCTAATTGCTCTTTCTCCTCCTGTTGGAGGTGAAGCAGCTCTGTCGCCCTTCCCAAGCCCGACAGGAAGGTCTCCGCTCCCGGAACTGAGTGACAGGGGACAATCAGAGTACGAGGCTGAGAAAACTAAGATGGAGGCACTTCCAGGCTGTTTTTGCTGAGGATGGTGGGTCCGTGTGTGCGCTCTAGAGTGTGCTCAGATGAGCCCACAGTCTGTCTTGGCTAATAGAGGAGACATGGGCCTTGTAGGGCAAAAGGGCAGAGTGGGGTCAGTATCCGAGCCTGTCACCTTTGGAGACCCTGGGATCAAATGCTGGCTAGAGTCACCAGCTGAAAAGGAGCTTGGGTCTCAGTCTCGTGTCTGTGTGTGAGCACATCAGGAGATCACTGCTTGGCAGGCCTGCCAGGGTGAGTGCACAGAAGAACACAGGACTGGACTATCAGGAAGGCTACAGGGCACATCTGTGGGGCACTGACAGAGCTGAGGCTACAGATGGGCACTGGCTAAGTAGCAGGACCAGGGCCAGAATATTGGAGACTTGCAGGTCAGGATGGAGGGGTACTGGCAGAGCTGGGGGTAGGGGTAATCCAGAACTGGAATATCAGGGGAGGCTACCGGTCAGGACTGAGAGGCACTTACAAAGCTGGAGAGGTGAGGAGCTTGTGTGGCTCTTAGCTCAAGCCAGCACTACCTGCCTGATCACTTTCATGAGAGCTAAATTCACTCCAGTCCCACCTTTACACACCAAGGAATGAAAGGTTGGCCCAGGCCCTTGAGCACTGAGCGAGCCAACCTGCATGTGGTTAGGAAAGGAGATGAAACTCAGGTTCAGGTGTGGGTGAGTGCGGCTGGGCTGCAGAGCAGCTGCAGTTTATCCCAGGCTGGTAATGCTGAGATAGGGCCCTGTCAGTAGGGCAGGAAGCCGGAGGTAGACCCAGGGATCTGTGCAAGGCCAGGAGTAAAGCATCTCCGCACCAGATGCATGCTGTGTGCGTGATGCCATGGCCCTGTCACTAGGCTGCCTGTATTGGGAGACTGAATTCCTGGGGAGGGGGGTTGCATTCAGAAACAGAGTTGGACTCTCGCAGGTGAGAAGTTGACATATCGCATGTAATGAGGAGAGAAAATGCATCAGGAGCATTTGAGGAAATGACAGCAGGATCAGAAATGCCTCCTTCTTCCACAGACTGACTCTGTCAACCAGTTTTGTCAACCAGTCACTCAGAAAAGCAGGAGAAAAAAAGCTTTGGGGCTTTCAACTGCAAATCCTTTGGCATTCCGGAAAGGCTGGGTCCCTTTGATGCAGGGTGCGCACAGTGCTGATTACGTAACAGGAGACACATACACACAGCTCTGCCAATGCACTTCCATCCTGACCTGCAGCAGCCCATTCGCATCCCTAGCCCCCTAGTCAAGTTCTGAGCCCCCCCATTCACATCCCTCCCAATGCCCCTCAGTCCCGACCTGCAGCACATGCTGCTGCTGTTCCATTCCTGGCTCCCTCATAACAAGGAGATGGGTGGAAAGATCCCAGACATGGCCCGGGTGGCGGCGTGAGGGGCACCTAGGCAGACGAGGACAGGAGCCATTTTTCCTTAACGACATTTTTAATTTAAGGAGAAGAAGGACGTTTGCTTAAAGGTTTCACATAAGAGAACCAAAAGACCCCACCTGGACATGAAGGAAGGGAGACTAAATGTAAGCCAAGAAAATTAATGAAAAAAAGAAGACAAGAAAACTGATCTAGACAACATTTGCTGCTGTCCACTGAAAAGAAAATAAAGAGAAGTTTTCTTGTCTTTTTTTTTCATTAATTTTCTCGGTTTGTCATTGCTTTTTGCCTTCCTTTCAGTTCCCCTTCCAGAGCAGAGTGGTCTGTCATATGCATGAAATGAGGCAACGTGAGACCCTAGTACTATATACTACACTACACTGTATTATACTATACATGTTCTTATCCTACCTTCATCTTAGTATCGGAGCACCTGCCCGTGGCACATGAAGCGATGTGACTAACATCTGCCATAAGTAGAGCTGGACAAAGAACAGACCTTTCAGTTTGCTGGTACTTCCAAAAATCATTTATAAAAATCATTTCTGGTAGAGCCAAAAATGAAAGGTTTTGACATTTCTGACAAATTGAAAAGTAGAAAAAAATCATTTCTGGTCAAGCTAAAATGTTTCTTTTTGATTTTAAACATTTTTTTAAATACAATTAAAGGAAATTTTGAAACAAAAAGTTGTTTTGAATAAAAAAATTGAAACATTTCATTTGATAATCTCAAAATGAAATGTTTTGGGAGGTTTTCTGAATCTTTAGGATTTATTTCAACTGAAACAATTCAAGGAAATCCATCTGAATTCACAGAATGTTTTGGTGTCACCTACTCCGCATTTTTCGCCAGAAAAAGTTTGATCAATACATTTTGCCCTGCTCTAGGCCCATGTAGTTTCTTCTCTCTCTGGTCCTCTTCTCCGGAGGAGAATTGTATGTGCAGCACAGTGTTTTACTTTGGTAGGGTTGTGTTTTTAATGTCCGCTCTGCTTTGTGTCCATGTTAGAAAAGGCAGGTCAGAGCAGTGCACCTAACATTTGGAATAGAAAGTGGCAAGGTTTGTGCTGGGGAGCTGTTACTATTCAGGGCCTGGGAGCACTGAACACTCGTGCGACTGATACCATTTGCACAGTGGTCATGCCCACTGGGATGTGGATAATCGGATTTCATGCTTCAGACAGCGAAATAATCCCCATAAAGATCAGGAAGAAATTGCCCACCCTCCATCCCTATATGCAACAACCATCCAGGTGCATTTTCAAGAGGCTCATTTTCCTCTGAAGCATCACATACTAGCCACTGCTGGAGACAGGATAATGGACTTTAGCCTGAGCCAGTCTAAGCCTGTGCTCCTCAATATGAAAGTCTAGTGGCAATTTCCATTTTGAAAGCCAAACCCATCTGCAGCTGTCAAAATTCATGTAAAAGGTACATACAACCTATAACATGGTCATACTCATTTATTTCTTTTACTCGGCTCCTTTTCGTCCATCTGCCCAAGGTCTAAGCTTTACAGTCATGTTTATGGTAGCCTGCTGAAAGGCCCGGGTTCTTTCCCGCAATGCAGAGGCGTGTGCCCTTTGCGGATTTCCTGTCACCGTTCCGGTATTTCCATGTTCCCTTTTATGATGTATTTGTAAAGCACCGACAGCATGAGTTGAGCCGTGCAAGCTTCCACAGAAGTCCCTGCCCTGAGGCACTTACAGACCCAAAAACCGATACACAGACAAGGCCTAACTGGAAGAACCAGAGGGACCTGAGGCTGAGAGCTTCAGAGGTGACCAGTGATTCTTGGGGCCTCAATTTTTGGGTGCCTGGCAAAGGACCCAATTTTTAGCGCATGGGCATGGGCTTGGTGCCCTCACTCTCAGAAGTCTGTCACATCCACGAATGGACTGCTGTCCACATCGTAAGATCTGCCACTTTATCGATGGTTCCCAGTAAGAGCTTCAGTGTGGTGAGGGGTCTTGAGACACAGCAGCTGAACGCTTGGGGTCCCAAAGCACCACAATGAGGTCTATTGTTATTTAAATGGGTTAACTTAACAATGAAACAAAACAGAACTTACAACAGCTTTGGAACTCTCCTGCCTTTCTCATGCATGCAAATGTTGATTGGCATGTCCGGTGTCTCAATCTCATCAGACTGCCAAGAGGGCCATTTCCTCTTCCTGCCTGATAGTTATGTTTTGCTTTACGTAGATAGGGCCAAATTCTTCTCGAACTTATTCCAATGAAACTCCACTGACGCTAAGAGGCTGTGCCAGCCAAAGGGAGAGGAGAATTTGTAATATTTAAGACACTCTTAAAATCTTTTGTATTGATTTGCCCTTCTCTGTAATTAGATGTAGTGATTAGAATCTCCTTTCTATTGCACTGCAGCATTGGTTTAAGCACAGGCTGCACGGGGAGATTAGACTGCACTTTACAATGGAGATGCTAACATAACCTAATCCACATGCAGAGCAAACAGCCCAGCTGTATGACCAGAAAAAAATGTCCTGTGAATCTGGCATCAGGATATGATATACATAATATATAACGAGCATGTTTATCAAATGATAACACATCGCAACTGCTGTTAAACTAGCACATGAGCCTTGAACTGCACAGAACCGTCATGTATTATTTAAAATACTTTCCCATGAATACTGTCAAATCAAAAGCAGCTACTGCACCCGAGAGGATAGTGGTCCAGGTACTGCAGTAATGTCTCTCAATGATAATGTCTACCATGCTCCTGCTGGAGAACAATACACCGTGTGCAATACACCGAGCCCTATCATCTGTTTCAATGGACGCTGGACAGCTCCGTAATAGTTATTATGCATTCCATGTCTCTCACACCACTATACAGATTTTAAATACAAGTGCAAGGCATTTTATGGAAGACAAATACAGTCTGTAGAATACTCGCCATTGAAAGGAATGTAATACCCTGAAGATCCAGGAATATGAGAAGCTGTAGGAGGGAAATGCATTTTTTACAGGAAAGTTGACTTGTTTCATTTCTTTTAAGAATTGTTTTTAGATCAATGTCCTTTCAAGGAAGAGAGTTCATTGGGGAGAACACCCCACTTTATTTCCCACTGACGTCAATGTGTAAGTCCACCCCTTTTCAGCAAAGACTTCAGCACATGCTTAATAGGGGTTATGGAAGGGTACCCAATCCAAGCCCACTGAAATTAATATAAATCTTTCCATGGAATTGAATGGGGTTTGGCATACACGTGGTGATAGCAGCAGTTAACGTGCCACGAGCTATTTTAATTATCCTGGCAAATGTCTAATTTCAAAGTATATTAAGCATTGCTTTCAATTGCTAATAATATGATTTTTCAAATGTGTGAAATACATTGTATCTAGTATTCTAGAGAGCCCTCTACTGTAGTCATTCGCAGAGGTAATCTCCATGTTCCCAAGGAGCTAGACTCTTAAAAACTGTAACTTTGTTCCACCTTTTGTTTGTGGGCAGGCATGGGGAACAGGGAAAATCCCACTTCCCATTTTGATGCTGAATTTTTGAATTTTCCTTCTGAGGTCACCAGTGTTCCTTATCAGATTTTGGCTCGTCAAATCTCCTTGTAAACTAGCCTGAAATTTGGCTCACATCACTCATTCATTATGGACTGCTAATTGCAATGTGTTGGGGGTGGGGGAGAAATCTGACATTTTTGCCACAGGTCACCAAAAAGCCTTCCGTCAAACCATTTACAACAACAGAATTCCTTCCGTCTAGAAGTCAGTTATGTTGGATTTGAGGTGTCCAGTCCAGGGGAATAAAAGGAATCTCAGGCAAATTTGGTCAGAAAAAGACAGAACATTTGTCACAAAACAATTCTTGACATTTTTCATGAAAATGTGTCAAGTTCAAAGTTTTGAAAACTGCTGACCACATACAGCTCACCCAGGGCTGGTAAAAAAAACCAAAAAAAAACCACAGCAAATATTTTGGCAACAAAAAATTGCTGCCAAAATATTGGTGTCAAATGTTTTCAGCCTGCTTTAGTCTCAAATCAACAATTCCACATGTTAGATTTGAACCCAATGAGAGCCCCACAAACACTGATGATGCTGGCTGCAAAACACATGGGAAGGGTGGACTTCTGCAACTACCTCGCCCCAACTACCCAGTACAGCCCCACTGACTTCATCTTCAATTGTAATTAGCCCAGCTATGATGAGCTCATGGGGCTGCCCGGGCCATGGGGCTCTGTCTCCCATCCCCTCCACTGCTTGGCTCCCCAGCAGGCATAGTCATTCCCATTGCCAGAGTCTGCATGCGGGGTTGATGAGGGGAGACAGACCAGGCAGCGACCTGGGGCCCTGATCAGCACCAGCCTCTGGCTTTCATCTCACCCAGGCTCAGAGTGGATGCGGCAGTGGTGGGATGGACTCCATGCTCCTTGGAGCAGGGATTGTGTGTCCATACAGCACCCACTATGCGGAGGCCACGATCCTGGGTTGGTGCCCCAGGTACTAGGGCAACACAAATAAAGAACAACGGCCAGAAATGGGCACAGATGGGTGGGGCAGGCCTGGGGGAACTTTGATCCATCAGGTGTGTGTGTTATAAACTCAAAGAAGGGGTTGGTTCAGAGGCTGGGCCCATTGTACCCAACTCCCTTGGGTACAGGGATTGGCATATCTTAGTGACTAGGCACCAGGCTGAGATTGAGTAGAGCTGGCCTCTAATCCTGGCTCTGCCACTGCCCAGCAGGGGGATCTTGGGGAAGGCACAGCCTGTCCCCGTGCCTCAGTTTCCCCATCTGTAAGATGAGGATAACGAGACTGGTCTCCTTTATAAAGTGCTTTGAGATCTGCAGATGGAAAGCACTAGATAAGAACCAGGTGTAATTACATTAATACAGAGATTTCATCCTGCAGCGGCCAAAGGGCTTTACAAACACTGCACATACCAGGTCAGACCCTTATTCCAGCTACAGATGGTGTAAATTCATCCTTAGGCCTTCTTGTTGCTTCTCCTTGCCTTGCCCTGCCAAACTAACCCCTAGCAGATTGTATGGAGGCAGGATTGGTCAAGCTATTGAGGATTTTGCATTGGTTTCTCCAAAGTAGCTGCAGCAGGCGCGGTGCGATATTGATTCATTCTAATGCGAGCAGCCAGTGTAACCTTGTTTGCTCAGAGACGGTATAATTTGGAGATTATGCTTTAATGAACAGATGATGTATGTTTCAATATACAGAACAAGAAAAGTAATGGAAATTTCAGACAGGTAAATAGAAAGCATAATTCTTGACTGATGTTAACTAATCCCAGCTCCCCCAGCAGAACGCCGAGCTGCCGTGGCAATAAAACTCTTGCGTTAGAATTCATCCTCGAAAAAGGAAGAAAGGCAAGGAGCCCCCATCAGCCACATGGCTCTTGGGTGAGGGACTTTCAAACATAGAATCATAGAATCATAGAATCTCAGGGTTGGAAGGGACCTCAGGAGGTCATCTAGTCCAACCCCCTGCTCAAAGCAGGACCAACCCCAACTAGATCATCCCAGCCAGGGCTTTGTCAAGCCTGACCTTAAAAACCTCTAAGGAAGGAGATTCCACCACCTCCCTAGGTAACCCATTCCAGTGCTTCACCACCCTACTAGTGAAAAAGTTTTTCCTAATATCCAACCTAAACCTCCCCCTCTGCAACTTGAGACCATTACTCCTTGTTCTGTCATCTTCTACCACTGAGAACAGTCTAGATCCATCCTCTTTGGAACCCCCTTTTAGGTAGTTGAAAGCAGCTATCAAATCCCCCCTCACTCTTCTCTTCTGCAGGCTAAACAATCCCAGTTCCCTCAGCCTCTCCTCATAAATCATGTGCTCCAGCCCCCTAATCATTTTTGTTGCCCTCCGTTGGACTCTTTCCAATTTATCCACATCCTTTTTGTAGTGTGGGGCCCAAAACTGGACACAGTACTCCAAATGAGGCCTCACCAGTGCCGAATAGAGGGGAATAATCACGTCCCTCGATCTGCTGGAAATGCCCCTACTTATACAGCCCAAAATGCCGTTAGCCTTCTTGGCAACAAGGGCACACTGTTGACTCATATTCAGCTTTTCGTCCACTGTAACCCCTAGGTCCTTTTCTGCAGAACTGCTGCCCAGCCATTCGGTCCCTAGTGTGTAGCAGTGCATGGGATTCTTCCGTCCTAAGTGCAGGACTCTGCACTTGTCCTTGTTGAACCTCATCAGATTTCTTTTGGCCCAATCCTCTAGTTTGTCTAGGTCCCTCTGTATCCTATCCCTACCCTCCAGCGTATCAACCACTCCTCCCAGTTTAGTGTCATCTGCAAACTTGCTAAGGGTGCAGTCCACACCATCCTCCAGGTCGTTGATGAAGATATTGAACAAAACCGGCCCCAGCACCGACCCTTGGGGCTGCCAACTAGACATGGAGCCATTGATCACTCACACACCTCTGGTCCCCCTGCTTTCAGGGCTCTCGTGCTGTCCGTTGCTGCACGGGGAAGGCATATTACAGTGATGCTCCACTAGCAGGGCAAAGTGGGCGTGGGGGTCAGGAAGGATAGATGGTATGTATCATCTCTTAGCACCTCTAGCAGTTTAAGGGCTGGGATGATGCCCTTAAACAGGAGAGTGGGGGCTGTATGCCTTCAAAAGCAGCAGAAAGGATCTGCAGCAAAGAGAGCTGCAGGACCCTAACACGCAGTAGCTATGGAAGCCAGCTTATGCTGTGTGCTGCATTGATGCTGGAAATCTGGAGAGATTCTGCTGCTCTGGGCTTGCTCCTCTACAACAGCTGGTCCTGGCTTTTCATTAATAAAGGGAAAGGGCACAGGGATGGGATTACACAGCGACTGCTTCCCTGCCCCTGACACCCACGGCTGCTGGCAATAGCAGGCAGCTGATGCTATCAGGGACCCAGTCACTATGGATACCTAAGTGCCTGCCTGTCCCTGGCCAGAAGAACTGCTCAAGTGGTAGCGCATGGTGGGATTGCCCAGGGCTGAGCCACGGGGCTAGCTTCAGAAATGCCCCAGCTTCTGCAAGTACTAAGGGATTAGAGACACCTGCATAGCCAGGGTCCCCTGTGGCTCCAGGTTGGCTGCCCGCAGCGATGGACCAGAACCTCCTCCTAACATCCTTCACCCTCTAGAGGCTTTGGGTAAATGGGACCCACATTCCCTGCACCCAGCTTCAGACCCAAATGCTGTCGGTTCTGCAGACCCTCACATTCCCTACACAGCTCTCAGATAGCCCCACCCCTTCCTTTTAAGGCCCCTCATCACTCTCAGCTGCACCCAATTACCTCAGCTCAGTGAGGCCTTTCAGCTGGGACTTCGCTCTGACCCTCCCCCAACCCAATGGCACAGTCTGGCTCACTGGGGCCTCTCTATATATGGTGTGGGGGGGTCTTTCTGGCAGGATCCCGACAGGGGGGCACCAAAAGACCTGTGTATCCCATGACAGTGGCAAAGCACAGGCTGCCTGTACTGGGACACTACAATGCAGCCACCTCTAGGGTGGGGTGCAGCAGCCCTTCTTCACTCCAGCTGAACTGCAGAGAGGATGTATATAAACAGAATGGGGCAGATTCTTCTCTCAAGTAACTACCGCAATCTGTGGCACGACGCCAGGCATGAATTGGCCATGCTTCGATTGGAATTTGGCCATGCCACTATGACTAATATGATCCTATTGACTCGCCCACATGGCTCCCTGCAGCACAGGGTTCCCTAACACCACCCTGCGGTACTGGGGTCAGAACGAACAGAGAGGTTGCATCACCCACGAAAGCTTATGCTTCAATACCTCTGTTAGTCTATAAGGTGCCACAGGACCCTGAGTCACCCTCCCTGCTCCCTGCAGCACCGGGGCAGAGGGGCATTAGTTCTGTGCTGAGTCAGCAGGGAGTGCAGCCTTACAGAATAACCAGCACCATTTCCTGCAGCACTTTTTTCTCTGAATGAGGCGCTGGGAGATGGGTCAAAAGAAAGCGCACCTCCATTCCCATGCTGCTTAGCAGTCCTTTCCCCTAGGACATTCCCTCCCAGTGCTGTGTTTCTCCCGAGGTTTTGGGCTGACGCAGCCACGTATGGTTGAGCTCAGCAGGGGAGCAAAAGATAAATGGTTTAATATGTGCAAAATCCAGACTCTGGCTTCAACACTTATTTTTTCCCTCTCTTTCTTCTTAATATTTCATACGGCTCCAGATAAGAACTAATGCAAGCACTGTTATTAAAATCTCCCTATATATTATACATACAGGGTGGTGTGAGGTGCCATGTCATCTGCATTTTTAAAAGTTTTTCAGAAACCGGTTTTCTTTTCACAGAGAAAAATTAAATAAACCTGAAAGCTGAGTAGGAATAAAAATGGCTCCTGTATTAAAAAAAAAAGGTTAGGGAAAGGGATTGAGGAGAAGGAATTCCATTGTCTGCTTGCCAGAGACGCCCTGGGTGACATTGAGCAAGTCTCTTTCTCTGTGCCTCAGTTTCTGCATCTGTAAAATGGGAATAATGAAACATACACACTTCCACGGGGAACTCTAAGGCCTAATTCATTGTTTGTGAATTATTGTTATTTGTACTACAATAGCATCAAGAGGTCCCAATTTGATTTGAGATCCTATTTTGCAAGGCTCTGTACATACATTCAGGACATGTCTACACTATAGTGGCACAGCTGTGGTACTGTAGCACCATAGTGTAAATGCTTCCTACATCAAAGGCAGGGTTTTTTCCCATCAATGTAGTTAATTCATCTCTCCGAGAGGCAGCAGTTAAGTTGATGGAAGATTTCTTCCGTCAACCTACCCATGTCTACCCCGACAGTTAGGTCGACCTAACTACGGCGGTCAAGGAACAGAAATTGTTCCCAGCCCTGAGCCACACAGCTAGATCGATCTAATTTTTAAGTGTAGACCAGGCCGTAGTAAGAGGCAGTCCCTGCCCTGAAAAGCTTACACTCCAAGTGGACAAGACAGACAATGGAAGGGTTGTTTACTTCATTTTACCGATAGGGATGAGAGGCATAAAGAGACGGAGAGGCCTGGGCTACACTTAAAATCCACATCCCAACTGCTGCAGCTATGCCAACCTCAGCCCCAGTGTAGACGCAGCTAGGTCAAAGGAAGAACGTTTCCATCAACCTAATTACCACCATGCGGGAAGGTGGTGTCGCGACAGTGACAGAAAAGCTGCATCTACACAATGGGATTACGATGGCCAGGCTAGAGCATCATTACTATGTCAGGAACAGTATCCCAGTCTCAGGTCTAGTGTATTACCCACAAGCCCACACTTCCCTCCCAGAGCACTAGGAATCAAAGCCACAAGGGAAGCGCTAATTGTCATCTTCTATCTTCCTCCCCAGGACTGTGCCTCTCCCCCCGACTCCGAGCACAGGACAGACACAAGGAAGTGGCTTTGGACTTCCATGCAGAAGTTGTCCTGGCTGACTGCACCAACCTGATCCAAACCTCTCCGGTCCCAAATCGGCCTGGACATGTCTCGAGTACTGTCAAGCTGAGTTCTGCTTCCAGCCTCTCTCTTTATTTATTTATTTCCCATTAAGTCTGCCTCAGAAAGCCCGGGAGAAGCTGCTGAGGGACTTTTCTGTTTGGGAAAAGAAAAACTGCCATAAATTTATTTACTTAAAAGATTTCTCACCAGAAAGCAGCCCCTTGAGACTCCTATTCTCCAAGAGTGAATCTCTCACCTAATCACAAAGTGCTGCTTTTTACTGTATCTGCTATCAAAGCAGGCAGTCTCTGTCCCGCCTTTCCTAAAGTCTATTTACCAAATCCATTTGCAAGTCTAAAATTTAATCAGCTAGGTTTCATCTTACAGGCATTAACATTCAAACAGGACTCACTCCCAGAGATGGAGCCAGAGTAAACTGACGATTCAGGGGGTGTTTGTGCATTAATAATGGGTGTTTGAGAGCCGGGCGCGTCTCTCGCTGCTGATTTAGATATTCATTGAGTTATTCACAGGTTAAATATGAAATCAAATGAGGTAGAGGAGGCTAGTGTTGTGAGGGGTTTCTGTGCTAGTTCCTGGCACTCACGGCAATAAATAATGAACCAAGCTTCCTTTCCGCCTCAGACTCGGAGCAAGACTGTAGCCCTTCAAGAGGTTTCTTTTAGTCCTGAAAAGGACACAGCACCCTGAAGGACAACTGCTGGTGACCTGAGCACAGAACTGGGAGCAAAAGACCCCAGAATCCCCATCTGGCTGTGACCCTGGCACCAGAGATCAGTAGCTTCCCTCTCTGGGCCTCAGTGGACCTATGTATAAATGGGGCTAATACAGTACCTTAGGGCTGGTCGCAAATTCTCTATCAAAATGTTTCTTCTGTGGCTAAATGGACACAAATCAGGTATTAGGAATGGCAATATACAAAAACCTATAGGAGAACACTTCAATCTCCCTGGACACAATAGCAGATTTAAAGGTATCCATCCTGCAGCAACAAAACTTCAGGACCAGACTTCAAAGAGAAACTGCTGAGCTGCAGTTCATTTGCAAATTTGACACCATCAGCTCAGGATTAAACAAAGCCTATGAATGGCTAGCCAACTACAAAAGCAGTTTCTCCTCCCTTGGTGTTCACACCTCAGCTGCTAGAAGAGGGCCTCATCCTCCCTGATTGAACTAACCTCCTTATCTCTAGCCTGACTCTTCCCTGCATATTTATACCTGCCTCTAGACATTTCCACTGCTTGCATCCGACGAAGTGAGTATTCACCCATGAAAGCTTATACTCTAATATGTCTGTTAGTCTATAAGGTGCCACAGGACCCTTTGTCACTTCTACAGATCCAGACTAACACGGCTACCCCTCTGATACTGGGGAGAAAAAAGTTACCCATAGTTTTAAAGATCTTTAAAATGTGAGGGGTTTGGGCATAAGCAAGGTTCTGGTGAGCTGCTCCTTATTTCTTGTCAACCCCATCCTCCCATGCCTCGATGGAACCAGTTCATTACAAGCAAATTGCCAAAAGGAGACAACTCTGTTTTAAATAAATGCACAAGCACCAATCAGAGACAGACAGACTGAGTGTGTGTCCAGATCTTTAAAGTAGAAACGCTTAATCCTGCACTGCTGGGTACAGACCCAATAACAGTATCTCTCCTCGTGAAAATAACCTTTACTGTGATTTATTACAAGCCAGAGAGAGAGAGAGACATTGAGTGTCTTAGTGATAGCATGCGACGTCTTCAACTCCAATAAATAAATAAAGGAAGAAATATTCCCCCGAGTCCCTCTGACATATCTAATTGATATCACTAGGGATCTTCCAAGAACCAAATAGGAATCTAATCTATTGCCTCATACAGCCAAATGGAAACAGCGGGGTGTCTGCCACTGAGCCTCCAGCTTCTGACGGGGACACATATAATGAAAATGGAAACAGATTACAGCTAGTCTGATATCCAAATAACAAATACGGCTCCTGGAGAGAAATTTGTCTTATTGATGTGGGAAAGAAGTTCCACTGATTTTCCCCATTCGCTTACCCTTACCTTTTTAATTGAGCAAGGTGCTAGTTCAAACCTCCCTCAGGTGGAAAAACACTTGGCAGTCCATAGACACATGCACAGAAATCACACACAGGTGTGCGTGCAAGCACACAAGGGAATTCACTCGATAGGACTGATTCTCCTTTCACTTGCACTAGTGAAAATCTGGAATAACTCCACTGAACTCAGCATAAACAAGAAGAAAATGGATACCGGTTATGGTTCTACAGCTCTGTCCCGGGACAGGACACGTTGAATATCTTTGGCTGCCTTGATCCTTATTATTATTTGTGTTTGTGATGGGTTGGACCCCCCTCCCCCCACCTTGTGGGATGCCACCTGATGTACTGGGATTTCACTGAGCCTCTCCTGCTCAACCAGCCTGGTTTTCCTCTCCCTGCTTTACTGAATTAGGCTCTCCGGCCTCTTGCAGCACACACACACAGGTAGGGCCAAACCCTGCTGCAAACAGACTGAAGTCAGCTCTGTTTGAGAGGACTCCCCCAGCACTCGCGTGCATACCCCTTTTGGGAGAAAAAGCCAAAATAATACTGTCTTAAGCTGTATAGAAAAATCTGCCCAGCGCAAGCTCAAAAAAATCCGCCCTCTTCTTCAATGGTGAAGAGAGATGTGCACGACTTCTTTCCCCTCCCCCCACGTTAGAAGTTACATAAACTGGGTTTAATAATAAAAAAAATAAGTTTACTAATTACAAAAGGTAGATTTTAAGTGGTTAAAGGGATAGCAAACAGAACAAAGCATATTACTTTAGTAAATAAACAAAAGTCGCAAACTGAACTTAACACACTAGACAGGTAGGATACAAACTAGCAAATTCTCAGCCTGAGTGATAAACAGGTCAGCAGATTCTTAAGACACAAATTGCCTTGGCTTTCCCAGGTTTTCTTACATAGGCTAAAAATCCAGCCTGGGACCATCAGTTCAGTCTTTGTTCCTCGGATGATTTCTGGTGTCTTCTACGGAGAGTGAGGTCCCCTCCTGTTGTCATTGTCCCTCTTTTATATCTTCCCCCCACTTGCTGGAAAGCTTTTTAGCTGTGACCTGGGTCAAACAGTTCCCATTGTGTCGAGCTATCTCTGAGAGGTTTCTATTGCACACAGTTCCTGGGATAATCCTTATGCTTGTGTGCATTTCTTCAATGAGCCACTAACATTGTTTGGCCTCATCCAACGTAGCCCATTTGAAATAAGGAGACATGGTCAATATTCCCAGCTTCAGATACAGAAATGATACATGCATACAAACTGGATAAACACATTCAGTAAATCAGAACCTTTCCAATGATACCTCACGAGAGCCATCTTGCATGAAGTAGATCTTAGTTATACCGTAGTCATATCATAACCATATTTCCAAGCAGAATATGGAGTGTAACGTCACAGTGTTAGCGTAGTGCCTAGAACCCATCGTCATGGACCAGGTCCCTATTGTGCTCAGCTGTTCCAGTCCGGAGCCCACACACAGCATTGCCAATGCACCTCATGCATGACCCAGAAAACCCCCTTGCTGTTCCAGTCTTGAGCTCCTTCTGAGCTGGGATTTTTTAGTTATGAGGCGATTTTTGTGTTGTGGTCTAATGCCTTCTGTAGAGGAGTCTGAGACCTTTCTTCTTCCATCCTACTGATATGGCCCCCAACACTGCAGAACCTGAGCGCCCCACAATCATTTAATGAATCTATCCTCACAACGCCCTCTTGAGAGAGGGCAGGGCTATTCTCCCCATGTTACAGATGGGGAACTAAGGCACAGAGAGGCTAAGTGACTTGCCTGGGGTCCCAGAGGAAGTCTGTGGTAGGGCAGGGAACAGAAAAGGGATCCCCAAATACTAGACTAGTATTCTAACCACTGAGACATGCTTCCTCACTTATGACTTCATGTCCTCTAAACATTTTCAAACTCAAATGTAACCCCCGATCCTTTTCCTTACTAAACTGGGTTAACTTCCTCCATCACCTCCCTCCGCCCTCACCCTAAGCCATTTTTGGCCTGCCTCTGCACTTGGTAGTTCCTGCGGGGGCAGGAGTGTGGGCAGCTGGTCCTTCCTAGTATTCTGGCCTGAGCCAAAGCAGGAAATGCTAGAAACTTCACGAGAAATCCTTCTGGAGAAACTACAGCAGAGATGCAGGCAAATGTCTGAGCCGCTCCGGACATCTCTAGCGATGCAGTGACTAGTCAAGGTTTGCCGATGCATCCCTTTGCTGTGCCCAAAGAGCAAATCCTGACCTGGAACCTGACTCCATGTGTAAACTCCGTCTCTGCAGAAATGCCTGAGACCCCATCAGCTGCCACCTCCCACCTTTCTTCTTTAATTAACTCCCTCCTGATCTCGGTAATAGAGCTTTGGAGTTTTTAAACAAAGATTTAATTAACCCGAACTCCGCACTCGCAGCAACCATCCCCTTTGTTGGATGGTGTGAAATCCCGGGCATATTGAGCCCATGACAACACTGTTAATAGCTCCTAACATCCTGATGTCCCTGGATGGTCCAGCACTGAGTCTTTAGACTCTCTTCTGCTAGCATCAAAGAGTCGCCTGGGTCATTGATTTTTTAGCATCATGCAAATTGAGTCAGCAGGGAACTGGCAGCTCTAGTGCATTATTATTGAGGATGGATAAACTCTCACCCCTGGTTCTCAGCCTCTCACTGAGACCGGGGAGAGCGTTTGACTTATCATGATTGTTTTCAATCCTGCGGTGGAACCACAGTACCAAGTTAAGGGGAGGAGGAGAGGGCAAAATCACTTCCTCGTCGGCGATACCTGCTGGAGAAGGAAGCCACACAGCAGGGCACAGAGGGGCAGGGCCATCACCTCTCTGCTCTCCAACCCTGCCACCTAACTGGTTCTAAGAAGTGCTATTGAAACCTTACCAGGACCAGACTCAGCCTTTCCCATACTGCCTCTTTGAAGAGAAAGGATGGTCTTAGTGTTAAGATCTAGGAATGGGAGTCAGGAGATTTGGCTTGTGTTCCTGGTTCTCCCTCAAACTTACTGATGTGACCTTACCCCAGTCACTTCCCCTCTCTGTGTTTCAGTTTTCCCACCTGTAAAATAGGAGACAAAGTCTTTGGCTTGTTTCCCAGAGGTAATTCATTCATCTTTGTGGGAGCTCAAATTCAACAGTGATGAATACCATGGGAATGCCCAATACAGCTCTGTGGCATTGAACCAAAGCAGTGAGCATCCTGGGGAATCTTTCCCAGCTTGCCCTCTGCTTCCGTATCTAAACGAGCTTTTAGAAAGCTCAGTGCTGTTGTGGCACATTGGGTAGATGCCAGTGGGCATGGCTGAGTCTGGAAATGGAGGACGGGAGAAGGGGATTCTGTGATACCATAAAGTTTTGTTGCTGTTGGGCTTGGGTTTGGGGGGTTTATTTTGTTTTAAAGCTCCCTAATGAACAATTTCCCAGTGTACTAAATGACCAAAGGAATTGCTACAACAGCATCACAGAACATTCCTCACTCGATGTTTATGGGGATATCGATCCAGACACAGGAACACTGGTCTCTCTAGTATTGTTTGTAATAGGTAATTTGACTAATTTCCCTGCATTCCACTTGCAGAGCTAGGAAATCTGGCACAGATGACTGCGGGTATACCCCATCCCAAACTCCTCTGTAAGAGGAACAGGGCCACGCTCCCAGCATTTCTGGCAAGTTGCTGCTGCAGCCTAGCCTGGCTGTGTTCTCAGTCTCTGCAACTGCCTCTGGTCTCTGCATCAGAGTCTGAATCATCAAGTCCTGTGGCTACACACATACTAACTCTATATAGCCCAGATAGCATCTGACACAGTGGCCCAATACATTATAACCATGCATGGAATATCCAAAGTCCACCAGGAATCCTTAATGGATTGCCTTTGGTGACAGGGACGCAATGAATGAGCTAATGATCTATTGACAGAACATTGACATTAAAAGAAAACTCCAGCTTTCCCAGCACGCCCTGCCTCCTTCTCCCCCCAGCAGCGACTCCTTCCCTACCAGAAGCCAATTGCAAACAGACAGGCTCCCAGTAAATGGCAGTAACTTTTGCAGAATGCCATTTTAATAAGTGCATCTCCCAGGCAGGGGTGAGAAGCAGCAGCTGCGGTGCTGGCGTGGATGTCAAACCACAAATGAGACATCCAACTGCTTCATTTATTAGAGCGAATCAATTCAACTTTTCATATTCACAAGGAGTTTCATGCAGGAAGAGCCCTGTCAACAACATGCATTAAATCCACCACGCGCCAGCAACAACACAACAACAGGGGAGGACAAATCTCTCTCCCCTCGGAGCATCAGACGCCAGAGCCATTTTCCAAACCCAGGAAGTAACAGGCTCAGAACAGCATATTGGACACACAGTGCCGGACCCTCTCATTTTCACTAGCTTTACCCCCGTGTAACTCCACTGATTTGATTAGCATAGGTGAGAGGGTAGCTGGCTCAGCACCTCCAGACAGTGGGTGCAGAGTCGGGGGCTCCAGGCATGGAAACAGGGACAAGGAGCCTTGAACTTGCTGGGGGTTGGTGTGGAGATGAAGGTCTGCAGGACCTGGGCCTTTGAGCATTTAGAAGCAGGGACTGTGTTTTCCTAATTGTTTGTGCATCTCCTGTCCTGGAAGGAGTATCTGGGTACTATTGCAATAACAATATTAAACAATAAAATAAAATAATAATAAATAAGATTATAATAAGATAATAAGAAAAGTATGCCTGATACCTAATGGGCCAACTAGCGAGTGGAGAATTGTATATGGCATCTGATTGGATAGCAAAGTTCTGACTTGTCACATGACTGCTTTCAACCAGTCATGAGCCAGAATTGTTTCATTTGTTTATCTATCTTTGCAAGTATGTATCTTTTGTATAGTCAGCTCCTCTTTAAACTCGTCCCAATGCTCCAGGGAATGCTAGGTACTGGATGACTTAGGAAGAGTTGAATTAGTTCCCTTTGCATTGGGGAGCATAGAATCATAGAATATCAGGGTTGGAAGGGACCTTAGGAGGTCATCTAGTCCAACCCCCTGCTCAAAGCAGGACCAACCCCAATTTTTGCCCCAGATCCCTAAACGGCCCCCTCAAGGATTGAACTCACAACCCTGGGTTTACCAGGCCAACGCTCAAGCCACTGAGCTATCCCTCCCCGCAAAAGGAGTCATCATGCCCTTAAGGATAAAATTAACAGATGTTTCTGTGTGTGGTGAGGTAGGGAGGGCTTAACCCTCAAAGGTTTGCAATTGTTACTGTACAAAAATATTGCAGGTCACTAGAAGCAATTTAATGATAATAAAAATAACAAAACCCACAGAAAATGAAGAGGCTGCCATCCTTAATTTTCAGGCTTCTTTATCATGTAAAAACCTTCTGTTCATTTCCCAGCAGACAATTAATGTATTTGCAACTGCAATGGAAAATTCTCCTCTTCTTCTTTCCTGCCACCCCACCCCCCCGCCATGCGTCTACTCAAGCTCATGAAGAAAATGAATTCTTCTTCACCACAATGAACAGGCACATCCCTGTTAAACAGCTCAGAGCCCTGACTCAGCACCGCAGCAAGAATTTAGATTCACTCTGGTTAAGTGAGGGTCTGAAGCCAGCCAAACAACAGAGACAAGGATCCCCACCACCGCCGCTTTTCATGTCTCTACAATTTCTGGTGCGTTTTCCATTATTATTGTTGTTTGTATTGCAGTAGAGCTCAGGAACCACAGTTACAGGCCAGGACCCCGTGGTGGTAGGCCAGGACAGTCGCCTGGAGATGACCCCTGCAGATCCTAGTGCTGTTCATGTAAAAGTTAAAACCACCACCACAACAAATCCCTGCTGGTTTGAAATATTTAGTTATCAGCACCTAAAAGGCACAACCTGGCTGGGTCCCCCGCTGTGCTGAGAGCTGTACAAATAAATAATAAATGACAGCCACTGCCCCAAATTGCTTACAGTCTAAAAGACAAGATGTAACAGGTGGAAGAGACAAAGAATCAGGCTGGGCAGGAGACAGGATAACAAATCAATACAGTAGGAGATGTACAATTCTTAGCTAGTCGGTGGCTGGTCTACCTGCCTAGACATTATCTGGTTCCAGTCTGTGAAAGCAAGAGGTTCATGGCATTCATTACAAAAGCCAAACACTGCCTCAGCTCGGAATCAGAATCCCAGCTCCTCAGAGAGGCTAGGGCTGGGTGCTTCCTTGGAGATACACTTTTGACATAACATCCTGGAAATATTCTTTCCAAGCCAGGCCAGGAGTCTGTGAGAACCAAAGAAGATGGAGTGCCTTAAAAAAAATCTATAGCAGATTTTACAAGCAGGCTAGGGATATCAGATCTCATGCTTCACGGCATAATCTGATTCTCCCAAAGGGTTAGGAGGAACGTTTTCCCCCCTCAAGACATTTGCACAATTGGCCAGAGGCATTGTGCGCAAAAGTGAATTGCCCTGAATTGACCAGGGATAGGAGGATGTTTGCCATGCTCTGAAGCACCTGCTGGAGAAGGATATTAGATATAATGAACCCATAATCTCATCTGGGTAGAGAATCCACCTTTATTGGTCCTGAAACACACCAGGCACACGAACAGCGCAATATATCTAAGAGATAGAATGCTGAGGGCAGGCTTTGATTGGTGTATTCCAGCCCCTGAGTGCTGCACCATCTGGAATGTTGCTATGGCTGCCACTTACCCCAGGGCAACCCAGCAGAATTTAGGTCTGTCTCCGCAAGGGTGTCTCAGGACCTGCAAATCAGAGAGGGCAGTAAGGGAGCAGCACTGCCCAGACAATGCCTTGGCACCGGGGGCTCCTCAGTGATTGTGTTCCAGGGAGCTTTGCGAAAAGGTCATGCTATTACCGCACATCACTGTACTTCACAGAACACGTTCGCCATTAGAATTCTGTCAGATCCTTTTTGAGACACTTGTAATGAGAAAGGGGAAGAGAGAGAGGGGAGGAGAGGGGGGGGAAACACACAGCACTAAATTAATTCTGATGACAAAGATAATAACAAGATCAGGAAATGGTGCAAAATGAATCCATTATAATTAGTGTGTCAGCACTGTCAGACCCAACGTCCTCTCCTCGGAGGTGTCTTGTAGATAAGCAGAAGAAAGGGGCCTCTTAAGGAGTTAGCGGGGGGCCACTGGGTACAGCAGTAGCATGGTAGAAGGTCCCCTCCTCGGCCGTGCAGGGACAGTGATTGCTAGGAATCGCGAACGCTTTGCACTTCCCAGGCTACTTACATCTGCGGATCTCAAAACAATGTATACTTTGCTATTTCATTTATATCCTGGCTACTGCCATGGTACCTGGCCTCATTACAAAGCATGGGGTAGGAACAGCACAGGTTGGGAATCAGGAGATCTGGGTTCTACTCCTGATTCTGCCACCTGACCTGCTGCATGACCTTAATTTAAAGAGCTTCAGTTTCCCTGTTTAGGAAAGGATAGCAGGGTTCTTGTGGGGCTTAATTTGTTCAGATATCCGGATAGACACGGTATAAAAATTTGGTGACAGCTAGATAAGTGGGTAGAGATCCTCAGCCAAAGGGTGCTTGATAAAGGTGTTTTTACAACTTTCCCATATGAGCTTGATTCTTACACCCTTTTTACAGACTGAAAAACTGAAGTTCAGGGCGGTGAAAAGATTTGTCTAATAGTCACAGAGACTCAGTGGCAGAGCAGGATATCACCTAGGAATCCTGCCTCCTGGTCACTGTGCTCAGCAAAGGGTTTGCCCCACAGTTCCCGGATTCCAGATATTCCTGGCTGATGACTATTCCATGACCCTCCTGTAACATATCCAGCTGGCTGAGTCGCTTTGTATTCGCTGCTCTCTAACGAATGTGACGCTTATGCTCTGAAAAGTGGCATCTTGACTGTCCCAGGCCAAGCATTTCCAGGTCCGAATTGTTCAATCAAAGTCAGATTTTCTCTGAACTGGCCCAGTGGCACCACTTCCAGCTATTGTCTGAAAATGGCATGCTGTGCTTTTTCTGTTCAATCTCTCACAACATCAGTAGCAACAAGGTACCTGGGGGGAGGATTCAGTGAGGGGTGTTTCTTATGCGGTACAGAGCACGCAACACAGAACTCACTGCAGTCTCATGGCAGATATTTTTTCTTGAAAATGAAAGGTGGTTTCTGCAGCTGCCCATATAACAACATGCTTAACTTTAAGCCTATGCTTAAATCCCATTGAATTAAATGGAATTTAAGAGCATGCTTAAGTGCTTTTGCTAAAATGTAGCCACAATGTACAAATCCTCCCTGTAAGTATTACTTCTCAAATGACTCTAATTGATAACAACATTTGGCAATCTTTCGACTCTTTTCATCTCTGCAAACATTAATTAATCCTCACAACCAGAGCTGGGCTGACTCTTTGTCACAAATGATTTAGCTGATGAATTTAGCCCTTTATTCTGTTTAGCTTGCCGCAAACACATGGATTTTAGTGAACTTGCTTTTCAAAATTGTTCAATGAACCTTCTGTGTGAACTTATTTCAGCCTATGGCTTGTTGTAAACGGTTTGCTTCACTTGTGTCTTTGACTGTTTGCTATGCCTTATTTATACTATTTGCATTATATGGGTCCTTAAGTCACATGCTGTCATTTCTGCTTGCTGATTGGATGAGTGAAATTTGGCCAATGCTCAAAGCAATTTAAAGATGATTGCCTGAGTGGTCCCAGCACAAAACTTCATGTGAACACATATTTGCACCAGTATAAAAAAAAAAAAAAAAGACTTCCACTAACATCCTTGAGAATAGCAAAAATAAAAACAAATTAAATAAAAAGCACCATTAGTGAATCACATGCTCCCTATTCAATCTGACATTGGCAAGCACTGTGAATATCTGCCTGGCTATATTCCCAGCATACCTGCAAGGCAGGAAAGGAGTGTTAGCCCCATTTTACTGCTGGAGTGACTGTGGCAGAACAAGTGGCCGTGCATGCCGATCACACTGCACTCCCTGGACACCAGTGATAAGCAAAAAGGAAATGGTGGCAGGCAGTAGGGACAGCAAACATCCCAATAAAAGCCAGCAGCACTATTGCCTTGTGGCTGTCTCACCTCACTCTAGTTGTGGCAGAATGTGGTCCAATAGTTAGGGAAAAGCCCTCGCAGTCAAGACTCCTGCGTCCCACTCCCAGTTTTGCCATTGATTCACAGAGCAACTTTCAGCAAGACTGCCTCTGTGCCTCAGTTTCCCCTCTGTAAAATGGAAACACTAAATTCACTGGGGTGTTGTTGGTGCTTAGTTCATTCAGTGCATTTGGGAGGCCTTTGGAAATCCTCAGATGAAAGGTGACTATTTATGAAAGGGCGATTATCATCGTTTTGTTGGCATATAGAGCCCACTGTCCCTTCTGTTCATGAGCAGCCCAGGCAATCTTTTATCATGGTCCATTAAGGCAGGGGGGCCTACAAGTCTCTCCTGCTCCCGAGCTCCATGTCTCAGGGTGCCTGGCAGGAACAGTTCATGCCAATCTCCGTCACCAGCTTCCATTCACCAGGCTGCTCGCGTAGCTTTTGGGCAGCTCGCTGCTTCCCTTTGATTTTCCCATCCAGAACCACAAAGGAGAGCGGGATCTCAGCGAGCCCCTTCTCCTCTTGCTATGCAGGCACTTGTCAGGGCTCGGCAATGGCGACAGAGTTATTATACATGGCCTCAAAGCCCATTCAAGGCACTGGAAGATGAATTATGTTTCATTTATATCAAAGAAGCAATCTCAGAGCCCATTTGTGATCAAATTTGCTGTCAGAGAAACTTTGCTTTATCTCATTACATCTGATATCTCTTGGCTTCTTGTCCTTGAGACTATTAAAGTTTAATGTCAAATTCAAGATGAAATGGAATCTTTGCTGTATCATCTCATCAGGGCCCGAGTGCGCCCCCTTCCATCCACAAAATTTTGACAACTAATTACAATAGGGAGGTGGCAGGGAGAAAGGAGACAAAGAGAGAGAAGTGCCCCTCCCCACCCTTCTCACTGAAAATATTATTGTACAGAGCGACTGTAAATTAACATTAACGTCACTTTCTGGAAGAGGGAATCGTAATTTGCTCATTGTCGGATCAACTTCCTTTGTCTTCCCTAGAGATTGATTCTTCCACATCTCATTGGAGACATGGACATAAACCGGGGATGCCCAACATTTGTTACAGCAAGACGCATACTGGTGTCTTGCATAAAGGGTTTTTTTTTGGGGGGGGGGTGTTTTTTACTCTGAAATAAGCAAACATAGAATACGTGCTCATTGCTGAGAGCTCAATCACAACCGCCTGCCGCTGGCGCTCCCCAGCGGTGAATTGCCTTTGCCCTTAGGGCACCCACAGCCTGCCTTTTAGGGTGCTGTGGGTTGCACAGTTGGGTAACCCTGTTATAAACCGAATCTGAGAGTATGCGGGAAACAGAACCAAGTAGTAGTGGAGGCAGGAAATGCGGGTTAATAAGACTGATCTATTTTTCACAACATAGAGTTCATCCATCTCTAGTTTACACTATCCCACTCCCAACATATTGTTTATTGGTTCTATTCTATTCAGGTTCTTATGCCTGCCTCAGCACTGCCGAAGTTGTGTCATACTTTAAGCTCCATAACTAACATATGCCACATGTGGTTCATTCTATATCATATCCAGGGAGGAAACTGTGTGTGCAGTGGAGGGTTTTGTTTTGGTAGGGTTGTACACACTGCTCTGTATTGATGCTAGAGAAGCACACCTTGCAGTTGGAGTGGAAAGTGGTGAGGTGTGTGATAGTTGCACAATGGTTAACCAGTGAATGAATCTCCTAACCTTATGGGCTACATTGCAGCAAGGAATAAAAAACTTTCTCTAAAGAGCAGCATAAAACATACAGCTGTAGCCCATAAAGTTTAGCTAATACTGAAAACTTGCAGCCTTTGGGTTCTCAGAGATGCCCACAGTGGCCACTATTTGGATTATTTCTCCATTATTTGTATTCTAGTAGCACCCAAAATGTGTGATGTGCTGACTATATGCTAAGTCCCTGTGTGTTTGTCCCTCATCTCCCACTGCAGGCAGGAAGTTTCCAATATGTGCTATATTTGTGATCTTGTTCTTGTTTGTAAGAGACCCTGCTGCAGATCAATAGATAGGCGGATACTTTGTATTGGTCATGACTTTTTTCCCCGATGATAAATTGCAAGGATTTTTTGTCTTTTTTGGTCAATATTTTCTTTTACATTTCTTTGGGTTTGGGTTGGTTGGTTGGTTTTGGTTGTTTTGGTATGGTTTGGGGGCTTGGTTTTGTTTTTTAGCAATTGAAAATTCATTTGGTTTTCAGGTTTCTCAGTGAAAACTTGGCATTTCAATGAAAATAGCTATTTTCTATTCTACGCACACACACAAAAAAATCAACAAAAAGTTTCCAACCAGCTATCTAGCAGAGGATGGCTGTAGTGCCCAAAGCTTGCTGCAAAGATAAGTTTTAGGAGACTGAGACACAAAGACATAAAGGGTAAAAGTTTCAAAGCATTCTGTAGTTTTTAGGTACCTAACTTCAGACAGCGTGGCTAAAGTTTTCAGAGTAACCTAAGAGATTTAGATGCACAATTCATGCTTTATAGGGAAAGACACAAGTAGCTCAATCTGTTTAGATTAACTAAGGGAAGGTTAAAGGGTGATTTGTTCAGTCTATAACTGCATACATGGGGAACAGAAATGTGATAATAGACGACTCTTCAATCTAGCAGACAAAGATATAGCAAGATGCAGTGGTTGCAAATTGACAAATCCAGACTAGAAATAAGGTGCAAATTTTTAACAGGTCAGGGTAATTAACCATTGAAACAATTTACCAAGGGTTATGGTGGATTCTCTGCCATTGGCAAATAAGATCGGATGTTTTTCTAAAAAATCTGGTCTTGTTCAAACAGGAAGTAATTCTGGGAGTGATATGGCTGATCACCGTGGTCTCTTACAGCTTGAATATCTGTGAACCTATGAGGGGGGGAAAACAGTTGAGATTAACCATAGCTGTCTATCTAAATCTCATAGGCAAATCTGAAACTCCCAGTCCTCGCTGTCTCAATTTGGACACTGAAAACTTGCAACACCTAAAACTAGAGCCCACTACTGAAAACATGGGCCTGACTGACTTGGCTAAAGCCAAAAACCAAATTAATAGTAGAGTCACCTGCTCTAGCTGTCAGACCAATCTGGTTCTAGCATAAGAATATAAGAACATAAGAAAGGCCATACTGGGTCAGACCAAAAGTCCATTCAGCCCAGTTTCCTGTTCACGGACAGTGGCCAATGCCAGGTGCCCTGGAGGGAGTGGATCTAACAGGTAATGATCAAGTGATCTCTCTCCTGCCATCCATCCCCCCCCTCTGACAAACAGAGGCTACGGACACCATTCCGTACCCATCCTGGCTAATAGCCATGAATGGACTTCACCTCCATGAATGTATCCAGATCTCTAGCAATGGATTGGCTGTTGCATTCCAATATCTGTACGCACAGTGCAACTGACGTGACCCGATTCTCCTTGGCATGATGGGAATCCTGAGGTTACCTGCTGCAGCACGGCCCTTTAGCCGCTCATCACCTCCTTTAATGCAGCAACAAACTTCGTTTCTCATTACCCTCGTGGTGCAGCTGAACGACTTAGCAGGTGTTGAATGGAGAGTGAGGCACGCACGGAAGCAGAGCAGGCTAAATGGTCAAGGCTCCATTCAGACAAGACTGTGATGAGGCATGCAGGATGGGGAACAACTGGAACTGATGGCAGAGATTATATTAGTGCCCACGACAGAGGCTGCTTGCCGGCCGTATACCATTCACTTGTCCAGCCTTTGTGGAGAAGTTACCCCAGGGATGGATTTAGTTCAGAGTTTTCCTGTCAGTTTTCTCTCATTTATACCACCCAGGTTTGGTTTGCTTAGCTCTTTGAGTGCTCTGGGGAGACACAAACTTTGTGAAAGAAACTACATAAAGTTGCATTATGTTGTCTTGTTTTACTGTCTTCGCCAGGAGCCTGTATGTATCCAGACCACTGTGCAATTAACCACCTGTAAGTAAATGAATACATACAGAGTACATCTGCCTTCTGGAGTGAAGTGTCACCATCTGAAAGTCCAAAGCAGTTTTCAGGCTTAGCCAGTATATTCTGGTCTGACTATAATTGTATTAGGAATTCGCAGAAAATCAATAATTGTCTTAATCAGTATAAGGTGTCTGTATTCTGGGGATGCAGAAAATGCATCTATCGTAGTAACAAGGTGTTACATGTAGAGCTGGGACTTTTCAGCTTGCAAAAGAGACGACTAAGCGGGGGGATATGATAAAGGTCTATAAAATCATGAAAGGTGTGGAGAAAGTAAATAGGGAAAGTGTTAGTTTCCCCTTCACATACCACAAGAACCAGGGGTCACCCAATGAAATTAAGAGGCAACAGGTTTAAAAGAAGCAAAATGAAGTACTCCTTCACACAATGCACAGTCAACCTGTGGAACTCATTGCCAAGGGATGTTGTGAAGACCAAAATTATAACTGTGTTCAAGAAAGAACTAGGTAAATTCATGGAGGATAGGTCCATCAATGGCTACTAGCCAAGATGGTCAGCTATGCAACCGCTGTTCTGGGTGTCCCTAAACCTCTGACTGCCAGAACATGGGACTGTACCATAGGGGATGGATCACTCAATAATTACCCTGTTCTTTTCCCTCTCTCTGAAGCATCTGGCACTGGCAACTTTTGGAAGACAGGATACTGGGCTAGTTGGACCATTGGTCTGACCCAGCTTTCTTATGTTCTAAACTTTTTTCAGCAAAAAATGCAGATTCAGGTTTGATTGAAACACTTTGTGAATATGGGTTAATCTCAGCAAATTGTTTCAGTTGAAAACAAAAATTAAGAAAAAAACAAAATATTTTGATTTGACATTTTCTAAACCAAACCTTTCAATTTTTCTATTTGAAACGACTTTTCATTTCCAAACCTCCTTTCATTTTATTTTAAAAATATTTTTAAAATGTTCAAATTCATTTGACCTGAAATATTTTTTTCTACTTTTCAATTCAACAAAAATTTCATATTCAATTAGGCCCAAAATGAAATATTTTTTAGGTTTTTCGTTGCAGACCATCATACACAGTGTTACTTATCATCGGAACACAACTCTGCAAAGACCCAGTCTTACAAAGGTTGAGTGCCTCAAGCCAAGTATTTTCAATTCCCATTAACTTCAGTGGTGACCCAGCAACTCACAGATTCCAGCCCGAGCCCCAACCGCACTGACCCCTGGCTCCTACCCCTCCCTCTCATGTTCCCAAAGCTGTTTAGCGTCACTAATTATGTTGAAGCAGCTTGGACATATTCCTTTCCACGCTCAGCACTGCGATGCCAAACATACCCCTTGAATGCAGTTTGAGCTCATGGACAAAATGAACCGGGATTCCTGAATTCCCAATGCCAGCTCTGTTTCTCTGCTGATCCCCAAAGGGTGAGCACTTGAGACAAGCCCTCAGCAGGGGCGCAGCAGGTCCCTATTCTCTCCCTGTGCTGATCAGGAGCACAGCTTTGAGGATACATGGCGCACACGCGCCTTGCTCGTCTGCTCTTCTGCCTTTTCCGTTGCTTTGACTTGTGTGTGAATTTGACACTGGTGAAAGGTGGCCCTGGCAGCCCCGGGGGGCCCAAGTCCCCTGATAATCTTCCAAACAGGGTCACCCAGATTTGATGTAAGCTACCTCCTCCCTGCCCCAGCCATGTGCTGCATCCCCATCCTGGAGGAAACAAGGCCTCCAGGAGGGAGAGGAGTGTTCAGTCTCCATGGCCCATTCTCTCTTGGCCTTTTCTGCTGAGACAGCCCACAGTCTGGTCAGAGGGGGCATGCAGGAAGACGCCAAAGACGCAAGCTTCAAGAGGATTCACGCCAAGACATTTTCCAAAGCAACAAGCGGCTTTTCCAGCCGAGGCCGAACCTCTGGCATCGCCAGCTGCTAAACACATCATCACCCCCACTTAAAGAATAAACAGCAGTTTTCATTAGGGGACCCAGGCTGGGCCCTTTTTTTAAATAGGTTAGTTATAGCACTTCCAAAATGAATGAACTCAGAGCCTGAAAACCCCAGTTCAATTGTCAGTTATTGCTGGCAGTTTATCAGCATTAACTGATTAGACTCAGAATGATGGATTTCCCTGCCTGGCACTTGTGCTAAGGAGAGGAAAAACCTGCTTTCCCTCAGTCTTCCCTGTCACTGGGTAGTAATTGCTGTCTCTAATTCTTGACCCCCCTCCTCGCTCCCGCCACAGCCACCTCAGACAATAGCATTTGTTTTCTTGCCCGCTGCAATCACAGAAAAAAAATAATAAAAAAGTTAAATTAAATTCAAATGAGAAGAGAGCTCAGCCCCGGCAGAACATAAGTGATGATCATTACGCTTTGGAATCTAAACTCTTTCAATTTCATTGTGGTTCAGGGAGACGAATTATGAAATTACACTTGCCCAATTATAAGTCATGCCTTTGCCTCAAAGGTCTTTCAAGCCCTGTTTTTTCTCTATATAGCTCCGACTCCTTCCTTTGGATTGTGTTGGGTTGGTTTGCAAAAAGCCTGAAAATATTGTCTGCTTTTTATAATGTTTATGACACGTCTTTTTCTGTTTAAAAGCAGCACAAAGCCAGGTGGAGCTGTGACTTTCAGAGTTCAAAGCACCTGCTCCTCTTGTCTTTTGGTTTCTTTTCAAGGTGATTCTAGGGTTAATGATTTTGGATTTGAATTTTTTTCTTGAGGAGGGGGACGAGAGATGATTTTAAGGGCAAAGTCACGGTTTGCTACCTAATCTGCTACCTGATTCAACCAACAGAGGTTCATGGTTGAAGAGCAACCCCAGATGAAACCTCCCCCAAAAGGGGCATCTAGATGACAGTGTCTCCCACAAAGAATGGAAAAATAGTTAATCTGTGCATTTGTAACCCACACCTCCTGAGTGTGGTGCTCTGTTGCCTTCTAGTGACACCGAGACCACTTAGACTAAAGATTAATGAGTCTGCTACAGCCTTAGCTAAGAGCCACGTGGCTTTTAGCTCACGCAGTAGAGGCCCATGCATTTAGCTCCAAAGGTCTACCCTGAGCTACCCTGAATACCTGCCCCTTTGTGCACGGCAGATAAAACCTGCTGACTCCGAGTGGCATGGAAAACCTTGTGCCATGTGACAGTAGCTGGGGCCAGCGTGTCAGCCCTATGATCTCACTCATTTAAGGGATTATGCTGCTCCTGGGTTATGAGGACAGTTTCATGGACTGGATTCCCGCTCTTTTTACTTCATTTGCCATGAAGATTTTGAGGTAAATGTGGGGAACTTTGCCACTCGGGACAGTGAAAGATTGAGAGAGGTCCTAGTGCTATGCACAGGACTTGAAAGCCTCTCCCACACCACTCAGTCTGCACCTTAGTCTTGACGTACTGAATCCCTATTTCAGACCTGCCTCCAGGTCTAGCTGCTTTGCCAATGCCCTTCATCTCTGACCCACAGCACTCCCTAGCCTCCTCCATAGAGCTCTGCCCAGCCACCAATGTTCCAGTCCTGAGCCATCTAGCAGTTCTTCCAATTATTGTATGTGCCTCGGTCTTGCTTTGCAGCATCCTTTGTGTTCCAGCCCTCATTCTCTTGCAAGCAGAGATTGCCAGTCATGCTTTATTGTGCATCGCTTTGCAATAAGGACAGGCATCCACTAGGTAGCAGAGTGAGCCAGACAAACTCACTCCATGCAATAATCAAAGATATGAGCTCGGTTATCCAAAGGTGAAAGATTAATGCATTAACAGCCTCCCCACCCTGCACAACCAAATCCCCATGTTGCATTGCCTGGTGCATAACGCTCTGAATTTATCCTGCCCAAGTCTCTGTGTTATAATTTACAATAGCTGCATTTCAAAAAGGAACAAAGCAACTTTAATGGCTAATTGCAAAAAAAACCCCAAAAACTAGCAGCTGACAAATGCTGCACTGTGTCTACCACTTGAGGAGTTCAGCAGTAAATGCACCGTTAGAACAAATACAAAGTTATCACCTTTCCCCTCGTGATAGATTTTATTATTGAGCTGCCTTTGGGGTTTTTTTTGTTTGTTCGGTTTGGTTTGTTTTTTTTAAAAGGCAACAATTTTTTTAAGGCTGAGAGGAAAAATAAAGCCTTTTGCAAAATGTCACTTCTGAAAATATATATATATATATACACACACACACACACAACAAAGCCTTGCAAAGAAACCAAAAAAAAAAAAAAAGATAAATTTTGGCTGTCTTACGAAGACAGACCAGCATTGCTTATAAACCATGATTTGAGCAGATAGCGATTTCACAAAACAGACACTGGTCTTTTTATAATAAATGAAAGCAATAAAGCCAAAGTGCCTGCCCAGAACTATAATTAAGAATCACACAGGCTGAAAGCGAGGGAGGCTGGAGAAAGAGCTATTTCTAGGCTAGACAGGCTGTTAGCCTAGAGCTGCTCGGGGCATTCTGGGAAAGGGGTGCATTTTAGAAAAGGGGGTCACTCTGAAGCTATTGATTCACCCCTGGAAAGACATGCCTACAGTGCAGTTATTATGCCTCTTTACAGAGAGATGAAGCTGCTCTGACACTGACCGCTACGCTAGCCCTATCACCGAAAGCTGATCACATTTTGCTGTTTGAATTATTGCTCAAGAAAAGAAAAACCGGCTCCTCTATGCCTCCCTTAAAAACATCCCTGGATCTGCCTTTTCCTAAAGAGGTGTCTATTTAACACAATTTCCATCTCAAGAGGCTGCTTTGCATTTCCTTTTGGCTTTATTAAAACTGATTTTCTATTGGCACTATACAAACTGATCTGATTACATTTCCATTTTTCCCTGAAGAAATAGTCTCGCTCTTCTCTCTCAGGGAAGATGGATTTCAGTCGGGTTTTTTGCTTTGGTTCTTTCCCCCCTTTCCTCTCTTAATAGCTCTTCTACAGGGGTACCAGAGATCAGGACTCTCTCACTCACATAGGTTAAAGCTATAAGTTGTTCTAAATTCCACGGCATCCCATCATCCGTTTCCAGGGGGACCAGGACAGAGAGTCCGCAGACCTCATCCTGCTCTCACTTACATCAAGTCAGGAGAGACTGCATGCAGGCAGAGGCGTTACATGGGGGGAGGGAGAAACTGGCGAAACTGAGAGCAGAACGAAGCGGTGTCCTGTAGCAAGGTCCATATGTCACTCACCCCATCGCACAGCCTGCCGAGATTCTGCTGCGGCTGCTGTAAGACTTCGGAGCCGTAACCTTTTACAGCTCATTGGGTTTGACTCACAAACACTCGAAAGTCCCCACGCAGCCCGCTCACGCTAGCAGCAGGGGCCTTTCTGCAGCTTGCCTTCTCGCTGGGATCAGAGGGGTCTGGTTACTTTTCCATGCAAACACAGCAGGCCCGTGGGGTACGTAGGACCTCTGCCATCTTCCACCAGTGGGCAAAGTGCTCTGCTGCATGCTCAGTTCTCCTGGCAATGCCACAGAGACTGCCTGAGTCAGTGACCTCAAAGAGGGACGAGATGCCAGAAATATCCAGGAGCCCCGAATAGGGTCCACGGTCAAATGTACCAGCTCCCAGAGCCAGTTCACGTCTGCTTCTCTCTCGCGAGCCAGCTTTGTGCAGGAATCTTAGCGCTCGTTACCACCATATACCACTGGCTACGCCTGCACTTGGAGCTCGGGCGCGAGGCCCGGCTCACACAGACACACTCGTGCTGGCGTGCTAAAAACAGTGCAGCAGCGAGAGCACAATGGCGTGATAGCCGGATGACAGCTAGCACGAGCACGTCTCCTTGAGCTGGGAATCAGCCTCCCCAGCTCCAAGTGTCGGATCAGGAATGTCCCACTTCAACAGCTCTACCATGGTCCTTGCTACTGCTGCCCAGGGCCACCAAGACAGCCCAATCCATGCACCTCTCTCCTGACCGGCTGCATGCTCTGTCCTCGCAGCGTCGGGTTCCAGACAGCTCTGCTAAAGCCCTCCTGCCCTAATCTTCCAGCCAAACCACTCCCGCAAATCTGTCGGGCGCCTGACCTGGGCTACTCCACCTTAAATACAAGTTTTGTTCGCTCTCCTTTCTGGGCCCAGCATTTATAAGGCAAGGGTTTCCCACTAATAAACAGAGAAAGCAACAGCAGGTGGGTACTGGCCACAGGTAAATGGGGGTCCAGCACCTAAATGAGGGAGGCAGAAAAGAGCTGTATTCCATTCGGAGACGAGGCGACCAACCAGGCTGCATTTAAATGGTCTTCAGCAAAAAGGGGACGCACACTAAGGAGTAAACTGAGACCATAAAACTCATTTCACTTGTGACCTAATCCACACTTGACGCCAGATCGCAAGAGGGGAATGGCTAATGGCCTCTGCTGCTCTTCCAGCCCATCCGTCAGCCAGCTAGCCTCTCTCGCATCCCAAAGCTGCCCCTTTCCTCATTGGCATTTTAGGTCTGTTTTGCTCATTCCTCAAGCTAATGGCAAGTGCTATTTAAATGCTTTTGTAAACTGTCTTCCCATTAGCAGCTCAGGCTGTCACCGCAACTACAATGGGGAATGAGATTTGGCATGAAAGGGCACAAATGCCAGTAAAATATGTTTTAATTTATATGTCAGCCATTCATCAATCAGCACGAGATGCAGAGGTTCCGGAACGTACTCAAGCAGCACTATAAATCACAGGGTAGATGGAAGTACAGGGCCAGATCCTCTGGTCCAGCCAGGCTGTGCTGCACTCCGCACGAGACCCCCGGAGTGGACAGGAAAGAGAGTCCGGTGGGTAGGGCATTAGCCTTGGAGACCCAGGTTTAATCCCCTGCTGCCCCCCGGCCGTGCTGTGTGACCTCAGCCAAGTCAGTGTCTCTGCTCCCCACCTGCAGAATGCAGGTAACAGCTCTGCCCTCCCTCACAGGGATAAACACAGCAGAGATTGTGAGGCGCTTAGATAAAGTGCGAATGGGGGCCAGATAAATACCTTGGAGAGAGAGAGATGGTGGCTCTGATCCCAAAACAGCCCTCAAACAACAGAGACAATCCAGGTCTGGCCACGCTCCCTGCCCCCAAGCTAACCCCTTCATGGTCAGGATGTAGGGAAATTCGAAATACTAATTTTATTAAGCTTCACTATAAAAAGGCATCTTCCGGATACAACTTTTCAAAAGCCTGTGAAGACTTTGTTAGCTTGGTTTCTGCCAGAGTATGGCACTTGGGTATTCCAGTGGTGACCACAACAACGAGAGAGGAGATTCAGGCACGTGGATCCAGACAGAGCTATGGAATAGCCATTAGGAAAGGCGGCACCTGGCTCTTTGATGGAGGATGGGACTATGTGGGAAACTGATAAAGTCTCACAGGCCAGGAGAAATCTCCTTAGCCAGCTTTTGCTGAAAGGCAACATGGCAGCATTTAACACAAGCAATAACGTGCTTCTGGAGGGTTAGTTGGTAAATTCAGTGCCAATCTCGGTGGCCTCAGTACACAACAGGCTCATGCAAACCATTTTTACTGTACAGTGAGAGACAGCCTCTACCCCAAAGACCTTTCCGTCTGAACAGACAAGGCAGACAAAGGGCTGGAGAGGAAACATATGTTGTCTGTCTTGCCTATTTAGTTTGTACGCTCTTTAGGGTCTGGACTGTCTCTGACAGCGCCTGGTACAACAATGGGGCCCTGATTGCATCTGGGATCTCTAGGAGCTATTGTCACATAAATAAAAATAACAATAGCCACTTTCCCTTCAGTATATCATAGAGCTCCGAGATGGAAAAGGCCTATTAAACGATCCAGTCCATCTCTCTGCCAGCGCAGGATTGCTCCCAGTGGTACATTATTGTGTACTTTACCCAGCTTAGTTTTAAACGTCTCAAGTGATTGGGCTCCCTTCACTTCCCTTGGGAGGTGATTGCTTGGCATGATAGATCTCACCATCAAGGACTTTTTTTCCCCTGATCATATTCAGCCTAAATGTTCCTTTGCTCAATTTCACCCCATTACTCCATATCAAGTGTTATTAAAGCAGCTCTCCCTCTTTCCTCGGAGCCCAGGAGACTGACTAGCATGGTCTTGGTAATAATCCATACAGCACAGCAAGACTGATGATGACACAGGAGCATCGCATTGTAAGGGCTTGCCGGTAACTTGACTTCAAAGGGACTTTTGCTCAGTTAAAGACTACAGGATTTGGCCTCTTGTTAAGGACACTGCTGGTAGCTATTTAATGACACCGGTAGCCATCTTGCAGTAGTGGGGTAATTGCATGGTAAATGCTGACCAAGCAACGACAGATTAAATATGTGAGAGTTGGAAATCAACGAAAGATACAGACAGACAGCTGAATGCTTCTGAAAGCAAATACCCCAGGGAAATATCAGGTGTTAAATGGAATGAATTTATAACCAGTGCTGAGACTCGTCAGAGACTTCAACTCCCCTTTACCGCCAAAGTTCTACAGAAAATAAGATGGAAATACCTGGGACGTGTGTGAAGAATTAAGCCAGAGCATCTGCCATGGCAGGCAGGCCATAGGGCAGCTGGATGAATGGGCAAAAGGGGCTGACCAAAAGAATCACACCATAGTCCCGTACTTAGCAAGGGAAAACATGGGACAACAGAGGATATGCAGAGTATCCCAGAATATACAGGGATGGCAGAGCTTAATTCATACCTGGAGCAATGTTTGATGGCCTGGGATTCAGATGTTTCTGGTCTCTAATCCCAAATACATTTTATAAAGCAAATCTCAACAGCCTGGTGCAGGGAAGAAAATCCTCCCATAGCCAGTGCAGGTTTGTCCTTATTGGGAGCAAAGGTTCAGACTTCTAGTGTAATTAACAAGTAATCTGCAGGGATGTTTAATTACCGTGTAGTTACCTTCTATTTACTAAGAAAAACCCCTGTGGCTCCTATGTAAGTAAATGGAGCTCACCAGATATTTGTCCCTGTCATTTTCAATGTTGCCCGGTAGGAGTCTCAGATTAAAAAGCGATGAAGTTTTCATTTTGGATAAATATTTTTACAAAAAATGAAGAAACATCCATTAGTGACCCTGCACTCTACAAGGTTTCATAATTTCTCCTCTCCCTTCCCTATCACTCCACCCCTGACCTTGTGGGAAACCATTACTGGGAAGAAGCTTTGAAGTACCAACTTTATTAAGATTGATTCCGCCTGCGTGTAGTTTTGACAGGTCCAAAGCAAACACATGGGGCCATGGGGAGATTTGGTAATAATTACCATCTTTAATTACTGCTAAAACATCAATTGCTCTTGTTCAATTAGTATCACAGATTCAGGCATGGCAAATTTTGCAGCACAAAATAAGCTGAAAATTGATTTCTGAACACTTAATGTAGATCTGAAATTGCTAACCTGATAAGGGGCCAGAGGAGAACAAGCGCACCGTCAGCGAGGAATTTTGTGCTGATGTAATTGCTTTAGTGCAAGATTAATAACTTGTATACTTACATCTTGTACATCAAGTAGGAGTTGCTCATTAGGGGGAGTGCAAAGAAGGGGAGAACATGTTAACAAGGACAGTGGCAATTAGACAGTAAATCACAGCAGAAATGCTCACAGCCCATTTATTCTGGAACCGGAGCATGATTTCAGGGCCATGATCATGAGCCCACCTGGCTATTCCTTGTGTAGCTGTTGGCCATCGCCAGTGACCAAAGAACCTCAAAATCCTCCAGGAGGGAAAGTATCTATATTCTGGGTGGGAGCTGGCATTCTGAGTCAGATCAGATGCCTCTCTGTACAGTAGCAACCAAAGGCTTCCACTGGAATCAGAGTCCCTCTGTGCTAAACACAGTACAAACCACAGTAAGAGACAGTCCCTCCCCTGAAGAGCTTACAGTCCAAGCAGAACAGACAGAAAGAAAGGGAGAGGAACCAGAGGCCAAGAGACTTACCCGAGTTCACACAACAGATCACAGGCAGACTCAGGAATAAAACTCATGTGTCCTTAGCCCCACGCCGGTGCCCTGTCCACTTGACCATGCTACTTCTAGTGTCTGACAGTGGTCAGCAACTTATGCTTCAGAGTAAGGAGCAACAAACCCTACGGAGGATATTTATGGACTAACCTGCCCAAAGGAGAAGCATCCTTGACTGCAAAATTCTGTTGAGAAACATCCAAGAACAGAGAGTCCCCATCCTTCCTGCTATAAACAGTCTCTCACCCAGCATTTTTGACACTTCTTCTTCCAGTCCCCGCCAGGCCAAGGCAGCGCAGGCGTGGCACGGAAACCCAGAGGTGACTGCACTGATCACTGAGCCCATGCGCATCATCAGTTTATCTATGCAGGTCAGCACCATATCTGAGACCTTCCACATTTGTTAAGTCCTAGGTTTATCTTCTCAGGTTGGTTTTTTAATCAACCCAGCCTTCTTTGATTGTGGCTTTTGGGATATGTAGAAACGTGTTATTAAATAATTCCCAATCACCATTCACATTTTTCTGATTAAGTTCTTCTTCCCAGCAGATTTGGCTCAGTTGCTTTCTGCTTTGTGAAACTGGCCTTTTTAAAGCACTAAGTATAGATGTCTGGTTTGGATTTTTCTCTGTTTGCACATTATAAATGTGAACAAGTCATGATCACAGGATAAGCCAGTGTAACATGGCAGAAGCAGCCAAAGGCGAAGCTAGAGGTGCAGGTCAATGCAAAGCCAATGCTGGACAAAAAAACTGAGTAGAAGCAGTTACACTCTCCCATTGAGTTCAGTGCGATTATTCACATGCTTAAAGTTAAACATGAAGTATCTGAACGCTTCACAATCTCCAATGTATTTCTCCTCACCACACTCCATGCAGCAGGGCAGGACTACTATCCTATTGACTATGAGGTGTGGCCAACTGTGTGAGCAAACTCACAGTTCATTCTTTAAAACGTTCAAGAGGCCAAATAACCAGTCGTAGTCAAATTTATTGTCTACAAGACAGAGCAGTACAATATCAGAAGGAAACACACATACCCTCCTTCTGGAAAGCAAACTCTCGCAGAGTGTTCACCTTACGCAGAACATTTCAGCTAGTAGTAGTTATAATACAGTTTTACAAGTGACAACACTCTTAACATGTCACTTAAGTTTACGTTTAGCCCACTAGTTTGTGCCAGCTTTGTCCTTGGTCCCACCCTTTATGTCCCCATATCTTGTTTTGAATACTACATTCCAAGCCAAGAAACTACTCCGTCACATTCAGGCATCTTTGCTTTGACAAGTTTCCTATTTTCTAATGTCAAAGCTGACTTCAGCTTTGCAAAGTGTTCAGAGACGCTTGACATGAGTGAACAGAATTGTGGGAAGAGCATAATACTTCCAGTTAACATAACTTCCCAACACCTATACATAGAATATATTAATACTATGCACATAACACTGATTAATGTGGTGTATACTACACCTAACATAAGTACTGGGTAGCAACCCCCATTTTACAGATGAGAAACTGAGGAACGGAGCGGCCCAAGGTCACATGGGAAATCTGTAGCAGAGGGGAGACTTGAATAGAGGTCTCCCAAGTTCCATGTTGGCATCCTAACCACTGGATCACCCTCCTTCTCTATCAAACTCACACTACCTGGGCCATAGCCTGTCACCTTGAGACACACAGCTACAGTTACTTTTGTTAGTTAATCTCCCCTGACATCAACAGCTTCCTTAGCAGCCTGGAAGGAAAGCTGGAGCCTGATTTTGACTTTTTTCTTTTGTTTTGTTTCCTTTCCCCCCTCTCCCCCCCAGAAAGAGAGCAAGAGTTGGGGAATTGTTTGTGGATTGGGTTCCCTCTCATCCCCCACCCTCCTCGGCTGTTTCCAGCTGTCTAGCTAAAAACACAACGCTGTTCCCAGAGAAACAACCAAGCAACTTCTAAAGAGAGCTAATTTGTGCAGCAATGGACAGCTGCATTTACATAATGAAATGTAGAAAGGATGTTTAGCTCATGTATTTTTAGAAGGTTTATCTTTAATTTTATTTTGCTTAAGAAGGGCATGTCACTCAAACTCCACTGGTCATTTATACAAATATTTCAATTGTGTGTCAGCGAAGCTGTCTTTAGGCCTAATGGCTCCTGTTCTGGCTCCGAATACTAATGGCGGCTCCACTGACATTCGAGAGAGGAAGCCCAATATTAAATTGCAGGCTGGAAAGTTTTCATTTGGCTATTTTGGCACATCCTTTTCTGCACAACATCTCTACTTTTTTGTATTGCAAGCAGTGATTTCCTTTTAGTAGATCTCAAGATGATATTTTTGTTAGTGAGGGATCGAGATTACATCACTGACTGTCGACAAGAGTCCATGCACGAGTAGTTGGTTACTGAAAAAGTTTTATTTCAGGGCTGTTTTTTGCCACTCCAAGTGATCTAATCTAAGGTATGCTTCTTTATTTCTAACCCATAAGAAAATGAAGAGTAACTTACTGCAAAAGGGCACGTCTGTCCTTTAGCACCACCTTCTGGCCAAGTGGGACTCTGCTGAGATCTACCTCAGTTTCCCCTTGAATAGGGCAGCAATGGGTTCACTTTAACAGCCCAGCCAAGGAGAAGCCAAACATTCTAGTTAACATAAGGGTGTCGCCCTTGAATGAAGCCACCTTGAGAGGAGCACTTGAAGAACTGCTTAAAGGCTCTCGCCTCAGGACCCAAGTTCGGATGACCCAAAACTTAAAAGCCCCAGACCAAAAAGTCTATGGGTCTGGTCAGCCCAACGCGCAGGAAGCGGGGCCAGAGATCACCACCCCATGCCAGCTGAACAGCCTCTATCTCCACACCCCACCCTCTCAGCCGCCTGTTCGAAATTGGACAGCCCTAGAGTGCAGCAGAGACCCTACTGGATTATATGCAGGTGGTTCTGACTGCAGCTCCTGGCCAACCCTTAAAACCTCCATCACACAAACCTAACCCTGTCCTGGCTGGTCTAAGCTACCAAAAGGTCTATGGGTGTGCTGAGCACATTCACGAGTCCCTTGACTGTCCCTTTTTAGGGGAGAGATGGCCCTTGCCCAGGAACAAGACTCTTCTCTAGTGAGGCGTTTATTCCCCCACCCCCCACCTCAGAGGTGGTTCTGTAACAAAAATCTGGACTCCCCAAGCTACTTGATGGAGTTTGCTTTGAGGCCTAGTAGGTTTCTGAAGCTGGAGTGCATCCACTTTCGTTTTCAGCGGTGGTGTGAATGGATTTCACACCGCTTTAGAAACCTCACAGACATTTGATGACAGCCCGTGTTCCCAAGCACTTGGTTTGCATAATCATCCCTCGAGCTCTTAGAGTGGCCATCTGTCATTAACGAAGAGAACTCTCCTCAGGTGGACACAGGCACTCGCTCTCACCTGAGAGCCCTCACACTGTTGCTGAATTCACGAGCTAGCTTATTAAACCTACACACACACACGGCTGTTGGAGAGAGAGCGCCAAACTAATTAGCACAGGCACAGCCACTCATTACTGTTATTACTATGACATTATTAAATTTCCCCACCTCTCATCGGCAGTTTTTCTATTGCTTTCTTTCAATCTGCTTTAGTATCAGGAGATGAAAATTAAACCCAGGCATTTATCCCAGAGCAACACACTCCTCTTTCACTCCTTCCTCCTGTCTCTTTGATTATTAGAGCCAAGACCTAACCTCATTTATGTGCCTGTTCCAAAGCGCATTGATGCCAATAGAAAGACTCCCATTGATTTCAGTAGGGTTTGAATCAGGCCCTATCTAGCACTAGCCAACCTCTGACTAATGGAGATTAGGAAGAAACTTTCCCTGTGGAGATGTTATACGTGCCTTTTGTAGGATTTCTTGCTGCTGCCTCTGAAGCAGCCAGTGCAAGCCACTGTGGGAGACAGGACACGGGGTTGGATGGACTGCTGCTCTGATCCGATGTTCCCATCTCAAACTGAAGCACAGGTCAGGATCACTGAGGTCTGACAAGCATACGCCAAGTTTCAGGCACAGCTGGGAGATGTTTTGAGCACACATAGGCAGAGTTCAACACCAGCGCGTTGCTAACATTATACAGCAGGAGGCTGTTGGATATCTAACAGCAAAGCGAAATCCACACAGATACCCAGGAGTGGTGGGGAGAGGGGGGGCGTTTACAATGCTGGTATTCTGTTTCTATTACACCATCACCTATCTCAAATGCTATGGCTAATGGAGCAGACCTGCAATCGTGGTGGGCAATGCCTTTCCCCTGGTACAGATCACTTTCCCTCCGCTAATTCCCTCTGTCCCTGATCGAGTTCAGTCGAATCACAAGTTATTTATTTGGCTCCTATGCATTCAAGCCTTTGTTGATTTCAAATGTAATGCCACCATATTAGCAATTACTGAATTCTAATCCTACGCACAAGGGAAGCTGGTAATGCCCATGCATGTGCACACACATTTCAGCAGCCAAGCAGGAGAGAGGATATTATGATTGAAACAGATTTGTTGGGAGTTATTAGATACTATCTGCAATCAATCCATTGCCATAAACGTAAGCTTCCGCATTCTTTCATTTTAAATGAATTTTCATATCACATTTCCAAATGAGCGCTGCCTCCAGTCAACTCCCATTTATCTCATAACCCAATGCAAATATTTTGTTATATTTCAATGAAACGTGTCGAAAACTATTACCTAATGCAATATCTCCACACCAGCACGAAGGGACTGGTTTCTGACACTGGCACTCTGTCACTCACCCTGCTCAGGCCTAAGCAGGATTGACATTACCTCCCCCAGTGTCAGCTCCCCCACCATCAGACCTAGGTCATCTTTGGAAGGTCATCCTGAAACAGAAATGATGAGTTTGCCACACACTCTACCAGCCCCTTCTTCATAAGGAAGAATGTGAGGTGAAGTCATGGCCAGGGGTCAAAATACCTACACTGCTGATGGACCTGCACTAAACCTCTCCTGTTCAAACAGTGTCCAGTCTAGGGAATTCCATCACCCTACTCACTCTGGTCCCCACATGGCGGTGGATTCAGTGATAACTCTCAGGTCTACGTGTTCATGGGATAGTATTGGTGACAATCCCTACATGTGTTTGAAGGGTGTTAGCACTAAGAACGGGGAAGCATTCATTTCTGAGAGTGATCCGTCAGGTCATAAATAGAGCTAGTCAGAAAATAAGTGTGGGGGGAGCAGGAACAGAAGGCAAAAAAACATTTTTTTGTCTAAATTTTCAGTGGATGATTTCAAGTTTCCATTACAGAAAAAACTGTTGAAAACCAAAATATTCTTAATTTTCAGGTTTCAGTTTTCCAGTGAAAAATCTAAAATATTTGAAGAAAGCAGATACTTCCCCCCAAAAATGTTCATTTAGTCAAAACCCCAATTTTCCATTAAAAAGTTCATCTAGATGTAGTTATGATTAGACGTCACAGTGTGTAATTTAACAAAGAACCAATGGAAGCTGTATTAGCCATTGGAATTGTGTCTCAGTTTAGGAGTGGAGGTCCCATCACTACTGTAATTTAAAACCAGACTTGACAAAGCCCAAGAGAATAGATTCTAGCCAACAATCCTGTGCTGGGACCTGTGGGGATGGACAAGATGAACTAGTAAGACAGAATTTCTTCATCTCAGTTTCCCACCATTTGTCTTACTCCACTTTCCCTCCTCTGGCAAGAACTATGGAAATTAACAAATCATGGTCAATGGAACTGAACACGTCAAAGGATTAACCTCACTGACTTGTTGGCTAAGCCCCTTGCCATTTGGGTAGCAGCACGAGACCTCTATCCTGTGCCATATTGTTCTGTCCCAATTCCTTTCTGTCTTTTGTACGTTATGATTGGTGGGTATAGATTTACCCTCTTGCCAAACGGGTGTAGATGCAGAGGAATAGCTCTTTCTCACTGAACCCTTATAGGTAAGTCAAAAGTGTTCTGTAGGCATTCAATAGGAAGTAACTTTAAAAGCCTATAGAACTTAATAGAGAATTTTAATTTGTTCTGTTCTGTTTTAAATATATGAAAAATGTCCTGTTGGCTTCTCCAGTGGGGAAAGAATGCATCACTAAATCCATTCTATATAAGAAATTTAACAAAAAGGAGGGATGGGAATTGGTATGGCCAGACCTTCTACTTCACCCAGAACCTAGCAGAGCAATGATACAAGCCAGTAGCAGGCTAATGGTGGGGCTGTGGATTAAAGATGTGCGCACACATTTGTACAGTAAAATCCAGCCTCATCCCTGGCTACAAAAGAATCACAGCCGCATCAGTGCCGTTTATTAGCACAAGAGATAACCACAGCCTTGTGGACACATTAAAAAGGCAAATGAAATATTCTTGTGCAAAGAAGGACTGGCCTGGGAAGCAGCTGGGAAAGAGAGCTAGATAATTTCACACACACACAGTGGTTTCTCACATTCCCTTTTGGGGTGGGGGAGGACTGCCAAGGGGAGATCACTGGGGAATTAAGGCAAAATTCACTGCACATCAGAAAAATAAATACATACATACATGCATACCCTCCCTTCTAGTTAACTTCGGAAGTATTTCTCAAATTATTAGCATCCCACCTCGGCCATTCCTCACCATGGAGCCAGGCCTAAGAACCCGATAAAAATATCAACATTAAATCAACTCGGACTCCTGCTGTTTATTTGCAACATCACTGGTGCTGTGGGCATAATTTGCAGTTCAAGCTCAGAGGGGTGAGGTAGCTTTTCGCTTCTCAAACTTTTCACTTCCACCTTCAAACTCACTGCATGAAAATGGTGCTGGTCCCCCGCTCACACACAGTCACCACCACTACTGCATGCCCAAAGAAAGTCACAGATGACTTTGCTCTGGTGCAACTGGCCCAAAGTTGAGGCAGCTGATTTTAAAGCAAAAGTTTTAGCAGGAAAAAGGAAGCGTCTGGATTTGTAACTTTGGTACAAAGGGCCCTGCGAGACTCCCTGCATCTCCCATGTAGTGGGCAGCCTCAGAGACGTGTGCCCCTTTCTGACACTGGTGTGAATTGTGCTGGACTGACAGCCTGGGACCGTGACGCTCTGGATCTATCCAGGCAGCGGATATAGCTCAGCATCTCCACGGAGCAGGCTAGTAAGTGGTGCTGATTAGCATCAGTTGTGGCTTTGGGACATTTGGGGGTTTTAGGGTTATGTGGATACCTGTCCTCCAAGAACTGGATTGGAAACCCCAACTCACCACACTTTGAGGAAAGGAGGCTGCTATGGGAATGTGCTATACAAATTCCTGGGTGCAGCTGTATGGAATGAGGAGCTCAGCAAAGTCCCACATATAGCATCAGGGTATGTGTTTAATTACGTGTACCGGCCCTGATGCAGCAAGCACCTTCAGTGAGATTGCTGGGGCCTAGAGGAGAACGTGTCAAAGGGGAAACTCCACTGACTATGCTTGGCATGCCCAGGGGCACAGGCGACCCCCAGCCACTGTGCGTGCCTGGTACTCTCCAAATCACAGTGAGCATCCCCTCAGCCCATTCCATAGCACAGGAGGTGCCTGCTTACTAGTCATGTGGCATGTGCCACTGCATCAAAGGAACTAATTAAAATGATCTCCCTGCCCCTTGTGCCAAGCGAACGGCTGGTAACACACTCCGGGGTGAGAGGTAAGCAAGCCCCCCATCTCAGCTTGGCTTGGTTACGTCATTATTAAGCGCCAGTTCCCACCACCAGCTGGCGAGGAGATGGCTGAGGCTCCCTTTCCCCTGCCCAGACTCTCGTGCACTGGCACCAAATTAAATAACGGAAACTCCCCTTTTATTTCCCATTTGACAGTAACGTATTGCAAATGCGTCTGGTTTTGACATCCTAATATTCAGAGTCGTATCCCCTGGGATAAACATGTCGGCTGTTATCTGAGCAAATGATTTGTACCAGGAAGAATGGAGCAGAAAAATGGAGCAGACAGGAGGCTGCCTAGCTGCAGGAGAGAGAGATACAGGCAGGCACAGCAGACCCCTTATGCAAACAGGAACGGAAGCTTTGCCACACCAGAGCAGAGCATCAGTCCATCCAGCCCAACATCCTGCTTCCACGTGCATCCTATAATGCACCAAGCATGCAGTGCAATGCTGCATCTGGCGGGTGGGAGTCCCTTCCTGACCCCAAAAGGTGGTGATGCTCTACACCCTGCCGCATGACGTTACTTTGCTCTTATTCCTGCATTGCTGCAAAAGTTCATATGGATCCAGCTTTATTTTCCCCTGCTCTGGCCTTTCTCAGCAGGACCTTTCTAAAGGTACATGGAGAAACTGACAAACATCAAGCTGTGCATCTACCAACCCTGAGTACCCATGTGATCTTATTTCTGTGCCCTTTGCCCTTCGTTATCCTTCTGTTTGTTAGTCTCACTCACTGCAAGGACAGTGTGGTGCCTTTTTATTTCCTGTGTGAAGCACGTTTTGGGGCCCTGTGCAGATACTGTAGCGAAAGGGTGACCTCATGCTGTGCAAAGAAGTATTTCCAGTCATTGGTTCTAAAGGGACAGATTTTTAAATTCACCGAGTTCCCCCCTTGATCCCCAGCTGCAAGACAGGGTATGCAGAAAGGACTGATAGCTTCTTGTTCCGCCCTTTGAAATTCTGGCTAGTTCAATCATGTCCCCTCTAACTCTCCTCCTTGCCAGCAGAAAGAGCCCTAATCTTTGCAATCTCGCCTCACAAACCTTTATTGCAAGCCCAGCCATTCCGGCCGCCTGATGGCAAGTCTTAATGGAGAGAAAGTCAGGGCTGAATGGAGATCAGAGTCTGTTGTTGAGAGCACAGTTTTGGAAGAAGTTGGCAGCATCAGCAAAGCAGCTACAAGGAAGTGTAATTAGTTGTATATGCTTCCTGGCGGTACCTGGCTCACTAGCCCTGCACTGACCCCATAACAAAACCCAAGACACTTTCCTTTCCTCCCTCTCACTCCTTTTTAAGCATGTGTTTCTCTTGTTGGCCTGGTGATTACGGGTGCAAGGAAGTGAGCCTCTAAGCCGGGAGAGCCACACAACAGCCAGCAGGGTCACATGCAGGGCAGGAAGGGTTACCCTGGTGGCACTGGGGTTTAGTCATAGGATGCTACTGCTTGAAGATGATTGCCCCTTCTAGCTCCTGGAGCAGACAAGGGTGCTGCCAGGCTCCAAGTAGGGAATGAATGGCTTAGGTGTGAACGCAAATGGATAGTGCACCAGGCTGGTTTGGGGAGGGCATTAGTATCACCATGCACTGGGCTTTCACCACTTCTAGTTTGGCTCCAGCTTTGCTTCCCAGCCATAAAGTGAGAGCAAAGCTCTTCACCTAACATAGGGATATTCAACCTGTGGCACCTGGCCCGACTGGCACTCCTCTCTGTGCCACACACAGAGTGGGGAGAAATCACATCAGCCACCTGGGAGCCATGATCCACTCCTCACCTGGAGGGAGGAAAGGAGCCATGGGGACCCCTCCTTCCTGGCCTGCGGGAAAGGCTGGGAAGATGGGAGAGAAACACAAGACGGATTTGCATTCTGCAGCACCTTTCAGCTAGGGATCCGCTCTCGGTCCTCATGGCTTTCTTCCAGACACTCTTGAGCTGGTACAGCTCAGCCTCCTGGCAACACCAAGTCCCTAGCCCAGAACATCACGTTGTCAGACAGTCCATCGAGTCCGCTAGCTCCCCTCCATGGTGAGTGGTGGCCCATGCGGAATGAGCTGCTGATCTAACGGTGGGACAGGTGACCCTATTGCAAAAGTCTTCACCATATTTACCATGATTGGCCCACGCACAGGCAGTCTCAACAGAGACCAAGGACTGACTGGACACCAGAGACCAAACTCTCCTCTCATCCACAGAGGTCCGGGCTGGGGTGTATTGGCAGGGGACAGAGCACATGGGAATCTTGTACTGCCATCACCGGTGCCCACTCCCTGACCTGCAGATAAACAGCAGAGCTCAGTCTCCAGGCTGTTCATCCAGCACCTTCCACCCGCACCAAATGCAAATGACACCTTGTTTCAGCCTTTACTGGTCTCGGCTTTTAATTAAGCCTAACATGATTATTGTGGCCCAATGCCATCCAGCCTCTTTCCTTAATTTGTCTGGGGGGTGGGGGAGAAGCCCCTAAAAGAAATAAGTCAGGGGGAGATTGAAGCAGTGGGAATATTTTTGAAGGGTTGTTGACGGCTAGTGCTGACTTTAAAACGCAGAAAGCATGGTAATCTAATAAACACGGCAACAAAGCGTTTGTCACCAAGCTAATTTTATCAGCAGAAATCTCAAATGGCTAATTTCCGTTTACTAACGACTAAATTAGTTGAATCTCTGATCTGTTTTTAAGGCACTTATACTAATAAAACAAGAGCGACAGCTGAATTCATTGTGAAGCATTGTGACACATGCTAAGGCTATTTAGTGCCAGCACCCCTGTCAATACAGTCTGGATTTCGGACCAATGGGCTTTCACTTCCCAGGGCAGTAAGTGCTGCAGCGAAGCCATGAAATCTGGGAGGAGAAGGAAGCTATGAGAAGGAGACAAGGAATTAGTGTCGTCATAAGCACCATTGGGCCTGCAGCAGAGAACAGAGAGAGGCTGGAACAGGTTCAGTGGCTGAGATTATCAGTCCAGAAGGCAAGGACTTTCATCTAAGAGGCCCACCCTAGAGTTTTAACTCAACCAAGGTTCTCCTAAAGGTGATCCTTCTAATCAATCCCCCTTGGGCTATCAGCACGTTTTGAAGCTGGGACCTACAGAGCTAAGCACACAAGCCTTCACCACTTGAATTAAAGGTCTGTCTGCACGGCAGAGTTGATTCAAGTAGACTACATGGGAAGCAGCCTAGGCCGAGAGCAGCCACACAGTGAAATAACACTCACGCTTCACTCACTTGTGCATGGCACGACGACTCCTGGGGGCACATCCTATGGCTCTTTGCCCTGCCGTGGGCTGAGCCGCTCGGAATTCTTTCCCAGGGGATTGTGGGAGAACCTGTCTGTCCTTTCTGGGGAATTGTGGGGCAGGCGTGAGAGGACTAGTAGCACTCAGGTGGGGCTTGCCTGAAGCCACATGGCAGAGTGGCTGTTTGAGCAGCTAACTAGCCGAGCTAACTTGAGCGTTAGTCTATATTCCCTCTCATGTCAGTCACCTTGAGTTAAACACACCTCTGCACTCATGTTAAGGGGTTTTGTGTGCAGACAGGACTTGAGTTAGGAGCAATACTCAATTTATAAGTTGAGTTAACTTTGCAGAGAAGATGAGCCCTAAATTTCCTGTCTGAGAGCTGCAACTGACTGTACAGGGACAGGACAGAGACATAGTTTTGTGCTGTGGGTTATGTTTATACTAAAGAGAGCATCTATAGCAAGAATTAACTTGAATCTTTGTTCCAAAGCTTGAACAAAACTTGAACGTTTTCCTGCGGGATGAAAATTTTTGATGAACTCTAAAAAAGGACGGTTTACTTATGCAATCAGAAGGGAAATACCAAAGCTGACCGAGAAAGTCCTAGTTCAAACCAGCCAGATTCATACCAAGAATCTTGCAAGAAATCCTGCTCTCGGGAGATTTCCTAACAGGGGTCTAGACCAAAGTGGCTGAGATAAACTTTGAATGAATATTTCCATTTAGTCTCTCAACATCGTTCAACTTCCTGCTTTGCTACTTACAATGTGAGAAAGGAAACACCACACTGGTTCAGATGCCACGGTGTGCGGTATGTATCTGTATGTATTGTATGTGTTGATGTGCCAGTTGGAAGATATGTTCCATGTTGCGTGGGTGAGCGACACATATTCATGCATGAATGCGTTGAAGTGGTGTCTGCATGATAATTAGCATGTGTGCACACCGTGCATGCGTGTGCATGGATGTGTGCGTTGATGTTGCACAGATAACACCTTGAATGGCATGCGTGTGGCAACGTGTGAATCATGGTGGGCTACGCTGCAATCCGTGTGTGCATGTTCATGTGTTGTGCATCTATCCTCAGTGAGAGCAACAGCCAGAAAACCTCAACGCTAGAAGGGCAGGAAACTAGGCCTCCTGCCCCACCTGCCTGTTTCCTGGATACGCTGGTGCTTAAACGTTTCAATAAATCGTGAGGCAGGGGAGATGCTCTCGCTCCCCTCCAGACATCCCTGGCCATGGTGTCCTCCCTGACCTATTTCCACTGACTGCTGCACAAAGTTTGATCCCTAGGGACATTAGGGGTCTGGATGGCCTTTGAACTGCTGCAATATAAATTCAGGAGGGTCAGATACCACAGTCAGGACAATTGCTCAGCTAAATGAGCCTACAGCAGAAAGGAAACCCAACCAGGAGCAGGAGGCAGCTGCCTTGGGCCAGAACACCAAAGAACTGGTCTGTACCAGCTCACTTCCCTTCGCTGAGTGTGGCGCACAAGGCCCTCCTGAAAGGGGCATCTCGCATGGTCTTCACAGCGGGGACCAAGTCTCACTCCATGCTTGCAAAGGGCCTGGCAGGAGCTGGGCGCTACAGCAATTTAAATAACCATACCAGGACACCAGGTCCTGCTCCTATCCCGGTGTCAGTGCCTGGAGGGGAGTTAATGGCCGCTGTCCCAACGCGCATGGCCAAAACTATTCCCTTTCTCATAAGCACTGGAGGAATGAGGACCAGCAGCCAGGCCTGCAGCAGGCAGCAAGCAGCATTGCCAGTGACAATTGGCAGGGACAAGCCGAGAGGGCCAATGAGGAGGAGAGGCTGGGCTGTACACAGCTCTCCGACATGGCTCCAACGCCTCACACATTAATTAGAGGGGTGGAAACTGGAGAGGCGCATATGCCAAGCCTCCCTGGCACATGCCAAGCCGCGAGAGCAGAACACTACACACACCAAGGAGAGCCCAGGGCTCAATGCGTGGAGTTGAGAAATAGCTTTCAGTCAACCGTAATACTCCCCTCGGAGGTCCTTCCTACTGCCCACGTGCATATAGATTCTCTGCTAACTGGCAAAGCCCTTTGCAGTAAGTAATAGAGCTGGTCCTTTCATATCATGGCTAGGGCCACTGATTAACATACATGCCACTGAATAACATACGTGCAAGGGCTGAGCATAAATATAGCACAGAACCTGAATGCTCAGCATTTCTTGCCCTGCGAGTACTTCACAGCCACTAACAGGTTAACCCGCACACCACCTCTTTTCCAGATGGGGAAACTGAAGCACCGAAAAAGGAAATGACTTGTTCTAAGTCACATCATTGGATGGCGGAGACAGGAGCAGAAGCCAGGCGTTCCAACTCCCAGCCCCTTGCTTTGCCCTCTAGAACCACGGCCAGTGGGGGAGTCACGACCGGGCTAGGATTGGGAAGCAGGAGTCCCTGCCTTGTAGGCCAGATTCACGAGCGCATTCACAGCAACATTAGCTAGGCTTGAAATAAAATGGCAGGAGCGACATAAAGCCTCCCACTGCAGGGCATAAAACCAAGAGTCAGCTGATGGGCTAGGGAAGGAACCTCCCCCTCGGGGCAGATCATTTCAGGTTTGCCCACTGCAGAATTTCATGCACCTTCCTCTGAAGCAGCTGGTGCTGGCCACTGTCAGAGACAGGAGACTGGACTGGATGGACCTCAGGTCTGATCCCGTCTGGCTCGCACCTCTCCTACAATACGCATGCTGCATTTACAGCTCCAGTGTCGAATAAACGTGCTCACACAGCTGGATGTGCTGCAGGGAGGAGGGACAGGGAGTCCTGTGCACGCCAAGTTGTGCTGTACACACATACGTGGGCATTGTGCCTACATGCAGGAGGGCAGCCCGGCTAGCTACCCCTGTGATGTACAGGTGCCCTGCCTGTGTATTTCCACAAGGCATTGTCGGTGGCGTCCATTCTCGCCCCCGGGACAGCCCCCCAGCGGCACAGGCTCTGAAGAAGTCATTTCTCAGTCTCATCCATTATTCAGTCACTCCAGCCCGATCAAGGCCTAAAGGCCGGAATGCTCGTGTTTATTTTCTGGCTTTCATTTTAAAAGCTGTGGAAGGAATAGAGAAATCCTCTCCCAGCTCAAGTGGGGAAGCCAAGAAAGCTACTGCCCTGCTCAGCAACAGTGCTGAGCGGTCAGTGGGGGAATCCTATGGGGAGGGCAATGAGGGATCATGCGTGATTGACATATGCACATGATGCACAACAGAACAAGGGGGCAGGGCTTTGTCCAACTTTCTGAGCACTTCCCCACATGGTACCCCTTTAAGGGCAGTCTTTGCAGCCTATTTCCCTTTGCCAGCCTTCAGCATTCAGCTCTGGTCATTTCATTTACTATCTGACTCTCTGACTGTCACCAGCTACCCCTGATGATCGGTGACTGTGTGTTGGAGCAGCAAATTATTATTTCTGTTTGGAGCTGGCTGAAGCTTTTCATTTGAAAAAGCCATTTTTCATCAGAAAAATATGTTTCATCAAAACAAATGTCTGACTAAATTTCTCTGTTTTTCATCAAAAAATGGAAACTGAGAAATTTCAGCCAAAAGCCAAATCCTTTAAGGCTTTTAGCATCTCGAAACCAATAAAAAATCTGTCAAAAATCAATTAAATCAGTTTGCAGCCAATTCTTTGGTTCTCTGTTTTGTTTTCAGTTGCTGGAATCTTTTTTTCCCAATCAAAAATCTGAAAACTTTTGAAGATAAATCTTGATGAATTCCCCCCCCCCCCCCGCCCATTTTCATCACAGTAACAAAAAATAACGTCCTGACCGGCTCTATTTGTGTTAATACATGGAGGCCCCAGCCGAGATTCAGCCCCATGGGGCTCACTGCTGCATGGTCCTATAGGAAGTGACAGTTCTTGACCCAAAGGATTTACCACCAAACTAGATGAGACATGGAAAGTGTGGGAGAGAGTGAATGTCATCCCCATTCTACACACGGAGAACGCAAGCCCAGAGAGAGTCGGTGATCGGTCCCAGCTTGCACAGGGAGTCTGTGGCAGGGCTAGGAAATAAATGTAGATCTCCAGATTCCCCATCCCAGGCTTACCCACAAGATCATCCTTCCTATTGCAAGGAATAGCTGCTGGACCCACGGGGGAAAGCCAGGATCCTAAGACCTTCTGGTAATTACAGATTCCCTGGCAGCCCATCTCTCTCTCAGTGTCCCTAACAGGGAATTACACTCTGCAGCCCTCAGTTGGCGATGAATGATGACTGACCCTAAATCACCAGTTCTTACTGGACAGCAGAGTTTGGTCCACAGCTTCTGAGCAACAGACGGGCATGGGGTGCACGTTAAACCAAAAATAGAGAGAGAGATGTGAGTGAGAATGGAGGTGCCATGTGAAATCCCAGATGCCCAAAGGGAGAACAGCGGGATGCTTTAGGTTAAGTGAGCCATAGGTTGCCTTCTGATGTCACTTCCTCTCCCAGCCATACATGGCACTTTTCCCTGGAAAGTCCCAGGAATCGCTGTCACCCTGAAAAGCAGGGGATTAAATACTGAAGGCAGGAGCAGGTCACGGCAGCAGCTCCAAGAACGTGCAAGGCACCTCCTGAGGCTGTTCTTGTTCCAAAGTGGTGCGGCTGCTTGTTTTAAATTTCTGGAGGCCCTTTTCGGATTGGCTCAGGAGGAAAGCACCGCATGATTGATTTTCAGCTAAAGTCCTCCACCGGTACTGAGAGGAGGCGGAGGGAAGCAAGTCACAAATTACAGCTTGAACACGCTGTTGGTGTGAATTATTTACTAGCCAGCTACATATTTGGTGTTATCAGGCCGGCAGCCCTTAGGCTCAAAGAAACACCAGTGCAAAGCAGCACTTGGAGCGATGTCAGAACCGGGAGTGTCTGTGCAATGGAACAACATGGGCAGAGTGCAGTGGCGGCTGGTGAAGATCACCTGGATGCTCGGGTCTCAATACCTTCCCCTGGCACGCAGGCAGCAGCAGAATAGTGATCAGCCCAGAGAGGCTGCGGTGCCTGCCCCCCTCTAGGGCAGAGATCACTGTGAAATAACAATAGTGCAAAATTCTAACACAGCGCCCTGCCTCCAGGGCGTGGGGCCACTCAGCCCTGCCTCAGCAACAAGGAGAATGAGCCTTTCAGCTCTATCCACCCCAAGAGCTGGCTCTGTTCCACGCAGCACAGCTGTCAGCAATAAGGTGGCACTCAGCCTCCTCCGCATGGGTGGGGTGAGGAATAATCTGCAGAACAACCCTCCAGCTCCACCTCAAGTGCTCCCCTAGAGAAGAGTGGCTACAAACCCCTCCTATGGAAGGCGGCTTCGAAACTTGGGGCTTCCCAAACAGCAGGTCTATGCAGGGGCGTTGGAACACTTTGTGTAGTGGGGGTGCTGTGGGCCACTGAACCAAACAGTAAACCCCGTACATGATGGAAACCACTTCAAACCAGAGGATGCTGCCGCACCTTCAGCACCGCTAGTTCCAGCACCCTTGGGTGTAGGTGCACACTCAGGGCAGCTGAGGCATCAGACACGGGAGGCAGGGAGCTTCATTTTACCTTTTCAGTTTGCTTCAAGCCACACCAAGCTATGCTCAGCTGGCCCTTTGCTCCTGTCTCCGAGGTAGGAGCAGAGAATGGGACAGGCAGGGGAAGAAGTGCAAACACAAACACACACACACGCACGCACACGGAAGAATGCTTCCTCTTCCTTTGCCAGGCAGTGGGTTCTCCCAAAGCTGCCACTGTCCCAAAGCTGGCCATTTTAGCTAGACATCTGCTCTTTCTGGGCTTAGAAATGAGCGTTAGCATTAAGAAACTGTCCGTCTAGTTTTAGCCTGAAATTTAAGTGAAAGGAGAGGGCTAGGGACCGTCCAGAAACCAACAGAAATAGAACAGATCTCCCGCCATGAGTTCTAAACAGATTGACTAAAGGACACCGCAGCACCAAGCCAGGGCAGAGAGGGAGACCCAGGAAGTGAAACCTGACTGTAAACAAAATCTGCTGCTCTCAGCCCAGACTAGTTTTATTGCTCCAGCCCCCAGGCGAGAGAATTGAATCCCAAAACTAATCAAACAGCATCAGGGGTGTAAAGGACATTCCAGTCACCGTTCTTTCGCTCTCCTAACCTGGGGTGATAGGAAATCTGGGAAGGGATTTTTGTTTCAAAGCTCGTTTGATCGCATCCCTTTTTAAAAGCTGTTTTTCAGATTCATGCCAGGAGCTCTTCCTGAAGCAAGGTGCAAGGATGAAGATTACAGCAGCCCCTAAAAGTCCTTCTATTAGTCTCTCTTCTGAGCCAATAGGAACAATCACACCATTTGCATGCTGCTCCTAAAGTGAGGTGATTCCCAGCATGGCTCATTCCTTCTGATGCCAGATCCTGGAACTGGGATCTTTCCCTCCAAGTCAGAACTAAATGAAGGGTGGCCAGCCAGTTGTGGATACTGCTAATGACTCACCGGTGCACTACGGATAGTACCCATCTCTCCCAGGGGATTTCACTCTATACCAGGAGAGAAAGGCGTGTCTCCACTTTTCAATATTGCTGAGAAAAATGGCCCCCATTTTGGTTTTAATGAAGGTCTGGATGGTTTCCTATTGGCTTTTCATTTAGCCTCTTACTCTATTGTCAGACTTCTGCCCATCCAGAGTACAGTAATCAGGGTCTTTCTCCTACACCCAGCAACACCTCTTCTTCCACTGGAATGCATGTACAGAAGTCTACTTCTTATAGCCCTCCAATATTTAGGTTTATTTCTCAAAAGCACAGCCCTGCAGATGGAGAATTGCATCCTACACCCATTCCCACCCATGCATCGATATGGGAAGCATATACATGAAAAAGGGAACCAGGCTAGAAAGCCCATCTAAGCTGGGATCCTAGCTGATGGGGAGGACGCATGGCCACTGGGGAGAAGTATTCCAGTCCCCTGCATTCTGGCTGGAGTTGGCTGATAGCTTTGCGCATTAGGCTGTGTAATGTTACACAGCCCTCGAGCTCTGATCATTTCTCTCACAAATGCTTTAAGCTGCCCATTAAGTCTCTGATCAGTGGGATTTTTAGTTGTGGGAGGAGGGGTTATCCTTAATGCCAATTCTATCCACTCACCATTGCTTCCTATAAAAGGTTCACACGGCTTAGGCTGCATCAGAAAATCAATTGATTAGTTTGCTATATGTTTAAGGAATAAAAGTGGAGCTTAAAGAAAAAATCATTTGAGCAAGTAAGACAAAACCGCAGCTCAGGGCTGAGCACGGGGAAAACGCAGGCTTTTTATTTTTTCCACTCAAGCGCTGGCCTCCAGGCCCAGCTCTGTAGAGATACTTGATTGTGGTGCCTTGCTGAATCAAATGCAGAATCCAGCTCCACTATCTGGCTTATCTTAGATACTTATCGGGCCACCATTACCATAGTATCTGAGTGCCTCACAATCCTTAATGTATTTATCCACCCAGCACCCCTTTGCCACCCATCGCTGCTGCACATCGCGTTTATTAAGCATCCACGGTTGCTTTACATGTTACATACTAATCCTGCTTCCAAACTTTAAACACCCAGAGCTTTCCCCAATTGCAACAACAGTGGAACGGTCCATTTCTGACAGTATCATGATTAAAAAAAAAAAAAAAAAACACTCTGAAGTGTTCCATTTACTGAGCAATCTGATGTGCTTACAAGAGGTTCAGCCTTTTGCATAATACATCCTCTGTTTCCTAATTAGAAAAATGACCTTATGAAAGTAGCCCCTTCTCACACAAGAAATCTGCTCACTATGGCTTGTCAGGGTTGTGCCTACGAGTTATCTAACATGATAAAAACACCTCATTGTCCTAGTGGGGGCTCGCCCGGCATGCTTCCAAGTCACTCCTGTGCACTTCACTTTGCTGGAAAGAGATTTTTACTCCAGTAGTTAGAAACCACAAAGCCAATATCACTTCCATGACAGCAGAGCGAGCTGGATTCTAGCCTGGCTCCTGCATCTCTGACAAAGCCACCAGCCTATTGCCCCTAGCGGGATCCTTCTCAGCAACGGTGCTGATAGAAGTGGAAAGGACACAACAAGATTTTCACATCCCAGGCTGACTGAGGAAGGGTACAAGGGGGGGCATTTCTTGACTGGCACGCTGAGCACAGCTGACCTGGAACGACCGAAAAGGAATCGGAGTGGAGTCCCACGTTGTTAATCTTAGCCACTTTTCTATCTGTCAGCACATTTCAAGGAACTACAGTGTTGGACCCTCAAACTAATAAGCATGGAGCAATGAATCCCCCAGAGGCCCTACCAGCTGGAGACTGGGGAGGAAGACCCATCACTGGCTGGGATGGTCTCCTCGGCAAAGGGGAATGCATGTCTAGAGTGTAGCCAAGAACGAGGGACATCAGCCCCAACCTTATGTTCTGCTTCCCCTTCACAATGCCATACGAGTGTTGCTTCCTGACCGGTGTTTAGGCAGACCGTGGCACACAGCACCCTGTAGATGCAAGAGCTGTTGACTCCTTGTTTACACTGCTCGGATGCCCACTTCTCTGTGTCTTCTGCCCTCTCAAATCACTTTGCCATCTCTTTAGGGTACACAGGGACCACAGGAGCTGTGCATGGTCGGTGCACTGGAAACGATCTCCTCTTGCCATGCAAACCCAGGGCCAGGAGCGGCTTTCCCTTGCTCTCCTGCAAAGAGTCTCGCTTTGACAACAGCCTCTCCTTTGGTGCATCACCTGGCCTTGCAAGTTCATACATATTTCCACTACAATTCAACACTCCTTTAGCTTAGAAATTGCTCGGAGATATTGGGAACAATGAGGCCTGACAGTGTTAGCTCAGAACAAAATGGCTTTTTATAAAGGGGGCACTCTGCTCTGGCTGATGTACTCCCTAGGCAGTGATAGCAGGAGAGAGAGAAAGTCGTAGTCCTTCCAACATACCTGCAGGTCAATTTTAGTACCATCAGTTAATCCCCTGGTGCTTTCACTCACAGCAAGGATTCCATGCGATTCATCCAGGACGATCGTCTACCACAAGACCTGGTAATCACTGCCACGAAGCAGAAACTGGCAACAGTTCCCCTATATCACATCACCTAATCCATCCACCTTTGAGAATCAAACATGCTGAGTGTTGGCCCGGGGCGTGGGTGGAAGAGGATGAATTACAGTGGGATCTGGTGCCGGCAACTGGCTTTCCAGCTCCCAGGCTGAATAAACACAGCCCATGCAGCCTAGGGCCATCAGCCAATATTCTGGCCTGAACTAAGCAGGCATAGATAGGGTTGCTGACTGCAGGACACACCTTTCCCCTCTCTTTCAACATGCAGCCCTGGGTATTTTACTGAATTTCTTCAAATACTTCCTTTTGATCAGCTAAGCCAAGGGGTTGGGGTGATTAATCATCTCAGATGTTCCTAAGTAACAGCTTCCTGCCAGTCAGACGAGGTTCCAGGCCAGCAATGCTACATGGGATGGGATATCTTGCTAGAGCTTAGCATGGGTGTGATTTGGGGAAAGCCAGTCCGAACCAGTTCTTTCCAGCTCTCCTGCTCATGCAGTTGGATTTAACTCCCATAGTGCAGGTGTTATTTTTCTAACCTGCGGGTGGTCTCTTCTAACGCAGCCACCTCCAGTCCCTATTGGAGCTGTTCCAAACCCCCTAGTTCTCTCCCAAGATTGCACTCCCTCAGCCTCTGTTGACATGGTGAGCCACACCAAGATCAGGGCCCCAGGGTGGCAGGTGCTGCACAGACACACGATGTGAGACAACCCCTGCCCTAGCCTTCAACAGACAAGACAGACAAAGGGTGGAAGGTGAAACAGAAGCACTGAGGGGAAAAGTGACTTGGCCATGGTCACCCAGAAGGTCTGTGGCAGAACCAAGTCTCCTGATTCCCAGCCCACTGCCCTATTAGATGTATCAAGAATCCCTGTGCTTTGTTTTGTCAAGAATGCTCCTTATTTGGCAAAGCATGCTCAGCCCAGGGAATGAGAAAGAGCTGGCAGCCAATCCACTGTCAGTATCGAGGCTGGTATTGCCAGGCCACAGCATTCCTGATTCCCTTTGCTTCTGAACAGGTTGTTGTGAGAATCAAAGTCACATCCGGCTTTACATATGTGCTTCCACAGCGAACCTGTTTGAATGCATTGTGGGCCAGAACTCTTTGTCAGGGACCTCAAGGTTGAAATTATAACCTTGACGTGTAATGCAAATTGCAGATACTTCTATCTCTAATATGCCCCCGCTTTTTCTCCCCCATTATTTGCTAATTTTAGACAAGGAAGGTTGCAAGCTGTTTGGAGGTTTGTTATTAAAATCTACGAGGTAGGAAGAAAGAGGATTGGTGCCCATGAATATTCTGTAGGAGGAGATGGATTAGTGTCTGAGACAGATCTGAAGGGATTTGCAAGGGAATTATTTATGGTGGGAACAAGTAAGTACTCATTTAGCTTATATTATACATTATACAAACAAGGCATTGAGCGCTGGAAGTTAAGGCAGTAATGCCACTCTAAATTAAATTCATCAGTGCTTTAATTAAGATCTATATTTAGTTCTTAATTAAAGGGAGGAGAGTGGGGGGGAAAAGATGTTGCACGGGGAGTGATTTTGTGCCGAGATAAATATGTGAAGAAGAAATCGGTTTAGAGGGGGTCTGGGATGCTGAGCTACAGTCATCCCTGCTGGCTGGCTGCCACCAAAGAGATCTAAGGTAACATTCTTCTGCTGCTGTTCGATCCCTGAGAGAACTTGGTTTGCTTTGTCATCAAGGGGTATGAAAACATCCCCGTTCCTTGTTGCCCACAGGGCATCTGCTGATTCAAGCCACGTGTTTGGCGCCACTAGATAGGACAGGGTTTTGTTTGGTTTTTGGTAGCCAGCCTTTGAAACGCTTCCCCAGAATTCAAATTACAACATCAAAATAGCCATGGAGAAGCAACGTCTTTTACCCCCCCTTCTGCGCTTTGGAAGATAATTTAAAGACAAGCAGGGAAGGAAATGCAAGTGAATTACAGAGCTGCACTGAGAATGCAGAGGAGCCTCACTTTAACTCTCTCCTGCACTTCAAGATAATTTAAGCGCAAAACGAAAATCTGGTCAATGAGCCATGTTAAAGAAACTGTGGCATGCTGCATACCCATCCCTGCCAGTGTCCTAGGCTCATGGGGTAGGATCCAGGCTGGAAAGAAGCTGGCAGACTATGAGAGGCAGAGTGGATCCTTCAGACAAACTCCTCTGTTTGAGCAGGTTATTAGAGTTTATTAATAATAATGCGAGGTACAGATCCAGGACCCAATTCTGCAGGCTATTCTGTGGAGGCAAAAGCTCTGTTAGCGAATCATCTGTGAACTGGTCCTGACGTTCCACCAACTGTATCTGTCATTTCTAGCAATTCACAGAACTGTTTGTAGGAATGATTTTCAACCAGCTGCTCACGCTGACTGCTCACTCTTTGTGGCTGGTCATCTGAGGCCTTGTCTTCACTGCATGCTAACCTTGTGCTCAACCCTGCTTTTTCCCTTAATGCAGGACACATTCAAATATCATCCCACAGCAGTGTCTCTGTTCCCTAACTAGATGAGTTAAACACTGTTCATAAATCGTGAATGCAAAGTACATACAGTACCTATATTGTGACAGTTATTGGTGTGGCTATTAAATTTCCTGGACTCAAAACCATTTTCACAACCAGCTCAGGTTTCTCCAAATCCTTGTGAGTAATGAATGCCACCATCCCATGAATTGCAGCAAATGGAACATGACACTTTTTTACTAGCAAAAATATTTACTAAGTGAGCTTTTACCCTTTGCTCAGCATTCTGAATTCTTACCATTTACATAGCAAAGCTGGGAAACCGGCAACGTACCATGGTGCAGAGGCCAGGGGACTATGATCCTCATCAGCCAGACAACAGTTTTTCTTTTCCTGCATTGGTGATTGGATGGAATGGTGTGATGGGTGCTTTAGAAAAACGCAGACTAACCGACGGTGGGAGTAGGCACCGACTTTCGTGTCTAAGATTCGGTATGAATTGTGCACCAGGGTGGGAGATAAGGGGAGCTGTGTAGTGGGCTGCGGGGTTCAGCAACTATGCCAGGGCATGTCCTATCTCAGAAGAAAGCAGGGAACCAGATCTCAAATTGTTGTTTTTTCGTGTGTATTCACTTGGCCTTTTGCAAGCCTGTGTCCTTCATTCTCTGCTAACTGTTCTGGGATCTGGGAACAGTTTCTTTTCATTGCTGAAAGTTTTAAGATCCCCTGGTTTTAAACTCCACACTCCTGCCTGAGTAAACAATAAATAAGTGCAAATGTGTGCATGAGATAAAACATTTTGGGGCAAAGCAAATCAAACTCCTCTCAAGACCCCTCCTCTTGGACAAAACATCCCCACCGGAACCAGTGGGATTATCCTCTCCTGTAGCCAAGGTGGGGAAAAGAAGTAAGAAACTTTATCTATGTCCTCCAGGATCCTTGCTAGAGAGATTCAGCTTAAGTCATAAACACTCTATGGTGATGGGGGCTATAGAAACCTCAGAGCCAGACATTACAGGAACATCCCTGATTCGAGAGACAGGGCACAGGGTGTGAAGGTCCAAAGAAGAAAGTTAACTTAGCAACAACTGGAATATCAAAGCGGTGCAGCCTGCTACTTTCTTCTTTTGCCTCCCTTGCACCCGATTAATCAGCGGCTACAGCACGCGGCTTTGATCCCAGAAATCAAACCCCCAGTCTGATGGGTGACTTGATGTTATGCTAATCCGAGTTGATTGAGCTGAGATAATTACACTTCATCCAGGTTTCCTGGGAGTTTTGAATAAATATTGATGCACATCTGTCCCCTGCTCAGGTGAAGGGGGTTGCTCTTCACTGGCAACAGTTTCGATGGAAGGCTCGGCTTGCTGATTGCTGGGAACAGCTTGCCTTTGGTACCAATGTCCTGATGCTACAGACGGGAGCAGGACGCGGTGTGTGCACACGGCGTGCGGAGCAGTAGGGGAGGCTGGGCCAGGAGCCGGTGCAGACAGTGGGAAAAGAGCACCCAAGACTTATCCTTGGGGCTCATTGTCCTTGCAGAGTGGTCAGCACCCAGAGGTTTAGCTGGAACCTGCCCCTCAGTGCTTGGCCAAGGTGGGACCCATCAGCTGAGCCTCCTTCCATGCTGATGGTGAGACCTGCGCCAAGGTGCCATTTGCTGAAGGCATCGCTCAAACATGTGGCCATTAGTCACCCACAGTCATGTCCATCACAGACAGCGTGTGCGGGCTGAGCACTTAGCTCGGGGAGGGCAATGGAACAACTCCTCCACTTTCCTTTGGGAGGGGTGCGTCCAAGGAAGAGACCCCGCCACGCCCCAAAAGTCACACCCTGCCGCTGCCACCTTCCTTCCCAAAGCTTTCCTCCTGGCCTCAGCATGGGAGCGGGGAATCCCAGGAGGGGAAAGATGTGCTGTGAGGTGTTTCCTGCCTCCAGCCTCTCGGAGTATGGGCCCCTGTGATGCAGACCCCACCAGACCCAGAGCACACAAATTTGTTCACACATATTTAGTAGCAGATTCACCCCACCTGAACAGGCCAGCTGCTCCCCATCAGAGAGGGATCCCCGTGTTTTTCTCTATCTACGGAACATCTTTAGCCACCCGAGCACCTCACAAACTTTAAAGCATTTATCTTCACTGCACCCTGTAAGCGTAGGGCAATGTTGTTTTCCCAGTTGGGAACAGACACACAGAGACACACAGAGACTCTGTGGTTGAGCAGGGAATTGAACTTGGGTCTCTTGCATCCTCACCTCAGGCCCTCGCTATGGGCCCATCCTTCCTGCCCCAAGGAATGTTAGTGCTGTTGCTTGTTATGCATTTAGCAGCACCACTGCCCTGGCACTACGGAGCACATGGGCTAATTCAACCTGACAACACGTCTGACACACGCTGGCGCCTGAGTCAGGGTGCAAGCTCTGGGGAGGCCGAGGAGGATCAGGACCAAAAGGCTTTGTGGAAGAAGCACCTCTTGGGAAGGATCTGAAGGAGGAGAATCGTCACCTTGGCTCCCAAGGCAAGTGAGCCAGCCCGAAACCTAAGGGGCAGCATGGAAGAAGGTGCAAACGCCGCGGGGGAGAAGGGTGGAACATGGGCACTTAGGGGAAAACAACTGAGTTTCCGTGAGACTTTCTGCACTTCCCCAAGTGCCATCTCCTTCCCTGCTTTCTAGGCATGGCACAATTCTCCCCTGCAGCCACAGGGCTGAGGCCTTACACCACAAAACACAACGACGCAGCCTCCTAAGCTCTTACGTCGACAACCTCCCCGAGTACTCGGGAACCTTAAACGCGTCACTGCACTGAAATCAGTCTGTGTACTCACATCATGTACAAGGCGCTCCTCTCCAATAACACCTGCATTCAAACAGCTTCCCCCCGTGGCTGCTGTTACTCTGAGCTCCAGCAAAACAGAAGCAAATCGCCTGGCGTTAAGAGCATTTCCTAGCTGAGCTGAAGGGATGCTCTCAAGGAACTGGAGTCTAAAAGGTAGGTATCTGTGAAGAGAACAGGGGGGAGGCTGCTGGGGAGCGGGAGGTGCGGGATATTTCACAAATCAAACTGGGAATGAATACCGAAGCTTCCGTCATTGTTTATTGAAGTCACAGAGCCAGATCCTCAGCTGGTAGCGCAGTGGATTTTGATTTACACCTGCTGAGGACATGGCTGGCTTGTTATTTAAATATTCCCTGCCGAGTTTGCAGTTTGGCTCCTACCACATTGTAGTGGGGTGACAGGAAAGAAAAGGTAGCTCAGTGTTTCAGTCTGTCCAGCGTTAACAGCCGGCAGGGTGCTGTTACCAGGGGGAACAAGGGAACAGTTTCAATAACATTTAAAGCTTGACAGTGTCCTCTGACAGCCCGTTAGCAGGGCATGGAAGGATGGGTCAGAGATTGGATGCAACAATCCTTCCCTGCACTCCTAGGCCAAGGCAGCTCTTTCAAAGGACAAAGGACCTTCCTTAGCTAATGATCCAGCCAGCAGACCAAATTCAGTGACGAACTCCGGTCTCGTGCCACCAGAGGCAGGTTTCGCGTACACTGCAGCAGCCCTAGATGTTCACAGGCGGATCCCTTGGGAGATTTTTGTCCCATGGCAAGGCAGGTGACACCACAGCAAACGCTGAGCGAGGAGGGTCGGGCTCAGCCGGATCGGGACGGGTTATGGGTATAAAATGAAAAGCCTGCTCAGGCTGCTCCCGCCCTCTCCACCGAGCCCTTGGTTGCTGTCTGAGCGAATGTATTCCATCTCCAGAGCCCAGCTGGAGTATAGCCCCCTTCCCCCTCATGCTGCCTGCCCGGGCATGTGAATCCCTATGAAAATGAGGCAGATCCATCAATGTGACGCGCTCTCCTCGGGTGGGACGGGGATGCATGGCAGCCCTATAAATCATACCCTCTCTCCTCCCTCACCCTGGGGGGCTCCAGAAAATGGAGTGCCCCCCCCCAGCTCCACACACACCTTCAACACCATCCGACATGAAGGTGAGGACAAGGGCCGGCCAGGCCAGGCCACATCACGGGGAGCTGCTGGCAACTCAGGCTGCCCACCCTGAAGAGCTGCCTGGAGCCGCAGCTGGCGGATGAGCTGAGTGTTAGAGACAGGGAGAGGCACCAGCTCCTTAGGTTGCAGATTCCTGGGGGCAGGGACTGTCTTTTTGTCCTGTGTCTGTTCCGCACCTAGCGCCAGGGGGTCCTGGGCCATGACGGGGCATCTTGGCACTCCCACCATACAATGCATAACATAGTAACATGCTTTGAGTAACATGTAACACAGAAACATGCTTTGAGTAACATGTAACATGGCCTGTGAACACCCTGCTTTGAGCCTCAGCACATGGGGCTGGCCAGCGGGTGCATGGGGACTGCCCCGGTGACTTCAGCATGGCCGCCAAGTGGCAAAAACCTTGTGTGTTCCTTGCCCCCATATAAACTCCAACACTCATGGCCATTGCCTGCCCCCCGTGGGAAGCACAGGACATACCTCCGCAGTGGGTGTCAGGCAGACTGGACTGGGAAGATGGGCAGCTCCCCTCATGCACAGGGATTGGGTTAAAAGCCCTGGACTCAGCAGATCTCACCCTTCCTTCTCTGCCTTTCCAAACCACTCTGGCTCTACAGCTGACTCGGGCTGATGGGGTTTGGGCTATAAACTCACAGTGCAGACTTTACGCTTGGGAAGAGCCCAGCCTTGGAGACCCTGCAGAGGGGGAGGCTCTCAGAACCCAGTCCCAGCCCGAACCTGAATATCTGCACTGCGGTTTTATAGCCATAGTCATGCCAAGGGCCTTTTATTTTTGGCGGTGTAGAGATGGCTACTTTTGCCTATGAGGGTATGTCTGTGAACTGGCTCCAGGGCAGACTGTGCTAACAATACTTGTCCGTGATTTGGGGCAGGGCCCATCTTTTTGTTTGGTTTGTGCAACTCCTAGCTCCCTGGGATCCTGGTCGCTAACTAGAGCTCCTCGGGGCTACCACAATACAGATAATAAATCATCATCATCGTCGAGGGCTTCTCACCCACAGAGCCCAGTGAACTTTACAGCAGAGGCGATGCGCGGCGATCACACTTTAGACACGAGGAAACTGAAGCACAGAGCGAGTCACCCACCCAACGTCACACGCCAGTCAATGGGAGAGCTGGGACCACAGGTCTCCCAACTAGCCCTGGGACCCTAGTGCCCCCGGAGCTCTATCTCAGAGAGCTGTGGGCTCCTTCCTGCGCACGGCTGGCGAGGCTGTACAGAACGGGGCAGAGGCAGCAGTTAGGAGCCCAGCAATAAGAGGCCATCTTAACTAATGCAGAAATTAAAGTACCATGAGAAAACAGGCTAATCAAATTATACATTCCTAAGAACCATTTATAAGCCGTGTGCATTCTTTAATCTTAATTAGAAATCTTAGCAGCTCCTGCCGACTCTGTAATCAACGTTTAAACATGGCTGACCCCCACCGCGCTAACCTTGAGAGTCTGGCGCAGGTATTTGATGAGGGAGTTAGGGAAAGTGTCTGCTTTGCGGAGTTCATTGTAGCCAAGGAAGCCTGGGGGTATAGAGCCTTAGATCAGAGAACCTGCTACAGGGTAATGATGAGTATTATGTCTGCGCTCTAATTAAACAGCATTTGCTGACAATTCCACAAGCCCGTAATAATCTCTCTCATTTGGCTCAATAACATTTGTATTTGTAAATAAACATTATTTCCTTACACTTCCCCTGAGGGGAGGTGTTGGGAGAAAGGAGGCGAGATGCAGATGCTCAGATATCGCTCTGCTCTGGAGAAGGGGTGGGGGCCCATGCACAGCAGTTTGGGAGGCTCCTGAATGATGGGGGGGTAGGGAGAGGCTACCCTCTCTCTCACCCGCCCACATTAACCCAACCTGCAAAGAACAAAATCTCCTGCCCTTGAAAACCCCAGGGACCTCCAACAAGGCTACCAGATTGTGTAGGCAGGTATGTTCAGCGTACAAGCCAACCTCTGAGAGTTACCCCATCACTGCAGGGTTTCTTGCACTTTCTTCTCAAGCAGCTGGCGCTGGACAAGATACGGGATCCACTGGACCTCTGGTCTGACCCAAACCACAAGCTGGCAGCTTGGTCCTTACAACTATGTGCTGGGAATGGCACTGCCAGGCCAGTCCTGCCCATGGGTGTATCGGGATCCCTAGAAAGGCAGCAGGTAGGGTCAATAGTGCAGTGAGTTGATTCTTTAGTCCGAGTGGTGACATCGCTTGACTCCAGGCACTAGAGAAAGTTCGTCCTTTGGATAGATTATTTCCTTATTGGGAGAAAACAAATGCAGATGCAACAAAAAAGAACCTGTGCTTATTGGGAAATCAATAGCAAGTCAGGAGCTCCCTGGTAAGTATGACATGCTGTATACAGGCCTTCTGTAAACACAATCATCTTCTAAGTTATTAATGGGCAATGTTCACTGGCTCTTCATTAGTGCTGAATATAAACAGAAAATCGTTTACTTACTGTAGATTCCAGCTTGAGCTAAGCAAATTTAGACAGGGATAGTCAAACATGGAGTTTGTTGTTTGGTTAATTGCAATCACAGTGTAAAGTTTAGACACAGCAAACTTGACTGCAGACAGCGGATGCGTAGACATGGCTGGAGTCAGGCATAGGCTCATGGAATCCCGCAGCTGTGTTTGCAATGCGAACTACACACCGCTGCAAAGATGGGTTGTGAGGACTCAATAGTGTGATGGTGCATTTGGCCCCTTTGGGGCATTCATCTGGCGGGCATGGATGTTTAAGCTTTTTTACTGAGCCAGTCAAAAAATGGGAAAATTATCTCAATAAATAACAACAGCAGCAGCAGCATTGTGATGGCGCCTTCGAACGCTAGCCATGGACCAAGAGCCCATTGTGTTAGGTGCTGTACAAACACAGAACAAAACCACAGTCCCTGCTCCAGAGTTTCAAACTGACCCATTTTCCACTTTTCATAAATTTTTCCACTTTGTCTTGTACAGAAAACTCAGCTTTTGGGAAACGAAAACATACAATAATTTGAAAAATGATCTGGATCTAAACCCTGCTATAAAATGGAGTGGAAAGTGTTTGCAAAAGATTTTAAATGTCAACGTTGACAAGTTTTAGCAAACAGTTTTTTATTTTTGAAAAACACTTCCGAGATAAAAAAAAATTCAGCAACTAATATTTGTACCTTTCCTGTGGGAGCACAAAACTCCTCAAAAGGAAAAGCTAATGAAGAAACCGAAGGCGGGTGCCAGTCACATGGGAGCCCCGAGGCAGTGTGGCCTTTTGGCCAGAGCACCAATTCTATTTCAGGCTCTGCCACTGGCCCGCTGTCTGACCTTGGGCAAGTCACTTTCCATGTCCATGCCTCAGTTTCTCCAGCTGTACAATGGGGATGATACTGAGATCCTTTTGCAAAGAGCATTGCGGTCTAGGGATCACAAGTACTAGAGCAAAGTATAAGTATGCCAAATAGCTTGGATGACCAGTCTGGGTGCTTCACGGCAGCCTCTAGGACTGTATCCAGTGCCTGCTGGAGTCAATGAGGTATTGTGTGCATCAAGAAAATTCACCAGCCCAGGCATGATAGCTGCTATAATTGACAATGATGAAGAAACCGAATGTTACTTAAATCTACCCACGCCACCCTGCCATACCCATGTATACTCGTTCTGGTGACTGGAAACGTTGCAAGGCTCATCTCTATGCCAGCATCCGGGAGGTCCCACACATCCCCTTCTCGTGTATGTTAAATATTCCTGGCCGGGATGGGTGCATTGTATGCACTAGGGCCAAGCACAAACCAACGGAGTCTAGGTCCTGTCATCTACAATAGGTTTACGCCCTCCCCTTCCTAACTCATCACATGTTTTAGGGGCCGGCCCACTCACCAGCCCCAGGGCAACTCAATGAACATGCGCAAGCTGGGTCCAGAACAAGGAAACAGGAGGGGGCCCAAGGGGCCAGAGAGATTTCAGAGCTCTGCAAAGTCACAACACCACGTCTGTTATTAACATAGCCAATCAATATTTAAATATGTTGAATATTTATACACGGCTCTCCATTAGACAATAAAACAATGCCTTAGCTTTGGTCAATGGCCACCATTTCACCCCAAGAGGCAATATTTTCCTAATATACCTAATTTCTAGTCAATATACTTACAGTCTCTCTGGTGTAGAAAGGCCTCGAAGCAAGGATTTTCATTGGATACTCATTTCAGAGCGGTAGTGGTGTTAGTCTGTATCTGCAAAAAGAACAAGGAGTACTTGTGGCACCTTAGAGACTAACAAATGTATTTGGGCATAAGCTTTTGTGGGCTAAAACCCACTTCATTAGATACTCAGGTACCTCCAGTGCTGCAAACAATGCCTTGTAAATGCAGGGGGGGGGGGGCGTTATTCCCTCCAGGATTTCACTCTGCCAGTCCCTCCCTGCTGAGAGCTCTAGATTTCACAGTCCTCCCTGCATGGATTATGTCTATGTAATAGGCATAGTTTATTATAAATGTCAATAAATACAGATATCTACTGTATATCGCGTACACATGGAGAGAGCAATTTTCTGTTTTTCTGCTTTAACAACAGATGTGGGGGGAATGTTAATATCGGGGGATATTTGAACTGGAGGCAGGATAAGGTCCATTGGCCATAAGGAACCAAGAAATGTCACTGCCTGATAGGAATAATTTTAATGTGAAATGCCACCTTCTAATGATTGGTCCTTTAAACCTCCGCCACAAAAGACGGTAGAATTTTTCCCAGAGGGCAATTTCTGTTCAAACAGCTTCAATGAGCTGGTCCTTGAAGTCTCCCCTCCTCATTTCACAGACTCTTTAATTCAATTGATCAGAGGGGAGGGGGGAAGAAGTTGTTTTAGTTAATGCCAGTAGCCGAGTCTGACCTCTGATCGAGCATTTTGCATAGGGAAAGGCATTTAACTGATTCTGGGGTAAGGATTTGAAGAATCCTTGTTGTACACGAGACGTCCCTCCATCGTCAATGCAACAGGGAAGAGAGAGCAAGCCTGGGAGAACTAGCTGTCCTCTTGAGCCACACAAAGCCAATGAAACTCCGAAATACTGGAGGGCTCCCTCTTAAGTCCTGAGGTACTTAGCACACAAGTTAGGAAAGTCTCTAGCTCAGCAGCAGAATTATATGCTCCCTCTACCACATGAATGCTGAAGCCTTGATTGGTTTCTGAATTTTTAAAATTTCTTTGAAGGCTGGGAGTAAACAAAGCAGTTGTAATAAACAAGAGACCCACCATACCAGGCATTATTGATGTAATCGGCAGTTATTTAATAACCTCTTAGTGGTTTTAAGCACTACAGTTAACAAACCTTCCCTCTCAGGAAAAAACTACAGGCCTTTGTATCCTGGGTACTGCAATGCATAATTGCTAATAAGCAATACAGACAGAATTTTACAATAATTAAAGTTACCAGCTGAGGACTCCTACACGCCTGGCTTTAATGATCTTAGCTGTTCTGCACAGTGCATTAAAAATTAAAGGGGTGATGACTGCATGTGCTGAGGCCCAAACTGCAACCCCAGTCTGTCGTTACGTGGTTAGCTGCAGGACTGGTCCCTTGAACAATGAGCATTTCCTTTTGGCAAACCATATTTATGGTAACCCCAAGTGAGAGGTAGCCCATCTCTTTAACCCATGGAATCCCATAAACAGCTAGGTAGACCACCCTAGTCTAGTACCCTCCTCCATTACCTGGCTCTGGATATTTTCCATATCCATCGGTATCAGTTTTCAAGATACACGTGTTAAAAGATCCTCCCATATATCCTGCATCCCCCTCTGCTCTTTGCTTGGTGGTGGGTGGTTTTGTCACTCCCTAGTTGCCTTTTTATTTGTAGCATCTATTTCACTTGTATTAGGTGCCTTGTAAACAGCAGCACCCCACTCTTCTAGAGCAGCTGCAATCTGTTCTATTGACTAATTTAGCCACGTACTTCCACAAAACACCCCACCCCCAATAACTAGGAAAAGGGCATCCCCCACTGTGGAAACGCAGTCATCTTTGGGACAGGACATAGACATTGTTTTACACAGCACAGCAACTCTACACATCGCTCTAGGACAGAAAGTGAAGAAGAATTCTGTAAGCCGTTGAAACTGCGGGGGGAAATTAGGGTGTTACAGGATATATCTACCTGAATTGTAACTTGGTCTGGATGTTGGGAAAGATGACATGGAGTCTTTGGACAAAAGGGTCCTATCCAAAAAAACCTCAGTAACCCCAACCTCTATGCTGAGGTACTGTGCTTTACTGATCCTTATTCATTCAGTGATGTCACTCATTTAGGACAGTGACATCACAACACACTTCCGGTCCCACTACCACTGATAAGCCAGTTGGTCCTGTTTCATTTTCCATGGCACAATTTTTCCATCTATCTCAAGCGTTTGCCAGATCCAACAACATCTCTATGCAGCAAAGGCTCCGCTGCTGCCCAATCACCCATCTTGAGTTGAACATCCAGAGCAGAACTGAGCTACAGGCAAGTGGGCACATTTAAAGTTCCCTCTGGTTTCAGAGATTTAACCTAGACTTAAACCAGGGACCACAACCACAACAAGCAGTAACTTCTTAGATGTGCTTACTGTATGTATATTTTTTAACCAGGGAGGGAGGAGGGAGCCATTCTTCAAACTAAGAAGGCGAAAGGAGGAGCAATTTGTTAGCATCTTTGCTTCTAGTCATGATAAAAATAAATAAATAAGAGAGAGAGAGAAATCCCTGTGAACATGAGTAATGGGCCAGGAATGAGCAGCCTGAGATAAAACTGAATAATAACATGTCAAAAACTACACGATGTGGGTTTTTATTCCCTGGCGGAGTTTCCATCGCGCTAATCCATCACTGTAGAAGATGCAAGATTACGGCTTTCAGAAAAAACTCCGGGAGATAAATGTGAGTAAATTAGGGTTTATTATATTATTTGGGATGATATAATTTCAAACATCCCCTTATTAAATTACTTACACTCTCTGGCAGCACAGCTCCAGGTGCCAGCCCCTCTCCGCTATAATCTCCACCCCCCCTTAGATATTTATAGAGGTTTGTGGTTATTTAGCTGGGGGTGGGGAGAGGTGGTTGTTAGTTATCTCTGCCGTCTCATCCCAGTTCTGCTGCCTCAGCTGGTATCCATTGCTGCATTGGAAGCGGGTGGTCCTAGCCCATTAAAATGGAGCAATGTCTGACCTGCTGGGCTGACCACTGAGATGTCGCAGACAGTCGAGGATGAGAGAGCCACAGGGGCCCTCCATCTGGAGAGGGTGGGTGATGAGAGACCCCAAACAGCGCGCTGAGAGCAAGGAACTGGAGCTGGCAACCGGAACAGGGGAGAGACCTGAAAATTAAACACCCTTTAAAGAAACACACACACACGTCCATTAGCATTACCCAACACAGGCACACCAGACGTAGCACTAGACCATCCACAGCCTTCCAGCAAGCCGGCATCCGAGCGGTAGCAGCCTCCCCACCCAGGCACTGGGCTGGCATGGCTGTGCTGGGGCTTGTGAAAGGATGTCAGGGCTTGAAGGGCTCTTCCTCTTCCATTCCGGGAAATCTGGGAGGTGCCGGAGACGAGCCCATGCCAATCATACCGACAGACTGCCCAAGGAGCAAGCGGAGCAGCTTCTGCAGGGAGCATCTCATGGCCAGTGCAAGCCATGGACAGAGGAGCCTGCTTGGTGGTGCTAAGGCCAGCAAAGAACCCGAGTCAGGCAGGAGCAAACTGCCAGGTTTAATGGTCACCCAGCCCGCAAATGCTCCACGGAAACAAATTGCCATTTCCATCCCCCGGACAAACGCCAGCTACCTCCCAGGGCAGCATGCCAAGGGCCAGTCAGTGCCATTGGGGAGAGTGGGGACCAGTCCCCATCCCCTGGGACTTCTCACCCACCCATTAGTTTCACACTGGGACAACCAAACCAGCATCAGGAAGTTGTAACTTAGGCAATAAATGTGGGTTGGCCTGGTTATTGGCATGTGCAGGGTATGAATATATTGGTTTAGCTCAACTGAGGGGCTGGAAGCAAATGAACGGCTCACAGCAGCCACCTCTCCACCAATGCCTGCCACCTGAGCAGTGCACCCAGAGAGACCAGGAGGGGAACAGAGGTGCAGCTACTCTGCAGCTGTGACAAAGGGTGGCAGGGGCTCTTCAATCTCTCTCCCCGCCGGAGGGCTGCTCAGTCGGTCGTGCTTTCTCTCTAGCTGTGGGCGGTGCCGCTACAACCATCAAGGAAAGGTGGATGTTGCATTGCAAGCCCCTAGGAGTAACGTGTGACCCCAGGTACATGGTGCGCCGGGGCTAGGAGAGCTGCCCGCATTACTTTGACCCATTCCCGAGGATAACACCAGGCCCGTCTGCTGAGCCCGTGGCATCACTGGTGGTCCGTGCTGCCGAAGGGAGCTGCATATTGGCCGCTGGTCAAGAGTTGCTCGACGGTTGGTGGTTACGCCACTTAGTGGCGCTGCCAGCTGAGGGCTGGATGGGGGCACATAGTCCTGATCACCCCGTGTCCTTCCCCTATTCCCCTTGCTGCTGTACCACATGCCCATCCCGCCTCTGCGTGCCCTCCTCTGGGTGCCAGGTGACCCCATGTCTGCAGCAGCAGCAGCCCTTTGTCCTGCATGGGCAAGTGTGGTGCAGTGCACAGGCCTGTTTACGTGGGAGCCAGGGGGGACGAGGCTAAGGGCCTCCTCTTTGGGGCTCAGCATGAGACGCCCAGTTTCCTGAGAGGTGTTTAATGCCCTCTTCTCCCAGTGGCTTCCAAGGGGCTGATCCCACAGAGAAGGGCCTTATAACTCTCCCTCTCTCTCCGCCTCCCTCTCTTTTCTGAAATCCCAGCCTTACCCATCAGGCAGCAATCAAATTATCTCTGTGGATCTGAAAGGACAGACGTGCATAGAGCCAAATGCCGTGATTTTCCCCCCCTCTTTGATAAATTCTTTTCCTGATTTGCCGTCATTCAATTAGATGGATTAGATTGTAGCTGAAGTGCTTTACAAGGGGAAGGGAGGGGGCAGATCCTGAGAACAGAGCCCTGACGAGCTGAGTTACAAAAAGCCTCTCTCTTCGGGCTGAAAATGGAAAGCCCTGGCCGTGTTGTGATCTGCATGGAGCTCACTATGGGAGGAAGAGCCCAAAGAGCTGAGTTACAAAAAGCCTCTCTCTTCAGGCTGAAAATGGAAAGCCCTGGCCGTGTTGTGATCTGCATGGAGCTCACTATGGGAGGAAGAGCCCAAAGAGCTGAGGTCTTCCAGAGCTGGGAGCAGGGCTAAGGATTCTGAGCTCCTAGACAGGGGAGGAATAACCTGTTGTGTTCCCTCCGCCCAGGTCTCTAGTCCCTGGTGCTGTTCACAGAGTGAGTACATCACAATCCCACAACATGTACATTCCTTGCATGAAAAAATGTGGTGCCCCCCTCGTTCTAGGTCTTTGCCACACACTGGGTTCCACATTTTGGGCCTCAGCAGGCTAAGAGGTGGTGGGCTCAGGCGTAGCCATCCTTTGTGTAGACAGGCCTCGCTTAAATGGTGCCACATGCAATCAGAACTGTGGTCTCTGTCCTCTGGGCTGATGATCCATCTCCTTGCAGAATCAGAAAGGCCTGAGGCAGGAGGAGGAGCAGCATCCGAGTATCCTGCCAGCATCTCAGGGGGTTAGATTGTGCATGGGGTGACAGCAAAGGAACCAGCCAACCTTGCCACCCTGGCTTAACGCACTGTGCAAACGAGCCTGTGTCCTTCTGCCTTCCCTGCCGCAGTTTATACAAGGTGTCGGGCACTTTTCTGTAAATTGCAGCAAAATTACAGTCCCATCAATAATGAAAGGCTTGTCCTGAGGGGACGCTGGCAGGAAGCAGCCATCCTGCTGAAAGACAAATGTACCCTGTATTTAAATCAAGCGGCACAGATGCTCACTGGTGTATGGCCTTTCTATTAGCGAGAAAGCAAAGCCGCGCGGATAGGTCAGCGCTGTCAGAAAAAATGAAAAGAGACTAAGTCCAAGACAAGCAAAGCAGGTAGGGAAAGGTGAACTTTGTGGTGGCGGGGAACAGAGGCTGCTGACAGAAATTTAGTGTGCTTAATGAGCAGTCAGGCTCTTCCATGTCAGACCTGACATCTCTGTTTTCAAAAGCAAGCAGCACCTGTCTGTCTGCGCCACCCATGCATCTCAGCATCCCCACCCCAAGGGAAAGGAGCCAGGGAGGTGGCTGGTGTGGCTGCCAAATGAACCTTGGCCAATGGTTTAGCCAGGCGGAAGGCCCAAGAGGACGGGTGGTCCAGGGGCTGGAGCATTACTCTGCTCCACCAGACACCCCTATGGCAATCTTGGCAAGTCACTTACTGTCTCTGATGCCACTCCCCACCTGTCCTGTGGGGATAACAGCACTTCCCAACCTGAGGATAAACACATTGGATTGTGAGATGATGATGCGGACAGTCACCGAGAGACATGGGGACTCATAAGACCTTACTGCCAGCTCCATATCCAGGTTTCCCTGCCTGTCTGCTTCTTCCTCTGCGTTTTCTTCCATGCTGTCCCTCTCCGTTGGGGGAAGCTCCCACCTGGCCATCCTGCACATCTCCCCTGAGCGCTTCCCTGCAAGATGCTGCCCTCATGGCTCAGCAGACCGTGAATGCCACTTCCTCCATCTTGTCAGACGCTTAGACCTGAAACTCACTGAAAACCACGCCGGAGGGGTACCCAGAATCAGTGGCCACTTCCAAAACTGCAGATTTTTCCTTTGCCTTTGGTTTCTGAGCCTTTAGGCCGCACCAGGGTCCCATCTTCCAGCTTTTCTCCACAACCAAGTGGGCTAGAACCCTTTTATTTTTAAAACAAAGGCTGAGGTTCCCACAAAGCACAATTCGGGAGCTGAGACTTTAGGAAAAGGATCAGTTAGCATGAGACTTACAATAAAATCACATGTGTTGGCACCAGTGAAATCTGGCCCTCACCTAGAACACATCCTCAAATGGGTTAGACGACGGGGTCTGTCACTAGCGTTAAGCTAAGTTGACAGCGTTCGAGCACTTGACCATGACTTGCCCCAGGTCATTGTGACACAGGGACCTCCTGGCAAAGGGTCCCCTGTTCTTTGTAAACAGCTCTCACCTCAGGCCTGACGCAGACATTACACCCAACACATCTTGCAGGGCATTTATCCATCAGGGATATCAAGTGAGGGGTCTGCAGAAAGCTCACAACTTGTCAAGACTCAGCATCATTGTGAACTGTAGGTCCAGGTAATATTTAAGGAACAAAGTAAGAATATCGAAAGTCTGCTTTATGGACTTGGAGTAGAAATTAATCACCAAGTGGCAATGGGCCTCAGGGCTGTCCATCCGAGCAAGAGGGAGAGATCACTCCTCCCTAATCAGAAGGTAAGGTAATGAAAGGTTCAACTGACCAGCCTTGCTCCCTCCCAGAACTAGCAATGAAAAACCATCAGGGGCACCAGCGAACAATCGAAACCTCCTGGAGGTGAAAAAGGAACATTCCACCTGACAGAGCTTCGCCCTGGCTGTGAACAGACACCAAAGGCTGGTTTCATTGTAGGAAAAGACCCTCTGCTTCCATTTACTGAGGACAGGCCCGGGCAGATGGGGGATGCACGAGGGTTTGAATCCCGGTTCTTGAGAAACCAGGCAGCTCTGCTATAGCCGGAACCTGGGGAGAGTGGGGGGAAACCCACTATATTAGATGGGACAGGTTGGTAACTATTGAGAAATGTAGACCCAGGTTTGTGTGTTCTGATTTTGTTTAGTGTTGTAACCAGTTGTTTCCACCACTCTCCCTTGTTTCTAACTGCAAGTGCTCACAAGTATGCTGCGGTTTACAGGAGTGGTAGTTCTAGGCAAAACTGGTAAACTGAGTTGCACTGCACCTTTGGGAGCAGAGGATCTGGGATTTCTGCGAGTAGCCAGTGTCAGGGGCTGGACATCACAGGGGAATGATTCAAAGGGACTCGGGTATTGGGGTGCACCTGTTGTTAACCGGCAAGGTGAAGGAAGGGCCTGCATGGCCAGAGGAGAGTGCTTGGGTCGTGGTGTCAGGGAGCTGACCCCCAGTTAAGCACAAGCACGTTTTCCTCTCTCTGGAGGCAGGGGGAACAAGGCGATTCGCCATCCTGAGCACCCTGCAAACCTCACCCTGGGAATAAGTGGTGCAGCTTGGAGTTGAGCACAGAAGTCCCAGCACGGTGCCTTAAGCACATGACCAGGCTTCCTCTCTAACCCCATTTTCTCCTGCTTAGCCCTGGAAGTTACTGTCGCTGCTCATATACTTGGATGGCAAACACTGGCTGTGTAGAGGAGGCCGATGCCTTTATGCCGTGTGAGGGCTTTAAAAGTAAGGAGCAAATTGCATAATGCTCTCATTACACCATTACCGTTATTTCCCCAGAAATGCTGCCGGAGTCCCTCACTGAGCAAGGCTTTCCCTTGACCCCTCTGTCTCTTTCTGCAGAGTTAATGATGACCGAGCGTGCCCAGTCTGTACATTCAACCAAACTAATTATAAGACATTTATTAGTAGATCAGAAAAGAGACTCTTAAAATGGCCCCTTGCTTAGCCCTCTTTGTCCTGCTACCTGAGAGTCGTGAGTCAGACAGGCTGAGAGAATGACACATACATTCTTTTATTGTTCACAGTAAAGCTGAGCCAAAGGGGCCTGGGGCAGGGAGAGATCTGGATTCTATTTTGCCCAGCTAAATTCCAACTGTGAGAACCTTTATTGCTTGTGATAAGGTACGAAGCTGAAAGAGTCCAGTCTAATGCTTGGGCACTTGGCTGGGCTGAGCGAAGCCCGCAGTCAGGGGAAAGAAAAAAATCTCACCTTAGCTAGTGAATGGAGTCAATTTGATCTGCAAGTCACACCAAGACTTTTTTTTTTTAAACACAGTCCTTTTCCTCCTCGTAATCACAGTTTTAAAATGTCAAATAGAGACATGGCCCTGATGGAGAGTGGAAAAGGAGACTCAAACCAGCAAGGTGAAAACACACCTGTGGATTGGCTGGAATGGGAGTTGACTCCCCACTGAGACAGGATGGAGTAAAAGGCCGTCTCCTGGAGGAACGCCATCAGTCCAGCAGCATCAGCAATCCTGAGTGAAGCACTCAGACACATCCCTGGTCGAACAATGCAATTGGCACTTAAACAACCGTAACCCCTGCTGCATCTCATGGGCCACCCTGCGCCTGGGCCATCCAGCAGCAATCAGAGCGGCTTAGGAGGCCGCACACATCACTTCCCATCTGAATTTCTGCTCCCACCCTCTGTCTGGCTTGTCTATTTAGAAGCTCTTTGGGGCAAGGACTCTCTCTCACTATGTGTGTGCACCACACCTGACACCTGGAGACACCAGTCTTGGTGGGAGCGGGTGTGCACTGCTGTAACACAACTACTCAACACCAGCTGGAGGTGCACAAACAGGAGCAGTGTGAGAGGCTGAGGAATCACACCAGATTCATTCCTTTAGCAAAGTCACATTTTCCCATAACCTCACTCTCAGGATTTCTGAGGGCAATAATTTTACAGCAGGGGGCACGTGGTTCACCCCATCTGATCAGACCATTGAACCCCCAGGTGCAGTATCCTGTCTTTAGCAACAGCCAGTCACTGTTGCTTCTGAGGAAGGTGGGGGAACCCCAGCAGTACATCTGTCCAGCTGTGCATTGCCTCTGGGGAGTGAGGGCACATTCGGTCAGCTGATACCTGAAGCATGGGACTAGTTCACGGTCTCTTTAGCCAGCAAAACTGAAGAGAGTCCTACTGGGTGTAATATTAGCCAGCTGTCTAATCCAGTTCCAGCCTTTGACACAATGTGTTATGTGTGGCATGGCCACTGGGCAGCATGGGTTGGAGATACATTTGCACCCATAATGAGGGCAGTTGAAATGCACAGCTACCAAATCTGTTAGTAACAATTCTCCCTTCTGACCCCACCTTTCCCCACCTACCTTCACCACCCTAGGGAGCAACCTAAGCAAGTAGTTGGGTTTGTGTCTCAAGTCGGTTCCATCAGAGCTGTTATTGTCCACTAATAACTGCTGAAATAACATTCTGCATTTTCATTAGCACCTTTGGACACAAGGATCTCAAAACTCCTTGCAAGCATTAATGAACTGAGCCTCATAAATACCTATTTTACAAAAGGGGAAACTGAGGCACAGAAATGCGACGACTAGCCCAAAGTGACACAAGAAGCCTGTGGCAGAGCCAGGGAGAGGAGTCAGATCTCCTATATTCCTGCGCTTTAACCACAGACCACCTAGCTATTCCATGCAGATGGGAAACTAAGGTGCAGAGGGGTGATGCACAGGTACCAAGGTTACAAAGCAAGTCAGTAGCAGAGTGGGAAATAAAACCTAGGAGTCCTGACTCCCAGTCCCTACCCCAGCTGCTAGCCACACTCCCTCCTAGAGCCAGGAAAAGAACCCAGGAGTCCTGACTCCCAAGTCCCCGCTCTGCCTACTAGACCACACTCCTCTTCTCTTCCTCCCAGCTGGCCCTGCCAGCAGGACCAGGGTCCCCAGGCGACCACAGAATCATCATCTTTGCTTGTCAGCATCCTTAGCGAAGGCACAGAAACGTCACTGCAGTACCCAAGACAGCCTCCCCTCTTGTTAGCTCTCCAGAGCACTTCCATTGCCAGCTAACTAGAACAGAGCTGACAGAGGAGGATTACCCGCTCCCAGGAAGCCGGAGTGATTGTGTTTACTCCGAAACCTGGGCCTATTTAGTTGTCGGTGTGCATCATTAATCTTCTTCTACAATCCCTTCCCCATCTGCTCCCACTTTTTAATGAACTGCCACTTGCCACACTCAATAAAATCAACGCTTTGCAAGGATCGCAACAACACGCACGAGAGAGGGAAGGAGCGGAGGAAGGGAGGAGACGATGATGAAGATATGCTCTTTGGTTTAGGAAGACGCTGTCTTATCTACACAGGCAAATGAATTACAACATCCCTCTGTGAGACACTTTGGACTGCCTTGCCCCCAAGCAAGTTACTAATAACCACATCAGGCCGAGGCGTACGCAAATCTTACAATGCAAAATGTCAGCCGAAGTTTGATCCAAGCTATACTGTTTTACACAATTATTTTCAGCGCATGAATACTGCAGGCGGCACCAAGAATGTAGTTTTCCAGCTTGCTGGCAGCTCTGGGGATTCAGCCGATATCAGGCTATTACCGTCTGATTACTTTACTTGGCAGTCAACCCATTTGGAGCTGGCAAATAAACAATAGAGAGAAGAGTGTGATGGGGAGCTTAGCTTTCAAATTACACATTTCAATCATTTGTCACACCAAAGATACAAGGAGGGTTTAATATAAAACTCCAGACTGAAGAGGTGAGGGGTGGGGGAGGGACGAAAGTTGTTTTATTTAAGTGGAGAATGCTTAGTTTAAGTAAAGTGGGGTTTTGAAAAGTTATAGAGCTCTTAAATTTATTCAGTCTTGTGATTTATGATGGGGGGTTTTCTATCACTGGTCACAACTGGCACATATGCAGCCCTGTCCCACTCAGGCTCTCCGGTGCTTTGTGAATATCATTTACTTCAGTTTCTCAAGAGGTGGTTAAACTGGGTAAACTGAGGCACGGAGCAGTTGACTTGCCTAAGATGGCACAGGAAATCAGTGGCAAAGTCAGGAACAGAACTCAGGAGACCTGACACCCAGTCACTTGAGCTAAGCATCAGAAAGCATGCCTCTCTCGGTTCTAAAAGAAAAGGACTGACCCTTTCCTTGTGCACTTGTAAGGAAAACTGCCCTAAAATCCTGCCACGGAATTTACCTTCGGAAGGTTGATTTTATCCACCTGCTAAAGCCAAAAGAGTCCCCGGTGAAGCATGAATCTGTCTGAAGTTGGACAGTAATCAGCATCATTTTGACTCCCACCCATTCATTTTTCTAGCCACCAATACTTCAGTCTACTGGCTCATATTTGAAACACCTGTGACACCTGCTGGAAGGAGCTGGAGTTTCCCAGCCTGGAGCAGGAGAGAGGCCTACGCCAAACACTTCACCTTTGTGGGGGACCAAAGCAAAAACGGGGCGGTTCGAATTTAAATCCCAGGATAAATATAAACATAGAGGATGTGTGTCATTCAACACTTGAGAATGGTGTAATCCCCCATTAGCTCAGGCTGGCTCTTTGTCCCCATCTAGTGGCTGCGGCACATGGCAAGGTTTATGAGTCTGATATAGCCATCAAACCAACGGGCCTGGTTATTCATTTCAAGCTCTAACAGCTCGTGCTTTTAGATACGGAGGTCCCAGCCTGGGGCGTGATACTGATCAAACAATGCCATGCAGCCCAGCGCCAGCGTGCGACCCCCTCAGGTTGCTGTTGTGAGCAGCAGCTCTATCGGAGCGAATTTGTTGTCCATAATTCTTTATGGGTTTAGGTTTTTTCCTTTTTACTTGTCAATTCTCTAGTCTGATCAAAGATTTCATGTCTCCTCCTCTCCGGAGCAGTGTGTTGCTCTACAATACAAACCTCTCTTCCTCCTGCTATCTGTAGCATTTTGACTTGAGTGATTGGCAGCCCAGCAGCCTTCATGTATGTCTCACATCTCCGCAAAACGAAGGTTTTAAAATCACGGTGCACGACCTACCTGACTCTTGCAAGCAGGTTTTATTAATGCTCCCTAAAACAATGTCTTTCTTCACATAAAGGTGTCATGCACAGGAACTTGACTGAAAGGCGCCCAAGGAGGAAGATTGAGGATACTGACAAGCACCTTGGAATGTCTTAGTTCTTCTAATTTTTAATATTTTTTTTCAATTTAGTTTGCAACTTTTGTGCTCAATGGTAGAGCCAGATTAAATGCAGGCAAGTTCTGGGCAAGCTTCTCACATACAGCTCTGCTAATGCATCTAAACCCAACCTCCCAGAGCAAAGGCTTATCTGGTCCTGTTGTCACCCGCACAGCTGCATGAATTTCATGACAAAGGGGATCATGAGATCGTCTAGTCTGACCTGCTGTATGGGCTTACACTGCAGCAAGGGAGGTCTAGGTCGGACATTAGGAAAAACTTCTTAACTGTCAGGGTGGTTAAGCACTGGGATAAATTGCCTAGGGAGGTTGTGGAATCTCCATCACTGGGGATTTTTAAGAGCAGGTTGGACAAACACCTGTCAGGGACGGTCAGTCTTGACTTGAAGACATCAGGAACTGGAGACTCCACTGCTTCTCTTGGGAATTTGTTCCAATAGTTAATTTCCTCACTTAATTACTAAGGTCTGCTAATGTACTTCAGTGCCCTTGCTGTCCTGGTTCTGGGCATACATGGCTCTGTCAATGCTCCTCCGTCCTGGCTTGCAGCCCTCCACCCTGGCTATCCTGGTCCTGGGCTCCCCACACAGCCTTGTTAATGCTCACATTCTCCCACACCCAGGAACATATACACAGGTGTGCAGCTACAGGACACACACAGGCTACTGGCACATATGAACACACATCTGTATTATTCTTAGCGTGGCCACGGCTCTCCGTAGCTTTCCATGTGCTCTCCCCTGCCGGGGGCCCTGCTCGCTCGCTCGCTCTCTGCCAGGCCAGCACACCACCTGCAATGATATCTATGCAAAGGAAGATTTTATGTGCTTCAATTTGTTTTCCCTCTGAACTCTATTGTTTTCTAGTCTGGAGGAGACAGATGGAGGGTTTCTTTTACTGTATGCTTGACTTCTCACCTGGAGATCTTCTCTGCCTCCTCTCCCAGCACCTTTCTGTGGGCTGTATGCAGTAAAGACAGCTCAACAAGGAATTGCAGGGAGACTTGTTAGCACTCAGTGTCCTACTCTGCCACTGCTGCTTGCCTGGAGTCTGCTCTTCCACACAGCTCTGTAGATCAACGTCGCTTAGTCCCATCTTGTACCAACATATATTAGCCATCTATTGGTCCAACTCTATTGCAAAAGTATAGGCAAAGTCTCGGCCACTTGGAAACTTTAAATCAAGGTTGGGCAGCTTTCTAATAAACCTGCTGTCGACCACAAGTTGTTGAACTCTGTGCAGGAATTGCTGGGTGAGGTCCTATTTCATGTCATAGGTTAAAAAAATATACTGAACAGATGACTGAAAACTCCCCTTAAACACCTCTGCATTCCATTCATTCTGAACGGGTTGTTTATTTCATTTGGTATCTTTGGGATTAGGAAGTCTGGACAGGTCTGTGTAGCAAGAGCTATTAAAAGAAGCGGGATGAGCTAGTTCAGCAGTATTTAACACCTGTGTATTGTGTTCAGCTTGTCACGGAGACTGGGTAGGGTGAGACAGAGAAGTTTAATGGGGGGGGTGCACATGCACCTCTTCCTCCTCCCCAAGAAAAGAGGGGAGGGTTGACAATTTAAAAACATAGGCACTGGTTATGTTTGTTGGAGCTTTGGGTCAAAGGAAACAAAATGTGGCTGGGAGGCGATTTGATAGGAAGAGAAGCCGTGAAATTAGCAAAGACTAGAGAGAGCTGTGACTTGCCCAGGCAGATCAAGTGCAGAGCAGCTGCGATGGGCCCCCTGCTAAACCTGACGCATGTCTGGGTATACAACTCCTGTTGCTGCTCTCATTGGGGCTGCTAAGGGCTGTGTCCATTTGGATGCATGCAGAGGAGGTGCGAGGAGGGGTGGGCCACCTGTCTGAGCATCACGCAGAGAAGTGCTGCGCCTTTAAGGTCAGTTGGTGATTCTCAAGCAGTCATTGTTCTTACATTATTCATGATCAAACTATTTGGTGTTAGAGTGAATCTAATGTATAAATCTATATGAGCCCCAGAGTTATTTAGTATTAATTAAATACGGCCGTTATAGAACAGATTGCTTTGTGTTTTTTACTCTGCAATTAGCAGATGAAACCTGTCTTTCACAGCTGCAGTTTCATTCTCAAGCAAAGAGTTCCGTTGACATGGGGCTGGAGGGAAGAGAAGGCAGCTCGGGCTGACGGGCTACAAGCACCTTCAGACCTGAGAGTTAGGAACATTCTGGCTTTGGTTGTCTGGAGGCTGACCTGGTTTGACAGAGCCTCTAGGATGGCCTGGCTTGAGATGCCCAGAATAGGCCCAGTTCGGGAGTGGCCCAGGGGGCAAACACAGTGGCCAGGGACAGTAGGTGGATCTCATTCTAAAAGGAGGTACTTGCTCACTGCAGAGTAACTTATAATTTGCAATAGCTTGGCAAGCATTTACCATAAGTAAAAGGGAACTTTTACAACCAGAAACTCAGTCCTGGGGAACAGGAATTGCCAAATTTCACCAAAACACTGGCAGAGTTTGGAAAGCAAGAGTAGGCCTTGCAAAATGTCATGAAAGCTAGCTAAGTCTGGCCCTGTAAACACGTCCTTCCCCAGCGACTCTAGGCCAAAAAATATTTCGGTTTCTCCAAAATTCCAAATCCTTAAGTCTTGTAGTAGGTGGTGGACCATTGATACCAGGTCTGGTATCCTGCCTTCCCCAGCGGCCTGAGCATGGCACTTCAGTGGAAGGAGAACACACCTCTCTGAGATACCTGACTGGTTTGCAATGTAGTTTTTTGGCTGTCTAGCCATTAACTTACCATGCTCCTACCCCAGGTTGTGGGAATCCTTAGCAAGTAATTAAAAGTGCAATCCAACAAAGACACCAACAGAAATAGCAAACCGGCTCTCCCCACTCCCCTTAATGCTGCCAAATTCATGGGCTTTGCTTGCACACGCCCTAAAGGCCAACAGACTGGTGCTGTTGTAGAGCAGCGAATTCCAAAGCGGAGGAGACAGCCTTGCCTGCAGCTCCCTGTCTTAACAGACGCCAGCTTGAGACCTCTGTTGAGCTCAAGCCCAGCAGTATGGCCTGGGGAAAGAGGCAGTCCCGCCGGACTATGGCTATCGGTCAAACACCATTTCTAAACTGCAGCAGCATGTGGCGAACGCAGATCCCAGCGCGAGGCTGAATATGGAGATGTGGAGGGAGCCCTGCACACAGCACAGCCTATACCAGGCCTGCACAACTTGTAAAGCAGTGAGGGCCACATTACTCCAAAGAAAAAAGCCGAGGGCCGGATGCAAGGAAAGTTGTTGAGCAAAAAAAACAACAAAAAACTTGGCCTATACCATCGATGTGTCCCAGTGCAAGATGGGGGAGAGCCAGTGACCCAGCAGAGTAGGTGTTTGGGGTGGAGGGATCCAGACCCACCTCTGCTCCCAGCACATGCTGCCTTCATCACCCACTTAGAAACCACAGGGAACGCCTGAGCCTCTGGACTCGACAGCCACTCCCCCGTCACATCCCTCTCTCGGAGAGCATGAAAGGAAAGCCTCTGTTCCAATAGCGACAAAGCCGTCGCTCAGAGGAGGCCGCCTGAGGATCAAAGCCCCACCAGGACTGCTGCAGCGGGCACCTCCCTTGTGTGGCTGCTGAGCCACGGGAAGCAAAGCCCAGGGGATGGGTGGGTCAGTGCCTGTCACACACTGGCCTGCCACGGTCGTTCAAGGAGGGACCTCTGATCACCGGACAGGTTAGCCAGGCCCGGGGCAGTCTCAGGCCAGAAAACAGCATGTTCCTTCTTCCACAGGCTGGCGTTTCCCTGAGCAGCGTGCGGGTGTGCCTGCCCGCTGGAGACGGCCAGCCGGATTCAGAACATAGCCCTGGTAGAGTGAAGACTGGCGCAGCCTGGACAGCAGCCTGCCCTGCTGCTCCACCATCCCTGAATGCCAGCTCAGGGCTGGCAGGTGAATGGTGAGGCTTGATTGATTTATAATCAGTCAGGCGTCCCTGTGCTAGCAGCCGTGCACTGTCAGCCACATGCCAGTAGCACAGCTTGGCAGTGCCAAACAGACCCGTGTGAGAAATAAAGGTCACGGACGAAGGGAAAGTTCCCCAGAGCAGTGACAACAAACACGCTGGATGTACCTGGTTAGGGGAGGAGGAAGGGAGCACAGGGTCATTTGGAGATACAGGATTGGGAGCAGCCCCCCGGCGGACAGTCTGCTCAGGATGTGGTGCAAAGACCATGATCCAGGCCAGATGTAACATGAAACAGCCCCAACTGTGAACCCTGGGGCTCGACGTCTGCTCGGGGCTCTGCTGACGCCAGCCATGCTCTCCGCAACGGGAATGTAGCCGTACCGCAGTGCCTGATTGTCAGGGCTCCGTCGTGCTAGGCATTCTACAGACATCTGTGAAGATGGATATGCTCCCTGCTCCAGAGAGCTGCTGCACTTTGGTGCTAGTCCTCGTATAGTACTCATCATGGCCTGGGTGGTGTTGTCCAATCATTAGCCTAGTTAGTTTAAATGGAAAGCTCATTCCCAGCCCTGAGACCCCATCTCCAGGTGTAGGGTGACCAGATGTCCCGATTTTATAGGGACAGTCCCAGTTTTGGGGGCTTTTCTTATATAGGTGTCTATTACCCCCCACCCCGTCTTGATTTTTCACACTTGCTGTATGGTCACCCTATCCAGGTGGCTTGTCTCTTGCATTGATCACCACTTATTACTGTAAACTTAAAGGAAAGTATTTTGCAACTGGATCTTGAAGGGGGCTCAGCTTTCTCCTTAAGTGTGTTAAGCTTGCTCTGTTTAGTTATTCAGGGTCCCAGCCCGGCTGTCCACATGTCAGAGGAGAGAGAAGAACAGAAATCACTCAAAGTTCACAACCCATCAGTCTGGCTTTCACACATACAAGCAAAAATGGCAAAGCAGTAGGGGGAAAATCCATTTCTTTCATGATGATCTTTCCCAGGAACTCATCCTGTTGATTTGCAGTCGGGGAAAGGAAAGTGTGTTCTTCTGAGATAGGGAGAATCAGATCTGTATAAACTCTTCTTTACTCTAAATTATCTATTTCAAAAGAGCTTTAAGAGAGAGAGAGAGAGAGAGAAATCTTTCCTTTAAATCCATGTGGTCTCTGGATGCACCCCATTGGGAAGTAGCAATTTCGTCTCTCTCTTGTGCTGGTGGGAGGGGGAACTAGCCAAGAGGACACCTCATGGCCCCCTCCTCATTGTCTGCTTTAAAAACACAGACCCTCCCTTGCTGTGGCTCTAGAAATAAGTCATCCATCAATGGCTGACATGCACTTTAGTGCTGGTGAATGGTCCCATCCCAAGATCAGGTGCAGCTCAGCAAGATTCCCCCATGCTGCCACCTGCCCATGTGCCCCAGCCTCGACGGGCCAGGATAGAAACCTGCTCAGTCTCTGCCATATTTGCCCTGCAAGCTGAGACTTCCCATCAGGAAGTAAAATGTACCGTGGGTGGCTAGAAACTGAATCGAGCACGTCAGTCCTCTCACACAGGCCCACTGACCAGCTGTGATCAGTCAGTTCCGTCAGCCAAGGTGAGAGACTCCATATCCCACCCTCAGTCACAGCCCCACCCCACAAGCTCTCCATGAAGCACGTTTACATGTTACCCGGCAAGCCCAAGAATGCCCCTCCTGCCCTTTGAGGCTGTAGCCAGTCTCTGAAGAGCGGGAGGGATGCTGGACACAGGTAAGAGAAGCGACATTCGGCAAATTCCCACAGCAGGAGGACATTCAGGACACGCTGACTCTGGGGGACAAGCCAGGGGGAATGTTTGGAGCATGAGGTCCTGGAAGAAAGCTATCCCTGGGAAGCAGCAAGGAAGGGTGAGGTCAGGACTCTCAAAGGCAGGGAGGAGCACTGGGAATTAAGCTGAGTGACCAGGACCTTGCTAATCACGTCAGATCAGTTCCTTGAACTTCGCTTTATGGACTTTCCAAAAATCATCTGTCTTCCCCCTCCCCTCACCCCTGCTGTCCAAGTCTCTGGCTGGGCACTTTTGGCTCGGTCTGCTGGAAAGTTGGCTAAAGAAACCAGTCTGTGAAAGCCCCAGCAATCAGCCGCTTAAAATGCAGCCTGGCCTGATGGCTTGAGTCAGTCACTTGTCACTTAGGCACTTACACACAGAACTGTTAAAACCAACAACTGTTATTATACTTAATAACCAGTTTCCAGCTCATCAACTCATTGGATTCTGACAGGTGTAGTTAGTGTCAGCTCGCATGGCCTAACAAGTTAGAGAAAACGGAGCAACGAATGGAAGGAGGTGAGATGCCAGCATGTTATTCCAAGCACACGCCCGTCCATCCACTGGGAAGACTCACAAGGGCAGCCTGACTCTGCCAACTTCTGCAGCATGAGCACTAATCACCATGGTAACCTAATATCCCTGCATACCTGGGTGAGGAGAATGAGATATCGGAGCTGGACCAAAACCACTGAGCAAATCAACCCATGCAGAGCATCCCAATACATCCCAAGCCCCCACAGCCCCAGGAGGTGCTATCTGGCACCTCAGCCTTCACCAAGGATGCATCTGGCCAAGCCGTTCTCAGCTGGAGACCTGGGATCAAATCCTGACTCAGGTGGCAAGTGAGGAGGAACTGGGCTGGTCTTTTGCTCATATATTGCTACCTTGCAGTCTGGAATAGCTGGATTGATTGACAGCGTCTGCTTGGGAAGAGCCCTGGTGACCCAGCTGCGGAACACGGTGCATTGGCCGAGCTGGAAATGCTGCACATTGGGATTATACGGCACTGGCCGAGCTGTGTGTGAAAGGATCCCAGGACTGGAATAGTGAGGGGCCTGCGTGTTGGGGCTGAGGGGCATTGGCAGAGCTGTGTATCTGGGGGGCGAGGCAGGACTGGGAATACAAACCAGTGCTCTAATGCAGGACTGACGCATGTTGCATTGGGGTTGGAGGAGCTTGCATGACACCTGCCTGTGCTATACCTGGTTCTAGTCAGTACCTGGGCTCCAAGTCTAAAGGAAACTCCGCTGACCATTTGCCCTGAAGCCACCAGTGCTGTCTGGCTCTCGCGTGCATGAGTGAAGACACATCAATATTTTAATTTATTAAATAAAGAAAAAAGTGAAAAAGCTCAGGGGCTGGGCAGCGACGGATGATAAACAGCCCCTCTCCCATCTGGAGATGCCCTTGAAGGGGTGGAAGAGGGATCATTTATTTCCCAAGGGACAAGTGGAGTTTGTGGGGTTGATTCTTTGACTCCATCTGCTCCTGTAACTTCCACAGAGCTGACCCATGCCCAAACCTATCTTAAATATCTGGCCATATGTACTTGTTTCCTTGTAATATCCTGGTTTTAGAGAGCGGCATGGCCTGAGCACAGGGCTGGGAACCAGGAATCCCTGAGTTCTAACCCGTGCTCTGACAATGACTTCTCCTGCCCTTGAGTAACTTCACATCTCTGACGAACAGGGAGGATAATACTTTATCTTCCTTGCAGGGGCTGCGGGTTGACAATTAGTTTGCACAAAGCTATGGAAGGAATATTCAGGAAAAGGAGACATTTTCCAAAAGCCACTAAGCCCCATTTTTAAAAGCAACCCAGACAGTCAGGAGTCAGAGTCCCACAGACTTTAAATTGAACTCAGGCTAAAGTCAGTTGGGTGCTGTTGAAGATATGACCCCATCCCTCCCATCTGTCCGATCTAGGTAGGGCACCCATCACTTCTAAGGGCCAGCTGCTGCCACCGGGAATAAAGGATTCCAGGGGTGGGTGGTTCTTTTAATTATTCTATTACTTTTCAATCCGTTCAGTGCAAACACATGCAAAACAGAAGCAAACATTTCTTCAAGTGCAAGAGATTAATAGTTGATGACTCTGCACTGTGCTCCAGTCACGGTCCAGGCCCCTGAGTAACATGCCAGCCAAGCAGATGAGGCCAGCGCATAGACAATAGCCCCTAAAGCAGGCTGCATTGTGAACTACTGGAGTGCAGAAGGAAGATACTGTTCTTCCCAGCCCTGCCTCAGCTGCCTGGCCTGCGATCAGGGCTCACTGCTTTGAAAGCCGCCTTTCAAACTCACCTTGCAGCATGCTGAGTCAGTGCAGTACTGCCATCTTTTGACCACACAATAAATTTGAGAGGCTGAGAAGACGATTGTCACAGCCCCAGCCCGTCTTAGTTGGACTTGCAGCCCTAATGACTGGGTCCAAATTCCCTGCTGCAAATGCTCCTCAGCCTGTTGTATTAATAAACATAATGGACTGACGGGTTTGGGGTTTTAAACCAGAAGACACTTAAACTCCAAGGTGCTGGTTGCCTTGGATTTGCCACCTGAATGCCCGTGTAACTCCAGGAAGTGGTGTGATCAACGGCAGCCACAGCCCCCCTCTCTGTAGCCATACAGCGTCCGAGCTGGGCAGACTCTCCAGGGCAGCTGCACACAGAGGAATAGCAACTGCGGGGTGAGCGCCGGTGAGGGGCTGTTTGGGGATTAGCGGTAGAGGTGCTTGGTGAAGGGCTGCGAAACCATCAGAGAGAATCCCTGCGAGGACCCCGGAGCAGCCATGAGCTCTGCGCAGACAGACCCCTGCACGCCAGGGACCCCATCAAACTGCAGGGTGCTTGGTTAGGAGTCAGGCCTACTGCAATAAGACACCATTGCTCACAGGGGAGAGTGGCTGCCGTCACCCAGCACCATGAACGGGACATCACAGTTAAGTTCGCCATTTAAACAAACAAACGCTATCCAAAAATGAATAGTGTGAGCTACAAACATCTGCCCATGGTCCCCACTCAGCGCCCTTTTAGAGAGAAGCCAGGCTCCTCGATACACGTTGTTTTATGGTCACTTTTCAGGCTGTAACCACAACTGAACGGCCCCAGGGAAGAGACTGGTGTATTTATCTCTCTACACCCTCATGGGGTCTCAGAGCCTGGGCTCCAGCCCGAGCCCAGTTCTATCTAAACTGCAATCCCAGTCAGCCAGCCCAGGCCAGCCACGAGGGTTTCATTGTGGTGTGGACACAGCCTTTGTGCCTCCATGCCCCATCTGTCACATCAGGATAATGGCACTGCCCTACCGCACAGGGGGCTGTGAAGATGCTACTCAGTTCAGAGAAACAGACCACCAAAGACCGATACCATCTGTAAGCAGAGCGGCCAAGGAGTGAATGGGCCACACAGAGAGAACACCTCTCAAGCCTAGACATTTTAGACAGTACCTTGAAAATATAAAGTGTCACCTAAGTGCCAAGTACTGCTACTAAGTGCAAAAGAAAAGAAAATTGCCAGCTGGGGACAGACAGATGAAGTCAGGTGGCCCAGTGCTGGATGTTACAAAGGTGTTGGTGAAACCCCACTAGTGCATAGGGTAGCAAAGAGGGACATAGGCAGGAGTAAGGGCAGGGAGGCTTGTGCTGCCTCTGCTTTACAGATAAGCAGAGGCCTTCGAGCTCATGCAGAAGATACGCGGTGCTGCCAGATCTCACAATTGTATCCGCGCCTTGCAAGATTGGGGGGTTTTAGTCAAGCCCCTGCTCCTTGGAGTCATGTAATTATGTAAAAATCTCAGCTTCCATTGGAGAAAAAGTGATTTTGTTCTAGTCTGATGGTTGTGGGGAGACGTTTGAAGATGGGACCTGAGTGCACCCCCGAGATTCAGAAATCAAAAGTCAAATGAGAACCTCACTTTTATAAGCGACAAAGGGTCGCATGATTTCTAAGCCACTCTCAAGACTTTGGAGGGCCTGACTCGATTTTGGAATATCTGGGATTGGTGATACTGAATCGGATGCCTCTTACCAGCACTAAACTTCACTCTAAAGACAAAAGACCAAAAGGCTTTTCATGGAGTGGGGTCTAGGCACAGCCTCGCTCAGTAGGACAGAAACTGGATCCCTGTACCCACCTGGAATGGCATCTGGGGTCTGTCACGTTTTAGAGATTCCCAGGGCTAGCTCCAGTCTGTCTTGGGTTGTCCTGCCTGCATTCACCACTTTGCCCAGTAAAATTTAACTGTGAGATGGGATCCAGAGTTCACGTAACATAGAAGAGTCCTCACCCCGATTCCCACTCTTTTTATCCCGGTTGCTTTGCCAATATTCCCACAGGGCGCTGGTGCAATGTACCTGGATCCCAGAAACAGACAGATTTCTCATTTCCACTTCACTAGCACACATGCTTTGGCATCAGTAGGTTGATAATTAATATGTATTATCAGTATGACAAGAGCATGCAGGGGCTGCAGTCAGGACCCACCCACCTTGCTCGGTGCTGTGTGGACAGTATTCTGTGCTACCCGTAGCAGAGACGAGACCTGCTGGGTGCCAATGGGCAGCATGAGCCATTTCTAGAGAGTCTCTTGCCACATACCTAAAAACAGGTATCCCGGTCACACAGGTGATACCAGACGGGCCGGCTAGGGCTACATACACACCTCTCTTCACGTATCCTTCCCCTTGTTTGCTACCCAGGTGAGGTCAATCCCAGGTGAGGTCAATTCCCGGTGGGCATTGTCTCCGCACGGAGGAAGATCGTTGCTCAAACAAAATTATTCTGATAAAGTGAAAATCTCCCAATTGTCACAAAAGTCTCCTGCAGGGGCCACGTCATGCAAATGCCAAAAGCTGCTCTCAGCCCTTCAACACTGGACTGTCCATCCAAGTCTGACCCACCCGTAGGCATTTGAGGAAGTTCTAACTCTCTAGATATATACATGGTATGTGAGCTTCTCAAACATACCCTGACACCACACCTCGACACTGGGGTATGGCATCACCATTGTACAAATGGGGAACTGAGGCCCAGGGAAATTAAGTGACTTGCCCAAGAACACAGTCTTTGGTGGAGTCAGGAATTTAATCTGGGTCTCTGGAATCCCAGACCAGTGCCTTAGTCATGAAGTCTCCTCTAGCTATTAGATGTTCCTCATTGAGGATTGGCTGTGGATGTCCAGAGGCTTTCTGGGCCATTCCATCATGCCCCAGGCAGGCATCAGTTTTTGTAAATCACAGAAGGTAAAGATGGAAGAGACTGATTAAATCATCCCTTCCTTTCAGCCAGCTGGAATAGACGGTCTCCAAACAGAGGATGCATCAGGTTTTAAAACAGATACTAGCCTGGATTTTAGCCAGAAAGATCAGAAATAAACAAGAATCCAAATGCAGAATAAGAGGTGGTTAGGGGGAATGTGAGCTGGGAACACAGGAATGGTTAGGAAACTAGTTTGTGTAACCTTGGAGACAGTGAGAAAATGAGCCCAAAGTAGAAGGAGGGGGGCATGCCGCAGAAGGAACAGACATGGCAGCGAGGAACAGCACCAGAGACAATGCGGAAAATTAACTGAGGTACAGCATAGACCAGAATCCCCTTTTCTGAAAAGGGGAGTAAATAAGGGGAAAGGAGAGCTGAACAGAGAGCGCTCTGAAATGGAACCTAAAGAGGTTTTAAAGGGCCAAAAAATGATTCTGCAGAGCACCAATTTAGTAAAGAGAGAAGAGAAGGGTTAGGGAGATGAGATAGGGGAAGAAAAAAGAACCAAGTGAGGAGAATAAAGAGAGAGAACAAGAGAAAAGACATTGATGCAGGAGAGAAGAAAAAAAGATCAGATATGAAATACAAGAGAGCGAGGATAAAAGCAGTAAAGAGGCTGTATTGGCACTCCAGCTGCCATGACACAGGGAAAATTGTCTGTCTTGTTAAGCACTATATCTATATTGATAAATCTTAAATATTATCTCAGATGATTTCTCCAGAACAAGCAATTTCTACTATTGCTTCAGAAGTTGGGGTTATTTTTCCTCTTTATAGCTTCACATCTATCCCATCCCGCTCACTTTTTTATTCCTTCTGCTTTGCACAAATCTCTTTGTATTTCCTTTCAGCCTTTTCTACCTGCCGTTTGTCTTTTGGATTCCTGTAAGATTTGGACTCACGTTGGGTTTTTATTGTATCTGAACCTGTTCATTCCAGCATGTAGACACCACATTGACGCCTGCGAAAGAAAGATTCCAACCCCTGATAGAAGGTGCTTCAATTCAAAGCCACTTCCCATCCACACGTTCCTTTCACATCCACCCAGCAAAGAAGGGGGAGAGGCTGTGATCTCACTTGGAAGTAAGGAGGAGGGTTTAGAGCTCTGAAGCCATTAATAGGCATCACCCTAAAGTTCGTGTTTCCCCACAATTGGTCACATGGGTTGTTTGAACCTCAGAGAGCTTTCACCTTTCAATGGGACAGCAGCTGGACAAATATTTCACCTACTGGAAATCTAGGGTGACCAGATGTACCAATATTTGGGGGTATGTCTTATATAGGCACCTGTTACCCCCGAACCCGTTGTCCCAATTTTTCACACTTATTGTCTGGTCACCTTATGGCAGTGGTTCTCAAACTTTTTTACTGGTGACCCCTTTCACCTAGAAAGCCTCTGAGTGCAACCCCCCCTTATAAATTAAAAACTTTTAATATATTTAACAGCATTATAAATGCTGGCGTCAGAGCGGGGTTGAGGTGGAGGTTGACAGCTCGCGACCCCCCATGTAATAACCTCACGACCCCTTGAGGGGTCCCAACCCCCAGGTTGAGAGCCCCTGCCCTATGGAGATCCTCACAGCAGAAGTATTCTAGATAGCCCCAGTTTTTTGGATCTTGCAACACAAGGGCCAAGCACTGAGTGTGCACTGGAAAGCGAACTTACCCGCTGACTCTAGAACATTTGTCAGGGAGGCGAGACCGGGAAGTGAGGGATATGAAGGGATGGTCTTGTGGTTAAAGCACTGCCCTGGGAACTTCTCTATTTATAGGGCCCGAAGGACCCATTATGATCATCTAGTCTGACTCCTGCACAACATGGGTTTGAGAACCTCACCTAGTAATTTCTGCATCAAGCCCAGAACTTATGTTTGAGCTATACTATACCTATTAAAAATACTTCCAGGCTTGACTTAGATGCCAAGGGATGGAGACTCTGCCAGGTCCCTAGGTCAACTTTTTCAATGGTTAATTTAGCATCACTGTTAAATGTGCACCTTATTCCTCATCTGAATTTTCTAGCTTCAGCTTCCAACCATTGGACCCTGGTCTGCCTTTTCCGGCTACATTGAAGAGCCCTCTACTATCAGAAACCACACACCCCCACCTACGTACTGGAAGACTCTGAAAATCACCGCTTTACCTTCTCTTGGATGAATTCATCCAGTCACTCACTATGACTGTGTCACCATTAGGGAAAAAATGTGTGTTCTTAACTCAAGTTAACTAAATCGAGGTAAAATCCTAGAGAAGATAAAGGAGTGTGTACCTAGCAGGTCAAGTTAAGAGACTACATGGGAGCCATATGCTATAGTATTGTTATGCTATTGCAATAAAAATAATCAATGCTGAGGAAGGAGGAAGCTTGCCCTGTCACTGTCCTGACATCCCGTTCTGGAGGTGTAAGAAATGTTCACAGTAAATGTGCAAAATGAACTGAAATTCAAGTTATTTCACATTTTGTTACAAACTCAACAATAGACCCATTTCTGTGGAAATTCTGCTGAGTTCCCTCCAGTTTTCAAACAAAACCACACTGGGTTCTGAATGAGGACACAATTAGCTCTTTGGAGTGATGATTGCTTTCAAAACAGAGGGCAAGTCAGCGACTGCAAGTTTTTGAGTTTTAAAAAATAACCAATTTCCCTTTTTCAGAAAAAGCAAATAAAGTGAAACAGGGTTTGAGGGAGGTTGAAAAATGGCAGAAATATTTGTGCGAACGCCCACAAACCAAACCTTGCTAGTTTCACACAGCTAGTGTGAACAGAGACTTCTGTTTCATCTGGCACTTTCCACTGGCATCTAGGTCACTTAGGGAAAAGAGACTAAGACATAAGATAAAAACTACCCATGATAGGGGTGTGGAAAAGCCTGGGGTAAGAGCTGTGGCTTGGATTTGCCACTCAGTGAAAATCTGCCAAACCTGCTTGTTCCAACAAGCCTTTCCTAGCTCAGCTGGCACCCTGCACTCGAGGAGGAGTGAGTAAAAAAACAACTGACAGCTCCTCTAAGGACATCAGCACCAAGACATCAATTTAAGGTGTTTATAGCGTGGTTTAGAAGGAAAGTGCAGACATGATTTCAACAACCTATGACAAACAGGCCTCTTTCGTCCCTATAAAATATCTCCTCCATCCTTCTGCAGCTGCTCAAAGAAAAGAGCTTTTCCCTTGCTCAGGAGCCCAGGGCAAAAGACTCTCACTCTGCAGGCCCAGCTATTCAATGCTGGGAGTCCATTATCCTCATGCGGGCCTGCAAGAGGAGAAGGGTTTCCCAGGATCTGTCCCCCCCCGGTAATTCTACAACAGTGAGCACTTTGCCTCCCTCGAGCACTTTTCATTTCAGGATCTCAATGCACTTTGTGAACCCTTGTTAATTAAGCCTCATGCAGAGCATAGATGTTATTACTGCATTTTATACAGAATGAAATTGAGTCAAAGAGGGGAAGCAACTTCCTACAGTCACATGGTGAGTCATGGGAAGCGCCAGGAAATAGAACCCAGGTGTCCTGATGCCCAGTCACTTCTCTTTGCTACACCATGGTTCCATGCGTTGTTAGAAAGATGGCTGGACAGCTCCCTTTAATCGCTACGAGAGCCACGCAAAGCCCTAATGCCTCCTATTTATCCCCACCACACCATGCTTTGCCAGGGACAACTGGGTTAATGTAGGGCACCAAACAACCCACAATTAGCTCCTGATCTTAATTACCCACATTACTGATGAGCTCATCAACTTAATCTAATTAGTCTGCAAAGCTCAATTGCCTGTCCCTTTTTCTTAAATAATGTGCTGTGTAAGCTTGTTATCCCTTTCGATAAAACCTGTTCCCTTGCAGCCATTTGTCAAGAAGGCTAACAAACGGACACCCAGCGCTGGACAGCCACTGCCATGCCTCTGCAGAGCCAGACACACCCAGGAGCATGCTCGCCCCGCCAGCCCCCACCACACGAGCTCCCGGAGACGGCTGTGCGAAGGGCAGGGCACACACATTCCCAGCCCCTTGGGAACAATCACTAGGCTTGTTCTGTAGGCAGTCGACCTGCCTATTAAAGGTACATCCATGCCGTCCATCACTGTGGTCCTTGGGCGCTTCACGGGAGCATGGAGTCCCCAGCCAATTCCAGACACAAGTGGCCCATTCATCGGAGCCAGAATGACGGGGGGTTGTTTATGAAGGAAAAGGCAACTCCAGAGTAACACAGGAGCAGATGAAGTGCAAGGGGGAGCTGGTCCACGACCAGTTCTCCTAGGCACTATGGAAACACAAATGCTACCAAAGGCTTCTCCCTGCACTTTGCTGCACCTAGGGTTCCTTCCCCAGCAGCCTTTTGCCCCAGGCCCTAGCTCTGCCCCAGGGTGCGCCCCTCTTCCCTACATTCCTTAGTATTGTTTGTATCATGGTAGCACTTACAGGTTTCAGCTGAGGCCAAGGTGCCCCACTGGGCTAGGTGCTATACAGACACACAAAGACGGCCCCTGCCCTGAACAGCATCCCATTTAAATAAACCAGACTGGCACAAGTGAGAGGAGAAACCGAGGCAGAGAAGGAGGGGAAGTGACTGGCCCAAGGTCATTCAGCAGGTCAGTGGCAGAGCTGGGAATGGAATCCACATCCCCTGACTCCCAGGTCAGTGCCCTACCCACTAGACCATGCCCCAGGAAGGATTCAAGGTGGGATCTAATGAGGCATGCACACACACGCACAGTCAGCAGGAACTAACCTGAAGAGCACTAACAGGGTGGAATGCTTCCCGCCCCTGGTATATTAACAACTACAGAAAACATCAAAATGTCCGTCTTTGGACCGAGATGTTAGTGCAAGGTGCTGCACAATGCTCCTGACAGAGGGTTCCCAAGGGCTGTCCTCCTCGCTTGCCCCATGTCACGCTATGCAATTCCAAATACGCTATATAAACAGTGCAAGTGTGGCCAAACAAGTGATCAGAATGCTTCGTGCAGAACGCTCTCCTGAGAGCCGTTCGCCGTCCTTGCCCCATGTCTTTTCCTCTCTCTGCTCATTTACATGGTCTGTCTAAATTATGTCCTGAGCCTGCCAACCTCACTCACGTAGGAAATCCCACTACCAAGCTGTAGAGAAGCGACGACTCACCGGCACGGCGCCTCCTGCTGGTCATCCTGGGAATTAGCTCTCCAGCGTACAGAGCGCCCTCTGCAGGCCGGTGTCTCGCCTGCCGCTGGCCCCATGTTCCTCCCGGACCCCAGTGCCCCTTTACTTCGGGGTTCTTCCCCCAGCAGTAACCCACAGTCTGGGTCTCCCCTCCCAGGGGAACCCCCAACCCTCTATCCCCAACTTGCTTCAGTGGCTACTGCCAGGCGTCATCTAGCCCTCGTTCACTGGAACAGACTGCAGTCTGTAATGGCCGCTCATCACTGGCAAGGAGTTAGCCTGGGAATAGGCAAAGGTAGCGGCAGCAGGTCCTGTATCTCTGCAGCCCCAGTATCTCTGTAGGCCTCCAACAAAGCCTACAGCCTGGGGTTTTACCAGCCCTGCTCCAGTTCAGCTACCTTCCTCTCAAGCAGCTAGACCCTTCTCCCTCCAGCGCTGGAGAAAGAGACTCTTCCAGCTCCTGGCCCCCAGCCCTCTTCTCAATCAGGGCCCAGCTGGGCCCTGATTGAGCTGGCCACAGCTGTGGCTGCTTCCTCAATCAGCCTTTCCCAGCCTCAGCTCTCTCCAGAGCTGCTTTTAACCCCTCTTCTCAAGGAGTGGGGCAGCCGCCCCACTACACAAGCAAAGGGACTCCTCACAGGTCAAAGACTGGGCCAGCAAAGAGGCAGCACCTCCATGGCTGTAAATTGTTGTTGCTCTGCTGCTATCAATGGAGCTCTGCCAACTTACACCAGCTGAAGATCGTTGGGGCAGGGACCCCGTGTCATACACGGCTGCCACACAGCACCTCTGGCGCTATATAAATAGCAGGACTGTGTAATGGCAGGATCAATTACTTCTTTCCTTCTGTATTGACATGTGACAAATTTGTTTCTAACGAGACCACTGATGTCCATTAGTGATTTACCGTCTTTGTTTTAGGCTTGACTGCATTCTGCTGCTTTTCCTTCGATAAAAGCAATAATCCCAAATGAAAACTCTTGTGGCTGTTTAAAATGAAAGCCCCAGACAGCACAGGTAGCTCTGTGATCTTTGTTCTGGTCGATCAGTCAGGAACCGCCTGGCACGGCAAGAAAAAAAATCAGGCCCTGTTTAAACCAGTTCCCTTTCTTTCCTGGCATGGTTAAGTTTGAATGCATTCACTATCAAAGCCAAGTCCACAGATTGAAAACCTCTGGAGAGGTGTTTTGAGCCATACAATAACTGAGTGGATCCTTTGAAAAGGGGGCAATGCTATCCAGCTGTGCCTGTTCCAGATGTGTGTTGTGGGGTGATTGCATGTGTGCTGAGGGAGACAAGTCTTTCTTCTCCGCCGAAGAACACTCTTGAGCTCAGCTAGTCTCTGCATACAAAGCCTCCTATTCCACTGGAGAGAGTCATACACACAACTTCAACTATGGAATGGGGGATTGGAACTGGGCCTTTTCTATTTTCCCCTTGCTGTTCCGTGTATTGTTCAGATAACAGCCAGCAGCCTGAATGAGAAGAACAAACTTATAAAAGAGAAATTGGTCCTTGTTATTTCTGCAGCGATTCCATTCTGCTTTTGAAAGTCGCTCGTCCTAACAATCACATGTGCGTAGCACAAGGAATACTAATGAAGTGAAAGTGTCTCACACACACAGCTTTCAATAGACCAAAGGTTGCCCTGCTAGGTAATGAGGCCTCTTTGCAGCGCAGGGCTGGGCTCCACATTCTGACCTGCCTTAGAAAAAGTAGCTTTTTCTTTAAAGTGATCTTTCAAGCCAGCAGACATCATACACATACCAAAACTGGTTCTGTTATTGTAGGTCCTACTATAAACAAAGCTATGCACATGACTATAATAGCGCCCTTCAGGCTACCACACACCAGGTTGCACCTTGACTGAGAGGCAGTGATTTTGCAAAACGTTAAAAAAATTAAACCTCTAAAAATTCTGGTTTCCCCTCTACCGCCATCCTGCTGCCTCCTGCAGCCTGGCTCTTGTCCCCTAAATCAGGTGAAGTGTATTCAGCTGGGTCAGGCCCATGTCCATGCCCCTATAAAATGTGGGATACAAAGAGGGTCAAAAAATCTATTTAGCCCCAGAAGCCACTGACCAGCTGCAGATGAAGAATCCTGGCTGCAAATGCTGCCCCCTCCCACTGGCTTTGCCTTCTGCTTCTGTCTCTATTCATTTTCAGGAACAAACAGAAACAGGCACCTGTGGATCCAGCCGTGTTACCCTGCAGCAGGATCACTGGGTTAAGAAGCTCCCTGAAAAGCAGATGTTGCACGGGTCATTGATTTCCTAGGGGTGAGCATGTGCAAGCTGAACCAGCGCCTCTGGGTGTGAGAGAACTGACCTCCTCCCAACCCTGGGAGACAGAAAATAATTCCGCCATTCCTTGTGGGCTCCCCTTTCGCCAGCACCAATTCAGAACCTGTCTGCTTGCCACGACACCTTCCCCACAATGACGAGCACTCTGAGCGTGAAGGGGCCCTCGGCAGATGTGGTGCATCCCCGTGAGCATTCTCCTGGGATGTGTTAAAGCTTTTACAAGCCCTTATGCCACTACCAGCACCCCAGCCTCCTCACCCCGTGAGACTAGTACCTCTTGAGCATCACCGTCTGGCTGGGAGAGAACCGACCCTTCACAACCTGGTTATTTGGCACAGCAACAGAACTGTGCTGCGAGACATTTCATTAACCGTGAGAGCTCTACGATCAGACCACACAGCCTCACCTCTGACCCCGTCCCAGAACTTCCTGCGCCAGCTAGTTCAGCATTGTCAGATGCATCTTCCCAAAGCTCAGCTCCTGGGTTGTGGCACTGGGTTGGCAGAGGAGGAATCTAGTATTCATTTACTCCTCTTGGCACCCATCACTCCAGGATCTAGGAGGGAGTTTTGGCCATGATACATATTTGACTACAATGCTATTGCAAATCAACGTTCTGTGCACTCGTTCTATTCCCTGAGGGATCCACCCATGGTTCATTATAGGTGCAATAGTGCCCCCAAAAGTGTCCTCAAATACTGCTGCTGCTGCCACCTCTTGACACAGCCTTCAACTTCAGGCACAGCATCTGCGTTTCCAGGAACCCGGCCTCGCTCTCTCTGTGCCGGAATCAATGCAATCCCCTAAAAGCTCGTAAGTCGGAGGTAATTATAACAAGCATCAATTACCCAGCAATGTGGATTTCATGAATTCAATTAATTTGCATAGTGATCGATTCAGGCGGGTCCTCTCCAGGTCTCTGGAGAAAGTTAGGACATTGTTCTGCACATTATTGATTTAACAATGTAAAACCAAACCTCTCTCTCCTCGTATTCAGAGCTGTTCATTCAGCCATATTAACTTTCAGATCATTTATTTTTGTATGTCTTTCAACTCTGTTTGTTGCTATCACACAAATGCAGAGTATTACATTGTAGAGAATAATTGAATCAATACAATCATGGTATTTTGGGTCTCCCAGGCTCTCAGGAGCAAGAGCTGGCAAGAGCCAGCACAGAGACTGGGAGGTGGGGTTTTCTTCACCTTCCCAGTTATTAAAATGCTCGTCTGGCTCCATATTAACTTTCTGCGCTGTGAGTTTGCTATTGTTTCCTCTGCCTCGGAGTGGGAGATGCAGGCACTTGGATGAATATATGCGGAGGTTCCCTAAGTGGCTTTATATCCTCCATTGAGATGCTACTGTGCAACATCCTGCACAGGGCTCTTCAGTGGATTACAAGTCTGTCCCTATGCATCCAGTCCCAGGGGACAGGGGCGCTCTATGGCAGAATCTCATTCAGCCAACTGGCTTGGGCCACCCCAGAAGTGTTCGGATAAATGGGAGTCAATAGAGAGGGAGAGGGGCAGGCAGTTTGTTAGGAAGATGCAGCTACTGGGGGTTTGGACAGCCAATTTCATGTTGTGTTTTCCTCTTCCAAATCCTGCCCCAACACTCAAGGCTGTGTCACCTCACGCATTGCCCCTTTCCCAGTGCAGTAGTAATGCCGTACAATACTCATGACATGCTCCTCCCTTTCTAGCCAGCTCCCAGCCAGACCCCGGACCCTGCGAACTCACTGTGTGTCACCCAAGTCGTGCTGACTATCTAAGCGCTGCTTCCCTCCGAGGGTCTCTCACCGACCAAGCTCTTTGCGGATGTTAATTAACAAAGGCAGGGAAAGCTGAGCAGATGCTGATGAGTTTGACTCTGCTGGGCCAACAGCCACATTCGTTTCGCAGGTGGAGAAAGTGAGGCCCAGGGAGGGTAAGGGACTTGCTCAAGGCCACCCAGAGTGACTCAGTGGCAAAGGCAGAAGTAGAGTCCTAACTCCCACCCCAGACAGTCAGACCCCAGTAAATCCCAAAGGACCCGCCTGCTAATGCCTGTGACTTAGTGCAGTTGTAAGACCAACAGAAGGGATGAGAGGGGAGCCTGGAACAGCCTTGGAGCCAGACCAGACTGTGTGCTGGGGGAAAACAAACATGTAGCTTTCCCCTCCCGATGGCCCAGAGCTTACCTGTGCTACCTCCTGGCTTGCCCAACAACCAGCCAGGGGAAGACCCAGGACTCAGCACCCTTGTCTGTGTAAGGCAGAGTGGCTGTTTCTTGGCCTTTTGGCGAAGACCAATTGCAGTGTTCTACTACGTGGCATGTCCTCAGCCGGAGTGGGTAGGCGCAGGACACTGGCCTGCCCGGGGGACAGACTCGACTCTCTACATGCTTGTCTACACAGGGAAAGTGCCATCAGCAATGGGGAACATGAACATGGGGCCTGTGGATGGCGAGGCTCGGACCAAGGACAGTCCAGAAACCTTTGCTGACTATGCTCTCAGAGGTCCCTTCAATCCCGAACTGCCAAAGTCCCACACAGCATGGCAAGGAAAGAAACGCAGACCCCTGGCACAGCATGGGAGGGAAGAGAGTCCGGCCCTTCCTGCAGGTCAGCACTGCTCAGTAGCTCCCATGCCAGGGCACCCGCAGCAGGCGACAGAGCGTGGGGCCCGATGTTAAGGTTTCCCACATCCCAGCCAACCCCACCTTTCGCGCTCAGGGCTGCTGAGCTGCCAATGGCCACACACAAGTATGTGATTTGGGGAGGAAAAACCTTCTAATGAAAAACCACCCAACAACAAAGACTCCTCCTGCAGATTCAAAAGGGGGTGAAAGGAGAGGCAGTTTTTAAATCTTGTTGCCCCTCCCATCAGGATATTAGGCAGCTAAATAGCAGCGTGGCTGCTGGCTTCAGATAACCGGTTCCCAGTGAGCACCCTAATTGTCCCCGGAATCGCTCTGCCACTGTAGAGAGTAGGTCATTTACTGAGCGGTACACACAACTAAATCAAAATCCATTTTCCAAGGGAAAATTCTATTCTTATCAGAGTTCTGCAAGAGGGCTGCAAGCGGCCCGTGTTAATTGAAGCTTTGGTGTTTCTTAGAGGAGGCCTCTAATCAGCTCAACAAAAGAGCCGAAACATGGCACCTTGTTCGCCCCTAGCAGCATAAGAGAGTCCAGGGCTGAGCAGGCGTTGCAGGTCCTTGGTTTGCAGGCGAGCACGTCAAAAGAAAATACAGCAGACTGGCCTTCAAGACAAGGGAATGAAGGGTGAGAGGGCTGAGACACGGTCACCAGATAGCAACAAGCACGGACCCCTCCCGTATAAGCAGACTTCTCCAGCAACGGGAGCCGTCTCTCTCCAGTCCATCAGATGCATGGGTACTACAGAACACCTGAAATGGCTAGCTTCAGAGCTGCATGGAGCCATACAGCACCAAGGATAGGCAAGTGCTGCAGGGCCAGAAGGACAAACCTGGTAAAAACAAACATCAGGATCTTTCCTGGAGCCAGAGAGGAGTGGGGGTCTGCTCCAGGAGCTGGCAGAGTCCACGATGGGGCAGGAAGGAGATGGCAGGTGGTGGTGGGACAAACGGAGCACAAGTGGTCCCAGGCACTAGTTGTGGCAGACCAAACCCTGCTACACAAACCACTATTGTGTTAACCTTTTGGAGGCTGTCTCTTCACCTTAAATATCCTGCAGTCTAAGAGCAAGAATGAATAGACCTCTGTACAACTCAGTTCCCTCATCTGTGCAACTGGGATAACGGTGCATATACCCACCAACCTCCTGGTGGGTTGGAAAGATCAAGTAATGTTCCTACAGTGGTTTGATCATCTGACACTCATGTCACCTCCTAAGCATTAGCACTGGTTTTTGTTACAATCAAATAATCCATTTTAGTGCATCACAGTCACAATGTACAGAGACTCGCATGCAGCACGAGATGCGCACAGAGACCATTACACACTGCATCACAGTCAGTCACGTCACAGCACACACAGACACTCACAGCACATCACAACCTCACACCACAGCACACATTGGGTCACCCAGAGAATGATATGCAACAGTGTTCACATACACACTCATTCAAAGGAGAAAGCGTTTTTAACCACTTTGGCATGTCTTCTGCAATATCCTCCAGCAAATCAACCATCCCCTTCTTGGGATGTTTTCAATCTGGTTTATGTTGATTTTAATTAAAGAAGTTGAAACTGAACAAACAGTTCGTAGCAGGTGGCCATACAAGTGTGAAATAAGCAAACTGTTTTATCTGCCACGATGCTGCTAGTAAATTTCTTCAAATTAATCCCAGCCTTGGAAAGTCTGTTGATTCCAACTGAAATGCTAAGCAATTTGACTCCTTTATTCTCTAAATATTTGCTGTCATAACAATGTTAAGAACAGGTCTATGCGTATACATATTTTTGATATTGTCATACTAACAGGTCTGCTTTTCAGCTTCCATTGGTTTGAGCCATCTCCTCACTCTTCGGCGATACAAGAAGTTAATGACCAACAACAATAGAAAATGGATTTTGAGAATGTTTTTAAATGCCAAAATTTATGAGTGATTCTAATGCTCATATGCTGAATGGTCCATAGCACTCACTCTCCCATACAGCTCCGCGAACACACTTCAAATCCAACCTGCCGCACTCCCCATCCAAAAAGAGAGGACCCAGCCGCAAATCTCTGAAATTCCTATGAGCATCTTTGGGTTTCTACCAATGAGGATTTTCAACTCATTGATTTTCCTCAATGCTAATTCACTGCTCTCAGTGATCAATATTATAAGCACAATGTGACAGAGCCAACCTATTGTGGGTCTGATTCACTTCACTAAGAGCCCATTCTCATCAGCACAAATGATGGGTAGTTAGTGAGGGGCAAATCTCTGAAGGAACAGAGTTCAGCTGGAGTTCAGTTTTGGATAAAACCCCCAAAAGTTGAGTGTTTTTAATGTATACACTGAACTGAGCCTGCAGAATTGTGCTGGTGGGAATCTTACGACAGTCTTTCCATGTGATACCTAGGTGCTCCCCATTTTCAGTCACAGCCAGGATCCAAAGCATATACATAAAAAATAGGGGGGGGAGGGACTTGCCTCACTTAGGGCTTGTCTACACATGCAGGGCATTCTGGAGTAAGGGAAGTTGTGACCTTGAAGCAGAATCGCTATTTTGGAAAAGTTCCGTGTGTAAGGCACAGAGCGATGCAGGGCCTGGGAGAGGGGAGGAGGGGGGCAGAGAGACATCCCTCCCCCTAAATCATGTGTAGGGCCCAATCCTGTAGGTTTGCTCAGAGGGTGCCCACTGAAAATTCACACAGAGGAGGAAGACTTCCCTCAGAACTATTTGCACACCACCACCACCCCCCCCCCCCGAGGGGGAGATGGAGGTGATCAGGGATCTGCCAACTCTCAGTTGAGCGCTCTGACTGCTGGGCTAGGGGATATTCTGGGGTGATATTCTCTCCTGTCGAAGTGGCTCCACACACGATTTAGGGGAAGAGTCATGGGAGCAGGGGGACTGGACCCTGGGTCTCCTATGGCCCAGGTGAATGCTCGAACCACCAGGCTACAGAGCCACTCTCATGCTTGTTCTCTCTCCAGCGAGGGAGAACAAAGCCTTCTAAAGCATGTAAAAAAAACCAAAACAAATAAAGTGAAAGCACCAGGCAACCAATCCCCTGGAGCTTCCATGGAGCTCATCCAGATTCTTCAGCTGAGATTTGCATTTAAGGTGCCACCTGCTAAGACGTGAGTAGCTTGCAAGAGGAAAACCTGGCTGAGCTTCCCCTTCGCTTGGCCACAGACAAGCGGCTGCACCTTAACAATGTGGCTTTTCTTTGCAAAAGGGAACTTTTGTGGTAACCTTGAAGACACAAAGACATTACAGACCCTTTATCGAGGCAACAGGCACCGCATATTGATAAGCCCCTGGGGAAGGGGAATATAAAGCACAGATGCCCACAAGCTTTTCTTCTTGCAAGGCTGTGCTGGAGATAGCTGCAGAAAAAAAACCCCACCCCGCATGTTCCTCTTCATGTCTCATGCCTGTCTCTTTCAAAAATCTTATCAGCATCTTTAAAAGATCAAGTTTTCCTATCCAGAAATATCATTTTACTGATAGAATCTGACGGCAGAGCTGGCAAAATGAAGCCTCTGGAGTAGCGAATAGCCTCTGATTTCCAGGGTACAGAAAACAGGGACAACCCTCCCCGCTCTGAACTCCATCCCACCAACGCCCCTCGGCTGACCAAACAGAACAATAGAATCATGTTCGTCTTAGAGATGGACTTATCCCCCACAATATTCTGTAATGTTAGCTTAGCAAAGAATGGCTGGTTGTTATTATCCAGTGCTTTGAACATATGCCTGCATTATACCTCACATACACACAGAAATGCATATCCACACTCCTACCATCTGTATTTGCAATGTGTGCACACAGATGTACACAGAGATATGTACACAGAAACAGCACACCTGTGCAGACACGAAAACAAGAAAGGAAAGAACCCAAGGTGGAAGAATGAACTGATCATAGCGCCGAGAGTTGCCATCTGAGGTCAGAGAGAGGACTGGCTGAAAAACAAGACTTCCATGTCATGAAAAAACGTCAAGGTTTTGAAATTTGATGTTGTTGTTCTGTATCAACATGAAATGGAACCTTCTGGGAAAAAAATTTTTTTTGAAAAAAAAACAAACAAAAGAGAAACCAGCCCCAGAATTGCCAATAATCACCAGGCTGTTCTGGGCGGAGGTGGGAGTCTCTCTCTTTGCTCAGCGTGTTAAATAGATAGAAATTCCATCTTGGACCTGAGAAACCTTCCCAATGAAAGTTTCACCAAAACCAATGCATTTCCATGCAAAGTTTGTTTTGGCAAATTGGTATTTCCTCACAAAAAAATTGTTTCATCACAAAATTCCCACCTGGCTCTAACGAGAGGCTCGTTGAGCGAGGCCCTGTGTGAACACATCGTAACAGATAGTCCTGGATCCAACACTCTAAACAGAGGAATTAGCAGGGAGAGACAGTTTATCTTTTTTACAGATGGGGAACCAAGGCACAGAGACTAAGCGACTTGCCCAAGTTCACACAGAAAGTCAGTGGCAGAGCCAGGAACTGACTCCAGGGCTCACGAGTCCCAGGGCAGTCTTATCAACAAGGCCATCGATGGAGATACAGGCACGTTCCACGCCAGCACAATTCTTGCCCATCAGGGCTTGTTCTATGGACCCATCAGAACTTGCAGGCCTAACACTGAGTGAGCAGTAGTGCAGTATTTTCCAAGTCTGGCACAGTGGGGAAAAGAGCCCTTCTGCTGCTGGTATTTTTGCCTCCTCGATTAGTTCCTGCAGCTCCGTAATTGATGGAAATATGCTAATATCTGCAAGCATCACCAGCTGGCTGGCAAACCCAACAAAAGAAAACAAATATTTGCCAATATTGTGTGTCTCTCTCTCCCCCATGCTCAAATCTGGGTTTCTTTTTTGTTAATTATTCCATTTATCCAAGAGGTCACAAGATCTCATCCTAGGCTTCCTTTGCCCAGTTGATCTTTCCTGGGATGGGTCCCAAGGGAGGAGTTTGGGATTTGGGCACTCAAAGGTATTTCACCTCTTGCTCTCCATGTGGGATGCTGTTTCTCCCTATGATCACTGGTCCCATGGCTGCTGCCCAAAGGCTGCCTGTTGGGGTAGCTGGGGAAGACTGCACAGAGCAGACAGTAGGCAGCACTAGTGAGCCGTGCAGGAAGTAGGTCATGTGGTTAAGGCACCAGATTGGGACTCAGGAGACCTTAGCTCATTTCCAAGCTCCGGCGCCGACTCACTGTGTGACCTTGGACACATCATTTAATCTCTGTGTCGCCAGTCCCCCCTCTGTAAAATAGGACTAATAGGGGATTAGAGGCCACATGAGGAGGGACGTGGGGACAGAAAAGAAGAGGAGCATTTCCCCCTGAAATGATTACAGACTCATTCTCCTTCCCCTCACACTCTTTACACATCCATAGACTTGAGTCTGCTCCCAAAGCTGGTGGGTTTTCTCATCCTTGCTTACATCACACACTAGGCTGTGATCAAACACATGGAGCAGCTGTGAAATCCAGCATCTGGACTCAGAACTGACTCTGTTCCCAGGCACGCTTGCCAATGGAGATTCACAAAGGGCTGTTTCAGACGGGTCCTGTACGGAGGAGGATCTGGACAAATGCTGAGCATGCCAGATGGTTGGCAGGGAGTGGAATGTGCCCACATGTGTTGCATGTCTGTGCCAGGGCAGATGCTTTTGTTCAAACCACTCTTTGAACTGGGGAGCGACATTTTAACTAGGAATAGAAGCTGGGGGGACCCATCCCTCATGGAAGTTGCTAACTCCTTTCTAAGCTAGTTCTTTTTGTTTGTCTTCTTGCAGATTTGCCCGGCTCCTTCCAGGAGGGAAAGGGGTTGTCCATCAGCTCCATTCAGCCCACGGATGTTCAGTGAATGTTTAATACCTGATCCTTCCTGCCTGCCCTCCCTAGTGATCCAGACCCAGGAAATCAGAGCAACACTCACTGTCAGCCTCAAGTTGCAGAAGCCATGTTGGCCTGCACCAGCCAAGCTACTGAGATAATTACAAGACGTTCCACAATGCCAGGAAAGCAGTTGGGGTTTTTCTTCTCTTCCCCTCAATAAATATGGATGCACAGCTGCTATTAAAAATAAACCGACACAAATAAAAAAACCTGTGCTCTGTTCTTCAGGTATTCAGCCTGTATCTGTCCCAAACTCATGTAGACAGTCTTGTCTTACTAAAGAACAGTACAAACCAACATCTAGGAAAGAATAAACATGTTTTTATAAAGCATGCAACATTAACCGCAATCATCCTGCATTATAGCCAAAGCCTTCATGTGGGACTTATCCTGAGAGAGAGAGAGAAATACAAACGCAGCCCAACCCCACTCTCCATGCTCCGGCATGCCTCTTTCTTCCATGCGGATTTTGCCTCTGGAGGGTGGCTCATAGCTCCTTTAGAGCATCTTACCAAGGGATGTGGTAAATTCTCCATCACTTCAAGTCTTTACATCAAGATTGGATGTCTTCCTAAACAACACACTTTCATTCAGCCACAGGCTTATTGGTCTTCATGAAGGAATCACTGAGTGAAATTCTCTGGCCTGTGCTATGCAGGAATTCAGACCAGATGATGGAAATGTTCCCCTCTGGCCTTTTAAAAAAAAAAATCTATGAAATGTCCTAATATTTTATATACATATATATTAACCTTCCAATCACTACATTAATCTCCATCTCACTAACAGCATATTCAGAGTCATTTAGTAAATCATGTCACAGCTGCTCAACCACTTTTGTTCCAGAAGTCCTTTTAGAACATGTTTCAAACCACTGTAGATAGATCAGCTATTATCTTAATAAGTTAAACATATAGCTCAGAAAGAGAGAGAGAGAGAGATCACTGCTGTAATGAATGACACACACAGCAGAAGGTTCTACCTGTCCTTATGGTTGTTATTCCTAGTTCAGTTTTCCTAATTTCTTGTCTTGCAATTAGGCAGCATAGTCTAGTGGACAGAGCATCAGATGGGGACCCTGGAGATCTGGTTTAAATTTTGCCTCTGCCACAGACTTCCAGTGTAACCTTGCAAGTCCCTTTATCTGCCATGTGCCTAGATTCCATCTCTGTAACATGGGGCTCAGAACACCTCCCAACCTGACGGGGTTGTTGGGGATAAAATCCACAGATGATTCAGGGTTGCTCAGGTTATAAACAATGAGGATATCAGTGCTTAGATAGAAGTGATAACCATTAAAGCAATTAACAAGATTTTTATCGTCCTCTGGGTTAGCCTCAGGGATACATTTTGCTTGGCAAAATGTTGTGACCATGATGCATATGGAACAAGTATTAATGGAACCTGTGGGTGAAAACTCAGGCTGATCCCAACCAACCCTAACCCTGTGTGGACAGAACCATTTCTTCCTGGGATGAGGAACAGTTCAACCCTGTTAGTGAAGTTGTGTGAAATGCAGCAGTTTGGGTCCTGAGAACCTTGTGTGACTTTGTGCATTCCCTGAGATGGACTTTGGCTGGAACCCAAAAATCTCAAAGTGAAGCTCAACCAACAATGCCCAATGTCACCCAGTTTGGGATCAAAACGACCTACTTTCTCTTGGTTTCCACCTAGAACTGCAACTCGGTGATCCAGACTTGACGAAAGTTTTGTGACCTTCAGCACACCTAGCCTGAGGGCGGCTCTGGTTTGTAGCAAAACCTGAACCACGTGTTTTTCCCCTAAAACCATTCTGCCCTGGTCCCCTCCTGAGCAGAACCTGCCAATAACCCACTAAAACTGTGGGCAGGGCTTAATGACAAACAACTCCTGTCCACTGGCTTTGACTTGTCTGGGAACCTAATCTGGACCTGGATGTTGGTCCAAGAGGTAAAATGTCGTCACAGCATGAACCGCTCCAGAACACTTTTATCCCAGGATCTCACAGCACTTTACAAGTAGTAACGAGTAACATCTTCATAACGCACGCACACGTGCAGCAGAATACCCACATATTACAGATGGGGACAGTAAAGCCCAGAGAAAGTCGGGTGATTTTCCCAAGGTTGCATACAGCAAGTCAGTGGCAGACTCAGAGCTAAAGTCCAGGAGTCTTGCTGGCCAGTTCTCTGCTTTGACCACTGACAACACTCCCTCTGTATGGACTAAACCGAGGAAATAAAATAAAGGGAATAAAGCTAACCCCAAGTCAATGAGCCAGTGAGCTCAGTCTGCATGACTAGAATGGCTTCACGAAGAGCTCGGAAAGGGGTGTGTCTGTCTATCCCAGCCATGCCTGGCCAGGGATCTTCCACAAAAGAATTTACAGCTGCAACAGAAAGGTTAAATATGTATTCTACAGACTGCTATTTTTCTCCTTACTGGGGGAAATAAATGCTAATGTCCCTGAGTCATTAGCCAGCTCCGAGCATCCCACGGGGCAGGAGGGGTATAAATAGGTCTGCACGCTGTAATATCCTTTGGCCTAGCAGTCTATCAAAGACACTGCCAGCTGATCTGACCTGCTCAGCTACAGCCTGTCTTGGTAATTGTTATCATGATTACCCTTGACATGAACGAGTAGCAGTGCCTTTGTCTTCTTGGCTGACATTTCTCAGCAACGCACCCCTGATGCCTCCTCTTCGTTCAGTGGCAGGAGGCACCAGACAGTTCTGTCTTCTGGAGGTAGCCGATGTTCGAATGACAATGAGTGATTTCCCAGCAGCAGGGCAGACAGCTCCTGGATTGCCCTGGGGCGCGCTGAGTCAAGCCAGCCTCCAGAATCATGAATAATGGCGCTCTCCCAGAGAGGGAGCTGAAATACCCCTGGAGATGTCCCTTACAAATTTCCCTTTAGGGCCCCCATGGGGAGCTGCAGCATCTGTATTGGACACCTGCTCCAATCTCCTGACACACAGACCAGCCTGGGATAATGGCTGCTGGGCCTTCACCACCTATCTGCTTCCAAACAAACTGGCTTCCCCGCTGGCAGGCAGCTCCTCAGTAGGCCTGTCAGGCAATAGTACCATTGCAAAGTCCACCAGGATTCAGACCCTTGCATAGAGAAGCTTCAGTTTAGCACCAGATCCCAATTGCATAGGCAGTCTCTGCAAGGCCCATACCGGAATATCCAATACAGGGCACCTGGGACTCCGATCCCAGCTTCCTGGCTCAGACTTTGTCTCCATCAAATGCCCAGCAACAGAGAATGGGAAGCTTTAGAGCAACATTTCCCCTCTTGACTGGCTGTTCTGGAAGCTTGTGTGGTATCGTTAGGGCAAAGAGAAGAGGCTGGGGAATGAAGCTTCCAGATGGAGCCACCTGAGCCAATTTCCTCCCTGCAATTACCGTCTCCACTCCTTCCCAAAGAGCTTCCCATGATAAATATGGATGCACATCTGTCCTGCTAGGGTACAACAAACAAGCAGGGCATGCACAGCCTCCTTTCCCCATCACACTGCTCCGCACAGCTCAATCGCCGGAGCAGGATAAGCATTACCTCCTGTCAGTTACCCTTTGCATGGACCAATGAGCAATGTTAATGGGAGAACTGGGTTTTCCCCGTAACAGCGTGACTATTTCAAGAGGGTCACTCTGGGTTTGCCTCCCACAGCCCAGGCCTTCGGGATGCCTTTCAAAGAGCCTGCCTGGTGCATTTTTTTTAAATTCGGTTGCTTTATTATTTTAATTTCTGTTTGTTCTGCTCAACTCCATGGCTCAGGGGCTCTCTCGCAGCAGCTGTTGGCAGAACTGCTCGGAACCATTCCTACCAGTCCAGTTTACCTGCTTGTAGCACCCCATATTGCCACCACCATGGGCGCAGCAGACCAGTCCAGGGGAGGAGCAGCTGCCGCTTCCTCCTCTGGGCAGACCCTATTGACTGCAATGGAAAGACTCCCAGATGCATCAGGCCAATATAACCCATGCTAATATACTGTGGGTCTTTTACCCCTTCTACTGACTAGACCAAACAGAAAGGCTTTAGGAGCCTTCTGCTGTCTGAATGAATGAATCTGGTCTTTTAATTCAGGAAATAGATGTTCTTTTTAGATCCAGAGGGGTAATGAGGACTTGAACTCTGATCTTCAGAGGCGCTGAGCACCGGCAGCTCCAATGACCTTGCCTTGAAAATCCGGTCTTTTGGCTTTTCGATTAAGTCCAACAGTGATGTCATAACATCAAGAGCCATTGCGACGCTGGAAATGAGACTCAATGCCCTTCCCAGGCAGTGGTAACAAAGCAATAATTGTACAATGAAAAAACCCTCTGCTGTATTACGGGTCCAAGACAGTGCTTAACAGAGAAGAATGTATCTCAATGTCCTGGGATGGGGAGACACTTAGTATGCAAAAAACAAAAACAAAAAACAAAAACGCATAGAAGATAGTGATGGGCCTTCTAGCCCAGCCTCTCTGCACATGTGGGGCTAGCTGAGAGGAGGTACAGACCCCCACAACTGTTCTCTAGAGTCTCAGCCTTCATTTAAAAGAAAGAGCAAGTCTCCAGTTGTTACAGTTGCAAAGAAAACTTCCAAAACAGGACCTGAATGTAACAGATGCGGCAATTTCTGTGTGGGTTTGCAAAGAGCCTAAAACGTGAGTTGGGGTATGAACTGCCCTGTCCACTTCAGTGGGTGCTAACTCAGAATTGCAAAGGTGACAGTTTAAACATCAGCATTGTTAACTATTTCACTGCTCATCAGGGAACAGCAGGGAGAAGCAGGAGGAGATTAGGAAGTTCTAACATTATGGGTGGGCCTTTAATAGCACATGATGGGACTGAATTGGAGGGCGGGGGAGAATGCAGTTTGTTTCATTTTCCTAAAGGAGGGAGCAGCTTTCAAAAGTTTGGGAAATGCTGTTCTAGTTCATCTCCCAGAGAATGCAGAATTGGCCCATAATATACATTAACTAGAGATTTGTTTTATATGGACCCAAATATATCCACAGAGCTAGAGAGAGGTGCATCCGTATTAAAATACACATTCATATTAACACACATGAACAGATCACTTATATATCCAGATTCTCAATTAAACAATCTTAATTTGTATTAAATATTATTCCAGGGCAGCTATATTTTCTAGAGCATCTTTCACACACACTGAGGCTTGGCATGATTGGTGCAGATAATTCCCCTCTTTCCCCCCTGCTGTGATTTAAGATGGGGAGGCAAGAGGGAAAGGAGACGTTTTCCACAGAGAGCTGGAATGAGCTGGAGTTGATGAGGCAGCAATAAGCACCCTGTATTTTCCACCCTCACTGATGAAAAGGGGGTTGAGTCCAGGCTGGCTCTTAGTGCTGCTTGGGATTGCCAGTTGCCCATTCCCTGGATGAGTAGGAACTGGGAGTACCATTTAGCCTAGTGGTTAGTGTTCTGTGTTTCTACTTGGGAGACGGGTTGGGTTTCCAGCCCTGGCTCAGGATGGAGCGGGTGGGCATGCTGTGTAGACAGCAAACCGAGTCCTGGGAGCAGGAACATAGAGCGCAGAGGAAGGCTCCCAGAGCTCTGATGGGGAGGGGAGAAAACTAAAAGCAGGGGCAATGGGTGTAACCTCCAGACGGACAGGGAGAGCTGGGACCCTCCAGGCATAACGACATCACCTCATTTAGCAGGTGGCTGGTTCTTCTGCTTTAGTTCCCTGAGATACAAGGGGACTGTTTCCTGCTCTCCCCACACAGAGCTGGTCATCGATCCCCCAAATTCCCATCACTGGGGTATCCCGGGAAGCGTCCTGAGCCCAGATGTTTGTGCAGAATCCTTGCCTGAGGCCTAGCCACATGTTTCAGAGGCAGGGCTCCACAGACACACACACACACACACACACACACACACACCCCCGCTGGAGGAAGGTGGCTGACAGAAAAGAAGGGGTCAGAGAGACGGGCAGGGAGGCGGCCTGCTGCTCGGGAATGACTGGACAAGTTACCGGGGGTGGTGGTGATGGGGGGTGGGGGTGTAACTGAACAAACCAAATGGCTGGGGTAGCTTTTAAAAGAAGAGCCTCATGGTCCTCAGCATAACCGAGAACCTTTCCTGCCTCCACTGTGCTGCGCTCCCCTCTCCTAGCTGACCAAATCTCGGTACAATGCCCCAGGGTGTCTCAGCGGCACAGGGTGGGCTACGTGAAGCTGATCTCTGAGAGTCGCTCCCCTTTGCCGGGAACTAAAGAAATGAAAGTTAAGGGTCTGATTTAAAACTTTCCAAGACCAGAAACTGAATTAAGGCAGCCAGCCTGCCCTGAGGACATAGAAATAACACGGCCTGCAAAGAGACGAGCAGGCAGCTCCCACTCACTTACATGTGGGTGGAATACTAAAAGCACACTGACTCCACTCATCCATTGCATCCCCAAACTCCGGGAGCTCCTCCATGCCTCTTGTGCTGCAATGGGCTGGTCCTTGGTACCGGGATAGAGATGCTGATGTGGGTCGGAAGACACCTACCACAACTGGAAGCAGCATGCTCTACCACTGAGTGGGGTGACGGGGAGGGGAGCAGAGTGTCGGGACTCTTGGTTCTATCCCTGGCCCATCTGTTTTAACCCCTTACCCAAACTGTGCCTCGGTTTACCCAGAGAGCTAGTACCAAGACTCTGAAGTAGGTATTAAGATCTATAATGTTTTCTAAGATGCTCAGACGCAACATGCTACAGAATGGGGACATCTTAGATTCTTAAAGAAATAGCCGCCTAGACCAAGAGAAAGTGCAGGGCATCTGTGCCCCCATGAAACAAACAGCATCACAACTGTGCCCCTTTCACTCAGATTCTGTTTGCAAAAGACCCAATATCCAGTGTCCCAGGGAAAATACACCCTGTCTCTGGTACCGCACCCCAGCTGCGGGTGGCTGCATTGGAGCCTGCCCGGCATTCCTGCTCTGCGGGCAAATGGAGGATTTGGGCTTCCGGCCTGCAGGAGCAGCCCATCCCCGACTCACCTTTGGACAGCAGAAAGCTATGCACGGGATCCAGAGGAGAAATAGCCCCTGCATTACTGAACAACTGCCATGAGCCAGTGCGGTCTCTACCTGCTAGGGAAGAGGAGCCCCCTTATTGTGTGAGAGTTAATGTGCACAGAGACCAGCTCTTCCTATCCCGACTCAGGGTCTCTCTGGCTGGATGGGCTTGCGGGAGCCCCTGGGTTGGACCAGTAGCACTGGCAGAGCTGGAGGGGATCTGTGACAGAACCGTGCACATGGGGAAGCCAGGACCGGAACAGCAGAGGGGCTGAAAGTCTAGGACTGAGAGAGACATCAGCAAAGCTGTGTGGGTAGCCCAGGAGGGGCTGCAGGTCAGGGCTAAGGCATGTGAGCAGAGCTGGGTGTGCAGAGGAGCTTACACAGAGCCTGCCTGCACTCTCCCTGAATGCCTAGCTGCAGATGCAGGCTTGCGCAGCATACCACGATGCAGAGCCCCGCATCTTTTCTGAAGTCCAGGCAGAATCGGCCTCCTGCTGGGCTTCATTTCAGAATCCAGGGTTGTCATTACAGTGGGGGGAAATAGCTGTTTGCTCACTCAACTGTGTGCCAATTTTCCTCAAAACCTCCCAGTCCTTTTCTCAGGGTGCTGCCCCTGAGGCCTATTAGACTCCACACACCTTTGTCTCCCTGCATAGACAGACCCTGTGTGTGTCTGTTTGATACAGAAACATACAAGCTCTTATTACGGACGCCCCTCTGAGGAGACTCCAGAAGCATGCAAGATCTTGTCCTTACAGATACTCCATCTCGGGCAAGCAGTGCTACCCAAGATGCCCTATGGCCCCCTGTCCTTCCCGTTCCGGGCTCAGCCCCAAGAGCACTCCCTGGAACACCACCACAAAGCGCTTGAATGGGCTATCTACACGGCACCATACTCCTGGGCGTCTGACACGGCGGCACCGAGAGATGGCCAGCACAGCCCCTGGCAGGTAGGGCACATTCTTCTGACTCAGGTATTTCGGATGGTGCTTTTCCTGAGGGACACAGGACTCTGGGCTGTGGGGAGTGCTGAGGTGCATCAGCAGAGCTATGGAGGGTCCCAGGACTGGAACACGAAGGGGCATGACAGGACAGGAGTGAGCTAGATCTGTGCAAAGCTCGTCCACAGCCTGCCTTAGGCCAGGGCTGCTCTTCAGAGGCTCTGAGACAATGCACCTCCCCATCTCCTGCCTGCAGAAATACCATCTCTCTGCCTCTGCGTGAGCCACCGGAGCGCAGCGCCATCCGCTGGTGGGGCAGGGAGGGGGCATGTGCCACAGCCACCCCACTGGCACCTCTTGGGTCACGGGCCTGAAGAGAAGAGGAAGCAGCATTGCTACAGATGGGGCGCAGCTGCCTGGCTTGTTGCAGGCTCTGACCTTTCCTGTCACCAGTCCTCCAAGGAACAGGCAGCCTTCCCCGTGCCGCCGTCTGTCTCACATCACTTACACACAGCGAGCTAATTGGCCTCGATCAGCTACTAATGGAAGCGGAACCTGGAGCTGTGTCGGGCATGGAGTGTTTCTGCTGTCACCGCCTGCGTGCATCCTTAACTCCTTCGGCGTCATGCCTGACCCATGCCACGGGGAAGCCACAGTTCCGAGCACATCTACAGAGGCAGAAGAGTCCCTGGTACAATCAGGGAGCTCCTGCGCCCCACAGAGCGGATGGAGCACCCCTTATGAAGGGCAGGGCACATGCACCATCATCCTGGTTGGAGCGGCCCAGCATGAGTGTGAGTGAGGAGCAGGCCTGTCCTTTCCCTCCCGCCTGTGCAACGACGCAGGATGATGCGCTCACTCACACGCGTTGAGCAGAAAGAACATGAGCAGGATCCCCTAGGAGGCCAGTGATGGGTGAGGTTCTGGGGATATAAACTAGTCCAGGCCTTGGGTAACTGCAAGGCCAGGGGCAGTAGGAACGGCCTGGCTGGATGAGGTCTAGAGCAGCCGGATAGAATCTCAGCTGCAGGGGAACTGACCCCGCAGCTGCCAGGAGCTGTGTGTGCAAACCATCCTGGAGCAGTAGTACGGCTCTCTGCCATTGGAGCATTTCCACCGGCCGGCATCCTTCCCCCCCAGCCATCTCATGCACTGTCGCCTCCAGCTCAGGGCGTGAAATTTGATTTCTGATGATCAGCTGGAGGTGAGGCAGGCTCGGAATTAACTTGACGTGTTAATTTCACGTCCTTCCGGGTCTTTGCCCTGCAGAAAGGATTTCCTGGGGGGGGGATGTTAGCAGGGGAACACCATTCCCTAGCCAATAGCATTCGCCACAGCCCCGGCTCCCTTTACTCTGCCCCAGCAGGAGCACCAGGTGAATAGCACACTTCCCAGCAGGATTCATTTCCCAGCTGACAGTTCCATTTCCAAGAGTTCAGCTCGATGGGGCCATTCCCATCAGAGACCACAGCTGGTCCAGACCCACTCCCAACGGGACAGACCCTCCTTAGCTACGGCCGACTCGCAAATGATGCTGCGAGACGCCCCATTTATATTCCTAACTAGGGACCCTGCTATTTGGAAGCCTTGCCCCTGGGGAAAACGCAGTAACACCACTGGAAACGTGACAAATCAGGATCCTTCTGGCCAGCACAGAGTGCTAACATTAACTCATCTCTCATTTATCATCTGCCTCTGATGCTGTTCCCCGTCTCCTCTACAGACAGGGAGGGAGGCGCTCACGGGCCCGTGCATCTCCCTTTCCCCCGGCACAGCCTTGCTTCAGATGTTTGGCTGTCTTGGTGAACCACCTGCCATGACAGCAGGGACTGAGGCCCCAATTACCTTCATAGCTGGTAAGTCCTGCACGTCATGAGAAAAGTTTACTCCTCAGGTGGCCTCTGTGAAGCCAGAGAAACACAGAAATTGCCCAAATGAACCATTCCAGGCATCCATCTATCCCAGTGTCCTGTCTCAGTCAGTGCCCAGAGGAAGGTGCAAGAAATCCTGCAGTAGGCAGGTGAGGTAATCTCTTTCCCATAACTAGGGCTCAGGCTGAGCTTAATAGTTATTAATTGGCTTAAGCCCTGAAGCATGAATCCAAACTCTGTGTTAGCATTAAATCAAAGCAAGGGTTAACCCCAACATTCATACCCCAATCTGTTCTGTGCTGCCTTCTCCTTTTGGGTCCGAGAGCTCTGGCTGCTGATCTTCCTACGCACGCCACCCAGAGTTCCAATTACTCCTCGGTTACTCTGGAATATGCCAGCGCTGGCAGACAGAGTCCTGAACTCCTTGAAGTTATTTCAGGACTTGTCAGGCCTGTGCCTGGGGAAGCAGGAGTTTTCAGAATCTGCCGCGTTTCCCTTGTCTTGTTACAAAAGCTAGGCAAAGGGTGAGTTATGGCGGGGCTGGATGCGCACATATTCTGATAAGGGAGAATAATAACTTGTCAAAGATATATATGTTGTGTGTTTTCTTTCCAGACAGAATATATATTGGGATAATTCATCAACTTGCCTGGCACTGGCCAGGAAGAGGGGGCGGGGGGGAAGAGAATAGAATCATAATCAAAAGAAGCCAATGTAGAAAAATCCTTTTGCATTTAGTGCTGTTTTGCCCATATAGTTCTGCTCTGAATTGTGTTTATTAGGGTCTCGTCAGACTGTTCCTGTGGAGTTAGCAGGAGAGTAGCCAGATTGGCAGCCCCATTGACTGAAGTCTGCTAACTATCTGCAGAACAGGGACAGCTGGGAAGAACCAGTAAAAACCTCCCCCACAGCTCTGCTGATGTGCCCGACTCCTAACCAATCTGTGTGTCCCTCATTACTCCAGTCATGGCACACGCTACACTGCTCTGCCAATGCGCCCCACTCCTGACCTGCAGGCCCCCTGCTATTCCAGTCCCCTGCTTCTGAGAGGCCGAGATTGCCATTGGGGTGGTCCATACTGAGATGTGGCGACGTGGTCAAATGTTTATTAAGGGGTGTGCCCGAGGCCCCCAAACACATTTTATATCCAGTTCAAAGCCCGGCCTCCAGAGGAGAAACATCAGGAAGGGCAGCCTGAGAAATAAAGCAACTCCTCCCTCTGAAATCAGTAAATAAAAAGGCAGCTTTCTGGTCCCGCTGCCAGCTGCGCCCAAAGCATGCACCAGCACAGCAATGACCGCGTCTTTCACAAGGACGGGCTCCACTCTCCACTGATGCCAGAAATCAAACTCATTTAATTTTTCTTCCTACTGATTTTGGTTGCTTTACAAAAGAAACGGCCAATCCTCCAGAGCAGGGTCTGGGCATTTCCCACCAACGCTCCGATCACAGCATCGCTCGGAGTGAGTTATGGTGGGGCTGGGTAACAGCAACTCTGACTATGATCAAATGACCCACACTCGGGAAGACAATGGACTAGGGGCCCTGACCCCAGTGATCTCAGTACCTTGTAACATTATTGGGTGGCACTAGATGGTGCTATTACAGATACTCTTACAAGTTCTGTTTAACTGAATGTAAAAACAGATCATGGAGAAATGCTCTTTGTTCGTGACCCCTCTTTTGTTTCATCTGATGGACAGTAACTCCTGCAGAGCAGCTTCCTTTGCACCAGACTCAAAAGGAAGAGCACCTCCTACTGAACCACCCCACTACTTACTCCAGCACTTAACTGTCTACCCTCCAACATACCTTAATCCTAGGTAGAAACCTGCCCCTGGGTATAATACCCTGATGGAGATGTAACCAGAAGGAATGGAGCTTGCCAGAGCAATTAATTTTGCTTTAAAAAGAGAGAGACACACGCAAGGCTGTGTCAGCATTGTGGAAGAAAACGAAAATGATGTTTCCTATTAAACAGCTTGCTACAAACCCCAAATTAGAATAAGGTCAGAAGGAGACAAGGTGAAGGGGCTGCTTAGTCCCTTTCAGATGAATGATTACATGCAGCTGGAGTGGTGAGGAGTTCTTTCGCTTTTTTTGTTTACCCCCATTAGTTTCTTGTGTCTCCAAATGCTTCCTCATCCATCTCCTCCCACTATAATTAAAGAAGGAAGACCGTAATGAAGAATCAAGGGCAGAGCAGTCCGTCAGTTTGAGAATCTCTGCTTTGGTGCATACGAATGCCATCTGCTACTCCCTTGTCCCATCCACAGCCACGGAGAAGACACCAGTCCACGCTTCGGAAGCCTGGCTATCATAGTACTATGGGCTGGTTGGCCCAGCACAGTACAGATATAGTCCTTACGCCAAGAAGCCTCATCTTCTCTCATGCACTGAAAGGTGGTGCAGGTTCCAAGCACTGCAGGCATCTGGGAGTCTGTGAAAGGTGTGTTAAGAAGGGAGGCTGGGAAGGTCTCTGACACATGAGAACAGGAACCCAGGAGCCAAGCATCTGGCCCCAATTCAGCAAAGCACTTTAAGCACATTCTTAAGTTTTACCCATGAAGCAGCTGGACAGTGCCAGGTTCATTTAGGGTCCCACAGTCACTGCGTGAGGTGAACAGCAGAGTCCCCCAGGGATCGGTCCTGCGACCTGTGCTGTTCAACATATTCATTAATGATCTGGAAAAGAGGGTGAACAGTGAAGTGGCAAAGTTTGCAGATAATACAAAAGTATTAAATCAAGGCAGACGGTGAGGAGTTAAGGGGGATCTCACAAAACTGGGTGACTCAGCAACAAAATGGCAACTGAAATTCAACATTGGTAAGTGTGAAGTAAACATAATCCCAGCTACATGCATATGATGGGTTCTAAATTAGCTGTTACCATTCAAAAAAGATCTTGGAGTCACCATGGATAAGTTCTCCGAAAACTTCAGCTCAACAAGCAGCAAGAGTCAAAAAGTTCCTACCATTCTGTTAGCCTATCAGGAAAGGGGTAGAAAATAAGACAGAAAATATCATCCTGCCACTATATAAATCCATGGTGCGCCCACACCTTGAATACTGCATCAAGTTCTGGTCGCCCCAGCTCAGAAAAGGATATAATGGAACTGGAAAAGGTTCAGAGAAGGATGATCAAGGGTACAAAACAACTTCCATACAAGGAGAGACTAAAAAGATGAGGGCTGTTCAGATTAATGGGGGATAGGATAGAGGTCTATAAAATCATGACTGGTGTAGAAAAAAAAAAGTGTTATTTACCCTTTCCCACAATACAAAAACCAGAGGTCACCCAATGAAATTAACAGGCAGCAGATTTAATACAAACAAGAGAAAGCACTTTTACACACCATGCATAATTAACCTGTGGAACTCATTGCAATGGATGTTGCAAACACCAAAAGCATAACTGGGTTCAAAAAGAACTGGATACGTTCTTGGGGGATAGGCCCATCAATGGCTACTAGCCAAGACAGGCAGGGATGGACCTTCATGCTCAGGGCGATGGTAAACCTCTGACTACCAGAAGGGGAAGGCTCTCTCCAGACTTGCCCTGTTCTGTGCACTCTCCCTGAAGCTTTAGCACTGACAGGGTACTGGGCTAGATGGATCATTGATCTGTCCCAGTATGGCCATTCTTAAGGTTCTTAAAGATGCTGAGAGGAGGCGGCTTTGGAGAAGGGGAGTTTCACTGGGGGTAGGGGTATTTCACTGAGAAAGAAAGAGGAGACTCCTGCAAACAGAAGCTTTTGGAAGGCGAGTTCAGAGTGGGACATCCCAAGCAAATGCTGAGGTTAGTTATGGTTAAAGAACGGTGGCTCTTGGCAGTGCGAGGTGAAAGTCACGGATATACATAAGACTCTCAGATGCCATGGTGATGGGCACCATATCAGGACTGAGATGCAAGCATCTCATTGTCTGCTGTAGACACAAATTCTGCCTCACATATATTCCATGCCTATCCCACAGGCCTGGCTTTCTCCCAACATTGCCACCTCTGGTGCAGGATGCAGCAGCTGCCTACCCAAGAATATGCATCCTTTTGATTAACACTAGGGGCGGGGACAGTGATTTGGGCGAGACCCTTCCTTCTCAGCCTCTCTTTTGCCTCCCAGTCCCACCCATTGTCTGTCGTGTCTATTTAGACTGTATTCTCCACAGGACAGGGGCCGTCTCTTGCTCAGTCTCTGTACAGCTCCCAGCACACTGGGGCTCTGATCTTGGGTACGGCATCTAGGTGCTACCGTGATAGAATTAATTAAGAATAACAGACGCAGGACAAGCACATAGGCACCATTTAAAGACAAGCAGGTGACATTTTACAGTGACCCTGGAATACCAAAGAGCATGAATTAGCTTCCCTGTGATAGTCTTTTCCCATTTACTGCGGCCTGTGGCTCAGCATTTGAAACCCCTTTCCCCGATTCAAACAGGCCGGTCAGGTCTACCTCACACCAGGAGCGCAGACCCCACAGTGGGGCTGGCTGACCACTCTCTGGAGCGCCCGGGGGCCCAGAAAACAAGGGCAAGGCCACAGACTGCTCTCCCGCCGCCCCTGCGACGCGCCTCACCAACAGGTAAAGCCCAAAGCCACTTCCATGACAAAGGAGCCCAGCTGCAGAGCTGCCATCCTGGCTTTGTTTCCCTAGCAACTGAAGGCTGCAGGATACACACTTAATAGCAGAAGAGGCTGATGTAAATAAGATCCCTGGTAGTCGAGTTTCGCTCTGAACAGACTGAAGGCAAAAGGGCCTGCCCTCCAGAGACACGCTCAGCTTAAAAAGGAATAAAACCGCTGACCTGTGAAACAGACGGAGTAATATTTTGCCAGCGGTGCACGCGTGTCTTTGCTTCCTGCATTTAAATCTTCCCCTGCCAAGTGGAGAACTCCAATCCCCATGGCACGAACATCTGGGAATCACATTGCTGCTAGCGGATTGGTCTCTGCATGATGGGATTCGCTCCAATGAACACGTCTGGGTGTTGGCCCAGCACCCTGGCTGGAAAGCTACTAAGCACCCATCCGGGTCATGCAACCAAAGACATCTGTCCTGCAGCCTCTCCAGCACGGCAGCGATTCTTCCTTCTCTGCCCAGCTAGGTCGGTGCTTTGCCCTGTGAGCCTTCAGCCAATGCCCCAGCCAGATGAGAGGGGCCACACACACTGAGCTGCCTCCCACATGGGAGGGCTGGGGGAGAGGGTGCACAGGAAAATACCCTGCTAACTTGGAGAAAATGCTCCCCAAACAACTGTACAAGGATCCTGTAAGGGTTGGGCAGTTTTCTTCCCACCTCGGTGACTGGGAGTCAGATAGTAACTTCCCCAGCCCTCTTGCACTCTGAGAGCCACAGAGGGTAGCATCCATCTAGCACTCAAAGGTGCCCTGCCAGGACCCCTCCTCTGCCTCTCTCTAGGTGAGAGCTGCCTCTGTCCATTACACAGCCGCCTCTGCCTTTTGTAGCTCACAGGGAGGCAGGGAGCTGTTTAAAGCAAAGCCTTGGAAACATTAGAGCCAGCAGAGAAGCCATCCCACCCCCGTTACCTCACAGAGCATATGCTACAAAGGCAATGCTGTTGAATGGGCAGATGTATTAGCAGAAAGTATCCCTGTTTATCCAAACTGGGCCTCCTGAGAGTGCTCTGGCTTTACCGTACCAAGCCATAAATCCAACTCAAATGTTACCCCTCCAGCAAGAGACTAAAAGGAAGCCTCTACTTAGACATTAGCACTCCCTGCTCAGATTCCCACACCAGCCTCCTCTAAAGCTCTCTCCCCTTCATGCTCACCCAGCGGGGTTAACCTTTACTCTGTGAATATTTGTGGATTATTTCCTGATTGCGAACAATGCACCTCCTTCCATCGTCTGCTCAGAGGATCTGTTAGTTCCAGGAACATATGCAGAAATATATAGATCTGTACATTGGCAATTACCTGCTCCCAAAACTGGACACCTGCTAATTATTTTCAAACTGCCAGATGGTGCAGTCATAAAAAACTCTAGCCCCATAACACACACACACACACGTGTCCATGAAAAATGGCCAGATTTGCCTCATATGTGCTAAGGGATTAGAAATCAAGCTCCTCACCAATTAATTAGCAATTACTTTGTTTGAAAAATAAACATTCTGGTAAATAAAAGTCACTGCATTCTTCAGCGATGTGCAACTGACATGGGGAGGAAAGCTAATGCTGTATCTCCATCTGAATAACAGCACACAGACAAGGTGCAGAATGCCCTGCATGCCAGAGAATCTATGCAAAGTGTTGGAGTTAGTGTCACCTCATGGATCTGCCACTGACCTATGTGACCTTGAGAAAGTCACCTCCCCTCTCTGTGTCGGTTTTCCCCTCCCACGCTTTGTCTGTCTTTTCTATTTAGATTGTCATCTCTTCAAAGCAAGAGCAGTCTCTTGCTATGTGCTTGTACAGTACTTAGTGCAACAGCCCTCAGCTCTCACGTATATAGGTGCTACCACAAAACAATAATTATTATAACCATACAGAGAATTGGCCCACTGATCACAGCATATGCTGGAGCAGGCTCTTCTGACCCTTAGACCCGAGTGTCTCAGAGTTGCTCCTGAAGATTTGAACTTTGGAGAAAGGTTCCAGAAAAAATACGAGACTTTTGGAGCCTGACACTATAAAATAGGATGTTTTTTCCTCTACACATATAGAGGAGTTGCATTTACTTGGTAAGTGCAACTATTCTATCTGATTTCCCCAAAGCTCAGCTGAGGGTGGTGTCTGGGTGTGACTGTACCCCAGCCTAAATGGAATAATATACTGTGGACTACTGAAAACTGAACAGGCCACAAGCTACAACTGGAAGGGTTATTATTGGGGCTTCATTACAGAGAAGAATAAAATGTGAGCGATTCAAAGAAACAGCCATTTGAGCAAAACAATAAACACAAATATCAAACAACTTGGTGCCCTGCTGTATAACGCTTCTTAGACTCTACACAAAATAAGTAGAGCTGGTGCAATTGAGAAAATTACATTTACAATGTGTGTCTCTGCTGTGTTTTCCTCACTTGAGGATGTGAGTGGAATAAGCTGCAGGAAGACTGCAGGTTAAAAGTTGGTAAATTCCTTACCCTCACAAGGACCACATAAAGCTGTAGAGTAGATTTATAAAATGATTTGTCAACTGACAAGCAAAAATATATTACCAATTTAAGACTGTGATTTGCCTGCAACTTTTTAATCCTTGAGTTGTTGTTGAATAGATTAAAGTGTCTGCTTTGATCCATGCATGTAGATGGAAACATAAATATAGCCGTCACTTATTCTTTCAGCACCATGGACAGCGGTGTCATTGCCCATCACAGAGGCTTCCCAACTGCAGAAGAGTAATGCATGTGAATGACCTTCTTGCCATTCAAATCCCACTGCATTTCAGCAAGGCTTTTTTTTTTTTTTTTTTTTTGGCTGCCTCTTTCAGATGGCTCTTTGTCCACCTAATTTGACTGCTGCACACATGGAAACAGTAGCTCAGGAGCGGGAGAAAAGCTTTTCCCCGGGGCTGAAAAGCATTTCCATTGAGAAACTGACAGGGATGCTTGTTTGAATGTGGGCACTCTCCGTTGGTTGTTAAAGTCACTTATTGTGTAAATCTACATTAAAATAAGAACAGAATCTCCATCGTTCACGACAGTGCCTGCCCATCACAAAGTACCTGGGAAACTGTATTAAAGTTTCAGCAACTGAAAATAACTTGTGCTCAGTGGCCCAGATGCAAAATGGACACTCTACAGAACAGAAGAAAAATGGTCAAAGGGAAACTAAATCCAGAACAGAAAGGCTGGTGAAAACTAAGCTGTTCTTACCAGAAAGGTGTGTGCTAAGCCGTGGATTCTCACCGTAAAATACCCTGCTAACTCTGAGAAGGCTCCCCGAACTACTATGTCAAGTTACAGGATTCTTGTGATCACACAAGTCTTCCAACACAGACTAATAATACTTTGCACTTCGGTAACATCTTTAATCTTGGGGATCTGTGTGCATTTCAGAATAATTCATTAATTAAGGTTCACACAACACAGTGGGGAAATAGCATTACCCTTATCTTACAGAGGGGCAAACTGAGAAACAGATATGTTAAGTGTCATGGCCAAAGTCACATAATGAGTCAGTAGTGGAGTCAAGAACAGAACCCAGGAGTCCTGATGCCCCACTGCCTGTTCTAACTAATAGACAGCACTTGTCTCTTGTGGTTTTGTCTCCATATGTTCCAGAATGCTTGGCTCTCCCAAATTCAGTGTTTCAAAGGGATTAGACAGGCATTCACCCTCTCCGGCTGTCTCCCAGGACTCTTACTCAGCTGATCAAAGCCTGATGACCCGCTATGAGGATTAAATGCTTCACCAGAAGCCAGCAGAGTTGGTGATCAGTAATGCTATGTTCCAGAGTGCAGGGGGAAGGCGCAGTTCTAGGAGGCTGGGAGCAATGAGAATGAGAGCGGGGATTTGGACTGTAATCCTGTCTATTCTCGGTACATGCTTGGTTGATTATGTCATCCTTCGTCAACTGGCAGGCATCTAGGAGTGGACTTTATGCTTTTCAGCCTTCCTGTCAGAGCAAATCCTTCTCACATTAAGCCATCAAGCAGGGTTATGCCGGTGAAATTTCCCTTCACACTGATGTATTGGGTTGCACTGCTGCTCTCTCCAAATCCTTAGCTGCTCCAGCTACCCACCTCAAACTACCAGCCTTTCACTGCTGCGATGCGGGCATCTTTGGTACCACCTTCCGCAGGCTCAACTGCCCTGCCAAGGCAGCACACAATAACCCAATACAAGGTTACATCAGCTGGGGACATGTCTGCATCAGACAGGGCAAGAGACTAGCCCACCTAATAGGCCTTTCATTTCCCCTTCTCCGATTGCATAGGACAGCCCCAAATCAAACACATTCAAACCCTTCCAAATAGGTTCTAGCTGGAGCACAGCCACTGCAACGGTAGAGCAGGAAGGGCTGCTCCGCCAGATGGAGCTTTGCTCGACTGAGAAGTCATCCATTGAGAACACGGAGGGAATCAGAGTGGTTCCAGTATTGGAAAGGCCCCTGTCCAACAGGGGTGGCTAATCCTGATTCCGTCCCCCCCATCCCCACATGGCACATGGACTTAAACAGGCCCAATGATCTGTGACTATTTGATCATGGGGCTTCAGTTTCCCCCACTGTAGAGAGAAAGTCCAGAACCAGCTCCCAATGTGGCTGGGCTTTGGAGAGGTTCCCACCCCACCCCAGCTCCGTTTAGTCATTCTTCCCTTGTCCAGACCAGCAGCCAACACGAGAACAGCTTCAGTACCTGGGCAGTTGAATAAGCAGGGAAGGGCTCCATGTATTTTATTTGTCCCCCAGCAGGGGGATCGGACCCTCCTTCCTGAGAGGCGTGTGTTGCAGCTATTCCAGGCTGAGTTACGGAAGGCTGGACTGTCATTTAATTTTTTCCCCCTTGACTCATAGACTTTAAGGTCAGAAGGGACCATTATGATCATCTAGTCTGACCTCCTGCACAATGCAGGCCACAGAATCTCACCCACCCACTCCAGGAATAATCCTCTCATCTGTGTCTCAGCTATTGAAGTCCTCAAATCATTGTTTAAAGACTTCAAGATGCAGACCCTTTAACTCCAACAAGCAAATAGCTTCTTTGATCACAAGGCTTTCAGCTTTCCTGTACCATCACAACCATTCTTGAGGCCAAGCCATCTCACAATATCCCTGCACTGTGCTGCTTCTCCAGCCTGTCTGCCCGCCTGCTTAGATCCTCTTCCCTCTGTATAGCTACTACTCAACCCAACCCCCTTCAGCATTCCATCAGGTCCCACTCCCCGTAATGTCTGGGCTTACAAAAACCGCTGTGACTGCTGGGGTTATTGGAGATCAGTACTTCCCACCTTCAAAGTGACCTTTACAGTACAAGGTCTTCCCCACACCTCTGTCCTCTACAATTCACAGAGGTGGCACCTCAACCTGGATACAGAGCAGCATGCTAGTAATCCTGATCTCAGACAAAAGGCAGGCTCCAGGCCCTACTTTTATGTATGTCTTGAGCAGCCAGGACCAAACAGCTGTGAACAGTGGGATAAAGGTTCTGAACAGCTCCAAAGTAATAGCAAAGGCAGATAAGATTTGTAGAAAATAGCTTAGAGCAGCATGATTTGTCATGCAATTAGCACTCAAACAATAGCCACAGAAATGTCAAGGTAACAGGGTGATACATGGAATTACCCTGACATTTCATTTAGTGGAGATTTGTATGGACTTGCCAATGTTTTAATTATACCATAAAAGCCACTGGCTCTCAGCTGGAAGGCATCTTTCTTGTAGGGGGCACTTCTATTTGGGTCTTTTAAAAAGAAACTCTCGGCAAATTTGAGCACCTGCCCCACAGGGCTCCATGCACAAGACTTCATGTCCCAATCCCCCTACTGCTAATCCGCAGTGAGTGGCCTTAAAAGGACATGGTCACCTGATATCAATGTAGAAGTCTGTGGGGCATCTTTCACTCTGCCCACTGCATGGCCATTGCAATCCTTAGTTCTCACCCTCGGCTGTCCCAGTGCCACTGGACTGTCTTACTCCAGCACCCAGTCAGTCCCGAGCTGCCCACACACAGCTCCACGGATGCACTACTGTCCTCGTATGCATCTCCCGCCTTGCGGGGAGGGCTGGGTTTAAGGATAATGACATCTGTCCTACCCTGCTACCAATAGATGAGGCTCATTTATTATTTAGCTGGGGGCCAGCTGTGGGCACGGCCCTTCCCAGACTGGCATGAAGATGAGGTCCCTGTCCTGAAGCACATACGATCTAGACAGTGGATGTCTCCCTAGATGTCCCTCCCCACCTGAGAGATTATTATCCTGCAGTGACAAAATCCCAGAGTCTCCTCCAGCACCAGTCAGGGGAGATCAATGTTCGGGGTAATTTTATGCTGCAGAAATATGAAGCATAATTCCATTTGGAATGGCAACAAATGAATCTGCTTGCTCCCCTCACATTCTTTTCCTCTCTCCAGCCCTCATTTGATACCACTCCATGTGGCAACATCAAATACAAGCTGAATATTTTAGCTCCTGTAAAATATTTATTTTACAATACAAGGAAGGAAGTTAGTGGCTTCCAGTTCATGTAAACATATGCCTTTTAACAGTGGGATTCCCAGTGCCAGTCACAAGGCTAGGAAGGAATTGTGCCATTGTTGTACCCTTAGGTATTCTAAACAAAATAACAACTGTTCTGCAGCAGCCTACTTAAAACAAGTTGGACTGTTCTCTGCTATACCTCAGCAAATGATGGTGGTAGGGGCAGCCTGAGAATCTGCTTCACTGACAGCTACCCAAGAGATGGAGACATTGTTCCCCAAATCCCACAGGGAAAAGAGGGGGGGCACAATTTAAAAAAAAATACTTCTTTACAATTTCACTTGCAGAACAAAACTGCTGCTTCAGTATGTAAATAAAAGCAATCATCACTCTCGGAGGCGGAAAGAACTGGTGCTTTGGAGTCTGATCAGGCTTGTTCTGCAGCATTTGCTCCTGTTGTCCTATTTCTCCAAGGATCCAGGACCCTGATGCAGCAGTGTGAAAATAGCCTTCCCTGCTCCCTGGCTCAGCCCTGCCCCACAGCATCACCAGATCGCCTCTGCTCTCCTCCCACACCCACAGCCCTCTCCAACTGTGCTCAGGAGTTATTGCTCCCAGTTGATTTACCTACAGCTCTTCAGCAATATGAAATCTCATCTGAGCTGGAAGGATGCTGATGGGTTAACCTCCGAGGAGCGGTATTGTCAGATGGGTGCTCACAGGGTAGGTGATACTATAAGGTGAAGGTGTTTAACAGAGTCATTGGATGCTGCATTTCAGCCCCAGCAGTTCCCCGGAGGGCAGGGTGAGTGGGTAGAGCAGACTGGAACATTTTGGATGACATACACTGTTCCATCGAGCCCAAACCATTTTACCAGAGACGCATCAACTGCAAGGAAGTTTTCGGGGAAGAGTTGGGAGGGCTCTGCTCTATCCCAGAGAAACGAATCCGGAGCCTGACCTTTCTGATCTGCAAACAGACGCCTCAGTCCCATTCTGTTTCATGAAAGGTTTGGGGGGAGGGTTTGAGGGACAAATGCGCCTGCCCCTCCCCCAGGCCAGGTGTCTCCCCGGGGACCCAGGGTGGCTGGAAGAGCACAGCTGTTCCTTCCTGCCCCCCAGCAGCCGGCCTGATCTCATGCACCATGGTGGCCACTCCAGCCCCTCCTCAGGGTCCTGTTCTCGCCTTCACCACCCCCCATGCATGAAGAAACATAGCCAAGTCCCCTCTTCTCCTTGCTTCACAAAATATTGGGTGGGCAAAAACACTGGGGGTGGAAACACACATCTTCCCCCCAATATTTCCATTTCAAGGCCACTAGACCCCCTGGTTCCACCAGTCACTGCGGTAAGCCAGCATCCCGGGCAAGATGACTCAACCTGCTCCAGAAAGGCAGGCTACTATTTGCTCAGTGCCAGAGGTGCTCCATGCCAGATATCGTTCACCACAGGGAAGGTCCAACATGGTGATCTGGTGTGGCAGGAGTGTGGGACAGATGGCAAGAACAGACCACTGGATCACAAGGGACCACTGGCTCACATAGGGACGATTCATCGGCTCCAACACAAGCAGGTGACAGGCGACTGTGCCATGCATATTGCACCAGATGCACCACTGCTCTGATCCCGTACAACAACGTCCATTAAACTGAGCCGAACCGAAGCACTCACAGCCTGGAACTGCTGCCGTTTCCCATCGCCTGTTGCAAAATGTATGAAGTCCATGCTGTTGCAATAGCTGCATGCTCGGTGCCTGGCAAGAGGCTCCAGCTGGTCTTTATGAAATATGCTAATAATCAGCCATTTACTTTTCAACCCCGCTAAACACACAGAAGTATTTCTGCGGCATATCTCCCTCCTGCAGGTATGGGAGGTGGAAAAACCCCTCGGTGACCTCTGCGTTTTCCTCTGTGAAGCTGGGAGATAAACTTGCCAAAACAATCCAGCTCTGTTTATCCTATTCTCTTTAATCCTTTAATCAGTGCTGCTAATTAATTATTAGTCTGCTCACCGTGCTAAGATCCTGCTCAAATGCTCATGTTCCTGCCTCACCAAGCTATCAGCCAGTTTCATCCTCGTGGTTTCTAGGTAGCTCTTCGGGAATTACAGCAACACTTACGGCCTTTGGCCCTCACACCTGGCACCACTTCGCATGAGTGTCATCGGGGACTAGAAAGTCCCAACGACAGCGGGAATCTGTGAGCAGTTAAAAAACCCAGGTCTGTGCCAGGCCCTTGGATGCTTTTCAAAGAGGAGAAGCAAGTAACAAATGCATCCTTCGGGAGACCAGGTCACAAGCAGCAGTGCCATTTTGTCAGAGGGCGCCAGTCCTTGGAAGGAAACTATTGTGAGAGATGGTTAGCCATGGGGGGTGACCCCTACTTTGCCACTTTTACATGGGACATGCACGCTGTGAGCAGCAGCCAGATGGAGATGGATCAACTCTAACCCTTCCTTGGGGAGAAGCCATGGACTCGATTTCTGGGGTGCCTCTCCCCATCTTTCCTTGCCTTCCCTTAGGCCTCACACCACCCTGCAACCTGGGCAAGATGTCGGCTTTAGCCAAAGCAAACTGTTTGGAGTGCCCTAACTGGCCATTGGGTGTCAGTCTTGCTCCATAGGAAAAAACATCTGCCCGGGAACTGGAAGAATCTGCGGATGGGATCATAGAGCCTTTAACCTCTAGGTCACTGGCTTGAATCCAGCCCTGGTTGGCTGAGGCTATAAGCCATTAACTGTCTAATGGCTGAAAGGAGTGTCCCTATCCCACCTCCCCAGCTGGATCGATTTGGTAATATCAAACGCAGCAGCAGTTCTGGCCTGCAGCTCAGGTGAAGCAGATGCAGCCAGGCGGGGAATAGAGCTGGGTGAAATGTTGTACAGAAAGAAATTGTTCATCTAAAATTGGCTCCTTCCCCCTCCCCCATGAAAATATTTGTGCGGAATTTTCCCCCTGCTTTTTTGGCAAAGCTAGAAAATGAAAAGTGGGTGTGTGTTTTCAGTCCATCGTTTTCCTTTCCCGCCGCTACCCCTGTTCAGTGGTCAAATGAGCCAAAGGAAAGAGGTGGGGGTGGGAAGCAAAAGAACATTGCAAGGTGGAGGAAAGCTTTGGAATAAAAGCAAGACGGTCCCGTTCTGAAGCCTGCAGCATGGCAAAGACAGCGGGTTCTCTAGAGTTCTAGGCAGGATTGAGCTCTTTCCCTGAGGACTCCTTCGGGGCCACAAGCCACTCACATGGCACGAACGTCTATGCTCGCTGCTATGTGCAGGCCTGGCCTCTGCCTCTTGGAATAGATCCCTCCGGATGTCAGCCTAGAAAACATGCCTGGTCTGCATCTCTTCCCCTGGAGCCGTCTCAGCTGATGAGAACCCTGCATTCCAGTCCTGACCCAGGACGTGCCCCTAATAAGGATAGTTCACATTTCACCTCCCAACGTCACAGTGCAATCTATACCCTCCTGGCAGCACTGAGCTGTAGCCATCTCTGGGGTGAGAGGCCCTTTGGAGCAATGCAGGGAAAATGGCCACGGGTACGGAGGTAAACCCCAGCACCTATAAAAAGAGAGCCATGGGTTATTGAACGTACCAGCACAGCAGACATCTCATTTCTGAAGTGGCCCCTTTTGGGGAAGTCACTTCGCCTGCCCACCCCGGGCAGAGCAGCAAGGCACCATTCATGCATGTGTGTGAAGTGCCTAGAGATCTCTGGTCCTGCAGAAATACCAAGAGTTATTCTAGCTGCTTAGGAAACAGATTGATCTCATCACAGTTACATAGCGCAGAGCCACTGGTTTGTGTCTAATGCCTGGATCCTATAAAACCAGTGATCATGTCTCACAAGGCTTAGATGAGCCCATTATCAAAGCCTGGATAGAAAGGGGCCTATTCCCTACCTAACCAGGTATCGCCTACAGCTCCAGGATGAAAACTCTGAGCCACAACTCCACTCCTCTGGCACAAGGAGACAGAGCTTTCTCCAGGACCAGCCGGAGACTATAGAACAATCTCCCCCAGAAACCAAGGACTCTCACAAATCTCCCCGCTTCCACACTAAGCGCAAGGTGTATTTCTCTGACCTGGTCATCTCTAGCATAGATACACAGCAATGAGAATATTTAAAAAAAAAAAAACAAAAAAAACCTTAAAACCGTCCCAAAACAAAACTCTCCACTGCACGCAGAGAGAACAAACGTGTGACAGATGTGTAATCTCATTGCCTAATCCATGGCTGGAAGGCGCTTAGATACTACAGTGATGAGCATGACAACATAACCTACATGGAATAGAACCCCAATTATAAGAGGGGCTGTGTGTCTCCCCTAACTTAAATCATTAGGCCCTGAGCCTCCTGTTCTATAGGAGTCAGTCCTCGGATCAGGACAACCCAGTGCTAATTCCTAGTAGGTGATATAGCACAGCTCAACTTCACAATTAAAGCTTAATTTAGTCCTCACCTTTCCCCTCTGAGATAAGTAGGTGAGGGTCAATACCGTCAGTCATCGACTTAACAACGTTCGACTTATGATGAACGGCACTTACGACGTTTCTGAACTGACACCCTGATTCGACTTGCAACAATTGCTTTCAACTTTACAGCACTCGGTCCCACAGTGGAGTGGATTGCGGTTCCGAGTTACGACATTTTGACTTACGACGCAATTTTCAGGAACCAATTGTGTCGTAAGTCCGAGGACTGCCTGTATCCCCATAGTACAGAAGGGGAAGTTGGGTCAATCCCGAAGAGACTCAACGTTAGAGCCGAGATTAGAGCTCAGAGGCTCCCAGTCCTACGCTCTGGCTGCTAGGGCCTCGCCTCTCGCATGGGACTGGAGGAAGACGCTAGCCAATCTAGTTGCATCCCATCCAAGCTGCTGTATCAGCACTCTGTTCTTGGGGAAGCATGCCTGGCCTCCCGACCTTGAGTCAGTCTCCAGCCAACAGGAGATGAATTGAAGCCCACCATTAAAATGTCACTGAGAAAATTAAGTTAAGGTAAACCACCTCGATGCATCAAAAGCAAAGGCAATCAGTCCCAGGCATGTCCCCCTAGGAAATTATGTAGAGTAATTAATCAAAAAGCTAATGAGAAATGTGTTTTCTTTCCCAGCCTAACACCACATCATATTCTTATTAGCCAAGGTTATTACAATAGTAATCATGCATGCTCTGAGTTCAAAATGGGTTTTTTTGCTCCACTGCCACCAATTTAGAAACCCATTAATGGAAAAGATAAACCCTGATACACAAATCAGCCCTTTGTGTTTATTCACCTGTTATGTGATAATCGCTGCCTGTGACCTACAATCAGCTAACGTATTTTGGCTGTTCTCTAATTACAGGCTAACCTTCTGTCCTGGCCACTAACCTCGCCCTGGAGCCTTCTTCCCTTTTACAAACAAACTCCCCCAAGCGTAGAGCAGCTGGTGCTAGGGGAATCAGAATCAGAACTGGGAGGGACCTCGAAAGGTCATCTAGTCCAGTCCCCTGCACTCAAGGCAGGACTAAGTATTATCTAGACCATCCCTGAGATTCCACAACCTCCCTAGGCAACTTATTCCAGTGCTTAAACACCCTGACAGGAAGTTTTTCCTAATGTCTAACCTAAACCTCCTTTGCTGCAATTTAAGCCCATTGCTTCTTGTCCTATCCTCAGAGGTTAAGAACAACAGTTTTTCTCCCTCCTCCTTGTAACAACCTTTCATGTTACTTGAAAACTGTTATGTCCCCTCTCAGTCTTCCCTTCTCCAGACTAAACACACCCAGTTTTTTTCAATCTTCCCTCATAGGTCATGTTTTCTAAACCGTTAATCATTTTTGTTGCTCTTCCCTGGACTCTCTCCAATTTGTCCAGGTGGCAGCTTAGCTGCCCTGCAGACGAGAATGCTCTGCTCAGCCTCAGAACGGACACAGCGGGGTTCCCTCAGGCTGCTCTGCTAACAGGCCTCAACCCTTTGGCCTCCATTGCTCACTCAGCCCTTGGGCTTTCTGTCTGTAAGGGAACCAGGTGTGAGGTACACACTTGATCTGACGTGGTTGGGAGGGGCACTTGGGGCTCTCCCCGTGGCACACAGTTTACTCTCCTGAGGAGAGAGGTGCTTTGGTCTAACTAGCGTCTTTGGGCTGAACGTGACGGTATCACAGCAAGGCTGGTGGCCTGTGACATCCGGGGTGGGGGTCTGACTAGATGATCTAATGGTCCCTTCTGGCTTCAAACTCGCTGGAACTTCTTTGTTCAGAGCTGCATTGAGAAGCACCAAGTTCACGTCACACCAGCCACTGAGGAGTTAACAGTCACTATGGCCTGGATTTGAACCTGTGAGCTGGAGGTGCAAGGGCTCTCTGGCCCCTTTCTTCGGTCCCCTGAGCTGTGCAGGTGACATAACTTTTCCCCAGCAATGTTCACTCATGTCGCGGTTCATTCCGCAAGCTTTGCAGAATGCAGGCTATTGTCTCCTGCGGCACGAAAGATGGAAAGGAGGGTGCGCACTGACCATGCCACGGCTGCTTTCCTCTCTGCATTGCTACTGAAAGGGAAAGGTGCCCAGAGGGTGGAGCCCTTGGCATTAACCCAAGGCAGTGACTCCGCTGCCCCATAGCACACAACAAATCACCACACCCCAGACAGTGACTTTGTGACGTCAGTGCCTTGGGGCAGAGGCTGGCACTAACTTTCTGTTTTTAATACACCTGGCGCCATGGGGCTTACACCTGTATACCCTCTAGGTGCTACCCCACTGCAAATGTTACATAATAAGAGTATTCAAGCTCCCTGGCCATGGCTAGACAGACGGTAGCAGAGTGACTCCTGCCGGTGTAAGTTGCCAGAACTCTGTGCTTCCCAAGGTCTGTCAAGGTGCCGGGACTGTGATAGCTCCTTCTGCAGGAAATTTCTCTCAATTTACAGCTGCCTGGCACTGGCTTCTCCACTCACGGCTGGTAATCTGCTCCTCAGCTCCGGCACACCTGAATATCGCTGCTCTGAGATGAGCAGCCCGGCTCCCCGTGACAGGGTGCCACAAACCTGTGTGCTGCCGAAGGAGGCAGAGCCAGAGAGAGACTGTTCACCAGAGATAAGGGCTGAGCTGATCAGCCTTGCGAGCGGCTATCCAACTGCCTGCGAGTGATGCTGCAAGCAGGGCTTTTGCTTCTAACCGATGCAGCAAAAGGAACTTTTATCTATTTTTATAGGGAAGCAGCAGCATCCAGTTCCTAGCAGTCGGCCTTGCTGCTTGTGAATGGACAAGGGGCACAGAGCCAGAGTTTGGAGCAAGCAGAGGAGGGGAGAAATGTGAAAACATAGAACAGTGCCTGATTCCTGCCCTGCACGGAACTGAGATGTCCACTGGCCTGGGACAGGATTCACCTGTCCGGCCAGAACGGTCACTGTAGAAACCACATGAAATGCAATAACTACCCCCTTCACCTTGCACATAGGCGTGCACACGCACACATCCCTACCTACGCGGTTGCTGCCTGTGACTCCAGTTAGGAAGCCTGTAAAATCTCTCCAGTGTTTGCGGCTGTGGCTTTGATGTGCACATTAACGAGAACTGACACTGCTCGGGAAACGCCACGAGAAGCCCAAAGGCAGGGCCCGGAGCGAGGAACTGTAGGGGCGACACTCTCTGTGCTCTCCCTTTGATTGCTCAGCGCTCAGATTTGCCTCCCAACAGCAGGGTGGGGCTGCTAAGCAGGGGCCAGGAGCATTTGCTGTCAGAGGCAGCACAGCAGGAGAGAGGGTGAGGAGTAGGGGCCGCAAGTCTGCCCTGAGGCGAGGTACTGCCAAAGGAGCCAAAGCCAGCAAAGGGAAGTGGGCTCTCCTCTGGGCTGCTGGGTCGTTTAGGTGCCCACTTGAAGGCTGGCACTTAACCTGTCCACCCCTCCTCCATGGGCCTCACACAGCCCAGCAGTCACAGACCCCCCGTTCACAGGTGAGCATAGCTGGGCCTGATGCCCCCTTGCGTCCTTGCTTGCAGCAAGACAGTGGGAGCTCAGGAGGGCAGCTCAAATTCACGAAGGCTGGTTGGAAAACTTCCCCATTTTTCCAATGGAAAATTTCACAAAAGTTTCCTCCCTATTTTTTGACCAGCTCTAAACTGATGCTCCGGCAGCCTGGCCTTGGGGTTAAGGGACAAGCCTGGACATCAGGGTTCCTGGGTTCTAATTCTGGTTCTGCCACTGACTCACTGCATGACCTTGGGCAAGTCACTTTGGCTCCCCACATCTTCTCACAAGGCTTTGAGACAAAACTGAGGGGAGGGAAAAGGAACCTTCCAGGTTTTGATCTGACCTGCAACCAAAACCATGAGAAGAGACTCATGTGCTTTAAATCATGTTTCCTCTGGGTGTAGACAAGTATTAATGGAAGGGATGAAAGGGATGCCTTCTAAATGAGTCCAATATCAAAAAAGCACATGCTATTTATATGCCATTTACAGAGATCTGACACAGTGGTGTCCCATATGGGTTTGGGCACAGGAAGAGGGGATGGATTGTTGTTAAATAAATAAACCCTTGAACATTCAAAGTGGGTTTGGCCTTCGATGTCCCAGCCCATCTCCAGTGAGGAGAGGCTCCTACTTGGATGGCCCACATCTCATTTTCAGATGGACATCCCCCAGTGATCAGGAGATTGGGCCCGCCGAAGCAGCCCCTGGTAGATGATTCTTCCAATTCCCCATTGCACCGAGGAGGCTGGAGTTCCCATGGGAACATTTTGGAGTGGAGAGCAAACCAATTTCACTGGAGAAGCTGGTAGGCAAATCCTGGGCTGCATCATAATGCCTACTTGCAAAGGATTCTGGGAAGGAGCCCTGCCTCAGGTGCACCCAGAGATAAAAATGTCACCGTCAAAAGCCTCCAAAGAGGAGCTGATGGAATATAGCAATCTCCCTCCTCATCTGCCGAGTAACCTCAGGGTGCAGCATTCCCCAGAAAGGACCATTGCCAGAGGATCTTCTTTACTCATGCTGATGAGCAGACCCAGGAAGGCTGAGGCCTGAGATGCAGCAGAGTGACTCCAATCCCCCTCCCTGAAATGGGCTGACGTATGCTAAAGCCCGCTCCCCAGAGTCTCTTTGCTGCGGCTAGGAAACATCTTAATTACAGAGAGGGATGCACACAAAGAGCAGCAATGAAGCTACCGGGCCCTCAGCCGAGCACTGATCTCTCTGATAGACAGTCCAGATCTTGCAGCTCACTGGAAGCTGTTTCACAGCTACTGTCCACAAGGAGGAAGAGGCACCCCAGCGTCCCCCTACACTCAAGCCCCTGGGGCACATTATTGTTTGCTAACTTATAGACAACAGTGGTGCATGTGCCATGCTGCTGTTAGCAATTAGGCAAAGGCAGCCTAATCCACTCCCCTCCCTTAACGCATGCAACAACAGAAGAGTTCCCACAATTATCATGTCTCATCTGTGCACCTAAGTAGCCAGCTAGGCCTGAAAGCAGCATGGCACCTCTGCTGAAATGAGTGTGTGTGTTGGCATCACCTCCACATTGGCAGGGCATTCGGTTTGAAGAACTTTAGCGCTGCTGCTTCTGCACCTTTGTTCCCAACCGCCGCGGTAACGCCTTATGCTCGCTCCCGCGGTCTCTTTTTTCATGGACGACAAAGTAAAAAGGAGAACGTGTTACTTTGATAGGGGAACGAAACGGCCAGTTTGATAATGAGGCCCTGGGAATTCCAACAGGCATGAACAGCTGAGAGCAGGCATGAGACCCTAACAGCCCGGCTTGCTGGGATCCTGTGATAAATATGGATGTGCAGCTGTCTCCGATCCTGCGCACCCATCAAGTGGTATGATCAGGTGCAGGGCTATGAGAACCAGAGCTTAGCCAGCTGACTGCAGGCACTTGACAGAGCCCTGGTCAGATGTGGGGACAGGCTGCAGGAGGTGTTCTCAAAGAGGCTGCATTCTTCTGCACCTTTCTGGCTGTGCCCCACATCTGCTGCATGAAGAAAGGGAGCAATCTTATGGGAGAGATACCTGCACCAGCACTTCGGCCTGCCACGTTCAGGCACGGGGCAGGCTGAGCCGTGGTGTTTCAGAGAAACAAAGGAGCTTTTCATGTTGCTATAAAGAGAAGCAATTCAATGAGCGGAGTCCCTGGACAGTGGAAATCTTTGTACGTACGCGCACACAAACGCACACACTCCCCATCTGTTATTCTGCAGTGCCTGCCATGCTTGCTCACTGGTACAATATGCTGTGCCCTGAACAGGATCTAAGCTTCTGTACAGTAGAGTTCCTGGGATAACTATAAATGTCCTACCTGGTGCTGTGAGCCAGCGCCCCTGCATGCCAACACTGTCTCCCACAGGATACCGCAGCCCTGCTGTGCTGCAGAGCAGTACGCTCGGTATCCCCATGGAGCAAAATCCCGTTCATAAGGATGGCCTCTGCTGTGGCAGTAACATGGTTGATTAAGCAGCTGCCCTCTTTGAGTAAACAGGATTTTTTTCCCCAAGTCTGGAAAGAGTCAGAAGGAAACATAATCCCGAACAAAAGGGATCTCCCAGCGTCGCCACTCTGGTTCTTCATCACTTGGCAACTTCTGCCTTGGAAGTGCAGAGCTTAGAATCACACCTGGTGAAACCCTGCGTAGCCCACTGAGCGGAACGTCGGCTAGCACCGTCCTGGGTAAGCAGCGATCATTGCTGGTCACTGCCTTTAAGTTAAAGATTTCCCTTAGAGACGTCCCAGCAGCAGCTTTCTGCCTAGCACTGTACCTGCCTGCGCATCTGCGTGCTGTGGCTAGGGGAACACACACACCAGTGCTGCTTTGTCCTCCAGTCATAACTTCTTATTAAGCAGCATAAACTGTATTTAATGCAGAGTCCTCCGGACTCAGGACAGTCCCTCAGCCCCCCTTTAAGGCTGTCTACACTCCAGGTGCAGGCACGTCCAGGAACGTGGCTGGCCTAAGTCTGGTTACCAGCATGGTTCCAGTTTGCCAGGGAGACTGGATGCTAACCAGATTTTGTACGTAAGCTAAGGCGCCGCTCACTGTGTGGCGCTCAGTCCCAGCTGCCTGTGGTTTGGGTCGTGGTGGTTTGTGTAAACGGCTGGTTGGTTTGAGGTCTTTAGGCTCTCCCACGAGATTCCACTTCGCAAGAACCCCAAATCCCAGAACCCAAACAGGCTGGGCTTTGCTTGGTTTCCACCCAAGTCACCAGAAAATGTGGCCTGTTCAGTCCTTGGCCTGTTGGCAGGTGGGCCAATGGGTGGCGAATGTGCTGGGGATGTTTGTGAAGTGGAGGTCAAGTCTAACTCCCACAGGACACAGCCACCGAACTGTTTCGCACAGGACACACAGCAGCCACAAGTAGGGAACACCTCCCCATCACTGGCCTACAGCAGGATGCTAGAACACAGTGGCCCGCCATGACAGCCACAGTGTAAGTGCCTAGATACAGCGATGTCCTGATAGGATCCCTACCCCATCACCAATGGCCCCGGAGAGCCATGCCCCCTGCAGCAAAAATGTGCCTCTGTTTGTGTACGCAGCCGGGGCTAGCTCACCCTTACTCTCACAGTCCAGAAGAACCATTGCCAATAGAAGCAGGGTGCAAAGGCCCCGGTGCCTATACAGGCTGCCAGCAATAAACAAAGATGGCTAAGGCTCTACATCAAGCACCTCTGACAAGAAATCTATTAGGCAGTAATTACATGCTGGCTAGAACATTACATTGGTATTATTGCTATAAGCCATGCCACGATTATAATGTGTAATTTCTGTTGTCTGGTGTTTATCGTTACAATAACGCCTGATTTATGCCACTGCCTAAGGCTGGCCCCAGGAGCCAGGGCAGCTGTGCTGCCAAGACCCAAGCAGAGAGAATCAGGCACAGGGCAGGAGGTTTCTTTAATGCTCTCGGATCTTGGTCACTGCAATTCAGGTCCCAACTTCTGCCAAAGCCGCAACATTTAAATGCAACAAGAGCAACCGAGTAAAACAGGAATGTGGGCAAAGGAAGGAAGGCTCCTGCTTTTAAGCTGTCTGTGGTTTATGGTACGAAAACCAACCCAGCGAGTTGCAGAGCTGGAATGGAATACACACGCGTGTGCAGGCGTGCTCCGGCACCCTCGGGAGAGAGGCCTGGGTTGGATTTCTATGTCCTTTTGGAATGAAATCCAGATGTAGACCCTGGGAAGAGACCTTGGACTCAATTCCTGCTCCCGCCTGGGATGGTCTTTGAGCAGAGCTATTAAAGGAGGAAAGTTGTTTTCTGTACAGAGATATTTCTGTAACCTCCTGGAATGAGAAGAACCTGGAATGCATTTCTGATCCCACCAGTCATGGATTCTGGATGCAGCGGTGTCCCTCTTGTAACCCCATTTCTCAGGAAGAGAAGGATCATTTCACCACCTGTCTTTGCAGAGCCTATAACAAGCAAGAAATCTGCTCTCCAGTGGGAAGAGATGAGTCCCGCTGATTTCCACTCCATCCTACCTACTATTCCTTGAATTGGAGCCCAGGATACTGGGCGGCTGAGCATGTTTGGCTTGGCTGATAAAGTTAAAGTTATCCAGAATGAATATGGATGCACATCTGTCTCCACTTAGATGTAACAAATTGATAGAGATTGTGTTAAATTATCCTGAAACAGCGTCCACTGAGATCCCAAGCACCCTGGGGTCCTTTCAGCCCTGGCCAGAATTTGCCAAGATACACTGCATGCCCCAAAAAGAAAATAAAGCAACACAAAAAACTACCACACACTGCATTTTTCCTCATTACTGTGCAGGACAAGTTGTCCAGCCACCTCTTTCTGCTACCGACAGATGATTGGTCTTTGTAGCTCCCTTACAGTGGATGCACATGAATCCCCACAGGAGGAAAGACTCCTTCTGTGTGCAAATTTGAAACAAATGCTTGGCATTGTCCAAGGCACGCTTTGTATCCAAGCTGGTGTTTTAGGAACAAAAGCGTTGCCAATCCTGTTCACTTGACTGGTTTGTCTGCCCCAGACATGCCTCTAAGCAGTAGCCTATACTAGATACTTCAGAGCATAGCCACACATGCATCTGGCTAATTGGACAATTAAAGTCCTTCCTGTCCTTTGCAGTGATCAGCTTGTCCGTGAACCACAGGTGAGATTTCGTTATCCTGATCTACCAGTGTCACTACAGGTCAGAACTCATTGAACTATCCAAAAGCAAATCAACGAAGTTGGTTGAGAACAGCTGGCTGGAACTGCAATGTGTTCTTTTAATTAGAGGGGAACATTGGGCCCACTGCAATGAGGAACAAGGAAGGTTGATCCCATTACTGATGTGTCCAGTCCACGTGCCACAAGGCTAATGCTACACAGTGCTTGTTCCCTCTACTACTCCTGTATAGGGGAAGCCAAGGTGAGAGGCAGGAGGGGTAAGATACAGGAAGTTTCTAAGGGGTGCCTTTCTGAAGAGTATACACAGCTGGACCCTTGAATTAAGGTGAACTAGACCCGGAGAGGACGAAGACAAGCAGGTAATTCTGTTAAGGGAATTTGGAGACCCTCTTGTCCTGCCAATCAGTTGGTTATGTCGAGTACTGTACACCAATGCCTGTGGAGAAAGAAACGGGGGAGTCTGAATTGTTTTCACACCACCACCTGCCACCGAGTAAGTTGTAAATCGTGTGGAATGCCCCTAGTGAACTCAGACCAAAAAAACACAGGAAAAAAGTGGTTTCAGGGCTATCCAAAGTAAAAGTGTTTAGAAAAATCATTTTGGGTTAAATTTGGGTTAAAGCTTTTTTTTTTTTTTTAATTAGTTTTTAATAAAATTGAAGGAAATTCTGAAACAAAAAGTCATTTCAAAACAAAAAAACGGAAACGTTTCATTTAAAAAATGCCTAAACAAACTTATTTCTAAAGATCAGATAGCTTCTCATCCAGCACCTGCGTCCCCTCCCCAACTTCCTCGCTATTATTTGCTAAGCAGCAATCCCCCGTTCCCTGAGCTCTCCATAGCTCCTCTCCCAGGCCTCTGGATTTTGTGTGTTAAAATCCCTGGTCGAAGGCCCCCTTCAGTGTTCATGACTTCATCTGCCCCATCAGCTCTCAGTGCGCTCCTCAGCACAGCCTCACCAGCCCATCTGCTTTTTATTCCGGGATACGAAACATGACTCCCTGGCAAGGTGTGGTGATAAATTGTGGCACAACCTAGAAATTTAAAACTCACAAAAGCAAAACAGGCCAGCTCGGCATGACCCTGGACTTTCTCCTTGCTGACTGGCTAGTTTTGGCACGGGCCCCGCGGTATCAAGGATGACATTGGAAAATGCCAGTTCAGCCCCTCCCCAATTGAAAAGGGAGGCGTGAGAGCTCTTTGAGCTGTGAGTTGTCACCGCACTCATGCTGGGGTCTCACCAGGGGAAGAGTAGGGATGTCACCACCCAAGAGACCTAGATGTCGAGCTGTGGCTCTCGTTTCACCAGGCCAGCGGAGACTGGGACCCCACACTCAGTCCTAGTGCAAAGCAAGGGATGGGCTCTGCACCGCCCACCAGCAGCTCCTACCTGCTTGTTAATGAAAGACACAGAGTTCCCATGCAAGTCTCCAGGTAGCTGTATGGAAGAGCTGGTGGGTGGTTCAAATAAACATAAGGTTGCATCTTCGGAACAAGGAATGCAGGCCAGACCTAGAGAGCAGGCGAGTGTGTACTGAAGGCAAAGACCCTGAAAAGGATTTAGAGACATTGGGGGGCGGGGGAAGAACACCCTGAACAAGAGCTCCCAGCCTGATGCCGTGGCAAAAAGGGCTCATGTGGTCCTTTCAGCTCTCTCTATGGCATGGCTGGGATCATACTTCCCATTCTGGTGTCCACATTTTAAACAAGATCTTTAAAAGATTGGCAAGAGTGCAGAGAAGAGCCACACAAGTAATCTGAGGGCTGAAGAAAATGTCTTACAGTGAGACAGTTAAGGAGCTCAGATTGAGAGGTGACTTGATTATAGTCTATTCAAACCTTCCTGGGGAGAAAATACTGGATATAAAAGGACTCTTTAATCCATCTGAAACAAGCATCACAAGAACCAAAGGCTAGAAGTTACAGCCAGACAGATTTAAACTGGAAACAGAACACACTCTTTATAACAGTGAGGGTGACTAACCACAGGAACCCACTACCAAGGGAAGTGGTGGATTCGCCATTGCAGATGTTTTCAAATCAAGACAGACTAAAGTATGTTTTCCAGAAAGGTATCCAAACCCTGGTTATTGGGCTCAGCGCAGGGGTGACTGGGTGAAATGTAAGGGTCCGTGCTATGCAGGAGGCCAGACTAGCTTATCTAATGGCCCCTTCCAGAGTCTATGAAAGAGAGAATGAATAGAGGCTCTGCTCTAGAGTCTGACACGAACAGGCTCGGGGAGATGGTCTCTTTCTTCCCCGGAACAACCCACTCCCTCTCTCCAGGGCAATATTCCATCCGCCGCCTGTTTTTAGCAGGGCACCAACCCAGCCCCTGCTGGCACACTAAATGGGCATGCAGCTAGTCCTTTTTCTAACCCTTGCACGTGAGAGGATTTTCATGCTCAAAGCCCATTTAGACAAGCGTTCGCCTCAGCCAGCCACATGCACTTGGTGTGAATGCTCTGCATGCGTACAGTGGGGGCTCGTGTACCAGAATAGAGAACAGGGCTGGAAATCGGGCCCTTAATCAGTACTGGCGTCTCCCGCCTGCACTTTCCAAATCACGTGAGAGTGTAGAGAACTTTCCTATGTTACTGTTGCCAAGGAAACAATGTCACCCACATGTTCATTCTCTGTCTTGCTCCTCAGGATGCCGACCCCTGGGCATGGCCCCTTTTCAGGAGACAGATGGGAAGCTCTGGCAGGGAGACGCCAACCTTGTAGGAGACCCAGGTGCAGGTCCGAACGGCACCAGCCCACAATTCCCTGGGCCCTTGTTTCCAAGCAGACAATGGCTACACGGAGACACATCTCTGCAGTGCACATAGACAGGAAGGAGAATGGTTAGTGCAGAGCTGAAAGAAGGCTTGCTGCTGGCATCCTGCAGTGCCGGTGCATCGCTCAGGAGCGCACCAGCCCTTGGGTCACTCTACCGTCACCTGTCGAGGTCCCAGGGTGAGCGACAAGGCTCGATGCGCTGCAGATTTGAGAAGATGCTCTCTCCTGGTGCTCACATTCTGTGGAGCCCTGCTGTGTAGCAGATGTCGGTCCTGCATTATATGAGCAAACGCCTTGCTCTTACTTGTGTTGCCAGGATCACCACCCTTTAATATGGTCACTCAGCTCTTGGGAATGGGAGCAAAGGACCCTCCATACCCCCTGCCCATTCCATGCTGAATGGGATTCCCCGCTGAGGTTATGGTTTCAGGCTCCATCCCATTTCCCCTAGAAGCTAGGCCTCTCTCCTTAGTCCTCACTGCATAAGTTACGGTATTCACCCATGAAAGCTTATGCTCCAGTACGTCTGTTAGTCTATAAGGTGCCACAGCACTCTTTGCCGCTTTTGCAGTATTCCTTTGTTGCATCATGCGTAACTAATACCTCTGGGGCTTCATGGTGTCAATGCATTCATTTGAGCTCTCAGCCCCCAGTGGAGCTTGTCCCACTACAATATCACAGCCACCCCCGGCCCCAGCGTGCCCGACAGAGATATCTGAGAACCAGGGGATCCCAGGCTCTCATAACAGCTGGGAGAAAAATCTAGCTTTGACCACAGCTGAAAGAGCCCATTGATCAGTTCATTGCAATAGGCTCCTATGGAGCTATGCAGCTTGCCAGGAACTCACGCTCGGCAGTGTCTAAAGCTGGGGAGCAGAGGAGAACATGTCTCTTTACACTGGATTTTTCAGTCACCAATTTCCCTTATTTAAGATGCTCAGCCTTGAGCTCCCCCAATTAGGAGCCAACTAAGAACCATCCCCCTTTGCATTGACCCAAGTGCTCTCCATGCCATCCCTAGGAGCCAGAGGCATTCCGGCTCCATTTCACACCCAGACCCGTGGCTATCATAGGCTGTGGTGGGTCCATTCACCTTGATGAGTTGTTCTCAGGGAAAGGCACTGGTGGTTTTCTGTCCTTTCCTTTGTCTGCAGCGTCCAGGCCCTATCAGCCCCCTCCATTGTGATGCATTGTGTCGCAGGCTTTGAAGCAATTATCTGGCTGCTGGCAGAGCGAGAGGAGGCATTGTGTGTCTCAGACAGCCACATCTCAGCCTTTCATCTTATCAGCCCGGTGTTAGGTTAATGAGTTTTATTGAATTTCATTCTGTGTGCATATGAATAGACTTTCCATTAAGAGGGAGCTGGTGGCAGGCAGGCTGAAGCAAAGGTCAGGAGTATGGCGGGGTGGGGGAAGGAAGGGCATTCGCTAGGCCCTACAATGTACAAGGGAGGGTGTTGGCATTTGAGGACACAGCTAGAGATGGGCTCCAGCTGCAAAGCTCTGTGCAAAACTTTTCCGAAGTCAGCTCTGGGCCTGTCAGGCAGGAGAAACTGCCTTCGCTGCCGGCTGAGCAGCAGCCGCTCATAGCCACATGTGCCAAATGCCCTAGCCAGTAGCTGACTGCCTTGCACCCAATGTCCGGCCAAGACGAAGACAGCTTCACTATACAATTTTGTGCTCATAAGCAATTGTGCAAATGACAGCATGCGCCTTAAAGTATAGCATTTTACCTTAAACTGGCATGTAGTGGATTTTGCTTGTAAAACAGCTTGCAGAATTATCTCCCTCCCTTAGGTCTTTCTAATTAACCATTGGAACAATTTACCAAGGGCTGGGGTGGATTCTCCATGACTGAATTTTTAAATCAAGACTGGATATTTTTCTAAAATCTGACCAAGAAATTATTCTGGGGAAGGTCTCTGGCCTGTGTCATACAGGAGGTCAGACCAGATGATCACAGCGGTCCCATCGGGACTTGGAATCTACAAAGCACCCAGGAGTGTTTCAGTGTCTAGGCGACACTATAGGATACATAAATATTTCCAACACAGCTACAAACCCTAGATCTCTGCTGATTCACACTCAGAAATCTGTCGGCAGCTTTACCCCTGCTCCTCTTTGCTGCGTGCCCCCGTGTCTACGTAATTTGAGTAGGGGGAAAAACATACTAAACCAAACAGTTACCATTGCAACAGCGTCAGGGATTCTAGCAGCACCAGGGGCCCCGGAGGGAAGGCTGGGTTCCAGACAGCATCGACCGGAGATACGCTCAAATGAGGCTCTGGTTTATCAAGTGAGAAATCCAAGGAGCTAAGGGAGTAAAAGCTCAACCTCCGTGGCCTGAAGGACACCAAGGTGCCCTTGGAATGCAGGAGCCTGTTACCGCTGGGCCTACAGGGCAGCTGCTGAGTTACCGACATTCCCCAGTTCTGCTGCACCCAGGGGAGCACTAAGGGGGACCAGCACCTCCATAGTACCTGGCATGTAGCTGGGACGTTCAGCAGCACTGCAGGTACCTGAACATGTCTGAAGTGGTCAAGCAACACTGGATGTAACCCGGAATACTATAGCAGGGGGAGCTGCCAGTCAGTACAGAGGTGCACTGGCACCACGGCATAGGGGTGGCCAATCTCTGGCTCCGGAGCCACCTGCGGCTCTTCAGAAGTTAATATGCAGCTCCTTGTCTAGGCACCGACTCCGGGTCTGGAGCTACAGGCGCCAACTTTCCAATGTGCCGGTGAGGGGAGGGGGGGCTCACTGCTCAACCCCTGGCTCTGCCACAGGCCCTGGTGGGTGGGAGGTGCTGGGAGCAGGGTGAGGGAGCTGATGGGGGGGCAGATGCTAACGTATTACTGTGGCTCTTTGGCAATGTACATTGGTAAAATTCTGGCTCCTTCTCAGGCTCAGGTTGGCCACCCCTGACATAGGGGCTCAAGACTGGAGTAGCAATTAGGATGCTTCAGGCTAGGACTGAAGTGCATCACACCTCTGTAGGGTCCCAGGTCTAGCAGGAGCAAGGTTGCTGCATCTCTCGGAACTGAGGTTCACAGGCTGGGCTGTGCCCAAGACTACACTAGCTGGAGCGCTGCGAGGAAGGCTGGAGATAGATGCATTTGGCAAGTTTTCCAGCAAGCACCTTCATGCTTCCTCCCCACTCCCATGTTGCCTTTTATGCTTGGGAAGAGCTCCCTGTAAACATCCCCAAGGCAGGGGTGCTGGAACTAGGGGTTCTGCCACACCCCCTGGCTTGAAGCAGTAATAAACACCGAATACATGGTTTCCATCAGCAGCACCCCTGCCCCAAGGCCACCTCATTGTCCTCCTTCAAAGCGAAGTGTGGCACGAAGCCTGCCAAAACACACACACTGGCGAGGATGCTGAGCAGTATTGTCTCATTGTTACCTTGTGCTCCCCCATCTGTCTTTTTGCTCTGTGTCTGTACGGCACCTAGCACACTAGGGTTCTGGTCCAGGCCTGGGAGCCCTGCATGCTACAGCAATATAAATAAACAAACTACAGTAAACTGAGCATCTTTCGCTGTTCCTTCCTCCGTTCAGGTTTGCAATCCTAAGGGGATTTTGTTGATGATCTATCCCCTATGTGCATGCATATATATATCGTCATAAAATGTGTTTCACGTCCACAGGGCCGATTTCATACTGGCACAAATTGGACAGCTCCAGTGCAGATGCACTGATTTATACCAGCCTAGAATATGGCCTGCAAGGAATGTGATCATAATTCCACTTACAATGCATTTTAAATATTACAGAGACACAGAAATCCATGGAAACGGACACCAGTATGATATAAATACTCTGTCTTCCCCAGACACGTGTCTATGGTAACAACACTTTGCACTTAGCTAGGACCTTTCATCTCAACCATTCCCAAGCTTAGCTATCATCATCCTCATTTTAGAGAGGGGGAAACTGAGGCACAGAGCAGGGAAGTGGCTTGCTCAGGCTCACACAGCAAGTCAGCAGTAGAGCAGGGAGCAAGACCCATGAGTCTAGTTTCCCAGTGCCTGGCACTAACCACTGAATGACACAGCCTAAGGGTGTTTATTTCCATCCAGACTGCTTTTTAATTTGATTATTTATATCCCATTTAGCCTTTGACAGATCAAAGGCTCAATGCAGGAGAAGCAAAGCCAAGCTGTGCATGAAAATGAGCTGGATACATAATTAATTAACATAAAACAGTTTCATTAGGAGATGGTGTTACACGGCTGTTTGTCTTAAAAATTTAAACTGTGTAAAGAGAACAAGGAAAAACACGTCTTTGCTTTCAGCCTGTTTTCAAAGTGCTTTCGTGACGGCTGCAGCCTAGGAGCCGTGGGGTGGGCACACCTGCAGCACATCTGGCTGGCAGCATTGCCGTTAGCAGCAGATGCCCTCTAGGGGCACAGTGAAGCTGCCTCTGTGTGCAAGGCCAAAGGGTAATAAATTTGCCTTCAGCCTGACTGGTGCTGCTAGTGTGGAAGGATGGCTCTCCCAAGGCAGGAGCCATGCCCCGTCTGCACAGAGCATGTTCCAGTCTAGTCCCCCAAAAGGGGTCTCAAAAGAACCCTTTGTAAGGCGCAGACAAAGAAAGAACAAGCCTGAAGAGACCAGGGTTCCAGACCAAGCTCAGCTGATGACTCCCTGGGTCACTTTACATAAGCCACTTTGGGTACGTCTACATGGCATGCCAGGCCTGGGCTCTGACTCAGGTTTGAGCCCAAGCCCCACTTCCGTCTACACACAAATCAGTTTGACTCAAGTCAGCAAGCACTCAGGATCCCAGTCCTAGGACCCTACTGGGGCATGGGTCTGAGCCCTGCAGAGACTCGGGTCCAAGCCCTATCACGTTGCCGTGTGGACACAGCTCAGAGCCTCAGGCCCAAGTCAGACGGTCTGTGTTGTGCAGCATGGACCCGGGAGCACGGCTGGGAGAGCCGGGTGCAGCAGCTGTCAGCCCAGCTTTACAGGACATCATGGTCGCTCCAGCACAGGCTTGGAAACCCTAAGTGCACAGCCCGGCTCCCCCAGACTAGGGCTTAGCGTGCAGCGTAAACACACCCCAGTGTGTCTCTTCCTCATCCCCATCTGTACAACAATCATCCTTCTATGGTTCACCTTGTCTGTCGAGACTGGAAGTTCCTTGGAGTGGGGCCCATCTCTCAGCATGTCTGTGCAGCCCCACCCCTGCCCCCCCCACCCCCAAGCACAAGGAGTCCCCATCTTAGTTGGGGCCTCTAGTGGAATACAAATAACTAGGATACCAGAGCTAAGGCAAGTGCCTGCTCTGAGTGGCGGGCCTAGAGCCACTGTCCAGACCAGACCTGAAAACAACCCAAGTCACAATACTTCGCATGAGCCCCGCGCTGCCCTCACTGTTGGGAGCTTGCTGAGACAGGCTACCTTGGGACTGGACCAAAAGGCCACCAGCAAGGGGCAGAGGCTATCAATTCAGACTAATTCCAGGGGCACACACGGCCTCCCCTCCACAGCCACGTTCAAAACTGGAATGACAAACTGGAGCTGGCTCTTTCGTGAGACAAGAGGAATAAAAAAAATAGCAGCCATAAGTTTGAGATGCTGCATCACTGCCCTGTCACCCACTCCCACATGTATAATTGCGTACAATGGCTCCTATAGTTGATTATTAATCTGTTTTTAATTCTATTAAGAGATGTCTAGGAGAAAGAGTATCCATTTTAGATTAACAAGGTTATTAGCACTTAATTATGTGAGGTGTCTTTGTAATTGAAAAGAGGAAGCACCATAAATATCCTCAGACTCAGCTCCTGGGGGTTTGAGGTGGCTGCTTTTTTATTTTTAATTCACAAGGCTATGGAGCCATAAATATTAAATATCTTGTAAGAAAAAATTACAAGGAAGCGAGAGGCTGCCCTGTGGATATTCCGATGCTGAATGCTCTTGAATTTACAAATATTCATTAACTGGGATCTCCTAAGTTATTTCCACCAAGACAGAAAGTATGAGAAAGAGAGAGAGGTTATTTTAAAAAAAAAGTCTAGAGTAAATATTATCAGTAATTTTTATCTCTGCATGTCCCTAATTATTCCATAATTAGGAAAAGTGCATATCTGCATATGTAATTACTAACCTGTCAGTCTTATTGATTTTCATTCCTACCCCAGCCACCAGCTGAGAGACAGCGCTGGATTTTAGATGCTTTTATTCCCCCTAATATGAATGTGCTGTGGGATATGGAAACAACGGGTGCTGAGAGATGGTATTAGGCTCTGCTTTGTGAGCCACTACCGTAGCGTGGTGCTCTGGGCTCTGCTGTGCTGCTGAAGGTGACACTTCTCAGCGGAGATGTAAAATGTGAGTGCTGACCACTTGTGGTCATTCAAGATCTTTGCATAAGCATCCAGGTGTGAACTCCTGTATTGTAGCCAAATTCCAACAGGGGGGGATGCAACCTGCCTCCCAAAACTCCTAAGTACATTGCATCAGAATTGGGTTTCTCTTCACCATCTTGCCTAACCATCTGCACAGTGTTAACAGACTTTGCTCCAAGGGTAAATGCCAAAAGTGGCCTGCATTGACAAAGTGAACCACAGACATACCTGCCAACAGATGAACAAGCTCCTACCTGCAAGGGAAGGTCGCTGTTGCCTCATCAAGCCCTCCAGCTTCCAAAGGAGGGAAGGGGAATGTAAGAGGAAAGGCCTTGGGAGCCTATGAGGGAGATGTGACCCCCCACGGGCCTCCAGTAGCAGAGATGCCTGAAGTCCCAGGCCTGCCCCTTTCAATGTGGGGCGAGGTCTGTCATGGGAAACCTCATGGGCTCAGAGTCTCCCAGCAGGAAATTTGGGACATAGCCCTGCCAGACTCATGCTGCCATGGGATCATGGCTACTGCCTCCTGAGAGGTCTGTGTTCTCAGTGATGGGCACCTCCCTGGGAAAGGCAAGCGCTAAAGGGAAGACCACACACAGAGAAGAGTGGAGCATAAAGGGCAAGGGAGATAGAGCCCCAGAAAATGACCCTGTCAAGTGTCCTCTGCTGGGAGCTAGCCCCACAAGAGGCAGAGAGCAAGCCCAGGTTCCCCATGTTGCTCTCTGTGCCTGGGAGGTAATTCTGTCAGCCAGCGGGTAGGTAAAGGCAGGGCCAGATTTAGGGGCAGGCGAGCACTGGGAGTGCCGTTTTTGTTGTTAGTGACAAAAGGGAAAATAGACTGTTAGAAGTAACACGTGTCAGGTATTCCGTATGGGGATTCATCTTTCACTCACCTCCTGGAATGTTCTGGAGCTTTGTAGAATCTTGTGGAACCTCCCAGACTTTGAGAACGACATTTTCCTTGAACCTCCTAGAATGTTGCCAGCCAGGCCCTCGCAGGTATATCAGGGGCGGGCGCCAGTCACTGAGATAGAAAAACCTTGTTTCAGTGTGTAGTTGTGAAAGTGGACTTGTATTTTAAGGCTTGACAAGCGTAAGTAGCAACTGATAAAGGACATAGTTAATGAGACGCCAGAGATATCTATCAAACCCCATCTATGAACCAATATCAAAGAAACACTTACTTCTTTTGCCATGCTTAACACGCAATGTTTGATGACTTGCGAAGACTGTGGAACAGAGACTTTTGCTCTCCCTAATACTGACCGTTTCCCCCCATCGAAATGGGCTACAAATGCAATTTAAAAAATGAGGTATTTAACAAATGAGGGGGTGCTTCCTCGCTTGGGTGCCATTTGGTCTTGGGCTAGTGCTGGGTAAAGCGTAGCACCATTGGAGAGGTCTTTAAGACAGGGTGGTTGCTCTCTGAATCGTTGGAGAAGCAGCACCCTGAGCAGAGCACCCCAGTGAACTAACACTGCCAGCAGCTGCCACTTCCCTCTGTATGCAGGAGAAACGCTGCCCTGCAACCTGAGAGAATGTTGTTCCAATAGCCTCACCAGGTGAGCCCACCTGGGTTGAGATCTACTGCCATCTGCTGGCTGCCGGAGGGCACTGCTCAGAACACTGAAACCAGGGGAAAGCTGCACTGTTGAGGGGAACAGATGGATGGCAGGGTTTGGGGGCCGAGAGGTATACTCTGACCAGTGAAAAACATAGGAAGGAAAAGCCATTTCCCTTGATAAAATTGCTGAGTGTGCAATACCAACTTCCCCTCCCTTTTTTGCTCCAAAGCAGCCGCCTCCTGCTCTGAGAAGGGCGATAACACCCATGGCCATATACATTAGTATATGTATATATATTCCCACCTTTCCGACACCCATGGGAAATGCTGGCCCTTGGCCCAGGCAGCTCAGAACTGCCTCCCTTCAAAACCAACAGAGTTTGACCAGAAAGAGAGAATTGTGCAGGAAAACAGTCTCCAGCTGGGAGAGGAGAGAGGAAGAGTAGCTGAAGTCTCTGGAAGGTCCCTATCCAAGAACCATCTCTAAAATGTCTTCAGGCAGGATAAAAGGGCGACCTTGTGGTCAGTGCATGGTCCTAAGACCAGAAGGGCTGAATTCCTTTCCCAGCTCCCAGTGTGACCTGGGAAGGTCACTTACTCTGGCTAATGATGCACACTTTGGCTGTTCAGAGTGCCAGGTCTTTGGAGGAGGGGACTCTTACCATGCACATTTACTGTGAATAGCCCAATAAATCCTTGAGCTCATGAAACTCCCCCTTTACTGCTAACAAAACAAACCCGTAAGCAAACCCCTAACCCTTCCTGCAGCTAGGCCTGGACGCTCTATGTGCCCCCAGGGCGGGAGCGGTGCACTGTGACTGACACACTCATTGTAAGTAACTGCTAGGCCTTGCATGGCTTATTGCCAGGTTGGCCTCCCCAGAGCCTTTGGCACTGAATGCCCAGGACAATTTATGGAGCCACCAGGATTTGCCAAGTGCTTGTGACTTGGACCTGCTGCCAGTTCAAGAGACGTTAAAATGACGAAGCTCTGATTGTTCTTAATTCCAAAATAATAGGAGACCTCAGCAGGAAGGATCTACTAGAACGTGTCGCTCACCCAAACCCACTGTACTGGAGTTTTGGTTGTTTTGTTCTTTTTTAAAAGGCTCAGATGGCCTGGAGAGGCCACATTTACCTCCAGCGACCCCCATGGATCGAAGTCTTCCTCATGAGTGCCAGAGACACAGCTAGCTCCTTGGGTGCCCAGCACTGGCTCCTTGGCACCCTTCGAGGAGGGGATTCGATCTATTCTCTAGCTCTGCCCCTTCATCTGAAAGTGCTTCAAGCAGCCAGATGTGCGGGAGCCATCCTAGGGCTAGCGTGCAGCAGCAGCATCTCTTGGCTGAGCGCAGTCAGAATGAAACACTGCATGGAGCCAGGTGCCTGGAGAGGGCACTGGTACAGGATACAGGAGACTTGGGCAGACCCCAGTAAGTGAAAGCTGCCATTGGAGGATTGTTCTGCAGCCCATGAGGCACAAGCAGGAAGCGGGGGGGGGCCCTCGGTCAGTTCCTATGGGATGGGCAACGACACAGCAAAACCACCACCAGAGTTGGCCCTAGCTCCCCGCCACACCTGTGGGCAGCCTCAGCAGAAGAGCCAAAGACGAAGTTAACCCCAGAGGCAGGAGATGATCCAACACTGAAGGCTGGAAGCAAGACAAATTCAGGCTGGGAGAAGGCGTACATGTTTTGACAGGAAGAGTCATTAACATTTGGAACAATTTACCCAGGCTCATGGTGGATTCACCGTCACTGATCATTTTTAAATCAAGAGTGGACACTTTTCTGAAAGATCTGCTGGAGGCATTATTGTGGGGACGGTCTCTGGTCTGTGCTATGCAGGAGGGCAGACAAGACAATCACAGTGGTTCCTTCTGGCCTTGGGAATCTACAGCTCCCCTGCTGTGCCAGCTTTGGGGAGAAACAGGGGGCTGCCGTCCCCAGCCCCCCTCAGGCACCTTTCTCCAGCTCCAGACCGAATAAGCCCTTTAGCCCTCTGCTGATCCCGAGAGCTGCGGGACAGACTGCCCCAAGCCCCCTCATCTGCCCTGCAAGGACCTGGCAGCCCTTGGCGCGAGTCTGCATTTCACGTGGCAGAGGAGAGGCCTCTGCATGGTGACTGTATTGACAGATTTGGCTCCCATTTGTGATGCAAAGCACTCCTGTACGAAGGAGAACAGTAGGGTGGAGTGGAGATTGCACCAAACACACAGCCCTCCTCCTCCGCCACCAGCACCCACAACAGCAGGTACAAGTAATAAAAACAATAGGGGAGGCCTTCCTGTCGCAAGGACAAAGCACTCATCAGCTCCATCCCTCAGCCTGGCACAATGCCCCACTGGGCTGCCCTGCCCCCCAGAGGCTGCACATGAACATGGGGATGATGTGGAGGGAGGGCAGGCGCGCAGTGCACGCACTGAGCGGTTGTGCATTCCCTTCCCCAGCATCCGAGCGCTTTATTTCTTCTCAGGTTGTTCACTGGATATTTTGATGACAATCCGGAGCATTTGGCAACCAATTCGACTTCCCCACTGCTCACAGCTCAGTCTGTAATTGCTGAGCATCTGCTCAAAGGATTCCGACAAGGAACTGACTGATAACCAAAGAGGTGAAAAGCAAGCATGGAATATTGGAAAGGACGTTGATCGATACAAAAAGGATCACAGCAGGCACAGACAGGCAGAGGGAGAATACACTGTAGCCAGGGAAATGCTTTGCCAGCCTTTATGTATACTGAGGGTTTCTATTAAATCTCAGGAGATAAAAATACAGCCTTAGAATGTTACAGGGTTTGGAGGTATTTATAATTGTCAGGAACTGAGCAAATACAGATATTCCTAAGTAAATGATGGCATTTGTAGGGAACAATTTCATCCATTTCTCAATATGAAATATTTATAGGCATGTATTTTGTCTTCTACAAGTGTCTCCCTATTCATCTGCAAAAATAGAAAGTCGTGAGCACTTTACTAGCTTCCTTCTAATTCGTAAAGCTGTTTGGACAATTTGTTTTCCACTGTAACACATTCACTCTGTCTAACGGTATATTTATAGGGTTCCTTCTCCCTGCCCCCGAAAGGATCCCAATGCAACATACAAACTGTTCCAAGAGCTGCTTCTTCCACCACTGAAATGCAGCCACCTCTGGGGTACAACACAGAAGGTAACAACATGCAGGAACACTGTGCTACATTTTAAGCAGGAGGTAAAGAACACTACCCAGCTGAAATTATCCAAGATGGAATAGAACCAGAAAAGAGCTATCGTCAAGTTGTGGAAAAACTCTTCCTGGATACTATTGCACTAAGAAAATCCCACACAGACATATCTAGTAAAGATGGAGGAGGATAGTCCAGTGGTTAGGAAGCTAGCATGGGGCTTGGAAGAACTGGGTTTAAACCCCCTGTCCTGCCTCAAACCTGCTAACCTTGGCAAGTCACTTAGCCTCATTTCACAGAGAGGAAACTGAGGCACATGGCGACTAATAGCACTTCCCTACCTCCCAGGGCTGTAGTGAGGGTAAATGCAGTAGACTGAGGAGCTCATGGAATACCATGCTGAGGACCCCACAAGTCCTATGACAAATGGAGCATGAAGTTCATGTGATTGTGACTCCACTTTTACTTCCTTCTTTGTGCCGTAGCAGCAGCAACCTCCACCCTACCCTAGGAGCAAGGTCTGGAAAGAACCCAACCTGCCTGGCTGGCAGCTCGAGACCCAAGTCCTCCAACTAACCAGACACCAAAGCTGCATCTGGGCCAAGGTGGAGGGGTCAGTGCCCATAGCCCATTCTGCCCTGGGTCTCTCCATCACGAGGTGTTCTGAGACACGCATCTCCTATCTCAAGGAGCCGGCCAGCCCTCAGAGTACCAATGTTTGACCATTATGCACCTGGAGCAAATTCAGATGCTTTAGAAGTAAAAGGCTCCTCCTCCTAGTCCATTCCCAGCCCCCTGAGCCCATCCAGACCACTCACGCAGTACACTCTGTGCCAACCTGGCACAGCTATGACCCCACTGGGCATATGGGGTGGAGTACTGGATGAAGGCCAGCTAAGCACCTCATGGTGGGGGGGATTAATGTATCACCCCACTAGGACAGAAGTCCCCTCCAAGCCAACAAGAAACCCAATGGCAGTGGAACTGGACAAAGCTTTGGCAAGCAGATTTGGGTTGGGGGGGTGGGGGGGAAGGTCACACCATGAATTAAGCTCTTAATCTCAACTAAACACATTACAGATCTGCTCATCAACAAAAATCTAATTATTATGTGTGAGGCCAATCTTAATTGCTTGTCCTTGACATGAATAATGCACCACATAAGCCTATTACCCAGTGTAAGCCTATTATTGTTATTATCGCACTCACTGTCAAAAGTATAAAAGTAAAAACAGTCAAACAGGGGAGCAAAATAATGTTACGCAATTAGCAGCAAAATGCCAGACAAACAAGCTCATTAATTCTTAGAGCAAGCAAGCGCCACCAATGATTGTGAGATGTACATTTGGGGGCTCGGCAGGGGGTGAATCCTCTTCCCGAACGCAGGGATCCACTCCCGGCATGGTTCTACATCACATTCGCTCTGCTGTTGAAAGGAGCCTGGAGCTGTTTGGGGCTCAGGTCTGGTCTCACACTGGCCAGCCCACGCGGTGAGCTGCTTTATTGGAGCAGAGTGGAGAGAGAGGTTATTCTGGCTTTCCTGGTTGCGGGGGATTCAGATGCAAACCTCCCCAGCCACTAACAGGAAATGGCTGTGGGACAGCTTGTGGGACCAGGATCTTAGCTGCAAGGTCCATGGTGCTTTTCTCCATCCCAGAGAGAGGTACCGCAGCTGCTGCATAACCCAGCCTCTTTGTCCTAAACTTCGGACAAAGGCAGGCGTTAACTAGCCCCACTGATCTCCAGGAAGTGATGCCAAACTTCCACCTGTTGATGATCTGCCCAGTTACACTGGATTTGACCCATGACCTTGATGTCATAATGTGCCACCCCCAGTGTGTGATGGTCAGAGAAGGAGTGGACTGGCCTCGGTTTGGTTACCTCCCCGAGAGAACCAGTTCTCTAACTGCCTAACTTCTACAGTGTCCCATCCTCACAGTGATTGCACTTGTTGGCTGGGGGTAAGGGCCTCCCATCAGCTCCCCAGTGCATTGCCTAGGGGCTCATGCACTCGCTCTCTGGCTGACAGCATGGGAGAGAGAGAGAACTGGATAATTGCCCCATCCCTTCCCCATGCTGATGCTGCAGTCACCCTGGTGCGCATCATGTGTCACTATCAATTTGAGCCTCCCGCTGACTTTGGGGAAATGAGCAAAGCCCCAAAGTGGGTAGCTCGTATCTGAGCCAGCCAGCTCCGAGTCCCCCTTGTAAGGATATTCTGTAGAGCAGCAATAATGAGCAGGTGTTTCAGGATGCTGCAACTCCCTTTGACACGGGAGCTGTCAGCAGCAGAAGGGCAGAATGAGACTGGCTAACTCTGGGGGGAAGCAGGGATAACTTGGAACAAAGCCTCTGTCCCACTCCCACCCCTCCTCCTCACACCACTGTCAGGCTGCTGCTGTCCAAAGGCGGCTTTTCATCGGCATGACGGCAGACAAACAGCCCAGGCGCCGGAGTCTGTCACTGCTGGAGAATGCCCACGCCAGGGGATTGCAACACAGCCGCTAACAAGCACGTGGGCACCAGCTCAGCAAGCCTGGCCACTGGAGAGCATGTGCTGAAGGCAAGGAGAAAACATGGCTAACTTTCCATCCTCCTGAAAGCAAGGGACTGGTGACGCGTGCTAGGTCAGAGCCTGGGCACCCCAGCCCGGCCCAGCAGCCCCCTGTTAATCCAGTCCTGGGCACTGGTGCCTCTGCCAGGGCAGCTCAGTCTTGAACTCTTTTGCTATTCCAGACGTATGGCCCCTGCACAAGTCTACATGCACCGCCTTGGGCTTGTCAAGTCCCGGGACCCTCTGCCCAGCAGCACCCCAGCTTCCCTCACCTCGCACACCTCTGCTGCGGCCCTTCAGTCCTGGCTATACAAGCCCTGGTAGCACAGATCTGGGCCCCGTCCCGCCACTCTGTCAGTGCCCCCCAATCCGGCCCCACAGCCCCCACGGCTAATCCAGCCTTGGGCACAACACCTGCAGCAATGCCAGGGCTAACACCAGTCTGTCTCCTAGCGTGAGGGCTTGGTAAGCCGAACAGCTGGGTGAGAAAGGAGACCCTGGCAGCATGGGGCAGCTATTGATTGCATGCTGGGGGAACACTGGGCAAGTGAGTTACATGCCTCCCTTCGACACTCTCAGTGGCTGGGTTTCGGGAGTATCCCACAAAGACCCAAGCAGTCCCCTGGGCTCACCCAGTTACTACGGGGCAGCTCCTGCAGCACAACTCACATACAGCATCTGCTCTGCCAGCCCCTCTCAGCAGCATTCCCCTTCCCCCTCTCTCTCAGCAGGCCGGGGAGGAAAGAGCTGGTGCGGGCGGGCATGCAGGCCAGGGCTGGTGCACACAGCTCTGCCAGAGGAGAAGCATCCACCCGGGCTGATGTAGCCATGGTTCAGGTAGGGGGGTCGAATAGCTATTAGCGTCTGCTCTGCACACCGAGATAAAGGGGAATCGATCACCATGACAGAGGGTAATTAGCCATCCCGCAGCTGCTGTGCAACCCAGGCAGGCCTGGCTCTGCAAGCCAAAGTCATCTTGTTAGCATCTCCCTGCTCCTGGGGAAAGCCAGCCCAAGGAAGCAGAGCCCTGAGCAAGGGGTTGCCAGGACAGTGCCAAGCCAGCCCCCTCCTCTTCCTCACTGGTGAGTTGGCCCTCTCCTCCCAGGTCGAGCCCCGGGGGCTATCCCTGGAGTCAGGCTACCTGTGCAGTCAGTGTGCCCCATGGATCCACGGTGGCCTCCTGCCCCTCCTTACAACAGCCTTGCCCTGTTCACACACAATCCCAAATGCTCCAAGAGGACAGGATCCTCCCCTTCAGCCCCATCGCTGGGAGGTTCCCCATCACCCACTGGTGGAGAAGAGCCAGAGAGCCCCAGACTCCAGCTCTGTCCCTAGCGCTGGGGACAAGCTTCCCTATAGCCTCCTTCCTAGTCCTGACAGGGCTAGGGGGCGGGGTGAGGGCAATCCATGTTCCATGGGCCCTTCTCTGCCGAGGGAGCCAATGAGAGGCCCATGCAAGGCGGGACACATTCACCTGTGCATTTATCTTCTGGGCTGAACCTAGAGTCTCCCAGACCTTCCCACCTTCACCGCTGGCATTAAAAAAATCTCTGCATCCCATTCCCTCTGCTCCCAGCCCCTCACTGGAGGGACAGTGTCAACGAGGAGCACCCATGCCCGTAGCAGAGCACGCTGTTGCCCAGAGGGACACATTCAATGATCCCTGTCACTGCCCAGACACAGGGAGGGTTGTTCCAGGTCCTGTCTCAAACGCAGCCTACAGAAGGCACGCCCGCAGCAGAGGGTTCTGTGCACACTACCTGGCCTGTCTCTCTGTCCATCCATCTGCCCTCCCCTATTCTCAGCTTCTTCTGCAGGAATGTAGGCAACAGAAGACCCCCTGGCCCAAAGAGGCACCATGGCTGGCCATGTTGGCAGAAAGACCAGACCCAACTTGCCTTTCTGAGCACTGCCCTGGGCACGGGGTTGAGGTGCATCATCCAGGGGTGGGTGGGACGCTGGCCTTGTTCATCCCCAGTCCATGCCAAGCCTGGGCAATTGGTTTGTTACTGCAGTTACGTGGGAGCACGGGGCTTGCTGGTGGGGTATGGCAGGGCAGCGAGCGATTCCTTCCATTCTAAAGGCACAAACCCGGCTGTGCTAGTTGTTGAAGGGGAATTCCCATCAGAGCTCAGGGACTTTGCAAAGAGACAGGACGCAGTGCAGGCAGTGACCTTTTGGGGCCAATCACCCCTGACTGAGCCCTTGAGCAGCAAAGTTACTTTAAGGGTGTTTGACTGAACTGAGCTCTCAGCTTTGAAATTCGAGCTTCATGCTGGCAGTGGCAGTGCCCAGGCTGGCACCTCTCCCCCATCATCTGAAACCAAACGCTGGCCTGTCCTGACCCCAGAACCGCACAACTGCTGCTTGGCTCTTTCGCGTCATTTGCTAATTAAGTTCTCTAATGAGAAAATCGGGATTCAGGAGCCGGCTAAGCAACGCTCCTTCCTGCACACGCGCTCCATGCGGACTTATCACTAGTCACAGGATGTTTACAATAATTTTTAATTTGTGCAATTATTAATCATTTTTCTATCTGCCTAATTTGCATAATAATTAGCCTGCTCAGTGTTTGCCATGACTGTGAATGACAGTGTTTTAAATTAAATTAAGATTTATTTTTTTTTTTACGCTAATCAAAGTCGCCTTGTAACGCCAAGACCGGGGCCGCTGCCCTTCTAGAAGCAATAATAAAGGGATCTATTCCTGGGTGCTGTTTGCGTTATCCCAGAGGCTCCCATGGCATTTTACAGCCTCGCTGCAGCCAACAGTGCTGAAATGTAGCCACTCTGGGGGTGGAGGCTGGCAGCCAAGCAGTACACAAACCAAGGACCCTCCTACAAGACACACCATGGGGATTCGATGGCCTTTTAGAGGCCTCCCAGGCATGATGCAGACACAGAAAACCGCATGGAACATGGCAGGATTAAGGGCCAAGCCCAGCCCGATGGGAACCTCTGGATGTGTTGAACATGAGGGGCTAGACATTTAGCCAAGGTCATTGGAATGCTCTGCGGCTCTGGATTCCAGTTTAGAACCCAGGGCTCTAACCTTTGCCACTAGCCCAGCCTGCGCACGTTGGCACGTACCCACACGCCATTGGGGCACGAGGAGGTGGGAGGTGCAAGCCCTTTCGCCTGGGCTGGGTAGAGCCAGTGGTGAGCCAGCAACTGAAGTACCGTATGTTAGTATCTAGGCTTGTTTGTCCACCGGAGATAAAAGTATCAAAAAGTCAAACCCAAAATCCTCTCTCTTATACTAATGTGTGTGAACAAAGGACAAAGTGTGTGTGTGTGTGTGTGTGTCTGTCTGTCTGTCTGTCTCTCTCTCTCTCTCTCTCCCCCTCTTCTGTCTGGCCAGATGGGTTTGCTAGTATAATGGGAAGAGATAATGGATAGAACTACACGGTAGGGTGGGAGTGCAATTTATGAGCATACACTGAAAGGCTGCCTGGCTCCTTTCTCAAGCCTTCCTTACCCTTCCCTGGGGATACAAAAGAGGGGTGGGATGAAGACCCCAGACACACAACCCTCCAAAACAGAACATGACTAAGTTGGAAGGAGCATGACCAGTGGCGTAGCCAGGTTTAGAGCACAGGGGGAGCGGAGCTAAAAAAAGGCACCGGGAGCAAAAAATAAAAATGCTCCGCTCTGGCTGGCTGCAGCGTAGGAGCAAAAGGTGTCGGAGCACAAAAATGGCGCTGCTTCTGCTCAGTGGGGGAGCGGCCGCTCCCCCTGCTCCCTCCCTGGCTACGCTACTGAGCATGACTAGGAGTGTGCACAGCAGGTATATTTGGACCTGCTAAGGAGGAGGAGGTGGGAATGGGAAATAGGGACACAGACAAGGCTCTGCAGTGTCAAAGCTGGGAACAGAACCCTGGGAAACAGACTCTGCTGGGGTGTATCGCTCTGGACATGCTTGCTTGGAATGAACCCCAATAAACATCGCATTGCCTGCACTTCAGACTTCTGGTCTTCTGCTTTCTGGCTGCATGACAAGAACCAGGGGAGGGGGTGAAGGAAAAGCCCCCCCAGCTCCTTGGTCTGTTCTAGGGGCTCGACCCAATGCCCACTGCAGTTAATGGGAAGAACCCCATTGCCATGTGATGCACTCACACCACCACAGACCTCCTCCTCTGTTACAAACCCCTCCCAAGGAAATAATCAGGGAGTAGCTTACCATCCCCATCGCCAGGTCGGCTCACCCACCCCTTACCCCTCCGGACACAGGCAGCTCCCCCTGAAATAGGAGCATGGCGATGGTGGACATCTGCTTGCCTGGCTGGCTGAGCAAGATGCACATGTCCTGTCCAAGTGGGAATCCTAAACGTTACCAAGCCAGCCATTTGTTAGCACAGCGTCTCTCTTTAAGGCTCATTAGAACCAGGTTTCTTCACAGAGTGTCCCTGCAGGCCACCTGAGTCCATCCACTTACATTCCAGCGTGAGCATGTCTCTGGCTTGCATCCAGACATCCTCAGGCAACTGCCATTGAAGGGGGTCGTCCCCCAAACATTTCACCAGGCAACCACTTTCCAACAGCTGGTGTCAGTCATCCCATGGCTAGAGGGAGCTAGGAATGCGCACCGTGCAGCGTGGATATACACAGCCCCCGGGAACAACGGATGCAGACACACTGAAGCACACAACAGGGACACACACAGGCTATGCTTGCCTAAAACTACTATAGCACACAGGCACTAGGCGCTCAGCAACATAGCTGTTTGAAGCAGGGACCCGTTAGTGATCTGTTTCTGCACAATCTGATCTGACTTCCATTCTGCTCTGTAGCCCAGCACCTCTCTCTCAGACTAGGGGCTTTCCACAGCAAAATCCAGCTCCAAAGCATGTGGGTAATGTAAAAACAGAACTCTGCATCTGCAAATAAAGAAACAGCAGGCCATTCTGATTTGCATAGACCAAGCCATAATGCTTTGTGGCTTTTTTTGTGGGGTGGGGGGACATCACATAGCCGAGGTGGAAATGTGGGGAGCAGGATTCACAAAGAATACAGCAAGTGTGCATGATAACACAACTGCCTCAATTCTGGATCCAAAGGTCCCTGAAATCCAGAGGTAAGATCTGGACACTTTCCTAAGGGCACCACGTTTAAGGTACCGCATGGCCAGCTACTGCAAGCTCCAGTGAGGAAGATGGGGGGGGGAGGCAGTAAATCTTCCCTCAAATGATCCCCAGGCCCCTGGCTGCATTAGCACTAATTAAGCACAAACATTAGCAGATCTGTTCGGTGCCACCTGATTAATTAGACTGTCAAGCGGGAGTTTTTCACTCTATGAAGGCAAATGACCTGTGATGTCAGCTACCTGGTAATGTGTTAAGGGAGCGAAAGTCTCCTGGGAGGGCCGTGAACCTCCACCACTCCTGCCTGGCAGCTCTCGGACAACAGCTTCATGCTCATGCAGGAAGAGAGGGGTCATAAGGAGAAGCCAGAGAAATGGAAGCCCATCGCTGTCCTTCCCAGCGCAGCAGGTATATGGACACTTACAGAGGTCAGGCAGGACCGGTCTAAGGGCTGGTGGGAAGCCCTGACAGGACTCCTGGGTTCTAGCCCTGGCTTTGCCACTGATTTGCTGAGTGACAAGTCACTTCCCCCTCTCTGTGCTTGATCCCTGCGACCCGACCCGAACCCAGCCACAGGTGTTGAGTTGGGCAAGAAAACAACCAGACTGTCTCGGGGCAGCTTTCCACCTGCTGCCCGTGGGATCAGCCTGGGGCAGCCACGTGACCCCCCTCGTGCCAGCCCCAGCCACCTCACTGCCCTAGCTCCGGAACAGCAGCACCCCTCACTCTGGAGGGAGCAGGGCACGCAGCCACACTGAACCCAGGGGCAACTCGGGTTGGGGTGGAAAACGACTCGACCCTTTCAGGTTCAGGTGGGCATAGGTCCAGGTCAGGCCGAAGCAGACCACTGCTCTATGCCTCAGTTTTCCCCCTCTCTACATTGGAGATAATGCCCGGGAGGTGAAAGCCTATAAAGCCCCCTGAGTCTTTCCCAGGACAGCCGAGCGCTGGACACCATGGCCCTGGAAGTCGTATTTTTAAAATCACATCGTGTCAGGTGGTTGGGGAAAGGCCTGTGCTGCTGTGGGACCTGGCCACCCTGCACAGGGGGAGCTGTGACCCCCCAGCTGCGGCTCTGGGGCTGGTTAGACACTCCAGGCCAGTGATGTCAAGGGGCCAGGGGCTGCAAGGACAGACGCGCACTCACCCCCCCACTCCCAGCCCCTGGCAGGCCCAGGGCACAGATAGCTGGTGTCACAGTGCCCTCTGGTGGCTGCCCGCAGCACTTCGACTATTGAGGCTATACTATAGCGCTGCACCGCTAGCTAATTAGTGGGGAGCACCCTCGGGCAACCCGCCTCCAGCATGGGGAGCCAAGGCCATCGGCTTCAAGGAGCCACGTGCACTGGACTCAGAGGATGCACCTGAAGTGTTTGAATGGGGGATCCCCATCCCGACGGAGGCTTTCGGAACAGGCAGGGGTACGCCTGTCAAGCCAGGCCCGGGACAGCTCCTGGCCCCTTGCTGTCACTTCCCCCCACGATGGGATAATGCAACTCCTACCCCAGACAGGAGCTCAGGAGGGGGCATGGGGCCTCCTGTGCCTTGCTCCACCCTGGGGTCCGCCCCCCACCGTAACAGCCTGAAAAAGGTGCGATGGGACAGGCCCATGCACATGTCGGAAACCCCTCGGGCAGCAACTGCCCACTTCTCAGTGCAAGTTCCCTCCCTCCCCTCCCCAGCTCAGCCTGGCGTGCGGGCCGAGCCGTCCCCTTCCGGGCCCCTGATCTGCCCTGAGATATAGTCACTGAGCCCTGCAGCAGCCCCCGCCTTTAGCTTCAGCACCTGAATTAACAGCTAGCAAGGCCAATTCTTCAGTGCCGGGGAGAGAGCGCTACGAGGGAACTAGTTCTTGGTCATAAATCCAGCTGGAGTCCAGAGAGATTTCGAGGGTTTCCCTGGCTTCTCTGGCTGCATCATTTAATACTTGAGTCATCACCTGAAATGTGTGCTGTGCCTCTCGCGTCACATGCTGGTTGGCTGTAGGGCTGCTGACAGGCCACGCACACCGCACAGTGGCTTGTGAGGGCTGGGCTGTGTGTGGAGTGGTGGTTTGTTACTGTGGGGCTGTTATGAATATACAGCAGCCCCCGTTGGGTTAGTGTAGGATCCTGCTTGGCTACTGGGCAGCCAGGACTGGTTTCAGAAATGCTTAGCAAGCCAGACAGAAGCTGGGAAGTGAGACTGACATTCTCCCTCAGCGGGCCTGAAATTAAAGCAGAGGAGATGTGTCTGTCTTTGTGCAGCTGGAAATGGGTATGTCCTGCAGCAGGGAGTGTGTGTGGGGGGGGGGCGGGGGGCGGAGAATGGGACTTTGTGCAGGATCAAGTCACAACAGCAAGTAAATTATATAGACACACGCTCACCAAACATCATTACAGGAGAGGAGTGGGTAGCCCTGGCCCCGTCAGCAGCACTGAACTGCTCCTTCACCTTCATGGGACTCATAAGAGACCAGCTCCCAAGGCAGCTTAGGGTTTTTTAATGCATTTTTCTGGGAGTCTGGTAAACTCCTGAGGGACTAGGCTCAAAAGGGTAGGGGGAGAGAAAGAGATGACCCATGTTCAAATTGGCCAAGGCTCCGGGGCTGGAAGGGAATGGTTTTCTGTTCTGTTTGTTCTAGGATTCAGTCCAGTTAAGAAGAACAGCAAATATTGTGAGACTCATGATAAAAATCTGAGAGTTGGCAACACTGTACATTTATTATTAAAGTCCCAAGCCTGGGAGTCAGGTTATTAGCTGAGGAGCTCACTTTAAAAAATAATTTAAAAAAGGCAGACAGACAGATAGCTAAGTTCCTATTGCTCATGGCTGTGGAGAAAAGCTTGAAAACGTGAACCCAAAAGCAAATAAAAATAACCTTTGTTATCTGTAATCCAGTCCCATGGGTTTTGGGCCCTGACTCATGATTTGTGAACCCTCTGGGCTGGTGATGCTGCTAATACCTGGTATTTTAAAAGGGCTTTTTAGGTTTAAAAAGGTACATGTCTCTTTAATAGTAACAGTCTGTTCAGGTTCTTATACCATGCCCCTCACCATGGTATCGGCAGGGCCGGCGCTACCATTAGGTGACCCTAGGCGGTCGCCTAGGACACCAGGATTTGGGGGGGCGGCATCTCAGGTCCCTCGGCGGCTGAAGAAGCTGATGCCGAAGTGCTGCCGGGGATCTCGGCGGCATTTCGGCAGCAGCCTCTCCCGCTGCTGCCTAGGGCAGCAAAAAAGCTGGAGCCACCCCTGGGTATCGGAGAGCCTCCCACAGCACCAGAGCTTTCCCAACAAGCAGAACTGGCTTGGTGAGATCCCTCTCTCACACACACAGGCGGTGGCCAGTTAATTGTCTCCAGTTACTGCGCAGTTACCCCCTTATTAACCCGTGAGAAGGAGACTCTTCTGCATCCTTCCATTAACATCTGCCAGGACCGTTCAACTCGTTAATGAAACAGTGCTTCAAACAATTAAATGACTGATGAGTCTCAATTAACGTGCTGATTGGCCTCTCAGCTAATTGGTGTTGGCTTGGCCTGCTCCTTGTTGGTGGCGACTTCAGCCTTGAACGGGTCCTCAGCGGCTTGGGCCCCAGCGTAGCAGTTGGCCGGATCAGGCAGCTTCCTGCGGCCATGCCAAAGAGCTGGCTCTAGAGATGCCAGGCACTGTGCAGACCACCTTGAACAGTACTGGCCTGTGGCTATCTACAGTTCCCCAAGCCTGTGGGACGTTCTAGCTAGCATTAGAGAAGCAGCGTGGAAAGTACTGGACTGAGAGTCAGCAGCCCTGGGTCTCTAACCCCAGCTCTGCTGGGCAAGTCAGTCCCATCCCCCAGAGCTCACCAGATGTGCACAGCACCTAGGGGCCCCCGCCGGCGAGGTACTGTCCCCTGCCAAAGGGGACATGGTTTCCCATGGTTGTTAGCGGCCCTGTGGACAGCCCCCTCTGCTCCTAATCCTGTCTCAGTTACAAACCTAGCCTGGGAAACACAGCGCAGTTCTCCCCTCCTCTAAGCTCCTGGTAACCTGGCATTCGTGGGGTTGCTAGAGCACCATTCACATTCAAATCACCCTTGGGTGAAAGGCAGGAGACCAGGAACCATAGCAACCTGCAACACACACTAAACCCCTGAGCTCAGCCCAAACTTGGAGCCCAGAGGCAGCTGCTCGGAGCTCTCCTGGGTCCATACTGCCAGTCCTGTAGCCAGTCGTCTCTAGAACCAGATACTGCATCTCACGTGCGGAGGGCAGGGGCAGAGGGATTCCCTCCACCTGCTTGTCTCTGTGAACTCTGCGACTGTGGGTAAGTGAGCACCCGAACTGGCACAGACAGACACACGCCCTTATTTATTTTTGCTTAAGGCTTCTAGAGCAGGCATTGATTAATTTCACCTTTCCCCCCTCCACACACACCAGACCTGATCTTAAGCAAAAGCTGCTGGCACAGAGCTGTGCAGGCAGGCTAGAAACCATGGGCAGCACAGAGAAGGACAGCCGCCTGCTTTATTTCTCTCACCGTAGGTCTCTCTCTCCCTGTGTTAGTATGGAGCAGTTTTACAAAGAGCTATCATCGCTTGTACGGTCTGCAGTGGTATCTAGAGGCATGAGAAAGCCTCTGCCCCGCAGACCGTCCACGTGCATGGATATATTCTGTAGTGGTTACCCACGTCCCTGGGGACTTACAAGTTTTAACCACCTCTTTACAGAACATGACCGGGGCTCGGGCCTGCAGCCATGGCCTGAGCTGTGTTGCTAGCGGGAACTGGGAAGTAGCAGGCGGGGGGATCATTTCACAGTATTTGGTAGCTTCCAGCTCCTACCTCCACCACAGGAGAGATCTCTTCCGTCTACCAATAGCATCCATCTCCCCAGAAGCTCTGAGACACGCCAGGTGGAGGGGAGCAGTTCTCAGGGGCACTGAAAGCTGCAGAGCAGCCATCACCCCACTGCCCAGCCCCTGCTGCCTTGGCCGTCACCTCCCCTGGCTCTGAGGGCTCCCAGGGCTCTCCTGGGGCCCACGGGCTGGATGTGGAAAATGCTCCCGGAGGGGACGGGAGGGGAGCCCAGTTTCAGTTTCTCTCTCTCAGCTGCTTCTCTGTCACACTCAGTCAACAAAAGCGCCACAAGAACTGCAAGAAGCGGAGCAGGCCAGTGCCTCAGGACTGCAGGAAGCCCCAGCTGTCCCATTACAAGGCAACTTACACCCAGCCACCAAGTAAGCGAGGGGAACCAAAGCAGCCTCCCTAGGGAGCGTTTTACACATGCCCCGTACGCCTCCCAGTCACCTCCTCACTCTTCCTCCCCTCCAGACGTGCATCCTCGAAGCAGCAAGAGGCCACTCCGCACCCCTCCACACCCCAACCATGGCCTTCAGCACCACGCAGCGGGCAGAGTTCATCCCCTGGGAGCTGGGCCAGAGGACCAAGCCACATGTCCGGGTAACGCCAGCACCGCAGCCAATCCAGGCTAGTTCCTGCCATCCCCCTCTCCCCCACCTGCCCCCATTGAGAAGACCAGGGCTCTACCCCACCCACACACCTGCCATGGCAAGGCCTGCAGGCCAAGGGGGCTCTGTGAATTAACCCACCCGTCGCCCCTCAGGAGGAGAGGTGCCCTCTGTGGCTGGACACTCTGGAACCCAGTCAGCGCCAACGGGGCCTGCAGTGCCTGCTCTCCACTGGGCTGGGTTAGCGCGACGGGTCGCTCCCTGCTAGCGGCGCGGGCCCCGCCACCCCATGGGGAGGAGACAGGCTGACCTTTCTAGCCCAGGGCACGGGGCGGTCATGTTTTGCAGGAGGTGTATCAGTGCCCACAGGAGCCCTTCCAAAGCCAGAGTCTGTACCGCCTCCACTTCCCGCCCAGGGAGCCGGTCGTGACCACCCTCCAGCAGCCCCTGACTCACAGGCAGCCCAACGGCTCCGGCTTCCCCCACACCACCACCACCAAGGAGAGCTACAAGCGATGGCGAGCGGAACGCCCAGCCTGCTATGGAGAGCCGCCAGCCCTGGCAGGTACCGCTGGGACCTCCCACCCAGGCTATCGGCCAAAGGGGCTGCAATAACTTGGGGTGCGCCCATTCCGCATGCCCCACCCCTGAGTCCTGGATCCTGATAGTGCCCCAAGTGCTGGCCGGTGCTACGGAAGCCAGAAGGGGCTCGCCAATGCCAGACAACAGGCCCATAGTGCCTGACGCAGGGCGGGGCTGGTCTGGTCTCTGTGCCCGGAACATGCCCAACGCCCGGGGTTCAGCCCGACACGCTGGGACCACTCAGCAGCACCAGCCCCGTTCTCTCCGCCGCAGGCGCTCTCCTGTCCCCTGACCGGGCAGCCGAGATGGAAAGCACCACCCAGCGAGAGTTCACTGAGAAACGCATCCCCAAACCGGAGCCGGTCAGAGGCCTCCAGGCTCAGCTCACCATCGAAGGTAACAGAGAGGATGAAGCTTCCAGCCCCACATCCACATGAGCCCGCGCGCAGGGCTGCCCCCACATGGACTCTGCAGCAGCAGCCGGGATTGCATTCGCTGGGGGCGTCCTAGCAAAATCCCGTCTCCGACACGTTCCAGCCTTTCAAGCACCGCTCTGCTGGTTTGACGGCTTCGTTCCCCTCACCCTCCCTCTGCCGCCCTCGAACCGCCTTTGCTGGGCCCAGGGCCGTGCAGAACAACACCCCAGGGCCGGTGCAAGGAAGTTTCACGCCCTAGGAGAAACTTCCTTGCACCAGCCCTGCACCCCCCCAGCGCCCTCCCCCTCAGCTGACACCCCCGCCCGCCCGCCCGCCTGCCACCTGCCCTCCCAGCTCCTGGCTCAGCGGGGGTGTGGGGGAGCAGCAGCAGGCCAGCCGGCCTCCCGGCCGAGCTGTGGAGCTGGGTGCCGGGCAGCAGCCGTGGCCAGCCGCCCCCCGGCTCCCAGTGCCCTAGGCGACCCGGCCCTGGTCAGGGTTTGCCTGGCCTTGCCCCATTCACAGAACTGCCCTCCCCAGGCTCGCTAGTCCCTCCCAGGGCTCACCACCGGTTAGCGCCCGTGCCTACCTTCTTCCTGCAGGGCTGCTTCACCCCAGCTCCCGCCCTTCGCCCAGCTCACTCGGGGCTGCCTTAGCCCAGCCTGTCCCAGCTCCTCTCTCCCGGCTTCCTCCCCGCTGTGTTCTCCAGGCCGCAGCTGGGCCCGTCGTTAGCCTCGTCTCCACCCCACCTTCAGCTGGGGCCACGGGTCACAGCAAGGCTCAGCCCAGCTCCCCTTAAAGGGCCGGCCTGCGCCGGGGCCCTTTTCCTAGCCCCAGCCGTTCCCACGGTGATACAGTCCAGGGCTGTGCTGCTCAACCTGCGGCCCAATCAGCACCGAGCTGCGGCCCATGTGACATCCGCAGGGCCACACAGGTAGTCGTGGATGCGGCCCACACTGGTAACTAGGATGAGAACCACTGGTCTAGGGCGCAGGTTCTCAAGCAGGGGTACACCGCGGTCTTCCAGGGGGTACAGCCGCTCATCTAGCTGTTTGCCTAGCTTTACAACAGGCTACATTAAAAAGCCCTAGTGGAGTCAGTACAAACTACAATTTCATACAAACAATGACTTGTTTATACTGCTCTGTATACGATACACTGAAATGTAAGTACCATGTTTATATTCCAAGTGATTTGTTTTATAATTAGTGGTGAAAACAAGAAAGTCAGCCATTGTTCAGGACTAGTGGGCTGGGACACATCTGTATTTTTAAGTCTGATTTTGTAAGCAAGTAGTTTTTAAGGGAGGTGAAACCTGGGGGTACGCAAGGCAAATCAGACTCCGGAAAGGGGTACAGTAGCCTGGAAAGGGTGAGCGCCCCTGGTCTAGGAGTACACCTACACTGCAAGCGGCAGCAAGTCTCTGGACTGGGGCTCACATTAGGTGCTAAAAACAGCTGTGGGGACGTTGCAGCTCGACCTCTGGCGCTCACCCCACTCCCTAGGGTTCTGAGCCCACGTCTGAACAGCTCCGCATTCTGCTTAGCACTGTAGCACAAGCCCTGAGACTCGCTGCCCCTTGCAGTGTAGACACACCCCAGGAGGCTGGTCACGGCTAGGCGTTCTAACACTGTGCAGGAAGTAAAGGATGGGGCTGTGCCGTACGCAAGAAGCAGCACAAAGTTTCAGAGACTTTCGAGCATGGCAGAGCTGAGCACACCGGTTGGGTGGGCACGTAGCCATGTCATTCCTCAGCAGCCAGCCCAGGGGCTGTCTGAGCGCTGAGACGACACTGAAAGCCTGGGCTGAGCTCTCTCTGGGGTACTTTCCAGCCCAGAACTGGGAAAAGCTTCCCCATTCTCTAGCCTGAGTTAACTGTCCAACAAGTTTGAGACCAGCTGTGAGATGTATCGTTTTATTAATCTGGACTAAGACAGGGGATGCTGTTAATTTCTGCAGCCCCTCTCACGAGGGCTGGCAAACCAGCCAAACCCTGCTCCTACTGAGAGGGGTAGCCCCTCCAAAGACTAACCCCCACCTCCACGCTGTGAGACGGTACATTGCTTTCTGTTCTGCTAGGTGATCATGACATGAGGACAACCTACCAGAGCACCTACCACTCTGTGCCCTTAGAGAAGCGGGTAGCCCAGTCACACGGTAAGGGAGTAGTGCCAGCAGGGAAACGAGCTCAGGTGGAATACATGACCAAGTACCAGAGTGATTTCCCAGCATGCAGCTTGTTACCTGCACGGATTCAGCCTGCTCAGCCTCCTCTGGACAACCTGGCAATCAACCAGGGCTTCAGGTGAGTGCAGCCAGCAAGTAACCCCCCTGGGCAGGGCTTGGAATAGGGAAACTCCAAGCAGGACCAGGGGTTTGTCTCAACATTGCAGCAAGGGGGCTGTGGATCCCTGGGGCGGCAGAGCAGGTGAGCTGAGCCTTTAACAGAGAGCTAGCACAAGGGCCCTCCCCTCCTCAGAGTCTGAAGAAGGCTGCATCCAACCCCAGCAGCAAGTTTTGGGAAGAGGAAGGAAACATGATTTTGTTCCTATAAACAACATTGCCAAGGGCTTTGAGATCCTCAGGTGAACGGTGCCCGGCAGGCAGACATTCACTGATGTTAACGCACACACTTACCAAACGCAGTAGCTCAGCGTTGACCCCATTTTACAGATAGGGAAACGAAGGCATAGAGCGATGAAGTGACTTGCCTGAGGTTGCACAGCCAGTCCTTGGCACAGCCACAAATAGAACGCAGGAGATGCTGCAGTGATGGCTGGTGATGCAAAGCTCTAAGAAACACTCGATTCACCTCCTTGCAGCTGAAGTGTGTCCCTCTTTCACCCAGCACAGATTTTCAGACGGTGCAGAGGGAAAGCTACTATGGCTGGGACACCCGCAGATACCCTCGTGCCAGCCCCATCAAGCTGAAAGAGGAGCTGGCAGACTTGGGGAAAGAGAGGGATGGAAAATTCAGTGGAGACACAGTGACCAAGGTAACGGGAAGAAAAGGAGAGGGGGATTAAATGGAGATTAAGGGATTATTTGAGCAAAGTTAATTTCAGTGAATGAATGAAGAAGATTCTCACTCACAGTGGAAATAAATCTAGTGAGCAGAGCTCAAGGCCTAGGAGTCAGGGTGCCTAGGTTAATTCCCAGGTCTGCCACTGCCTTGTTTTGTGACCTTGAGCGAGTTTCTTCCCCTCGTGTCTGTAAAATGGGAATAGTAATACTCCTTTGCCCCACAGGCTGGGAGGCTTTGAAAATCTCCTCCTGAATTAGCCAGTGTTTGTAAAGGGATAAAGGGGTGTGGGCCATGCAGTTCCCATTGATGAATTGCTTGGAGATTCTTGGTGAAGTGGGGCCAGTATCTGGGCACCCTTTGGCTTTCATGCTGGGGAGTGCAACGGTTGCTTTGTGCAGCATGGACAGAGCATCCCTTATTGCAGTGATCCTGACGGTGGGGGGAAAAGGAAGCTAAAGAAAAAAATGATATAGAGGAACCCTGCCTGAACCCCCAACCCCTGGGTATCCATGTCACTTTCCACGGTTTTGTCCTGTCCTGCCCCTGCATGGCAGAAATGGGGTGGCTCCCTCTTCCCCTGGTGTCATTGTGACCCAGTAATAAACCATCGGTGTAAATCTTGCACTCGGCCTTTCCACTCCCAGCTCCATGCCTGGAATAGCAAGCGGCATTTCCCGCCACCACGTTCTCCAAGTACCAAGGGACAGACTTTTTAAAAAGAGAACCCTGCAGTGTTCTCGATGGCCCTGCCTCTTTGCAATCTAGAGATCAAAAGTGCTATAAAGAGCTTGCGGTTGTTGTTCTGACCCTCTCGTGTCTCTTTCCAGCTCTCTTACCCTCCTCTGCCCTTGGACAGGCCACGGGAGACCATCCAGTGGCCCCGCCCAGTGCTAAGATCCCTCCCTGCAAAGTTTGACGATTCCACAGCCCACAAGTTCTTCTTCAGAGACTGGGGAGTCCAGCCCCGAATCCGGCAAGGCGACCCCCACGATGGAGTCTACATCCGACCTCTGGTAATACGAAGAGCTGCCCATGGCTGGCACCCTCACACAACACCAAGTCCTGTGGAAGCAGAGTGCATCCAATAGCCTCAGCGCAGCCCTGTACACCAGACAAATTCCACAGGGTACCATAAAGACAGAGGCCATTGTCCCATGAATGATAACGTGCTTGAGAGAACAGCAGCCAACCCCTATTTCAGTCAGGGTCCTGCCGGGGTAGGTGCTTCATGGAGTCCCCAGGCATGCACAGTCCCTGCCCTGCAGTTTAGTCTCTGAATAGACGCATGGGGAGAGGGGGATTCGAGACACAGGCAGCGTGATGGCTGCAGCTGTCACCTTTAAAAGAAGTGTGGCACTAACATGATGGGAGGTGAGGGAGTTGTTACCTGAGGCAAAGAGGTGTGAGGAGAGGCAGCTGGTGGGCAGGGAATGAGGGAGGGGATCAGGAGCGTGGAGCAAACATCTAGTGAGGAAACAATGACCAGAACAAAGACAGCCCTCTTGCTGCAAAGCGTAGTGGGGGGCGAAGGGGGAGGCTGGCGCTGGGCACCCTACTGTTGCCACCAGCCAGTGTAGCTCCTCTACTGCTCCCCCCAGGAGGGGCACATCTGAGACAGCAACAGGGGGAGGAAAGCAGCCCTTGGACGAACGTTCACCAAGTTAAACCTGGGTATTTGGAATGCTACCCTGGCAGCACACACATGCTCCTTTATGTCCCAGACCCCCTAGCAAACAGCACTCAGGGACAACCAGAAACGTAGACGGCAGCGTCCAAACAGGCCACGTCTGTCTGCCCCTCGCACAGCCCTATTGTATATTTACAAGTGCCTTATCTCATCTGTTCTTTTCCATTGGCAGTGACAGAGCATCTACAACTGACCGTGGCAACAACCGGGCAAACCCCCCCCGCTTCCTTGCGAACACATTTTAATATTTCCTAAAAGCTATTTCCTATTGTTCTCCATTTCTTTCCTTTTTCAAATGTAATTTCCTTTGCTCCGCATTCAGAATGGAAAGGAAGCTGACAGATTGCCGATATCTCTAGTTAGCAGTTGGCTCATATTTAATGTAGGCATGGCTGGGGCAGGGGGTGCTTTGATAGCATCTCCCAACACTTTGCAGTGTAAAATACAAAAAAAAAAGGGACTGAACTCTGTGACTGTTTGGATTTCTAGGCCAAGTTTGAAAGCCAGACTACCACACACAGCACGTTCCTGCCCCCCAGAGTGAAGAAGGTGAAGAACTGCAAACCAGAGCAGAAACCCATCCAAGCACAGGGAGAACAGAATTTCTCCACCATCCACAGGGAGTCTTACAGGTACAGCTTCTTTTGGTGGTGACGTGGGAGCAAATGGCAAGGTTTAGAGAGAGGAAAGTGACAAAACAGACTAACACTAGAGGGCACTACTGGCCTCTTTCAAAGCCCTTCCTTCATTCCTTTCTCCAGCCCAAACAGCAGTACAGTAACACAAGTGGAGCGGAGGGGGTACCTAAGCATGTAACTGCATAGGACGTGCCTTGCCCCATTTCCAATTCATCTTTCAGGGTCTCTGTGTGGAGACCTCTACGATCTCCATTAATTTACATGTACAGTGTCTCCTTAGTCACCAAGGCTCCAGAAACAAACTACAGATCATTAATTTATCCACCACTGCTTGGCAGCCATCTCCGACATGGAATGATCAGGAAATGTCTCAGAAGCAATTGTACCTCCCTTTATACCTATGAGGTCATGCTATTCCCAGTCACATTCCCTGGTTATGTTAAAAGGGCACTTTGACACCCCACCCCCCACAACAGATAGCAAATTTCAGGGGTGGGGAAAGAGTCATTTTTGCTCAAGAGAGACAGCTACAGGATAAGCACAGGAGACAAGAACTGCTCCCTATGCTACTGCGCCCTTGGATCACAAAGCAGGAACTCAAAGTTCTTTCATTTTTCTTCATTTAGGAGAGCAATGTGATGCATTGCCACATGCTATTTAAAAGCAAGCCTCCTGCTAGAGCTCCCCACAACATGCAGCATTGCACAGCGCCGGATGGGTTGGGGAAGCTTGCCACATGTGGAACCAACAGGGATTTTGTCAACATTCCTCTTTTTTTTAAGAAGGGCTTTATGACCAATGTATGGTACAGCGGGGCTCTTCTCTCAAGGCACCTGCTTGGGCACCTGCAGTCACATAGGCAAGGCCTGACGCCAACTTCTAGACCAAAACTGAAGTGTCGGTGTCTGTTATTAACCTGTGTACTTGCTGCTGGACAAATGTGAGAAGCCTGGCAGACAAGGTGCCAATGCTATCGGGAATTGTATTGCTATACAACCTTTCATCTGAAGATTTGAACGCAGTTGACTGACAAGTCTCACGATACCCTTGGGTATTATTACAGCAGTTTACCGGGGATTGCACTGAAACGCAGAGGGGCTGAGTGATGTGCCCAAGGTCACAGGATTCACAGCAGAACTAGTACTATAATCTATGAAAAACTTCTTGGTTCAAAGGCCAGAAGGGACCACTGGTCTCTGCCCGTGGCACACAAGAGTCTAGTCTCCTGAGGGCTGCAATACTTTGGTTTAACTCTGATTATTGGGCATGTTGTGTGTGTGTTGTTGGTGCCCTATGATCTACAGGAGGTCAGAGTTACGATCTGGTGGTCCCTTCTGACCTTAAACGCTATGACCTAGTCTGACCTCCTGCATAACCCAGGCCACAGAACTTCTCTGAATTAAGTCGTTTGAACTAGAGAATACCTTTTAGAAAAACACTCAATCGTGATTTAAAGATTGCCAGTGATGGAGAACCCTCCATGACCCTTGGTTAATTGTACCAATGGTTAGTCTCTGTTAAAAATGTGCACCTTATTTCCAGTCTGAATTTGTTCAGCTTCAACTTCTGCCTTTGGATTGTGTTCTCTCTCTCTCTCTCTCTGCTCGATTGAACAGCCCATTATCAAATTTCTGTTCCCCATGGAGGCAATTCTAGATTGTGATCAAGTCACCCCTTAACCTTCTCTTAAACCAAACAGATTGAGCTCTCTCAAGTATCACTAGAAGGTATGTTTTCCAATTCTTCAGTCATTCTTGCGGTTCTTCTCTGAACCAACTGTTTATCCACAGCCTTCTTGAATTGTGGGCACCAGCACTGGACACAGTATCCCAGCAGCAGTCACACCTGTGCTGGATACATGTATAACTTTATATTTGGCCTATTAAAATGCATATTGTTTGCTTGTGCTCAGATCCAGATCACTGTGCATCAGCGACTTGACCTCTTCATTATTTACCACTCCCCCAAGTTTGACTCTAAGTTGCTTGCTCAGATTCAGAACACTGCCGCCTTTAGATTGATTTTAAAGCTACCATTGGTACAAAAGTTCATTTCCTATTCCGTCTCAGGGATATTGAACCCCCACCCTCGAATAATCATTGAACATTGATTAGTGTTCAGTGTGGGGCCCCCCCAATCTGAAAACAAAAGAGCAGAGCTTTGGGTGCAAAACCTAAAATCAGTTTTAAAAAAATAGGTCATTGTTAAGTCAGATGAGAACAACAGAGAATCAGAGTGCATCTCACCACACAGGAGGCTAAATTAAAAGTGAAGGTTCAGATGAGTGTCCTTCTGAATACCACAGGGATGAATACAGCTAGCTTTTACCTGCTAAAGGTTTTCACCCATCAGATGTCACCATTCCCATTGCATCACCCCTGGGGGATGACAGGTTGCAACCCTTAGCCACTGCACATCACCCCACACATTCTGGTGAACCCCTTGGACACCTCCCCACCCCCTGACGCACGCACAGGGAAACCAGAGAGACACACCAGAACTCATTGGGGTGAAACATTTACATTTATATTGAAATATGCACTAAACATAGTGAGTTCTACCAGTCAATGCAATTTTGCCAAAGCAGAATCACAGCTTTTCCTGGGGAAGGTTCAGTCAGCTCCCAGCAGTGGGCAGCGCCCCCAAGGAAGGTCACCATGAAGCAGGGCTGTAATTGGATTTTACATACTGTGCAAGCTTCCAGCCTTTGAGGTCCCCCAGCCTGCACCTGGAGTCCCCTTGCTTTCACCCACATACGAGTTCAGAGACAAGGACTCTCTCCTTCCTTTCACACCTTTTCCTTTGCATTTTCTTCACTGCAATAAATATAAAATTGGCAATGCTCATACACCACAGCACAGACAAGATTCCAGGCTTCAGCATACAACTGTAAACGGTAACTAGATTATTTTAAAAAATTAAAAGTTTGAAAGGGTCAGTTCTTTTACAATCAGCTAGTTACAATGGAAGTCATAAAGGCTACGCAGGGGCACCCAGACTGGGGTTTGCTGGGCCTGATCCCCAGAGGTGGCAAGCACCCTACAGTTGAAACTGCAAATGCTCAGTACTTCTCAGGACCAGGCTCTAATTTTGATACAATGAGAAAAAGATTCCCTCCTTGCCCTCCCCAAAGGATATGTGGTTACACTGGGATATGGCCTGGTCACTGCTAGATGGTGGCAACAGGACAGTAGCTTCAATGTCCCAGATAGAAGAAAGCTGCCCTTCCTTTCCACAGCAGCCGCCGCCATGGCCATACACAGAGGTGGTTAAACCTAATGGAGCTGGGAAAGACACAATGCAGATGCTGACCCATGCGTAAGCAACATGTCACCTCAGCAAGACAACCTTGAGCATGGAGAGCCACCTGAGCTACTCTGCCTCAGCCCAACAGATGTGTATTCAACATGCCAGACCCACACCACAGCAATCGGCACCTAACCAAAGGGCTCTGGCTCACAGCTGAAGATAGCCTCAGCTGTAAACACACTGCACTGTTACAGAGTTAGAGCTTGTAATTAAAAAAAAACTAGATTGCCAGCAAGTAGCTGTCTTACCAGTGTGGTGACACCATGGAGACACATTTAGTGAATGGGTCAAACAAACATGGTACCTTTCAATAAAAGCCTACAACCATCAAAAACTAGCAGAGACCAAAGTCCTGTTTCATCCCCCCCCCACTCTTGCTACAGGTGGGCCCATACCACCCTGCCAAATCTCCTCCCAACCTTTGTTTTAAAATCTGCTTGCTCTCTCTCCTCCACACCCCCAACTTTCTGTGCTGAGGCCTCAATTCTTTCAGCAGTTCTGAATGATGTTTCTACAGTTAATGTTTCAAGCTGTTGGAGGGAAAGGGAGTGGTGCTGCTGAACAAACAGGTTGACTGGGCCCAGGGAGCACTCCCCCAACCCACGCTGGCCTGGGGAGATAAGACCAGGACTACTCCTCTCCCACTCACCACTATCAGACTTGAACCTTTATTTCTGGGAAGTGGAATTCTTCAGCTTTTCTCCACATCTCAGTGTGGATCACATATACTGGAGACACGCACACACACACACGCTATGCATGCAATCCAGGCAGAAACCCTGCTATGACAAATTCTACAGCAGCAGGAAAGCGTGATGGGGACATAAATGTATTCCTTAATGCTAGATTAAAGCCTGCCTTAAACAGAACCTTTTACTAGAATAAAAGGGCAAACAGGCTATATACACTACATATGTACTTCTTTTTGTAGTGGGGTGGAAAAAGCAATCTAGGTAGATCTCCCGTTTAACAAAAATGTTAAAACAAAAATCAGTTCCTCTTTCATTTACCTGCCAAAAAGCAGCATGACAGTTGAAGGTTGGAGCCTTCATGAACACTTCAACCAGTGCAGAGGCCTGCATTGGCTGTTATATTTTAGCGAGCGGTGGTGTGAACCATTATGAGGGATAACACCACCTCTGAACTCCAATTGTGGTAGGTAAGTCAAGGAAGAAACTTTGTTAAAGTATTTTTATTTTTAAGTAGCAAGGCTCTGCATTGGGTCTCAAACAGTTTCTTATTGATAAGAATTTTTTTTTCTCCTGTTCACCTTTAAATGAATGACAATTTTATAGTCATTACACCGATTATAATTAGCTCTTGTATAAAAAGCTCTAGCCCTGTGAACAGGCCACTCTCCACACTAACTCCCTTTGCTGGAGGGGAAAGGGGCAGTGTCCTGGAGAGGAAAAGGCTACAGACTGACTCAATTCTTTACTGTCAAAGGCCTTATTTGCGTGAATAAAATGTTTGTACAAGTAAAACAGAAACAATCAAGAAATATACACCTTAGCACTCGTAAAGCATTAGATTGGTTCAGGCCTTGCAAAGAGGGGCTGAGTATGGATTTAAAAAAAAGAAAAAAAGGTGTAACAGTCATACTTTAAAAAAACTGGAACTATGAACATGAACAGCACTGCACAGAATCCGGTAGCACAGCCCTCACAGTGGGATGAAATGTCAGTTCCACGTTTCTGACTGGCTTGTTTGACATTTGCTGGAAAACTAAGCTCCTAAACCAAAGAACTGTTAAAAGCTGCCAATACTGTACACAAACCAAAACAAAGAACAGGTTCTATAGGAGACATGATATTCAACAGCACCCAAATGAGATTGCCCACAGCCCAAGCAACAATGAAATGAAGTTTGTCACAGCTAACAGACTTTGTAAAATAAAACAATATTTTGGGAGTGTTAAATGAGTTCAGCTCAACTAACACTTTGGTTTTTTACATTTCTGAATTCCAGTTACATTTAGTCTCATGCTGCTTCAAAAAGAAAGCGCCAGAAAGCAACAAGTGTCTCTTTAAAAAATCTTAGTAAATAAAACTTCTAAAGGTGGGAATGGTTTTTGAAAAAAATGCAGCTGTTTTGTTTCCAGTGAGTGGAATGCGATTCTGGTTCCCAAGTTAATATATAGAGTATAATTCCTAGGGAAAGGAAAAGTTAAACCGAGAGCTGCATATGGGTTATTAGAGTCAGGTTGACAGGGTTCTTGGGGCATCATAGAGCAATAATGCATGTGAGGGGCACAGAGGTGACAGTCTTGTTCTCATTTTAAATGAGGAATGGTTTAAAAGTAAAAATCTTCTTTAGCTAATTTCTTCCTGCAGTAAAATCAGTCAGCCCTACCCTTTTATGTACAAGACCAGTTTGACGTGAGCCCTCCCCCTCAAAACACTAGATACGAACATCCAGTAACATTCTACAATGGAAAGTGCTTTAAGAAAGAAGGATTCTGTAGTGCCAGTGATAGAACTGATCTGATGGGGCTGGGATGACGTTGAACACTGATATTAGCTGATCAGGCCAGAGCAGCTTGCTTCTCCTCAGGGGTCTCCTCCAGTAGCTGCATGATCAGTTCATGGAGGGGTTTGCAGATCTTTGCATAGCCCCCTCCCGTCAGGTGCAGAAAATCAAACATGTCATGGCACGAGATGGCGCCATCCGAGTGCACGAAACCCCCGCTGACGTCCAGGAGCTGGACGCTGGTGAGTTTTGGGAGCGAGGCTTTTAGCAGCTGGTTCACCTTGGCATTCTTCTGCCGCAGAGGGTTTGGCTTCTCGCCTCGAGGTAGCAAGCTCTGATATAGGAAGGAGGCAAAGAAGAGAGCTTTGAAGTGACTCAGACAATATAGTAATTTTCTCTTTCTAGACTGGGGCCCTCATTCTGAGCTTTAAGGGTTCTATCCCATGGGTGGCACTCCTCCCCCTGCACATCTGCCTCAGCCCCATCCAGCCCCACTTTGAAACATGACTGAAAACAGTCTGAAGGACACTGCTGACCATGGGCAGAATCTGCTCTTTTCACCAATTCTTATTAGCATTCTTATTAGCTACTTATGCCCTCTTTCAACGCCATTTTAATTGTTGGTTATGCAACTCTCACAGCAGAAGAAGAGAGACAGTCCAAGCTGTTTGAGCACAGGATCAGAACCGGTATTGCTCAAGTTCTAGTCCCAGCTCTGTCTCCATCATTCTCATCTCTCATGTGATTTCACTGCTTCCATTTCTCTGTCTGGGACAAAGACGCCTCCAATGAGAAGATAATACTCTTCTGAAGGGGTTGAGAAAGTTAGATAATGTTGGCAAAGCCCCCTGAACAGGAGAAACCTTCCTAGTGTTTATTATCGTAAATAAATTAAGACCCTCCCCGCAAAATCCACAGGTAACACCCAATACCATTTGGACAGGGGTGCAAACAACACGACATGGGTTGTTCCAATGGTGCTATGTTATCACAACCCTCTGATGCGCATACCAATACAATAACTTTGGCCTGTGGCTGTCGGGTGTTTATCAGCCGCACGATGGCCTCGATTCCACCTGCTACTTCCTCCGCTGTATTTTCATGGTTATTTGTTCCAACCCAGACGACAATGACCTGTGAAGAGGAAACAGGAACTGTGCAGCAAGTTTAGCACTCCACTCAAGGTACACAAACAGGAGGGGCTGTAGCAGCCAGACTAGCTCTTGTGGAAAGGGCAATAGCTAGGGCCTAGGCTGTCTGCAACCAATTAGACAAAACAATTAAGAGTTAGGCTTAAATATTAAAAGTCCCAGACTGTCAGCTTTGTTGACTCTTGAATCATTTCTTATTAACTTAAGACTCCTCCCTCTCACCCAGTACAGAACCAGAGTCGCAGTGTTAAGGGAAGCTACCCTGATCAGCACAGGAACAGATATCGGACACTTCTTCTGCACTGTATTTAGTGACCAATTCAGACTCCTAGAGTACCTTACACTTTGCCTGTCCTTACAACATACTAGATGTGTATGAAGCAGACTATAAGCGTCATAGGTGAAGAGGCTTGTGTGTCTGTAAAGCACCAACCACAGTCTTGGCTCTCAAATGAAACCCTTTTACAGCATTTCTCTATTTTTAAGCCTTAACTCTTATGTTGGGGTCATGAATGTGCCTGACAATGGTGACCAAACTTGAACCTGTGCTGTAGATTATGTACTGTAGGCATTTGCGAAGCACCCTGCACCACAACACCCTGGTACACTGTACGTCATTTAGAATGTGTTATGAGTTGTGTGAAACCTTGTTGTGGCCTGAGTTACAATCTCATTGAGATGGATAGGTATGAATGCACCCTTCAATTAATATAACTGTAAAAATTAGGCAACCCGAAGGAACAGCTAAATTCAGCGTCCGATCCTGAAAGAACCTAGGGATGTTTTTGGGTCGGGGTGCAGGATGAAGAGAGTGTTTTCGGTGTTGTGAGCAAAAGAAGCTGTTTCTTGCTATTTGATTCCTTCTGTCTTCAGAGACACGGGACCTTGTAAATAAACAGCTTTTATAGAGGAGCTCTAAAGAAGCAGCTAAGAGTTCATTGGTTAGAGAGGAACTGTATTTTGAGGCCCGTAGCTCTGTACTAGACCGTATTCAAAGGTTTTTTTCTAAAATGAAAAACAAACATAAAAGCCAGCTCTGTATGTGTTTATACCTTGGGTTTAATGTTCTCCAATTCTCCGTTCTTCAATCTCCACAGAACATGAGCTGTTGTGTCCCCACCGATCCCAAAATTCAATGCATGAAGGGGTGAAAAAAGCTCTCGCCATATCTGTAACCAGGAACCAATTCAATATTTTAGATCAAGTGTTATTTTTCAGCATCAAAAATAAAGCACTTTACATAAAGAGGTAGCTCGGGTAATGATACATTCGAAGTGAGTGAAGATATTCTCCAGGGGAGAAGAGGTGCTGCCAGTGGAAGCATTACACATTCTCTGAGCCAGAAGAGGTGGAATCACAGCAGATAATGAACTCAGTCCTGACATAGAGAAAAGAGGGAGCTAATAGAGAGAAATTTCCCTTCAGCCCATCCTGGAGGGATCTCGATGGCCCAGGAAGGGAGCCATCTCCAGTTCATCAAGGCCAGAATCAGAGCTCAGCTAAACATGGGACTTCTGAGGAGGGAAAGGAAATCTTGAAGGAACTCCTTTTACTGCCTAAGAAGTTAGAAGTCTAGAACCAAATGAGTCACACTGGAAAGTAACACTTTCAGAGCAAAGCAGCTTGGTAGCCATTACTGATGAAATAGTGGACAAAGGGACAGCTTTCAAAACATTTTGCACATTTTTTTAAAATATCCTAGTTGCTGCCTTTCCTAATCTCTGGACACTGGGATAGTCAATAGCACAGTCTCTATGCCAGCAGAGGGATAAGCAAGGGCCAGAGAGGCATTGTCAGTATTGGATATGTTCAGCAGTTACTGGACTAGAAGTGATAGGGAGGCACCATTTCACTCATCTAACCCCACAACTTCATCCCCTCCAGCCATACCTCATACTGCTGTAGCAACTGCACCATGGAATCACCCACAAACAGCACATCGGGCTCCTTGTCCTTGCAGTCCAAGACAAATCTGTTGTGCTGTTTAAAAGAAAGCAGCAACATAAGCGCCAGCTGACAGTTCCCCTTTGGTATCTGTAGCCCATGCACAGAAAGTGAGAGTTGCCCAACCAGTTCCTCTGCTGCCAAACTTTGTGACTTTCCATCCTGTCTGCTCCTCAGGCAGATATCTTTAGTTTAACTCCTTAACTGCTGGAACTTCCTCCCTGCCTGCTCTCTCCCTGGCATAGACAAGTTTTGACATTTTAAATGGTCACTCCTTTACAACTCAGAGCCCTTCAGGCTACACTACGCACCAGGCACAAAGGAGGTGCTTGCTCCAGATACTGTGTTCGGCAGTTCTAAATCTATAGTCATTCAGGTTGTTGGTTAGTCACAATACAAGTCTCCTTAGACTATTTCACTCTGTCTAGGAGGAGCTTTAATGATCTAGTGGTATGAACAGGAGACTCCGCTTTGTCACTGTCTGGCTGTATTACACACTTCAATACTCCCCAACGTATTTGTTTTTAATAAACTGGGTTGGCGATTCGTCTCAATTAATGAGCCAGCTGAAATATCTTTCTGGAACTATTTCAAAATGTGGTTTTCAGGTCATGATAAAAGAGGTGAAAAGCAGCTTTGTGGCATGGCAGGTTACTGGAACCCATCAATAATGCTGCTAACATCTGGGTGGCTGAGCTGCACCAGCCACAGAATCAGAAATATAAGCACCTGTATTTTGCTCATCATGCACCTGACTGCCTCACAATCTGCTAGTAAAGAGGATCCTATCTAATTTGTCAGCTGTGTTATCAGTTTTACCTGCGACATCCACCTGTCATCTCCTTGAATATCTTCAGCTGCATGTGGAACTGCTGCTGGGTTTGAGTCTCCCTGGCTCATTCTATTCCTGTTGAAAGACGTCAAGAATTATAACATTCAAAAACCAGTCGGAGAACACTTCAACCTCTCTGGACACTCAATTACAGACCTAAAAGTGACAATTCAACGAAAAAATTCAAAAACAGACTCCAACGAGAAAATGCAGAACTGCAAATTAATTTGCAAATGGGACACCATCAAATTATGCTTGAATAAAGACTGGGAGTGGATGGGTCATTACACAAACTAAAAACTATTTCCCCATGCTAATTTTCCCCCCTACTGTTACTCACACCTTCTTGTCAACTGTTTGAAATGGGCCATCCTGATTATCACTACAAAAGTTTTTTTTCTCCTGCTGATAATAGCCCACCTTAATTGATTTGTCTCAGAGTTGGTATGGCAACCCTCATCTTTTCATGTTCTCTGTAACACTATCTTCCTATTGTATTTTCCACTCCATGCATCTGATGAAGTGGGTTTTAGCCCACGAAACCTTATGCCCAAATAAATGTGTTAGTCTCTAACGTGCCACAAGTACTCCTTGTTAGTTTCATTTAATACATGTTACATGATACACTGAGGATCAAAATCAAGCTCTGACTCTCAAGAGGCCAGAGCTGTTGTCATGAACTCGTACAAGGAGTTAAGACCAGCAGTGGCTTAGCTTGAAAGAACTGCATTTACAGACATTTGTAATAACAATTTGCATCTGTTCTGCTGAAAGCTAATATGCCTGGAAAACTCACTTAAGCAAGTTTTATTCCATGCAGGAACCCCAAATTGTCCCTGCAGCATGATCTTGTTGAAACCACTCTACCGATTTGTGATCAGTGACATCCAGACAGGTGAAAACAACCTTTTAATAATAAATAATAATAGTAATAGCAAGTTCATTTTAGTGCAATCTTTGCAGGAGCACCTATCTCACCCATGTTAATTTTTCACTTTAACACATAGTATACATGCTAATTATCAGATGATTTGCCACTACTTGCACAATACCAAGATTGCAACTGCATATACACATTTCAGATGGATTAACTGGTTTCAAAAGACAATGTACTAGCTCCATTGGCTCAAGAGGGTCTAAGCAGAAAACATTAGAATTCCACACGGGGCTGGCACTTCCAAAGTGTCTAGCTGCAGTTCTGTGTAATAAGACAAAAAACTTTATTCAGAAGCCAGTGTGGTAGTCTAGGGGAGAATACTGTTAGCCAACACACAGGAGACAGACAGGAATATACCTTGGGAAAGAAAGGAATGGAAGTGAAATATGCAGCCATGAAAAAAGTAGCATGAAAGACTAAGAACCCTCATTTTGGCATAGCTAGTTTTATGTTAGATGCAAAATATAGACACACCAGGTGGTCCCTTCTTGCACATGCAAATAGGGCAAGGGAATGCCCATATCCAAGTGCCAGAGATCATAAATCATAAAATTATATTTAAAAATATTTGCTCTAAAGTATTTTTATATTTAACCCTACAGACTAGTGCTTCCCTTTGAGTAACATATATAGACTAATACAAGCTGAGGGGAGAGTAATTTCTTTTCAAGTCTTTTTAGACAAAATATCAGTAATGATAGTTAATGTTACCTTGCTCTGTAAGCTTGCATTCTCTCTCAATTTGTGCTCTATACATGCACAGACATATATTGTGAAATATTCTTATAATTTTCTCTTGTCGAGAAGAGGTTTCACTGCTCACTACAATGCAGTGAAACCTAAGGCATTCATACTATACCATTAGAAACAGCGTGATCCAGTAATCCAAATTGACTATAGAAGTGGGCTCTACTGCAGGCATCGGCAACCTTTGGCCCGCGGCCCGCCAGGGAAAGCCGCTGGCGGGCTGGGCCGGCTTGTTTACCTGCAGCGTCTGCAGGTTCGGCTAATCGCAGCTCCCACTGGCTGCAGTTCACCGTCTCGGGCCAATGGGGGCTCTGAGAAGCGGCGGCCAGCACATCCCTTGGCCTGCGCTGCTTCCCGCAGCCCCCATTGGCCTGGGACGGCGAACCGCGGCCAGTGGGAGCCGTGATTGGCCGAACCTGCAGACGCTGCAGGTAAACAAACCGGCCCGGCCCGCCAGCGGCTTTCCCTGGCAGGTCGCATGCCAAAGGTTGCCGATGCCTGCTCTACTGTATTATCGTAAAGAAGAAACCAATTTTGGAATGTTCTTTTATATGTAACAATTCAACCTGCATAAATGCTTTATCCACAAATCACCGAATCACAACATTTACAAGCTGCCCTATAAAAGTTAATGTGCCACGTACACACCATGCATTACTCTCACCGCTATACATGTACACAAAGAACTCCAACGCGAGTAACAGGAGGGAGCACACAGCACTCCCACAAAGCAAATCTGTTTTGACACAAGAGGCAACTGACACCAATATTTATTCTAACTTTTTTCACCTCAAATGACTCTTGCTAAGGAGTAAGTCACACAGCATTATGTAAACATTTATCCCTGCATTTAGGAGCAGAACATACAGCCAGCACTGGAAGGAGAATTTGCCAAAACTAGGCTTACACAACATATGCCCTCTTCATAACAGGAAGTGCTAATGTTAATGTCTGACAACCATAGATAAAAGTATTGTTATGGAGACAAAGGGTTTGATGCACAACAGCACTTACTCATTTTGGTGAAAACAGTTTCAAGTTTCCTGAAGCCTTCTGGGTCAATGTTGCCCTAGAGTGAATGAAGTAAAAGGTCTACTGCACACAAGAAAAGCTTGCCACACCAGATCAGACCATAGCTCCATCCGGCCTTGTGGCCTGCAGTTGCCAATAGCTTATGCTTCAGAGAAAGGAGAAAACTCAATTCACCGATCACAGAACATATGAATTTCCATACTGGTTCAGACCTGTGGTCAGCCCATCTAGTCCAATATCCTGTCCTTGGCAGTGGCCAGCACCAAATGCTTCAGAGGAAGGTCAAGAACTCCATAGCAGACAGACGTAGAATAATCAGACTCCATGAAAGTCTCGTCCCAACACCTAACAGTTAGAAATTGTCTTAAAACCTGAAACATGAGATTTTATATTCCTTCCAACCCTTTTTTGGGGCAGCATAGTCTATTAGAGTCAATATTCTTGTTATCCATATAAACATCCAATTCATCTTTAAATACAGCACAGTACGGGAAGAGTAGAATGAGACCCGAAGATGAGATCTGAGCTACAGCTATTACTAATGGACATGAAATTAACCTGCCATTTAAAAATTCAGTCACATGATTTGATTCAATAACCTAAATAACCCTAAATACACTTATCACTTACAAGTCCCACAATATCTCCACCAACACATCTCTGGCAAGAACTTTGGTTGAAACCCTTTTGTTTGCCAGAGATAACTGTTTTGTGGTATCAAAGTATGCAGAGGTATGTGGGGAATAAAGTCTCACCTGATCAACTGGTCAGTGGCTTTACTTGCAGTGGCAAAGAGCATTACAGTGTTGATAGGTTCAAGTATTTTTCCATGAGTGTATTATTAGTTTCCACCCACCCCACAATGGCCAGTCCCTCTTCTAGTGTCATATCAATGTGCCTAGAACACATAGCATCAGAGACCCAAACATGACTTTATGTGATGGTGAGAAATACAAGGTAATGGGAAACAAACATGGAAATGGGTGGATCATAATACAGATGATAGTCTCCTATACACAAGCATATGGGGTTGATCCTGTACTAGACAAAGGATTTTTACATCTCCAGATGTGTAAGAAAGAAGTTAGAGCTCCCTGCAATCTGGACCAGGAGACTGCTCTGAAGTATACTACAGGAAGCATAGGTCAATTTGCAACAAGATGGAATGAGGTCTAAGAATTTTCCTCTATCCTTTAACAGAAATTTCTTCTCTTTACTCGTACCTCCCATTATAATTACAAAGAACAACATAGTTTCCAGTCAGCTTCCCTCTCTTGAACTTGATCCCACAATGAAGTAGGAATGATGACTTTTTAGACAGAAGCAGCCAAGTTACGAGGAAAAGAAGCATCTCTTTAAACAAGTATTTGACAGTTACAGCAGAAGGAGAAAAGTGGCAAAACTGTTTGCATGAGAAAATGTCCCCGTGTTAAAGTCCCGCTTTAAAGACATATGGCATCAGAACCTGGGAAGATCTGAAGTTCCATATTCAAAACTACAGATGTACATCATTTCCATTTTACCCTTGTAAAGGCAGATGATGATAATTTTGCTAAGAGTGCATCCCTAACGTTTGGTTTTATCTTGGTTCAAAAAGGGAAAATGACTAATAAAAAGATTATGCAAAAAAAGCTGAGGTTATACAAAATTTGAGACTCAGTGGCTCAGTAAGACTAAATCATGGACACTTATATACCATTAAGGGAAATTAGGAGACAGTATATACAAATTCAACATTTCTCCTCTTGCCTCAAATAACTCTCTCCACTCCCACCCCCTTAGAAATAATTTTATAAAGTCCTGTGCACCACCAGACGGCAATGGGGGCAGAGCAAATAATGAGGCCTTGGCTAGACTGTTGGTAGCCTGACAGTCTATTTCCTAAAGACCATACAGCAAATGAGAGATTCAGCTACTCTCATCATTTGAAAGGGTTCCTTTCAAGGCTACGTTGAAACACATTGACAGGGTGCAGTTTGGAGGAAGCTGGCTGTTCTGGGGACAAACAGGACTCCAGTCTCCTGGTTGTCAACTCAACATCTTTCACCAGAACATTCACATAGTTTTTAAAGAGACATCAAAGGAATAAAAGAAACATCACCCCAGTAAGTTGGGACTTGTGTGTTACAATACTCCTCCCCCTTGCCACCCAAACCCATTAGGATTGAGAATCTCATTCCACCGGTGATGTGAACAGATTGTGGAATCCTATCCTGTTATTATGGCTGTGTCTGATGGTAGAGTCTGGCACAGAGTAGATCTAACATGCTTGTGAGATGAAGAGGTTGTTGGTTAGATTGGCCGCAAGCACAACTCATGGTCTAAAAAAATAATAAACCAGAAGTCATCTCTGCATAACTATTGTACGGGCCTTACGAAATCCCTTGTGTATAGAGGAAAGGTTTTAAATTCAAGTGTCTTGTATGTAATCACCTTCAATAGTAATACACAAAGTGGTAACCCACGAAAGCGTATGCTTCAATACCTCTGTTAGTCTATAAGGTGCCACAGGACCCTTTGTCGCTTCTACAGATCCAGACTAACGCGGCTACCCCTCTGATACAATGCTTACACTTCATTTCTTTGGGAAAGCCCCTAGAAGCAGGGTGGAGCAGCCCCTGGTGAATTGACGGAGGAGCAGTCCCGTTTCCCAATGCCCCACCCCCAGTTACCATGAGTGGCTGCCTCCCCGCACCTCATTACTTATTACCCAGCGGCCAAGCGGACACAGACAAAACACAGCCGTCTCCTCACTCTCCGGCCCGGAACAAGGCAGGTTCCGCACACCGAAGCCAAACACAACCCAGCGGAGCTCGGTAGCACGTGCCTATGAGCCCGCCCTTGCCCAGGGCTCTGGCAGGGGCAGCGCAGGCGAGGGAGGCCGGGCTCCCGTGGGGATCGGGACCCGAGAGGGGGCACAGGCCCCGGCCCGGTGGTGGGGCTGTGGCACCCGCCGGGGCACGGCAGCAGGCGAGGCGAGGCGAGCCGGAGAAAGACCCGCTCCCAGGCCGGGACGCCGCGGAGCCGGAGAACAAACGGCCGCTCCAGAGGCCGGCCGGGATCTCCCCGCAGACAGGCCGCTGCCCCGCGCCCCTGCACCCGCACCCCACCCGGGCCAGGCCGCGGGGAGGGGGCGCGAGCAGGCCCGGCCCCGCGCCCGCCCGCCCAGGGGTGCTGCTCGGCTCGCCCCACCTCCCCCTATGGCTGCCTAAGGCGGCGCGGCCCCGGGTCCCTCTCACTCACGCCGGCTGCGGCTCCCCCCGCGTCTCCATCTCGCTCCCCCGCGGCCCCAGACTGCCGCCGCGCCTGCGCACTACGCTGCTTCCGCTTCCGTTCACCCACGCCTGCCAATCACGTGCCGGCTGTGCCGGAAATCCCGCCCAGCCCGTCTCCGGCCTGTCCCCCCCCCGCCCCTAGGGGGCGCCGAGGGGACAGCGGGGGGCGGGGCACCGCGAGGGCCTTGGTGAGGTGACGGGGCATGGCACAGCCTGATGAGGTCACCGGGCAGCATGGTGACGAGACAAAGTGTCATCACGGAACGCTGATACTCCTGGTGACGTGATGACTTCGTTGGAGACGCGGCAGTGGCTCAGTGTGATGATGTCACTGCACAGCATGATGGGCAAACCAAGTGTCATCGCCGAGCAATGCCGCGGTGCTGATGTGATGACTTCATGCGCGATGAGGCAGTGGATCAACCTGATGATGTCACCTCACTGGGCATCATGATGACACGGGTCCCGGCTGGAGGTCATGTTGCTGTTGTGAGATGACATTTTTGCCCAGGCTGGTGACACAAAATGACGGCACTTTGATTATCATGCTGGTCCATTGTCACAGCGTGGTGACTTCTTTTCAGTATAACTTCTTGGTGCCATGGGGTGTCCATGTTGTGGTGCAATATAATGATCGTCTGATATAATTTGGCGACCTGTTGTTTCAGTAAGTTCTATAGATGCAAGGGATGGCGAGAGGAGGGGAGGGTTCAACCACCATGTTCTGGGTGTCTCTGAACTTCTGACTGCCAGAAGCTGGGCCTGGACAACAGGGAATGGGTCACTCGATAAATTGCCATATTCTGTTCACTTAGGGTGACCAGACATCCCGATAAAATCAGGATTTTTGACCATGTGTCCTGCGTCCCGACGGTTGGTCGGGATGCCTTTTGTCCCGATTTTCAGTGTTCTTTGTTTTTTTTCCTCAACAACTTTGGCTGCAGAAGCTCTTCCGTTTTTTTGGGGGGGGGGGGGGGTTTGGTGGGAAGTCCCGATTTTCGGGTCTTCTCATCTGGTCACCCTATGTTCACTCCCTCTGAGGAATCTGGCACTGGCCACTGTCAGAAGACAGGATACTGGGCTAGATGGATCATTGGTCTGACCCACTATGGCCATTTTTATGATGATGCACGGTATTGCGGGGAGATGATATCAATCAGTGTAGCAGTGCTGGGCCTCACTAGACTGGAATTTGTTGTTATGTGTATTATCATAGTATCTAGGACCTCAGTCATGGCCAAGGACCCCATTGTGCTAGGCAGTGTATGAACAAAAACAGTCCCTGCCCCAAAGAGCTCACCAGCACATAGAGCTTTCAATCTAAATACAATATTTATTTTATTTAAGATTTGTTACAGCTGAAGTTCTCGTTAGCACTGGTTTGGTATTTCTGGTGTGATCATGAACACTGGGTTCTGCACTAAGGTTTGACCTCTCTCTCTCTGGTGCACAACATTGTAGTATCTGAGTGCCTTGTTGCTGTACGGTTTCTCATGAGCCTTGGGCTACTGGCAGTGATTTACTTTTTTTAACATTTGCTTTGGAGAAAATATTCATCAAAAGAATTATATACACATTACATATATAAGAAAAAGATTTATCAAAACTGGAACTATAAAAATACTATTAAATATTTTTTTAATAAGTTGTACATTTTTATCTCCATTATTTGTAACACTCTCTTAGAATTATAATGACATTTCCTTAGTTGCCAGTTTTCTCAGTTTGGCAAACACTAGTCTTTTCCCCCATATTTCTAAAAATACTCAAATTAAGCAGCTCATTTTATCTACATCATTTTCTGGACACATGCAGCTTTGGTTATATCAACACTGTTCTATAAAAAAGGATATACTAGTTCAACCGCTGCTTGGCCAATAGGGGGTGCTCACACATCAGTTTATAACACTAGGCCAAACTTTCCAAACTTGGGTGCCTAAAATCAGGTATCTAATGGCCATTCTTTCAAAAGTGCTAAGCCTCCCAACAGCTCTTTTTTACTTCAATGGGAGCTGTTGGGTGCCCAGCACTTTTGAAAATCAGACCACTAAATCCATATCTAGGTATCCAGATAATTGACCCAATGATTTTCCATTGAAGACCATAGGAGCTGTAGGTGTTCAGCATCTGTGAAAAATGAAGTTACTTATTTAAATGCTTAGCTTTAGGCAAAGATATCTGAAAACATTGAATATAGTTTTTTTGGAGACTGAAGTTCTCTACGCACTATTAGGCACAGGAGAGAGAGAATGTCATTCAGTTCCTGGACTCAGTGATAACAAAAGAGCCAGTTAATACCTATTTCTGTCTGTGTGATGCGAACAGCTATCCACTGGGAACTGAACTGAGACTACGAAATTCACTCCACGCAGGCCACCATATAGTCATCAAATGGAAACGACTGTTTACCTAGCCTGGATTTGAATGAGGTACGGCGAGATGGAAGTCTTACTATCCTATCACCATTCTCCTAAAATATCCACTCCCTATGCAGTAGGACAGCACTAAAGGAGGAGCACAGTCTGGCTCTCCGCTTACTTGTGGTACAAAGATTGCCCTGATTCAAGTCCTGATTTCTCAGTGGCTGAATCACACATTGCATGAATATTGTAGCCATTTAAAGAGGTTTATTTTATTAATCCGACAGCTCATGGGTTAGCTTTTAAAGAGGGATTTAGGTCCTTTATATCTCTTCTGAAGGCCTGAAGATTCCCACTTTCTAAATAATATCCTTGTGTCATAGTTGTGCTCTTCCTTCTGGCCAAGGTGGTTGGGGAGACAATCAATGGCATTTTTAAATCAGCAAGAGGAAGGTGCTGAGAGTGGTGTAACTGCTCCTACTCTTCTCTTGCAGAGAATGAATCCCAGTACAGCTTCAGGACAGCCATTCAAATATTATGTATATTGAGTAACATTTTCAAAAGTACCTAAAACACCTAGGAGCCAAAGTCCCAATAGTCCTAAATCACTTAGGTGCTTTAAAAAATTCTACCCATTATGGAAAGGACAATTAATTGTTATTGAGTTCACCAACAATAAAATCCTCCAGTTCATCACCTGTGTCCTTCCCCTGTGGTTAGAGGGAGGATGTGTTTTATGATGCTACGGATTACATTTGGTCCATCAGCTGCAGGTTAGAAGAGATAATCTACAAGGGAACTAAACATGATATCAGTGTAAGGGAAAGGAAAATAAGGGGAGGCAGAAGAAGAGTCTACCAATAATAGAGGGAATGAACAATGCGAAGGCTTTTATAGGGGTGGAGACAGCTGATCAAGGAGCAATGGCTTGAAATTCAGCAATGAGAAATGTAAATTACATACTAGCAAAATGTAGCAAGAGACAGAGTGGTTCTGGTGATCAATAATGGGATCCAGAGACTTTCACCTTGAAGCCACTGTTTTCAGTCCAGCTGTGTCTGGTAGTGACTGCACATTGTTGCATATTCCTGGTGGATTTGTGATGTGGACACCTGCCCACTAGGAACTGGACTGAGATTACTGTCTCAGATATATGTAATGTTCAGGACAATGCCACAAGAATGGCATGTACTGTGTGCTGAATTTCCAGATTTATGACAGTGCGTGGATGTATGAAATGGCATTTAGGCATCAGAGATAGCTCTGAAGACCACTCCAAATATAATTTGCATAGAGGACTACTCAAGAGTGAGAATTTCCTGAGATACCTAAATCTAAAAGTTGAAGCTGAATCTGGGAGGAATCACAAGAATCAAAGCTAAGTGTGATTTTTCCACACCTGCAAACCATCATTTGGTGAAAATCATACAGAGAAAACCCAAGCAGATCTTTATACACTAATAGTGCCATGTACGTGATACTTAATAGTAAAAACCTAGAATCTTAAAAGTGAGGTTAGAGAAAACTTTATACATGTTTAAAATAAATGAACTCCATACCATTTGAAACCCTGGCCTCCTCTGTTACATATGTGATATCCCTCATTTGGAGGTATTTAACGAATATTTGAAAGCCACGAGGGTGATCTTAGGCTTCCTTTAGTGATTCAAGTCACCTTGGGTACCTTTTTTAAACACACCTAAGTGACTTGAGAACCTGAGACGAGCAAATACGTCTGTGTCCAAAGTCAGACTTTGCACCCTGTGCCCAATCTGCCTATACAAAAGTGACAGCAGAGCGGGGTGCATATCCTGCAGTGGAAATTCCTTGAAATCGCCTGTTTATTTAATTAACGTATTATTTATTGCTTTTTCCAGAAAATCAGAGTAAATTGTATCATTTCCTAAATGTATTTAGGAGACACTGATGAGGCGCTTTTCATTGCTTGTCATTAATCCGGATGTCTCCCACATTGGCCAGTTTTGATGGGATGGGGAAGGAGAATTAATTTATTCTTTGGTTATGCTGTCTGGACCTGGGAAGGATATGAAGGATGCAGCCACAAGGAGGAAATCTAAAGAAAGCACTGCATAAATACTCCTCGGTGACTGTCTAGAGGTTCCCTTGATGTTTACAACAGCAATGAATTCTCACCATATCTGGCAGGCTTTTCCCATGTACACACAATGCAGGCTGGTTGAAGATTAATATTTCTTACATAAAGTCAGGACCACAAGCAATCGGCTGCTCTTTATTTTTTTAAATACGTAACTAGCACACCTGTCTCTTGTTTGGAAGATGCAGTTAGAGCGTTGCCATTGGCAACAGCTAGACCACTTGAGGTTAATTCAGCAGTTTCCCTGGGCAACCTTGACAACAAAGTTCTGTGGAACGTCCTTAATGAACGAAAGACGCAGATAAATGAAGATTTATTGGTGAAAAAAATTAATGATGAGGTCAGAGCCCTCAGCTCCATGTTTATTGACCTAGGAGAGGGTGAGGACAATAATCTCTGAGTTAAAGGCTTGGGTTTTATTGTAGATTTCATCTGAAAATGGCATCAGTTTGCATTATTTAATCTCGTGTCTGAATTTACTCCCTTCAAATCCCACTCCTCTTTCATTGCAGGCCTTGATAATTCCCCCCCCCCCCCCCCAAAAAAAAAAAAAAAGTATATCGAGTCAGGGATCCATAGACGCTCCTCTCCCCTCCTAAATACTGGGGTCAAATTCATCTCAGGGTTGTTTGCCCTGAATTGAATGGAGCGGCAGAGTCCCCAGGGATGCAGCTAGCCCTTGAATTCTAGGTATAATAAGAGCAGTTTCCATGGTCATTCTACTGTCCAGGTGAATCACTTGTTGACAAGTCCTTTTTCCAAAGTCTTTTACTGAGTGTAGGGGTGGGTTGGGGCGGGGAGGCTGCGGGGGGAAGTGTGGGTAGGAGCAGGGAGGAGCTTGGCGTAGAAAAATGAAAAAATTCAAGGCCTGTTTCTTCATTACCTTGTTATTTCAAGCTGTGAAAAGGAAGCGTAAAATGCCACCAAATCTTGCATCCATGTAAATGGGTATGCAAGATGCCGGGTAGTGGAGAATCAGGCCCCACATTCTCATCTCCTGTGGATTTTGACGTTAGTTGCTAGAGTTAAAAGCTGGATTCCATTAACATCTAGAGTGGAAGCACACAAAGCTTTTTGAACCCCAGTCCATATAACAATTGAGCGCTGAGGCCCTGAGCTACTCCTCTTTCTCTGGCAGATAAATAATACTGCCTCAGGCTGCTTACTCTTTGGTCACCTGGTGCCCATTTTAGTTTCCACCCTCCACCCTTTTGGAGGGCTGTTTCTGCTTTATGCTGGACTCCATTCTCCTGCCTCTGTCTGTCCCAATTAACTGGCAGCAATGGCAAGACCAAAGAGAGGCAAACTGCAACACTGGGTTACCACACTTTGGCCTGAACATTTGGGTGTGTGCTGCTTTGCAGTGCTCTGGGCTGCAGTAAGTAGTGTGCATGCTTCCCCAAACAGCACCGCTAATGCACCTCAGTCCTGACACCTGCCCCATCCCCAAGCTGTTCCAATCCAGAGCCTTTTCTGGACAAGGACTGACAGTTGTGCCAAACTGCTCTGAAGTTTTGTGATGTACAGTATATAAACTGGGGCTATAATGAGACCAGCAAACTGTTCTATGACCAAAGTCAGACTTTGCACCCTGTGCCTGATCTCCCTACACCAATTGGCCCCAAAACTCCAGCATCCCTGAAGAGCTGTGGATACAACTCCCAGGATTTCAAGCATCTCAGGACAACTGTAGACCTTTCTAAAAGCTCAAAAATGCAATATTTTGCCTGCATTGCAAAGGGAAAAAAGCATCTTTATAGATAAAGTACAAACCCAGCTTAATGCTAGGGAAGAGAACTGTTGAAGACTTAAATGAAATTTAGGAAAAGGAAACGAGAAGAGATAACAATGGCTGTAATTATTACTCATTGCCCTTGAAGTGTAAATTGCAATGTACATGTTTGCTTGGCACTGACTGTGTCTAAATCAATGAAGTCCTTATAGGTAACTGATTACTATGCAGTGGTTTTAACTTGCTCTTTCCCTAGCTCTTTTGTACCGGTGCATGCTGCACACCCATTGCCCAATGGTTGATTTGGGGTTAGAGGAGGCTCACAGAGCTGGAAGGGATGGAGGTGCTGCAGATTAAGACTGAGGCGCCTTGGCAAAGTTTGAATGGATGGACTCAGGACCGGAATAACAGGGCATGCTGCAGTGCTGAGTGGAGTGCATTGGCAGAGCTGTGCTCCCTTCCAATCAAAGCTATCAGTCTCATGCTAGATAAGTAGCTATAGATATGCATGTGTATATAAGATATAGATATGCTGTTACCCCATTTTAATAACGAATAAGGCAGAGTAATGTTTCACTGTAGCAGATCAACTCTTCCTAGTATCCTTGAGCTATTACCGAGCTATCCGTTTTATTTACAAGGTACCAAGGGTTCTGAGCACTGCGGGCAAAACATGATTTGCAATGACATGTTTTAAAATAAAAGCAAAGTGCAGGGAGTGCTAATATTTCCTCCTTGTGAGCAGAATAGAAATGGCCCATCAGGTTGAATTCACCATCAATAATAAACTGCAATGCTCAGCTTTTCCTCTTGGGTCGGTGCTGAAAGGGAGAGGGCAGCCGCACACTGCCTTATTGGACTCTGAGGGCTATACTGGTCCATTCAGCTGTACTTTGAGCCCCCCTCTTCTGCAGATTTCGGGGAAAGTGGGAGAGAAAACTTTTAATCTCCTGATTTCTAGCAGGACACAAGACTTTTCTGTGGTAATTAAAGAATCAAAAATATATGTGAAAAAAATACAAAATCCGGAAAAGTAAAACCTCGGCCTCACTTGCCAGGAATGCTCAGACTCGAACATAGCAGGGTACAGGCTTCAGCACCGAGGGTAAGGGAAGAGAGATTCTGGTTTGGGGCCCCAGCTTCCTTTTATTTTGCACAGCAGTGACTACAGTGTTATGGCCAATGGCCAAGCCTGACAGGTAATTTGTTCCAGTGGAGCTTGTTATGCAGTGAATTAATGATTGATGAATGAAGAGAGAAAGACGAAGAGAGAGACTGGACTAACAGAAAATGATTTAAATTCTGCTATCCAATGGATTGCCTGGAGTGCCTGTCCATCAAAGGGAACATCTAAGGTGGCCTCAGCCATGCTGCTAGGCATGATGGGAATTAATTTCCTTATAAAAGCCCCCAGCAGATTAAATTGGCAGTGTTATAATATGAGCCTCCAAAAAAACAGGAGCTGTGGAGGAGAGAACAGAAGAACGGCCATACTTGGTCAGACCAAAGGTCCATATAGCTCAGTATCCTGTCTTCCAGGATGCCGAGCCAATGCCAGGTGCCCCACAGGGAATGAACAGAACAGCTAATCATCAAGTGATCCATCCCGTCGCCCATTCCCAGCTTCTGGCAAACAGAGGCTAGCGACACCATCCCTGCCCATTCTGGCTAATAGCCATTGATGGACCTATCCTCCATGAATTTATCTAGCTTTTTTTTGAACCCTGTTATAGTGTTGACCTTCACAACATCCCCTGGCAAGGAGTTTCACAGGCTGGCTGTGCGCTGTGTGAAAAAATACTTCCTTGTGGTTTTTTTAAACCTGCTGCCTATTAATTTAACTTGGTGGCCCCTAGTTCTTGTGTTATGAGAAGGAGTAAATAACACTTCCTTATTTACTTTCTCCACACCAGTCATCATTTTATAGACCTCTATCATATGCCCCCCTTAGTTGTCTTTTTTCCAAGCTGAAAAGTCCCAGTCTGATTAATTGCTCCTCATATGGAAGACTTTCCATACCCCTGATCATTTTTGTTGCCCTTGGGGTAGGCCAAGGTTAGACCTGTGATAGCTACTCTAACCTTGAAGAATGAGAAATTGATACTTCCTTGTCTAGTCTCCAAAGATCTTTAAATGGGTTTTTTGGAGGGTTTATGTGCCTTTGTTGTTTAAGACTGGGCTATAAATAGCCTCTGCTGGAAACCTCCCTCTAGTCCTTTTCTTTGGATTTTTACCTTGGGCATAGATAAGTAGGAGCTGAGCTCCCTAGCTGAATCCCTGTTTCTTGTAATCTTCCAGGTAGCTTCCTCTATCCTAGATTCTCACTGTCCTGTTGCTGCCTATCCAGTCTTCATTTATACCCTCAATATCCCCACCTTTCCTTAGTTTTTTCACTTTCAGACCAACAAGAATGTTTTAGAATTCAGCCTCGATGGAACTTGAATGCCTGATGAATTTATGTTAATGCTCAATTTGACACAGTGTACAGATTCCCCCTCTGTATTATCTGAACTCATTGCACAATGAAACCTAGTCTTGTTAATACAACTATACTCCTGGAGCCTCAGTGTCCTGTCTCATATGTTATTGTCTTCCTCTAGCCCCTCAAGAAACTGGCCTTCCTTCCTCTAGCACAACTGCTTCTAGAATACAGTGTAAATAGCTTCCTTGGCTCAGTCTATATACTGAATGGAATATGCTGCGCAGCCTTTAGTAAAAGATACTAGACAAAAACCCACACTATATTGTATCAAACCTATTAGAACATCCTGCAATACAAAACACTGTTCTGCAAGAATTAGTGACAGAGTAATGTGGAGTGAGGCTTTTCCACATCATAAACCCATGATATTAATTGGAGCAGTTTAGTTTCTGACCAGAAGAGGACTACGAGTGCAACAGAAGGAGATGGAGCAGTTTGGGAATAAGATGCAGTGAGAGAGTTGCATGAGGAGCCAAGAACAGAAATAACCAGGAGTGCTGTGGGCCCAGAGTAACTGGCAGAGTTGTACTTCTTGTAGTCACTGCTTCATAAGCACTAAAGCTCCCACAACCTAGGCAGTGACTTTGGTATAGTGAAGAGTCCTGTACAATTAAGTATAACAGTTGAGCACAAAACATTGCAAATAGTCCATAAATATAAAACAATGGACCTGGTTTTCAGCAGTGTTGAGCAGCAGTGCTTTCCACTGATTTCCATTGAATCTGGGAGTGCTGGGTATTCCAGAAAACAAAAAGCATTGCCTCCTCAGCACTCAGAAAGAATCCCACCATGAAAGGCACTTGTTATAATTGCAGATGGTGGGGATTTTGTAGTAGGGTTCCCATTGTCAGAGATCTAAAAAGTTACCTAGTCCATTTAAAAACTTGTTTTGTAGAATTCTTAGTGGTGGTATAAAGCTTGGGGGCAAAAATCTGAAGGTAGTGGCTACAAGAGACTCTGAATAATCTAGTAAATCTTATTAGAGATGCTGCGAGGAGCCTGAAGTATTAATGCTTAAGTAATGCACTGATCATTCAGTGATGGCTTCCGCCGAACAGCACCAATGTGCATCGGTACAGACATGGACAGGAGACAATTTCAGTGATTGGCATTTTCATGATAGGCTGGAGCAACTATCCCACCAAAACCCACTCCCTTCCTCCTTGGTGGTCTCCACCTTCTGGAATAGAGTGAAAGTCTGACTTAAATCCTAGTTTTGCAGCTTAGATAAGAATTTTCTGGGACAGTTTCTGGACCTCTGTGGTCAGTACTGGCATGTGGGTGGGGGGGGGGGGAGTAGTGACGGGGAGGGATAAACTTTGGATGCTAGATTGCATGTGATCTTGTAAATGATATATTCATGTTATAATGAACAGCCTGCTGGTCAGAGCATCCTGTAGTTGCAATTGGCTGTGCTTTACCAGCTGGGGTCACTACAGTGAAAAGTTCTTGTGCAGGCAGCTTTTTAGAAGTCAGGGAAACTTTTCTTTAAAACTTAAGAGGGCAAAAATAAAACCACAACTGTAGCTACATAGAACAATAAGCTAATGTACGTGAATAGTCTGTGACTACAGCGGCTGGCTAAGAAGCACATTTGGTGCCACGGGCAGTAACTTTTACTGACAGATCATATTTAATCAAGAGGAGAGGGTGAATCAAACACACTGTGCACTTGCCTCTGTCTGGAAAATTAGACTTCCTGGTAGCTTGCATTTTCTGGTACGTGTGTTCTGGTAAACAACTAAAAGTAAAACATCTTTGGTGTTGAGGTGCAAAAAGCTGCTTGTCTTGAAGTATAGTGAAAGCTGGCAGCATGGGGCTTCAAAAGCACCCGGATGAGACTTCAGTGAGCATCATAAACTCATTACCCTTCCTCTCCCTCCATAAATATTGGCGAGGAACTGTTAACAGCACAAATGTATTGTAGGTATTCTTGGTATAAGTCCTGTTCTCAATTTTAGCTTTGAATGTTTTGCCTATACCCAGAAATTATTTTAAAGTATTACTTTGATTGAGGCTCTTGGGTCACATTTGGTGCCTTGAATCCTCTTTTAAAAAAAATATTTAGGGATTTTTTGAGAACTTCTCAAATTTCAGGCATTTGGATCCAGGGTTCTGGATTGTTCCCATATAATAATCTGATGGGGAAAATCCTCTAGTTTTGGAATATTTTTAACTTGGCACAAAATCTTAAATTTTAAACAAAGACACTAAGTCCTAGGAATTGTATTCTTCTGCTGGCACTATAGCTGCATTTAGCAGATGTCTCCAGAGATATGCCAGTACGTGCTGGCTTCTCTTGTGAGAGGGGAGCTAACCAGTGAGAACTGGTGAGCATGAGAGTCTAAAATAGCAACTTCAGCAGAAATGTAAGTTTCTAGCCCTCATGGTTGCAACTGCAGCCTGATTGCAAAGAGAAGGAGATGATCCCTATAGCAATTACAGAGAAACTAACTAGGCTGGTCAATTTCATATGTACTGTTCACAGAAACTGTCAAGTATGGTATCAGCTTCATCCTGTTGTTGGTTGGATCAGCTATGGACAATGTCAGAGGCAGAAGATTGAGCTATTTATGGGAGAAGACGCGAAAACATAGAGGGGAAGTGGTAGAGTAGTAGAGATCTTCCTTTCAAACAGTTTGGTGGGAAGGATAAGGAACAGGTGGAGGATGATTGGTATATTCTAATTTCTCAGACAGTGGCTAGATAAAGACTGAAAGATGGAGCTGCAAGCACGGTCCATGAATTGTAGGAATCTCAACATCCTCCCTATTTCCAGCAGTTGGGATGGGGAGAGGGTGAGTTTCTTACAAGGGTGCTGCTCCTGGACCTCACCGTTGAGTCCCATCTCTTGTAGTTAGTTACCTGTGGCTGATAGGTGTTTTGAAGTCTGTCACTTTGAGTGTCACACCCAATGATTCATATTGGCTGTGGAGTAACTTGTTGCATACCAAATGGTACCATGAAACGTGTGCATATGCACTCTCCCGACTGTACATGTTATATGTCTAGTCTAGTAAGGCATTTGGATACCACGATGGGTACAACCTGACTAGAATATAATTCCTTCATAATATGCGGTGTTGGTAAAAAGAGAAACAATCCATAGGACTATAGCAATTCCTCAGTTCTGGTCCCAGTTACCTAAAGCTCCTGCCTCCTTTTCTGATCCTGTTGCATCTGCAGTGCCTGTCCCCTTACACACCCTGGGCTCTGCAGATTGAGGTGTCCCTGAATTCCTTGTATCAGAGGGGTAGCCGTGTTAGTCTGGATCTGTAGAAACGCAAAGAGTTCTGTGGCACCTTATAGACTAACAGACGTATTGAAGCACTATAAGGTGCCACGGTGTCCCACAGAAGGGGGTAAGGGGAGGGGATGTCCCCGTTTGGGAGGAGGGGGGCTGAGCTGGGAGCTCACAGTGCAGGGAGTAAGGGGAGGGGAGGTCCCCGTTTGGGGAGGCTGAGCTGGGGGGGGGGGGTCCCAGTGCAGGGGGGGAGGCTGAGGGAGTGTCCCAGTGCAGGGAGTAAGGGGAGGGGAAGTCGCCGTTTGGGGGGGCTGAGCTGGGAGCTCCCAGTGCGGGGGGGTGGTGGCTGAGGGGGTGTCCCATAGAAGGGGGTAAAGAGAGGGGATGTCCCCGTTTGGGGGGGGGCTGATCTGGGGGGGTCCCAGTGCTGAGGGAATCTCCGCTCTCCAGGGGCCCCGAGGTGGGAGCGGAAGCGGCGCCCCGTTGCGCTAGGGCCCACTTGGCCGCGGAGATAGCGGAAGAGAGGGCTTCCCCTCATTCCCGGGAGGGGCTTCCCCCAGGGATTGCCCCCTCCCGCGTCCCGTCGCGTCTCCGCTGTAGGCCCCAGCCCAGCCAATGCCGTGTTCGGCTGGGCGTGACGCGTTGAAGCGTTAGCCGTTTTGTTGGCGTCAGTGGGCCCCGCCCCCGTGGTTTCCATGGCAGCGGTGGCTCCGCCCCTGGGCCGATGAGCTCACGCGGTGCCGCAGCCCCGGGAGAGGGGGGGGTTTCTGCTCCTCGCAACAAGATGGCGGCGGCGGCGGCGGCTGCAGCGAGCGGCGGAGCGGGGGGGCCCTCTCCAGCCCCCGGCCCCCGGCTGCCCCCGGCCCCGCCGCCACCCCGGCCCCCGGGCCCCGCCCGCATCGGATACTACGAGATCGAGCGAACCATCGGCAAGGGCAACTTCGCCGTGGTGAAGCTGGCGACCCACCTAGTGACCCGGGCCAAGGTGAGGGGGGGCGGCCGGTGACCTGGACCGGGGGGGCTGGGCAATGGAGATCGGGGGTCGGGGGGCCTGGGCCGGTGACGTGACTAATGGGGGGGCTGTGGGTAAGGTCGGGGGAGCTGGGCTGGTGACCCGGGCAAAGGGGGGCTGCGCCCAGCGTGGGGGGGCTGGTGACCTGGGTGATGTGGATAAGGTCGGTGGGGGACGCCGTGCATGGGGCTGGTCACCTGGGTAACCGCGGGGTTGGGCCGGGGCTGGAGGGGGCCCCGTCTTGTTGGGGTCTTGTTGATTTCAGACTCAGATCAAGGCTCCCCCTCCCGTCCCCCGCAGCAGAGGGCTGGGATCACCCGAGCCCCCAGAATGCCATGGGGAGCAGCATGCACAGCCCTGTACATGAGGTACCCCGGGGGCTGGTCCCCCCCAATCCCACAGGGCGGGTAGGTGCTGTGCCGTGGTCTGCTGGGCATCCGCTGTGCCCGGGGGGGCCATGCCTGGACTGAAAGTCTCAGTTCTGCAGACTCCAATTTTATCTCCAGCAGCTGGAACATGAGCCACTGGCCCTAGCTCCTCACTGCCACCCCTTGCCCTGACACAGTGAGAAGGCTGCATTGAGTGACACCCCACCGCCGGCTGGGTCTCCGTGTGGGTCAGGGCTTTCGGGACTCTGCCATACCCTGCTAGTTGCTGGGTTTCAGTGTCCCTGATCAGTGGTGGTGCTGCACTATTATTATGCAACTGCTGCTGCATATGGATATGTCAGCAGCCTTGCACTACGTTAGCAGTAACTCACATGTGCAACTGGTTACTTGTGTTGAGGTGTCTCTGTGCAATGTGGCTCAGAACATAGTGATGGACAACGTCTCTGGCTGTGTTTTAAGGGCTTGCTCAAGGGTTAAAATCAGACTGTGCAGGTAGATGGAGAATCAAAATTCTTGAACTGAAAGGTTCTAAAATTCTGTCATTCACCATCTATCCTTTGTTCACAGTCTGCATTTCTTAATTGCACTGTTCATCTTGGACAGTGAAAATATTGGTCACTTTCACTTTCTGGTTCTTTTGCTGCACTGTTTGAATTCCAAACTTTTCAGGGGGAAGTTTAGATTCAAAACAAAAACTGTTGATTTAAAACAAAACAAAAAACACCAAACAAACAGTGAAAGCATTTCTCAATATTAGGTTTTGTGAGACCCTGATCCTCTATATCACTGACACCAACCAGTGAAATGTCCTGTTTTGTGTGAATGTCATACATGTTTTTGGCTTCTCATTCCTGCCTGTGTCCACTTTAGAAGAAGTTGTTGCTCTGAACAACTTGGGTAGGGCTAACACCTGTTGATGTAGCATTCTCAGGCCTTGATGATAGAAACTTTTTGTATTGATGGCCCCTTTGACACAGCAAGCCTCTGAATGCCCCCGTCTTCTACATTAAAAATGGGGGGTGGTCATTTAATTTAATGGGGGTTTGGGGCTTCAGCCCCATAGAGCTGATAGCTTGTGACCGCCAAGTAATCATCTTGCAACCCCCTGAGGGGTCACAGTCCCCAGTTTGAGAATCGCTGGTCTAGCATATGAGTTGTTGTTACAGTCCGGTAGCAAAAAAAAGCTGCAGAAAATGCTCTTTCCCAATTGGATGGTGGGTTCTGAACTCTGTTGTCACTGTCTTAGTGTTGGGTTTAGTCAGAATGACTGTTACCTGAGGAAGAGCTCTGTGTAAGCTTGAAAGTTTGTCTCTTTCACCAATAGAAGTTGATCCAATAAAAGATATTACCTCACCCACCTTGTCTCTGTGATATTGGTGCCATCCTCTTCACCACAGACCTTTCGTCAGTTCTCACGAGTGAAAATAATCTCCTCAAGAGTTTTTATTATCGAATGCCCTGCAACTGTTTTGATCCTGACTCTTATTTAATTAATTTCACATGGATAAACCTGAAAGAAGAGCTGACTGTTTTGGAAAGGAGGGCTTATTGGCTAACTTAATAAAGGCTTATGTTTCAGTTTAAAGACAAATCTTTCCCCAGATTTTTTTTAAAGAAGAGTTTGAGTCTTCCAGGACTATACCATAAACTGTAAAGAATAAAACAGAGGAAGAAAAGACTTGTTGACCAAATATTTGCAGTATGCAGGCAGGTCATTTTGAGGTACAGATTAGCTGATGGGTATATCACTTATTTTCATACCAGAAGTCACATTCCAGCAACTAATAAAAGTATCATATTGTCATTTTTAGTACCCCATCCTCTGTCTTGCAGATTTTAGTGCTGAATATGCCAGTACACGCTGGGAGTGGCAACAGTGCAGTGCTCTGTGGGTTCCTCTAGAAGCCATAGTGTCCTAAGAACCCTAATGGAAACTTAATGAGGGGCCATGCTGGTCCAGCAGGGCTGTGAATCCTTACCACCACAGGCCATCTCTTCTACGCGCCTGTCCATTATATCAGCAATTTGACAGCAAGGGAAAGTCAGCCTGTCAAGAGTTTTTTGGCTTGCACACTTTTTAATTGCCATGTAAATTTCAGGAGCCAAATCCTGCTGTGACACTAATGTAACCACAAAATAATTCCTCCATTTTCTTAAATTCTGGATTTACACCCATCTGACTGAGTAGAACTTGTCCCAGAGACTGTTAAAGTTTAATCTAAAGTAATTTAATGCCTGCTGGATAGTATCTTTTAGTACTGGATTAGCTGCATTTGTATATGTAGTATTTACAACATTCAGAGATGCCTCTCCCTTTAATTGCAAGATGCTACAGTCTAGCCTGCATTTCAGCTTTTATTCCTTATGGTTTGATCATTACTTGGCCAATGATAAAAACTGAGCTTTCTGAACTTTGCTGATAGAAGCAGGAATGCTCCCACTTCAGCTGCTTGAAATGCTGAAAACTGAGCATGTTGATTAGAAATCATCCCTTTAGTTATTAGCTGAGCTCCTGTTTTCAGCATTCCTAGCTGAGTCAGGCTTTGTATTGAGTATTGTTAATTCTGAAGGTTGTGAAATATTGAAGCACTGAGTTGGTTTATTGCATGTGAATGGCGAAAGATCTTGCAAGATAGTGAAAAGATGAACACAAACTTAACCTTTGACTGGCCTATTTATGACCAGATGACCAGTAGTGCGTGGATTGAGACTACCAAATGCATATAATTTATGACCTAAGAATGGGTTGAACTTTAATCTCCACTAATGAAAAGCCATTGCACTAAGTTAAGGCCTGTGCCACTTGCATCTGTAATTTTGAAGTTGGTAAACTTAATTGCCCTCTTCCATATAGGAGACGTATATATTGCATTGTCTGGTGGTAGATGTTAGATGCTTCCAATCCTTAAACCCAAAGAGAGAAATTATAGTGGCAGCATGTGTACTTTCAAGTTCTCCTCCAATAGGTGTGGAGCAGGTTTCCCTTCTCTAACTCGGAACTGAAAACCTTCAGCACCAGGAAACTCTGGGTTCTGAAGATCTAGTTTACTTCAAAACTCACCTCTGAGAAGCAGAGAGGGAAAACAAAAGAAAATCACTTCACATGTAGGACCTATGTCCTCCCCCAATATTGTTCTTATGCTGTTCTTGCTCTCCTCAGGAGCTGTCAGTAGTTTGCACATTGCTGATTGTGATGTACAAACAAGGGGGGGAATCAAAAAGCTATATTTCAAGCTCCATCAGAAAGATGGGGGTTGTTGGGAGGAATCAGTGTTAAGTAAATCAGAAAGGGCTAATGTGATATGGAAAGTCCGCTGTTTAAGAGGGCATTGAAAGCACGAAAATGAAACCCATGAAAGGTTTGTTTTCTTTATAGTAACAAATTGTTCAACTCAAGAAAAATTACTTAAACTGAATCTTTGTGAAATCACCCATTTAGTAAAGTAACTAAAAACATTGTTGATAATGAAACTCAAGCATAGTACAATTAGTCAATGCCAGCAGCCCCTTCCACCGATAATCTTCCCTTAGCAGTTGCACGGAAGGATAGCGCAATGTTAAAATTTAGCAGCCGAATCAAATTGCATAGTAAATTTGATGCTCTGACTTCTCATTGGAAGAAGCTTAGTTTATTCTTCAGTGACGCTCAAACTGGAACTGTGCCCTTCCAAAAGTAATCACAGCAAATGTCGATAACTTTTAAACGATGATTAACCTGCTTGGTACAGTTCAAAGTTTTTTACCATTGTGTGAACTCAGAGATTACCTGTTGATCTGAGATGTTTGATTCTTTTTCTATCTGGTGTAGATATTCTACAAGTTCAGATGACTTTTGATGTGACACCTGACCATGTCTTGATTTAAACACTGTAGATCCCCCTTCCCTTCCCACATGAAAAAATAAATAAACAAAAAACTCATAACCCATTGCTTAAGTCAGTGGTGCTCAGCCTTTCCAAACTACTGTACCCCTTTCAGGAATCTGATTTGTCTTGCGTACCCACAAGTTTCACCTCACTTACAAAGTACTTGCTTCCCAAATCAGACGTAAAAATACAAAAGTGACACAGCGCACTATTACTGAACAGTGGCTTACTTTCTCATTTGTACTATATAATTATAAAATAAATTAATTGGAATATAAATATTGTACTTGCATTTCAGTCTATAGTATATAGAGCAGTATAAACAAGTCATTGTCTGTATGAAGTTTTAGGTTACTGACTTCCCTAGTGCTTTTTATATAGCCTGTTGTAAAACTAGGCAAATAACTAGAGGAGTTGATGTACCTCTTGGAAGAAGTCTGTGGTACGCCCCAGGATACATGTACCTCTGGTTGAGAACCACTGACTTAGGTTGAGTATTATAATTTGTAGCCATTTTGAAACTGACTAGGACATATCTTTATTTACATAGCTAGTAGGTTCCCACATTCTGTATACTTCACAACAATGGTCTGGTACGTTTTGCTGACACAAGACTGTAGTTTACACAACTGAATTTCACAACTTAAATATGGGTCCGTAATGTTGGGGACACTTGTGAAAGGAAACATTCATCATCCTAAAGGGCAGGATGCTTGGGGTCATAATTATCCCTACAGGAATTAACTAAATAAAAAGGCAGAGTTTGACAGTTTATGTATTAACTAAGCCAACAACTTACTTTCAGGCCCTGTTATGCAAACTTGGAATCTAGTTATGCTGTAAAACAGAGCTATTCTGATGGCTAGACAGGAACTGGAGTTGTTTCTCTGACTAGGATTAATTGGACACCTGCAGGATATCTTGCTACATCTCTCCATTTCTGTTTCCTGCCTCCTGTCCTCCCTTCCTCTGTCAGTGTTCTGGTGTTTCACAAGAATCAGTCTGTTTTTTGTTTTAAAAATCCTCCAAGTGACCTATTGAATGGATTGTTCACTGCACAATTTCCATTTATAAATTATCCAAGTGACTTTATTAGTATTCTAACTCTGGGCAGACACTGGAGTTGTTTTTAATGCCATGTTCTTTCATAAGAGTTGAATGATGTTTGCTGATAGAGATGACTGCATATACTGTGGCAAATCTACCTTCACCTTCCCTCATATTCTGGTTAGTGTAGTAAAGCATAGTATATTATTTTAAAATCTGTCTTCACAACAGCAGAGATGTTCTAGTCTTGAAAGCTCTTTGCACCTGTTTTGCTCCTTTTTGTCAGCTGCAGAATTCAGTGATCTACTGCAACCCTGCTATGAGGACATATAACTACATGCCTTTCCAAAGGCTATTGAGCAGTTTCTGACTTTTTTTGTTTTTAACAAGGAACACATCACTATGTACGTCAAGCCCTCTCTGTTAACTGAGATGTTACCATGAGTTCACAACCCATTATGATGCACTTACTGGGTTTTTCAAACACCAATGAGAGTTAGGTGTTAAAGTTTGCCTCAGTTTCCCCCGACATGGGATAAGTGGCTTGTCCAAGGCCATGGAAGGACTCAATGTCAGGAGTTCCTGTCTTCCAGTCAAGTGCTTCATCTACTAGAGCATACTGTCTTCCTGCCAGCTAACTATGTGTATTCTTGGGTTCATAGAACTAGATAACATGCAGAGCCCAGAGCAGGTCCAACTCTTTTAGGTAAAAGTATCACTCATTCAAGCATTGTTTACCTAGAGTACAGAAATTTCATGTTGTCCCTAAAAAAAATTCTATCCGGCATACAAATATGGTGGTTGACATAGACCTGCAATTATTTCAGGTTCAGAAGCAGGGAGTGTAGTTGAAATGCTAGTGGTGAACTAATGTGTCCATTCTTCTATTTACTTCTGTGGTGCTTCTAATTGTCAAACTGGAATGCCTCCCAAATATTTGCAATAGAAATAACACTTTCCTTCCTTTGTAGCCTATCAAAGCTATAGCTTAATTAGATTCTAGGCTTAGACCTATACATGAGTAACTTTAAGGCAAAGAAATGATTCTGGCATTGAATTCAGACAGAAGTGGGTCCACAGCACTTAAAAAGCAGTATGAGAACTGGCTGGCTGACTTAGCTGGTAGTGGGCATGGGCTGTCATGGAAAGGGCCTAGTTCTGTGACTATGGCACTGTAGCTCCTGAATGCGAAAGGCTCAGGGAGCCACAGTGATTCTTGCCTGAACTCTTTTTTTCTGTAAAAGGTGGAAAGTAAAGCTGCTCTTAGAGGGGCTAGTGGTGGGGAGTGAAGGCTGCTCCTCGCTCAACCCAGTTGTTCCCCATTTTGAGCATGTCCATGAGAAGTGTGGGCATGGGGTAACCGCAAAGCCTCTGCTCAGAGCACTCCTAGTGTTCTGATCGTGGAGGGGTGTTATACTGGGTTCAGTATGCCGTGGGTCACCATCGCTCTGTATCATGTCGAACAGAAACAGGTTAATACTCTTGCCATTAGCTCCTCACATAGTTCATTATGAAGCTAATATGGTAACCTTGTTAGTCACTTTCCCTTTCATCAATATCCATCAGTGCACATTTTTTCGGCTTCTTTTTTCTCTCAAACATAAACCCTGATTAATTGTGAATCACAAATAATTCCTCTGGCATGCAGTATAATGTTACTCACATGGTGCTGATCTTGCTGCTTATATGTTCCAAAAGAGCCACTGTATTTCAGCCATTGAGTATCCAGGCTTAGTGAATTCCTAAGAGAAGGAAAGGGTCTTCTGGTCCAGCATGTTTACTGTTCTTCACTTCCATTGACAACCGCTAGTGCTCTCTTCCTGGGCACCAGTAGGGTGTGTGTGTGTGTGTGTGAGAGAGCGATGTATTAAATGTAATGTAGATAGTACCTACTGATTGCATGCTGAACTGGTGGCATCTAGCTTTTCACTATGCATTTCTGAGCTGTAGGGAGGAATTTACAAATAGCAAATAGATTAATGCATATACACTGCTGAGCATGAGACCCTGTGTAGCAGGCTCTGTCCTGGTGACAGCTTACACTGAAGACCTTGAGAACAGGATTTGTGTATCACTACCAGCTGATAGGGCTTTAACATTCTCATTTTGAATTTGATGAATTGGCCTCCCTGGGTCTAAAGAACCTAGTGCTTGCTTAGCATTTTTTTGGAGGGGATAATAGTCTAATCAAGCATGGCTTTCAGGCAGTCTGCTCTCCCAGCTTGTCACTGGCAGCTTGTTAAGCAAGGTTATGTCTTGTTTACTTGTTACCCTTAAGGCATTCCCTTCCCAGCATATAAAACACCTGTGTCCTAGCTTGGGAGGTAAGATGGCACTAGTGGTTAGAGGAGCTTTGCTGAAAAGGAACAGAAGATTTGGGGCGAGGGGTTCTCTTAGAGTATCATGTTTTCATTGAAGGTATTTCCCTATGAGGCTTTTGTAGGTTTGACTTTTTTGCCCTAAAGTAACCCAGCATTTAATTGCTTATTCTGTTGAGGGTTTGGAGCTGTGTGCCAAGAGGCAGGAAGACTGAGTGTGTAAAGAGAATAACTGACGGTCAAAGTTCTATTTCATAGGCTAGGTACAAAAATAGCCTCCCTGAGGGGAAAAAGCAGGTACTGTGGTGACTAGTGTCCTAATGGGCTAGTGTCTTCCTTCTTAGTACTGGGCTAAGTGGCAATATAATCTGTGTAAGCCACTGTTTTTTGTCTTCTTCCCCAGTGGCACAGATATATGGCATTGGCTCTTTAGGACCTCCCTCCTCATGGTGGAGGAATAGCACTAATAGGAAGTACCTATGTAAATACCAACTTTTTAAGGGAAGATTAGACTACTGTGAGAATCTGTGAAAAAATCTCTAACAGCAAGAAAACACACACAGTACTGCAACCTTGTACAACTGTCCTGTAAATTTGCTAGCCCAAACACTCCCCTCTTCTCTTCTCCGTGCCAAAATCATGAAAAAACTTAATTTACTATCTGCAGCAAAGAAAAATTTTGCAACACTGCTTAAGCATATTTGTTAAGCCACATCACCCAAATGTTAGCATGTCAGAGCTCTGATTAGAATTCTCACTGGGCAGTAGTAAATCACTGAAGGTAGTAAAATTCTGTTCACTAGTGTCTTGAGTTGATTTTAGGAACTGTAGCAAGTTGACATGTGTCACTTACTGTCTCCTAATTATCACAATCTTCTTTTTTTTTTTTGCCACCTGTAGTCTTCTACGTAGAACAAAATAACTAGTTAGTAGTGTCTGAGGTGTCATGGTGATAGAAATCCCTTTTCCCTTCCCCAGCCCTAAAGATTGCTCCTGCAAATCAGTATGGAGACAGTGGTGAAACCATGTAGTAGAAGAAGCTATTAGTGTTAATTTGTCCAACTCATTAGTGAAAGCTGGGAGGGTGGGGACATCATTTTAAAAAGCATTCTCTTCGTAATTGTTCTTACAGAATGCCTGCTTATTCATCCAGAACAAACACTGTATGTAGAGCTCGGTGTGACTTCAGTGCTCCCAAAATCATTGATGTTAAAATCACAAGTTTCTGTACCACAGAGATAAAATTACCACTGATGTGCTTAGGCCTTGTCTGTATGAAAAAATGCAGTGGTTTAGCTAGATGATTTTTAAAACTCTCCCGTTAAACCAGTGCAAATTTCTAATGTGGATACCCAAAATCAGTTTAACCCTTGCTTATGTCAATTCAGCAACACCAACTTCATATGAATTGACATAAGCAAAGGTTAAACTGATTTTGAGTATCCACATTAGAAGTTTGCACTGGTTTAACTGGAGAGAGTTTTTAAATGATCTAGTTAATAGACAAGTGCAATGGATTACAGACTAGGCCTCGAATAGGGATTAATATGCTGCATTAACACTCAAGTGAAGAAACCCCCGAAGGACTATGATTCATTGGCATATTTCTGGTAATTGACTCCTGTGTCTTTATAGTTGAGGTGAAACCTCTCATTCTGTTCAATGGCCATCAAAGGGAATTATGTGGCCTCAGCTAAATTTCATAGTCAAATCATACAAACACAAACTCCCACACCCAATGGAATTGACACAGTTTGTGCTCAAATATAGCACGAAGTTGGCTGCATCTTGGGGAAGTGGAGGAAGAAATGGCTTCACTTCACTAGTCCGTACTAATCAAACAGTGAGGATGGACAGGATATCCCAGAACTGCCTGGATTGACCGAAATGAGCCAAAGAACCAATATATGTCTATGGGCTCTCCATTAAGATATTACTGTATTAGGGTAGAGTAGCCAAATACTGTTGAATTGAAGAACTTTTAACACTAACGTACAGCGTGCATACTTCACTTTTACTATTGGAATTTTCTCCAGCAGCTTTATGTATTCTGTACTGAAAATTCATGCTGGGAATTATTAGTAGATCAGCCACGTACTTGCTCAGCCAGCTGTAATCCAGTATATGGTACTGTGGTAATATCTGATTTTAAATTTAATTGGAAAGCTGTTAACTTTTTCCTAATCCAGCAGTGTTGAATATAGTGTTCGGCTTTGCTGTTCTGAGGAGAATACCGTGGCACTACTTTTTCTCTAAAATCCTTTTATTGTCACAGAAGAGGGCAGGCACTAAGGATGCTCTTTCTATGCTGATAATATGCCCGGCACCTTAAGAATTCCATTCTTCTGACCGAGCAGGATGGGACAATGCTGTCTTTGCTTCAGCTCTCAGGCAGAGGACCTGCGGGTGCCAGTTGGCAGGGAGTAGGAGTTGGCTAGTAAGGATGGAGTGTGGAAAGGAAAGTCTCAGTAGAAACAGGACAAGAACTTTGCATCAAAAGTTGTGAGCCAGCAAGGAAGTCTGGGGTGAGTTTTTGTTTCCTTTTGAACTTTGTTAATAAACCCAGATCCCGAGAAGGGCTTATGTGTCAAGCATGTCAAAGACATAGGAGTGCCAAAGGAGGGAAACCAAGGCAACAGCTGGTCTGAACTCAAACCAGGGTTAGGTAGTGCTGCTGCCTGCTTCTGTGTAATGACAGTTCTTGAGTTCAAAACCAAGCTCCTGCTAGCCATGGTAACTAATTGGCAATCTTAGGTATGCAAATAGGGTGACTCTCGCTTTATATTTTTGATCAACAGGCTTTGTAACCAAAGTCCTAGATATACTTGTTCACCAGTATCACACCACCATAGTGCATTAAAAGCACCATTAAGTGTGGTTGGCTCAGAGTGACTTACCTGCTTTGGGTTAAAAAATCTGTGCAACTTATTTTCAGCACCAAATGCTTCACTGATATAAAGCCACCCCACAAAAAAGCTGGGAGCCAAGAATTCCCAAGAATCCCTACTGTAATAAACATGTGCATGCACATGGTGAGAAATAACATTTCAGTGACAAATTATCTTGGCAGCTTCAAGATCTGAGAGTTGGTTTTGTAGAACTGTTTAAAAACAATGGAAGAAGTTCATGGGATCCAATCTGGGGATGAGTCAACTGATTTGTAGACGACTGAGTTTACTGCTCTGATCCATTCTAGGCAGTCTCTTATTTTGATATTATACAACTGAAAGCATTGTGGCTACTAACAATTGATACAATCCGTCTCTTCACAATACATTTGAATCTCTCAATTTTTGCTGTCTTTGTATATGGTTTACCACTTGGAAGCTTTGCCTTCAGTTTCTTAAAGCACCTGATGTAATTCTAGTACATTATGTGGATTTATCAGATTTTGGAGATGGGGTTAAGGCTGTGGGGAGAATTTGCATAGGATGCCAGTATGCAACTGTGAGACTGAGGCTAGGACTAAAGTGATTTGACAAAGCCAGGCCCCAACGATTGTTCATGCTCAGTTAGGGAAACGCATGGCTTGATATTAATGGGAATAAAACTGTGGGGTTGAAAAATTGTACCAACATACCTCCATTAAAATATGGGTTTTGAGACTTGAGCATTACCTTTTATGTATATATTTACACTTACACACAAACAGCCCTATACTAGCGCTTCATGTCCCCTTCCGATATCTGTTTTTCCTAGCCTGCTTTGCCCCTGTTTGAGACAGACTTACTTGTCAGTAGCTCTATAACATTTCTAAAGGTTATGCAGTTATGTAGGAAATCTCCTGTAAAAAACAGTTTCCTGCATTAAGGTTCCTCATTGCTTAGTACAGTTTCTCTTCCTTCTGTCCTGTTAGGGTGTTTAAATACTGAACCGTCTGGTTTTGTCTTTCGTTCATATTCCCTGAGAACTCTGTGTGATGTAGTGTTGGCAAATGGTACAACAGCGAGCAGCATTGAAGGAACAGTAACATTTTCATTGTGTGTGTGACTGGCAAAGGATTGTCAATAGAGTTCAGTGATGTGTAAAAAACATGGCAGTCTTCTAGACAGAAATGCTTCCAAATTTTCTCCCCCCTTACCAGCTTTTGAGGAACTAGGTTCACTGGAATCCTGTTATGGCTCATCAGCTATTTTCCATGCATGTTTGTGGTACCTCTAGAGATGGCAATAGATTTAAGTCTGAAACTTCTCAATAGACTGCCAAAAGCAGCTGAATTGAAGCCACCAAAACTTAAATTTCACCTGAAAGTAAGTACATTAGTTAAGTCTTCAACAGGCTTTGAAGGAATAAGCTTACAAGTGAAGATCTGGTTAGCTGTGTGTAATTATGGCTCAGTATAAAAGTCTTATAAGATAATATGCTAAATTGCAGTGGATTCTTATTTGTGGCTGTTCTTACCAGTGAAAAAGAGATGCACAGTATCTGAACAGACTTTTGCTTTAAGTCTAAAGGCTTGCAGATATGTAGTGTGAGACTGATCAGTTAAGCTCTCTGGGGCAGGGACTGTCTTTATTTCTGTGTTTTGTATAGTGGGGCACTGATCCACTGATTTGGGTCCTTAAGTGCCTTTGCTCTAGAAAAATATCTACTTTTGGCCAGTTACTATAACTGCATAATTCTGTGTGCACTTACATTTTAGATTAGTGCACCATTAAGTCCAACGTAGTAGCTAGCGTTAACTAACTGAAGATGAAAAGTCTTGGTCTCAGCACTTCATTTTTCCTCTTAAGATATTACACTTGAAGGAAATCCTAGCACTAGAATCTTGCAAGTGGTTATAATCTAGACTGGAGTGTTATTGATAAATATTGACCTTGGTGATATGCATGGAATCTCTTGGACTTGAGTAGCTAGAGACTTTACTGAATACAAATAAGCTTTTTCACACTTGCCAAATAGTATGCTGACACTCATAGGGCTGCTATAGAGAATCATATTGGCCTTTCCCAGATCAAAACTGAATGGATAAAATACTATTTGAGTTATTTTGGGTTATCTTGTCATAACAAGGTGACATGAACAGAATAGTATTCTTCTGGGGTACATTTCAAATTGGACCTGGGTTTCTTGCTTCCTGAGGCTGGTAACAATTGCCTGTAGCTACTTTGAGGTGGTAGATCTTTTCCTGTAAGTTTAGTTAGTACACACAGTGCCATTTTACTCTGCACTAATAAACAAATTTCATACAAATGCAAGTCTGTTATGGCCAGTGGTTACAGTGAAATCCATTATTAGCAGTGCACAGAGCCTGCCTGTTGCATCTCAAGCATTCTGTCTGAACTAGCCAGTTGTCACTAATATATAGCAATTTATTGGTTGCCAGCGAGATTATGGTTTGAAAAGTCAAGTTCACTGCTGATTCTCAGTGCAGTTTTAATCTTTGACTTCAAGGGTTTTTCACAAGAGTTCCTTTGGGTGTTTCAGATAAATCTTTGACTTTCCGTTCTCTGCCAGTTAATTCAGCTGCTAGTAATTTACTTCCAATCATACCAAATTTATGGGGGGAATTAAAGTAATAGTTACCTACATAACGTTCCCTGCTGTTTGGGTGTTCTATGTCCTCTGGAGAAACCCTTGCCCTTGCAGAGAAGCAGGGGGTGTACCTTCTCCCACACTTGCTGACTTTTATGGGGGAAACTTTTGTTCAGTCAGAACAGAATATTATTTTTTTTCAGTTTAGCTAAGAATACCAATTCATAGTTAAAAGCATAGTAAAGTCTGAATGTAGGTATTTTCCCACTCAGCTGCTTCTGCAGTTAGTCATTTGCCAGACATGTGGGCCCTGCATGTAACCTCACTTTTTCAATTGTGTTAGTTGTAAATGTGCTGCTTATTCCAGTTTGGTTCAGGAGATAAAACTGGTTGTCGGTTTCATGTATTGGGCCACTGGAGTATAAAGTGGAGTGACCCATATAGGTAGAGATTAGGAAGTGCCCTAGTTAAGATGAATGGAAAACATCGCTATTTAGGGGAGATATTATAAGACTGAAGATTATAGCCACTAACCTTTCAGACCTGCTCTAGATGCCCACGTGATAGTGTGGAATGAATTAAATGAATAACAAATTACTCACTCTCTTTAAATAGCTTTTAGAGGAGACCTGGGAAAACAAATGAAATGTACTTAAAATGGCAACTTTCCCAGGGAAGTACGCTGATTGTTCATCCTAACTTTATTGTGGTTGCAGTGAAGACTCGTATGTGTACACCACTCTTCCCACCAGTGTGCTCAACTCTAAACAACCAAAACCACCCGGAAAAATGTGAAGGATAAATCAGAGCATGCACTACACCAATCTTATAAATTATCCTGCCAGTATCTGAAAACTCCAACTCAGTCTTCAGAGCTGTTTGAGACGAAGGTGGGTAGGCAAAAAAAATCAAATGTCCTCTGCAAATACTGTCTGGTTTTCCTCAGGACAGAGTTGCCTGGTCATAACATGCTGAGCCCTTTCTCTTGAAATAGACTGAGCAAGACGAAGGGATTTACTAAAGTTGCCCACTGCACTGGGAAGGCTCTCCATAAGAAGGAATAGGAGACAGCTGCTAATGCCTTTTGTTAAAAGTGCGTTGAAGGATGGTAGGCCTAAAGTTACTGCTCACTTTGTGGCAATGTGGCAATATGCTGTCCTCTATTTGTGAACTAAGGATCAAAATTCACAAAAATCCTGCTCTGTTTCAGTGGTCAGGGATCTTGCATGTCTCCTACTGTGTCCGCTTGAGTGAAGGGACAATGATATGAAAATGTGCCTGACAGCAGGGGACTCTCAGCTTCTGAGGTTTGAGAGGTCAGCAGCAAGAGTTGAATTATTAGTGTTGCACCCAAAATCAGGTCAGATATAAATTATTTTCATTCCAAAGTAGGCAAAACTTCGTATTTCATTTCCTGCTAAAAAGCACAGTGAAGACTTTTCTTTTTCTTTTAAAAAAATATACATATAGCAGGGTGATGCATAGGTTTTTCTTGATTTATACACAACCATGAAAGGAAATCCTTTTGAAGGACTCTGCAAATTGGTTCTAGACCTGAGATTTATTTCAAGCACCTTTCATATGCTCTGGGCACTTCATGAAAAGTAGACTGTTAAAAGATTAGATGCAGATAATGAACTTCTCACCTCTTCTTAGGTATTTTATTCAATATACTAATCACGATTGTAGCCTCCCTCCCAACCTCCCCAAAATGCTTGAAGAAGGAGCCCTTGCAGCAGCTCTGTAGGGTGGTCAAACACTTCTAGCGACTGCCCAAGCTAATACATTCCTTTGCAGACCAGCTGCCTTTAACCTAAGGATGCAGGGTAGAATTTTCAAAAGCCCACGGCCATATCAGTGCTAGGAAAAATGGGTGTTTTTAGAATGAGAGAGATGTCACATGTAAAATCCTAATGTAGACAGGACAAATTGTGACATTAATTGGTGTAGCTGGGACCATAGCTCCCTCAGTGTGGAAATGGAAGGTGCTGGAAAAGAGCATATGGCGAAGTCACATCTGACCTTGAGAATTCTTGTGCCTCTATGCCCTAGTGAACTACAATGAGGTGCTTTACTTCAGTACCTCGCAGTACTGCAGAAAATCTGTGAGAAAACTAAGCAAATGTGTCAGAGCTTTCACCATGGCAACAGAGTCTCTGAGCCAAGTGTACAGCCTGACAGCAGGATGAGAGGAAAGCAGGTCAAATATGTGCATGGCAAGATGGAGACCTTTTGAAGATGTGCAGATATAGTCTGCCTCTGAAACTCTTGCATGAGTTGCAAACAAGAATCCTTTAATGCTTCCTGGACAAGTAAAGCTGCCTTGCCTTTAAAGGATTAATAAGGCAGTAGTGCACTCCGGCAAGTTGAGATTAAAAGTGAATTCTGCTGATTGGCTCTGCACTTGGCAAAACATCTGGGTTATTTTTTTAAAGTTACAATGGATTTAAATAATAAAATCTCCAAATCCCTGTTCAAATACTTACCTGGTCATCATGATTGTTTCTAAATAACCAAGTATGAGCAACAGTAACACTGTTAGTGATTCAGCTCAGTCTAATAGATCATTTTTCAGCATTCTGACCTCCAGGCTGGTAAAATATACTGCAAGACAGTCGCACAAAGAGATCAGGGATGAGCAGCATCATGGGTTTTTGCTTAAAGTTGTAACTGTTTAGCAATCTTCATACGCTGCAAGCCAAACGACTCTTGTTTACACAGTCTTGTACCACATGAGAGACAATATTGCCTAACTAGTTCTACATTTCATGCAGCAGAGCGCCAGTTGCTTGATTATCTAGTCCTCTGTAATGATGGGCATAATTAAATTACTCTCACTGAAAAATTGAGAATAACTTTCAGCTAAGGTACTAATGCGATTATTAGATGTTTAATCTATTGCAGTATTTACTGGTCTTGCAATCAGCAACTGACTACAAGGAGAACATGGTGACTGATATCACACGCTAGTAGGTGAAAGAATCTCGTCATGTACTACCTATTGTTACCTTTAAACATACCTGGATACTCACTTCTTAAAGGACAATCAATGCCCTTGCAATGTGAAGTATTCATTAGCAGTTCTTCAATCGTTCATGAAATTCTACTTGCCATTTTTGAGGCTCACACTGAAACTCACTATACATACTCTGCAGAGCTTGGAGCAGGAGGTTCCTAATTGGTGTTAGTATGATGCTCTTATTCAAGAGCTTGTTTTCTTCATATTTAAGCAGGGTATTAAATGGATTATAGTTTACAGATAGTTACAGGCGTTGCTCTTTCCAGGCAGAGGTGGAAACTGATACAGCAATTATTGCTAGCGCTTGTCATGGACTCTGACTCTCTCGTATACTTCATGGAACAAAAGTGGAATTCATTGGAAAGATTCCACTGGAAAGGCTTTCTGGAGGCTTATACAGGCTTACGTTCTGAAACAGATACTGTTGTAGTTTCAGGAATAACTACAAACGGGTGGAATTAAGAGGCATGATGGAGCTGCACGTGGCATATCGCAAGTCCCTTGGAGGATGAACAAAGACATTTCAACCAGGGTTTTTTGACTTTTGTGAAACACAAATATTAAAGATCAAAACAGCTTGAGCAATATTGAATAAAAACTGGAATATTTTATAATCAACTTAGCCTATCTGTTTGTTTTCTTTATAAGTTTATCCTCCAGGCCACTATTGCAGCTATTGGCGATTGAACTGGAATTTTCCTGTTAGACCTTTATGCTACCAGTTTAATTTGTAAAAGAACCAAAAAAAAAACAACAACCCCAAAACTTTTAGCCTCTTGTTAACACTGTAGTTCATTGAAAGCTCACATAGATGTTTCTGTGCAGACATTGTCCTGGCTCTTGACGCTAGACTTAAATTACTAGTGTATAATGGTCTGTATTAAACATCTACTTGCATGAAAAATTCTCTTAAAACTATTTTGAGTTACATAAAATAGCATGACTCTTCTTGTGGCCAGAACAGTCTAGGTACAATGACGCATCCTGTTTCAACGTGCTCGAATGACCACAGGTCTGTCTGTCTGCCTCTTGGCATTCAAGAGGGAAACTCTGTTTCCTAACAGGCTTGCATCACAAACTCTAAGTCAGCAGCTTGGGGTGTGGTCTAGCAGGGTGCCCTGGCTTGTTTGAATGAGTCATTATTAAAATAATCATGGGAGCAAGTACTCTTGTCTAAACAGGAGATGGTGCGTAGACACCCTGGCATGTATAAAAGCTTAATTTTGATTAGCCATATTTTTAAAAAAATACTTAGAAATCAGGTATATAGTAAAATGCTTCTATTTTACTAAGGATGGATCTTGAAATTTCGGAAGCTTAAGTATTGGTGCTAGTGTTAATGCTGGATCATTTGCTTTACATTGAACTAACTTTTTTGTCTGATTAATTCAGAGGGTGTCGGGGGCAGAGGGAGACGTTACTTGAACTAACTGTGTGTTTTGGAGACTTGTAAAGAAAAACACCGAATATCTTAACTGCAATGCTGTTCATGGCATCATTCCTCCTTGTGTTGGAAGGAAGGAAAACTTAGTTTTGCTTTACAATGACTGAAGAATGCTTAATTTCAATGCTGTGATCTAGTTATAAGCCCAATATTAATAGAACCATTAGTAAGTAGGAAGGCAGAGATGCTGCCAGCTGATTTAAACACCGAATTGATGTGATTGAGATTTTTGCCTTGGGGATTAATTTAACTAGAAAAAAATCCTCAAATACAGACCCAAGGTTCCAAACTAGTATTCCTTAGGGACCTCAAATTCCCATTGCTTTCTGTGGGTGCATAAAATGCAGAGCAATGCTAGGCACCAAAGTGGTGGGGGAGGCGCATGGGGATTCATTTGATTTCATATGTGACCTATTCATGTTCTCATGAAGCTGTGTTGTTAGTGGGAGATGCTGATTAAAATGAGACATAACTGAGTGGTAATTCATAGATTTTTCAAATTGATGTAATTTATTTTAGAGTTTTCTTAGCTCAGTTGAGACTCAGGCCTGGTCTACACTACACAGTTAAGTTGATGTAAGGCAGCTTACGTTGACCTAATTATGTCAGTGTACACACTACAGCTTTGTCCTGCTGATATAAGCGCCCTACTACACCAACATAAGCATTCCACCTCTTGTGGAGGTGGAGTTATGTCAGTGTAGTTAGGGTGAGACAGTGGCTGTGTAGACACTGCCTTACTTACATCTGCTGTTGGCTGTCTTGTCAGTTTCACGATTCCATACTGAAGCTGTGAAATTGACAAAAAAGCAGGGCAGCTAGGGCCTGGATCCCAGTTGAGTTGCTGCCTGAGTGATGTAATCTTGCTAGCTTTACTCTTGTGCTCATTCTGTCACAGGCTCTAGCTTCATAAGAGAGCTCTCTTTCATAGTTGCGGGGATTCCTAGTCCTCAAACATAACTCTTTAGTTTACTCTCTCCTACAATGACATCTGGTGCTACTCTCTTGTGAATTTCCCTCTTGGATGGTTCCCTTATGGACGAAGGGGTTCAGGAAGAAGTGACGGGACAAGGATGACAAAAGATGAATCAACAGGAGTAGGGAACATCTTTAGCTGAGCTCTTATGTGGCCATCACAAATCTATAGGGCTGATGGCACTTGAGACAGGAAGACCGGTTCTGTTAGGTGCTCATGTCTATTTAGACAAGAAGTTTAGGCGATAAGGGAACAACCAAAGCAAGAATGCAAGCGATGGATGAGGTAGAGATTGTCTTAATAGTTCCTCGATTGCGTTGTGGTGTGTGCACATTTTTAAAAAGTAAACTAATGGGGTGTCTGTATAGGTTTATGTGCTTGGACTGAAGTCTGAATTTCTTACTATATATTTGGTGAGGACATTGCTCAGTAATGTTTTCAATGGATGAAGGCCCATTTAGTGCCTATCAGCTACCTTTTACTAGTAGTGCCCGGCCCAGCCTGTCTGGATAAATGTACAGTGGGAGCCTCTGTTTATGCCTATGGCTGCTCATTATGCTTATGATTCGAGTACAGCTATGTCTGTACTGAATGTTTACAGATACAAAAGGGGGGGATCAACAGCTGTGGAGTAGTCTTCTGTTTACTTAGAGACCAAGTATGGCCCACTCAGTGGCTGTAAGTTTCCACAGCATGCTTGAAGTCTGTTCTGGATGGACCAGCACGAAGAAGGCTTCTGTTAAGAGGGGAAAGTTCATGTCGTTGTCATGCATTTTGTTCTTGTGGTATCTGCTGAAATGATCAATCAAGGAACCAATTACTGCAAAATGGAGTTTTCAGTTTCTGTGATGGGACGTGTCCACTAGAATTTGCACTGAGAATCCTTTTGCCTCATGTTCACACCAGAAACTCACCTTTCATACCAGCCGTCCAACAGTGGAATCTTTAGAGACAAGAGCCTCTTTTAGAGAACAATGCAAATATGAACAAAAAGCAGGAGGAATTTACCAAGAAATGTTTTAAAACTACAATTGATAAACCTTTGAGTGGACCGTATTTCCCTCAAAACCAGTGGTGATCCATGGGATCTGTGAGGAACACTAGATTATGGAGTGTTCAGTTGGAGATCATAGAATCATAGAATATCAGGGTTGGAAGGGACCTTAGGAGGTCATCTAGTCCAACCCCCTGCTCAAAGCAGGACCAATCCCCAATTTTTGCCCCATATCCCCAAATGGTCCCCTCAAGGATTGAACTCACAACCCTGGGTTTAGCAGGCCAATGCTCAAACCACTGAGCTGAGGGACTTACTCTATATTATTCACTCTGTAGTAAATGTTGACATAATTTACTGCACCACTTTGTGTGTCATAAGCCTGTTTTAATACTTCCTAGGTCATTGATAAAAGAACAGGATTTATTAAGTGGAGCTGATCCACTCTTGTGCCATATGAACATTATGGCTATGCTTGCTGTTACTAGTAGTTCTGTGTAAGGTTGGGTCTGTTGTCCCATAAACTGGTGTTGACTTTTTTTTTTTTTTAAGTGCTCTAGGTTGAAACTTGTCATCCTGTAGTCTCAATTGAGAAACTATTTCCCCCAAACATTCATTTGGTCTTAATTTTTCTCTAGATAGTTGGGCCTCAAAATTTTGGAGTGGGGAAAATTACCTACCGCTGTGGTGAACTCCTAAATCCCTGCCCTTGTAACCTATTTGTGCCTTGTCATCTTGTCTTCCCACATCTTCTCAGTTCCCTCCAAAATAAACTGTACTGAGGGATGTTTGCAGGAGGAATACAGAAGGATGTAAATGTCCCCAATTTACAAGTAATCTCCCAACTTCCTAAAGCCTTTCTCTTGAAGTCTTTTTGTTCCCCTCCCTCCACATGTCTCTCCTGCCTCTTATGCTGGTATGATTGATTCAGGTGTCTGTCTGTACAGGAAATTTCCTTGAAGAACCAGCCCTGGGGACCTTGCCTAAAAGCAGTTTTGATTGCTGATATCGTGGCAACACATTGCACAGTTAACTCCAAGATTAGTGACTTTCTCATCAGTTAATTAAGACCCAGGTGGCTCCAAATTTTGTCAGTCACTGAAATAATCTCCTGTAGCCAGTCAAGCTGCAGCTTCATTAGTTCATTTCCCTAGGCAGTAATTGCTATGAGTTTCTGAAAACTTAAGTTGTTATCTGGACTAGCGGATGTTGAGGCTCTTGCTGGTGATGCATCACCTCTGGATTCAATTGACTTGAATATAAAAATGTGCTGTTATAACAGTCTGACCCCTCTATTGTCAAGATGAACAGTAAGGTTATTGTGCTTTGGAAAGAGCTCACCAGTGTCCTCAAATTGGATTAAAATTTGAGGTAACAAATGCAATATAGCTAACCTCAAGAGCTCAGAAATCATAAGACTGGTTTAAAAATCAAGAGACTTCAAATAAAAAGCACCCTTTTTTCTTTCTGGCTTCTGAATTTTTAGGGGTGCACTTGAGTCATGTATTCAAACTTTACTCTGCAATCAAGAGGGCCAGAAACTTACTTTTTAAAAACAAAAGTGGAGCTGCTTACCTAATCGCCTATCTCTAGAAGCTGTGGCTTTATGGGAAATACCCAAATACCAGTAGACTCACAATAAAAATCACAAGGGTTGGTGACGTTGCCAAAGGAATCACAGAAGATGGAAAAGACGTCTTAGGTTGTACAGTCAGTTATTGGCTTGTTCCTGATTGTAGATTTCATAGTGTTCTTTCAACTCTCGTTTTAAAAATGTTATAAATCACTCCTAATAGAGTTTTTTAAGGCCCGGCTTGACAAAGCCCTGGCTGGGATGATTTAGTTGGCATTGGTCATAGAATCATAGAATCATAGAATCTCAGGGTTGGAAGGGACCTTAGTAGGTCATCTAGTCCAACCCCCTGCTCAAAGCAGGACCAATCCCCAATTTTTGCCCCAGATCCCTAAATGGCCCCCTCAAGGATTGAACTCACAACCCTGGGTTTAGCAGGCCAATGCTCAAACCACTGAGCTATCCCTTTGAGCAGGGGATTGGACTTGATGACCTCTTGAGGTCCCTTCCAACCCTAATCTATGATTAATAGCCAGAGTCATTATTTCCTTTTTCAAATTGGTATTCTGCTACCCCTGGTCTTTCACTACCTCTCCAGTTTTCCATGGGTTTCTTAAAAGCAAAAAAACCCAGCAAACGTTGCTATACTAAATAAATAAATATAAGCTGATTCTTACACATCTGACCTTCACCAGGGTCCCCTCAAACTAAAGAAAAATAATAGTTCCACCCAGATACAAAGAGGCCAAGGTTTGTGACCATAAATGTGTAAACAAATCTTACATGTATATACCTTAGAATAATATAGTTTGCTTAATGTGCACAAGTAAGGTAGATTTAAGGGTGAAATAATGCATGTGAATAACTTCATGAGTGATGACAGATCCAGCCCTTTGTACAAGAGCTCTCTGCTATTGACAGAAGAGAGAATACAAGATGGGGGGTGGAGTGTCTAATCTTCTCCCAGTGTGTCTAAACCCTGATCTTCAGGGACCATTTTTTGGGTGAGAGGAAAGTTCATGCTATAGCCTGTCTATTCCCAGGCTACTTTGCTGAGCTCCCTAAGAAATGGGGGTTGATTTTGTTGATGTGGATATCTGTCAAGAGGAATTTGAATGACACTGGCAAACTCACTTTATGCACGTCACTGGTGGGTTTTGAGTTGGTTAGATTGTGTAGTTGTTTCCTTGAAGGAACGTGAAGTGGAGTTTCAACCTAGCTGCTGACTTCCTGATTTGAGTCTTTAAAACTAGACAGGTCACACACTGTTAAAAGAATATTTTGTGACTACTGCTTATTTCTGGATTGGTAAACGGCCTTCCCTTCCCAGCTCAGTGAATGAGGGAAAGAGGGATAAAACTTGTCATAAAAGACTTCCTGCCTTCCACTTTGCATTCTTCTTTTCTCTCCCCATCTCCTTTCCTTTCCAAGTCCCTGGTTATTGTATGGTTTTTATTTGCTATAATCAGCAAAAACCTCTACTTAGTCTTCTATCCTTTCAGCACCTAAACAGAGCTGGGGCCTCCTCTTTAGTGGCAGGGAATATAACACTTTGATTGAGAATTGTTTACTCCCACGGTACTAAGTTTGATTAAACCTGCTGAATCCTGCTAAGCCCTAGGATTTCTTAAATGGCATTTTACCAAGTGTCTTTGACTTCAGCTTTGCTGAGACAGAAATAATAATTCTGGATCCCAACCCACTCCTCTAGCCTGAGACATGTGATTGTACCTTTCTTCCTGCAGATGCGGAAGGCTGCCCAGACTTGTCCACGTGGCTCCAGGGCTTGGCCACATCCCTTCTACCCATTTCCAGGTTGTCTGCCTCTGGTAGTGCATCTAGAGAGGTGGTTCAATACTCCTTCCTTTATCTTTAGCATCCACACTTTCAAAGCCAGTTAGGACAGCACCAATCAAAATCTTTTCCCTATCTATTTTAGGCACTGACATAACCCCCATTACCATACTATGAGCACCTCCCATTACCCCTGTGCAGTAGGGACATGTTCCCATTTTGCAGATGGGTAATTGAGGCACAGAAAGAGTAAGTGACTTACCCAAAGTTGTACAGAGAGTTTGTGGAGGAGCAGGGAGTTGAACCTGGGTTTCCTGAGTCTAAGACTAGTGGCCTAACCATTCCCCACTGGGTGTCATCATTCTTCTCTGGGGTTCCCTCCCAATCCAACCCATAGGGGACCAACATTTCTAGGCTTCTATCCCCCAAATAGGGCTACTTGCTAAGGCTCCTCTTTGTTCTCTCTGTCCTGAGGAGATCCTCAGCAACTCCACTATAGGCGAAGGAACTCTAGGTCTAGGTGACTAGCTAGGGCCTAAGCCTCATCGCTTCCTTCCCCTAACCAGCCAAAATTCCTCTGGAATCTTACTCTGCCACTGCATCACTCACTGTTGAGCAAGTCACTTCACCTCCCTGTGCCTCATTTTTCTGAGAGGGGTAATTCTCATCCACTTTTAAGTGGCTTTGAGATCCTGTGCTGAAGAGTATGTGTAAATGCACAGTTGTTACCCTTAGGGCTGCAATGCCAATAAGAAATTGGACAATTAGTGGTGGTTTAGTTTGAGGATCAGATGGGATAATGGACTATTTATAACTTACAGTAAATGCACACAAAAACTGCTTGTTTGTATTTGTACCATCCTTTGTGTGTCGCGTGCCTTCTTAGCTTGTAAATTCTTTGGGTTGGGGACCTTGTTACTACAGTGCCTAGTCCTGTGGAGGCCTAACACTGATTGGGGCTTCTGGGGGCTTCTACAATAAAATGGTTTAATAGACCTCAGCGTAAAGGTCCATGTCAGGATGAGCTTTGAGAATGTATTGTGTACCCAAGAGTACTCCAGTCTCTACCTTCCTGGGTCCACCCTTTTGGTGTGAGTATTAAGTATATAGTGGTCTCCTGTTTGTTCGTATACTTTTACCAGTTGACAGGGAAACTAACAGAGGCTCCTTGTGGGTTGGAAAAGCATTAGTTAAATCCATTATGAAACTTCATCTCTCGTTCCTGAGGTTAACTAACCTCTTTAGTGAAAGAGATCACATACATTATGAAAGACATGCACAATAGAAGGGAAGATACATTATACCAAAACTCTAAACCATGGCTGAGGGCAAGAGAACTATTTATTTCTACAGTTCTGTCAAAAAGACAATCTATTAAATACCTGCCAGCAAAGAAGCCCCAAAGAAGAAATAAACACTGGAACATACAGACCCCTTTCACTTTCTCAGGCACTAGTGTGCTAAGCATTCTAAGCCACTTGATCCTATAATCAAGCAAACAGGGTGTGCTATCACAATAAAAGGCTACTAGGTCATTGTTACAGAAAACAAGCCTGGTCCTGTAACATTTGACATAGGTTACGGACGACTGCTCTCTCTTAAGGTTATTTAAAAGTATTTGGTAACTAATGAACCATCTCTTTTCACCTGCTTCGTCAGTTAGAATTGGTGAAGTAAATTCTGCTAAAGACAGTGAATGACACATCCTCCAAAAAACATGAGATCGTATTATGGAAAAATGGTGTACCGGCCCAATGTCCAGACTCCCTGTGGGAGAAAGGGGATGTGTGTGGGTTGCAGTAAATGAACTGAGTGTTTCTGAAATGTCAGTGACAGCTCATGTGGACACTTAGGCTCCCATGGGTGTGATACTAAGGCAAGCTTTCCCACATAATGACTCAATCCTGCGCTTCTGGAAGTACATCAAGGGGAAGAGGGATGCTAACTTCCATGCCCATTCAGTTCCTGACCTTTCGGCTGAGACCAGCAAGGGTGAAAACTGTGCTGTACTGTAGACTCTTTCCAGCTGGCGACTAGACTGAGAACACTAGCTTTGCCTACATCCCTGAAAGCCCATTGTATGATGATACCTTTCAGTTAGTTGCAGCTTGAGCTGCATCCAGACAAGTGTCCTAGCAGTGAGCTCCATATTCCAATTCCCCCATGAAACTACTTCCTATTAAAGAGCGAAGGCCTGAGCTTTAAGTAACCCAAATCCTTTATTGAAAGACAAGCAACAAAAAAGAATTCCTTAAGCGATGGAGGCTAGTCACAGTAACACGTGGATACCAGCCTTCATTGAGAAGAGAAGTAATGTTATTTCTGTAGTGAACCAAAGCAATCTCTGAACTCTGTAACATTTTTCTTTCAACAGACCACAGGACAACTAGGCCATCTTTATTGCTTCTGAAGAAGGCCCTGCTGTAGGTGGAGCATGCCGGCCTTTGTGGAGAAGTGAGATTGTTGTACATTTGTATTTTGAATCCATAAAGTCACAGGATGATGAAATTAGTTAGAAAAGACTTGGAGGTCATCTCCCTGAAAGTATCATTGGTAGCCTTGATAAAGGATGTGTCAGACGCAGAACTGATACCCCACTTGATCTTACCCAACTCAAATTCTTTTACAAACCATTTCAGGGAAGAGTTATAAGAACTCCAATTTGGAGATCTACATTTTCTGACCATTGCTTTAAAGGCACATAAAGACAAGCAAGAAAACTGAGTATGCTACAACTAAGCAAGACGTGTAGCTATCTCCCTCTTCGCTCCTCACGAGGGCACAGAATGCTTGTGGATTTGAGAATGGCTTTTTAAATGTTTCTGCAAGTAGACCATCAAGACCATTTTCTGTGTGGGATTCAGGAAGAAGACTGGAGATTGTCCCAACTTGAGGAACCCAGAGACTGGCAAATAAGATCAAAAATAGGTATTAAGAAGTCTTAAATCTTGTTATCAAGCATATCCAGTATGTAAGAAATTCAGTATGTAGGGTTTCTCTCTTTACTTTCTAACAAATTATTTTGGGGCATTTTACCTGGCTCTCTCCCCACTATGTGTATTGAGTTCTGTGCGGGAAAATTGGGGTTTTGTTGCTATTCCTTAATCTTTTGAGCCCTAGCATGGTGCATGGAATGAATGGTTACTATATTTCAGTGCAGACACTTACTTACCTTTTGTATGTTCTTTAGGCTGGCGAATGAACTTCTTTGTTTCGAGTGCTTTGTACTTTTAGGGTGTCTTCTAATGCTACAATAGGAGAGGATTAGAAAACTATCTACCTACAAGGTTCAAACATGAAGTGACTCTTTCCTGGTGTTGAGCAAATGGGGTCTAATGTCAGTGCTTTCAGTTCTTGTTTCAGGTTCTTCATATCTTCATTCCCTTGTTGTTTTGGTACCTATAATCAATGAAAGCCATTAATACTATTCAGTTTTATTTTTTCACATCTCCTCTGCAGTGGAATACATCTGAAGCAAGGATGAGTAATATGTTTAAGATATGCTACTATAACCTTTAAACCTGGATGGGTAGATGGAGCATTTTAATCTCTAGATTTTTCCATTGCATCTGGAAGACCGAACATTCCTATCAAAGGAATCATTTTATTAACATGCATAGCTTTTCTTGTAAACCAAAGTATCTCTCAAGACCCTCAATGAAAGTGAACTTAAGCATGAAGCTAATGATATTGTTAAAAGCACCATTCGTGTTTTCAGTGACTTGAGTGCACGCTTGGGTTTGTAATGCTGTCCTGTCTCTACATTTCCCCCCCCCCCCCCAAAAAAAAACCACAAAAAACCCTTCGTACATTTAGTTTTCTCTCACATTCCATGTTCATGACGTTGGGTGTCTTTTCTTTTTCTTAACTTCCCCCTAGAGGCCCTGAGCCGCACTGTTTACCCTCAGTCAGAGCCAGCTTCCCCTTAGACAAAACCAAGAGTTCTCATTTTACAGTAAGATGAATGGAGGGAGATATGAGAGCATCACTAGAGGAGAGTCACTATAGTAACCAGTGCATTTAACTATGTTCTAATGAGGTGCTATGCCAGCATCTCGCTCGCTCTCCCTCTCTCCTTCATTGTGCTGTCTCAAAGCTGTTATGCTAGAGATACGGGCTTTCAATGCATTTATTTGGGAGAAGTTTTTTTCATAGGCTGGATTACACACATGGACTATTCTTGCATTTGACCTGGGGGCTCAGTTTGGCTCAGAGTTGGGGAACCCTGCTTGTGAAAACTTGAGACCAAGTAGCATTGACAGCTGGACCTTTTTGTTCCCTGCGCGTTGCTTATATGGACAGCATCTCAGCATATGTTGTCTGAACGCTGCACTGCTACAGCTGTTTAAACGCCACCCTGAAATGTGGTATGTTCTTTAGTAACAGATACAGTTTGGTGTTAAAGCTACCCCTGCTGAAGCCTGTGTAATAATGCTGGTTACTGTATCTCTGAGAGGCTGAATGAGGATAACCCAACACGTTCTCGAAGTACTGGCAATATTTTCTAGGAGAGGTGTTGTCAAACTCCCATAGTGTGGACCACATCTTATTACAGGGAGAATCTCTTGGCCTGCCTTCCCTATCATTTGCAATTGCACAGATCATATCCCCTCCCAAACTCCCAATCAGGATTCCATCCGCAACCATGCAGCTTCCTCCGGCAGCTACAGCAAAGGCTTATGTTCCTCTTTGTGGGGTGGGCCACTACTCCTTGTTTCCAACTCCTTTTTGCAATGGATGTTCCTTACTTCTGTCTTCCTTTCAGACCAGACCATGGATGAGCAGTGGTCCATGGATCGTAGTTTAGGAACTGCTGATCAAGCAAATAAATTGATTTTACAGATACTATACTAAAATATTTTATATACACAAGTTATCCTTCATGGCAGAGATTGAAAGGCTGGAAATATTTGTATTTAAAATGACAGAAATAGCTTGATTTTTTCACTATTTTGAGGTCATTAAGCGGGATGTTCTTCACTTTCTATGTCCCATGGAATAACTATCAAAGCTGAATGGTGCTTTAGCTACACCATTCCTACTCTGCCAGTCAGTCATAGGGCTATCTTAGTTTTTATGCTGTGAATCTATCCTTAAGTTTTAACAGTCAAGTGTAGTGTAAATACTAAGTACTTAATTAATTAATTTTTTCTTCCTGCTTCAGTGTCATTGCTTTCCTTCTCTTTTCTTGTAACCCTAGGTCTCTGTAGGCCATTTGTATATAATGACAGCATGGTTAGTCTCTTTAAATCTGATTTGTACTTTGCTCTCTACAGAGACTGGCTGTCTTGTCTTTGGGGTGATGGGCAGAATGAGATGCATAATTATGGGAAACTGTAGCCTGTAATGAGTGGAAGAAACACATTTTTATTAAGACTTGGTGAGAATGACTTACTCTTTAGCAGTGCTGTGGTTATTTTAAAAGATGAACATACTGTACTCTAGCCTATTATAGTTATCTCGGATGTCACTTTTATTTATTTTCTAAAAATCTGCCAGTGGTTAAACCCAGCATTCCATTACCAATGAAAAGTTCTTGTTTACCCAGTGGAAGATACTGTGTTTGAAAGCTGCTTATTACACTCTGGAATAGAAGCCCTTTTTCCATTTTATACCTGAATAATGGAAATCAAACCTTACATGTCTGAAAAAATTCTTACTTCTGGACAGACAAGGAGCAATTGTCTTCTTTAACGTAAATACTTTCTAGACATACTAGCTTCATTTGCCTCTTCTCTCTCTCTCCTCCCTCTCACCAAAACCTGTCAAAGTTCGAATGGAGGTGGGTTCATTAATTAAGGGATAATTTCATTGGAATCCGGCACTGTGTGCTTGTAAATTGTGTGTGAGAGAATCTGAGGCTGTCTTTTTGCCTGCAGGAACTACAGGAAGGTGACTTTTCTGCAGTGATCGTAACAAAGGGGTTTCTGCTAACTAATGGAGAGTGTTTAGCTTGCACTGACAGATATGGTTTATATGCTCTGAAACAGAAGCTTCCATGAAGTGAGTGGCCAGGCTGCCCAGTGACTGGCTCTACTCTTCTTACTCTGCTGAAGCTGTAGGGTTTGGCTAACTTTGCTTGGGAAAAGATTCCTTAGGAATTACTGGCAGCTGCCGAGCTTTGCTGGCTTTGGTGAATGTTAGGGGGAAATTTGGGTAAGGGCAGTAGATACCAGTTTTCACTTTTTTGACCCTCTCTGCAGTGTGTAGCTCCTGACATTCCTCAACAGGCTGCTGTCCCCAGCGCTTTTCTTAAATAAATGTATATGACTGACTTACTGTCACACTGAAAGATACTCTGGATACTAAAGCCAATAGGCAAACATATGCATTACAATTCAGAGTTTCAAATAAACCTTGCCCAGAAGGCAGGCACTCGGGATACATGCCTGTTCTGAAAGAGATTTTCCTGGAAAGATTGTAGCACATGGTGTGGTCATGGTAGCAATGCACCGCTGTGCCCATACAGTTCAGAAACCAGATTCTGCACCTCTGAAGCAAACACAGGAGTGAGGTAGTTAGTATAAAGCAGGTTAGCTGTCCCTACCACCCATTTCCCAACACTCCTTGATCTCTGTGTGCTTTCTGGCTTTCATTCTACTGTGGGGGCTAACCTGCCCTGGGGGGTTGAACTTGATAACCCTATAAGGTTCCCTTCAGCCCTACCAGGAAGTTGGGGTGGTTTTTGGCTGGCTGGCTGGCTGGAATTTTTTTTTGGGGGGTGGGGGGGTGCTATCTCAGGCACATTTATTTTACTTGATGTGCCTCTAATGTAGAGCTGTATATAAATAACTGACTTTTTTCGGTTCACTATATGCAGTGTGGTAGCCGTGTTGGTTCCAGAATATTAGAGAGACAACATGGGTGCGGTAATATTTATTTTACCAGCGCTTGTTGGTGAAAGAGGCAAGCTTTTGAGCTTACACAGAGCTCTTCTTTCGGTTCACTGTCATATCTGAAAAATTGTGTGTGTCGGGGGAGAGAATCATTTCAAGTCAAACAAAACTTTGTTTAGATTCTGAAGCTTTTTAGAACATTGTGAAAATGAAAGTGGAAGAAATGACTTTGTTTTGAATCAAAACTTTCTGGATTTTTTTACCAACCGAAACAATTTGGCAAAATCAACACAAATGTGTAAAATGTTTCGATTGACCCGAATCTGCTGTTTTGTTTTGTTATTGGGTGGAAAAAATGTCACCCAGCTCTAGCCTAATGGGCTCAGGACACTCACTTTCATGCTGAATACTTTTTTGCTCAAACAAGTCTGGGTGACTCAGGGTAGTTTTGGAAGGGATGCGATTCAGAATATATATTGTTGAAGAGTTAATTTAAAATCCTATAGACAAGTTGGTCCTTGAATGAAAGCCTACCTGCGGACTATCATCTAGTACATTACAAAGAAAATTCAAAGCATATGGGTTTTTTAAATAGTGCCAAATTGGTGTGACTATCTGACTTCATTGTGGGACCTCCACTCGGAATTCTTTCTCCCTCCCTTGCACACACCCGTTCCCCAAAAAACGGGTGGGAGGGGGAGAGGGGAGTAGTGCCTGCCTTGAAGACTGTTTTACCAGTCAGTGCTTTTCCCCACATTATTATACCCTGAAGAATGTAAAATGAAATCCAAGTAATTCTGGTTCTGTCTCTTTCCAATGAGATGATATTGTAGCTGAAATATTGACATTTTTTGCTTCTTTAGTTTCCATTACTGACTGCAGTGGTGATGTCTAACTAGCGTTTCTAATCTCACAACCAGTAAATATACTAGCATTTTGCCGCCTCCATTACAAGAAGGAAAGATTATTATAATAAGCCTTGCAAGATACTGGCTTTTTTCTCTTACTAGTATATGTTAAGTTCATAGAAATCCTGTATAGCTACTTCTGGTAATATATCTCCCTGGAGAGCAAGGTCATTGCAAATGATACAAGTGAATGAGTAGAGAAGGATGGAAATGTGATCTGAGATTCCTTCAGGCTCACTCATCCTGCACTCTCCATGTGTTAAGGGAGCGTGTATTTACGTCACTGTGTCTTACATAAGGACATTGATCTATAATGTGGTAGCTCCTGAGGCTGTGTGGGTCTTACAAGGCTCCTGTATAATTGGTTCAGTATGTGCCCAGTGGAGAGCTATGTAGCATTTATGTACAACTTTGCAGCTGTGAAGAAAGATATTGGATTATGGCGTCTGTGTAGCTCTTGAATTCTTAAATATAAACCTTGATTCTGATAGTTAGCTTTTTCCAGCTTCTTGGAATTTCAGTGCCCATTGGTTTAAGCAAAAGGACGCATTATTGAACTCGCTATAAATCCGACTTGCCACATTGCGTTAGCTAGCAAAGGACCAGTAATCGAGTTTAGTATCTGAATAAAATATCAGTGTCAACTATGAATAAGCAAGGTACTGTGACTGGGTTGGTGGCTTTTCCTGGACTATCCTGAAAGGGTGCCATAAATCTTTTCTCCTTGCTCTAGTTGTTAAACTGACTTCCTCTCAGAACCCATTGTATTCCATTTGGAAATGGGTTGACCATTGTATAGGTTGTGGAATAAACTGGAGACTTATTGTGGAGGCACAGTGCTCAGCTTTTGGAAAGACTGACTTGTAAATAAAAGTTGATCCACTATAGAAATCTTGGGAATTCAGAACACTTTCTTAAAACCGGGGTCATGCCTTCTGTGGTTGAGGTAATGCTTTCTGAGTTGGTGAGAATGATGTAAGTTAGTGATTAAGAAGCAAGTGTCCCGTTGTTAGCTCTTGGTTTCCATTCAGAACCTAAACAAAGAACATTGTCTTGGGAACAGAGTACTCAGAACTATGTGAAATGATATCAAAACCTGACATTAAAATATATTTTGGCTGTTTGTGACACTTACAGCACATACAGGCTTGGGTTGTCTGAGCTGCTGGGTGAGAATTTCTGGATTTGTCTGTGTCCCAGTGCATACAGTACTGACGCACTATTGAGGAATCTGATACAAATGCATCTTTCATGATTGCTTGTCACAGTGTTAACCAGCAAGCAACAAACAGATTAACTGCTATCCAGTGAACTACATGGGTTTTGACATTTACGTAGCAGTCTTGTGATGTTCCTGGTTTAGAAGGCAAGTGGCTAGTTTTACTGCCACATGTTATCCAATATAGCTGTTCAGTCTGAACCCTTCTCCGCTCAAAAAAAAACATTTTTTTACGCATATGTACAATAAATTGGGAGCAGAAACTGAAAAGTTGGAAGCAAAGCTCAAAGGCTAGAGACTGAAGTACAGACACTGTGGGTGGGCATTGCATAGGTTTTCAAAAGAGTGCACGGTGTTCACCATGGACTGTGGACTCCCAGTGACAGACAGACAAGACTGAGGCAATGCTGATAGGAAGAAGCAAGTACTTCAAAGAATTTGTCTCTTTTGTAACGCTTCTGGCTGCTGAGGGTATCTGCCCCGAGATTAAGTTGGTTGACAACCTTGATGTTCATTTTGGACTTGTAGGAGTTTAGCTATCTGAATAGCCGTGGTGGCAATAGCCCATATTCATCTGCAACCGGTGAGAAGATTTTGCCTGATCCTATCAGGTGTGGCACTGTCCAGTGATGCATGTTTGTGATGTTCAGGCCCAACTTATTGCAACTTTTCATATGTAGGAGTGAAGCCATGCACCCTGAGAAATCTCCAGCTGATGCTAAGCAGACAATCTGCTGCATTTTGGAACGTGGCTCACTGTGAGCCCATCTTTGATTATTTGGTGTCTGCACAAGCTCCCAATTAAACTGAGTCCAGGTTGAGGTCTGTGTCCTGACAGCGAAAGGCCTCTCTGGGATTGGTCCTACTACCTGAGAGATCACCTGTTTTATGTCAATGCCTGGGGCCTCCCTGGCAGCTCGATTCCCATGGAATTGAACACAACAGGGATGTGCTGAATTCATGACAGGTTGTTTTGGGGTTTTTTTTGCAGGAGCTGGACCTAAACTGGAAAACTCTCTCCTTTTAAGAGAGAAATGACTATGGACTTCACGGCTTTGAGAACTTAATGCAAAACCAATTTATGTGACTTGGCTTTCCCTCAATAAATTTTCCGTATTGAGTTGTGAAAAGCTGTGCATGAGACATGAAATCTCCCTCTTAAATTAATTGAGCTCTTTCTCACATAGGTTGGAGGTGGTGGGAGAGAGAAGAGAGATCTTGCCATGTATTTAATAACAAGATCTCTGGCACTACAGCCATGTGGGTCATAAAATTCTCTCTTTACCTAGATACCTAGAAGTCTTGTGGTCTTGGTTGGCCTAAAGCTAATACCCGATGACACCTTAGGGAGGCCTTTGCCTTGAACTGGACAGATGATGGCAATAAAAATGCTAAAAATATCTCTAATACTGTTACCTTTCCAGGTTGCCATTTTTGAATTTTTCAGTTAGAAGTGCCTTAGAAAATCCAGTGAATAGGGAGAGTCAAATTCTGACTTGGCAGCCTGTCTGTCTGATCTTTGGTAAATGCAGATGTGCATCTTGGAACAATTTACTCTTGGTAGCATTCAGTGGTACTAGCGCAACTGTATACTCTGACATATGGAGCATGGCTTCAGAAGGTAATTTAAACAAATGGTGTGCCGCTTCCAATTTTTCAGGCTTCTAATCTAGGAGCCAAAACTGTTCTCATGATTCCAGCTTGCCCACCCTAGTTGTACCAATTCTCACATAACCTGCCAAGTTTGCAAAGAGCCTTGGGAGGTGCCCTTCTCACTCTGGCTGTGCAGAGTTACTCTGTAGCAGCAGCACTTGGAGGTATTTCTGTATAAAGGGCGATAAGAGGCAGGGAACCAGAACTGTGGCTTTCAGTCAGTCTGAAGTCTTGAGCTAAATGGCCAGCCCCATCAGACTGAACTAACCAGTCTGATCATATGTTATATGAAGTTAGAGTTTTGTCTAATTTTCTCAATTTGTGTCTATGCATCTCCCAGTTCTGTGCTAACATGTGTCTGTATTGGAGGCGTCTTAAATTGACGGTGGTTACAAAATTCCCATGTAGCTAGCTAACAAAAGTAGATGACTAAATTCTAGGTTTTGTTCTGCATGGTTGAGTTTCCTGAGTGTTTCTGGTTAGCGTTGGATGCTCAGTTACTGTCAAACACCTCACTCTCTTCTTACTGGAGGCACTTCTGCAAGGATAGTTTAGCAAAAACTGGTAAATGGGTTCTTGGCATAATCTGCAGCCATTCCCACTTCTTGTGCTACTTGAAGAAAATGCTGATGGTTCTATGGGATGAGGAATGTTAAAATGAATTCTGCAACAGAGCTCCTATGAAATATATGGTAAACTTGCCTGCATTAGCACTTAGCATGTGAACAAGTACTTAAATTTAATATATTTAGCCAGCAGAGGATTTTTGGGTCCATTCTCCCATTGCTAAATTGAAGGGGATACAGATAGGGCTTGTACAAGTTTTCACTCCTACTAGTATTAATGGATGACACACATGCTTTTCCTGGGAAAAGTGATGAGTAGAATCCTCTGTGAGTGGACAAAGCAGAATTTAACAGTTTGACAGGTGTGGAAGAAGAACACACTCCACAAAGTAGGATCTAGAAATGATTCTTTTGTGCTGTTGAATTTTTTTTGCCCTGTTCCCATGCAGTTATGAATGGATGGAGTTTTTAAAATACAAAGTTCACTCAGCAGCAACATGCATCTCCCTTTTTGCAATCTATATATCTTGTTTACAGGATTTATTGAGCCGTTGTTCATTGTATCTTCTCTATTTATTCGCTGGGGCTAATTTGGTTACACGGTTCTTTGTTTTCTGTTTAAACTCTTTTTCCTTATTATGATAGACTAATTTAGTATCTGTATCAGGTTTTCCTGGGAAAGTTACTATCTTCGGCCTATTAAAGCTAGAGTTGGACATTTGATCAGTCCAAAAATAATTGGTCATTTGTCTAATCAAATATTGGTTAAATATTGTGAAATATTTTAAAGCATTAAGTCATTAGGTCAGTAACAAAAGTGTAAGACTTCATGGTTTGTAATAGGTTTAGCCTTGGATACTTACGTCTAATTACAAAAAACAAGTTAGTTAAGTTATTTTAACTTAGAAATATGTGAAGCACAAAGAAATAAAGTTCTAAAACAGAAAGAGGCAGCATAATGCAACCAGAGACATAGGCTGCTGCCTACCTCGGGGCATTCTGGCTTGAATATTTGATAGTATTTAACCATGGTCAAATAATAAATGGTCAATTGACCAGCTTACCAAGTCTAATTAAAACAAAACATCACTAAGTGCATACTATCAGTACTTGTTTATCTGGTTTTCAGCATGATGTATAAAAACCCCAGAAGACAAAACAGGAATAATATACTGCATTTATAAAGCCAAGCTCTCTGGTTAAAAGGCAAGTAAACAATACTCTCACCATTTTACACATGGAGAAACTGAGGCACTCCTGTCCCCTCAGGAAGGACATGCAGCAAATCAAATCCTGATTTCTGGACCTTTACTCTAACGAGCTTGCTTCCTTCATTAATGTACAGGCAAATATAAATCTATTGCTTAGTAATTCCCTGAGTTTTTAGTAGTAAACTGATCTGTAGCAGCATGTGTGTGTAATAGAAAAAATTCACAATCCAAAAATTCAAATGTATAAAGTTTAGCGTTGCAGATTTTTGTTTAAGACCCCAGCATGCTTCCTTAGGTTGGATTTGTTTGTTTGTTTTTTTGTTTTCCTGCGGTTTGTTTGAGGATAAAGAGGCTTTGTTCTCTACAGGCTCCTGAGTGTAGGGTTTACAAGGAGAGGCATTGAGTGAGTTCCAGGCTGTGGCTTTACACCCACGTGCCCTTGCTTCATTTACCTGTATTTAGTGCATGGCTCAGATTCAGTGTTGATCTTTCAGTATTTAAACATTCCCAAGAAATTAAATCTTTTAAGAACATTATTCTTCACACCAAATGTCTGTAGAAGCCCAGTCTTCTTATGCCCATGTTCATGTGTTGGCTGGTGTCCTAGTGCTTCAGAATTTGATTTACAGTAGCAGACCAAAATGTAAATGCTAAAATTAGATTTTTCAAATCACAATTCTGAAATCCACCTCCAAAATAGCAATGTCTCCTAGCTCAGAGAACGCGCGCGTAGCCCTCACTTTTTCTTATGAAATTGGTGGGTGTATCAATTGCTCATGCAAGTTGGGAACTATAATAGCACTGATGTGAGCCAGGCACCTGAGTCCTGGGCTGCAGCTGAGAGCCAACTCTTCAGAAATAGCATCTATCATTATTTTAACTTTAGAGTGTGCATGAATGGAGGCTACAGGCAGGAGACCACGAAATTCACTTCCACTCCTGACCTTAAGCCAGGACACACAACACATGCTTTGTATTTTGCACAGGCATTTGGAAACCAGGCATGAGACACATTGGTTCAGAGTCTGAGAGACTCTTGTTTTAACAATGTATGTCAGTATTGACAAGGAACAGAACCTTTTATTTCTTACACCCCAACCTGGACCCATTCTGCTGTACACCTTGGGGACCCCAAGCCCAGCGAGTTATGCAAAGGCTGTTGCCCCACTGAGCTCATTCCTTCCTGTGGTCATAGTGCTCCTACATAAGTGTTTGAAAGTGGTAGGGTGTTGAGTATAATGCTATTCCTCAAGAAGTATCCCCTAATGTCCTCCTAACATGGATGAGCTTTTTAAAGGATTCCTATATAGCATAATTGTGATCCAATGGGTTGCAATGGTGAGTCATAAACACATAGCCTAACCTCCCTCTTGTCTATCTGGTAGCACTCTGTGTAGTATCTGGGTACAAATAATGATATGGTGCCTCTCCTATAGCCCCTTTCATTCGAGGATCAAATATTCTAAACAAGAAGTAAGCTTTACTGCACCCCATGAGGTAGGTATATAGTAACTCCATTGTATAAGATCATGAAACTGAGGCAGAAAGGGAAATGACTTGCTTAACATCAGCCAGAACTGATGATAAAACTTAGATTTCCTCCCAGTCCCTGACTCTGACCCGTAGATCAACAACCCTTTCTTTACAGATTGTCTCTTTTCCTCCCCTTGGTTACAACCATTGAAAATAAGGAGAGAGGGGGATTCCTTGCCATCTTGATTTTTTTTTAAAAGGGGACAGGGGAATGCCTTTCTAGAACTTGTAAGCTCTATTAGCATGTGTTTGTGGGAGGGAAGGTACTGTGTATTGTAAGACCAAGTGTCAGCTTTCTGAGTGGGATCCCTCAGAAAGGTGAGAGGTTGTAGCAATCCCGTTAATGTGAAAGACTCTGCCATTGAGATGAAGTAGTGATTTACAAACTTAGTATAGATGGAAATATATTCCATGTCTACTAAATACTAACCTAACTATGAGCCAGCTCCATAGGATTTCATTTGAATTTTCTTATGGCTCACAAATGAAGAGGAACATTTGTTGTTATGTGAGATAGTCCTAAAACTAGTATTAACACTGTGGGTGTTGTGTAACACTCAAATTGACTATACTTCTCCCAGAGGGTGCTCCTTCATGGCGTTTTAGCTTTCTAGGTATGTTTTTTCACCTCTGGATGAGTAGCCTACTAGCTGAGTGCTTAAACCACTTCTGATTCCTTGAACTGAATCCAGGTATTTGTGCCAGAAATGGACTGTCAGCTCCTATGAATTAGTTGTAGACCAAAGTGAAAGCCAATTCTTTAAAAAGATAGTATGTGGAGCGATTGCAGCAGAAGGCTGTCTCTTAAACCTGGCCTCCCTCAAAGCTGGCTTTGTCATAAGACAGATTAAATTTTAAACTACTTTTTGACTTGGGCCTCCAGAAATGTGCATTTAACCTAATTGAAGCTGTCATGAGGAGTAAAATGAAGTAACAAAGGGTAAAGAGTGAAGCAGACACTTGGCACTGACAACATAAGCAAACTATTAATTGAAATAAGTGTTAGAATCTCCTCTAGCCTCAGGAGCCTGTTAGTGGCTTATTGAGAGGTTTGGGGAGGAAGGACTAAATGAGCATGTGTTTCTGGTTAGGTATCTTTACCCCACAGATTTCTGCTTCTTAGAGAGAGAGAGAGAGAGAGAGTTTCTATGGCTTTGTTTGAACCAAACTTTGTAATGAAACCTAAGCTGCAGTGAAAAATGGGTGACTGCCATTCTGGTACTTTCCTTTACATCTTATAAATCTTACTGAAGTTGCATTTCTCAAAGTTGAGAGGCAAAAGCAGCCTGTAATTCTCTAAGCCAAAAGGTGGATGTAGAGCAGCCCTAAAAAGGGTAATGGGCTGTAGTGAGCTTTGACTTGGCCATTACTACTACCACCTTGTCCTTATGGCCCCCTCCCTACTCCAGAGACCTTCAGAAATGTTTGGGAGGCAGGGAAGAAGGTATTGCAGGGAACAATGACTGACTGTGGTGTAAAATAATGAGGAAGAAACCAAAACCTGGAAGTTAAATGAACATGGCTATGGATGACAGGTGTCAAACCCATTCCACTGAGGTATGGTTTGGATGATTCTAATGAGTTTCCTGACTTGGTGTGATGGTCCTTTCCCTCTTTTGTCAGTTTAAAAAGTTCTCAGCTCATTTTCTTTTTGTAATCCTGATACTTAGTTATGAAGTTTCGTTACCACCTTGTTGCCTGCTAGCTTTGCAGAAGAGACACTGCTGTAACCTTGTTGAGGTTTCAGTGCAACTCATTTTAATATGACTAGCTAATATCCTTCTGGGCTAGTGCAAGTAACCACAATAGATATCTGGTGTGGGGAGAAGTCACTTTGCACCACAGAGATTTCAGGAAACACTTGAGCAGTTCAGTATGGCACTTTTGATTTGAAGCACGTGTGAGAGAGAAGCTAGGCAGGGCTGCACCTTTCTGGTGCTCTTTTTTTTCTTTTTTCTTTGAGGGTTAATATATTTGAAGGCTTCATCCCTTACAATTTAAGTGTTACTGCCCTTTCTGAAAATGTCCACTTCGTTGTTAAGCTCTGGGACCTCTATCTGCTGAATCTGAAAACATTTGTGTGTGTAATCAGAGTGGTGGGAATGACCACAAGATTTTGAAATGGATCTTATTTGCCAATAATTTTTGCCAGTCACTAAATCAGCTAATTAGGAGAGTTTTATAATTGAGTCAGGGAGTGGAGATGGCATACTGAAGGCCTTGGGTTTGGCAGGGAAATACTATTTTTGATTTTGTTGCATTCTTTCAGAGTGGTAGCCGTGTTAGTCTGTATCAGCAAAACCAACAAGGAGTCCTTGTGGTACCTTAGAGACGAACAAATTTATTTCGGCATAAGCTTTCGTGGGCTAGAACCCACTTCATCAGATGCATGGAGTGGAAAATACAGGAGCTGGTATAAATACATGGGAGTTGCCTTACTGACCTCACACAGGCTACAAAGGCCTGATTCTGCAAACTGCTCTGTCTGAGTGGACCCCTGCAATTGCTTGGGGCCCAGCCCTGTGGGCAGAGAGAGTGTACTCTGAAGGATTGGAGCCCGTGTTCGCTCTGGCAAATAGTGTACATGCCCGAGTTCTATACTCTACTCACACAGTGGCAATATTGGCCTTGTAGTTAAAGGAGTCTTGCCAGGGTCACTGTGATTCTGCTTAGGGGCTGATAACTTGATCCTGAGAATCTGCTCTGGGCTAAAATTTGGTGCATGAGATTTGACTTTTCATATTTTCCTGCTTTATTTGGTTCAGATGCTCTGTCTGCTCTAAAAATACAGGTTTCAGATGTCTTTCTGGGCAAACTGGAGAAATTACTGAGATCTGAGACCTGTCATATACTCGAAGAAATGCTTAGCATTCACAATGCTTTTCATCTTCAAAATGCTATATAGACATATACTAATTACTGTTTATTACAACAATGCCCCAAATGTGCTAAGCAGTATACGGGGATGTAGGAAAGCCCAGCCCAGCCCTGAAGAACTTACCAAGACAAAATGGAGGGGACAGAGAGATAACATACAAACAGTGTGGTCATGCATTGTTGGTACTGTTTTTATTTAAAAACCATTTCTCTAGCCAGGTTTATTCAATGTCTAGTAGTGTCATTGCAGTCACTTTCCAGTTGTGAATTTCATCACTGGATGATGGAAAAATCCCCACATACCCTTTGGTAATTGTCAGTGATGAAAGCGCATGGTTATTAAACTGAGTGTGTGTGGGCGGGGGGTGGGGGTTCAGTCATGCCCTAATATTGTATTGAAAAACTTGTCATTATTTTTACTAGTGCATGACCATGTCAATACATTCTGAGCTGTGATCTCCCAGGTTTAAGACAAAATTCTCCTTTCAAAGCCACCCATGCTCAATATTCTGCACTCATTTCACATATGCCTCTCACATTGGTCATTTGGTCATAACACGGTCTCAGGTATGACACTTTCTAAATCTGGTGTGGGCTGTTGCTTTATTTTTGAACATCTTACAGGGCCTGAAAAAATCTTTCTTTAAATTCTGCAGATCATGTGCAAAGAGCTTGGGCAGGCTGCTCAGTAAAGCACCCAGTAGCAATCGGGTTGGCCATCAGAGGAAGCATGACTAGAATAGCTTTCTCTCTCCAGCTTCATAATTATCTGATTGTTTGCTTAACGGCTTTATTAATGCTGACCCCCAACTCTTTCCTTGTCATCAAAAAGTATTCATTGTTCGTGTCTTAATTTGAGCAAAGTGTATATTTAGTGGGCTTTGCTACAGTATTGTCCCATTTTTTTGAGTCTGTCGTATTCCCAGTACCCCAACAGCTTTGTAAGGTCTCTGTGCTGGTATTGGGGGTTGGTCTTTCCCAAAGCATATGTTAAAAAGATTGAGCATGGCTCTTCCTCCATCTTTCCTCATACATACTGCAGGGACGCTATTCTGTATAGTTCAGTTACTCAGCAGAGAGACTGGTGACTGCTGCTGTTCGACATTCTTGATACACAGCCTGCTGTGACAACTTTCTTCCTGCATGTGACTACATTTCCAAAACTGCTGCTAAGCAACTCTGTCTAATGTTCTAGTGCTCTAATATAGTGTCAGTGAGTAACAGTCTTGCTGGGCTGACATTATTCCCTCCAGCTCTGCTGACAGCAGCGAGAACATTAGTAAGCTAAGAAACATGTTCATTAAGAGACAGGTGATCTTACAAGCTGGTTTTGACACTGGCAGGCGGAATGAATTGGACACGTTAGCTGAAATGTTTGGCCTGAGTCCTGCTCCCACTGTCAATTGGTTCTGGTCACAGTAACAGTAAATCAGTTGCAGTTTAATGGGATGCACTCTTACAAGATATACTATCACTTTAATATGATATTTTATCACAGTTGTTTCACTGATCTGACCTTGTTGGAGACAGTTGGGTTTTAGTTTTATTAGTATTGGCTGTTTGACAGTTTTGCAGTAAAATGCACTTAGGATTTTAGAAGTGCATCTAAAGAAAGTGCCTTAAATCTAAAGTGCGTCTCAAATAGTTTAAAAACCACACATAACTAGGTAGTCAGGTGTGAAGTATAATAATCTTTTGTTGGAGTGCGAGGCATTCATTAGACAGCCCCTTTTCCAGAGACCTTTTTCAGATGTTCCTCTGTATGTGTTTACCTTAACAGTCTCATCTGTAGAAACAGTAAAACTGAAAAATAGCCTGCTGTAGAAAAGCCCCAAAGTAAAGAGGTGATGAACAAATTAATGATTTCCTCTGTGTACTCCCACCCCTACCTGTTCGTTGGAATGCCCAGGTCAGTGGTTGTACAAAGGAGTTGAAGAGTGCTCTTGGTTTGTTTGTGATGGAATTAACCATAATATTCAGTTGGAAGCCTGCCAATGATGGAACAGACCATGCCTAACTCTCATCAATCAACTATACCAGTACAAATGCTTGGGTGTGATTTCCTCTCAGCCAGTGGATGGAGACCGTGTCTTGTGATTACAGCATCTTCTCCCAACATCCTCAGATATGTCCAGATTTCAGCATTCATGAACTGAAATATTACACTAGGTATCACTAAAGTTAGCACAAACAGGCCCATATTTGACAGAGTAGATGAACTCTTGTTAGTCTGCTCTTCCACAGGGTGTTTAAAAAAAAAAAAAGGGGGGGGGGGGGGAAAGAGTCCATTAATGGCTATTAACCAGGATGGGTAAGGAATGATGTCCTTAGCCTCTGTTTTTCAGAGCGGGGTGATGGATGGCAGAAGAGAGATCACTTGATCATTACCTGTTAGGTCCACTCCCTCTGGGTCACCTGGCATTGGCCACTATCGGTGGACAGGATACTGGGCTGGATGGACCTTTGGTCTGACCCAGTACGGCCTTTCTTATGTTCTTACAATAAAATCCATGTGTTAACTTCATATCAGTTGTTTAAAAGGGATCAGAATAGAACTCTAGACTGGCTTGTATGAACTTGGAGGTCTAGATGTAGACTACATGGTTGCCTGATAGCTTTTGTCACAGGACTCTGTAACCTTTTGTTCTAGACTGTGATGTGATGAGCTATAACAATCGAGTTTATACCGATCTTTATATTAACTGGTGCAAAATGAAGCAAACATAAATCTATATCTCTCACATTTTAGTTCACTAGCATATTTCACACGATAGAATTGGTCACTGTAATTAATGTACAGTTAAAAATATTCTATTAAAAAATCAGTCTCTGCTGCAGTTGCACACACTTGACTATCTTGAGCCGGGCTGATTAGACTCCCCATAATGGCCCTGCTGAGGCACGGGTTGAACTCTTTATAAAAAGCATTTCAGCTTTCTTCCAACTAATGGCTTTTCCTCTTCTTCTTCCCTGATCTGTTTCCAGGCAACCATGGCCTCCCGCAGGATCTGTGCACCCTGATGACGTCCTTGCATCTCTCCCCCTTTCTCTTTTCTCTCCCCCTCAGATGCTCAGCTTTTCTCCACTGATGATGAGGTGCAGAGCTGAACACATGCAATCTGCTTTTAATCTCTACTCCCACATGTAGTGTGATGTGCACTTCTGTACATGTGTGGGAAAGACAGCAGATAGACTTCAGCAACCTGCGTTGTATCATCTGATTTACTAGGCCTTTCCAGACGTGTCCCATTATCTTCAGAGCCAGTGTCATGAAAATAAGGGGGTACTCGGAGCGCTTGGCCCATGCTCCATGGAATGTGGGCCAGTGCTGAGTAACTTCCTCAACACGATTTCCCTCATATCCTCCCCTCATTTTTGTGTGTGTTTGTTTCACATCTCTGCGTCTCCAGTCAGACTGCCAGCAAGCCAAATTGTGTGGTGGAAAAATGTCTAGTTGGGACTAGGCTGAGGCACTATGCTTAAATCTGCTTTTAAATGAAGAGTGGATTTAGGCCTTGTCTGCCCGCAAGTTATGCCAGTTTAACTAAAATTGGTTTTAAAATTGATTGATTGTAGGCTGGTTAATATAAATGTATATAAACTAGGTTGTGTGTGTCCACGTAGGGTTTTGCACCAATTTAACTAAATTAACTAAAACCAGTTTGTGACTCAACCTAGTGCAACTTCTGTGTGTAGGGAAGGCCAATAACTCTTGACTTTAATTTGAATAGAACTAGTGGCAATAAACTTAGAAGTGGTGTGTGTGTGTTACTTTTCACTAAGGACATGTCTACACTTGCCATTTAAAGTGGAAAAAGTCCCCTTTTTGCGCAAAAACCATGGGCTCGTCTACACTCACCAATGACTTTTTGCGGTGAAACTCAGAAGTTTCACCGCAAAAAGAAAACCACCTCCATGAGAGGCATACAGCTCTTACCAGTGATGCTTTTGCGGTGATGTGCAAGTGAAGACACGTTCTTCCTGTTTACAGAGCTTTTAACCTCCACAGGATATCCCACAGTGCCTAGGTGATCATTCTGGCCAGCAGCTCTGCTGCTCTGACGACAGGTAAACAGACATCCACCCCTCCCCCTGTAAAGCCCCGGGAACTTTGAAACTTTTCTTGGCAAGTGCTCACTTATCTGGCCAGGTGACAATGCCTGTTCCACGGAGCAAATGCTGAGCTACTGGAGCTGATCAGTGTTTGGGGAGAGGAGGCTATGCAGGGACCCAGGATGCCCCATGATCCTCCCCACCTCCTTCCCACAAGACCTATAGTCAGAATGGAGAGAGCTGCACAGTGGGATAGCTGCCCTTCGAGCGCTGCTCTCATCCGTGATGGAAATGCTGCAAATGTAAACACACTGATGCCTCTGGAAGCGAGTGAGTACACAAACCAGCACTTTTCTTTCACCGGTTCACTATCACCGCTGGAAACTGACAGCGCAAAAACTCTGCAAGTGTAGACATAGCCTAAGACTGCCTATACGACAGACCTTAGAGCGGCACAGCTGTACCGCTGTAAGGCTCCTGTGTAGCCAGTCTATGCCGAAGGGAGACCGCAAAAGGTGAGGGTCGTGGAGCCCTGGCTCTAGCCTGAGCCTGAATGTGTACACTGCCATTAAACAGCCCCTTAGCCTGAGCCCTGCGGTCTCAGGTCAGCTAGCACAGGCCTGCTGCAGGGTTTTAACTGCGGTGTAGACATACCTTAAAAGCATTCACAGATGTTAGTTAAGCTCCTGTGAAGTATCATCATCTTTTTATAAGGGATAGCCGAAGTCTTATAGTGAGTAGGAGTCCTTGTTTGCACGTGCCTACTCTTAACCATAGAGCAGGGGTCGGCAACCTTTCAGAAGTGGTGTGCCGAGTCTCCATTTATTCACTCTAATTTAAGGTTTTGCATGCCAGTAATACATTTTAACGTTTTTAGAAGGTCTCTTTCTATGAGTCTATAATGTATAACTAAACTATTGTTTTATGTAAAGTAAATAAGATTTTAAAATTTTTAAGAAGTTTCACTTAAAATTAAATTAAAATGCAGAGCTCCCCAGACCAGTGCCCAGGACCCAGGTAGTGTGAGTGCCACTGAAAATCAGCTCGCGTGCCACCTTTGGCACCCGTGCCATAGGTTGCCTACCCCTGCATTAGAGGATACTCCCAAAAGTTTGACGAGCCTCCAAGTTTGACTGTTTCTTTCCCTCTAACAGAGAGCCCTAAATAGAAGGGCAATGGGGTAGATTACATACATTGCAGATTTGTTAAATTGAAAACTGAATGGGATGATTTGTAGCAAAAAGTGCAATGAAATGCTTGATACACCTTTTATTTGAATCCTTTTGTTCTGAACATCTAGAATTTGGATTGCTATTTATTTGCATAAGCTTTTAGTGTCAGAAAATTGCAGCCTTTGCTATGCTAAAGAAGAAAGGGTAGCAGTAGCTGGGACCAGGAGACTTCACACACCACCTTGAGTGAAGAATGTGGTACAGTAGAACCTCAGAATGACAAACTGACCAGTCAACCACACACCTCATTTGGAACCAGAAGTACACAATCAGGCAGCAGCAGAGACAAAGAAAAGTGAATATAGTACAGTACTGTGGTAAATGTAAACTAGTGTTTAAATGAAGTTTCAAAGCTGTATTAAGTTAATGTTCAGCTGTAAACTTTTGTTCAGCATTAGGAACATTTCTGAGTTACAAATAACCTCCATTCCCGAGGTGTAACTCTGAGGTTCTACTGTATAAGAAATCTTATACACACTTCCAAAACTGTCCGAGGCAGTGGCAGGGATGGTTTCTCTCACTTGAGCCTGCAAATGTTTTCAGCTCTCTGTCAAACTGTGCTTAGCTGACATGATTCGACCCGGTCTGCACGGACAGCTAAGTCCTAATCAGTATCAAGTCTGCTGACACTTTTGACCAGTCATGTTTAATCATGCTAATACTGTGTAATGTAGGCATTCCTGACACATCAAATCAACAAAGCTGATTGATCCGAAAAAGTGGGTCTTCACCCACGGAAACTTATGCTTCAATACCTCTGTTAGTCTATAAGGTGCCACAGGACCCTTTGACGCTAAAGCTGAGGTTGACTGTCATGCTCCTGTGCAAACCGCTTAGGCTGCCTCCCCTGCTCTGCAGGTAGACCTGCTTCTTGGTTTACAGCTGAAAATTGCCATTTAGGTATGTCCTTGTAGACTGAAATGACACTTAGCACTTGTATCATCTCTTATCAGGTTTACAAAAGTGAGTGAGTATCATTTACAGTATGATTAAATGGCTCGTTTATTCCTCTTCAGTGTGTCTCTTGCAATACCTCCCTTGCCTCTTTTGGGGAACTTAGCAGTCATCATTCTGTTCCCAGTGAACAAAACCTGTGATGATAGGTGTTACATTAGCATGTTCAGCAGCCGCTGGAGATAACTTTAAACTCTCCATATATGTTTATTATTCTTTAAATGAGTGGAGGAAATGGACTGTGTAGAAATGCACTGCTGTTGACTGACTGTGTCGGGTGATTGTGGCGAGCATAGGAGAATAGGGTCATACTGAATACAGACTACAATAGCTCCACTGAAATGAAGGCACAGTTTGGCAGGGGAGGGCTTTATCTTACTCATTGTTTGTAGAACATTCTTGACTTCTAATTTCTTTCTTCCAAAAATCTTCAACCAGTCGGTTGAATGCCCAAGCCTGCAGGATGTTACTGTCATTCCCCATCCCCCCAACCTCCAGAACAGTAGGAGCATTCTGCATTTGGCAAGGGTTTCTCCTCCCCCCCCCCCCCCCCCCCCCCCCACACACACACACACACACACACACACACACACACACACAGTGACACTCCTCCCTCTCACCCTGCAGGAGCAGTTTTATTCAGGGAAACTTTCACCTCTTGCTGTACAACAGAGTGCAGATTTTCTGGTAAGTGGCTAGATGAACTCAGTACAGTGACTGTTGTCCTGGAAGTGCTACATCACGGCCAAGATGTCATAGTTGCTGTGCTCAACTGCCATCCTTTCTCATGCCCCACTGCTGCCAGAACATGGAATGTCATGTTTCCCTTTGCAGACAGTCTACTGTTTCCATTAAGAAGCTGCCTGCTGCCAAAAGTTTCAAAACTCAGCTTTGGAATTCAGTAGCTTCAATTCCATTTTCACAAACATGCACATTCTTAGGGCTTGGGGAAACTTAGCAGTATAATTATACTGTGGTAGTTATGCTAGTATAAGTCTGTGTGGGAATAACATTTTTCACCTCGGGAGTTGTACCAGTGCAGCTATAGTAATATAATTATACAGATAGAATTATGCTGCTGAATTTCCCCATCTAGACAAGTACATAGAAAATGGACATTTAGGATATCAATGGCTTCCAGTATTATCTCCGCCGAAGTGTTGACAAATCATGAGATTTTTTTTTAAAATAAACATTGGGTTCTTTTTATTTGCTTTCTGCTTGTTAAATTGTGAGGGTGCAAGTGGGGACACATTTTCAAACTTTTCTCTGCAACCACATGGCTAGAAACTAAGTGTTTTCTAAAGCTGAGATCCTCACAAAATAGCAAGACTTGAAGAGCTGGGGCATTAAGAAAAATACCAAATATTGTGATGCAATAAAATCGCAAGAGTGTACAACACTGGACTTCCCAAATTGCCGTTTTTCACTTATACATCTGGATTGAAGTCTTCCAGCCTTTCACATGCATTTCATTACTTCAGTGGCCTGCCATCAGTCTTCATTATAATCAAGTGGGTTTAAGTGGCCTGCCTCCCATCAGATACAAATAATTTTAACCTGTAGTGAGGTTAGTAGTCACTCTTGACTTCAGTGGGAGCATTTGCAGGAGGAAGGATTGCTGGTGTGAGCAAGACTGATCCTACAGGTGGTACAATTAAATTGACAGCTGTCTTGCTCCAGACTTCAGATGCATATAAAATAACTCTTCCATTGAGGGAGAAGGGAAGTAGAATTCCCCATCCCCCCAACAATGCATCACATAATGGTGATCAGAATTATTTTAACCCATGTTGCTTCTGCTCTCTCTCTCTCTCCAGTTGTGCTGGTGAGCTTGTGATCGATCTGACAGTGATTCCTGACACAGTAGCATCTCCTGTGTGCCAGGCAGCATTCAGTGCTGCTGCATCATCCCCCTGTACCTCAACAGCCAAATGACACCATCCCAAATTCTGGAGTTTCTGCAAAAGTGAATGGGCGTAATAGTAGGAGGAAGACAAAGGACTAAATTAGTTCATAGCCATCCAACTGTCAAGCCTGTTTCTGAAATCCCTTCACTGTTCATGCTGACTGAACTGCATAGCTAATAAACTCTTAGAAGGATCTGGTTTTGAACTTTGAAGTTATTGTTTAAATAGTTATGCATAAACCAAGGGATTTCTGCTGAGCCTGCCATGGCACTTTTGATGCATTCTATTGTGCCTAGAAATGACAGTGCTATAGGGAGTCTCTGACTACTTGAGTTGGGATAAGGAACAGGAAATAATTCCTCTATGGTCAGCATGCTCTTTTTATTCAGATGTCTCATAAAGCCTCTCCAGGAATTGTTACATCCACTCTGTCCAACACTGAAGTACATCCAACACTGTTCTGGGGTGGAACTTGGTAGTTAACCACACACAGCAGTATTAAGTAGTTTAGGACAGGAAGTGCAGAAGACTTCTGTCTCTAATTAAAACCAGAAGGGGAATTTTGGGAGGAAGTAATATTGAGATCTCCCCAGGGATCATACAAAAAGTGCTGTGGGTTCTCTAATGACCGCAAGGGGGAGCGGGAGGAGAGGGGGTGTCTTAATCAGAAGATACCATGTCTAGCAACACGGATCTTTTAGCACAAAGCGAGAGCATTATATTCAGTACTCAGGAAAGAGTGCCACCAAATGTATTTCTCACAGCACAGGTTTTTTCCTTCAAGATCTCACTTCTAAATACCGACCAAGTATGACTCCGTTTAGCTTGTGATTTCTGAGATCCCGGCACAAATGGAATGGCAGACAGAAATATTGTATGTAGACTTGCTTGTGGGTTGTTGTTGTTTTGGGGGTTTTTTGTTTTGCAAAGGAAAGACTGCAAAGGCAATATAGTTTTAATATTAAACTTGAAAATAAAAAGCAAGTATTCTCGTTGTATTTACTTTCTGAGACGCCAGCCACTCTACCTGTGATGCAGAGATCCCAGGGCTGCTTATAGACTGCTGCTCTCAGGCACCTGAAAGCAATCTCCTTTCAGTGTTTAGCTAGCATATTGAACTGTAGGTCTGAACGTTATGCTTTTGTCATTTGGATAAAACTGCTTGGTCCCTCTGCGGGCCAGGAATGGTCACGGCAGAGTACAGTACTCAGACAAGCAGCATATGAAAGTCACAACAGACCTAGAGGAATTGGTGCTACTGACTTTTCTCAAAATGCCCTCAGCATTTTCTTCATGTTCTGCAAAATACAAGAGGTGGTGTTGGTCTTGGAGAGGACGTGGAGAAGGTGAGAACTTCATTGTTGAGCAAATGCAATTTCTTCATGGACAAAAACTTTGGTTCTCAAATTCTCAACTTTCAGGTGTTGGCAATATTTATTTTCAAGCCACTCGTTTGCTATAAATGGCCTGGGCTGATCTGTTCAGTCATTTTCATACGTACAATGGAGATTTTTCTTTTGGCAATTTTATTCTTCTCATGAGATTAAAAATGTTCCTCGGAATTGATATGAACTGCTGAAAAGACTACAGAAGGCCAGCTAGTCAGTTCCTGTTAGAGAGGAGACTCCTCCATTTTAGCCTTTAAGCCAGTCAAAAGAGAGGTTACGTTGGTTCAGTAAAAGTGCCCTGCTATCTACCTTGTTAAAATGTCAAACTGAAGAGCAAATACCCCCTTTGTGGGACCTTTTCTCTTGTTTGAAATTACACAACTATTACCTGTGGATAGGTTACTCTATTAGCAGCCTCATTGACACAGGCAGATTTATGGTGACAGCTCACTTGAAAAACATGTGCACCTTTGCCATCAGACTGACCCCTCAAAAACAAGGAGTTGCAATACAGCTGCACACTGCAAATCCAGCATCTGTTATGTAAGGTCACCAACAAAAGCCTGAAGTTCAGCTCTGTGTCTCCAGCATTGATTAATGTGCATATGCCAATGAAAAGTGGCTCCAGGTTTGAGTCATGTGTATTGCCATTTGAATGACTGTCTTGCTTGTTTATCTGGGCTTTGTTTAAGACCGTAGAGTAAATAAGAGAAGACACTTCGCTAGTAGATTTGTTTGATGAATGTGAAGAATTCTGTGAAAAAGAACACAAGGGGTTGAACCGAAACCTTGCTGTGTGGTGGGATCTGTGGACAAACCCCATGGGTTTTTCAAAAGCGCACTCCTGCAGGCCCAACTGCCCACTTAAATTCCTGAAACAGGAGAGGCTGTTGCTTTTGCTTGTGCAATGACTTGATCAGTGTTGGCTGTCGGTGAGGAATGCAATGGGGACTGCTGTACCCTCCTCGGGGCATAAATGGTGACATTTGCTATGTCATTAGGACTTAGCAATGGGTAATATGGTACTACATAGCTAGTAATGCATCTCCTCTGGAGTCCATGGATCTGAACTGACCAGAATGCTAATCACATGGGTCCTGCTTCACATGTACCAGATAGGGCACGTTGGAGCAGAGGTGCTCCATCCCTCGGGCAGGAATGGGTCGATAGAGTAAGCACTGAGTCAGTGTTAAGTGACATCGAGGTATAGTTATTGTTTATTACTGAGTCTCCATAATAATGCACTGTGTGCAAATATTGCTCAGCATCATCAAACAGATGTACCAGAACCATGTTGTAGCTCTCCAGCTCTTCCAAGCTCACTCCCACTGTTAATGTCATTTTTTTTCTTTGTCTCTGATTTTCTTAAGTTTCCATTTGGTGTTACGTGCTGTTGGAATCCTGTGGAAGGCTCAGTGAAGCCCTTGTATCTTCCGATTGAAGTGATCCCCTCACTCCCCTGGGAGTTATCTTTTCCAAATGAGCTGTGTTCCTGAGCTCTTCAAAGGTATCTGGCGGGTAGAAGCATGTCAGAGTAACTAGAAGGATACAGTTAACTGGCTTCCCTCTATCTCTCCAGGGGGTATATTGTTGATCCCATCTGGCTAGGAGACCTAGTGGAATGGAAAGCAGAAAGGAATCATATCAAACATAATGTGCACGTCTCAAATATAGAAAAAGCTCAGGTCTTGGAGTTGATTAGAAATATCTGTTCTCTCAGGTTGATCTGGCTGAGTGCATCAATGGCTGAAGCCAATGGCACTGCTGGGTAACCTAATTTAACGCTGGCATTTGGATGTAGCCTTTATTAGGCTGCAGCTAAAAGGATCTGTCTGCTTGTTCTGCACCATTTCTGAATGATATTCAGGAAGACATCAGCTATGACTCCCCACATAGCTTAGTGCACCTCAGACTTGACCTGCAGCATGATCTGGTGTTCGTCGTTGGCTTCCTGCACAGCTCTGCCAGCAAATCTCTGTCTTCATCTGCTGTGTGCACCGTGCGATAACCAGTCCTTGTTTCCTCCTGTTCAGACTGCCCAGTGTGTGGTGATACTGACACCTCTCTAAGATTAGACTGACACCTCTGAACTCATTCAGTAACGAGGCCCCAGATCTACAGTGGTGACAGGTTAGAACACTGTTGTACTAGGCCAGATGCCCTCAGTTGATTTTTAGAGAAAGGAATGTTTGTGGACTTGATGTTCTGTAGCAAGAGCACTTCTAGTTCATATTTGACAGGTTTGCCATGAGGAATTTGAGACAGAAAGGAGGACTTATACTTCTGACAGTTCTGATTTTCCTAAATAAACACGTTGTATTACGCAGTCGGATCATTAGTTAGTGTCGCCGGTTGTGGCCGCTGTTGTGAATAAGGTGAGTTGCTGATATAATGGAAAGAGCTGATGTTCCTAGGGGCTTGTCTACACAGGGAAATTTAGAGGCATGATTAGGCCAGTATAGTTATGCTGGTAAACTTCCCTTGTAACAAACCCTAGAATACAAAATACCTGCAAGTGCAATACAAAATAAGAGCTTTTAGCTTTGGACGTATTGTGATAATTAGGCCTATAGGTTTACTCTAATTGTAAGGTCACCTGTAGAAATGTGAAAGTTCATGAGATGTCACAGTCACCTATAACAACAAATGATGATGGGAAAAGGTACGGAAAGGAGTGAGACTGAATTAGTCTAAACAAAAGGGCCTCCTGATATGGTTCAAGGACTACTTTAAAATCATGCTTGGGGAAAAAGAGGATGTGGAACTGGAAATTAACAAACCAAAATTGGTGTGTTGGATACTAGGCCTAGCTGGTGGACAAAATAGTAAGGGAATAGGCTAGTCCACCCATCACTCCTTTTTGGGGGTCCTTAAAGAAATATTTATTTAGGGGAAAAAGCAGAAGAACAGACAGAGGCTAGTGGAGTGAGTGACTTCATTGGGACCCAGGCCTTTGTCATCCTGAGTGGTATCCTGGCCTGGCCTGAGAGGGGGGCGGTAATAGGAGCCTCTAAAAGAAAAAGACCCCAATATCGGGACTGTCCCTATAAAATCGGGACATCTGGTCACCCTAATACAATCTAAGAGACTATCAAACAAGGGTTTTTTTTTTTTTCTTCTACAAATTCCCCAGCTAAAGGAAAAGGGAACAAGGGAATGTTAAAATGAAAGCCTTATTTAATCCTTTCTAATGTTTTAACTGATTTTTCCTTCTTTTCTTTATCTTTAATAAAAGGTTAAAAGGATATTTAATGATGTGTTTGCCATGGGACTAAGCAGGCCGAGGTCTCCCTATAACAAACCCTGGACCTTGTTTAACGCCTTTAATGTTGGACAGTGACTGGGTTATGTTGACGTCTTTGGGCCCCTGTATTCCATCTAAATTAATACAACAGAGGGTAGCTTTGACTTTCAGCTTTCCTCACTACAGGTAACAAGAAAACTGTTTGTTTGAAGATACGCTTGCAGTCTATAGCCAAAAGATTTTTTTGAGATCAGCTGTTACTCTGATGTGCTCTCTTACCCTTTATCACTTCTTGTTGCTAGCCTTTGAAAGGATGATGACAGTGTTAGCATCACATCTATAATTCGAATGGTCAGTATTAACACTGCTGCCTCTCCAAAGATGACAAAAGTTGTTCACTGTCATCTGAGAGGCAACATAGGACTGGAAGGGACCTTCTCGGTCATTGGGTCCAGTCTCCTGCTATTGCAGACAACCTCTGTTACAGAACCCCATTCACAAACTGAAACTGAACTAGACTTGGATGAAAACTGCAGGGTTGATCTGACTGTGTCAGGTGATGTTAATTTTCAGCTAGGTAACACTTGGGTTAACAAGAATATTTTCTAGATTTTCTAGTGTCTTAATTTAGAAGGCTAAACAGTAACCTAGAAGGATAAACAGTAACTCATTAATTTATTCAATGCACCTTATTCGCACTGAGTATACTTGTTCCTCCAATGTTGGGAGCTCCTTGCTGCACTGAATTTACGTAGAATGCATGTGTATGTGATTTTTGAAATATTAATTACCAAATGCATCTTTAATATTATCTTGGGCATCTCATTTAGCCATTTGCACCTGCAGATTCCTTAGTGTGCGCAGCTGTTGTGCATTCAAGTTGAGCACAAGGTTGCCCCAGTTATTTTTGCATATGTTCATATGTGTAACTGTTAAAAATCTGTCCCATAAAGTACTTAATTCTGGCAAAGCATTTAAAGTGGCATTTTCAAAAGCACTGGGCATTGGCCTGCCTTTGCTCCCATTGAAGTCATAGGAGTTTTACCATTTATTTCAGTGGAAATAGGCCACTACTGAATGCTTTTAAGAATACCTCCCTTATGTCTGAATTTGTGATATTGGTAACTTTCAATCTGGCACAAAAAATCTAGGCATTATAGCTTTCTTACTAAATGTTACTGGCAACTAGATGTGGCTATGAGGAGAAGATACCCCTAGCAGTACAAGTACATCCACTTGCTATCAGAAAGATCAGTGTTAAAGCATCACTCTGTAAAGCAGCTGCAGTTTAATACAGTAGCATCCACATGTGAGTCCTAAACTTTAAAAAGGTTACTTTCAGCTCTCCTGACGATGAATGATGGGGATAATACTTGCATTTGCTTATTGATCAGGAAATTAAATGAGGTTCCTGTGGCTTTGAAATGCTTTTTTGATGATCAACTCTTCTGTGCTCTGAGAGGGCGGTACCAGTATACCCATGTTGGCATATCCTCCAACTCTGTCTCTTCAGGGATGTCACAAATAAGTAATGTCATATGAATAATACTTTTTAGAACGTTCTTGTCATTTCCCTGTGTAGATAGGCAGAGAATGCTGTGATCCGCATATGGAAATAAATACTCAATGTGGGATTTAATTATACAGACTTGTTTGGTTTTTAAATCTTCAAGTGCTTTTTGAAAAAATATCCTCTAGTGAATTAGCTGAGAAAAGTGCAACATCCTCTGCCATCCTTCTCAACCTTGAGCAAGTGTTTGTTTGTTTGTTTGTTTGTTTTGTCTTTAATTATAGTGGAGAGCTTGCATATTGGTAGCTTGGTGCTTTGTTAGTGGACTGTAGAAGAGTATCTGTAATGAATGCTACTAACGAAATAGTTAGTTACACTTTGGAACCTGTTTTCACATGGGCTTTCTCTTTAAGTCCCACTGTGATCTTTAGTTGCCTGAGCTGGAAAGGTCATGTTGCACAAGAAGTCAAACAAAACACTTTCTGTTCAGCATCTTTCCATTAAGCAGCTAGCTTGCGTGGGCTGATCATTTCTAGTTGTGCTTTGCTTAGTGAAAAACTTGATGGCTGCAGTCTCCCTATTTGAATGAGTAATATGTAGTCAGTGTTTTTTCATAGCCAGTGTATGATCCCGTGCTTTTTTGGTCAGGTGTCTAAGCCTCTCTCCTTGCTTCCTTTGTCTGGACTTGAAGTGCCAGCATGAATTTACTTTCTTTGTTGCATATGGGACAGTATTTGTTTCAAGTGAGCATGTATGAATATTAACCACTATTTAAATTGATAAGCAGGATGTTTGTATTAATTTCTGATCTCACCAAGAGGGCATTCTTTCCTGTAACAAAGTCACTGCTTCCTCCAACAGTCTCCTTAATCCGTGATGTGATCTGTTCACTCCCTTTTTCTTCACCTCCATTTACAAACGGACAAACTACTGAGGTGATGGATTGTCTTGGCCCGTGATTTGGCACTTGAATTTGTTAAGGTAGCAAATGGCAGGAAATTTTGCAGTACCATCAGCCAAGATTTCCTTCAACAGAAGAGACTATCGCAACAAGAAATGGACACCTTTCTGATGAAGTTAGTTTCCTCCAGGTTGTTAGATGGGAACACAGATTCTGTTTACTGAGACTTTTCTGAGAACAGGGCACATGACACTCTGAAAACGGTTGCATCAGGGGACTACTGCAGGGAACTCATCACAAGGCGCGCGCGCACACACACACACGTTTACAATCTCAAAGGGCAAAGACAAAGTGGTACAACGTTACCAGTTGCACATTTAGTTGTCATTATTCTATTTCAATTATTGTAATATCTGCTACTATGATTGATAGGATTATTCTCATTTCAGTTAAGCTGGGTTAGACAGAGCACTGGAGGCCTCACAGGACTTGACTAGATACCCAAAAGGGCAAGTGAAATTCTGAGCAACATTCAATTGTGTTAAATTGACGTGTATGTTAGAGTGTGAAGGGAACAGCTGAGAAAAATCTTTAAATGAATAACTATTGGTTACCATAAAGTACACAGTACTGAACAAAGAGGAACCGTCTCCCAATTTAGGTGTTTGGAGAGGAAGATTTAAAATAATTTAGCGAGATTTTTTCAGCCACAGAGACCTGCATCCTCCGTTTAGAGTTCTCATATGTAGTTATTAGTTGGCGGTTAAAAAAAACTACTTCCTGGTAAGATACTGGAAGTTGGTGGGAAAACCACTTGAAAGAAATCTTTGCATTTGAGCCTGAGACCACAGAAAGGAGGAGTTAGCATTCTGCCCCCTTAGGATAGACTGCCCTGTCTGTCTTTAGTGACTGAAGCCCAAATAATAATTCATTTGACATATGAAAAGTTAAACAGTCAGGGTGGGATGCTGTTAAATACTCCCCGGGTCAGTGCCATTTCTACACTAGATAGTGATATAAGGGATAGCAAACAGATCAAAGCAGATTACCCAGCAAATAGATAGAAAACGCAAACTAAGCGTAACATACTAGATAGATTGGATATGAATTAGTAGTTTCTCACCCTGAGTGATGGTACAAGCAGATTCTCAGGGCCCAAGCTGCACTTGTTTTGCAGCTTGGAATCCCCAGATTGTTAATATACAGGCTAGAAATCCCTTTAGCACTTCCACCAGTTCAGTCTTTTGTTCCTTGTGTGTTTCCAGGAGTTTTCTTGTGTGGGGAGTGACGAACAAGAGGTGATGGTCCCTCCCTGCCTTATATAGCTTTAGCTTATAGCGGGTGCTCTTTGTTCCAAAACTTGGTTCCCAGACCAGTTTGTGGAAAAATACAGACACCCCAAAATGGAGTCCAGAGTCTTGTGGCCTGGGCACATGCCCTTGTAGAGTCATAACAGCCACTACTGGCTGTCTGGAGCGTTCTCAGGAAGGCTCTCCAGCTGGGGGATAAGCTTCTCCGAAGGCCTATTGTTTTCCCCAGTGGCTCATTACCCTGAATAGGCCCTTCCCAATCCGCTATCTAGACTGAAAGTATCTTACCTAGTGCGCGTCACCCAGGTGTAACTACATTTGAAATACAGATGCATAGTCAATATTCATAACTTCAGATACAAAAATGATACATACATACAAGTAGGATAATTATATTCAGCAAATCATAACTTTTCCAATGACATCTTACATGACCTGTCATACAAAATGCATCATAATTATGCTATACTCATATCCTCATAATATCACTGTGAAGAATATGGGGTGTAGTGTCACACCCTGCTATGGGTGAAGTTACACCAATAGCACTTCTGTTTGGGAGTAGTATAGTGCCCATTATACACACTTATGTAGGATAATTATGACCATAATATGAGAATTCTATACTTACTACAAATATGCACCTGTGCAGCCGTCCAAGTAGGCATCACATTTCTACCTAGTAAGTACACATGTTTCGATGAACATCATTATAATTGTCATTAGAAAGCAAGTCTCGTAATGAAGGTGTGTGATTTCTTTAACTCTGGTAGTGAATTAACATTTGCTATTTTAAAATCCTTCCCAGAAACGTTTCCAGCAAATGTTGGAAAAAAGTACAGCATGTCCTTTCAGGTCCCCAGCCCTGCACTGTTAGTTGCTGACATAGGGTTGCGTGTAATCCTCTGACTTCCCATTTCTTTGCTTTCCTTTACTGGAAGAGGTTTTAGCACTAACTCAGCATTTGCTATTAGCTGGTTCATGAGCTCATCTCTTTGCAATCATAGTGTGTATTTCCTTCACTCTCATATTCTGGCCTGCCTTTTATAAAGCACACTATATCTGATATGGACTAGTTTTTAAAGCGAATGGCCCTTTTTTTGTTGTTGTTCCTCTATATTGTTCGATGTTTTGTGCCTGAATGACAATGGAAGAGGGTTTTAATTTGTTGTAAACCTTGTCTTCCAGTGGAGAGATCCCACTGGTCTTTAATGCATGTGTATAAAGTGATAGCTGACATTTTAAAGAGAGAGCCATTAGAGCATAGCTTCATTAGCAGACCACGCTTGTGCGTGAAATAGTGAATTGGTTCTGTTCTCCAGGCAGCTATGTTTTTGATGATTAAACAATCACTCAAGTAAGATCTTTAGTCTGTTTTGCCTTCTGAGATGTCCTTTGAGCACTGTAGGAGCACAAACTTTCTTAATAACACAACTGTTTAAAAGTAGAAGTTGTATGTGCTTCTGAAACGTATTGCAGCATTTTGCTTCAGTTACTACATCCCTGCCGGCTCATTGCACTGCAGTAAGTTTGAAAGAATGAAAAGCTCAATAATGACATTCAGCCCTGACCTACTTTGGGAAATTATGGGTCAAAAAAGAGCAATTTAAATTTTTCTGGCTGTTTACTTGGTAATGATGATGGTAGTTTTTGGAAGCTTGGAAAGGAGAAAGCAAGAGTTAGCCAAAGCCAGCAGACTCAAGGACTGCTCTTTAAAAAGGAAAATGTTTGGGATGCAATTTAACTTTCTGCTCAATATTTCCATTTCATCTTCATTACATAGCCGCTAATATGTATATAAGGTCACATCCTTGCCCCATTAAAGTCAATGGGATCAGGTGTTTTAGCAGTTACTTTGCAGACCCTGAGATGGGCTCATAGCCCATCTCCTGGCAGGATGACAGATACCAAGAAAAAACGAAAATAAGAAAGAAAAACTTGTAGCACCTTAGAGACTAACAAATTTATTTCAGCATAAGCTTTCGTGGGTTAATACCCACTTCATCGGAGAGAGTTTTCAATGCTTGATTTGCATAGTGACTTGCTCAATTAAGGTCTTCAATTAAGTCTGTCAGGAATACTTGAAATGGCTCCATCACTTTTTATTTCACTATTGTCTGTTCCTTTAGCACTATGTAGATAGCTTGACTTTGTCGATTTCAAAATCAGTCTGAGTTTTCACTAGGAGGAGCTGTTTCTCTCCTGGGTTATCTGACTATTAAGTGTCCCCCACTTTCCTCTGTCTATATTCAGGTGCTGCTCTTCCTTATTACTTATCCTGGCACGCTGTGCTCCCCTTTCCATGTTCCTTCTGGCTGCTGTCCCACCTGATTTTGCAGCTTTCTCTTCTATATGCAGGTTCATCAGGCTGTCTCCTCTGCTCCCTGCTACTGCCTCTGTTTGAAGAAACGGGTTTTGTATTACTACTTACTCTCTGTTCCGTGCCACTGCTACCACATTTCCAGTCCTTGGCTCACTTAGTACCTGTTCTTGTACCATAATGAAGTTTGACCAGAGGAGCGTTCAGGCCTTAAAACATACATAATGGAAATTCTGCATCTTTTTTTTTTAATTATTATTTTTTTTAAGTGCCAAGACTTTTATTCTGTGTTTTATTCTGAGGAGTGTGGCTGCTTTAAAGCATTCCTGCCTGTAGCTAAGTCTTTATATTTTGGGAGCTGTCTGAGCAGCTATGAGAACTATCTGAGCACTGCTATTTGTGAGCACAGTGGCAGAGCACTTAGTATTTAGCAGTCCAAGACTTTGTCACCTATGCTCTTAAAAATGAGTCCTGCTGGATCAGTCTTTGGTTTTTAAACCCAAGGCTGATTTTGAGTTTTTTAAGTTGGAAGAGTATTTTGCCTTCTCTGTGCCATAGAGATAGCACTGCAGAGACAGATTCCTTGGATGCAAGGCAGGCAGTTATAAGACCCAAAGTCTTTGGGAGGCCCCAGGAGCTTGGTTTTAACCATAGGGTCAAAGGGCTTCTTCATATTGGATTGCATTAGGTCATACAAACTGTGAGAGCAGAAGCATTTCTGAATACTATACCGCTGCTGCATTAGGTTGATGGCCCCAAGAGTTAGTATCCTTGTGAACATTCCATGGTTGCTTGTACTGCTGAGAGTCTTGCACTGAAAATGTTGAGTGGCTGTTTTTGTCCTAAATGTAGTTTTTCTCCGTTACGATTTCATGTTCAGCGTAGTGAGTGATTATGTCAATATCAATGACAAGGGGAAAAAATTGTCTGGGCTTCTCCATGTAGCATTTCAGTGCCTCTCCCTTGGTAGCCTCACAGTCTATTTTTCCTTTAATAATGTTTTGCAGTTGAAATTTCCAATGCTTTTTGCCTGGCAAATTCACACACACTTGATATGGCTCTATAGAAGAAAAAAAATAGATAGCACCATTCAATTGAAAACCACCCTGAAACCCCCTCTTTTTGGCTGTTGAGAGCAAGACCCCAAAGTGCAATTCTCAGTTTGAAGAGGTATCATCTTCTTCACCTGAATTGGTGTCTAGAGCTTAAATAACCTTTCTCCTATATAATAATTTGTTTCTCAAATTACTAGGTTAAATTTTAGTCTGATTCAAGGGAGCGAGAAAACACTTAAATGTTTTAGAAATTGAAGGAACATTTTATTAATTGGTAGCCGCATGTATCCTGTGAGCTGGCATGGTTTTTATAATCTGTAAGCTTCATTAGCTTTTGATAATGGAATTGTTAATTGTTCAGATTTATTTTGTTTTAGTGTTTCACTTTTTAAGAAATTGGATTATGGTCTTGTTCCATTTCTAATTTTAGTCTGATTTACACTTCATTTAACTTACCATGTAAAGTATTTGGGGAGTAACAGAAGGTCTGAGAATGGGTGCTTGCCAGCTTTCAGCACACTGTATAGGGTTCCTGAGGAGTTTTATTTTCAGATAAGTAACGGAATATTGTGGAAGTCTTGTTACTTCTGGCTCCTTCAGCATGAATGTTCCTTTCTTTTGCAGTGTGAAACCTGAGTTGCCCACACTTCTTCTGATGCTCATTATCAATGTGGGGCTACTTTTGTCTTTGAAGGTAAAATAGGAATTCAATGCAAGTGAAGAAGCTGGGTTACTAGCAGTGGAAACTGATGTGCTGTCTCCACAAAGTAGGTACTTTACAGCATAAGCAGCAGCAGTGTAAGCTTCTTCACATTGCCTAGCCTGTGCTCCTCAACTTTGCCCTGGAAGGTCGTCCTCTAAGAATAGAGATGTAGTTTATCATTCCTATTGATCCAACCCAGGCCTTATTTCCTGAGACTGCCAACAGGAACATTGATTGAGGTGGGGTGTGTGTATGTGTTAGAGAGAGAGATGTGATTACTTGTTTATCAAGAACTAGGCTTATAGTGCCAACTCCTTACATAAGCCTCCAAACTGCTGTGAAACAGTAACTAATGAAGGTCACCACAGAACTTAAACTACATTTTTGTCAGTGATGGGTGGCTCTGTAGGCAGTGGGCTATGTTTTTCACACAGCTAGTCTGTATGAAAATGTGCTTGAATTATCCTATCCTCCATCTTCACCTTTCCCACCTGTAGCATCTGTTAATGAACCAAGATAGAATATGCTTTAGGACAGGGAGTGTCTCTTTACTGCATGCTCGTATGATGAGGCCCTGATCCTGATTAAGGCCTCTTTATGCTAATATCATATACGTAAGTAGTGCCTCCATGTCCAACTACAAGTCACCCAAGGCATTCCATGGAAACATTAATATGCTCTTGCAGTATATCCCACTAAAAGCCGAGAGTAAAATATATGGTGTTGAAGGAGTTGGGGGAAGGTGAAAGGCACCAAGGTAGACTCTTAGTTTGATCAGAGAGTGTTATTTTATTGTCATAAGCTTTTAAAAATCTCAGGTCACTTAAGCACTTTTTGAAATCTTACCCACTACCTGTTCTCCAGCCAGAGTACGAATGTAGTTCAGTGCCATGCCAGGGTATTAGAACAATATTGGGACAGCTGGGGAAAGTAGGTTAATGAGGATTGTAATGGTTTTTATGTAAAACAGTGCAATTGATTGACATTTTTCTTGCAACCCTTCTAAGGGAACTAACGATCCAAAAATCTGTAAGGAGGATTTGCCATTAGACATCATGGAGAAGTCAGTTAATCACCCACTTGAACATTTCAGTATGCAGCTCATGAAATGAACAGGCACTCATTAGGGAGATCAAATTTAAGTTCCTAACCTCCAGTATAGATGCAACTAGGTTGATGGTAGAATGCTTCTCTCAGCCTAGCTACCATGGCTTTAAGGAGGTGGAGTTCCTTAAGCGATGGAAAAACCCCTTCCGTTGCTGTAGGAAGTGTCTACACTACAGAGCTACAGCGACAGAGCTACAGCTGTGCCACTGTAGCCCCCTCAGTGTAGATATAGCCAGAGGTTAACAGAAGGCTGCACCTCATATGATCAGTAGATGGTTCACGTGGTAGGGAATTTATCTCATGGTATAGGAACAATGAATTATTGTATTTCAGGCCAAAGTTTCTGATTAACTCACAAGCTTCTTCTGACTTGACTTGTGGCAGGGATCAGTATCCATGTCAATGTCTTCTTTCAATTTTAACATAATTCTGGCTCCATGAGGTGAGAAACACTTCCTCCCTGTGTGAATTTTCAGTGGCTGTGCTGAACTAAGGAGAGCTAATTCTCTCCTACCTTGCTACCTTCCACCTTCTGTTGTGCTCATGATGTGGTGCTTCTTGTCAGTGCTCAGGCTCACTGGCCAACCATTGTGAAAAGGACCTCTTTCCCCCCCTTTTCTTTGGGGGGTAGTTTTTGATGAGACCTGTCATTCTGAGGGAGGGTAGCATTGGTTTCAGTTGTTTCCCTGTGACTAGGCCGTGAAGGAAGTCAGCTTGGCTGATGTGGTCAGAGCCAGTTTTTCTGTGGTGAAAACCTGAATCATCTGTAATGAGGAAGGAGATTAGGCTGCTAGGAAATGCCAGCATTGGGAAAACAACTTTGTCTATTTGAAAATGCTCTTAAGCCCTCAAGTATCAGAGGGGTAGCCGTGTTAGTCTGTATCCATCAAAACAACGAGGAGTCTGGTGGCACCTTAAAGACTAACAGATTTATTTGGGCATAAGGTTAAGTCATGTGTCAGTATATTTATGCCTGCATCTGTAATTTTCACTCCATGTATCTGAAGAAGTGGGGGTTTTTACCCATGAAAGCTTATGCCTAAATAAATCTATTAGACTTTAAGGTTCCACCCGACTCCTCATTTAAGCCCCCAACTTCTCCCCTGCCCTTCTTGCTTACATGCTGAGTTTGATAACCAGGACATTTCCCTTCACCAACTCATTGCTTCTTGCAGGCTTCTAGGGAGGCTCTGTGTTTTCTGGGTCTGTAGCAGACTTTCCCAAAAGACAATGATCTTTTTATATGATATACATCTGGTACCCAAAGCGTTTGTCTGTCTGTGAAGAACCTTCATTTAGAAAGTGCCAAGTCTCTTGTTTAAGGTGAATGTGTTGGTCTGTTCAAGGGCTTTTCCATTGGACTAAATTTTGAGTACAAGCGTTTAAATGACAGCTCTTCTTGCTTGAAAGCATGACACTCTCATCTACAGAAGTTGGTCCAATAAGAGAGATTACCTCACCCCCTTCTCTTGCTAGTATCCTGGAACCACACAGCTACAACAGCGCTGCATAGCTCTTCTAGCTGGTATTTTTCTATGTCCCCTTTGTGACTGCAATTTTTGTGTGTGGTTGATATATTTTTATTAAAGATAGTGTATTAAGCCCACAGCAGTGCAGCGGAGTAATGAGTTCATATTTCACACATACTGTCGTGTAACATAGCAGACCAAATCCTAATGTAATCAGTCAGATGATGTCAGAGAGGACAGCATAATAATTCAGTTATTCTTCTGTGAGACACTGTATTTTGGTCAGTATCTGTCTTGCATTGGGCCATGAAATGCTTAACACAGCTGAGCTATATGGCTTGATCAGATTTCCATAAAGCAGATCTATAGCTTCTGAAATGTGACTTTAAAAAATAGAAAGCTGCTCAGGAATACTCTACCTATTCCCATGTACAGTGCTGTCCTTTAAACCTCTGGTAGCTCTCAGTGCCATCTTCAGTGCCACTATCTGAAGAAAGTCCCTCTCCCTCTCCCCCTTTTTTTAAGCTTTTCAAAAGCTTGTTCTTACTGGGAAAATCCTCTCAGCGAAAAGAATGTGATTGTGAGATCTGAGTCCCGTGTGACTCCTTTAGCTTTCCAGTCTGCCATTCAGCGCTGTCCTCTTAACCACATATTGTAGGCTTATCAAAAGTGTAACTAATGAAAATCTGCACTGCCCACTTTTTTTGCTGCACAGCGAAGGTTACTCTTCGGAAGAATGCTGCAAGCCTAGAACGACAGCAGCAATTTGTCACCTCATTAATCACAGCTTGTTAGTGCCCTGCAATTTTAGGAAGTGGAGAAAGGGGCCTATATTTTTGCCATTTCACCCTGTCCCTCAGCTCTAACTCCGTTTCAGGCAGCCGTTTCTAATCCCAGTCACCAGATTGGTTTGCTGGACATTGTCATTTCTAGCAGGAGTGACTCTTGAAACCAGAGCTGGAAGAGAGAGAGAGTGTGTGTGTGTGTGTGTGTGTGAGACAGTTGCCATTGCCATGTGATCCTGAGACCTCAGAATCCGCCAACAGCTTGCCCTGGGTTGTCTGCCCCTCAGCCCACCTGGGCTTCACAGCGATCCAGTGCTGTGATGCTTATAGATAAGGCACTTACTCTTAAATTCTTTGAAATCCGTAACTTCAAAACTTCTGAGTCTATCAGATCGTCAGGAGCGATCCTTAATAGAACTATGTCCTGACTGCCAGGCTGCAGTTGAGATCTCCGGGCTGTGCTTTGAGTCAGGAGGGGAGCCTTACGAAACTTCATAACAAGCAAACCTTGTTTGAGGTGTATGAACCTTTTTGGTGAACTGGACAGGTTTGTTCAGTCTTGATCATTTCTCACTATGTTAACTTTCTCCCCACAACAGTCCCCATAGAGACTGAGGGGAGATGACCTTCTCCTGGGCTTGTCAGCGTGAAGGTAGCTGGCTGGCCCATTGGGCTATCTTAATTCTAGGGGATGGGAAGAGGCATTGTGCTGTCTACCCCGTCCTCCTGAACTCTGAAACTGCAGCGCCAGGTGAGATCTTTAGGAAGGTGTGGTGGAAGTTCAGACTTTGAGGATATGGAGGTGTGGTGGGTGGAATTACTATGAAACTGACTGGCTTTAACCAGTAATATTTTTAAGCAGAACACTAATCTGTATATTTTATTTCTGAGTAACTTTAAAAATGTACACTTGAAATTTCTATTCCACAAATACAGTAGAACCTCAGAGTTACAAACTGACCAGTCAACACGCACCTCGGTGGAACTGGAAGTATGCAATCAGGCAGCAGCAGTGGACACCCTCCCACCCCCCTACCCCAAAAACTCAAATTCAGTCCAGTGCTGTGTTTAAACTACTAAAAAAAATAAAGGGAAAGCAGCTTTTTTCTTCTGCATAGTAAAGTTTCAAAGCTGTATTAAGTCGATGTTGAGTTGTAAACTTTTGAAAGAACAACGCTAACGTTTTGTTCAGAGTTACAAACATGTCAGCGTTGCAAACAACCTCCATTCCCAAGGTGTACATAACTCTGAGGTTCTACTGTATATGGAATTGTAAAGTAGTTTTGGTGGAGAGTAAGTTTTCATAACGGATGGAAGAAAAGGTTTAGGGAATGTCTAGGTAACTGGCTGAGTTAACGTTTTGCTGATTATGATTGTTTACTATTAATTATAGCTCATTTGCTGAGCAGTGATACTGTGCTTGCTGCTGTACTCGACACCCAGACATGTTCCTATCTAGTGGAGCTTACAGTCTGACCCCTGTTCTCCTGGGGGCATTTTGGATTCTCCTCTTCATCTGGCTATTCTTTCTTGTTGTGAAAAGTGCTTTTCCCATGATGGAGCATGTGTTCAATTCCAAGGTAGCAAATGGCCTCGGTTAGGCATGTTCTTTAGTGTTTTAAGCCTTATGTTTACATGGCTGTTTACGGTTTGCTATGGTAACATTCAGTTCCACATGAAATATGAGTCTGTTGCATTCAAGGTGCGAATGCCAGAGTAAAGCCCTTAACTCATGTAGCCTGTAGTGCTACATGGATGTGAAATTTCATGCACACTAATCCCTGTAGCCATTCAGCTAGCAGTTATTTATCCTGATTCAAGGATCCTAAGTCACTATGAAACATATTCTCAGTATGTTTTTACATTTTACCCATTTTACCCCACATTCATCTCATTCATTCCCATTTCAAAAGCAGCCACTGCCCCCAGGACCTTTTTGCTTTTAAAACAGAGCTAGTAGGGGTGATACCGCTGGTTGCTAACTAGTATTGTGCATGCAATTATAGAACTGTTGTGTAATGCTAAGACTTAAAAGGTATACCTCTTGTAGGTCTGTAGCTGTTTTGGGAAGCGACCAGGGTGAGCTTTCTCTAACAACAAATAAAGTTGTTCTATCTTCTGTAGCTGTGCTCATGGGACTCAGGACAGTCTTACTGATGGAATGCAGATTTTGAAAGAGCCTGCAATCCATTCTGCTCCCTTCCTCTCTCCACAACTGATAGCAGCATTTGGTAGGAATATTCAACTCGTAATGTGATGGGTATCTTGTTCTCTGGCTTCCCAGATTACTTCCAAATAGTGAATATGTGTTTCAGATCTCGTGCCAGTGCGGTTTCTTTGTCCATTGACATGGCATGTGCCAGTATGTGAAACACTTGCCCTCTACGTGAATGTTGTAGTCTTTTACAAACAAGCTGTTATGTGGCTGGGATTTCCAGATTCTCCTGTTCACTGTTTCGGATTGTTTTTAATTTAGTTAGGTAAATCACATCTCCCCAAATAAGCACTTTTGTGTGGTTTTAACATTTTTATAAAACATTGAAATGAAATCCAAAGTGGGGCTTCTTGGTATCTTGCTACTCCCTGGTCTAACAGCCTCCCAGCAAAGGGGCAGGGGGGAATCCATTGGGTTTTCTGAAGCCCCATCATCCCAGAAATGAGTTTCTGGCCCAAATGAGGAATCTGCAGAGAATGTTCAGTATTACAAAAAATGTGACATTTGGTCTGCTGTATGGCTGTGGTCTGGTTTTTAGTCAAACCTCGGACACATCATTACAAGGGTGTTGCTATGTGTGTTTCCATACCACTCTGACTTGGTGGCTTATGGTATCTACCCTTCCTTGACATTGGCTGTCTTTGTAAATAACACTATAGAAAATCAAAGAAATACCACCACAGAACATGTTATATTGTGGTTCTTTTCTAGTGTGAAATACCAGCACTAAACAAGAAAATTTGCTGGTGGATCCCCAAATCATGGACTCGTTTTTGCTCATCACCTGTTGGCACATTGTAGCTGTCACTCTTGCATTGCCAAATGTCCTGGGTATTTTTTTAGTTGGGGTTGGGTTTTGGTTAGCGTGGACCATGCATATTTTGTGTGGGGATGTGTGCTGCGGAGGGTTTTGACTTACAGCATTGCTACAGATGCCCGCAGCATGTGTCAGTGGTATTCCTTTCTGTCTTTGAGAGCAGACTCCATTTTGCGTACCCTTTTACTCGGCCATGGTTTGTGGATAGCGATGTGGTGAAAGCTAGCTTTTCTCCCTTCAGACTATAGCAGGGTGCAGCTGCTCAAACAGTTTGCAGAACAGACGTCTGTCCTTATCCAGGTGCTTTCAATTAAACAATCTGTTTCCATGTATGATGGACACACATTGCTCTCATCCGATCAAAGCCCAGTCCCTTTACTGGCACACTTTAAAAGAGCTTTTTAATTTTTCCAGTGTAGCTCAATATTTTAAAAATGTAGTTCAAAATTGGGAAAATGCAGTGTTACTTTTCATGAAGTGCCTGCCTATTTCAGTTCCCTGGCATATTTGTGTAGCCAGCACTATACCCTTGTAGGGTTTCCACAGGGAAATCCCGTGAGGACTAGAAGGGAAATGTTTTGTGGTGGGTGTGTTCTTTGGCTTCAGACAATAGACCTGATTCTTGTCTCTGATCTGAACCTTGAGCCTTGTGTGCTCTGCCTACATGTTACTACTGGATCAGATAAGTAGAAAGGCGTTCAAGAGAAGAAACACTTCTTCTGTATGCATAGACAAGCGTGGGACTTTTTAGAAGACACTTTACTTTGGCTTTCAAAAATTGACTTTGTTTTTCACCTAATCACTTTTTTCATTGTTTAAAAATAGCTTTTAACTTTTTAATGAGCAGCTATTAAAAAGCCAGGCACGAGATTAAACAGATTTTCATTGCAAACTAAATGTTCTCCATCTAAGCAGAAATCATATCCATCTTTTAGAAGCTGATGGATCATTCACATTGCCTTTGATGCCAGTTTCATAACAATGAGGACCCAGTTTCTATGCAGTTGGGCAGCATGATCAAACATATCACAGTGTCTGGGTCTGGAGCTGGCATGTGAGCTTAGATAGCATCTGCAGAGTAAAACAGATGCAGAGTATGAAACTCAGGCTTATGTAACGAGAAGATGGGGATTCAGACTAGTTTGAATGAGGCCAGGAAAGAGGGCAGCTTATGTGTCTATCTCCAACCAATATGCTTTGGATTGTGCAGGTGATGATATATGTTGAGTTTCATCTTCTGGAATGTGATGCACTGATACCTTAAATACAGCCACATATAGGTGGTGAGGCTTGCTGCAGAGGAGCAGTTTGACACCACTGCAAAGAAGTGCTGGGAAAGCAGAGGGAAGGAGGCTGTCTGGGGTGGAAGCAAAGGAATTATTTGTGATATGGAATTTTTAAAGATCAGCTGGGTGGAGGTAGTAAGGTTTGCTATATAGAAACATCAAAAACTGTAGGTTGCACTTCATGAAAAAGTATCATACCTGAACAATTAAATGTCCAAACACTTAACTAACTGGCAACCTGCCTACAGTGGGATTTTTACAAACCATCCTCTCCTTGCTGATGTTCAGCAGTCCACTTATTACATTTAAGAGGGTAACATTTTGTTATGCAAAAATAGAGCACAAAGTAAATTTCACTGCTGTCAGTTTCCTTCTGTGTGGGTTTCTGACGGATGCTTCAGTTGATCATGAATTAATAATCTTTTGGGGAAAACACTGAAATTAAGGAAGGCTTTTTTGTTGTTGTCTGCTGAGGTTTTTTTAAATTAAATAAGCTTCCTCTTCCCCACCCCCATTTTACATCCTATTCCCATGGTTTCTGATGATGGGCATTGGAAGGTCCCAGTGATTTTTCTCTGGCACACTGAACCTCTGGGTTGTGTTTTACTGTAGGTGGAAAGATTTTGCTGGCTTGACCTTGCCAGTTGTCTGTTCTCAACTTCACTTTGATCAAAGCTGACAAAGTTTGCTGATTCCTCAGTTTTCTCACAGACTTCCTACCCCCTTGAAGCTTCTCCTACTTCTGTACTGAGGCGTCATTCATAAAATGAATTAAAATAATCTTACTTCTTGGGAGTGTAAAGATTGTGGATTGAGCCTTCCCATCTGAATTATCATTCCCAGGCAAAATTTTATGTTAAAGTAGAGTTAAGGATGAGAGTAAATGTCGGTAATTTAGGGTAAAACATATTGCAGGGATGTTGTAATGATCCCAAAATCAAGCATTATAAACATAGGAAATTCACTGTTAAGAGTCAACATCAAAGAAATCAAACATGCATTTCCATATCTTAACATAATTAGGGCACCCCAGCAAACTTAATTTTGCCTTATAGTGACCGTGTGTCATAACTCTGTGATTAAGACATTGTAGGTGTTTGTGGTCTCAGATAAGGTTAAACCAATTTGTATAGGTGCTGTAAATGATTCCCCCCTCCCTCCCATTATGGCTTAGGGATTTGGTAATGATGTGCACCCCTGGTTCAAGTCCAGCCCAGATGTGTGGTGACTGAAAGGTGTTGGTGGGTGAAGTGTGCGTGTCTGTCTTGCACTGTCGCTGCCGACAAACAGGAGTTCAGTGTTGGGGCTGAGTTCGACACCTTTCAGCAGCACTTCACCTGACAGCCTTGCTGCTTGTATATTAATTAAAATGCGGTGGCGACAAGCTGGAAGTCATCTTTTGACTTGTGAACTAAACAAATGGCAGCTGGGAATTTCTGGGGACTCAATCCAGGATTCCAGGAAGCTGCTTTTCTAACTAGTCGCTGATGCTAGGGTGAGCATTCAGATACTATCAGAAGAGGGAAAACATGAAACCCCAAGATCAGCATTGCACACTTCAGTGGCATACGTTCTTTTTTCTCATTAACGATCAGAAAATGAAATACATCTCCTACATGTTGATGGAGCGTAGTCTGTACTAAAGTGGAAGAATGTTCCTGAATCAGCTGGATAATTCTTAAACTGTGAGCTCTTTGGGACAGGGACCATGTGTGTGTTCTGTGTGTGCTTAGCACCAAGGGGCCCTGGTCCTTGATGAAGGCTCTTAGACACTATGGTGATACAAATAATTAATTCTGAATAGTCACTAAGTGAGTGACCCATTTCTTTCTTTCTTTGCCAGGTTGCTATAAAGATCATTGACAAGACCCAGTTGGATGAAGAGAACCTCAAGAAGATTTTTAGAGAAGTTCAGATTATGAAGATGCTCTGCCATCCACATATCATCAGATTATATCAGGTATGAACGTTGTGTAATGGGCTTTTTCTCTCCCGGTGCGAGCTGTGCCACAGGCTTACCCTGTGCAGTAGTATCACATATAGGGCTGTCTCTGTACTTTCAATAGAGTAAAATATGGGGAGAAATCTTTATTTTCAGGGTTACAAAATACCTTGATTTAAAAAGCAAACAACCCCCCCACCCCACCCCCCAAAAAAGCAACCCTCCCATTTTTCAGTAGCTAGTCCTCTGTTTAACTGGACGATCAAATGTCTTCTGAGGGCAGCTGGCTTCTGTTTGTTTATGGCTGTTGTGCGCCTTTCAGTTTCCCAGTTTAGACTAGCTGTGTTGTCCTCAGTGGACGGTGATCAGGGACAGTAGTGGTGGTAGCATCACTCCATTATTTTGTTGCAGTTTTTTCTCCAGCTTTTCTCGCTTTTCCTTACTTGGCAAACACAAGCACCAGGGAAAGGTCCCTTCTGCATGCAGTGTGGATGAGCCCCTTGGGTCTGTGCAATGGTGTGGGTTTGTACACACTGCTTTGGAGGTGCCGCTCTCACTAAAGGGTCAAGTAGGACAGCAGAGGGGATCCAGCCCCTTGTGGAGGCCAGAAGTGATGTGACACCCGAGTGAAGTGAGTGGAGAACTAATCAGGGACTAAACCCGTGGTGAAACTTTAAATGTCTTGTAAAAGATCCTGGTCCTGGACCTCCTTGACCAGGCCTTAGTGACATGTGGAAAAGGACTCCCTTTCCTGTATCCTGCCAATATTGCCTGCTGAAGCAGAACTGCCTTTCAGCTGCAGTCTGCTGAGCTGAAGATGCAGAAATAGAATTAACAAGTAGGATCCCTTTATTTCCTCTTCAAAAAGAATGGATTAAATTGGAAAGCAGAGACCGCTTATGCATGAGCCAATGGACTGTACTGTCACATTCGTCTGCCTGCCATTCCTGAGGGCTGAATCATGAAGTGGGGAAAATGCTGTTGTCTTCTCAGGCTGGGCGTGCATTAAGTTTAGCCTGAGAAGGGACTGGCTTGCCAGAGATGCATTAGAACCAAAAGTCTGCTGTGGTGTCTGTAGCTACTTGTCTCTGCTGGCTGGCAACACAGTTTGAACATTTGAGGTATCAGTTGCAATATTTAGGGGGTTATTTCCCCTGTGATTTAATGGGGAGATCTGCATGTTTGCCAAGAAGAGAGGACATCATGAGCATCGGTAGAGACTGCCCTCCCTTAGAAACAGCTGCTGTCTGCTTGAGGCAAAGCTGCTTCTAGTTCATGTCTCACTACAGTCAGTGGCAGTTTAGACTCAGAGGAACTAGAACTGAGAATCTCGGGTGGGAAAGTTAATGACTTGTTACCTTGGCCAAAGAGCCATGTGTGAGATGCCTGTGACAGTCATTTGAAGACAGTATCATCTCTGGAAGAGCTGGTGCCTGTAACACATTTTTGAGCCAAAAGCTCTTGTCAACCTATTTTATGCAATATAAAGCCCCAGACAGAATACTCCGAGAGATGGCAGCCATGTCTCCGCTCCGCCAGGGTTAGAACAGAGCATCCTCTGTGTGGTGTTTTTCAGCTGGCTGTTCTAGGGGGTGCTTTCCACAGAAGTTTTATTCTGATTTTTGAAATGGTGCATGGTTGTTATAAAACACCTGCTAAACCTGAAATCAAAGCCCTCTTGTCACTAAAGCCTTTCCTCCCCAGCCGTTCATTGAAGATCTGAATGGCACATTTCTTTCGGTTTGTAACACTTAAAGCCAATAAATGCAAGAGGAGAAGGTGTCTCCAGTACCTGAAAAAATGTAAGAGACCAGGTTTGCCTGGAAACAGGAAGATGTAAAAAACACCCATATATTTCGTTTGTACACATGTGGAGTAACTGTTAAGTGGTAACTGTAAACCACATCACATGACAATTGAGTAAAGTTGAATAGCACATTCTGAATCTAATGGCTTGTCTCTGCTACACTCATTTATTAGCTTTTCTGGGAAAAGAAACAAAATCTGCTGGTTAAATAGCTGCAATTGTCCAGATTGGGCATCTTTTTTAAATCTGAAGGCCGCATGTTTCAAGCCCAAACTCTCTTAAGAAGAGCCAACGTGTTTAGTGTCTCTCTCTCAGCATGAGAGGAACTGTCATCTCAAATGTGGCTGACTATTTAGACTTTGTGGAAAAGTTAAACCCAATCAAAATGTTTTCATGACTTTAAAAATCCTGCAGAAACATGGATGTTAAACCAAGCTCATCTGAAGGGTTTGCAGTCCAACTATTTCAGCTTTGAGAACTGGAAAATGAAACTGACTTCCTTAATTTTTGTTGTCCAAGTTTCAAGCAATGCGTAAAATTAATAGCATAATTGAGGCTTGGAAAATTTCCCAGAGATCAACTTGCCCAAGGACTAGTCCTTGAAGCCATGGTGAAAAACTGTGCTGCCGTGCCCATAAAAGCTACTGTTGTTGCCAAAGCCAATGCTATGCAATTTTAAATAGTAACAGATCAATGTATTGCGTGTAATCGTGCATTGTCAGCCAACTTCCTATTTAATAAACATTTTAAAAGGTCACTTTCTGTCTCTGGTCTTTCTTAGGCTCTCCATGCTTATCAATTCTTGGGGAAGGGGGTTCGCAAGTATGACCGTGACTTAAGAGTACAGGTTCCATGGGAAATCGATAGGATTTGTACTCTTAAATCAGTCAAATGCTTTTGAAAATCCCACCCTTGGATCTTGGTACAATGCTTTGAGTGCAATGCTCCCTCTTTCCCTTCACATCCTTATTTCCCTCTCCTTCCTTCCACTTACCAGGAGATCTCCCCCTTTGTTTTGAGCAAATGCATCAATGCTAAAATCCTCTCGGATTTCTGGGGAAGTGGAAGGAAGGAGAGGGAAAGAAGAACAGAGAATTACTTTATAATTTTTTAATGTATCCCCTCAATCTCTTGCTTTTACCTACATCCACCAGCTTACCCATGTGGGCTCATACACACTTGTGGGCACACTTTGAAGCTTGCTGCTAGAAGATCCATTCCCTCCAGTTAAACCAGTAGTGGCACCTGGACTGCCTTACTCCCTGACCCTCGTCCTCCATCCTGAGCAAAAAAAGCAACTGCTCCAGCCACCTTTCTCCCTGACTTTCCTTCCCCTTGCCTAAAATAGCAGCAGTGGCTCCAGGCTGCTTTGTTCTCTTCTTCTACACGTCCCTCCTCTGAAAGGATCACTGCCCCTATGCCCATCTGCTCCCAGGCTTGCCCCTTCCCTCATGGGAAAGAGCACGGAGCTCCAGCCGCTCTGCTCGGTGGCCCTGCTCTGCCTACTCCACGTTCAGGTAGGTGAGTGTTTTGAGCCCTGAGCATGAATAGCTAAAAGAACATTTAGATTTGGACTCTTCGCTTGGTATTAATGCTCTTAGTGTCGATAGTAAAAGTCAAGAAATTGGCCTGTTTAAAACATGTTATTTTGGGGCTGTGCCTCTTAATTAAATTAATCCTTTCCCGCACCCTCGGTTTGTTTTGGCATAGTCTGGTATCACCAGGGCAGCTACCTCTGCCTCCGGGGTAATGTTACCATGATGGGTCCATAGAGAAACTTACCGTGGCCCGGTCATCTATTCTATGGCTACTAGAGCAAGTCAACTTTGTAGTGGAACTATCTGACCTTTCTCAGGGACCAATTTTGGCATTTAATTGGCTTGCTGAAAACGGGAGAACTAGTTTTGATACTGTAACTGGCCTTCGTTTGTTGGAGAGCTCCGTGCCCACTCAGAGCCCTGGAAGGCTTTTATAAAGATTGGCATTGTCTTCTGGCTTAAATGTGAAGGTTCCCTAGAGCAAAGCTCTTGAGCCAATCACTTTCATGGTTGATAGATCTTTAGTCATTTGAAAGTCACTTACTAATTCTGCAGGTAGTCCCTCCTTTAGACAAAAGTATTCCTAGTTATTTGAGTGTTTCAGAGTGATGAATGATTAATACCTAAGGTGAACTTTTCCGTCTCGGCAGCCCAGAGAAGTGAGACTAGCAACTGAATATTTTGTGGGTGGGATGCAGAAGGATTTAAGTTGTGTTTAAAATAGCCCCTTTAATAATCATTCTTATTTTTCCCATTCTCGCCCCTGCTATTGCTCTCTAAAGCATTGCAATCCACTTTTTTTTTTAATTTTGCTGAAAGCGATTTGTGTCAAAGTTACAAGTAACAAAAGAAAATTCCAATTAGCTTCATTTCCTTTTGCACTGGGCAGTCTCTTTAGCTGTCACTTTGTATCCTTGTGTGTCCAGGTTATGGAGACGGAGAGGATGATTTATCTGGTGACAGAGTATGCTAGCGGAGGGGAAATATTTGGTAAGTACGTTTATTGCATTCTTTAATCAGATATTATACTTGGTCAATTTACAGTAAGCTGAAAATAGCTGCCTTATATCTCCTGTCCTTCAGCCCTGGAAACTTCCATTGACAAAGGAATAAAGAATACAATCATTTAACTTAAAGGAAAAATAAGCCATTCCATTTAAAAGGGCATCGTCTCCGTGTTTTCTTGGGGGGAGGGGCAGGGGGGGGTTCATTCTTAGAGGCAGTTCCATTTTTCTTCATCCGCATGCTGACACTTGGGATTAAATGTATTGCGTAGTGGTTTCAGAACTGCCTTTTAAAGAGATGCTAAAAACTTCACTTCCTGGCAAGCTGTACTGTGAGATTCTCGGCTGCAGCTGCGATTTTGGTGTTGGATGTTAGTGACGTCTAAGCTGACGGTATGTCTTGCAGCTCTGCAGTCTTTTATACTTCAAATCATAAGATTCTCTGGGATTTCTGATGGTTTTAATGACTTGGTAGCCTTGCAGTCTAGAGCGTAGAAGCATCCATTTTAACTCAGTCTTTTGCTAACAATGTTCTAGTTGGGTTTTCTTGACCAGTGTTTGTCTGAAAACATATTATATAACTGTCTTAGAATCACAAAATTGTTTTTTACAATGATGACTAATGAAAAACCTGATGGTATTTTACTCGCATATCAAAGTTCTTTGCCCCAGGTAACTGAGTCAGTATTTTGCAAGGTTGGTCTGTAGCAGTTTAGCTAGCACGAGTCTCAGGAAAAAATCCTTGTTCAGTTTGGTCAGGAAAACAGGTCCGAAAATCACACTAATAACTTTGTTTAAACCCAGTTCTAGGTAATGTTGTTCTCATCTCGGTGTGGAGCGAAATCTAGAGACACATCTGCTAAAGCCAAAGCGTTCTCTCTTTATTTAGTCTTCTCTGACTTGTTCCTGTTCAGTCAATACTGAGATTATTATATCTCCTTTAACGTCAACATTCATGTTTGCTATGAAAATAAGAAAAGGTTCTGACTTTGCTGGAGGAGACATTGGGGTGTAAGAAAGGACAAAGCTCTTAATGAAGCAGGGATTCACCAATTCACAGTAAAGTCATTGTGGCAAAATTGCAAACTTCATCTGAAAAATTCAAGTCCAAGTTATGCCAGCACAAAAGCATCTCCTGGGGGCTGAAATCTGCTAAATGCTATGAAATTCTTTCCCATTTTATCCTGACTGTTGTTCCTTTTACCTGGATCCCAGGAAAATGCTCCTATTTGAACTCCTGTCCTATGGGGAAGGGCTATAATGTGTGGTAAACAATATCTGCTGTGTCTGAGCAGCTTCCTTGCTATTCTTGTCCGTGTTGGCGAGAGAAGGCAGATGTTTCAGTTCTCAGCAGCAAGTAAAGCAATACTTGGCACTTCTATAGTACTTGTTCTTCAAGGATCTCAAAGTCCTTGTAGGACTCCTGGGATGTAGGCAAGTATTACTTGCTGCCTACAGACGAGGAAGCTTAAGCACAGAGATATTGAATAAATCACTCTGTGGCCTTGGGCTGTTGACTGAGACAGTCTGCGCATGGTCCCCTGCTCTAACTGCTAGTCTAGACTGTACTAACTCCTTTAGAGAAAGCAAGCCAAAATCTGTGGATACATAACCAGAGACTTGAACGATAAATAGCTGGTAACAGTTTTGGTAGCCTAAAAAGCGCCTTTAAAAATAACAAGTCTAATGTCGTAACATTTTCTCAATGCTTTTGTAATTAATAGCTAATGACTCAGTAATTATTAATGGAAGAAACTACATCCATTACTTCTCCCATTATCCTCCACTGCTCCTTTGATTCCTGCTTCTCCAAGGAAGGGGCAACTTAAGTAGGAAACAGGTTTATAACTGATAATCAACAAGTGTAAATTGTCTGTCTGAAAACCTAACTTTGCTCGCTGAGCCTCTCTCCAACGCAGCAATTTTCAAATTTGGGGAGAGGGGATGCCTCGCAGCGGGGAGGGAGTGGCCACAGGGAGCCTTCTAATTTGTGATGGCCAGGTGGCCGGGCCAAACTTGAGTGAGTGGTGTTGAGACTGAGTGACAGATTAGGGGTGTTTTTATAGTACCACTTGATTTAGGCAATCTGACTGGTCTCTGCTGTACAAACGAATTAGCACCGCTAGGTGGCAGTATCCTTCTCACTATTATTAGGGTGGGTGGCAGACTCCAAGTTTAGAAAACAAAAAATGCAAAGGTGGGGCATGATTCAAAAAAAGGTTGAGAACCCCTGCTGGAAACAGAAGTTGCCATTAATTAAGGAGTGTCGGATGCCCCATAATTCTGCAAACTTGAGAAGTTCAGCTTACTCTTTGTAGGAGGTGATAATGACACAAAGTAGCAGTATTGTGTGTGTTCTTCATGCACACACAATGGGAGGCTTTGCTTTTCTGTGGGTCACTACAAAGAGGTAAAATATCTCTTTACCCCCTTCCTCCTGTTGAATTTGGCAGATATAATCCAAGTATTTCCCTCTTATCCAGAACTGTGTACTTACTAGCAAGCTCATATGCAGACTTGGAAGAATTCTGTTGGCTACAAAAATAGCCCTGTACATGAATAGAAAGTGAAAATCTAATTATTTTCTAAAATATTAACATGAGAGGCAATTTATTGGGGGGTGGGAGGGTAGAGGGGAAACCAAACAGAAGCCCATTTGGAAAATAATCTTTCCTTGCAATCATTAGCATCTATAACACTGAAGAGAATCTCGCATCTTCATTTTCTCAAGAGAAATAGTCTAAGTGTATTGCGGGCTGCCTTCAAATCCATTTATGTGCTGTGCTTTGGCTCATTCTGAGGTTGGAAATCAGAAGGTGTAAGACAGAACTTTTTGTAGGCAAAATTTGCTTACCAGGTTTCCTTTCATTCAAGTACAGGAGACCCTCACTAGAACGCGCATCTACATAGCACAAATTCGGTAATAGCACAGTCGCGGCCACGGATCCCAAATTAAATCACTGTAATTGGAATCCATGGTAACGCGCCCCCCCCCCAGCTACAACGCAGCCCCCGCGTTAACGAGGGACTGCGCATGGATCCCAAACCCTGTGTTCTAGTGAGGGTCCGGTGTATCTGCCGTTTTTGGAGTCACTGGATTTACTTTTCAGTGTAGTAGCCGTGTTAGTCTGTGTCAGCAAAACAAAAATAAGAGAGAAAAACTTGTAGCACCTTAGAGACTAACATTTATTTCAGCATAAGCTTTTGTGGGTTAATACCCACTTCATCGGATGCATGGCTGGATTTACTGTGAGCGTTTTTGGAGGAGTCTTCCTTCTCACAACAGCTGTAGTGATAACTCCCTGCTATTCATTTACAGTGCAGCTACTGTAAAAATACTAAGGTGTTTTTGAAGACGGGGAAAGGTTTCACTTATTCAGAGTTTAAAATGACTTTTAATTTCCGTTGGTAATCCAGCCAAAATATGTGGGTAAGCAGGCTTGGAATAGGCTGCATGCTTGCAGTCCTAACATGATCTCAAGAGCTACACTTCCCTTCCTACAGCCGTATAATAGAATATTTTTCCATGCACATAACATGGCAAAAATCACAGCAGGGTACAAGGTGCATTGGTGGAACAGCCTCATCAAGAATCACATTATTTACTGTTATAGAACACCGGGGAGATTCCCCTCTGTGCTAAATGTCCGTGTTGTGAGATTTTTGGTTTCTTGTTTAATGCTTTCTGAGTATCTGTGGCCATAGAAGCTAAGTTTTAAAGTGAAACCATTGCACTGAACCCCCAAGTAAGGGGGAAAAGCGCAACCATAATTTTCTGTATTCAGAAAATTTCAAGAAAGAGAAACCTTGCTCTATATGTCATTGTCTATATATCATTTCTGTTGTATAATGTGTGAGGTATTGCATTATACATTTCTGCATACTGTAGGCTTTTCTGTATGTGAAGTGACTTGAAGTGATTTTTGAAGTCTTTAAATAGATTTTCAGAAGTTTTTCAAAATGTAACATTTTACACAAAGTGAGCATAGGATGCAATTCTTGAGCTGGAAAAGGGATGATTTCTGTAAATGGGTGTGGCTGTAAAGGGCGTCAGTTTTCAAGAATGTCAAAATTCAAAGCGTAGCTGTTTTTGTCTCTTATTAGCTCTTCTGAACTGTAGTCCTGGCTGGCCCCAGCCAGAGCTGCTGTACTTGTCTTCTTGAGCTTTCATTAGACAGGCTCAGTCTGTGCTGAGAAGCCCTCCAAATGGCCCCCATGTAAACGAGGTCTCTAATTCAGCTGAGGTTGATGTGATCATTCATTTCAAGAATGAAACCAGCCAGGCCCAACAGTGAGCAGGAATGATGGAGAGCTACTTGTGGTTTGTTGTAGGGTCAAAGCACTGCAGAACACATCATTGTATTCTGTGCCCCGTACACGTGCCGTATGCGCATAAGGTGGCAGTTTGACTGTGTGAACAAACACATGTACCTCTTAAAGGCAGGTCACGGTTTTGTTCCACCTGTCTTGACAGCATTCCTTTATCTGAGAGGTCGAACAGAAAAATAGGCTAAACACACGTTTCTGTTTCAGTGATTATTAACAAAAAAAATTATATTTATTAATATTAACTATTAATATTAACAAAAAAATACTCTGCAACCCTCAATTACAAAAGTGAAGTTGAGATAAGTTTAAAATAAGACTCGAGATTCTTTTCTTCAAATATTTATTAATAATAAATATCTAGCTCTTATATAGAACTTGCCATCAGTAGATCTCCACAGCACTTTCTAAAGCTGGGAAAGTATCATTATCCTCACTCTACAAATAGAGAAACTGAGGCACACAGAGAAGTGACTTTCCCAGGTCTCTCAGCACGTCATCGGCAGAACCAGGGCTAAAACCCAAACTCCCTGGGTCCAGTGCCCTTATCCATTGTCATCTTATTTGTTGACGTAAGATAAGTGGATGATATGGCGGAATACCTTGGGACTGTCTGATTTTCCAGTTATTAGCTTGTGTTCCGATGAATAGAATTTATCTCAGTGACTGATATTTACTCTTCTACATTTTTCTATGAAAACATTTTTGCAACTGATTTTGTTTTCCTAAAAGGGTTTTTTTTATCCAGATTGTTACTCTTTCGGAGTGATCCTATGGCTGGAAATAGCTACATCTGTCTGAGGACATTTTGTTTCTAATTGGTCATTATAACAAATTGGATACTGAGTGTTGAGAAATCATATAGGAAATGAATGAGATTGAAAAAAATATGGAATTAGTGAAAAAAATGGCAACTCTAGGGCAGTGATTGAAAGACAATGGGTTATTGTCTAATAAGCACTGGAATGTAGAGATGCCTTGGCCAGGGGAAGGATGCTCATTTAGCCTGGGAGAGACAGCGCAATGGATAAGGGACCGACAGCCATGGGGGTGGGAGGGGGCTGCTGTGTATGGGGAGGGCGGTAACGTATAAGCTACAGTTCTCCTGGGTGAACCACTGACTGTTCAGAGCCTGTCTGTGCCAGTCAGCCCATCCAGAGGTAGCTGTTGAGTGATGCAAGCTGGTCCCTCTATGGAATGAGCCTGCAGTTGGCACACACAACAGCGACCCAGGCTGTCCCAGAAGGATTCTGATCTTCAGTAAGGTCACAAGTGCTAGTGAATGCCCCACCTGTACTGGAGGCTATTGGGCTAAACGCGCAGTGGGAGCAGCACAAGTTGGCTGCTCAGAAGTAGCCTCAAATTGTTTTTCTCTTTATAAAAAAGGGAGCCCGAAACAACTGCTCTGGGTGGGTTCAAGGTCTGCCTGGAGAACTCCAAGGATTTCTGGACAGTGGAAGCGGGCTGAGCTTGAGCCCGGGGCTGTTTTGGGGGGGGAAAGAAAAAATCAGTGGCAGAGAATAGGTGGCTGAGTGCCTTCCTGCCTCCCACCCCAGCGCAGCTACAAACAGGCAGCACGGTAGTGGAAACAGCTGGTGGAGGAAGGCTGCCTAGAGTTGTGGGAGAGAGGCCAGTGAGTCAGCAACTGGCATGAGAGAAGAAGGGATGCAGGAAGTGGGGAGCCAGAGGATAGGGACAGCGGGGCTGAATTGTCACCAGGATGCCAGGAAGAGAGCTGACAGGGAGAAAGTCCAGTTCAGGAGGGACAGATAGTAGGGACAGTACCCAGAAGGGGAGAAGACAATGCTATAAGGGGAAAAGAGGAAAACTTAAAGAAAGAACAGTGCAGTTAAACGAGAAGAAACATTACTTAGAGACTCTTCCATTATCTAAGAAATTATTAGAAAAACAGAAAATGGTGAGAGAGATATAAAGCAAGAATGAAATGTGAAGGAAATAAGCTATAATAAAAGATAAACTGTAATGAAAGAGAAATGGACACGAAATAAGGAGGAAGTGAGCTGTAGCAGAAGTAAGAAAACAGTAAGGACTGTAAAACAAAACACCCAGATGGTATCGTAAGGCATACAAAGTGAAGGAATAGAGGAAGTGACAGGAATAGAGACATTTGTCAGAGAGAGAGAGGGGACTTATAAGACAGCAAGGAGCGAAGGATAAATGTTGAGTCAAGAAGCCAACACATTGGATCAAAACATACATGTCTTTATTTAAGCTGGAACTCACAACAGTAAATTGCACCAGACGATTGCCCAAGCTATAACTAAACAGTCTAAGGATTTGTCCTCCAAACTCTGGGCTTACAGAGGCTGAAAACTGAGAAACTGAAAAGGGAGCATATAACTCGGGGGTTTATGTTCTAATGCATTGTATCTTCTCATTCAAAATTCTGTTTCATAAATATACATTTGTCCCTTCAAAGTGAGTTAAATTAAGATGATCGTGGTTAGTATACAGGAGATAACAGTAATAATTTACAGTAGTTTATGGTAAACCTAAATAGTAGAAACTCCTAAAACAACTAACTCTAATTTATTGGTGACTATTCCCCACTTTGTTGATTTGTACTGTACCCCAGTGGATTTCAGATAAAACATAATTGGGCATCTAGATTGCCTCTGCTTCTCTTTTTTGCTCTCATTCAGAATGCCCCTCCATCGGACTCATTATACTCCTATAGAATTATTCAGTCTGCTTTGTAAAATCCCATTGAGGGGCACCATAACCGGTGACAGTTATTCTAACAAGCACTGCTTGACAATATAATTTTACAGATTAATATACTTCACTTAGCACATGTTCCGCTGTGCAGAAAACCATCCTAACTTGGGTCACCTCTTTAGTGCTGATAATCCAAGACACTCATTGCTGCAGTTAGGCTAAAAATGTCATCAAAGCATTTTCTTGCATATTGACTGAAAGTCGGTGAAATGCCCTGGGAAATGGAAGAAACTTAAATACACCTAAGTTAGCACCTCTAGTAGCACAGTCAAGAGGGTGTCTCTTGTATCAGCCACAAAGGCAGAATGTCTTAAAGTGGGTGTGCTGGCTGTAAAAATGCAGAAAACCCAGTCCCCTTCCAGCCAGAGAGTGGACTGTTCTCAAAAGCAAAAGGGCAGGAAAGGGAACCTGTCTTGACTCAAGGTAACTAAGGTGCAGAAGGAGCTTCCAGAAGAAGGGAGCTATTGAGGCATGGCTTGTGTAGCACATTGCCCAGAGACTCACAATTCTGAAGGAATCCCTGTGCATGAGTGCTGATAGACTTGCAGTTCTTGAGGGAGAACGTGGTGTTTAGAACTACCGGATTCCTGTGTTGCATGGAGTCTCATACACATGCATACTATCTAAACATTCCCAGCCTTTTGCTCTAGAAATGCAACAAGAGGTCCCTGAGAGCGAATGCACGTTGGAAGGGCAGGGCATTCATGGTTCAAAATATGAATAAAGATGTTCAAGTGTTTAAATGCATACTATCCATTTGGAATCAATTTGGTTTGAAAGGGTGAGTTGAAAAGAGTCTCAGATCCCACCTGTTCCTGAGTCTCCCTGCCAGTGGCTGTGATGTTTGCAATCACACTTCAGAAAGCGCAGGCGAAAGGATGAAACTGACTACTCTATGCATTTGAGTAAGCAAACTGGGGCGGGGGGGAGGGGGAGGGAAGTGGAGAAGGGAGAGTATTTCCACGCCTAATTTTAATTGAAAGGCATTTTAGCTGATGTAACAGTAATACGTGCCACAAATAAAAGTGACACACTGGTGGAGTCCGTGTAGCGGTGTTTTGTACTTTGAAGGGAAAACTCTGAGGCAGCATGTTCAGTGGGCAGGATACTGGACTGGGAGTGAGGAGGCTTGGGTTCTGTTTGTGGCCCTGGCACCAAACTGCTGTGTGCCCTTGTGTGAGTCACTTGACCTCTGTGCCTCTGTCTCTGCTCCTGTCCTGTGTCTGTCTGGTCTGTTGAGATTGTGAGCTCTTTGGGGCAGAGACTCTCTCTCACTATGTGTACAGCATCCAGCACAAGTGAACCCTGAGCTTTAGGTGCTACCATTATACAAATTAAGATGACACTCCTGATGTGCCAGTCACTGAAAGGGAGTTGGCTAGAAGGTCAGGCTCCAAGACCTTTTTATCACTGCATCTCCAAGTACCCTGCAGACTTTATTAAAGTGTCACATGTCCTCCGTGTGACGGATCAGTATTATCCTCATTTTACAGATAGGGAAGCCACTTGCCTCGGTCTTGCACAAGGAGTGTATTGTTGAACCAGGAATGGAATCCACTGAGTACCAGTCCTGTTCCTTACCCCTTTCCCCTTTGAGCCTGATCCTGTTTCAGTTTAAGTCAGCAGGAGCAGGATTGGTCTCTTGATACTAGACCTATGGAGAGCAGTGACTGATCCTTTTAGAAAAGAACCTGAAGTGGAGTTACATTGGCTTTCTGGTCAGAAAACAACACTTGAGGATAACATTGAATGCCCGGGACTCAGCAGCAAGAGCCTGTGCTTCTGGATTTGATGCACTTGGGAGTAAGGTGGCTGGGCCCCCACTTCAACATTCGGGCCATCTGTGACCTCCCTTGCACGACATGTTCTGCAGACTAAGCTGGTAATGGTTAATTTCAGAATACAGTTGCCTTCAGTGGTATGTGAAGTATTCTGTAGCTTCATTGTTTTTATCCTTCTAGAGCCTGTACAGAAATGTCAGCATTTCTGCAAATGCAGTGCCTACGTGCAAAGCTCAGGGATGGGCCTCCGCTCTGGCTTTCTTCATGGAAGTGAAATTTCACATCTAAGTTTAAAGGAATTTTTGCAATCCAATGAAGCAGTATGTGCTGAAAGAGGAGACAGTGCTGTGTGTGCAGATAGGTCTGGGGGAGTTTCATTTGAGAATTAAACTCTGAAGTGTTCATTAAACCAAAATGTGTGAGTAAATCTGAATGTCAGGGTAGAGTTCTGAGAAATAATGCCTAAGCAAGCTGCAAAAGAAACAGTAAAAATGACAGTTGTCCTAGCAGAAGCTGACCTGAGTGTGGGGTGATTGGGATTGCATAAGAGGCAGTCTCCTAACTCTGTTCCAAAATCTGTTTCTGTTAATAAACAAACTATGGTCTTAAATTACAAGTCATGTCATCCCTCCAGTCTGTTTATAAGTGGTGTTGCCTGGTTGACATAGTTAAGATTGATTACATTTCTTAGAACCTGATTAGAAGAGCTGAAATCTGTACAAACGGAAGTCCTGAAATGGCAATGGCTTTCTAGGATGTGAAATGTGGTTTTAACAATGACCAAAGTACAGTTTTTATTCTTGCATGTTTTCATCCTCATTGGTATTTGAATCTGGATAGAGTATAGTATGCTCATGGGAACCTTCCAGAAATATTCCTTATTGAATAGTTAATTTGATTTCTTGCCTTCAGCACTGATGCTTGAGAACCCTTTTAAAATGCACATGTGGATTTTCAGTGTTGAGAGACCAGAATCTGGAGTTTTGCTTTATCAGGTGTGTTTACTTCATTTGCAAATGAAGTTCCCAATCCCACAAAGACTGAAGCACATGAGTGATTTGATTTGCTTGGGGCATGATCCATAGCCTGTTGAAATCTATGGGAGTGTTTACATTGAACCAGGCTCCATTTGTCAATGCGACAACTCACATGAGTAAAGAACCTACTGCAAGCATAGTGCTTAATAGGATCTGTCGGGACTACTTGTGGTACTAGGCACTGCACTTGGTAGGAAATGTTTGAAGGGTCACATGATAATAGGGGACGTATCCCCTTCCAGGACTCGCTGCAGATGTGCTTACTACATACATGGCTGTAGGAATAAATTAAACTTAAATGGCAAGTTTTGGGGGGGAAATTAATCCGACTCTATCCAACTGCCTTAGAAATCAGCCCCCAAAGAAATGAATTACCCTTCATCAGAAGCAAGTAGAAGTGCTTTGATGTATCTTTGTAATTAGTATTTATTGCAAGACAAATATGTCTCTGGTATTTTAATTAATGGGTGGTTTGGCAAAGCAGCCACCTGATGGGAAACCTTCAGAAGTGGTTTGTATTTATTCTCCAGAACGGACTTCTCTTTCAAGCTCTCTAATTAATGCAGTTTATGAAGTAAAATATATTGAAGCAATCAGTCTGTGGGCTTGGGGCCTTTTGAGGTCAAATCAGCAGCTCACGTAAAATAAATGGCCTCTCGAAATGTGGGAGGATGTGATGTCGAGCCTTCATTTGTTACATTTCTTTGCAGTGTACATTCATAAAGCATCGTTACAAGGGGTCAGTGATTTCTGTTTGCTTTCAAAGATTGTGTGATTCTGGCATCCTTCTTCATGTGGTGGGGGATTGGAGAGCATTCAAGTAGCCTATCACACTTTCTTTCTGAACTTCTTCTCAAGGTGTCTAGGTGTTAACAGTTATATGTTCTCTGAAGTATATAGAGACAGGAGTAAGAAGAAAAAGTACTCATGGGTTTTGTTTGGTGCTTGGTTAATCTGTTCCATAACTTGATTTTTAGCCCCACTATGGCACAAAGTGCTGTATTGCTAACCTGGAGGATATGAAAAATAATGGGCATGTCCTTAACTTTTTCTTCTTGCTTTGAACCAAGAAAGTTACAACTTAAAGCTGAAGTCCAGCTAATGAATGAACCCTCCCAATGTCTCAGAATTTGAGGCACTAGCTTGTTTTCAGTAGGTGCCATGAACTGTATCCCTACTTAGTGTTGTTAATTTACAGTAGCTTTTTCATATCTCAAGCAATAGCTATTTTCCAGCTTTTAAATCTGAAACACATGAAATAGATGCACTATTATGCAGTTGTTCCTGATGCATACTATTGTAGATAGAGAATGGGCCCAAGTTAGGATAATGGTATAGGGTTGTGTATGGAGTTGCTCTTCCCATTTGTAAGGGAAACATGACAACTTGTAAATATTGGGATATTTGGTTAGTGTGCTCTCTAGTGTACCTTAAACCAGGATTCCTCATGCTTTTTCATAGTGTCGTCCCCTTGTGGGAAACTCCTCCTACCATATTTGCAAATCATGCAACTCCTAGGATGGTTCCTTATAGAGCAAAGAAATATTAGGAAACTGCTTCGTTATTTCTAATAATTCTGATGGAGGCTCTGGCTCTTGTTTCCTCTCTGTCTCCTCAATTACCTAGATGAGCATGGAATGCCTGTAGTAGAAGATAGAAGCAAGGAGGTGGAGCCAACATAGTATAACCTCCCAGTTGTTCAGACTGTCCCCAAGTGCTCTGTGGACACTGAATGATCCATGGGTCACGGACTGAGAACCGCTGCCGTAATAAAATAGGAGAGGTAGATTTTGAATGCTACTTTGCTTGGCACAGCCTCAGGGAAATCTCTCTTAGGCTCTTGAGTGATGCTTGCCCTTGACAGTCTCAATTGCCTACAATAATCTAGCTGCTTTCTCCATCTCGTTGTCCACCTTTCCTGCCCTTGTGCACACTTGCAGAGATGCATCAGGGTACTTGGCTAGGACTGTGGATTTGGGTTTGTATTTCTGCCAGTTGAAATTCTCTCTCCAAAACTGAGAACCAAGTAGTTTGACACAATTCCCCTTGAGATGAATCCTGTCTGTTTAAAGTTTTATCCTTGTAAAGGTTTTTAAGTGTGAAGTATATTGATTTAGCTTGGCTTGCAGTTGTGCCACCTCCCATTCTGATCTGATCAGCAAAGTAGGGTCAAGCTGAGTCAGTACTTGGACAGGACATTTCAAACAACAAGCCCAGCTTCAGCAGATGTTACATTGAAATGAAATTCTTCTTTTTTTTTTAAAAAAAAATAAGGTAATATTCCAACAAAATGTCTACCCAGACTTTCTCCAGGAGCAGTATTTACCTGACTTTTACAATGATTGATTAGTTATGCAGAAAGTCTCACTCCATGACACTTGTGCAGATATATAAAAACATGAATGTCACTTATTAAAACAGCAAACGCTTAGACATTTGAGCAAGCATTTAAGGCACAGGGTGGCAAATTCCTGGATACACATTTTAAAATGTTCCTCACTTCAGGAAGTATTGCAAAAATGAAATGCATCTGGGCGTACATTAGGGAGTTGTACTCCTATTCTTCCTCTGTGTTGTAGGGTTTAGTCACTAGAATCCTGTTGATAAAAAATGAGCCTTTATATTGCAGGAACATGGATCTGATCCAGTCTGGCAATTCCTAAGGGCCATGTAGTTTAGGATCCTGTTTCTGACGCTGGCCAGCACCAAATGGTTCTGTAGGGAGATGTGGGAGAGCCTGCCAGTCTACACCCCCCACCCCACCACCCACACACACGCACGTTAGATGGTATCTTGGTCTCTAATAGAGATTGGATTGAGCCTTTCACAGGAGGTTTAATACTTCCAAAATATATCTTTACTTGTACAGCTGAGTGTAATTATTCTCTAAATGCAGACCAGTCTCCAGTCTTATGACACTTCTCTTGACTTGCAGACAGCGTGAGTAGTTGTTGTAGTGACACCATTTATTAGCCCCAACATAACTCCCAATCTTGCACCCGTTGAGTCAGGAAGACCCCGGAGTAGGCCCAACCACTAGGTGGTTTCTTCCTTTCCTCCTCTGATTAGTGTGTGTGTAAAAGTGCAGGAGTTAGTCTTTTTCTGAGTATAATCTGTCCCCATGAAAACGTGCCCCTTGTAACTGAAGAATGCTCTTCTATCCTCAGAGTGAGTTTGATCACTCTCCAGTAACCTAAGCATTAACTGGACTGAAGCTTGTATACTTCTTAATGGAGGGAGATTGTCATGGTGAAATACTGCTCATTTTATTTTTCTCCCTCTACATTTCTTGTTAGCAGTACACCAGATGCCCATATCCTGCCTGTCTTTCCTGTGCCAATAACCATTTGTTCTATTCTTGGTCCCCTGCAGATCACCTGGTAGCTCATGGACGGATGGCTGAGAAAGAAGCTCGGAGAAAGTTCAAGCAGATTGTAGCTGCTGTCCACTTTTGTCACTGTTGTAACATAGTTCACAGAGATTTGAAGGCAGAGAATCTGCTGCTGGATGCTAACCTTAACATCAAAATAGCAGGTGAGCTGGGGGCTAGTGGAGGGGGAGGAAGGCGCAACCGCTGTTAGAAGTTAATAAACGGAGGCACTCGCTGTTTATGCTATTCAGAAAGAAGGAAGCACAGGTCAGTTAAAGGAAACTTAAGGTTTCTGCATGGCCCCAAAGCCCCCAAATGACAAATTATAGAATAACGAGGAGTCCGGTGACACCCTAAAGACTAACAAATTATCTGTTAGTCTTTAAGATGCCACCAGACTCCTCGTTATTTTTATGGATACAGATTAACACGGCTACCCCTCGGATAAATTATAGAATGTTGATTTACATGCCCCTTCATGCTGCTAAAGACTGGGCTTTTACTCTGCAGGCAGTCCTGGTGTTACAAAAGCTCTGGTGTTCTAATCCCCTTTCCAATAGGTGAGAGACAACTAGAGGCTGATGTCAGTTGTCAATGTAGGGTTTCTCTGAAGTGGGGCAGGCTGAGTGAGAGGCAGGGAGTGTGGAAAAATAAAGACGACAAAGTTTAGGGGTAGAGAGGTGAGAGAAAGTAAAGAGATTTTCATCATTCTGTTCTTTGTGTGGAAGAGAGAAAATCACCACAGTTGCGTCTCACTTAGCAGTATCTCAAGAACGACCAGAAAGCAGAAGACGATCCAACAAGGCCACGTACACATTTCCAGCAACGGGCTCGTTGCACAATGATAGGCGCCTCTATTGTTCTGGCATGCGTCAGTAAGTCCTGGTGGAATGGGTGGCTATTTTTCAGCTAGTTTGCCTTCCAGTAAAGCCCATGTTTCAGGCACTCTCTAAACTGTTGCCGCACAGACCTTCATGTCTATACAGCTTTCCAGTATGAAAATGTGTCTGATCTGTCCAGCTCCACAGACTTGCTACCAGAGAGGCTGAGCTCAATCTGTGGCCTAAACTCTCTGGGCTTGGATCAGGATACGTCAGCTAGTCCTTAATGTCATTTAGATACATATGAATGGTGAATGTCTGCTCAAAACAAAAGCGGGTCTTGTATCCATTTGGCCACCTCACCATACAGGCTTTCCCTTTGGGACGGCTAATAGCGATCCATTTAATTCCATTGATGCATGGATCCCAGCAAATGCCAAAGCTGTGGAAATTGCTCCATGCTGTCCTGATAAATAGGCATCCATGGAGAGCGCCTCAGCTTCATCGTTCTCTCCTAGCCCAGTGGCCGGAGTGTATTGCTAACAGCTGCTCCGGTGGTGGCACATATGATTGATGTCCGATGTGAATGATTCCTTTCTCTGCCTCCCTGTGTATTTATTTTTCCCCTCTATAATGTGTGTGCGCGTTTTCCTTTTTCAATGGCTAGGTGAATATCCATATTGTAGTACCTGGCAGAGCTGAAATAGTGAACGGTTTGTCAGCATTTTAATTATAGAGCCCTTTTAGAAGGATTTATAACTTGACTGAAACTTGCTTTAGGCTGTGTCTTGGCACAAAACTACTCAGTCTGGGAGCAATTTTAATACTGACCTGATTTACCAAGTTTAGGAACTTTTTTAGTGAGCCAGCATCTCGAGATGTACATTTTCTAGGTTTAAATCGCAGTATTTTGGTCGCAAGTCTGGCAGAGGAATTTAACATTCTTTACAAATATGTTGTTCCTAGTCTTTTTGCTTATCACAATTTAGAATTAAGGTATTCTTAGAGCAGGCAGTGGCATGTGAGTGGCAGGCTGATGGAGACGGAAAGGTGAACAGCCCAAACCTGCGTAGGTCACAATGCTTGGAGCAAGGAGCCGGGGGTGCTGCTGCACGACTGGGCTCATGTTCCAACACCCCTCTGGGTGGTGGTCTTTCCATGACTAGAGGGTTCCCCCCCTGCACCTCTGCCACAAAATTAACTAAAATGCGTGACAAAATAAAAAAAAAGACAAAATAGCCTTCTTTATGATTAATGTATATTCTTATGTCTGCCGTATGCAAATACTTACAAATAATTTAGGCCTTCTCTTTTATGATGAGTGGGAAAAATTCCTGCATGCACAATTCTTTTTAAAAAGCTCTTCAGAAATAACTTTGGCAGAATCTGAAATGCGGCTGGATTCCCTGAAGAAATGTCCATATGAACATGCTGACAAGTTATGTGAATGTTTGAAAATTGTGGAAACTTTTTCTTTTTTAACCTAAGGAAGCTGGAAACTATTCTCCTTCCCAATCTCTGCTCCCAGAATGGTCTCTAGAAGATAGTTCCCACCCATGTGGTAGTGTTGTTTTACTTGGCAGGGAGACTTGCTAGTGATTTGAAGAACAGCCTGGAAAAGCTGATTTACAGTGCAGGATTTTCCAAGTATTTAGTTTTGTCCCTAGACCCCATCAATTATAATTTGACACCGGTGATTCTGTTATGTCAGGAACAAAAAGTGGTAGCAGCTGATCTTTTTTTTTCCTTGCAGGACCCCCCAGAATGAATACTTGAGAAATACATAGAACTGTACAGACAGGATGAAAGATAAGCAGAACCTTACTTCCAAGCGCTTTAACAATCTCTAAATTAAAAACCTCTTCCCTGTGAGGCAGATGATATTATTTCTATAGCTCCCCTTAACTGAGTGTTTCAAAGGGCTTCACAAGCCCCCATGTGGTAGGTCAGTTCTTCCTTCATTTCACAGACTGGGACCGAGGCACAGAAAGCTGAAGTGACCTATCCAGGGACACAGCGTCACTGGCAGAGCTGGAAATAGAATCCAGAAATCCTGTTTCCCAGTCCCTGTTCTGAGTACCAGGCTACACTGCCTCTCAAAGTATACGCGATAAAAAGGAAGCAAAGAGGTGATGTTTTGTGTAGTTCCTTTTGCGCTGCATGTGTAGCTCTGTGGGAAGCAGCATGCTGTGAGATGGTTAGTATTGTCAAAGTTATGTCATGTCTGATCTTTGGCATTATGTGCAAAGCGATCTCCAACTTCTGCAGTTTTACAGGAACTTGCAAATCACCCATTGGAGGGTAATGGGAAACTCCCCAATTCCTGCCAGTGTGAACTTCCCAGTGAGCTACTATTGCTCTGTAAGCGGAATATACCCGGAAAGATAATGGAGCAAATAATTAAGCAGTCAATTTGCAAACATCTAGATTAGAAGATAATAAGGTGATAAGTAACAGCATGGATTTGTCAAGAACAAATCTTGTCAAACCAACCTGGTAGCTTTCTTTGACAAGGTAACAAGCTTCGTGGATAGGGGGAGGCAGTAAATGTGGTATATCTTGACTTTACTAACATTTTTGATACTGTCTCACATGACCATCTCATAAACTAACTAGGGAAATGCAACCTAGATGGAGGTAGGTGCATAACTGGTTGGAAAACCGTTCCCAGAGAGTAGTTACCAGTGATTCACAGTCAAGCCGGAAGGGCATAACGAGTGGGGTCCCACAGGAATTAGTTCTGGGTCCGGTTCTGTTCAATATTTTCAGCAGTGATTTAGATAATGGCATAGAGAGTACACTTACAGAGTTTGTGGATGCTACCGCGCTGGAAGGGGTTGCAAGTGCTTTGGAGGGTAGGATTATAATTCAAAAGGATCTGTACAAACTGGAGAAATGGTCTTAAGTAAACAGGATGAAATTCAATAAGGACAAATGCAAAGTACTCCACTTAGGAAGGATCAATCAGTTGCATGCATACAAAATGGGAAATGACTGCCTAGGAAGGAGTACTGTACTGTGGAAAGGGATCGGGGGTCATAGTGGACGACAAGCTAAATGAGTCAACCGTGTAACACTGTTGCAAAAAACTGAACATCCTTCTGGGATGTATTAGCAGGAGTGTTGTAAGCAAGACAAGAGAAGTAACTCTTCCGCTCTACTCCGCGCTGATTAGACCTCAACTGGAGTATTGTGTCCAGTTCTGGGCGCCACATTTCAGGCAAGATGGGGACAAACTGGATAAAGTCCAGAGAAGAGCAACAAAAACAATTAAAGGTCTAGAAAACATGACTTATGAGGGAAGATTGAAAAAATTGGGTTTGTTTAGTCTGGAAAAGAGAAGTCTGAGAAGAGCCATGATCACTGTTTTCAAGTACATAAAAGGTTGTTACAAGGAGGAGGGAGGATAAATTGTTCTTAACCTCTGATAGGAGAAGAAGCAATGGACTTAAATTGCAGCAAAGGAGGTTTAGGTTGGACATTAGGAAAAACTTCCTAACTGTCAGGGTGGTTAAGCACTGGAATAAAATTGCCTAGGGAGGTTGTGGAATCTCCATCCTTGGAGATTTTTAAGAGCAGGTTAGACACACACCTGTTAGGAATGGTCTAGATAATACTGAGTCCTGCCTTGAGTGCAGGGGACTGGACTAGATGACCTCTCGAGGTTCCTTTCAGTCCTATGATTCTATAAAGGGCTTTTGTATGTGGCTTTGTGTTCTTTTTATGATTAAATAATGGTAAGTGCAATACTGTTAAGTAACTACCATTAAGGAAAATGCAGTAGCAGTGACTAGAAGTTGGCAGTGCTGCTATTCTCACTTGCAGGCATAGGCGCCGACTCCGTGGGTGCTCCGGGGCTGGAGCACCCATGGGGAAAAATTGGTGGGTGCTCAGCACCCACCGGCAGCTCCCCGCCAGCCCTGCGCCCGTGACCGGAGCACCTTACCTTCGCCCCGGCCGACGTTGCGGGGCCCCGCCCCCAGACGGAAGTCGGCTCCTATGCTTGCAGGTGAACAGAAAACACTTTCTTAAGCCTGAAAATGTTGTTTCTGCCTTGCTGCCTAGCATTCTTCTTCCCATGGAGGGTTTTTCTCCAGTGTATCTTCTCAAAGGGTGAGAGTCAGAAGTCTTTGGCAATGTGCTTCTCTTTGCTTGCAGTCAGAAAGTTCACCCAGGGGTTGCGACCCTTGGTTAACACCAGGACCTTCCTGGGAGCCACTTTCAGAAGAGGATCTCATCTGTAAGGCCATTGCGTAACAAGAATGCATCCTCTTCCACTTTCTGAAGGCAAAAGCCAGTAATTGTACAGATGTTGTATCCCCTTCTGGTTCTAGTGCTCTATGGAAATAGAGCTGAAATATACCACAGCTAGTCCATCTCTGAGTTCCTCCTCCTAGCCTATTGCAGGGCTTCCACTGCAGTGCCAGCCATTGGGTTAGTTAACTAGCTGATTCAGATAATTAAAAATGGCTTTCCTAAGACCCCTTCTCCCAGCTGTTGTGGCTACATACAGTCCTAACCAGTAGTAAGAGTGCTCTGTAGGGTTTTTCCCTTTTCTTCTGTTTGTGGACAGCATCCTGGTTGCGCTCTGGTAGGGGGAATCTGTAGGCAAACGTATTTTTCCTTAGTCTGTGGCAGTGCTCATAGACTGTAAGTATGTTTGTTTAAAATGCAGAGTTTTGCTTTTAAAATCCTCACACACAGATATTCCCTCCTTGCTCCACACAGCTTTAAGAAGACGGTTTCCTCCCCGCATTTGACCTCAGTTCATTAAGCACAGGTGGGTTCTGGAAAACTATTTCCAGCCGTTCAGCAGAACTTCATATCAAAGAGAGCCATCTGATTCTAGTTCACTGTAGAGCTGAAAGGCATGAATCATTGTGGGGTCTGAAATGCTGTGCAAAGAGGAAGTTCTTCAAAGTGAGTTGTTTTCCCCTCTGAAGCCCAGCCACAATGCAAAATGAACCACCAGTGCTCCTAGGCGGCGCTGGCTGCCTTACCTACGTGTCTGATCCCAGAGTCCTGAGATTTCTTCTCTTTGTTGAACTGATAATTTTGGTTCAAGAGTAGCAGCGAAGGCTAGCAACCATGAGCTTTCTGGATCCTGCTGTTGAAGCAAGGAGGCATTTGTGGTGTTTTAGCCCCAGGTATGTATGTGCCTGGGACTATATCCTTGGTAGAAGTGACAGTTAGGATCACCGTTTCTACAATATCTGGTTAGGTGTTCAACTAGGACCAAAGTTATTTAAAGCCACCTAAACATCCTACTAGATCTAAGTTATTCAACAAGTGTTTCTTCTGTCAAATGAGATGCTCTGATTTAAGATGTCTTTGGGGGGAAAATGTATTAAAAATGGACTGTGAGCAGAGAAGTGCAGGGATTTAAAATCTGCCATCAGTACTGGGTGGAGTACCAAAACAGCTGATACTCTGAGATGTTCATACCTATTGTTTGTGGCTGAGCTTTTCCATGTCATTGAGTTCTGCACACATCTGTCACTCGCATACATGGCCTGAGTCTTTTATACTTGCCAATAGCCTGTATGTGCCACGTAGCAATGTGCATGTTATGCAGGTAGGCTGGGATTGTCAGAGGAGCCACAGGGGTTAGAGCTGAGTTCCCAAGGCCATTTGGACAATCCCAGCCAGGATGGTTTCCCAAAACATTCTCAGCTTGGACTTGGTTGTAGTTCTGGTTATTTGCCATTGAGGTTTGCTGCAGCTTGTGGTGGAGATGATAGACTTGCTCATGTTAACAGTTGGGTGGGCAGGAGCTTGTTTAAGTTCTGCCTTTAACACTTTTGAGACAGGAGCTGTGGTTTTGTTGCCTGTCTTGTTCTTTCATTTCCTACCTCTGTGTGTCATCACCTCTGTGTGTCATCCGTCTCTTTCCTCTTCTCCCCTCCCCCCCCCCCGATTCTCAAGCTGCAAAGAGCTCACTATTAATATGGTAACGTTAAGGATAAAAAACCAAACCGTATCAGCTTGCTCAGAATGTCAGCTAGCTACCAAAGTTTCAGCACATGCCCATTCATTTGAGGAAGAACTTGCATTTAAGCTTGATTGCACATGGTTTGGTGCTAAAAGTGCAGCCTAGTTTTGTAGGGTTTAGTGCTTGCCGGGCAGTCGGAATTCAGTGACTTGCCAAGCGTCCCACTGTAAGCATGAGAGCACATTTCAAAGGTTTTCAGAGGTGGACTAGAGAAACTCCAAGCTGTGTGCTGTTTCTGTGAATCAGCCCTCTTGGGCTGAATGTTGTTGTATTTGCCAACCCAGAGTAATTTATTTGGTTCTCAACGTTGTGCAAAACCCAAGGAGTTGGCAAGTGATGGATTTGAAATTAATATAATAAACACAAATTAATCTGTTTGCTGATTTTCTAAGCAGTTCTTGAACTGTACTGTTCATGTGGTGTGATGTGCTACAGTAGCAACCACAATGTGCCGGGCCTCATCCATTAATAGAAACACAGCCCTGGTGTTTTTATTTTCTGTAAAATGATGAGCAGTTTACTGAAGGGTGGGATGAGGATAAAAAGAAAGTTTACACTAACTTAAAGCGAATGTATTCTATCATCAACTATCCCCTACCATGACCAGCCCCCATCAGTTAGCTGGCTAATATTTTTGTAGATGTCATTGTAGGGATTTGAAAGAGAAGCGGGTAGTAGTCTCGTGGACCACAACCTGGAGAGAGCTCTCTGAATAAGAGTCAGCATGGAAAAATGCCAAGATTGCTGGAGAGGCAGAAACACTTGGATTGAGATGGGGATGGAGAAGAAGGTTGGCACGGAGTTGGAGGATATGGAATAACCTGTTACCATCAAAGTTAAATAGGTTTCTTGTGCAGTGTTGAGATACTCTGGCGACGGGAGCTATGGGAATCCCTAAGATATCTGCTTGCCATTGTTGGTTCTTCTCATAGTTCCCTCTTTGAAATATGGAAGTCTTGTCTGATACGCTTGACAGTTGTGTATGTCTATCCAGATGCTAGCGCTTTCAGTGTTTTAAGCCAAACTTGCATAATTCTGCTTGCCCACGGGGAGTAACTTTTTTGATGAACAAGTAAAATAAAACCTTTCTTTTCCATAATCAATCACGATTTTTAAGCATGGCTAAGTAGATTATGTGCTGGGGTTGGGAAATGTTCGTGACAGTTTTGCAAAATGAAAGTAGAAAAAAAAATCTTTGCAGTGTAAAGGACTGAGCTCATATCTTGGTAGTGCTGCATCTTGAATACACCTTGCCACTTCCATAAATACCATAGCCAATTTCTTTCCCATTTCTCCATATTTGTACTGGTCTCTTGGAGAGCAGATTTTAAACCTAGAAAATTGCTAAGTTGCAACTAATTCTTCTTGAGGTACAAAGCTTGGAGCCTGTTCCGTTGGTGCTTTGGCCAAAGAAGTTAATGTTATCCCCCTGTGCATTGCAGTTAGGGAGTCAGTGAATCTGATTAAATTCTTCATAAGACATTTTTATTTTTACTGGCTGTACTCTGTCTCTTGGTGCCCTGCTTTTGTTTTATTCACACTGAATTCGTGAGACAGGTTATTTTATCACTGGCTTCCCTGCTTTTACACCATCTCTCTCAAAAGCCCTATGTGGAGATTTGCTTCTCATGCAAATACTATGAAAACAGTGTGTTACTGACGTGGGCCCTGGCTAGTATGCATTAGTGTCATTCATGCTCATCCTGGGGCATTATTAGCATAAACATCCAAAGGCAAAGCAATTTGCAAATAATCTTTGCTGTGTGGCCCCTTTGATAGTACTCCTGCATCATGCTACTTTGTTTTCTTTTCCTTGACTGGAGAGCGAAAAAGGGAAGAAACGGTTAATGATGCCATGTTCTGGGCAAAGCTCTTTTTGCTGATGCAATGGGGGAGGAGAACCCTTAATATCCATTGAGCTGAAACTGTGTTGTATATATGAGATGCAGACCCTTTGTCTCCCAAATTTCACCCCTTTCTCCACACATGAGCAGACACACGCAAAACCCACCTTTGGGATTTGGACGGCACACTGGAGGTGGCAAAGCAATCAATGTGGAATGCCGCCGTCACCCCAGAGCGCAAATGCTGTTTGAATGATTAGCTGGCTGGCCACAGCTTGCCGTTTGGTTACCGAGACTTTTCTCTTAACTTCAGTCTCAGGGTTTACTGTTTGCTGTTGCTGAATGGCTGGATCAGTTTGCAGAGCTGTCCTCTACGGGCTTGTCTACACTGGCACTTTACAGCGCTGCAACTTTCTCGCTTAGGGGTGTGAAAAACACACCCCTGAGCACTGCAAGTTTCAGCGCTGTAAAGTGCCAGTCTAGACAGTGCACCAGTGCTGGGAGCTATTCCCCTCGTGGAGGTGGGTTTTTTTTATAGCGGTGGTAGAGAGCTCTGTGCTGCGAATACACAAGCCACGTTAGAGCGCTGCTGCGGCCAGCGAAGACGTGCCCTATAACTAGGGCTTCCAGGTTGCCAGAAAAAAATCAAGCACTTTCTGGCAAATGAAAAACCCAGTCTTCCCATTCTCTTTGCTCTATATCTTCAGCTTATCTTGGTTTCAACAGCTCTAGCTGTAACCACCACTCTGATGGTGAGAGTGAGACTTTTGAAACTGATAGCTGGGAGGATGGAGGCCAGAAACCGATGTAAAATCTTCATGCAGAGTCTTTTGAATGTAAATTGAAATCCTAATGCTAAGTCTAATTGCTAGAACATGTCTCTTCTGTGAGAGCTGATACGTTATCTGATAAATGAAGAAAAACACCTTTTGTAAAAACTGTGTATATGATAAGCGAGATGGCTGTATCTGCAGATTCTGACACAGTCCTAATAGTGCTAAGTTCCTGGCATGTTTAAGGAGGTTAAATGGTGCGTATATTTTATGAGGCAAATATGCTATTGTCAGCATTCTGCCTCTATTGTTTGTTTGTCCCCTATACTCCCTATTAGAAACTGCAAATTTGCTGGTTGGGTTCAGCTTCACTTTAGTGCACAGATCCTCTGCAGCTCTTTCTCTCTCCTGTTTTCCCTGTCTTGGATCCAAGTGACAGTCAGCCATTGTGGGATTGCACATGACTTCACTGGACTGTATCTCTCAGCAGTTTGCTTACACAAACACCATTTGATGCTTACAGCAGTTGGAATGGGTCATGTACTTCTCGTTTAATCGATTCTCTCATTGTTCTTTCAGATTTTGGGTTCAGTAACATCTTCACACCTGGACAGCTGCTTAAAACCTGGTGTGGGAGTCCCCCCTACGCGGCCCCCGAGCTCTTTGAAGGGAAGGAATATGATGGGCCGAAGGTTGACATTTGGGTATGCGGTGAACATATCTGTATTTTGCTTTGATCTCATATCGCTGCTCTTTACACGTGGCTTTGCTTCCAGAGCACTGAATTCACTTCTTGTAGGAAGGACCCATTTGTGGAAATAGTATTATTCAAAGAGATGTAACTTTTTATTCCAGCTATTAAATTGCATGCTTCTTGTTATAAGGCACTGTACTTAATATTTTAGGAGTTGTATATAAATATATGTACATTTTGATTTGGTCTTAAGAGTTAGATTCCCTTAATACTTAACAAGCAGAATAGCCAACTTCTCACTGGTACCTGGTTTGACCTGGTGTAGTTAATTGTAGCAAGTAAAGATCATATCCCTCAGAACAGAGCATTTAAAGGGGCACAATGAAGGCAAAAGGCCCAAAATAAGAATGCTAGCGGCTGCCTTCCCATCCCACATCAATTAATAGTTTGAAACAGTTTCCCTTACAGGCATTAGTTGTTTGGGAACAGCTCTGCAAAAGCAGGGCTATATCAGCCTTACAATCCTGGTTCGAAACTGGGCATGAGGTTTGTTGCCATTCTGGTGTGGCTGTGCAATTCCTGCTACCCTTCCATTTTCCTGGCTGGCTCGTCTGTGTGCTTTAAGAAGGGGCCCGGGAGGATGGGCGAGAAGCCCGGCATGAGTTAAGCTCTGCGTGTTCTATGTGGATGTGCAGTTGCCACAGAGCCACAACTGAATTGAACAAACTGTGTAACTCTATTGAACCAAGTGGATTTATACTGGGGATGATCGTTACCCGGAGTCTCCCGTTGTAGTGATGGAGGACTGGGATTTTAGGATTGTTGCAGCTTTTATTTCTGAGGCCTAAAAGCAGGCATATTATCTCAGGCTTTTCATTTGAACAGATGTCTTTGGGAGGTTGAGCTCGAATCAGTTTGGGGCTGCTAAACTGGGACAATATCCTAATTGTGTTTGCGTTTTTCCAAAAGCTACACTTGCTGCTGTTCCCCGCAGTTTGCAGAGCCCCTTTGCCGTTGCTAATGTGTGTCAAATCTTTGTTTTGAACACAGAGTCTTGGTGTGGTCCTGTATGTGCTGGTCTGTGGTGCTCTGCCCTTCGATGGGAGTACTCTGCAGAATCTGCGGGCAAGGGTGCTTAGTGGGAAATTTCGCATTCCATTTTTTATGTCCACAGGTAAGGCCAGATTTGTTTGTACTGAGCTTTCTGAAACTGTTTGTTCGCAGGCACTATCCGAGGCTTCCTGCTCTGAGTGTCTTTGGAACAGTTGAGCTTCAATACCAGTTGGCTGAATTTATTTTTGTTTCTGTCTAAAGGACATTTCTACCCATCAAGTAGCTGTATGGGTTGAGCACTAATATCTAACATGTAAGCTGTATTGATTTCTCGATTCCTGAGAACTTCTAAATCAATTTTCTTTTGAAAATTTCAGCTCCCATCTATCTAACCTTGCATATCATAGACTGCTGTCAATACATGACTAAAATATTAGCGAGGGCAGGTTTTTAGTAGCTCTTGTAAGGTGGAAAGTCTGAACATACACCAGGCCTTAGGAATCTGGAACTTTTACCATTTCTCCCTAAAACAGGAGAGTTTTGCAGGCCCTCTGGTAAGTACTGTTAATAATCCTGAATTTGTCTTCATTTTCTGTGAGAACCTCCTTGGGTACATGTCCACTTACTGGACACCGATACCTGGGCTGCTGGAATGGAGTGTGTTCTAGGCTCAACAGAAAGAAATTCTCCTTAAAGATTAGCTTGATTCCATTTAAAATAAAACCAAGTTATCTCTGAAAATGGCTGTGTTGGATCTCCTTGTCTACAGCTCTGTGAGTAGAGAGACACCTGCTTTTCCAATGGCTAGTTACTGAGCAGCTTGATTTTTTTCTATTCTCGTTCCTTTGGGGTAGGTTAGTAGTTAAACATAGTATAGGGCTAGTCCAGAGCCACATCACCATAAAGCCAAGCTGCAGTTCATTCCTCGAAGAGCCTCACCTGTGAATGTGTAAAAGGGCTCCAGTCTGTTTCTTTGTGCTCAAACATTTAACCTTTAAACGTCAGCTCTAATTAAATATGTTGCTGACTTTATGTACATGCCAATATAGCTATTGGGAACCGGGAGATATCCGTAAATTGATCTTCACTTCCTTTGCCAAGTGGTGGGAGGCTGCAGGGATTTTTTTAAAATCCATTTCTTCACTAGGTAGATGGGACTGAAGTGCTGAGCAGGAGTTTGCAGATAGTGTTTTCTTTCCTTCTCCTCCTTTCCCCCCAGTTTTCTCTCCACACATACACATTAGCTGTGTGAAACTACAGTGTTCTGCTTGCAGCTAGGGACAGTGCTCTGTGCAGCCTTCTTCAAGGGCTGCTGCTAGCGTAGCACATTCTTGTGCATAACTCCCATCTGTCTCAGGACTGGCCTCATCTGGTTCTCGTTCTCACTGCATTTCAGTGACCACTAGTGACCTGGTTCTCAAGAGCTGAAATATCCCTGGCATTGTGAAAGCCGGGGGAGTGTCGTGCTTCTGCTGGAGTATGTCCAGAGCGGCTTGTTGTCTTAGCAAGTCTGCAAGATAGTGTCTAGGCGAGCCTTTCGCATACATCAGTCCTGTAAATGACACTTGTACAGTACACAGATGACTTAGACAGGAGCTTTCATTATTAATAAGCAGTGCTTCCTTACTAAAGCTGTGGTGTTTAGTGTGTTAATTTAGGGTTGAATGTTCCTTCTCAAAGATGCCCTCAGGAGACTAGTTTGCAGATTACCACAGTTCTGTCTGCTGTAAATTCTTAATGTTAGTTGCTCTGAGTGCATTTTAAGTATTTTGTTTTTAATGCATGTCATCTTGAGGTCATTCCTGATCTTCCCACGGTACGACAGGACATAAAAATACTGAAGTGCTATGCTGTTTCCATCAGTGTTTTCACCTTGGCAGGCCATGCTAGTTCACATTCATGACTAATTGTCTCAAATACACTGGTTGCTTTTCAAGTACCAGAGGAGTCATTTGGATATACATTGGGGAGAGACAAAGGAAAATAAATACATACTTCCTGCGCACCCTGAATCCTTCTCTTATATGTATGCACAAAATACTTTGAAGGCCAAGTGGGTGAGTTACTTCCCCAGGCTCTCATCTTTGGGAAGCTGGGGTCGAAAGATGAGTTGAGAGGCCGTGTCCTAATCCTGTATATATATTTGCTTATCTCACATCTTCCGTGTACGGTTTGACACCATTGGCAGTTGCTGCTTACTCAAAAGCCAGGACTGCACAGTCAGAGTTCTGGAGGAGAGTAGCACAAACATGTCTGCCCTAAATTGTAGGAAGGTTGTATCATGCTTGTCTACAGTCTACTCAGATCTAATTTAATCTCTGTCTTTCACAAACACCAGGTTGACCCCAGTTTTTAAGTAGACACTTAGCTGCATGTGCACATGTGCGTGCTTCCTTTCTTGTACCTTGTATTTTAGGTTTGCTGATACTGAATTGTATTTCCACCAGAATCCCCAACTAATTGATGATAGAAGTTTGGAACTAATGGTCAGATCCACGTTGCAGCTGGGAAACTCTCCCAAACTTTGTATTACTAGCAAAGCGATTTTCACTGCCAATCCTTCCTGTAACAAAAAAGAATTAGTCCCTTCTTGGCATGGTTGCTATGCCACTGGGAGCCACATTTTGCCCTCCTACACTGAGGATTTGTCTACACAGGGAAGCTATTTTTGAATAAACGAAGGTGTGAATTTAAAGCCCGGTAGCTATTCTGCACCAGCTCCCATGTGGCCACACTTACTCTACACTGCCTGCCTTAGTGCAGGTTAGGTTAGTCCATTTAGGAATTGGAGTAAGCTGGCCCACACAAAGGCAGTGTGTGGTATATGAATGTCTACACGGGGAGTTGGCGTGGAATAAGCTCCCTATGTGGACACTTATTCACACCCTGGTTTATTGCGCAACAGCCTCCCAGTCTAGACGAGCTCTTGAGTGGTAACTTCATGGTGCTACTCATCACAAATACGGGTCCAGGTTCTGGCCCCTAATGTTAGTACAAGAGATTGCAGCTTGGAGAAAGACTTCAAAACAAGGCTAAATGAACCCCCCTGAGACACACACCTCCAGAGAAGCACGTAAAGCGAGTCGCCTTACTTTGGACATTGATCCTGCAGTTCTGAGCTGCGTTATGGGCATTGAGAAACTAACATCCATTCAGCCTATCTGTGAACAAGAGAGAGCTGGCAGACTGGCTGGAAATGAAGCTGGCTTACCCTTGTGGAAGGCTGCAGCCATAATCACACTTAGTTAAATCTTGGGCAGTTCTTGGAGCACCTGGGATTAGTGTAAGGGGCAGGGAAAGAGAATGCTAGACTCATGCGGCTAGCTAGAGTGGGGGAGGAAATTCTTTAAAAACCCACTAATTGCTCTCCGTTTAGTTCCACTAGAATGAGCTAGACACTGCAGAGGTCAGGACAGTCGCTTTAGGGGACGTAAGAGCAGCATAGAAAACTGTTTGACTTCAGTAGTGAAAAGAACAAGGGGATGTAAAGTGAAGTGTTCAGCATCTCCTGTAACTTACATGTGCCTTAGCTAATGCTCAGGTGCTGCTGAGGCTTTCTGTATCCTGGTGTGACCACTCTGAAATGCTGCTGTAGGGAGTAAAACTGAGGAGGATAAGCATGCTGCTCTTTCTAGTCTGTTGCTTCATGATTCTTTGCCCTTGTAGCATAGGTGGATAGATAACTTCGCTGCGGTCCTGGCTCTTCAGAAGATGATGATGATGCAATTCCCTAGCCTCTCTCGTTCTGGAATGTGGAGGAAGGTTTTATACAGGTCACTAGCTTTACATAACCGCTTCAGTTTCCAGGAAAGCAGCATCCATTTTGACATGTGTGCTGTGGGAAGGCATGTTACCAAAGCCCCTTCACGTCAATCCGAATGTTTCACGTAGCTTTAGACTTTTTGGAGTTTATTGAAGCCAACGTTAGTTATAAGCTGCACTCATGCTAAGGGGCCACTTGTGCTAGGCAGTTCCCATCAACATATCTGCCTAAAAAGGGGGCTGGACGGGGGGAATAGGGCATGTGATTTCAGATTGCTTTGCTCTCCAGGAGGAAGAGTGGAATTTAATATCTGCTTTTTGGTTGGGCTGATTTTAGCAACACAATCCCTAAATGATGTAGTCTATCAGTTCTGGAGACCTGGGTCCAAACCCTGACTTAGGTTCCAATTGAGGGAGGTTTGCTGATCTCATCAGAGTTCCCCATTTTTCCAGAACATCTCATTGCTAGGCATAATTCACAGTGACTGATTATAAGAGGTTTAAGCCAGGAATAGCAGCAGGTGCTGCAAATCCAGGCTAAGGAGCACTGTCAGAATTTAGGAGAGAAGCTCAGGAACAGCAGACCAGCTGCAGGCCAGGGCTGGGAGAGGTGGAAGGTGCACTGGACAGCCTGGGCTGGGCTGCAGGTCAGAGTATGTGTAGGAATACGCCCAGCAGGGGGTGCTTTAGTGCAGGATCAAAGTGGATTGGCAGAGTTGGGGGGCGGGGGGAGAGGAAGCTTTCCCAGGTCCTGCCTGCACTGTGCCTGTCTCAGACCAGCCTTCTTGATATACTTGTGTGTGTGTGTGTGCACAAATAATCTGATGGCGAACGCTCAGCATGGTACTGTACTCGGCCTCTAAGAGCAGATCACCACCTTGTAGTTGCAGCGTTAAAGGGCATGTGTTTAACTAAAGGAAAATTAATTTTCAGTTAATAATTGCGCTGCCAGAGAGAACAGAGATCTTCTGTGGACGGTACTGCTGAATCATGATTGATTAGACTTCATTGTGACTTAACTACAAGCAACACAACATAAGCATTTTATCACTGGGGCGGCGAGTAGCATCATTTGTAATGTGTTTGGGGAATGCAGCATGCACAGCTACTGCTAAAGCTGCATGCTAAAACTGCTACGGCCCGGCTTGACAAAGCCCTGGCTGGGATGATTTAGTTGGGGATTGGTCCTGCTTTGAGAAGGAGGTGGGACTAGATGACCTCCTGAGGTCTCTTCCAACCCTAATCATCTGTGAAAGGGGGGAGGGATAGCTCAGTGGTATGAGCATTGGCCTGCTAAACCCAGGGTCGTGAGTTCAATCCTTGAGGGGGCCATTTAGGGATCTGGGGCAAAAATCTGTCAGGGGACAGTACTTGGTCCTGCTAGTGAAGGCAGGGGACTGGACTCGACCTTTCAAGGTCCTTCCAGTTCTAGGAGCTAGGTATATCCCCATTTATATTTTTTTATTTTATATGATTCTATGTGTGGAGACACCACTAGCCCTGAGTTCAGTTAATCAAGAACAGAGCTGTGTGTTAGAAACTGAAACAGAAGCCAGGCAAAAGCCCCATCCTGGATGTGCTGGGCCCAGTTCAGTTCCTTTCAGGGCTTCAAGGTAGATGATGAGGGGGATTAATTGGCATAGCATTTCATAATCTGCCTCCTAGTATATTGTGATCTCCCAAACTAGCTTTGCAAAGTGGTGTGGCTTGCACCTTTCCAGTGTCAAGATAGCAGCTGCCAGATCCAAAGTAACTGTGGCAGCGTGCAGGAGCACAGCAACCCCTTTGGGAAGTCAGTCCCTGGGTTATTAGCCCAACAGCCACAGATGATTGTGGTACCTTCCTTTGTTTAGGTAGGTTTCCTAAAGCAGTTTTCTGCTAGGCTCTTAAGCCATAATACACTGGAGTTGTGCTCTGAAGAGCCTGTGGCTGGAGACAGCGAAGCCATTGACCTTAGCTCTATGGGAATGGCTTTCTCATTTGGACCTTTTAATTCTCTTAAACAAAAAACCCCTTCTCCCTGTTCTGGTGCAGTATCTCTGCAGGATAGGGAGTCACGAGAAGCCTGTCGGGTCTCTGTGTCCCATACAGTTTAGCTTGCCTACTAAATCTGAGGCTTCCCAACCTGAAGCTTTGAGTATCCAGAGCTTAACTGCCACCAAACCAAAGATATAAGCCAGTGAATTCTAAACGGCACTGTCCTTTATACCCCCCACACCCCACCCGCTCTTGACTAATCAGTGACTTACTCCTTTTGGCCCACTTACATGGTATGTCACAAAAACAAGGGAAAGCGGGGAAATTAGTCTAATCCAAGAATGGTGCATGGGATAACACTGGCAAGGCAAGAAGCCATGGAGAGCTAGTTAGTCAAGGGACCTCTGTAGGGAGGGTTCACCAAAGATGTGGATTTGGAGAAGAAACCTTAGCTCTTGCATAGGGAGTGGCATAAAAGAAGGTGCAAAGCCATCTTTATGTCAGATGTAGGAGCACCTGATGGTCTGAGATCTTTGCAGTGCACAGCTGGGTGAGGAAGGGACAGAACGGCGCCCTTCACTACGTTTCCTTGCTCTGGTTGATTTAAGTTAGCCTTATTGTTGCTTCAGTATTTTTTTCATGAAAAATAATCCCCCTTGCCAGAAGCAGATGTTCTAGAGGTTTAATAGAGGCTTTATTTCCTCTTCCTTTTGGGCTTTTTCCAGACTGAGGCCCTCTTTGAAGCCTTAGCTCATGAGTGACACATTGCAGCAAGGGGGCGGGCGGGAATGCCTGGAGGAGTGGCCTGAGCCATTTGAAAGGGCATGTTGAGGAGCTCCATGCATATGAGAACAGAAGTGGCTGAAGAGCTGTGTGTAGCTAGTATCGCTTTACAGGTGCTTAAACTGCCCTGATTTCTGGCTCTCCAACAGATCCTTTCTGAGCCTCCTGGCTAACAAGTGCCTTGCGCTTTTGCTAAGCTCTGTGCAACTTCATATGACCATGAAGAATTCATGGCAGTGTCTGCCCTCAGCATGCAACACTTATACCGACAGTTCAGCCACACCAGCTGTCTCCGATTAGTTAGACGACAATGAAGGGTTTAAAGAGAGTTAATTTCACCCTCTGCCCCTCCTCGGTGCCTTGCTTTAGGAGTCCTAGGAGTGCTCGTTGGAACAGTCCTATGATGGCTGTATTTGCAAGGTCTTGTAATGCGTACGGCAGTGGTGACTGCGCTGCCCTTGGTTGCTCTCCAGTCTCATTCGTTCCATGTCTGTGGAATGCCTGTTTGTGTCTCTGTTAAACTCCAACAAAGCCCCATTCAGATAAAAATTCTCTTTAAACACGTTTTACAGCGTTAGTGTATCCTAGGAACAGGACTTGCCAGACTAGATCAGACAAGCGGGGTCCATCCCTTCTAGCATCCTGTATTGAGCAGTGACTAGCACCAGCTGATTTTAAAGATGGTGCAAGAAACTCCCAAGGGGGCAGTTATGGAATAACTTGCCCATAGAGGCAGCTTCTTCCTAACTTTACTCAGTGGCTCATGCCCTAAGGAATGAGGGTTTATTTCCCTTCTAAAAATGTTCTCTCTTATCCCAGGTGTTCCCATTGTCCTTATAAATGCCTAATCCTTTATTTTAAATCCTCCCAAGATCCTCACCTTTGAAACTTTTTTAGGCAGTGAGTTCCACAGGTTAATCATGGATTATGTAAAACATTATTTTATCAGTTTTAAATTGCTTGTTTTTCATCTTCATTTAATATCCTCTTGCCCTTTGTATATTGTCCAGATGCGGAAGTAAAGCTCCTCCTGTCCTTTCCTGTCCCCCCTCCATTGTGCCAACAAGCTGTAGCAGCTCTGTGTGCCTTAGGGACTCTTTGAACCATGGTAATATCACAGTAATTCCTAGCATGTCAATAGAAGTCTTCCTCACAAAGCGCTTTACAAGGAAGGGGACATGTCCTCTCCATTTTACACATGAGGAGACAGGCCCAGACAGCTGTGGTGACTTGCCTAGGCAGAGACAGTTGCAGACTTGGGAACAGTCCCGTATCTCTGGATTCCCAGACCCACAGGCAAACTGCTTTGGGGTACCATGTGACAACTGGCATGCATCAGCCACATGAAAACTTGCCTTATCTCCTGATGTGCTGATCACGCCTTGCCCTGTACATGCCCTGTGATGTGCTGTCACTTGGCTTAGCTGTTAACTGCTATGCTACCATCCTGAGTCCTTGGGACTTCAGTGAAAGAAATCTAATACTTGCACTAAGGCAGAAATGTTGTGCTAAAATGTGTAGTGCATCTAAAGCACTCCTAGCTCAGTCCAACCTCTGGGACAGCCACAATGCTCCTCACTTAGAGATGAGACACAGTAACACCACCCCAGGATCCATTCATAACATAATACTTCTGCTGTCGCAGGGCTGGTGCCGTGCGTTCTCCATTGAAAATGATCCCTGTGTATCTTCTTTCACTGAAATCCCTTGAGGTTTTTCTTGCTCTGAAGACCCAGTTGGCATAATTTGCATGCTAGATAAGTGGTGTGAGTTGGCAGTGGCTGCACAAGGGGAATTGAGTGTGATGCTTTGGCGTTTTTAATGGCTGAGGTAAGAAAGATACAGTATTTAAAAATTAAGCAGCGTATGGCTAGATCTGATGTGAAAGGAACAACTTGCATTTTATTCCTTTATATCTAAATTGCTGCTTAATTTATTGAACCAGTTTTGATAGTTTTTTAAAAAAACATCTGCACTGTGAATTTGCATCTTAATTTTATACTGTGTTCGTTCTTTTTTAGAGATTCTTGTGTTGTAAATAGGAAAAACAATGTTCATGAAAATGTATAATTTGTTAACTGCAGACAAGGCTCCATCTTTATTGGGGGAGACTCCAGCTCATATTTTATTGCATGCTTTAATGGAAAATTTAATTTGAAAATAAGACACTTTCTCTGGCTTTAGGTTGAATGTGTCATCAGTTTACATGGTGTAAGCTTAGGTCAGGTGTGGTGGTGGTGGTGCTTGTTATTGTAAGGAAGTTGGGGAAATGTGTTTTCCTGCATTAAGCCTGCATTTGGTAATCCTGCCTTGGCAGCCTGTTAGATGGTGATTGTGGTTTGCCCTTCAACCCTGAAATATGGGCTGTATTGCATTGCCAGAGTAAACAAGTGGGTGGAGAGTAGACGTGTGCCACCTACAGGCTGTAACCAACATCACCGGGTTTATTCTGATGGTTGCTTGTTGAATGAAAGAGGGAGTTCATATTTCATTCAAAAACTGGACTTCGGTGTTGGCTGGTTTATGGCGGGGGGGGAAGTATACTGAATTAAAGGTGTATATGCAATCGTGGTGTAGCCGGGTGGTCTCAGGATATTTGAGAGACAAGGTGGTGAGATAATGTCTTTTATTGGGCCAACTGTTTTAGTGAGAGAGACACAAGCTTTTGCACTTACACAGAGCTCTTTAGGTCTAGAGATATACAGACAGACAGATTTGGCCCCAAATATCAATGCTTTCTAAGCAAGCTTCTGCAAAACCTAAATCCAATGAAAATGTTACCACAGACTTCGAAAGTTGATTTTTGCTGTACTAACGCAGGGTCTGCACCAGCATCGTCTTGCACATCGCTATAAGGAAAAGAAAACCCATGCTCTGGAGTGGCAGAAGCCATTGATCTCCCTTGGGAGTTGGGGTCTTTCTGCCCTTGTGCCTCGCAAAACCTCCCGCAGTCACTAACTTCTGGTCAGCTGAGGACTGAGGGCTATTGTGGCACACTGCCGCATGGGGTCCCTTTAACTATGCTCAGCTTAAATTGTTTGAATTTTGCTTTGGGCGGAGCGTGTGCCTAGTCCTTATAGATGCTAAACTCAGACATCAAATGTCTGGAATTTAATCCCACACTTGTGTCCAACACTGAATCAGGCCCGACAAAAGGCATGTGTATATTTGCTGGTTGTCAATGACCCTGTAAACAGAGTAGTGTTGTTGTCTGTTGCTTTGAAAAAATACCCTTGTTCCCGACACAATGCAAAGCTGCGTCCCTCGGGAGGTGTTGCCCTTTGCTACTGAATTACTCATTTTCTTGCTGCTCTCTTGTAGAATGTGAGCACTTGATCCGCCACATGCTGGTGCTGGACCCAAGTAAGCGACTGTCAATGGAACAGATCTGCAAACACAAGTGGATGAAGCTCGGGGAAGCTGACACAGAGTTTGACAGGGTGAGCAGGCAGAACGGCTCTGGTGTGTCTACGTGGTGAAAGGGTGTGGAGAGTCGAGTATGCGGGCTTTAGGGAGGAGGGCTGAGTACTGGCCCTGTGTGCACATTGGAGACCGTTAGAGCGGCTCAAAACCAAATTAATGTCCTGTGTTAAGAGTTCACAATTCCCAAGTACAAGTATGCTGGTATTTCTTTCTCCCCACTGGGCTGTGCAGCTTACTCGCTATTGTCCTGGTCTTAGTGCCCTCTCCTCTCTTGGACTCGAGACCATTCATCATCTTTCTCTTCGTCTCAGTATCTCCCGGACATTGGGTTTCCTTGATTGCCCTGCTGATGTCATACCTGGGATCCTGGTTTCCAGTCGCATTGGCTATGGGACATAGCTGGCCCCCAAGATCACATGCTAGTGTGAAGTGAGGTGCTGTTTCTGCTCCAGGCAGGCCACAGTACCCTCAGTGTTTAGATACTGTGCCGAGCTGCAGCACGGCTCGTGGGCCCTCCAGCTGTAGGCTTGTGGCACTGGTGATTTATGGCGTGTTCCACCTAGTGAACATTTGCCGCCCTTGGGGTGCTGAGCCCTGACAGTCTTTCTGTGCCCTTGCAGTTAATAGCAGAATGCCAGCACCTCAAGATTGAAAGGCAGATGGAACCACTGAATGAAGACGTGCTCTTAGCAATGGTGGAGATGGGGCTGGACAAAGAGCGCACGCTGCAGGTAACTCGAACCAGCTTGCAAGTGCCTGCAGCTGGTAAATGTCATGTTGGTGGCTGATCACACCTGCCCATTAACGCTTTCTTCTGCCGAGTGGGTGGGGAGGAGGGGATTTATTTTCATTACTAGGAAAAAAATGGATCTCTTCTTATCCTTCCCTTGCTAGTCACTCAGGACAGATGCCTATGATCACTACAGTGCAATCTATAGCTTGCTCTGTGACCGATTAAAGAGACACAAGAATCTGCGCATTACAGCACCTCCCAGTGTGCCACGGACCATGACCTTCCCCACACCAGCTAACATCCAGGTGGGTCCCACATAGACGGGGTCATTTCATCACTGCAGGGCTAGTCGTTACTTCCCCCAGCCTTGCAAAGCTCAACTTGGTCAGAGCTTGTTTGTGTAGCTGGGTAAGTAAAATAACTTGTTTCTTCATGAACATCCTCACCCTGGTAAGGAGAGAGGAGAAGATTCTTTGCCTGAGTGGTAGGTTTTCATGTGTGTCCATGTTACTGTACTCCTGGGGTTTGCAACTTTCTGGCCAGGAGACTGCAACTTTATTTAGTTTAGTGTCTTTCATGCAAAGCCTGCCCCAACCCACTATACCTAATTACCTTGTAATGCAGTGGCAGGCGTCCATATAGCCAAAGGGCAGAGATGGGGAGGTTCTGGGCTAAGAAGCGGAGAGTCCGTGACCTGGGATTGGTGTGAGGAAGCTGTTTCCATTGGCAGCAGGAGGTGCTGAGGAGCAGGCTGTGAGGAGGGGCACACAAGCTGCTGAGTCGAGCTGAGGGCAGTAGAGAGACGCGCTCCTGGGGGGCGCTGAAGAGAACAGCTTAGAACAGGCTCCTGGGTCTCCCCGCTCATCCCCAAGTGGCTGGAGCCTAACCCATTTTTGCTTTTCATGAAAATGCTCCAGTTTCTGCTGTGCAGCTTCTGGGAGTGCAGCTGAGTTTCAGTAGCAGGAGTCTGGGAAGCGAGCATGGGTGGGAGAGGGGGAGGAAGGTGGAGTTGGGATCCCTTCTGCAAGTGGCTAATGTGTTTGGAAGAAGGCGATGCCCCCTGAAGAGCGCTGTGCTACCTGGGCTGTTCGTGGCTGACCAGTAGGAAGAGTCACAACCCAAAGGACTTTGCCGCAGATTTTAAAATGGAAAAGAAACCCCCCTCCCCAGTTGCTCATTGTTTTGATTCCTTCTGCTTTGCAGGCGGAACAGACAGGCAACACCGTGAGTATCAATGTGCCACAAGTCCAGCTCATCAACCCTGAGAACCAGATCATTGAGGCAAGTTGCTTTCCATTGCTGACTCCTGTGAGAACTCTTTCTTAGTGACACGCTGGGCTTCTGGCACCTGATTGAAAACCTCTTGTATTTTTCCCCACCCCAGACTGATGGAACAATGAACTTGGACAGTGACGAAGGGGAAGAGCCATCCCCTGAAGCCCTGGTCCGTTATCTCTCAATGAGAAGGCACACTGTTGGAGTCGCAGATCCACGGTTAGTATCAGGCTTTCTCCTGAGTGGGAGCAGAGGGACCCACTCCTGCCTTTTTAAGGTTCCCCCTCCACCCCAACGGCATTCTCTATGAATCCATGGATGATGTTTCTCTGGCTTTCCGTGGCCTCTTGGAGGCACCTGGGTACGGTACTTTGATTTGGAGGTTGTAAGAAGCTCTTACACCTTTGGGTTGCTCCTTTTGAAAGGTCAGAGGTTTTATATTATCTATTAAAATGATGGATTCACATCTTAATGGGAAAATACATGTCAAAACCCCCACCCTTCAATATCTAGGAGTGAAATCCCTTTGCTTTCCTGCTCCCGGCATATCCAGCTCTGCGGTGAGCAGGATGGCAGGGTGAGATTCTTGCTCGAAAGCATGATCTTGGCTGGGTGGGGAAGGGAATCAGGTGCCACTTGAATAGCAGAAATCCATGTCTTTTCACTTGAAAAATCCATTTTTCCAGTGGCCTGTGTGGCAGGCCTCTCAGGCAAGGACACGATTTCCTCCTTACCCCAACGAATCAGTTGCTATTTCTGGCTGGCTTTGTTTAATTGGGGGCCATGTTGGCCAGAGAGGCAAAGGAGGCCGGAAAGCTACAAGCCACTTTATTTGTAATGTCTTAGTGGCTACAGACTGTCATGATGCCAAGTGTGATTGTATTTTGCATGAATGGTTAGCCCTGGAAAATTCCAGTTCTGAGAACCTACGGGCACATTAAAAATGAAAAACTTGCTACCCTTAAGGTCCAGGCCCCACTCCTGAGCTTGAGAAATCCACGGGGAAAGCCAGTGAGAAGTAGAGCTGGCGGCAGCAAGCATGTAGGTGGGTTTGCTTGGGTTATTTCTAAGTTCCATGTCTCTGAATGTGATTGCGCAGCACGGAAGTGATGGAAGATCTCCAGAAGCTCCTGCCAGGCTTCCCCCGTGTCACTCCCCAGGCTCCGTTCCTGCAGGTGACTCCAAACATGAACTTCATGCACAACATGCTGCCGATGCAGAACCTGCAGCCGACTGGCCAGCTGGAGTACAAGGTACCAACTACTGTGTGTGTTCCCCACTGCTGCAGCCAGTGCTATGTGGAGACACAGGCTGGAGCTCTTGGAGAAGCCCCGAGTCTGCTCCATAGGTTTAATGATCGATTTGATCGCTGAGCCTGGACCTTCGTTCTGTTTGATGTCGCTTACCGCATGGGATTGTCCCTCTTGTAGTTCTGAGTAAAAAACAAACATCCCATCATATGAAATTCAGAAACTTGTTTGACCGGAGGGGGAGATCAGTGATCTTAGTAACAAATCAGACCGAGGTCCTTGGCTTCCAAGCATGTGAAACCCAGAGGCCCCGCCTGCCTTGTGGCTGAAGCTCAGGGCTGGAAGTTGGAAGATCTGGGTTCTGCCACGGACTGACTGACAGCGTTCGGGCAGGTCATTCCACCACTCTGTGCTTCCGTTTCCCCGGGGGAAGGTGTTCACCGCACCCACGGCCAGCGAGGCTGTTCCCTTGGTATTTATACCGTGCTCGAAGATCCTCCGTCAGGAGGCCCTAGAGGAGGAGTGTTCAGTGTTAACTCCCCTGTGTTCTTCCCAGGAGCAGTCCTTGCTGCAGCCCCCCACTCTGCAGTTGTTGAATGGAATGGGCCCTCTGGGGCGGCGGGCTTCAGACGGTGGAGCCAACATCCAGCTGCACGCACAACTGCTGAAGCGTCCTCGAGGCCCTTCCCCGCTCGTCACTATGACGCCAGTAAGTAGCAAAGGAAGAACAGAGCTGGTGGCGTGTTTACAAACACGCCCTCTCACTGGCAGAACTGGCAGTGAAAGCTGGGCGGGGGAGTAGCGTGTGTGAAAGAACTGCAGGGGCGGACAGGGAATGAAATGCCAGATTCCCAATGTCGGCAGAGACTCGCCACCTGCCATTTGCGTTTGCTTTCCTTCCCCCAGGACATTCATCCTACACTAATGTTCCCTTTTGGGAGGGTTTCCTCACCCTTTCTCTTGGCCCTCTCTGCCCACCTGGTCTCCAGAGGCAAAGCTGAAGTGGGATTTTAAAGCAGACGGTGGCTTCACTGCCAGTATCAGCAAGTTCCTGGCCATGCTGAGACTGGTGTCATCTCCTCGGTGCAGCTGGTAGTCTCCCTCCCACGATGCCTGTGCTCCTGGAACTTAAACTACTTTAGCCCTTCAGCTACCAGGTGCATCACAAGCGCCTCTCCTTTCCCGGTAGCCCTTCCCTATCTCACAAGATCCTTCAGCATTGCTGCTTGCTTAGCGTCTGGCTTTTGGTCTCCTCCTTCGCGACACCGCTGCCGGGGAGCCCCACGTTCGGAATTGGCATGCCTGGCTGTCTGGCAATAGCCCATATCTGAATAGTGCTGACCGTTGGGGGCGCACGTGTTCCTCAAGCCAGCCCCCCATTGGATTGTCTCCTTCCCACTGGAAGTGTCTGTGTCTGGGGAGTAGCTGTATGTTTCCAAGATGAATCTTACGTTCACTGTCCAGGTTTCTAATCTCTTTGTTCCATTTTGTTGTCTTGGATCTTCCTGGGGTTGTCAGCTGAAATCTGCCCCGTTGAGTCTCTTCCTCCTTCCATTAATGACCAGCACAAAATTGCTAGCACTAGAGACCAAGCGTCTTGCTGCTGTGAGGATGTGATGTGTTGATGCTGAATGGGCCTTTTATTTCTCATTTATTAGTAGTAATTGCCATTTTTCTCCTCTTCAGAAGTGCTGATAAGAGCATGATGTTTGTCACTCTCTCGCTAAGGTTGCTCTGCAGCTCTCTTGCTTTATTTGATCAGAGAAAGGAAAATCTGCCAGTGTTAATCTGCGGGGTGTTAATGTGGGCAGTGCTTCCCCCCGGAGGTATGTGTAGTACTGAATTTCCTGCTAGCACCACAAGAGCCGCCCCTGTCTAGGTGGCACTGTGTGATGGTGAGGGGGTGTTTTGGAGGAGGATTCTGAGTGCCCCCCAATGTCTGATACTTAAAGGTTCTTCCAGAAGGTCGGGTTTCTGCAGCCCAAGATAGTGTTGAATAAGCCGCCTTCTGGAGCCCATGGTTCCCCTTTGCTCTCTCCTCAGGCAGTGACCGCGGTTACCCCTGTGGATGAGGAGAGCTCCGATGGGGAGCCGGATCAGGAAGCTGTGCAGAGGTAACATCCCATCTGTTGGCCTTTCTCCTTGTGCTGCTGGAGGGGCTCACCCTGTGGTGCCCTAACGCTGATTTAAAAAACCCAACCAATCATCCTCGTCCCAAGCTGCAGGTGCTGATTATGGTGAAGGTTTCAATGTTTCCTTTATGGGTGTCTGTTCACACCAGGCAATCACTCTACCTGACGCTAACCGGCAAATGAGCAACTCCGTAAAACAACCTGATGTCACCTGAAATTCTGCAGGCTATTTGAGCAATAGGGTATCCAGAAACTCTGAGCACTAAACTCCTTTGCTTAGGGTGTAGCAGCATGCAAACCAAACTAACCTGCATAGTTAGTACTAAGCACCCTCCCTCATCCCTGCTGAGTGACTGGGGAAGTGGTCTCATTTTATCTGTGCAGCTTTTGGACCAAGACCTGCAGTAAACATCCAACTCTGATGCCTTGAAGTGAGTTTGATTAAAAACTTGGGTATCTGTAGTCATTTAGACTTCTAGCCATAGCAGTAGGTCCTGAAACAGTCTGCTCCGACATGAGAGAGGTGGTCCAATATCGACTCCGAAACTTCACTTCTCTCCCCACCCAAAGTATGTACCGGGGTTCTTCCTCCAGCCGAAAACACTAACACTCTCCTTGCTAATACTTCCAGAGTAGCTTTTGTGTAGCTAGCTTTTCTGCTCAGCAAGTGGTGCAGATGATCCTCCTTACTAAGTTCCATGGATTCTCCCCGGTTCTGGTGGGCAGGTACTTGGCGAGAACAGGCGCTTTCTCAGCTTTTATGGATGTTGTCCTTCCACGAAGGATGCAAATAACTGCCGGGTGGGCAGCAGGCAGGTATAGAATTGAGGGAGTTGCTGCTAAAGCCATTTAATTCCCCATAATATTCCAAGTGCCCTTGTAAACTCCACTGGTCTCAGTGCTGTAAAACAGAAGGGTTCTAATGGCAATGGGAAGCTGGGTACAACAGAGACTTGTCCAGGGCATGTGCCAAGATTCCTTTGTCTCCTTGGCCTTAGAAAACAGCCAAACATGGTACACGTTAAAGAATGCCCTATGCTTCCAGTGGCTAGGAGTCTACACATTGTGGGTAGCCAAAGCGTGGCCCAAGAAGCTATACAGTGCCACCCATGGTCATTCTCATCTGTATTATGGAGGCATGGCCCGCAGACACTGCAGGCCCCAGCATGCCATGCTCTATATTGACAAAAGTCTTGCCCTCAGTCGACACTGAACCTTGTATCTTGGCGTCAGAACTCTCCAGTGATGGCACTGCTCAGGTCTGGGACCTGCAGTCTCCATGAGCCACTGCTCCAAACTGTAAAGCTGATCATTCCTGCAGCCTTTTCCATTTGGAGCAAATAAGATGCAGCCCTGCGGCTCTTGACAAATTGCCAATGTGTCCCCAGCTGGCCAAGTTTAGAGTGCCCATATTTTAAAATCTCTGCTTTCAGCCGGACCCTTTACGGTTCCAAGAGTCAGGCTTGGCAGGTAGGGTTTTGAGACCAAGGGTAAAACTTCCAAAAATGCATGCAGGACTTAGGAACCCAAGTCTCACTGTAAGTCCATGGGATGCAGTTTTTGAGGTACTCAAGTCACCTTTGAAAATGGGACTTAGCTACTTTTGAAAATATTACCCCCCAAATCCTTCTTGTGTGCACTTACGCCACATTCTCCATAGCCGCTGGACGGGACCGGGCTTAAACTGTGCTAATGGGTGCACATTAACCCTCCATCTCCCCACCCTCTTACGCTATGACATGCCACTAATCCCCAGTAGAAGAGCAAACAGTATTAACACCAGGGACAGAAGCTAATATTTATCTTTTCAGAACACTGGTTTGAATGCCCTCTGCAATGACCGCAGAGCAACTTTTGCCCTTGTTTGTTTTAGGTGGCCTGACCTTGAAATAGCGTGCATTCCATTCCCTGTGCCCAGGGCACAATCACATCTCTTCGGAGCTTGCAAAACTTTTTTTCCACCCAAACACTTGCAGTTCATGATTGGATTGTTCCCTGGAGCCATGAAATAAAGTGATTGTAGCAAACCACAATTGTGAAGCTCTTTGGGAAACTCTCCCTGTCTCCATCAAATGGATCTCAAACATTTAATGGCTCAGATTTTGGCAAGTCACCACACCACTAAGTATTCTTCATTCTGTTAACTTGCTGCTTTTTGTGTCAATGGATAATGCTCTTTGCAAAGCCATAGTTTTAAGTGCTGCTGTTTCCCCTACTGTACAGGTTTTGTTACAGACATTAAAAAGAAATCAACTCGAAGTATTTGTAACCCCCGTTTTACCCTCTGGCTTTGTGTAGGCCAGGAATCTTTGTAGCCATAACTCATCACCAATGCAGCTTCACCCGAGTTAGCAATGGTGGGAGGGTTAGTCTAGTCCAGGTACAGGTACAGGAATCAATGCCACTCTGTCCTCAAACCTTGTCAGTGTTTCCACCATTGCTAGCACCCGAGAGCCTCCCTGGTGCTTGCCCAGGAGTGAAGAAGATCCAAGGATAGCTGCATCCTTTGCCATCTCACTGAAGCAGGCTCTTCCTGCCTTAGCATCCAACAAAAACACAAAGGGAACAATAGGGCTAAAAATCCCCAAACCAGCCCTGAACTTGTCTACAGCCGAAGGTGGAAGCTCTCTGGCGGCCGGGGCTGCTGCACCAGGAAGGGAATGGGCTGAATTAGCTCCTCGCTTTCCCTTGCCATTTTTGCTTTAGGCATCGTTGGTGCAGCCTCCATACATTGATTCCCAGGCTCTGCTCGAAGTGTCCAAGAATGGGGGCTAGATGGCGCACTTTACACACATGCTGTTCCTCTCTCTGAACCTACATTCACATCCAGGTTAGATCACACACACAGTGCAAAGGGCAGGTCACAGCCTAATCGCCAGCAGTGGTAGCGATGTCGTGAATGCCATCATCTGATGTGGGCCCATTCAACGTGCTGATCTCTGCTCAGACTCGAGACTGAGAACGTTGCAGGTGAGGACTGACGTGCGCAGGCTGAGCCACACAGGGAAACGTGCACAGTGTCTGTCTGCACTGTGCTGAGCTCTCTGGCCAAACGCTGTAGCATTACGCACGCAAGCAGTCCCCCGGGCATAGTGCATCTGACATAAGGCAGACAGTGCTATTACCCTTCAGACTAGCACCACTTCAGGGGAAAGAATCCCTACAGAAGCTAACTAGTCACTGAAGCTAGATCTAAATGAATGTGCTTGAGAATTCCCCATGAGATGAAGTAGGGCTTTTCTCCTGAGATGAATGGTCATTCTGTTTCTTACCAAGGTTGGCATTGGAATAAAGCTGGCTATGACTTCAGTCCTCCGCTAAGCAGTTAACGTTCCTTTAATCTGACAGACATTGGCAGTAGGGTTTGCTCTTTCATGGGTGTTATACAACTCACAGCAGGCTCTGAGCACTGCAGCGAGCATTTTTCTTTCCTAATTACTCTGGATTATCTGCTTCTGCTCCCTTCTTTTGGAGTATTCCCATCAGTCTCTTCCGCTTATAAAATGTGCTCCTGCTTGTTGCAGATACTTGGCAAATAGGTCAAAAAGGCACACTCTGGCAATGACCAACCCTACAGCTGAAATCCCTCCAGACTTGCAGAGGCAGCTAGGACAGCAGTCTTTTCGATCCCGGGCTTGGGCTCCACACCTGGTACCCGATCAGCACCGGTGAGTAATGGCACCGGCCGTTCGGGCAGCTCTGTGCCAGGGAACCCGCTCAGATGTCGTCTGAATGGAGTGCAGAAAAAATCCAGCTTGGCATAAAGGGGTTAAAAGAAGAAAGGAGCAGACCCCCAAAGCAGAAGCTGGCTGGCCCTGTTGGACAGGCTTCATTTCTGAGCGCATATAGGCTCCTCACCTGCTAAGTGCGTGCTGCACTCACGGGCAGGGATCAGTTGGCTCTTCCCCTCCAGTCCCACTTCTGTGGCTGGAGATGATTTGCCAGGATGGCTGCCTTTGCCCCGGGGCTGGGATTAAGATTAAGCGATCCAGTTTAGTGGAAAGCTGTGTTAACGTACTAGTAGGCTCAACCCTGTAGTGAGTAGTAAATCTGCTATGGAATATTCAGTAGTGGAATGCTGTATGAAAGGCTGCGCCAGGAGTAAACTATACGTAGGTTTAGAAACCTCACTGCACCAGAGTTGTGTGTTTCCACTGCAGAGTCTCCGTGCAAAGCTCCCTGTTTGTCATTTTGTTTCTAAACCGATCCTCTGATGGAGAGGGTTGGGGGAGAACAAGTATAACTTTTGTGACTGAGGGAACTGCTGCAAAACTGGATCCAAGTGAGCTAAAATTCTGGAGGAAGGGCCCTCCTGACTTTGAGAACTATTAATTCTACAGAGTCCTTCCATGCTGCAGCAAATTGGAGATGCTACTGCCACAGACACAGCTTAAAAACTACACCCCAACCCCAAAGCACTGAGGGTGTAATACAAGTGTCAACTGTCCTGCTCATTTCTTTTGGATTTCAGTTGCTGAACAATTGAGAAAGCAGTTACCTAGAAGACCAGATTTGTGCTCGTGTTAAATCCTCTAAGCAGCTCACACTGGCAAGCGTGTTACAGCACTCTTTAGTGTAGTCAGATACCTGCTGAGCTGAGCGTTGGTGTAATCAGCAGAGACAGGTGACCTCTGAGCAGACTGAGTCGGCATTGGTGCCACGCTGGAACTCTAGAAGACAAAAGATAAACCCTGAGTTACTCCTGGGTAGAAACACTTGTAGGGAGGCAGGAGAGGAGGAGTAAGATTTCTTGGGTCACTGAGTGCTTTATAGGAAGAGAAGAAAAACAGTTGCAAAGTAAATAAACAGAAAATATTGTATGTCCTGCTTCCAGGGTCACTTCAGAATGGAGGTTTAAACGAAGCCATTGAGATATTGTTGTAAGGCTCTTTAGACGGAGCCTACCCTGCCCCCTCTGACTCTCAGCTCTCATCATGTGTCTGAGCCTCTGTTTTCACATGCACAGGATAGCATTGACTCTTTCCAGATTCACAATGATGAGCATTTTACATGTCACAGCAGAGGCCTGTAAGCCTGTGGGACTCTACAGACATGCCTGAGATCAAAAGAGAGGAACTTGAAAATCAACTCTGGCCCCAGACCAAGCGTCTGGAAGTCTCTGTACACCTCAGACATAGCTAGTGGAAGGCTGTGTCTTGTAGTGTGGCAAAACCTGCAGTAAACCACAAAGTACTGGCTATTGGACAGCTGTCAGCTTTTATTCTGATGCTTAACTCAGTCTGTTTTGAAACTGGCTTGTACTTAAAAAGGTCTCAAAATATGTTAGTCTAGAAAGCCAGTCTAGAGTGCCAGGGGCAGCGTTACCGTGCATCATCCTAGCATGCTTGGGAACCTGATACACAATGCTCACTTTCCTCGTTTACTTCTGCTGCCCATTACGGAGTTGGAAGGTCAGATGGACAGATTTGGCTTGCTGACTGGCAGAAAGGGAACATGAGAGCCAGCCAACTCTAGCCTTAGTTGGAACACATTTAAAATTGTAATTCATTAAAATACATTTTTACCAAGCAGGGCCAAATATGTGAAAATAACTGGAACTGACATCCTGGAAATGTTACGACATGAATGAGAATCTTACTCCTGCAAGGGATAGCTTCTCCAGCAGAGATTCCGTTTTGTCTTTCAGAGCAGGCTTCAGCAGAGAACTCTGTACATACATAAAATATTTAAAGTACCAATTTGTCTAACGTAATTCAGTTTGAAGCACTACTATATGGAGCTAGATTATCTTCTGTTTGTTTTACAACCAAACCATCCACAGGGATGCTCTAAAGACTTGTTCCCTAAGGGCCTTTCACAGACACAGACCATTTCTGCAGCCATACTGTTGTCCACTCGTTTTCTGTATGGATTGAATTGGTACAAAGCTAAACCCATCTGGGCAGAGAAACGAACTGGGTCCTCATTTGTTTGCTTTGTGGGTGGGGAGAGAGCAGTGTTTTGTAATACTCACAAAGACGTACTCTTGAGGATGAGTGCGCTTGGGTTTGATTCATGTATGGGAACCCAGATTGAAAGGGAAGTTTGTTCCTGGAAACAGTCATCACATTCCCTCCCGCCTCCCGTCCCCAATGGGTTTAGTGCCTCTCTGAGCATGGATGCCAGCCTCTCCTCTGGCTCAGAGTGGCTGCAGGATAGACCTAATAGCTCTGTAGTCAACAGTCTTTCCTGCCCTTGGGGTGTTAATCTTAGCCACCCCCATCCACAGGTGCTGTGACACAGCAGTTTTTATCTGCACGTACTGGAGGCTTAGAAGTGTTTTTAAAACTCTTGTTTTGCCATTATTGGTTTTATCTTGAGGGCCCCCCACAAGTGCAGCTTCCTTGTTTGACACCCCCGCTCCCCAGTCCATCCCTCTGTAGTCACATGAGGTGCAGCATTTGGTAGAACATGTTCAGATCAAAACTCCCTCATCTTCAAGGCCCGATGTGTGTTAGTGCTTGGAATAAACCAGTCTGACGGGTTCACCAGCATGTCCTCTAGGAAATGGAAGATCCTGGAAGCCTGTGTGTGTGCTGAGAGAGGGCAGGTCTTACTGCTAGGTGGTGGTCTAAGCTTTATTGGCATTTGAATGGGAAGCCTGCGTTCCCCACAGATGTCAGGGTTACTGGTGCCCCCTTTTGATGCACAAATTAGTATTTTCCAGTATTCCTCCTTTCCCAGGTATCCATGGGATTTCCTTGCCCGTCTCTCACTGAAGTCTCTCTAGGTGTATCTGCAAGTAAAGCATCTTGGGTAGGACTGGGGGGAGGTTGTTACGCTGCTCCTGCTCCTGAGCTTGTTTACATTCGAATTCCGAAGGTGCTGGCTGACTGTATTTTAGGATTAGACTGAGCAGGCAAGCTCCAGCTGTGCTTGTTAAGGTCTCCTCTTAGAGAACAGGCTTTGTCATAGAGACAGCTGTTCTCAGCAGCAGAATCACCTTGTCTCAGACAGCAGCATTCCTGACTGGCCCCTACTTCCCCAGTTCAGATAGATGAACATGCAAAAAATTTTCTTAGCACAAATATTCCCATCCCACTGGATATAGGTAAGCTCCATCTTAGCAAAAGTGTCAGTGTAAACTCTGAGGTACGGTGAATGAAAAAGGCTTTCAGATGGAGAAACGCCTTTCAGTTCTTAGCCGTTGAATGGTTTTTGCAGGTCGGTGGAACCAAGTGCCAGGCCAAGTCGTATGGCCAGTTACAGACTGGTGCCCCAGTTATAATCTAGTTAGGATATAAATCAGACTGGCAAAATCTTAGAGAAAATGTACTTACCCCGGCACCAAATGGACTGGCTAACCCTGTCTCCTGCTGGTGATGAATAAACTAATGGCACTTTACTTCACACTCTCAAACAGAACTTCTGGGCAGGCAGAACTTGGCAGAGCTCATGTAAATGAAATGTCTCTGTAGCTGAGTTTGTTTTTCAGCTGGCCTCACTAACCCACTTCCCCATGTGTTTAGCTCTGTTTACAAGGACTCAAACACGCTGCACCTCCCCACTGAGCGCTTCTCCCCGGTTCGCCGCTTCTCTGACGGTGCTGCCAGCATCCAGGCATTCAAAGCCCACCTGGAGAAGATGGGCAATAACAGCAGCATCAAACAGCTTCAGCAGGTAAAGGAAGGAAGCGGGATGCAATGGATCACTGACTTACTGCTAGAGGAAACAAAGGAGGAAACCTTTCCTACTGTCTCCTGGATCTAAACATTCTTCAGAGCCGGAACCGGGGAGCATATCCTCTCCCTTCTGTGTATGGGAGTGTGCTTTGTAGAATTGACATCATCCTCTCTATCTCCTCTGCAGCCTGGGGACCTTGGGGGCTTCCCCCTTTTCTGGGGACTTGACATATCACTGTAGAAACATGTGTAAGGTCCGAGAAGTCAGGCTCAAGTGAGGAACGGTGGCCCTGATACCTGTGCTCCCTAGAAACTGTCATTTCCCAAGACACTCACACAATGAAACCAGTCCCCCGAATTCCATTTCAAAGTTGAAATGCTTGGTTCTTGGGCCTGACCTGTTTGTTTGATTGGTCTGAATAACAATCTGTGGTGTTGCGCAGAGTAACCAGACTGAAGAACGCTCTTGAAAATCCTCTTAGCCACTGCAGCTAAAAGCCACTGGTGCCTTTACCAGTTTTTAATGGCAGTGAAGTCCCATAGCATGCCATAAATTTCATTGAAAGGCCATTTGGCTCTGCTGTGGCATAAATTGCATAGTCCTCTCTTTGACATCAGTTGGAGTCTTGTCGTTGATTTCAGGTGGAGTTGGATTGGGCCCTAAGAGAGGAATTTCCCTGTGCTGCACAGCAGGAACAAGAGATGCTAGTTTAATCCTGGGGGTTTCGTGTCTGATGCTTTTCACTTGCACTCTTTGCAGTTGCAGTGTAAGGAGACTAAATAGCCCACGAGTTTCGTTCCATGAGCATCTATTTCTTTTCCACTGTATGAGAGAGCTGGGATCACCCTGGTCTTAGGCACACACATGCTGCTAACTACATGGATTAGGATTTCTGTCCTGCAGTTTCTTCTTTATCTCTGGCTCTTTCAGCCAAGGAGACTGCAGCGTGAAAGCCTTTTTTGCACAGCAGGGTTGCTGTGCAGGAAGAGATCATGTTGTGGGTGTATTGAATTCATTACAGGAGTGTGAACAACTACAGAAGATGTACGGTGGGCATATGGACGAGAGAACTCTGGAGAAGACACAGCAGCAGCACATGTTGTACCAGCAGGAGCAGCATCATCAAATTCTCCATCAGCAGATTCAGGTACTGGAACTGGGACCATGCTCCCTGAATCCTAACCAGGTTTTCCCGCAGTGTGGCAGATAGAGGTATTGAATGGCCCCGTGGGACTAGGGAGGAAAACTTGTGTATATGTGGCAAGTTAGATTGCTCCAGCTGCTGTAATGCGGAACAAGGGGGAAGGCTTTTCAAAAGCAATGCATGCACAGCTGGTAGGATAGCAAGAGCAGCTGTCTCAGGTTGATTAATTTATTGGTCCAAACTCTCAGTCAAGATGGAACTGACTAATGCAAATACTTTTTGTTCCCCTCCTTTCTGGTGCCTGGCTCAGGATTGTATTCGCCCACCTCAGCCATCTCCACCCTTGCAAGCTCCATGTGAAAACCAGCCAGCTCTGCTCACCCACCAGCTGCAGAGGTAAAGAAAGGGGTTTGCTTTGGCAAGGTGCTGGGGGACGGGGGTGAAGCTGTCACTCAGTGATGCACTGAGGCTTGTCCCAGAGCCAGCTGGGAGCATATAACCTTAGAGAACTGGGCCTCGTTCCTAGAGGCCACGTGCTGGCTGCAGCTGGTGCTGTAGGAGCACGTCTCTGGCAATCCGGCTCTGAACATTTCTGACACCGAGAACCTTGAAAGTAACCTGATGGCACAACATTGTTTTAAATTATCACAGAACTGCTGCTTGTTGGCCAACTTGAAAACAAATGAGTTTCAATAATAGCACCTTGTATGCCAAGCCATTTCTAAACACTCTTTAGACCCTTCCTCCTCCCCCCATTCCCTCGGTTGGTTCGCAGATATCATCCCACTTCACAGATGAGGAAGGCTGAGGCAGAGTGGGAGAGCCTTGCCATAGGTCATGGTGAGTCAGGAATAGAACTCAGGATTCCTGAGTCCCAGGCTTGTGCACTAACCACTGGGCCATGCTCCCTTATCTGGATAGCTAATGAAGATAAAATAGTAATTATGTTGCAAAGCCCTTAAGATTCTAAAGGAGTTTTTTTTATATATTTATTTGTTTGTTTTTTTAAAGCACTTAGAGTTCAGTTCTAAAACTCAAACAAGCGTCTTTATCAGGAAGAGTGATTTACGAAGATGCTTATTTTCTTGTGTAGGTTACGGATTCAGCCATCTAGTCCACCCCCAAACCACCCTAATAATCATCTCTTCAGGCAGCCAAATAGCAGCCCCCCTCCTGTGAATAGCAGCATGCTACAGACTCATGGTAAGCACTGAGTATACCAAGCCATCTGGCCTCCTCTTGTGCAGGCCGCTTGTCAGAACCGTATGGTTTTATAAAGCACTTGGGAAAACAGTTCATGTCTTCTCCAAATTCTAGTGCCTGGCACAGATAGCCGATGTAAAAGATTCTCCATCTGGCACAAAGGGCTGGTGTTATCGGAGTACTTGCAGTGCATCTTGCCAGCTGGAATATGTTGTTACATTTCATGTCATGAGATCCTTGCTTATAATTTCTGGGGGTGGGGAGGAGGGATATGAGTCTCTGATTATGCAAATAACTTTATACTGGTATGGTTTCTTTTGCCTTGCAAGTATTTCTAGCTGTGGCCATAGTACGATGAAACTTTAGCTCCGAATAGTCAGGAAAGGCCCACGCCTCATCACCCACTGAAACGCAGCTTGGTTCTGAAAATCGTACCTCTGGCCCTGCTAGCATCAGACGCTGTATCTGTTAAACAGAGCGTGCTCTCAAGTCTTGCAAGAGCTCAGTGCAGTTACTCAAAGGGATTGTTCTTCGTAGGTGCAGCCTCTCAGTCCCAGTTCCAAGGGATGCCTTCCCACAGTGCGATCTTCCAGCAGTCTGGTAACGGTTCCCCTCCCCCGAACGTGGCGCTGACATGCATGGGCATGCCGCAGCAATCGCAGCCGCAGCAGGTCACCATCCAAGTGCCAGAGCCTGGAGATATGCTCAGCAACAACCTTCTGCAAGGGGCAGCTGTGGCAGGGCAGGGCATATCCTCTCACCCACGAGGCATGTCCATCAACCCGAGTGCCAATCAGATCCAAATGCAGCATCGAGCTACCCTGATGGCCTCTCTCACGTATGGTCACAGGCCACTGTCCAAGCAGCTCAGTGCTGATAGTGCAGAGTCGCACAGGTAAGGCCATTCTCTAACTGTTCTGCTAGCCCTGGGGAGGCGTTGAGGGGAGAAGGGAGGAGAAAAGAAACCGGGCGGGTCAGAGTACTGCCCCCCTGGCTCCGTGCGCCAAGGCCGTCTGTCTCCTGAGCACGGCACTCGCTGCCAGCAGCAGGCCCAGGCGCTGGTCACGTTATGGAGTTAGCAGTGATCCTAGTCCAAACCCTTAGACTTCGGGGCTCTGTTAGTGGGCTGGGTGCTCTGACAGCCGGGGGGTGAGGACTGTGTGACGTCAGCACAACTCCTGAGCCATGCTGGATAGGAAGCCAGCTTTCTCTCGAGGAATGCAGGGCATTGCTCAACTAGAGTCTGGTGCTTTACTAACAGGGGAGAAATGAAGAAGTACAGAGACTGTTTCTAATTACTCTTTGTACCTGGTCTGAGCCTACACTAGCTTCAAGAGCTCCGACAGGCGCGCTGCCTCTCACAGCACCTTCTTCCCCATCTTTGCTCCCCCAGCTCTCTCCAGAGATGTCAAACATTCCTTCTTACCTGGCCCCGCGGAGTCATTGATGCAGGCGCTGAGTGCGTTGTCTCTGCAGCTCTCCCAGAAAGAGCTGCTGGGGGGCAAACCTTGCTCCCCTCTGTTCCACTCCAGCTAGGCGCTCAAGCCACCATCCTGAATGTGTACAGCCTGCTGGCGTTGATTGGGAGATTGTGCAGAGTGCCTGAGTGGGGGCGGCCTCCTCCGCACTCAGGGGTTTACTCTTGGTTGCTGCCACACAATCACTGTCGTTTCTTCCTTGCAGCTTGAACATGAACAGGTATCCCCCTGCTAACTATGACCAGGTGCACTTACATCCCCACCTGTTCTCAGATCAGGCCCGTGCATCCCCCAGCAACTACAGCCCATCAGCAGGGGTGGGATTCCCCACAACGCAGCAAGCCCTGAAAGTCCCTCAACTTGACCAGTTCCCCAGCTTCCCTCAAAGCGCACATCAGCAGCAGCCGCAGCACTACACGGCATCGGCACTACAGCAGGCCCTGCTGTCCCCAACGCCGCCCGATTACAGCCGACACCAGCAGGTACCGCATATCCTCCAGGGACTGCTTTCCCCCCGGCACTCGCTCACTGGGCACACGGACATGCGGCTGCCCCCAGCCGAATTTGCACAGATCATCAAACGGCGGCAGCAGCAGCAGCAACAGCAGCAGCAAGGATTTCAAGAATTGTTCAGGCATATGAGCCAAGGAGATGCTGGGAATATGGGCACCAGCATGGGACAGAACCTATCAGAGCGTCAGTCGTTGTCTGTGCCTTATCAGAATGCTGACACGTACCATCACAACAGCCCCCAACATCTCTTAAAAATCAGGGCACAAGAATGTATCCAGCAGGTATCGGCAGCAGTGGCACCGCATGGGTATGTACACCAGCCAGCTCTGATCCATTCGGAGAGCATGGAGGAGGACTGTGCATGTGAGGGTGCCAGGGACAGCTTTCCGGACAATAAGAGTTCAAATACATTGACCAAAGGTGGCCATGAGAACCCACTGCTTTTAAATGCAGGAGGGCATGGGGACCCAGAGTGTCTGCTGGGAACTGTTAATCAGGGGCAGGAATTGGGGACGCATCATTACAGACATCAGCCAGCTGCCGGATTCAGTAGGAATAAGGTGCCCAGCAGAGGTAAGACTTAGTGCTACTTGTGTACATGAAACAGCCTCTTCCAATGTCAGATACACACCACATGCAAGCAGACATGACTGTGTACATCAGACAGAACTAGGCGTTTCAGTGACAGTCAACTTAGGGCAGAATTTTCTGGAGTCTTTTGGCTATTAAGGCTGTAAGTAAATTGTGGACTCGTACAAACTTTGTACCAAACAACGAGGAGGAGAATTGTTAAATAATAAAGGGATGCTGCCAGACTCCTAGGACTTGGAATTTGATGACTATAACCTGCAGGTAATGAAAAAAGACCCTGGATTCCTGCTTTGCATTTAGAGATGAGCTGCAAAGTTGTTGGGTGGTTTATCTGGTTTTTTTAAATTAAAAAATCTAGTGTCCCAAATTAAGGGAGTATGTGTGTATTAAATTATCCCTACAGCCCGAAGCTGTGACTGGTTCCTCCTTTGCTAGCCAGCAGAGCCCAAGTCCAGGCAGTGCTACAAGGGGTTAATGAAATGTACCCTGTAGTGCACAGTGCTGTAACAGAAAGCACTAACTGGTAGCCCCAGAGCAAGCTTGAATGATCTGATTTAGGAAAACTGGTTGTTCAGCTTGCTCCTAGTGAGTGCCTCAGGCCTGTTTTTGGTCCTGTGGACACTACTTTGCCCTTTCCTGTTCTCCCCAGCCACTGCGACTGTGGTGACAGAGCAGCATGACGTACGGTCTCTTTAAATGACTGTTCTCCCTGCATTGTTGTTCTGTGCATCCCATGTGTTTCGAATTAATCTCCCGCCCACCCATTCAAGAGAGGCGAAGGCACTGAGCAGTACCACTTGGCAGGTCTGAGCAGGGTAGAGCTATATCTGCTGTAGGAATGAGATGCATCTTATGTGAAGCCACCCACTGTCTCTTGACTCCCTTGCTGTAGTGGTGCTTTGCCCACTCAGGAGGTGAACGGGATCCTTCGGAGCAAGGACTAGGGCAACAGTAGTGCATTTGGGGATTTAGATCACTAACGCGCTGGTCCTGTCAGACCTCAGTTTTTCTGCTGTGCTTCAGTTTCCAGGCATGGCCCTGGTAAAGGAGAGAGCTGGTCCTAGTGCAAGCGGGCTCTGGAAACTCCTCTTTTGAGTTCCTCTTTTTACTGACCTGGGTCGTTTTTATTATTGACACAGCTAAATAAACGGCATGTAAAATGGTGCGAAGCCATGCTTGTGGCCTGCTAATTGCTCTGCTAATATCCTGATACACAGGAGAGCAGGACTTTAGACTGCGAGACTTTGTAAATGAGTAAAGACAAGTCAACATTTACCATAAATTGTGCAAGGTGCTCTGGAAGAGGGAGGGAGTGCGCATGTGGCTGTTTGGAGGGTTAATATCGTAGGTGTAGCTACCCTGACCTTTATTTTCCTCCTTGTGTTTAATAACCCAGTTGGAATCTAGCCTCCACTCTTCCAGCTCCAATTGGGCTAACATTTAAGCGACCCAGGCACACTTGTGTACAAATTAAGTGAAATAAAACCTCAATGTAAATAGCACTAAAGAGTTCACTTGCACTCTGTTGCATACAAAACAACCCAAATGTCATCAGCAGCTCTGTGCACTGAAGAGTGACTGGGGGAGTACGGCCAGGGGGTATTTAAACCCAAACAAGTGTAACTGTGTGATGGTTTCTCTTGAATTATTTTTCTCTCCTCCCAACCCACCCCCTTCAAAAGGTTAGACTGTCAGCCTTGTCTTTGAGCTCCCCTAGTTACATTCACAATGTTATTTGAATGGTTTTTAAATTGTAATTTCCCTTAAGAGGAAAACGTATTGTGGAAGCAAAAGAGTAGATATTTTTGCTTGAGAGATTATGAACCACCGCTGGGTCACTTGCACTTCAGTACAGACACTGAGGAGTAAGTTCTTCTTGGTTGCAGCTCTCTGGCATGCCTGGTGAGTACTTTGGTCCTCGTTCTTGCCCCATAGAAGTGTAATTGTGTATTGGGACGTTATGAAGAGTTTTGGGGCATGCCACCACTTGCTACTGCCTGTCACCTAAATCCTTATGAAGGCTCCCACCAGCTGTGGCCCACTAGGTTGGATTTCAGTGACTCGCTTACGGGGCATCGTTATGCTCCAGATGCCGTACCGCTTTGAAAACGCTGCCCAGCCCCCGGTCTCCAGCCCCAAAGCACCTTTAGTCGCCCTGGAGGGTACTCACTAATGTGGGGGAGAAACAATCACCGCTGTGTCACACGTGTTGTGTTGAAGCCATGCAGGGAAGTGGGAACCAAACTGTCTTCCGCCGATGTGGATAACTGACTCCTGCCATGGAGCTTTACCCCGCTCAGGTAGCAGCTGGGGGAAGGAAAGAATTCAGATTGGAGTTTGCAGTGAAACGTGGATACAAATGTGAGCCTCCCAGCCTCTGGGTAATCCGGGCCTAGCCATGAGAAGTGCTGACAGCAGTGGCAGCTGTCAGTGCTAAATGGTTTTCTTGCTGTGTGCGCTGTTTGTATAGAGCAAGAGGTTCAGGAGGGACCTCCTCCCTTCCCTGGAGCCTAAGGTGTATGGGCTGCCCTAGTGGAGGAGGCTACTGGGCTGCTACCTGTGCTCCTCTCTCACTCGAAAGCGGTACTGATGCTCTTTGTGCAGCCCTTAGAGACTGGTTGTTGATAGCTGCAGGCTCTTGTAAGCTGCCCACTCAGGCAACCGCTCCCACAGTGTGAACAGCAGCCGGAGCCGTGGGTGGGTGGCAGTTCTTTCTCGCTGCCTCTTTCCAACACTTTGTTTTCCAGGGTAACTCAAGTTCTGTTTTGTTTTTCCAGGAAAGTGAGACTTGTAACTGAACTTAACCTTGTGGCCGTGCAGAGGGAGGCAAAGCCAAGACCCAGTCTTGTATTATTGCAAAATCCACTCCCATAACACCACAGCATGGTGCTGTGCCATGTAATTGTGATATAAAGCAGCATGATCAGTGCATTTCAACTCCCTCCTCCCCCAAGTGAGCTGGGAGGCCGTACGCCGGAGGGGCTAGTGACACTGCCATGGCTGAGCAATAGTACGGATAGACAGTCAAGTTGATCCACATGCACCACTTGTCTCCGCTAGCTAAGTGGCGCGCTGGTTTGATCACGGACAATGCCGGTTCGATCGGATTGGATTGTGGGCAAAGGGAGTGCTGGCACAAGAGGCTGCCAAAGCCCCTTCTTCATGCGGAGGGAGATTTGAACCCAGATTCTGTTCCAAGTGATGAAAGGTTACAACTCGTCCGTGAGAGCTAGGACATGTTAATGCAGAGCAGGAATCCCAGACTCTGAAGGGCTGTTTGGCTGCAGAGTGAGACACGGATGTTCTCTACTGGGAATGGGGAGGCCACATCGTTGCTTTTGCTAAAATGTGGGATCTTCCTTAGGACAGGTTCAGGTCCCCCCTGCATGCCTCAGTTGTGTTCATTTCCTGGGGCAGCACAGTTTGGGGCCCAGTCTGGATGGCACTGAAACGAATGGATGTTCTGCTAAAGGTTTCATTGGGAGCAGGGTCATTCTTGAAACAGTGAATAGATCATTGAAGATAAACGCCAGACCACAGCTACCCCTGGTGTAACTCTATATGCACCAATAGAGTTACATCCAGGTTGGATTTGTCCCCGAGTGTCCAGTACTGACTTTGGAAAGGGCTTCTCCAAAGCAGTGCAGCACCTCTGCACATTCGCTCCTTTTTTCCCAGGCAAGGAGGTAGGACCTCTGTAGCCCCGAGGCAGCCATCCTTGTGCCCAAGGAGACATGGAGGAGCTACTCAGTGCAGCGCCAGAGTTGTGATTGGTCCTTTCCTCTGACCCGTGAGCTATCACATTGTCCCTGAGTATTCCCAACTCCCGGTAGCCTGGAGAGCAGGAAACCAAACCAGGGCCTCTTCATGGTGCTGTGTGGTGCCGTGCAGTGGCCTGGATAGACATCAGCTGAATGCCTGGTAGGCCCCCAGCAGGGGTTGTGTATCCTGCCTTTGCAGCAAATTCGCTTGATGATCTAACAGGTGGATGCTCCCCTTTCAACGTCACTAATCCCATGATTTCACCAAGTATCAGGCCCCTAGAGCTGTAAAGCTTGTGTAAAGAACAGCTGGCTTGTTCTGCCTGCCTCAGAAAAAGAGAGGGCTGGTTAGTGGAACAGTCTGCTCAGTGTGTGACCGAAGTGAGCGAGGATAGCTTCCAGGCTTCCTCGTTCATTCGGAGGCCGATGTCCGTGTGTGACCGAAGTGAGCGAGGATAGCTTCCAGCTTCCTCGTTCATTCGGAGTCCAATGCGACCTTTAGTAACGTTTGATTTTGCTTGATAGAAACATAACCTTTGCCCTCAGACACAGCAGCTCCTGCAGCAGGTTATGGATGGACTTTGCCAGGCAAGATACTTGCACAGATATTCAGCTTCCTACAAACATGTTTGTAAAGGGCAAGGAGCAGTGGTTTGATACAGATTTAGTATCTTGGGAACTCCCTTTTCCAAGGTTATGCAGCATGGCCCTTCTGGAACCTTCATTATAGGGAAATCATAAGCATCTCTTTCTGGAGTGGTCTCTTTCGTCACATCTGACCCCTTCAAACAAGTGGGAGTAACAGGCCGTCTTAGTACTGGACAGGAACGAGGTTGTGTGGGTGTCTCCGGGCATTGCGATGACATTTATTTCTCCTCAAATATCATGTATCTGATTGAGACAGAAATTGTGCCTTCTTCCCTCTGAGTTCTCATGAAGTGATTCCGGTCGGCTGCTAGCTGTGACTGGGATCAGTAGTTGATCCGGTCGTGAGATCCTCTTGAATAGAGCAGCCCAGCCATGGTCTTTGGAGTCAAGGAAAAACAAATCTGTGCTTCTCAGTCAGGAACAAGAAATATATGTCCAGTTGATATCCTTTTTGCACAGTCGTCATTGTCTAATGGATTGTTAATTCATCCCCCCTGACTTCTGAGATCCTGCCAGAGTTCTGCATTAAGGCAGTTACTCCATGATATGTACCACTCAGGAAATTGCTGGCTTCTTTATACTAATCCCCTTTCTCTTTTGTCTAACTTCCAAGAATCTGTTGTAGGGAATTGTATGGACAGAAGTTCTCCAGGACAAGCTATGGAGATGCCCAATCATAATGGATTGGGTTATTCTGCAAGACCAGCTTCCATTGAACAACACAGACCCAGGACTCTGCAGAGACATCACACCATACAGAACAGCGATGATGCCTATGTAGGTTTCTGTACCGTGTAAAACTTACTATGAAGTGTGCATTCTAGGGCCGAGCAAATATGCCATTCACTAGCCAAATACAGGCCAGCTTATAAACCTGTGGGGCTAACTTGGAATCCAGTGCTGTGCAGAGCAATGCGATAACATGCTTCCCCCTCTGCCTTTGGAACATCTCAACTGCATGTCCCTTGTGTACCGTGCAGTATTTCAAGTGCTTTTAGCAGAGACCAACCCAAAAGTGAAATCTTCCACCTGTGGCTAACCAAGTATTGTCCAGTTTACCCACATATACCCAAGTCCATACGATATTTTCCTGCAGGGTCTAGGGTGCCTCTGCTGAGAACATTTGAGTTGCAGCAGGGATGAATACAGCCCGGAGTGTCTTATAATCTGCAAAAGAACCAAACGTCCAGCCAGACAATATTGGTGAACAACCTAGCAGTGTGGTCTCGGCCGTTGAGGGATAGGAGCAAGGGCAGCTGTGCTGAGTACTGGGTACATCAGCCCTTCGGGGTTAGGAAGCAGTTCTGTTGTGGTCAAGGCCTGGTGTAACTTTCCTTATAACTTACTAGTGTGCTGGAAGAAAATGTGCACTTGTGAGTGTCTCCTTTGGTCCTGGGGGAGCACTGGGGTGTGACTCTCTCCTTCTGCCGTCTTCTCAGGTCCAGTTGGATAACTTGCCTGGAATGAGTTTAATGGCTGGAAAAGCACTAAGTTCTGCTCGGATGTCTGATGCAGTACTCAGCCAGTCGTCGCTCATGGCCAGCCAGCAGCTGCATGCCAGGGAGAGCGAGGGTAAGGACTTCCCTAGGGCTGAAAAGGCATCTTGCAGAGGTGATTGAATTCTGCTGCAATCTGGTTTGGGTCAGAAGCGACACTGATTTGTGTCATCCTGGTCTATCAGATATGGGTCCACACCACAGAGTCACTTCCCTTGGTGGTATTCCTGTGCATGGAGCCAACAGTGTACTAGGCATGTTGTAATACTGTCGAGTACAGTGCAGTTGGCATTCTCTGTTTAAGCGTGGCCAAGGGCTGGAATAATAGATCTGCATTGGCAGAGCTGTGGAGGCTGAAAGATGAGGAGTTGTTGCAGGTCAGAATTGAGGGGTATTGGCCTTTTGTGTGTCAAAAGCTTACACTGATAGACTTTAGCCACTGTTACCAACCTCCCCACAGAGCATGTGCTGGTGCTTATTTCTGCTGCAGCCCTTACAGACGCTTGTCATTCTGGGTTGTGCTGCAGTTTCAAGCACATAGTGGCTTCCCTGTATAGTGACACTTGTCTTGGAGTCCTGTGAAGCTCACACTACTGGCTGGAATCCTTTCCAGGCAAATTTCCACGTGTCTCATCTCCATTTCTTCTCAAGGTCTGTCGTCCTCTCCTCTCCCGTACGCCCTGAGCAGCAGGGAGACGGTGGGGCTGTAGCACATAAAGCACAGTGTGACTTCTTAGGTAGTTGTGACATCGGCAAACTCCTGGATTCGTGTCCTGCTCACTGCAAGGACTTCCTGTTAAAATGAGGGACAGCCCTGCATGCCAGCCCTGACCCACACTCAGCACCTCAGGCCTGCCTGAGCCCTCTGCCAGAAGCTCCAATCAACTTTGCTCTCTTGGGCCCTTGGTAGACTCCAGTGTCCCAAGTAGCAGTGAGAGATTTCTCCCTTTCACCTGCAAACTCTGATGTTACTCTTTGGTCTTGCAGACTGTGGGGAAAGTTTGGAAGGTCAAGAGCACCCAAATCTAGCTGATGGCAGCCAGCATTTAAACACCTCTTGTTATCCATCTACGTGTATTACAGACGTCCTCCTGAGCTACAAGCACCCGGAGGTGCCCTTTGGGATGGAGCAGGCTGGGGTGTAGCAGGAAGGAGGGAGTGAGTATTTTTCTGTTTCTGTAAATTCAGATCTTCCCTTTTCTGCCTGTAGGGTAGATCTCCAGTACCAGTAGCCCATGGGCTAGATATCCCTAGACAGCTCCTTGCCTCTCCCTTAGCTGTGGGTCTGCGAATGAAGTTTAAGATAGAGGATGTCATTGCCCAGCCTCCAGAGGTCAGTTGTTTGCACTGCTGACGGTGCCGCCCTCGTAGACTGCGGCTGGTGACCTTCAGTAGCTCTCGGCACTTCTGCTTTGTATAGTCTCTGGGTGGGAGCGAAGGGGTTGGCGAGGGTCGTTGGTGCAAGAACAAGCACATCCAGCAGTATCTCCTGTCTGTACTGTGGTGTCTGAGGAGAGTAGGCTCCACACTGCCGGAGCCAGGAGGCAGCTCTCTGAACAGCTGTACAGTGATTCATGCCTGTCTCTTCGGCTCGTCCCCTTTCTGTGGAGCGGGGGCTTTCAGGAGCCTCTGTGCTGTTGGTGGAAGGACACGGCACCTCTGTCGATCTGCGTGATCCTGGTCGCTGCATGGAGCAGTGGGGACACCTCCTCGTGCACGTCTCCCTTTTCTTTCAAGCCCTTGTGGCATTGGCAGCATGAACGTTCGGGGCATGTAGCTGGCCATGTCAGGCTGGAGCATTGGGCGGGCAGAGGGATGTTTAAGGAGAAATGTCTGTCTCTTGTCCTGGCCTTTAACATCCCTCCATTTCTTCTCTCTCTCTCTCTCTCTCTCTCAGGTTTTGTGTACAGCTTTGAAATGAAAAGGTCCATTTTAAACCAACAGTATCTAGCAGCATTGCGCCAAATTGCCATAGTATTTCTCATGGAAATATCATGGCTCCTTTCCTCATAATCAGTTCCTCAGTGTGCCGTTCCTTTGGTTTCTTTCGTTTTTGCCATATTTGCCTGTAACTCCAGCTATCACAGAGCTAACCAGAGAACCTGAGTCCTAAACCCTTTCACACAGGGTGGATGGAACTGGAGTTTTGCATTTGGTTTGGAGGGGGTTTTAAATGCGAAGGGCCAGGCAATCACGGATGGTGCAGACTCAGGCATTCTCCCCTTCATCCAGCCCCGCTCTTAAGACCTGTCCAACATTCTCTTTTTCTGGGGACAAGTAGGAGAGCATGGGACAAATGCCTTCCTGGAGCCTGCCTGCATAGGGGAAGCAAGGGGCGGGGAGGGAATTTGAAGCTCTGTCCTTTGGCAAGCAATAAGCAGAGCTCCTGAAAACCAAGTCCAAAACCAGAGTCGTGTTCCCAAGGTTCCAGCGCACACCACGCCCCACGAGCACAGCCCCAAGGGCAGAAGAAGGCCACGCTGTAGTTTTATTTCCATATCCTTTGCATCTGAACTGATAGTGGGGCCCAGAGCTACTCAGGGGCAAGAGCAACTCAGTCTCCCGTACCACGATGCTAGCCTCTCCACCCCACCCCCATCCGACCTGCGGAGCACATTGCGTCCCCCACCCCACTGGTTCTTCCAATGGATGTTAGAACACCCAGCAGCGGTGCAATACGCTTTGTCTCGCTCCTCGTTCTCTGCTTTTCTTTTTCTCTTGTTTTTGGTCTTTGTGCTAAAAGGATCATTTCTCTCCCCCCTCCCCCTCCTTTTTAATGCCTTTTCCTTTCAAACCCATGTACGGCATTTTTTTTTCTTTCCCCTTCAGTTTAAAGTAAAGAAGACAGGTTGTTTCTCTGTTTTTCTAGCTTTTCCTCCTGATCATGTAGGAATTGTTTTATGGTAAATGTTGTTGTTGTTTTTATTATTATTATAATTATTATTATTAATAAAAGACAAAAGGAATTTCTGTTTGAGAGAAATTTTTAACTAGATTCTGTTCTATTTGAATTGTGACTTGCACCTTTTGTTCAAAGTATTTTATTTCTTTTTAATGACATTGTAATTGTGACTGTTTTTTTCTCTTGTGCCAGTGGCAGAAGTGGTGTTCTCCTTTATACAAATTCAGACGTGCATAGATCTCGTTTGTCATTCTTTTTCATTTCTTTCCTTGACTGATAGAAACCAACGCCCCCTCCAGTGGTTGGGGCTAAGGGAGTATTTTGTGTCATCATTGCCTTTGGAACTTTAAAAGCTACAACTGAAAATTCCTATTATTGACACTTTTTGGGGAATTTTGTTTTTTTTTTTAAATAAAGGAAAAATCAATCCAACCCTCCTGAATTTGCACAGAAGGAAGTGTGAGACCAGCATGGCAAAGGTTAATTTGCTATCACCATCTCTTCCCCAAAGCCCCCAGCAATTGTCATAAATGGACCTGCAATTAGAAGAAAAGGAGAGGGGAGGGAAGAGAAGAAATCTGCAGCTGACGAATAGTACCTCCCAGGTCAATGTTTCTAGAAAGCCTAGTGTCACTCTGGTTTTATTGGTGTGTAGTTGTCAAGTTACATTTCTTTAACATGTAAAATAGGCAGTGTGTGTTGGGGGTGGGGGACCCAGTCAGGGCTTGCCGGACTTCAGTGAGAAGGTACCAAGAAACACTGAAAGGCTTTTTGACATTGCTCTGTATCTTTGATTTGTTTTCCTTTTGTTTACATGACATATTTCTGGGAGAGTTGACAGCCGCCCTACAGTAGCCATCCAAAAGAAAAGCAGGGACTTGCTTAACCGTGCCATTTCGCAGTATCACACTTTTTTATCATTGCTTTGTATTGTAGTAATCAATACGCGCAGTATATGTTGAATGTATATTAATATACTTTGCTATTATTTCTGTTTTTTGGAAATGTCCGAAGTATTTTTTCTTCCTCGTTTATGCTGGACTAAAAACAAACAACTTTCAGTAAATCTTTAGTCCATTTTTTTGTGGGTCACTTGCAACTAGTAACTTAGTTGGACAGTGGGATCATGACAAATAAAATCATGATTATGATCTTGTGATCTCTTGTTTGTGGTGTTGCTCAATATCTGATGCAAAGGAGAAGCCAGCCCGACTTGGATTCTCTGAATAGCGTCCCAGAAGTTGCAGTGTGCCAGGGTTGGCTGCTCTCCAGTTGCTGCATGTTTCAGTCTGTTATCCAGCCTGCCATATGAAATCATCCTGTCTGGTGATCCCCTGAAATAGACAGAATGGGGGACCCTGCATAAGATGTGGAAACAGACTCCCTTGACCTGCTGAACACCTCAGGATGAAACTTACTAACACGGTGGTTTTCAGCCTTTGGTCCACAGACTATGCCTAAGATTTCCAAAGGGCTCCGCACCATGCGTTTTAGGGGTCTGCGAATGAAAAAAGTTTGGAAACCACTGTACTAACACATTGCTGGAATTATGGTCAGGGTCAGGGGCTGTCAGGGAGTGGGGAGATCTTTGAGGTAGGTCTTTGCCCATTCTTTCCAAATGGACAAGCAATTCCGTAGGCTACCTTTGATACATCGACTGGGAATGGATCGACTTCATTGTGCATCCACATGCAGCCAATTGTTTGGAAAGGCAGCACAGACCTCACTTAAGAAGCTCCGTGGCTTTTGGTATGAGATTTTATCTGCTTTGTTAATAAACTTATTCAGAAGATATGGGCAGGATTTGCATGTTCTGTCTCCCTGGCCAATTTATCCCAGCTTCAGATGATGAAATGAAGAAGTGCCTGAGTTTTATAGTGCCTTCAGGTTCCTGGTAATGGTGCTCTGTTCTGTTTCTCTGAAATCTCATTTACCCGCCCTGCCCCTGCAGAGAAGCTACAGCCTAAAGCAAAGGGAGTCAGAGTGGGAATGGATAGTGCCCTGTCTAAAGCTCACGTGGTGGATCCTGTGAGTATCTGTAAGATCACTCACTGTGTCTAAGCTCCTCCTGTCCATGCAGTGCTTGGAGATGAGTCCCTGCTGCTCTGGGAGCCTCGGCAGAGGTGAAAGTCCAGGTGCCAGGTTTCAGTCGGACACTCCCAGCAGAACTGTGCGACGCCGATTCAGGGTTTGCAATGCAGAGGGTAAGGCCGGGGTTCTGCAAAGCACTTGAGTGTGTGCTTCAAGTTAAGGCTGCTACGATCCTTTCCCCCTTCCCTATTTTCCTATTAGAACTACAGTAAGTCCATCAAGTTCTCACCCTTTTAGCGACCTATTGGTATTGACCAGACCTTTATGCTTGTGATGGGGGTCACTGCTGCTTTCTCCTCCGCATCCCCTCCATTATCACTTGCTTTCTCTCCCCAGTTTCTCTTGATGACAAATTCAGTCCTGGGGGCTGCTCTTCCTATCCCAGCATGACCACACTATACCTCTGTTACTGCTCTTACCCTCGTTAACTCTCCTCTGCTCTATCACCGCTTCAGTAGGGGGTGGTATCCATCCATCCTACCCGTGTCTCCTGTGCCTCCTTGTCTCACTTCCAAGCCAGGGTGTGAAGAGACAGAACACAGCTGCAGAACAAGCTGCCAGTTAAATGACATCTCAATGAGTTCAGTGCCCTGGGAAGAGAAATTTAACCCATAACTGGTTTAACCCAGCACTGGTGTGGCTGGAGACCAGCAGGTGCCTGTTCGTTCTCTGTCTGGGGCAGCTCCTGCCCCGAGTGCCCCAGCTGCACCCTGTCCCTGTGCCGTTTTGCTCTTTGAGCCAGACCAGAAAGGCGGGAGCCAGCTGGATCAGCCATGTGTGATAATGAAGCACCCGGTGCAGCAAATCCAGAGCATGCTGGTGTCTTTCCGCAGAAGCCCCTGCCGGCCTCGTGTTCAGATCCCCTTGGTGCGGTTTGGCCCCTTGTCTCCACTGCTGAATTATCCCAGCAGCTCATGCCCACGTCTGGGAAGAGCAAATCGGACCAGATTGCACCAATTGCCAGGTCGTTGCCCAGGGGGACCTTCGCCCCACACGTCCTGCAGCCAGTTGAACGCTGGGTCCTGCCGTCCATAGGGCACGCCACAGGGTGGGCTGGTGAGAAGGGCTGCCTCCTGCTATGACTGGGAGGAATCCTGTCCGTTTAAATGGCCAAAAAAAGGAACGGGTTCCCTGTCCTGATGCCCCCTTTCCCCCTGGCCCCATACAGGCCAAAGGGGAAGCGCTATGGGGCGGATGTTGCTCAGGTAGGTGGCCTGGCTTAGGATAGTCTCGGCTCTGGAGGCCGACCTCGGGGCTGAGCCGTTCTCTTGCCGAGGCTGGGAATTGAGGGAGTTTGTCAGAGGCCGTGGCAGGGTACTGGGAGGCCAGAGCATTTGTTATTCCAGACTGAGCCCCACCTCCATTGCAGTGCGCACACCACCTCAGGGCTCAGCGCGGTCTGTCTGAGCGCTCGCCTGACCTGCGCTGGGCACCTGGGGCGACCTGCAAGTGGTGACTGTAGAGCTGGGACGGGGGGTACGTGGTGGCTAGTGCAAGTTTCATTCTTTCAAAAGAAACAGAGGCCTGAGGTGTCCTGAGAAAACCAGGCTGAATCCCTGAGGGTGCAAATCTTGCTCACTGGCTCCCATTAAATCCCAGGGGCTCCTGAAGGGCCGGGGGTAGGGAGGGGTCCCAATGTGGCTGGTGGAAAATCTGGGTCAGCCAAAGCGTAAACAGCCTAGCTGGTCTGGTTGCTCCCAGGAGCCTGTTTGTTCTGGCCTCTCCTCCCAGGCAGTTGCTCCTTGATCGCGCCCGTCCACGGCGGGGATGTGTTCGATCCTTGAACTCTAAGCGCCACATAATCAGACCTCGGGAGTGCTTTCCTGAGCTTATCTGCGTGATAAATCCCCTCGCCGGCATAAATAGCAGCACTGGGGACGCACAAGCCACACACCAGAGGAGGAACAGCAGCAGCAGGAGGCAGTGACTGGTAAGCGCCTCAGTTCCAGGAGTGTGATTTGCTGGGAATCGATCCTGGTGAGAGCTGGGGAGTCCTGCCCTGTCCTGGGGCGTTGGTGCCGCTTTCTGTGCGGCCCTGGTGCGCTGGCAGCCTCCCTCTGTCCTGGGAGGTTAAACGTGCCCTCGAGTGTAACTGCTGTGAGAGGTGATGGCGGGGAGGCGATAGCCTCACCCCACCCTGGGAGAACAAAATCCGCAGCAGCATGGCTGGGGAGCAGAAAGATCACGAACCCGAGACCCATTAATCTGCCCATTGCCTCTGCCTGGGCGCTCGCTCGCCCCGCTGTAAAAGCACCCACTGGCTTTTGTGACATGGTCTCACCAGTCAGGCTGGTGCAAAGCCCTGAGATGCCTTAAATGGGGAGGGGCAGAATGGGGCAATGCCAGGTGGGTAAGTGGCTCTCCCCTGGGGGATAGTGCGGGGAGGGGATGATAATGGCAGAAGGAGCCAGGCTTGTCCCAGATTGTCACCGTCTCGCTGGCAGTTTCTATTTGTTCACTTGAGCCCCAAACTCTTTTGCCTTCCCCAGGTTGAGAGACGCAGCCGAAGATGAGAGCAAGCGCCGTGATCCTCGCCCTGGTGTTCCTCACAGGTAGGGCCAAAAACCAGCCGTGTTCAGCCCAGGGCATGTGATGCCCCGGAAGTCAGAGCCCTGGGCAGGCCCGCGTGCCTTGCTGTGCAAGGGGCCCGGCTCAGGCAGCCTCTACAGAAGGCGTCCTGCCTAGAGTGACTCTACATGCGGTTTGGAGACTACGGTGCATAAAGCAGCACCCAGAGCCTCCAGGCGCTTGTCTGGGCCAGGGAGCAGAGACCAGGCTATGTGCAGCGGGGGCAGGGGTCGGAGAGAGGGGCAGGGTGGGCCAGGTGCTCCAGAGCTATACTCTTGGCTGGGCCGGGTAAGCCCAGTGCCCTGGTGGAACGACCCAGCCCGTAACCTCTCCAAACCAGAGCCGTGTAGAACCAGCCAGGCTCCCCCAGGAAACCCTTCCTGCCCAGGGGGCTCGAACAGCCGGGCACCATCCGCCCAGCCTGCGGTTGGTAAGACAAGCAGCTGCCCGCTCCAGCCGAGGGGCTGATCTGGGCAGGAGGTGCCGTGTGGTGAGTGTCTCCGGAGTGGGGTTTGAGGAGCTGGTCCTGAGCCCTCTTGCGCTTTCCTTGCAGGGACTCAGGCCCGCCACTTCTGGCAGCATGACGAGCCCCAGACACCCCTGGATCACGTAAAGGACGCGCTGAAGGTCTACATGGACGCCGTCAAGGCCAGTGGCAAGGAAGCCATTGCCCAGTTTGAGACCTCTGCCGTGGGCAAACAGCTGGAGTAAGTAGCTGACTCTGGGGAGGAGCGGGCTGTTGGGAGGTCAAGCACCAGGCCCTCTAGCCTTGTGCCCTACCTGTGCAGTCTGTGCTCTCCCACATGGCGCCACTGCCCTCTGCTGGTTGGAATGGGAACTGCTCGACTGTGTCTGGCCCTAGGACCCAGCAGCTAATGGTGATCACAAAGCTCTGCCCCTGGAGCTAAGGGGGGCTGTGTCCCTGCTGTCACTGTGGGGTGGCCCGCACTGCACAGCTGTGACACCCCTCACCTTTGCGGTGGATCTAGCACTCTCCCTCCTTCCACCACCAGAGAACTGAGTGAGCCTTGTCGTCCCCAGGTTGTCTGGGGAAACTGAGGCACAGAAGAGGTTAAATCTACCATTGGCGTGACCCAGAGCTGGGGTGTCCGCCACTCTGAGGCCCTGGCATCTCAAGCTGGGCACCCAAAGTGTGTGAGCCCTTCTGGAACAGTGGGGTGCGGCGACTGGCCAGGGGGAGTCGGTGTTAGAGCGGGCATTAGGGCGCAGGAGTTCCCAGGCCCCAGTGTTAGTCCCATGCCAAGGCAGTGGCTGGGAGCAGAGCCCATCTGCCGGCTGTACCTTCCCATCCCTTCTGGGAACACGGCTGCATCTCCAGGGCCTCCCTGGGCTTTGCCAGGAGAGCGGCCATGCAGCAGTGAGTAACCCAGGCCCCGTTGTCTTCCCCTGCAGCCTGAAGCTGGCTGACAACCTGGACTCCCTGACGGTGGCGGTGCAGAAACTGCAGGAGGACCTGGCTCCCTATTACAAGGAGACCTGGGGGCTGTGGGTGAAGGACACCGAGGCCCTGAGGCAGGACCTGACCAAGGAGATGGAGGAGGTGAAACAGAAGATCCAGCCCTTCCTGGAGCAGTTCTACAAGAAGTGGACGGAGGAGCTGGAGATCTATCGCCAGAAGCTCTCCCCCGTCGGCGAGGAGCTGAAGGAGATGACCAAGCAGAAGGTGGAGATCCTGCAGCAGAAGCTGACCCCCGTGGCTGAGGAGGCCCGGGACCGGCTGCGTGGGCACATGGAGGAGCTGCGCAAGAACCTGACCCCCTACAGTGACGAGCTGCGCCAGAAGCTGACCCAGAAGCTGGAGGAGATTCGGGAGAAGGGCATCCCCCAGGCAGCCGAGTACCAGGCCAAGGTGATGCAGCACCTCACCGCCTTCCGCGAGAAGGTCACGCCCCTTATGCAGGGCTTCAAGGAGCGCCTGTCCCCCTTTGCCGAGGGCTTCAAGACCCGCTTCCTGACCCTGCTGGACAACCTCCGAAAGAGCTTGGCCACGGCCAACTAGTGGCACCTGGCCAGGGACTGACGCCCCCTCCCCTAGCCACAATGACCCCCAATTGATCAGCCACTGCCCTGCGTTCCACTGCTGCTAATGCGCGTCTGGGCGAAGGCACCCGGTGTGCTCGCCTCCCTCTGCCCCCTAGCGCTGGGCCAAGCTGTCTCGGCCCTTTGGGGCTCAGTCACTTACTGATCAATCACTGTTGAACAAGGGTTCCTCTGCTGGGGAGCTGGGGGCTGGGGTGGAAACCAGCACACGACTCTGGGGAGCCGCTTAACACCACAGGGCGAAGGCCAGTCCACTGGGAACGTCCTGCCCAGAGCTCTGCCCCAACCTCCTCCCCACCCCCCGCAGAACTCTTCTTTCTTGTTTCTTCGTTTTGTCAAATAAAAGTGATTTAAGTTACTGGGGGCTTGTGTTTGCAGGGGATTTCCCGGGGGCAGGGAGCACCAATGGGAGGCTGTGGGCACTGTGGGGCAGAGAAGACATAGGAGCTCCATGGGCTGCCGGTTACTGAAGGGAAGGGAGGGCCTGAGCAGACCAGGAGGGATGTTGGGGGGCAGGAAGAAGAATGGTCTGCAGGCGAGGGGAGCCCTCCCAGGTGCTCCCTTTCCCACGCTCTAGCTATCCCCGTACAGGCCTGCAGAGCACTCCGAGCCGAGCGGGAGGTTGCCCCAGGGTGGCTCTTTCCAAGGGGCGTTGATCGGAGAAATCACCTTCCCACAGGACCCAGCCGCTGAGGGGCCCGTGCGCAAAGCCCAGCCCAATCTGAGCGCTCTGGGAGACGCAGATGTGGGGCTGGGGGGCGCTGGGCAGCAGACATGGGGTGCACGGCCATTGTAGCTCCCCAGGGGGATGAGCCCCTCAGGCTCAGCTGTGTCCCTTGTGCATGGAGTGCAGGGGATGGACTCAGCTGGGCTGTTAAAACCTGCTGCTGAGGGGAGCATCAGCCAGCCGGGGGGCAGGATCTGGTCCTGGCTGGTCGCAGGGGTGGTCCAGAGCGGCCGTAGCACGTCAGGGCTGAGGGCCATTAGCGGAGCTGGCTAGGACCAGAGCGGATGAGGCACGAAGGGTTGATTCAACCAACTGAGGCCTCACCAGGGCCGAGCAGGGCGGGACGGTTAGCTTGGCGTAGCAGGGTCCTACAAACTCAGCTGCTCATACTCCTGCAGCCATCGTGGGGGTTAGTGTGCGTATGTGTGTGTGCCCCCCCCCCCCCCATCCCAGCATCACACCACGATGGGGCATCAGGCCAGGCCCTGGTAGGGTGACCAGATGTCCCGATTTTGGCGGCATTTTCTTATATAGGCTCCTATTACCCCCCCACACACACACACCCTGTCCCGATTTTTCACACTTGCTGTCTGGTCAGCCTAGGCCCTGGTGCCAGCTGCCCCCTCTGTAGCAAAGCTGACGGGTTCTGTGCACTGCTCTCTGGTCACTGCTGAGAGAGCGTCTGGCAGCCCTGAGCGCTGCCTGTAGCCTGTGCCTTTATGCCCCCTGTAGGCCCTGTTTCCATCTGCTTTCAGCCTGCCAGCGCCAGGCCATGAGCCCAGTGGGGGGGTCTGCCGTGCAGCAGTGCGTGTGTGCAGGGTGTTGCACAGCTCTGGGTTCTGTGTACAATAAGCGCCCACCCGGCTATGCCTGCTGTGGGTTGAGACAAATCCACCTCTTGACGCTAGCCGGGGGAACAGCCACACTGGGGGCTGGCCCAAGACTTTCAGCCACCTTGAAGGGGCCTGATCCTGAGCAATTTCTGAAAATCCAGCCCCCTTCCCGGTGTCTCGGGCGGGGAGCCCCTAACCCCAGCAGTGGCCTTGTTTTCTACCTCAAAGCATAGTCTAGGCTGCCATCGTTATAGCAGCATCTTCCCGTGGGGCCAGGTTTCCACTAGATAACCAGCACCCCGTTCCCCGTCCTCCTTTCGCTAGAAACGCAGCTGCGGTTCCTAGTTGCCCGAGAAGGAGGTGGCACAAGGGGAGGGGGAGGCATGCACGGCAGGCCTAATGCTGATGTCGTTCACGGCCGTGCAGCGAGCTGGGATGGGCCAAGCATGGGCGTCTGCCTGCCTAGCTGGAGGATTGGGGTAGGGGCTGGACTGGGAGCCAGACCACTCACCTGGGGGATGGGGGCTCATTGGCCAGTAAATCCCGTTCTGGGCTATTGTTCCCGAATCCTAGTTGGTTCCGATGAGTGATGACAAAGCTCTGCCCCTGGAGCTAAGGGGGTGAGTCTCTCCCCCTTACCCAGTGCTTTAGTTGTAAGGAACGAGGTGCCGGCACTGGAGCAAATTTGCTTACATTCATGACTGCTGCAGGAAGCCCAGAGGTGCCGGGATGGCCTGCATTGTGCAGGAGGTCAGACTAGATGATCATAATGGTCCCTTCTGACCTTCTAGTCTGAGTTTATGAGACTCTGCCCTGCCCAAATCAAGCACTGCCAGTGTCTTTAACTAATGACAGGTATTGCACAGAGAATTCATACAGCTTCTCAAACACTCTGCTGCTTGCTCCTGGAAGCCCAGGCTACTACATACAAGCATCAGGAATCCTAACATTCAAAAACCAGTAGGAGAACACGTCAACCACCCTGGTCACTCAATAACAGACTTGAAGGTGACCATTTTAAAACAGAAACACTTCAAAAACAGACTCCAATGAGAAGCTGCTGAACTTAAATTAATTTGCAAATTGGATACCATCAACCTAGGGTAAAACAGACTGGGAATGGCTGGGTCATTACACTCCTTGAATCTATTTCCCCAAAGTTCTCACACCTTCTTGTCAACTGTCTGATATAGGCCTTCTTGACTATCACTACAAAAGGTTTTTTGTTTTTTTCCCCTCCTGCTGATAATAGCTCATCTAAATGAAATAGCCTCTTAGATTTGGCATGGCAGCTTCCACGTTTTCTGTGTGTATAGATGCATCTTACTTCTGTGTGTTCCATTCTATGCATCTGATGAAGTGGGCTATAGCCTATGAAAGCTTATGCTGAAATGAATGTGTTAGTCTCTAAGGTGCCACAAGTACTCCTGTTCTTTTTATGCATACAAGCTGTGAACACTCTCGGCAACACTCCAGTAAAGGCCACCAAATGCATCTCACGTTTACTTCATTTTATTGCAAGACATGACAAACTTTGAGTTATGATGCTTTATAAAGAAAAAATAAACCCAGCCCCTCCAAACCAACACACCAGCTGGTACCAAAACTCTTGTGCCCCAGTGGAAGTAGCATATGGCCACACCACGCTGAGTGGAGATTGAGTTACTGGACAGACAAGCAGGTGGGAAAGCGCTTAGATAGACAGACCTGGTCTCTCTGCCCAGATCAGGGAGTCGATTTGGTTACAATTTGCATTGCGCATCCTTCACCTGCACTCACTCAGCTGAGAACCCGACCAGAGCTGCTGATGCGGGGCTCACTGCCCGGGTGACTGCTGCTCCCACAACGCAGATAACTTGTCCTTTAGCACACCCAAAAACTGGTGTATGTCCTCAGCACGCGTATTGACCCAGTTCCTGAAAGATTAAACACACATGGGGGAAGGGGAGCAGAGGAGGAGGTTATATTAAAAGGGGGGCCTATATGGAAAGGTCTAAGCCACTTTAATAACAGGACTCAGTCCAATCAAGCTCTGAGTTACACCCAGTCAGCGGCAGAGCGGGAAGCACAGTATATGGGGCGTTGTGGGTCTGTGGCTGTCCCGGGCCTATAGAATCATAGAATCTCAGGGTTGGAAGGGACCTCAGGAGGTCATCTAGTCCAACCCCCTGCTCAAAGCAGGACCAACCCCAACTAGATCATCCCAGCCAGGGCTTTGTCAAGCCTGACCTTAAAAACCTCTAAGGAAGGAGATTCCACCACCTCCCTAGGTAACCCATTCCAGTGCTTCACCACCCTACTAGTGAAAAAGTTTTTCCTAATATCCAACCTAAACCTCCCCCTCTGCAACTTGAGACCATTACTCCTTGTTCTGTCATCTTCTACCACTGAGAACAGTCTAGATCCATCCTCTTTGGAACCCCCTTTTAGGTAGTTGAAAGCAGCTATCAAATCCCCCCTCACTTTAAAATGCTGCTTTAATAAGTAGGGCAGGGTTGCTGCTGGGTGGGGGCAGGGCCATTGTCCATAGGGCATCCCTCTGTGGGCTGGGGCACGTGCTGAGCTGATGGGACTGGGGCACTTAGCCACAGAACAAGTGCAGCAGGGTTAGTGGCAACGCCAGCTTCCCCCATCCTGCCCTGGGGTCGCAGAGGGACCATCTGTCCATGGCCCAGTCAGTCCTGGCCGACTCATGGGGTATTTTGTGTCCTCAGAGGGACTGGACTGTCTTGTGCCCACGCCCCTGGAGTAACCAGTTTGCATTCTGGGGCAGTCCGAGCGCTTGGGGTTTGCTGCACCCTGCTGCCTAGGCAGGACGGCTCCCTCTCCCAGCAGAGCACCCCCAGCTCCTGGCAAAGGCGGCTGGGCACGAGAGCCGGCCGGGCACGAGAGCCGGCCAGGTGTGAGCAGACCAGTGGCTAGGGAGCCTCAGCCAGCACGGGTGTGACTCGGGCGCTGACCCTGCAGCGCCCATGGCCGTCCCCTGGAGCTGTGGGACACGCAAGGTCACCGGAGCTTTGTCACCGGCTTCCTGGGCCCAGGGTTGTTCCACCCTGGTGAGCAGGGGGCTCCTGCTGGCTGCTGCACTGGGGCAGGTCTCTGCAGCCCCAGGGCACTGCCCAGCCCTGTATCTGCCCCTCGCCTGGTCGCCAGGGTTCTCCAGACGCTGGCTGTGCCTGGGCAGGATGGGGAAGGGCAGGGCTGGCGGTCAGAGGTGGGGGAGACCCCTGGGCCAGAAGGGATGGAGGGTGGGGGCGCACCTGGCCTGCTGAGCCACCTCGAATTCCTGGACCTTGCTTAAGGCATCCTTGGCTGTCTGAGCCACGTGCTGGACGTATTCTTGCACCTTCTTCACAATGGTTTCCTCCTCCGCCTCTGCAAGCACAAACCGAGCCTGGTGAGGGGGTGAGCGGTTCGGCGGGGGTATTAACAGGGGTGTCGTATGTAAGCCCTGGGCGATAATTGTCCTGCTCTACTCGGCCCTGGGGCGAGCTCAGCTGGGGCACTGTGCCCAGTTCTGGCTGCCCCATGTTAGGGGAGATGTGGACAAACTGGAGAGAGTGCAGAGAAGAGCAACAAAAAGGATCAAAGGTTTAGAAAACCTGGCCTACGAGGCAAGGTTAAAAACCAGAATGTTTAGTCTTGAGACAAGAAGACAGGGGGAGGGACCTGATACCGGCCCTCGCATATGTTAAGGGATGTTATAAAGAGGCCGGGGATCAGTTGCAGTAGCGTAGCCGGGGGGAGCAGGGGAGCAGGGGAGCGGCCGCTCCCACAAGGAGCAGAAGCGGCGCCTTTTTTGTGCTCCGACGCCTTTTGCTCCTACGCTGCAGCCAGAGCAGAGCATTTTTATTTTTGCTCCCAGCGCTTTTTTTTAGCTCCGCTCCCCCTGTGCGCTAAACCCGGCTACGCCGCTGGTCAGTTGTTCTCCACGTCCACTGAAGGCAGGACAAGAAGTAATGGGCTTAATCTGCAGCCAGGGGAGATTTAGGTTAGATAATAGGTAAAAATGTCTAACTCTCAGGGGAGTTCAGCTCCGGAACAGGCTGCCAAGGGAGGCTGTGGAATCCCCGGCACTGGAGGTTTTTAAGAACACGCTGGACAAACAGCTGGCAGGGACGGTCTAGGTTCTCTGGTCCTGCCTCAGCGCAGGGGGATGGGCTGGTAACTAACAGCACTTCCATGGGGCTTTTCTCCAACTCGTGGGCTGGGTGATTCCCCTTCCCTCGTCCCCACCTCACGCCCCCCCCCCCCCGCTCCCTCTCCCACCCTTCCCATCTCTTGCTTATACCCGATTCCTCCCCCCCTCCAAGTCTGCCCCCAGATGGGTGGGCTCTTACGTGCCACGGCAGCGAGCAGCGCCAGGCCAAGGAGCGTGAGGAGGAGCAGGGCCTTCATGGTGCGGGCTGAGGAGAGAGCAGCAGAGTGGTGAAGGGCTGCAGGGGCGCGGCGTAATGGCACCCCCTTCCCATGCCCCTCACCCCAACCCCGCACTCTGGATCCAAAGCCAGCCCGCTCCCTGCTGGGTGTGGGGCAGCAAGCCCCCCTGGCTTCAGGGCACATGCCTGCCCCCAGGCCTCTTGCTGGGCCCCTCTGGACACGTCGGAGCCAGTGGCTGCAAACCCAGCGGCTGTATCATGTCCAGGCCAGCGCTCACGCCCCAGCCCGGCACGTGGGGAGCCAGGAAGCGAGTGGGTGCCGCGAGTCGAGCTATGGGGGCAGAGCGGGCAACAGGGTTCAGCGCCGCGGCTTGGAAACAAGGGGGCTCAGAATAGACCCCCCCCCACCGTCCGACCCCCACGCATGCCCCAGGCCAGCAGCTGGGGGAAGGACACTGTCCCCCCACATGCACCCTGGCTCCGCTAAGCCGGGCTGGGGCTAGCACACAGCCTGGGGTCTCCGCCTGCAGCAGCTCCCACCCGTGCTCTGATCTCTGGCTCCACAGGCTGCAGCGTGTGTGTGCCGGGGAGCAGGGGAGAAAGGCCAGCAGCTTCCCCAGCAGAGGCTGATGGCCCCAGCCAGGCCAGGCCTCTCCAGCCACAGCAGGCAGAACTCACAGTCCCTTCAGGCAGATCGGCTCCTGTCCTGCTCTCCCCAGCATCGCTGCTCGGAGCCAGCGACGTGGGCTGTTCCCACCGCCCCTGCGCTGCTGCCAGCCCCAGCCTGGCCGCGAGCAGCGCTTTGCAGCGGGCTCAGAACACAGGCAGGAAGCTTTGATGGTCCTGTCTGCATAGGGGGTCGTGCCATTGAGCTGCTCACACCTCCCTGGGGTGGGGAGTGCCCCTGCCCAGGGCAGAGCAGGCAGCCGCCTGCACCCGCTGCGCGTGGGTGTGCACAGATCTTAGCACGAGGCAGCAGCTGCTGCCCGGCAGCAGTCCCAGAGCATCCTACGGGGACTCTGGTTCATGTAGACCCAGCCACGGCCCCCCAGCCCCAGGATCTAACCTTTCAAACTCCAGGCTTACCTGGCTGCGTTGCTTGCTGGGCTTTGCTAACCAGCTAGAGCCCTGGCTTCAGGCTTTTATACCCGCCCCAGGAAACAGCCTCCAGGGGACGTTTGGGCAAAGGTCAGCGGGGTGGCTTGGCCGGACCGAGGAGGGGGGGTTGCATTTATGGCTCACTTGCTTGTTGCCAGGCGTACTCAGGGTCAGGCTGCAGGGCGCCCTCGGGGAGTTGAGAAATCCCTGAGCGAACCTGGGCCAAGGCCAGACACACACACCAGCTCGAGGCACTGTGGTGGTCAGTGCAGAGCAGCGACAGGGCTCCCATCCCTGCCGTGCAGAGAGCCTAACTCCCTGCGGCCACCTCCTTCTCCGGCTCTCCTGGGCCCCAGGTGAGTGCTCCCAGGAGATGCTCCCCGCCCCAGCCTGTCCTGAGCTCCCTGACCACCGGGCCCAGGGGAGGCTCCAACTCTGTCTATGGCACAAGAGTGACCCCCAGTGGCCTGTGTCCGGCTTGCACGGGCGGGCAGGGCACTCGGTCTGCCCTGGCTCTGGGGACAGGAGGGCCTGGCTGCCGGGTGGCCCGCTGGCCCTGTGCTCAGCAGAGCGCCCCTGAAGGCACCAAGAGCCGCATGAGTCCTGGGCTGCTCCCCGTTGTCCTGGCTGGAGGGAGGGGCAGCGCCAGCACCTCGGAGAGGGCAGCAGGGCCCCCGTGGGAAGCTGGTTTGCCTGGTTCCTGACGAGTTTTCTGGGCCTTGGCCAGCTACTCCCCCAGGGAGGGAGTGGAGGAGCGGGGTGACCCTGCTTCTGGTGACCCTCTGGCCCAGGTGACAGCCCCCAGGGCTCCAGGCCGTGTCATGCCCCAGTCACGCTGACCCCCATAAGCACCAGCTACAGCCCTGCTAGCCTCCAGGCAGGGCCCCAGGGCCGGAGCACGCTCAGCCCAGCTGCAGCAATGAGCCGAAAGGAGCCCAGGCTCCCGCACAGCTGAGCTGAGTCAAGGTTTGGAGGGGAGGCCCCTGAGGCCGTTACAGCAGCAAACAGAGCTCCCAGCCCTGCCCAGACACAGCCCCTGCCCCGGGAGCTACATGGGCCTTCTGTAGCCAGGGCCGGGCAGCAGCCAGGGCTCTTTGGACTCTGCTGGCGTCATCTCTGCTGAGCCCCGGTCACCTTGTACTGTGACCCAGTGATAACACGTCGCAGGTGAGCTTCAGCCTGAGCCAGGGAGCCCTGTGCTGATCTCTGGGTTGCAACCGGTTCGGGGATGAGCCGTGGGAGGCGTTTAAATGTGAACTAGGCAAAACATGGGGGGCGGGGGGTGCTGCTTTTCCTTTTGCTGGCTCCAGTTTGTTTCCAGAGTGGGGCAATTCCCGGGGTAAACATGAGCCTCTGGCTGCACAGCGCCTCAGCTCACAAGGAGAATGAACTTGCGGAGCTGAGTCTGTTCCCTGGTGCAGACTTGGACACATCAAAAAAGCCAAACTTGATTTCATGCAATGATGCATAACTGTCAAGAAGAGTGGGGGAGGCGGCAGGTCAAGACTTGATGTGCATCAGCAGATCCAGAGTGCAGGGGAAGGGCTGCAGACGGGGGTGCTGTGGGTGGGGGCTGAGGGTATTGGCAGAGCTGGGCACAGGGAAGGCTGGCGGAGACGGGGGTGCTGTGGGTGGGGGCTGAGGGTATTCGCAGAGCTGGGCACAGGGAAGGCTGGCGGAGACGGGGGTGCTGTGGGTGAGGGCTGAGGGTGTTGGCAGAGCTGGGCACAGGGAAGGCTGGCGGAGACGGGGGTGCTGTGGGTGAGGGCTGAGGGTGTTGGCAGAGCTGGGCACAGGGAAGGCTGGCGGAGACGGGGGCGCTGTGGGTGGGGGCTGAGGCGCATTGGCAGAGCTGGGCACAGGGAAGGCTGTTGGAGATGGGGGCGCTGTGGGTGAGGGCTGAGGGTGTTGGCAGAGCTGGGCACAGGGAAGGCTGGTGGAGACGGGGGTGCTGTGGGTGAGGGCTGAGGGTGTTGGCAGAGCTGGGCACAGGGAAGGCTGTTGGAGACGGGGGTGCTGTGGGTGGGGGCTGAGGTGTGTTGGCAGAGCTGGGCACAGGGAAGGCTGGTGGAGACGGGGGTGCTGTGGGTGGGGGCTGAGAGGTGTTGGCAGAGCTGGGCACAGGGAAGGCTGGCGGAGACGGGGGTGCTGTGGGTGGGGGCTGAGAGGTGTTGGCAGAGCTGGGCACAGGGAAGGCTGGATGAGACGGGGGTGCTGTGGGTGGGGGCTGAGGGTGTTGGCAGAGCTGGGCACAGGGAAGGCTGGATGAGACGGGGGCGCTGTGGGTGGAGGCTGAGAGGTGTTGGCAGAGCTGGGCACAGGGAAGGCTGGTGGAGACGGGGGCGCTGTGGGTGGGGGCTGAGGGTATTGGCAGAGCTGGGCACAGGGAAGGCTGGTGGAGACGGGGGCGCTGTGGGTGGGGGCTGAGAGGTGTTGGCAGAGCTGGGCACAGGGAAGGCTGGTGGAGACGGGGGTGCTGTGGGTGGGGGCTGAGGGTATTGGCAGAGCTGGGCACAGGGAAGGCTGGCGGAGACGGGGGCGCTGTGGGTGGAGGCTGAGAGGTGTTGGCAGAGCTGGACACAGGGAAGGGCTGCAGACGGGGGCGCTGTGGGTGAGGGCTTAGAGGTGTTGGCAGAGCTGGGCACAGGGAAGGCTGGCGGAGACGGGGGCGCTGTGGGTGGAGGCTGAGAGGTGTTGGCAGAGCTGGGCATAGGGAAGGCTGGTGGAGACGGGGGCGCTGTGGGTGGGGGCTGAGAGGTGCTGGCAGAGCTGGGCACAGGGAAGGCTGGCGGAGACGGGGGTGCTGTGGGTGGGGGCTGAGGGTATTGGCAGAGCTGGGCACAGGGAAGGCTGGCGGAGACGGGGGCGCTGTGGGTGAGGGCTGAGAGGTGCTGGCAGAGCTGGGCACAGGGAAGGCTGGCGGAGACGGGGGTGCTGTGGGTGAGGGCTGAGAGGTGCTGGCAGAGCTGGGCACAGGGAAGGCTGGCGGAGACGGGGGCGCTGTGGGTGGGGGCTGAGGGTGTTGGCAGAGCTGGGCACAGGGAAGGCTGGCGGAGACGGGGGCGCTGTGGGTGAGGGCTGAGGGTATTGGCGGAGCTGGGCACAGGGAAGGCTGGTGGAGACGGGGGTGCTGTGGGTGAGGGCTGAGAGGTGTTGGCAGAGCTGGGCACAGGGAAGGCTGGCGGAGACGGGGGCGCTGTGGGTGAGGGCTGAGGGTATTGGCAGAGCTGGGCACAGGGAAGGCTGGCGGAGACGGGGGTGCTGTGGGTGAGGGCTGAGAGGTGTTGGCAGAGCTGGGCACAGGGAAGGCTGGCGGAGACAGGGGTGCTGTGGGTGAGGGCTGAGGGTATTGGCAGAGCTGGGCACAGGGAAGGCTGGCGGAGACGGGGGCGCTGTGGGTGGGGGCTGAGGTGTGTCGGCAGAGCTGGGCACAGGGAAGGCTGTTGGAGACGGGGGTGCTGTGGGTGGGGGCTGAGAGGTGTTGGCAGAGCTGGGCACAGGGAAGGCTGGCGGAGACGGGGGCGCTGTGGGTGGGGGCTGAGGGTGTTGGCAGAGCTGGGCACAGGGAAGGCTGGCGGAGACGGGGGCGCTGTGGGTGGGGGCTGAGGGTGTTGGCAGAGCTGGGCACAGGGAAGGCTGTTGGAGACGGGGGCGCTGTGGGTGGGGGCTGAGGGTGTTGGCAGAGCTGGGCACAGGGAAGGCTGGTGGAGACGGGGGCGCTGTGGGTGGGGGCTGAGGGTGTTGGCAGAGCTGGGCACAGGGAAGGCTGTTGGAGACGGGGGCGCTGTGGGTGGGGGCTGAGGGTGTTGGCAGAGCTGGGCACAGGGAAGGCTGGTGGAGACGGGGGTGCTGTGGGTGAGGGCTGAGGGTGTTGGCAGAGCTGGGCACAGGGAAGGCTGGCGGAGACGGGGGCACTGTGGGTGGGGGCTGAGGGTGTTGGCAGAGCTGGGCACAGGGAAGGCTGTTGGAGACGGGGGTGCTGTGGGTGGCGGCTGAGGGTGTTGGCAGAGCTGGGCACAGGGAAGGCTGGCGGAGACGGGGGTGCTGTGGGTGAGGGCTGAGGGTGTTGGCAGGGCTGGGCACAGGGAAGGCTGGCGGAGACGGGGGTGATGTGGGTGGGGGCTGAGGCACATTGGCAGGGCTGGGCACAGGGAAGGCTGGCGGAGACGGGGGTGCTGTGGGTGGGGGCTGAGGGTGTTGGCAGAGCTGGGCACAGGGAAGGCTGTTGGAGACGGGGGTGCTGTGGGTGGGGGCTGAGGGTGTTGGCAGAGCTGGGCACAGGGAAGGCTGTTGGAGACGGGGGCGCTGTGGGTGGGGGCTGAGGCGCATTGGCAGAGCTGGGCACAGGGAAGGCTGGTGGAGACGGGGGCGCTGTGGGTGGGGGCTGAGGGTGTTGGCAGAGCTGGGCACAGGGAAGGCTGGCGGAGACGGGGGCGCTGTGGGTGGGGGCTGAGAGGTGTTGGCAGAGCTGGGCACAGGGAAGGCTGGCGGAGACGGGGGTGCTGTGGGTGGGGGCTGAGAGGTGTTGGCAGAGCTGGGCACAGGGAAGGCTGGTGGAGACGGGGGCGCTGTGGGTGGGGGCTGAGGGTGTTGGCAGAGCTGGGCACAGGGAAGGCTGTTGGAGACGGGGGCGCTGTGGGTGGGGGCTGAGGGTGTTGGCAGAGCTGGGCACAGGGAAGGCTGTTGGAGACGGGGGTGCTGTGGGTGGGGGCTGAGGTGTGTCGGCAGAGCTGGGCACAGGGAGGGCTGGCGGAGACGGGGGTGCTGTGGGTGGGGGCTTAGAGGTGTTGGCAGAGCTGGGCACAGGGAAGGCTAGCGGAGATGGGGGTGCTGTGGGTGAGGGCTGAGGGTATTGGCAGGGCTGGGCACAGGGAAGGCTGGCGGAGACGGGGGTGCTGTGGGTGAGGGCTGAGAGGTGTTGGCAGAGCTGGACACAGGGAAGGCTGGCAGAGACGGGGGTGCTGTGGGTGGGGGCTGAGAGGTGTTGGCAGAGCTGGGCACAGGGAAGGCTGGCGGAGACGGGGGCGCTGTGGGTGGGGGCTGAGGCGCATTGGCAGAGCTGGGCACAGGGAAGGCTGTTGGAGATGGGGGCGCTGTGGGTGAGGGCTGAGGGTGTTGGCAGAGCTGGGCACAGGGAAGGCTGTTGGAGACGGGGGCGCTGTGGGTGGGGGCTGAGGGTGTTGGCAGAGCTGGGCACAGGGAAGGCTGTTGGAGACGGGGGTGCTGTGGGTGGGGGCTGAGGTGTGTCGGCAGAGCTGGGCACAGGGAAGGCTGTTGGAGACGGGGGTGCTGTGGGTGGGGGCTGAGGGTGTTGGCAGAGCTGGGCACAGGGAAGGCTGGCGGAGACGGGGGTGCTGTGTTTCAGGGCTGAGGCGCTGTCTGGGACATATCGGATGGACCAGAGGGTGCTTTCTACCAATCAGGACTGAAGCGTCTGAGCAGGGCCATGCGGCAGCAGTGTGTGCAGGGCAGCTCTTGCTCTGGCTCCGTCACACAGCGCACACCGAGGCACCGTGCCCCCGTTAAGTAACTGAGTCCGAGAGGCGGGAGCGGAGCAGAGCCGAGCCTTGGTGCATCCAATGTGCACTCAGACTTTGCCTCCCGCCCAGCCTTGTCAGGACCACGCTGGAGCCAGGACTTTGACACCAGCATCTGGTCAGCAAACACTCCCAGACCACGTTGCTTAATCCAGCCCTGCCCGAAGCCCACAGAGCAGTGGAGTGTGACCACGGGGAGCGGGCGCCTCCCTCCATTGCTGCTGGGAGACTGACCCTCCCTGGGCAGGAAAACCAAATAGCCACTTTGCCCAGAAACAAACCCGCCCGGCCCTGAAACACAGCTGGAGGTTTGGGCCAGGCTAGACTTGCTCAGCACCCGTCACTGTCCCGTGGCGTGCACGGCACTGTGCCTGCTGCCGGGGGCAAAGCCTCTTGGGCCTCATCCTGCAGTGTGCTGAGCACGGCCCCGCCCGGGTAGGTCAGTGAGAGCCGAGGCAAAGCTCAAGGTAATGCTAGACAAGCAGCACCTGCACTGCTGGCCACTGTGCTAACGATTCCTAGGTCTCCGCACCTCGCCCAGCACGGCATCAGCTGGGACCGGAAACATTCCCCCGCCTGTGGGATGCTCCTGGGCAATCATTCCTTACCGGGCGCCGACGGTGTCCTCTGACATGTGCCCCTCGGACCCTGCCAGGCTGCACACCAGGCGAGCTGGGGGCTGGGGAGCCATGGCCTGGGGGTGCGGGGGGCTTCCAAAACCAGGTTCTTTTTGTGCTGGGCTCCTGAGACCTTGTTGTGCCCCTGATGCGCCCCCTACCCCCAGCCTCCTCACCCACTGGCCCTAAGCGCGCTGTGGGGTTTGAGTGGGGCTGGGCCTGCATCTGCCAAGGCCTGTCCAGTGCCAGGGCCGCATACGGAAATCCTGGGCTTGCTCCCTCTTCCTGGCTCCGTTTCCTCCTCCCACCGGACATGTAGCAAATCGCACTGGCCCCAGTGTTCCCATAGCCGTGACATGCCCCTTCCCCCCGCGCGCACACTGCGCGCTTGTCCGCAGCTCTAGGGGCACAAATCTGGCCCTAGCTCCCCGTATCTGACCCGAGCGAGCCCGGCTAGCCTCCGCCCTGCTGGAGAATCAGGCCTGGGCTACTGGCATTTCTTTAGCCTTCTTGGAACTGGTTTCTCCCTCCTCAGCTGGGATCCAGGTGAGCTGGGGCAGCAGCCCCTCACCCGGCCACCTTCAGCATGGGGAGCGGCCAGGCCTGCTAGGCAATGCCTGAGGAAATGGCCCAGGGGTGGGGGGAGATGGACCCACACTGAGTTTGGGGCTTGGTCACAGTGACGTCTGTTTGCATGACATGTCGTCATGCATGTCCCCACCCACACCCACACACACCCTGTGTGGGGGGGTGTCTTGAAATGACAAACAATGGATTGGATCCCAGGCGGGTGGCAATCTGTCCAGATCCAGCAGAGTCACTGCACGGCCCCTGTGCTCTGTAATGACCTAGCGACAGGGGCGGCACCAGCGCAGCAAGCGCATGCCTGGGGCGGCAAGCCTCTGGGAGCAGGGCCATAGGCATGCCGCCCTCCCTGCGGCGCTCCTCCGGCCAGGGGAGAGCGGGGCATGCCGCCGCCCTCCCCGCGGTGCTCCTCCGGCCAGGGGAGAGCGGGCATGCCGCCGCCCTCCCCGCGGTGCTCCTCCGGCCAGGGGAGAGCGGGGCATGCCGCCGCCCTCCCCGCGGGGCTCCTCCGGCCAGGGGAGAGCGGGGCATGCCGCCGCCCTCCCCGCGGCGCTCCTCCGGCCAGGGGAGAGCGGGGCATGCTGCCGCCCTCCCCGCGGGCTCCTCCGGCCAGGGGAGAGCGGGGCATGCCGCCGCCCTCCCCGCGGCGCTCCTCCGGCCAGGGGAGAGCGGGGCATGCCACCGCCCTCCCCGCGGCGCTCCTCCGGCCAGGGGAGAGCGGGGCATGCCACCGCCCTCCCCGCGGCGCTCCTCCGGCCAGGGGAGAGCGGGGCATGCCGCCGCCCTCCCCGCGGGCTCCTTCGGCCAGGGGAGAGCGGGCATGCCGATGCCCTCCCCGCAGCACCCCGGCCAGCCAGGGGAGAGCGGGGCATGCTGCCGCCCTCCCCGCCGGCACCCAGAGCTGGGCTGCGGGCATGCCGCATTCCCCGCCCCGGCCCCAGCGGGGCCACGGGCATGCAGCCCTCCCCGCCGGCGCCTCAACCGGGCAGCTGGGCGGCGGCCATGCCGCGCTCCTGGCTGGGGGAGAGGGGCGGCCGGTGGCTTTTTTTGCCTGGGGCGGCAAAAAAGCCAGAGCCGGACCTGCCTAGCGATGAGCCCAGCTGATGCCCCAGACAGCCGGGGGGCGGCTCAGTGCAGAGACTTTTCTTCTCAAAATCCTGGAACGGAGGTATAAGAACTGGGTCCCCTGCTAGTGTGTGTGGTGGTTCCGGCAGGGCTTCGGTACGGACAGGCACTCCGGTGCACCTGGGAGCTGGGCTCCATGAGGGCAGTGAAGCTGGCTGGGGAGGGGGCAGTGAGGACCAAAGGGTGGAACTGACGTTAAATGTACTTTGCTCATGTTACAAGAAGGGGAAACTGAGGCACCGAGCCAGGTGACGAGCCTTGCTCCAGAGCCAGTGGCGGACCTAGGAGTCGAGCCTGAGTGTTCTGCATGCCTCCACCCCTGTTCTTACCACTGAGCAGCAGCTTCACATCCACCCTGGCGAGCAGGATTACGGGCGTCTCAGCTTCACGGCAGGCGCATCTGCAAGCTGTGCTGGAGACTGAGGGCCAGGGGGGCCGGGGGCAGGTGGGCTCTTTCTGGGAGCATATTCTCAGCAGAGGCTCCTTGTGATTTTCCTGCCAACTGAGAGTTCCCCTCCGGTATCGGCTGGGAAGACATGCAGCTGGGGACTCGGCCTGGCCTCTGTCCCTGGCTGGGCAAAATGTGCTTCATTCTCGGTCCTGACCCTGCCCAATAAAAAGCGCTGTCCCAGGGCAGCCCCCTCCCAGCTCTGCAGAGCTACCCGCTGTGTTGGGCTGATTAACAACACCTGTCCCCAGCAGCTGAGACGGAGGGAGACGGGACCCCTGGTCCACATCGGACACTGTCAGCCACCTCAGTGGAAAGTCCCAGACACGAGCCCAGCAAATGGGCCAGGCGGGGTCCAGTTCTGCTCTCCCTCTCCCGTTCCCACGCCCGCTGGCTGCCGTGGAGTTCCACCTGGTTCCCTGCAGTGCTCCCTCCACCCCCATCTCCAGCATCGCCTCCCAGCAGATAACGACACACCCGCACACGTCAGGAGCTTCCACGTTGGGTCCTTACTAAAGTCCAAGCACCGGGGACTGTGTCACCGGCCTGCGTGGAAGCTGGCGGGGGCGGCTGGCTGCGGTATAAATACAGGCCAGCAGGGCACAACCGGCAGAGCAGCAGCAGAACAGGTCAGCTGGCTGGAAGGGGGAGCAGCAGGGAGCTGCAGCAGGAGCCCTGAGGCCGCAGGCCCTGCTGGGCAGCGGTCCCCGTCCCTGGCTCGTCACTGCGCAGTGCCTTGCTGGGGAAAGGCTGCAGGGGCGTCCTACAAGGGGTGCAGCCAGGAGAAGGGCAGCTAAGGGTCTGGCCAGAGGAGCCAGTGGGTGGGTGAGATGGGCACTGGGATCCCAGCCTCCACAGCCGTTCCCGGGGCAGCGCCAACAGTGGCTGAGCTGCGGGAAGCTTAGCCCGGCAGGAAGAAGGGGTGCTTTGATGGGGGGGGGGGAGTGGAAGAGGGGCGGAATCTCAAGCTGACCTTGTTCCCCCCCCCCCCCCCACCTTGTGACAGTGAGGGGCTCAGCACGGGGTGGGGGCGCTGTGGGACGAGCAGGGTCAGTGCGCACAGGGAGACTGACGCAGCTTGTTCTCTCTGCAGCGTGGCTCACTTTGCCTGGCCGGTCCCTGAACCCAAACAGCGCAGGATGTCTCTCAAGGCCGTCACCCTCGCCTTGGCACTTCTCGCCATCACAGGTAAGGTTGAGCAGCCTCTCCTGCAGGGTGGGTGCAGCCCCCTGGGCCGGGGGCCTTCTCGGGCTGTCTCCTGTCCCCGTCTCAGCATCCTGCTCCGCAGAGCCATGGCCGTTCTGGACTCTGCTCCTGTCTTGTCGGCTCGGCTCCAGGGAGTGAGGCTGCGGTATAAGGGGACAGGTGGTGCTAGCCCAGTCGCATGCCTGGATAACTAGGATGCGGTGCAAGTCTGGCCAAGGCCATGTGCTCACAGGTCTGGCCAGCTCATTCTACACCATGGAGGGGAGATGGTACCCGAGGGTGGGTGGGGCTCCCCATAGCTGCCACGAAGAGGGGTCTGGATGGAAAGGAAACCCTGGGAATAGGAGAGGGGTGGGGCAGGCATAGGGTTGGCTGCACACGGCGTTGAGCACCGGTGCTCTTGTTTCTCCATAGGGGCCCATGCAGACGTCAGTGCCCAGCAGGTGGCCGATGTGGTCTGGAATTACTTCAGCCAGCTGACCGGCAATGCCAAGGAGACCATGGAGCAGATCCAACAATCAGAGATCAGCCAGCAGCTCAAGTGAGTGCACCGGAGAGCAGGCCCTTCCCCGCCCCGACCCGGGGTAACGTGGGCGGGCGATGCCGGGATCCCCGTAGGGAGGGGTGTGTTGGAGGGATGGGACCTGAGCAGGTTCTTGGGGCTGGTAAGGGTGGGGAGAATAAAGCTCTGGTACGTGTTTCTTGGCACTGGTTCCAGGAGCTCCAACGAGAATAAACAGTAACACCAGAGCACAAAGCAGCCAGGAAAGAGAAGCCGGCTGCCCCACGTAACAAGGGCTTATGGCCTGCCAGATTCACTGCCCCGCTAAGCGGGAGGGACCCATTCTCATGCAAAACAATGGGGACAACAGGCTTGCAGGGAAACATGCCCCCCACACACACACACACACAGGTCAGGAGCAAGGTAGCTGGAAGAGACGGGGGTCCCTAAAGGCACTGAGAGGCAGGTTTGCAGTCCAAGGCTGCTCCAAGAGGGATGAGAGCACAGAGACGGGTGCCCTGGAAATGCCGCTAGATGTGTGAGGTGTAGTTGCAAAGGCACAGGGTAGGGGACAGGAGCTGGTGGGGGTGGTCAGTGAATCAATGAAAGACACTCAAGGTGGTGACCTTCCCTTCCTCCCCCGGCCAGCACTCTCTTCCAGGGCCACCTCCAGAACGTCAACTCCTACGCGGGGGACGTGCCGAAGAAGCTGATCCCCTTCGCCACCGAGCTGTATGCCAAGCTGAGCCAGGACTCGGAGACGCTGAAGGAGCAGATCCGGCAGGAGCTGGAGGACCTGCGCCTCAAGCTGTCCCCTTATGCCGACGAAGTGCACCAGCAGATCAGCAAGAACATCCAGGAGCTGCAGCTCAAGCTGAGCCCTTACGCCGAGGAGCTGCGCGGCCAGGTCAACCAGAATGCGGATTTGCTGCGCAAGCAGCTGGCCCCCTACACCCAAGAGCTGCGGGAGAAGCTGCAGGAGAACGTGGACGGCCTCCAGGCAGCCCTGGCCCCCTATGCCGAGCAGCTCCAGCAGAAGATTGACAAAAACGTGGCGGACATGAAAGAGAAGCTGGCGCCCTTGGCCGACGAGCTCCAAGTCAAGATAGACCAGAACGTGGAGGAGCTGCGCAAGCAGCTGGCCCCCTACACCCAGGAGGTGCAGGGCAAGCTCAATCGGCAGCTCGAGGGCCTGTCCTTCCAGATGAAGAAGGGTGCAGAGGAGCTGCAGGCCAAGCTCTCGGAGAGCGCGGAAGAGCTGCGCCTGAAGCTGAGCCCTTACGCCGAGGAGCTGAAGGAGAAGCTGCGCACGGACGCCGAGGGCCTGCGCCAGTCCCTGGTCCCCTATGTGGAGGGCCTGAGTGGGCAGATGGATGAGAAGATTGAGGAGTTCCGCCAAACCGTGGGCCCCTACGGGGAGGCCTTCAAGAAGCAGCTGGTGCAGAAGGTGGAGGAGATGAGGCAGAAGCTGGGGCCCTATGCCGGGGAAGCGGAGGATCATCTCAGCTTCCTGGAGAAGGACGTGCGGGACAAGGTCGCCTCCTTCCTCAGCACCATCAAGCAGATCGAAAACTGAGGGGGTCCCGGAGCGGGCTCGGCTTCGCTTCCTATTGCCACCTGCTCACCCTCACCTCCACTGCACAAGGAAAGCCACTGTCTACCTCAGAGCCAGGGGCGAAGAGCACTGGAACCAGCCCCAGGACAGGCTCAAGGCTGTCTGTCTGTCTGCTGCTACTGACTTTCCTGCACTTGCCCTCGTTCCAACATTGCACCTACTGTACCTGCTGAAATAAAACTGCAACCCAGCAATGCACATGGCGACTCTGTCTCTCTCTTAGCCTGACCGATAGGAGACTCATTCTGCTAGAGCCCGAGGTTCTGCCTTGGCAGTGCGGGGGTGGGGAGAGGGTGCTGTCCCTTCCCAGCTCTAGTGGCTTGAGGAAGTGCCTAACTTGTTAAATTAATGAGCCCAGTACACTCCAGCGAGTCTGAACAGGAAACGGGGGGATGAACTAGGCTGGATGAGGGGAGAGTGAGAGAGACTGGCTGGGTTTTCTTTCTTTTTTCTCCCCAGTTGAAAGCCCTGTGCTGGGATGTCCTGTGGATACACCCGGGTGATTGCCAATGGGAGGGAAGCAGGGTCTGGGCAGTGGGATGGAACGGGACCTGCTCCAAGCAAGGTGGTCTGCCTGGTGGTGAATAGTTCAGGGTGTGGGGCTGGGTGATGGAAGCAGGAGGGGAGGTGTCCCCAAGACAGTCTCTCTGTTAGGCCGTGGTCCACGCACTGAGCTAGTTGGAGCACACTGGGGTACAGACACTGCAGAGGGAGGTTTAAATCCGAGGGGAAACACTCTTGGGATTTATAAACAGACCAGCCCTGGGAATTAACCCTTGGCTTGCCCACCTGAGGGTGACCCCCTTACAATCGCCTCCTGAGCCCTGGCCCCCACCAGCCAGCTGTGAGCTGGCATCCCCCACTCTGCCCCACTCCACTTCCCTGAGCAGGCAGATCCTGTGTCCCAGGATGGGGCGGGGTCTCCCAGGGGTCCTTTCTGCCGGGCTCAGACACTAGCTGCCCTGGGAACAGGGCACTCTGGTTTTCCCAGGCCCCCTTCCTATTCTAACAGCGTGTCATTCATCTACAGACAAGGGGCCAAACCCTGCACTGGGGTAAATCGGGGCAGCTCCTTTGAGGTCAATGCAGGGATGCTGCTTTGCATCACCCGAGGGCCTGGTCTGAGGGGCCATGGAACACCCCCAGCTGAGGGAGCGTGGTTTGGGGACACATGAAGGGCTGCTAGCTACAGATAACGGTGGTGCTGGTTAACATCTGAACCATATTGATAGGCAGCCGTGACTTGGGCTGCCAGCTGTGCGCTCTGACAGCAATCACGCCACCTCGGCCCTGCTCTTCACGGGGCCAGCAGCAGAACCCCAGGGCTGGAATTATTAGTGTTTGGTTCAAAGTGAACATCACGCTGGATCCACCACCCGAGGGTCCCTACCCATGGAACAGGGCAGCTTTTCCCCACTGTCACAGCCCTGGCCCGAGGGCTCCCTCTCCAGGGGGGAGAAGGGACTGCAGGCTCCATGGTGCATTCATCCCCTTGGCTGAGGCTGCTAACAAGGAGCTAGTTAGTGCTGTGAGTGATGGGGATGCCTGTCCTGTAGCAGCTGGCCAGAGACCCACCCACCCGTTTGTTTCAGCGAGGCCTCTCAATGGCCAATGCATGAAACCATTTTGGGTGCGTACCAACCCGTGCTCGATGCGAAGCTGTAATCTGCAGGGGTGGCTTGCCTGCCCTCCGGAGCCATCCAGTCCCCAGGGCCGGATAGTGATAGTGATGTAGCAATGGAAGCCCTCGAATGCGTTGCTCTGAATCCAAACTATACAGCCACATTCCCAGCTTCTGAACAGTCCCCAAACGAGGAGGTACCTTCGTAACTCTGGGTAGGTCAGCCCAACGCTGTCGTTTTGTTGGCCTCTGTGTGTGTGAGAGTGGGAATGCGTGTGTGAGTGTGCACTGAACTTCTTACGCGGCACTGTCAGCAACGAATGAGGAGCAGGGCTCTGTCTCTTTCAGACACCCCAGGAAGGAAGCCACTGAAGCAGGTCCCTTTTATTTTACAGCCTCACTGATTTCCTCCGGGGTGCAAATCTGACACCTGTGGGTGGAAGGCTTCTCCTGCTGGCTGCTAGCAATCCTCAGGCCTTTATCATCATCGTCACCATCCTCATTTCTGCAAGAGATGGAAGCGAGGGGAAGCGTCACGGCATTGCACTGGCTTTAGCTTCAGACTGCCCCTCGCCTCTCTAAGGACAGCCCTGCTAAAGTCCAGGCGAGCGCTGTGCTAGGCAAACAGCATATAGAGCGATATTGTGTTCTCTTGCTCCCACTAGGCATTCCCATTGCTCACAGGCCCCCAGGAAGCTGGGCCTATCTATTAGCATTCCTTGAGGAGGGTCAAACTGGGATTAAGGCGATTGGCCCTGGGGTGGCGAGGAGAGGGCTTGCTTTGGCAGCAGCAAGCGAGCTCAGGCAGCTGTGAAGCCGAGTCACTGTAACCCACATCCCCTCTGAAGTAATGGTTGGATTTCTGCGGAGTGCACGACTCACTCCCCAAAGTGACACCCGAATCTGCTGTTCTGACCTGCAGCCCGGCTGCTCTCACAAACTAAGCAGTGTTGGGCTGGCTCTGTGTTTGTATGGGAGACCCCAAGGGACACCTCGCTGCAGAGGGAAAGAGTGATGCAGGGGTCCCCCTAAGCTCCTGCTCTGTGTTTGTACAGTGCCCGGCACAATAGGGTCTCGGTCACTACTGTAATACCAACACTACAGACCAGTTACGTGGTTTAGATGCCTGCTACTCTCAATGTCCTGCTCCTGGCCGGGCTGCCCTGATCATTCGTGCCCACACCAGCCACCTTCACCCGTCAGAAACCCAAGTTAACTCAGCATCAGCATCGATTGCCTGAGGAGCAGGGTGCATGCGGAGCCATAGGAGAGGGGTGTGGACGTGGGGCAGCAGGGCTGGGGAATGAGAGCAGAGAGAGACAAGCCCCCTCACATAACTGAAGAAGCTGGGGAAGGCCTGTGGGACTGGCTCATGAGACCTAGGCTGTGAGGCCCTGATTTCAGGTGGGGTCTCCGGGTTCTACAGCCCTGCATCAATAAACAATAAACATCTTCCCTCTCTGAGCAGCTTTTTGGCTCCGGCAGGCAGAGGTGGAAAGTTGTCCCCAGCTCAGGGCTCTTTGGTGGCCTCGTTCCAGCTCCCGGTGGCCCGTTCTGCATGTCACCAAAAACACCAGCCTCATTCTTTGCACTAATTGGCCCCCTTGTGGGCAGTCTCAGGAGTGAGGCAAGGGGCTAAATGGGCCCTGGAGACTGAACGCCTCTCTCTGTTAAGGCTGGGGAGCTTTCCCAGGGCTGCTCCTGTCCTGGAGATGCGGAGAGGACCTAGATCCCCAGGCCACCTCGCCCCCGTGCTACATTCACATTAAAAATGTTTTAAATGGAGGAATAATAATGGAAGAAATTGACAGACTAGGGCCAAGTTCCTCCGGGGGCTGGAAGGAAGGTGCCCTATTAGAGGGAGTTATAATAGGCATCACGCAGGAGCAGCTCCCCAGCTACCTGTCCAGGCTGGAGAGTGACTTCAGGATCAGGTGGAGAGGAAAATGGGGGTTCAGCACAGCCCTGCGCCCTGTTTGCATGGCTCAGGGGAGAGAGATGAACTTTGGTGTCAGAGGAGGGTCAGTGACTGCCTGGAACTTCCCCCTTGCCTTAGGCTGGACTTTGCCAGATACGTGGATTGTCACCTCCTCTGATCTGCATGCAGATAACACAACGTCACTGGGAATGAGGCTGAAAACATGAAGTACCCTGTCTGCCTGTTTCCCAGAAGGGCCTTAGGTACTACGTGATACAAAAGCTAAACGAGGTAAAGGTTTGCAGAGCAGGTCTCGGAATAAGCAAATCAGAGGTGGAGTGACAGCGTCTGGGGGGTTTACTCCTGGGGCTGTTTACAGAGTTTGGTTCATTTCCCTCAAAACAAATATTTCTAAGCTTTTTTCCCCTATTTCCAATGCAGTGCCAGCAGCCCAGTGCTTGTGAGCAGCCCTGCACTAACACACCAGTGTGCCCAGACCAGAGTTCACCAGCTATTACATTGCTTTGGTTTGCTGTAGCAACCTGAGCCCAGTGGAAGCGTATAGATAACGTATATAACTTAGTAGTAGTGCACAGTCCAGAAGTCAGCTTGGAGATCGAAGCACCTTCACTGCCCTTCACAGTTTATGCTGCACAGAGCCCCAGGGCTCTGCATCTGGGTTGTATTAGTGAAGCTCAGGTAGGATCCTCGTACACCTGCATGGATCACCTGTGTGCTGGAGATGTCTTGGAGACGTCAGGCTGACTACTCTCGTTGTCTCCCTCCTGCCATGCCTGCTGTGTTCGGTGTGCTGCTGGTCATTGCCGCTGCATCAGCACAGATACAGGCGGCTGTCAAATGGTGCAATGGGTATGAAATGACCCCCCCACACACACACACACGAGGTGATGGCCATTTCCTAGCCTGCCTGCCTCAGGAGAGGCGCTGTGCAGAGAATCTGAAATGCCAGTCAAAGGCGCCTGGAGCCCACAATTTGTTCTGAATGCTTGAAAATGGCTCTGTTTTGGAAAACGCTCTCAAACGTGGATTTTCACTTTAAACTGGCCCCACGTTCACTCAGCATGGCTGGTTTTTCAGTGACAAATATGCTTTTTAAAATGCTGCTTACAAAATTTGAAATTGTTTCACCGCTTAAAATACATGAATAGAACACACACAAAAGTTAAATTTTCGGGTGTTCTGGATGGAAAAAATAGCCATTTTGCTGAAACTGAGCAAAAGATGAGCTGTTTGGGTTATGAAATGGCTCAGGACACAAAGGCACCATTTTCCCAAATCTTTCCCCCCTTTTGTTATTAATTATTACTATTTCATATTTACATTCACTAGGCTCCAGCTGGGATCAGGGTCCCCTTGTGCTGGGCATTGTGCAGACAGATTGTGCAGAGAGATGGTTCCTGCAAAGAAAAGCTTCCAGTGGAAAGAAGGGTACTGTGGCTACATCTCTAGAAAGGGACTCAGGAGAACTGGGTTCAGTTCCTTTCTGTCAGAGACTCTCTGTGTGGCCATGGGCAACTCACTTCATCTCTCGTTGTGTCTCCGATCCCCAGTTGTATAGTAGGGATGATAGCCCTTCTTCTCCCGCACCCTTTGTCTGTCTGTAAGTTCTTCAGGACAGTGACCGACTCTCACTATGTGTTTGTAAAGCATCCAGCACAATAGGATGTCTGGTACATACAGTTCTGCAGTATGCAAAGGGTTAACTTTGTTTGTAAGCCACTGGGGAGGGAGGTGGTTGGCTGGGGAAGCTGGAACTGAACTGGTCTGGCAGATGGGTGGGGGCGAGGTTGGTGAGTGATCTGGGAGAGCCAGTCAGATGACTGGTACTCACGTCATCCTCTGAGAATGTCTTTGAACCTCCACGTTGTATTTACATGGAGTGAGGTCCAAAGCCACTGGCTCTGCAGAGGCGTATGGGACCTCTTGTCACCTGAGCACTTCTGCCTAATACTGATCCATATATAAAGTGAGCAGCGTGTGCTGGGGTCCAATTCACAGAGGACAGCAGGTGAACAGCAGCTAGGTAAGGTGCAGGTGATACAATTCATTAATTGTGCAGCAGCTGAAGGCATTTTCCAGGGAGTGTTGTGTAGAAGTTAGAACAGACGTCTGTGAGTCAGGACTCCTGGGTTCTATTCCCACCTCTTAAAATGTTACCTAGTGCTTAGGGACACTGGGAATCATGTTTCCTGGGTTCCATTTCTGCATCAGGGGGAATATGGTTCAGTGGTTAGAAAGGGAACTGGAAGGACTCCTGAATTCTAGACCCAACTCTTTCACTGACACACTCTAGGTCACATCTCTATGAGCTCTAGTTTCACCAGCTATAAAATGGGATAACAATGCCGATCTACTGTGTGCTACAGTGGCCTGTGATGCTGGATTACTTAGATTGCAAAACTCTTTGAAAGCCTTGGATGAAAGATGCTTTAGTAGGGTATAGTGCTCTTGTATGGATTACTGTATTGGAAAAACTAATTTCAAACCAATGGTGATATTGACACAAAGGGGTGATTACCATGCATGTGTGCAAATTGAGGCCACCTGTGCTCTCTTCACTAGGACCACTGAACTTGTATTATTATTTATTTGTATTAGGATAATGCCTAGGGAGCCCTAGTCACGGACCAGGAACCATTGCTTGTGTGCATCATTTGCTCCCATTCAGAGGCAGTTTATCTTGCTGACCAAGGGGGCCAGGTCTTGATACCCTTACTCACATTGAGAATACCTTACACCTTGAGCGGTCCCTCTGAAATGAAATCAATGAAGCGGTAAGGTGCTACTCAATGGGAGGGGATCAGAATCTGGCCTCTTTGGTTGCATTTTACATTCACTATCTGCACTTTGTGCTATCCAGTTGCAATTTAAATCCCCACCTGAAATGTGTTTGAATTTAAAGAGAGTCATTGCAAAAAGCAACAACCCAGAAAGAAGATCCAGGCATTGGAAAATGAACCTGGCCCCCACCCATGAGCCGATAAAGTGAAGGCAAAGCCTGGGTCGTGGCAGAAACTCCACTAACTGCTTTCTGGTTGTCTTTTCTCCGCAGAGTCCCAGCCCAGTGACCAGACAGACCATGCCTCACAAAGCTGCACTTCTGGCTTTGCTCCTGGCCACCTTCTCAGGTTGGTGCTCTTCTCTATAACAAGGTGCAGGGACTCAGTTCCTGGCTCTAGACACAACAGGTAAAAGGTCTCCCTGCTCCTCCTTGGTCGGGGCAGCACTGGGGATTCAGCTGCGCGGCAGGGGTCACTGGTTGCTTACAGGAGGATGCAGCTTAGCGAGAGAGTATTTTGGAACAGGAGATGACAAGTCCATTGACCCATCTCGCCCCAAACGAGAAAGGTGTCACAGTAAGATGACCCAGTCACGGGTCCCCAGTGTGTTGCTCCTTTGATGCTATCGCTGTACCCCAAGGCAGGGTAGCTCTGACCCTGTCACGGGAGTCTCAGGCGCTGTTCCTTTGACTCTGCATCTGGACCCAGCATGTGTCACTGGCCTCCACTTCTGCTGTGTCATAATGAATTCTTCTGGTTATGCTGGGCCTGGCACCCAGAACTCCCACTGAAGTTAATGGGGGCTGCAGCTCTGGAAATCAGGGCCTTTATTACTTTGAGGAAGGGGTGCCTCAGTCTAGAGAAGCCTCCTGACCATCCCAGGGATAAAATACTGTCTCAAGGATTACCGACTGTGATCTCCATCCATTTAAGAGCAGCTCCCAACACCAGGTCCTCCCTTCACAGAGCTCCTCCATGCCACCTCCCTGCTACCAAACTCATGCTTTGTCACCAAGGCTCTCCCGGGGTTGCTCTGTTAAATGCTCTTGTTCTACCCATGCAGCTTCTCAGGCTGAACAGGTGAGGAACAGGTTCTGGGATTACCTCAGCCAGCTCACTAACGACAAGGACAGCATGGCACATACCCAGAGCATGAAGCTGGACCAGGAGATCAAGTGAGTACCTCGTTCTCTGGGGTCAAAGAATTAGTAGGCAGTACCCTGAAGCCGCTTGCCCTGTCAGAGGCCCAAGCACATTTGGCTCCTGCACTCTGCCTTCCAACGGCGTCCAGGCTGATTGGTTTATTGATTGATTTTGAGAGAGGCATAGTGCCCCTTAAACCTTCATATATATAGGCACCTTGGCATTTCCAAAAACAAATAACGGATCTCTTGAGTGAATCGCCCGTTGACTCAATACAATCCATGCCCCTATTGTGGCTGGAGATCCCCCAGCTGGCCCTACTCAATAATAACCGAAATAAAACAAAGAAAAGCCCAGTGGAAACCCAAAAGTGATTCCTGCAGCTCGGCGAACAGGAGCTCTGGCCCAGCAGCCAAGACCGGGAGCAAGGACCGCAGGCAAGTGCTCTCTGCTGTGACAGGACAGTGAGAGTGGCGTGGCTGCTAATATTGGTTAGCCCAGCAACAACGTAGGCAAGTGCTATGCAAACAGCTCTCTGAGGGCTCTCTCCCCGAACTCCTCAACTGAGTTGTGATACTCCAACTCAGCTCTGCCTATGCACCTCATTCCTGACCTGCGTTCCCTCCCTGCTATTCCATTCATGACGCTCACCCCAGCTCTGCCAATGCACCTCTTTCCTAATCTATCCCACTACCGGCTCGCCTCTTCTGAGCTTAGATAGACTCATGCCGAATTCTGCCATGTAGTTTTTGTTCTATGGGCAAAGTTCACAAGGGACTAATCTAAGATGAGACCCACCAGACTCATCTTCACTTATGACCCGAGGCCCAGGTGTCAAGGGGTGAAAAGTTAGTACTTTATACATCTTTGAGAGCCCCCTTTCTTAATGCAGCACCCAACTGTACAGTAAAGTAACAAAAGTGTTAGGACGAGGAATCAGAGCTCAGGCAGTTAGAAGTGTGTGTCTGTTGTTTCTTACAGAAAAGTGAAAGAAAGTATCCAAGAAGGAGTCAACTACATGGGAAATCTCCTTGAGAAACTGGCCCCACTCAACAGAGGACTTCAGCCCCGGTTCTACCAAGACTCCGACAGCCTGCGAAGGCTCATCAGGAAGGAGCTGGAAGGCCTGAGGGTGAAACTGTCTCCTTATGTGGATGAGGTGCACCAGAAAATCAGCAAGAACCTGGAAGTGCTTCGCTTCCAGCTGACCCCGTTCACCGAAGAGCTCCTGGACCAGGTCATGCTGAAAGCTAGGGAGCTCCAGCAGCACCTCACCCCCACTCGAGACATGAAGGCCCAGTTCCTGGAAGGCGTAGATGAAGTTCAGAGGTTTGTGGCTCAGTATGCCAATAAAATAGCCTTTCATACTGACCAAGTGAAGGAAGTCTTCCATCCGTACGCTGCCAGATTGGTGACTGAGATTCAACGCAACATGGAAGAGCTCCATAGAAACGTCATCCCACACACCAAAGTCAGCCCGGAGAAACTCAATCAGTACATCCAGGAGCTCTCTGAGAAGCTGACCCAGAATGCCAGGGATCTCCACCAGAAGATCCAGAGGAATCTGAACCACCTGAAGGAGCAGCTGAGCCTTTACCCCAGTGGCCTCAGGGAGCACATTGCTGGCACTACTGTAGACCCTAACTGGGCTGTGGACCCCTACATGGAGGGCCTGGCTCAGGAAGTGCAGCAGAGAATCGAGGAGTTCAGAAGGGACACGTTCCTCCAGATAAATGACTTCACCAGGACCATTGACCGTGAGACAGAAGAAATGAAGTTCAAACTGTCTCCACTGTCCTCATACTCAGAGGAGTTTCAGGACAGCTCAGCACCTCTGGAGGATTTGCATGTCCGGCTTGACTCTCTGTGGAAGGATATTTCCCAGAGTTTAAATGAGAAAAGCAGCGATTTGCAATGAAAACCTGTACCTGTGTATAGAGAGGGGTGCGTGTGCATGCTTAAACCATGCCAGTGGGAAAGAAAAACTGTCAAGAAGTCATATCCTACTCTACTGCACTGTTGGCTAAGGACACCTGTGGCCATGACTTGGACAACTGTAACAATAACATGCCATCAACATGGTTCCTCGTGCCACATAAGTGCAGCTCTTTTGTCTAGTTGCAGTGCTAGTCCAGAGTTCTCAAATCTGACGGGAGTTCAGCCAGCCCCTCCATCATTGCCCAGCAGTCCCCTGCAGCTGAAAAAACACTGCAACCTGCTCTCTCTTAGAAAGATAAAGCCACAAAGTCACCTTCTGTCAGAAGGATACAATTCTGTGACTCCTTATTGAATCATGCAGTTTTGCTAAAATAATTCCACAAACCATCATTGCTACGGCCTTTTGAAAGCCAAATGGTCAGAGTGCTTATCTCAGCAGCAGGAAAGAGGGAATAAGTACCACACCTGTAATTTCCTATAGCAGTGATTCTCAAACTTCATTACACCATGACCCCGCTTCTGACAACAAAGATTACGCGCCGGGCTGGGGGCAAAGCTGAAGCCCAAGGACTTCTGCCCTGGCCAGGAGGCATGTAACCTTAGCCCCCGTTCCCAGGGCCGAAGCCCTCGGGCTTTGGCCCTAGGCGGTGGTGCTAGGGCTTCGGCTTCAGCCTCGGGGGCTGGGGCTCAGGCTTTGGCTCGGCCCTAGGCCCCAGCAAGTCTAACACCAGCTTTGGCCCAGACCCACAGTTTGAGAACCTCTGACCTATAGCATACACTATATATGTATATATGTATATAAATATATATTTAGATATATGGCCCAGTTTTATAAACCTTACTCACATTGACTTCCGTGAGACTACTCAGGTGAGTAAGTACTAGTCAGTGGGAGTAAAAGGTCCAGAATCTGGTCCATACTGTATATCTTTGGATTAGTACAGAGTTGAAATGCTGAATTATTTTTAAACTCTTTAAGCTGGACTTCTGGACTTTAACAATCTTCTCTGTGTTACTAGAGTGAATAGTACAAGCTGCTATTTAGGTTACTCTGCGGTGTTAACCCTTTCCTTGCACATTCTGTTTATATATAAAATATCCCTCTCTACAGTCACAGCATTTTTTATGGAACGGTTGATGGGAATTCAGGTGTTCGGATGTTGTAAGCCACAGCCACAACAGTATTGATATGCCATTTGCTATACCAGTTTTATGGTTTCTTCCCCTGCAATTTTACTGACTGTCAAATCTGCTTCAATAAAGTTACATGTTGTTAGGTTTCTTTGGAGTTGGTTTTTCCTTTTTTTTTCTGTTGAAATTGTACAATAAATACATTATCCCAACGTGTAGACTTTTAAAGGCTATGTAGGAGTCACATTGCTTTGTTTCTCTCCGCTACTTTGTGCTCAAATATCTGGGCTTCAAAATCCAGTTCAACATTTGGGCACTCGGTATAACACAAGAACATAATAATGGCCCTACTGGTCCACCTAGCCCAGTCTCCTGTATTCTGGCAGTGGCCAGTGCAAGATGCTTCAGATGGAATGAGCAGAACAGGGCAATTTACTGAGTGAGCCATCTCCAGTTGTCCAGTCCCAGCTTCTGGCAGTCAAACGCTTACGGACACCTGGAGCATGGGGTTGTGTCCCTGACCATTTTGGCTAATGCCATTCGTGGACCTATTCTCCATGAATTTATCTCATTCTTTTTTGAATCCTGTTATATAATACATTTGGTCTTCACAACATCTCCCGGCAACGAGTTCCACAGGTTTACTGTGAGTTGTGTGAAGCAATTCCTCATGTTTGTTTTAAACCTGCTGCCTATTAATTTCATTGGGTGATTGTTGGTTCCAGTGTTATGAGGAGTAAATAACACTTCCTTATTCACTTTCTCCACACCATTCATGATTTTATAGACCGTTATCATGTCCTCCCTTAGTTGTCTCATTTCTAAGATGAACAAACCTAGTCTTTTAAATCTCTCCTTATATGGAAGCTGTTCCATACTCCTAAGCATTTTTCTTGGCTATTGCTGTACTTTTTCTGATTCAAATACAATTTTTTTGAGATGGGGGCTGCGTACAGTATTCAAAATGTGGCTATAGTAGGAATTTATATAGGGGTACTGTGATATTTTCTGTTTTACTAGCTGTCCCTTTCCTAATGGTTGCTAGCATTCTGTTAGCTTTTTTGACTGCTGGGGCAGGTTGAGCTGATGTTTTCAGAGAACGATATACAGTGACTCCAAGATCTCCTTCTCGAGCGATAACCGCTAATTTAGACCCCCATCAATTTTCTAGGTATGGTTGGGATTATGTTTTCCAATGTGCACTGCTTTGCATTTATCAACATTGATTTTCATCTGCCATTTTGTTGCCCTGTCACCCAATTTTGTGAGAACCCCTTGTAATGCCCTGCAGTCAGCTTTGGGCTTAAGAAGCGACAAAGAGTCCTATGGCACCTTATAGAGTAACAGACGTATTGGAGCATAAGCTTTCATGGGCAAAGACCCACTTCTTCAGATGCATGCAGTGGAAATACATGGGATTATTTTGGATTTAAGTATCTTGAAGGCTGCAAAGTTTGGCACCTCACTGTTCACCCCCTTTCCCAACTCATGTATATGAATAGGTTGGTGATGTGTGCTCCCCCCTCCCGGCCCTGAAGCCTGTGTGGGAGTAGCCCCGCGTCACGTGACCTTGCGGATGCGTTCCTCCCTCCCCACCAGGCCCTCTGGCTCCTCCCCCCGCCCCGCCCCGCCCCATCTCTTTAAAAGGGGGCGTGGCCCGCCCAGGAAGTTCCGGGTCAGAGGGCAGCGAGGAGGCGGAAGCGGAAGCGGCTGCAGAGAGCAGCATGTCGGCGATCGGGGAGCTGGAGCCAGTGCGAGGTGGCTCCTTGTTCCGGCCGCTCAGCGCCGCGGACGAGGAGCAGCAGCCGGACGAGATCGAGTCCCTCTGCATGAACTGCTACCGCAACGTGAGAGCGGGAAGGGGAGGGGAAGGGCTGGGGAGGGAGCGGGGAGGGGAGGGGCCGGGCGGGGGCGGCAGCTGCTCCCCTGCCGGGGCGTGTGGCGGGCGGGGGCCCGTGGGAGGTGGCTGCTGAGTGGGGGGCGCGGCATCTACCCTGCCGCGGTGGGTCCATGCTCCCTTGGCTTTGCCCTTCCAGGGGGTGACCCGGCTGCTGCTCACCAAGATCCCCTTCTTCAAAGAGATCATCGTCAGCTCCTTCACCTGCGGCAGCTGCGCGTGGTCCAACACCGAGATCCAGTCGGCGGGGCGGATCCAGGCGCAGGGGGTGCGCTACACCCTCGCCGTTACTGCGCGGCAGGTGAGCCTTGGCCCCCTGGCTTCGGCTTCTCTGCGGGGGGAACAGGGGCAGGTCCCGACCTGGTGGCATGTGGAGTCTTAGCACCCGGTGCTGGGTGGACAGTGCCCTGGCAATTCTGAGCTGGCCTAGCTGCCACCTGCCTCTTACGGTTTTACTGATCCAGACAAGGCCAGTAACTGTTGAAAAACTATCCAAAGCCTCCGCTCGGGGTGGGGGTGGGGGGGGGTACAAACGGCCTGACTTTAAGCGTTGAGCACTTGTGATATAATAGGAAGCCCCTGAGCGTATTGTCGAGAGTGGAGACTGAATCTGGAGCCTCATGCTATAAAAGCATGAGCACCTACTGCCTGAGCTAGTAGACCCAATTCTCCTAGTCAAGGTTGTAGCAGGCTCATCAACCTATATATTGCCCAGCCACTGAAGGGGGAAGGAGTGCCCCACTGAATAAGCACAGGTTACACTTCCAATGCCTGTTGGAATTTAGTGGCTGATCCTGGGCTGTCTGCATCTCTGAAGAGCATGTTTGGTGCCTGTGCATCCTGACTGAAACCATAGTGTGGGTTGAAAGGGATGGAATTTAAGTAAGCGGGTTCTAACCAGGACCCTAGGACTGTCAATACTTTCGGATCAAGCACAGCTGTTCATGGAGTAGAATATCGCAGCAGTTCTGCTTCTCTGACTACTGTAAAGTAACTATCAGCTGCTCATTAATGGGATGCTGACTCTCTAGGCAGTACTTTGGTGTAAGATGTCCACACAACATGCTAAAACAGGCTGTTCTGTGGAGACTTTGTGAGCATTTGAGGAAGGGAGATCCAGTCAGTGACTCAGTGTTTGCCCTGATGTGTGGCATCTCTCTCTAGTCAGAAAAGATAGATGGGGGTGGCATAGGGTGGCAACCATCCAAGTGTAACTTTCTACTTATGAACTTAGGTGTATGGGCAAATAACAGGTGGGAGAGGCAGCCCAGGGAGACAGTGAGTGGAAACACTGGTTTCACTAGTTGTGTGTGTGCGAATGATCTTCTATTGGGAGGATGCTACCACTATGTTCCCAATGTGCTTCTCAGGGTTGAATTAATTCTTCTTTGCTCAGCGTGTGTAGGGTTCCTGGCCTGTTGTAGCTTTATTTTTAATCTTTTCCTATAAATTGTTCTGTCCAGGATATGAATAGGGAAGTGGTGAAGACAGATTGTGCCATGGCTAGAATCCCAGAACTAGACTTTGAAATTCCTGCCTTTTCTCAGAAAGGAGGTAGGTATGTAATCTGAGCTTGCATGTGGCTTGGGGTGGCTGGTGGCAGCTTAACAGAGGTGTTGGTATAGCAACAACTTTTGGCTACTGGAATAGACCACTACTCTGTATCAGTATGGCCTAGTTTAGACAAGGGTTTGGCTCTTGGGGCGTAAACTGGTTCACACAGTACAGCTTTACTGAGATGGCTGTCTGGATGATGGATTGAGGTGGGTAGAGCTAGGCTCTGTGGTATTAAATACCTCCTGTTCTTGTACTCTGGACCCCAATTTATCCTGCTGCTAGTCTGTGCCTAGCATGGAAAGCTAGCTCCGCCAAATCCTGCAGGGTCTTGGACGGTGTCACAGCCTAGCCCTGAGGTGCCTCTTCCTTCATGAATGCTTCTCATGTAGGCAGCAGCAGCTTCTTCTATTGGAGGTCTGGGCTTCTGTCCACTGACATGTGCATGGTGAATCTGCAGCTGGATAGTGCTGTCTGAGTAGGGAAGAAACTAGAAATACCAGGCCAAAAAAACAGGAACTCTTAAGAGAATGTGAGAATGAATAGTTCTAGGAAGGACTGGTGGGCTAGGGGTGATGAGTTTAAAAGATTAACAACATTGCTCTGGTGTACTTAATGCTGTAATTAGTCTGTTTTCTCCCTCTATCAAGCTCTTACCACTATCGAGGGAATGATTGACAGAGCTGTTGCAGGCCTGGAGCAGGATCAGCCAGTCCGCAGGGTAAGGTGTTTTAAGAAGGGAATCTCAAAACAGATGTCTGCTTACAGTTTACACTTAGGTACAGAATCTGTAGCTATCATGGATGCATATCCCCTACTAGATGACCAGCTGAGAATACTTCTTGGCTCGCCATTGTGTGCCTGTGACAGGCTTGTCCGAAGGTCTAGGCTGGTACCAAAGATCCGATCTGATCTTGAGTGTCTCTTTTCACAGGCAGCAGATAAAGATGTAGCAGGAAAAATAGATGAGTTTATTGTCAAACTCAAGCAGCTGAAGGAAGTGACTGCTTCTTTCACCTTTGTAAGTATTACCAGGAGGGTGAGGGAATGCATCTGCCCATCTCTTTGGGGGCAAAATGGAGGATTCCTGAAGATTTTTCTTATACTTTCCTCTGTCAGATCATAGATGACCCCTCAGGTAACAGCTTTGTGGAGAATCCTCATGCGCCGCAGAAAGATGATGCTCTTGTGGTTACTCATTACAGGAGGACTGCCCAGCAGGATGCTATGCTTGGACTTGAGGTATTCTGTCTGGGTGGGGAAGGTGTCTTAAAGTCAGAAGTGCGGGGAGGCCTGGCAGGTGTCTGTTCGCTCTTCCCTCATTCCTGCCCTCTGTGGCCCATATTCAGGTGATAGCTTTCCATAATGGAAAGGCAAAATGCCCTTGAAATCCTATTCTGTGCCCTCCTTTATATGCCAGAGGGGATGCTGCGGAGTAGCAGGGGCATTCTTCTCTTCCACCCTGCCCCAAAGAGTCTCTTCAGAGATCCATGAATGGGTAGATGTATGAAGTATAATTATCTGAGCCGGCATACTGATACTGGCATCTATGCTGTTTCAGGCAGAGGAGACTGATGAGAACCCAGCTGACTCTGTGGAGGATCTGAGGAATGAAGTGAGTAATGTTCCTGGTTGGCCACCTGGAGCTGTCTAACTGGATTGTACCTGTGTCCTGATTGCTCTGAGGAGCATATGGTTGTGGGCGCACGCGCGCACACAGGGACATCTAAACTGCCCCATTTGTTGGACTAATTATTTTTCCAAGCTACAGTGATCAGGGCCATAAGTATCAAGATGGAAGCTAAATTCATGCGTTGCTCCTGGTTACAATATTCTTTGGTATCTGTCTTTTAGACAAATAAGTGCTCATAGTGCAGCAGATCAGACCCTTCAACATGTTCTTGTATTGCAGGTGTTGCAATTCAACACAAACTGTCCTGAATGTAACGCCCCAGCCAACACTAACATGAAGCTAGTGCGTATCCTTCTGTATGATTGTACAAATTGGCCTCTTTCTCCTGTGCAGAGGGGTGGTGGTCGTCATTGTGCACAGGCCTGGTGTTTTATGGCTTAGTATTCTGCCAGAGGTAGGTGTGTAAAGGTCTGACCCAGGATTGGTCTCCAGAGTCACAGGCTTTGCTAAGTGCTACTTATGGCTTGGAAACAAGCTCATGTTTGAATCCCAATGGATGATCCTATTACATAGGAACAAAAGGCTGGAAACCTACTAGTGCCTGTAAACATGACACTCTCTGCATTGGTGCTCAGCACCTGCATTGTCGTTCACCTGCTAATCTCCTTTGAATGCTCTTTTTGAAGACAGTTGCATCCTTACGTGGCAAGGCTGACAGGGCTGGGAAGTAGCTTACTCCTGTGTAAGGAAGCCAGAAGTTCTTTGTTTTGGAGGTTTCATATTTCAGGCAAACTTCCCTAACAGTCTGTCCCAGAAATTCCACACTTCAAGGAAGTGATCATCATGGCTACAAACTGCGAGGCCTGTGGGCACAGGACGAATGAGGTGAGCTGCAAACCTGACCATGCCTTCAGAATATGCCACCCTTCTCCTGTGCTCTCCAAAGGGATGGACTTTTCTGTTTGTCCCCTGGCTGCACCCAACTCCTTATCATAATCTGGCTTCCTGGATTACATATTGGACAGAGGAGACTGGGGGAGATGGGGGTTTGTTAAATGTCTTTTGTAGCAAACTTGGATGGGTAGGACCACAGCAGCTGAGTGGCTAGCATGGGAACAAATATCTGCAGCTCTGTCCCAATATGTTAATCCACTAAGTAGCTGACTTGGATGACTAACTCTTCTCTCCGCAAAAATCTGTCTCAACCCTAAGGTTGAGGCACTGACCCTAGATCTGGCTGGCCCACTGCAGGGTCTTAGATGCAAGACATACACACCAACTGTTAAACACACTGTAGTGGCAAGAGGATTCAAGTATTCTGAATGCTTTGTCACTTGTAAACTAACTCTAACAGCTTGTCTCTAGGTTAAATCTGGAGGAGCAATAGAGCCGCTGGGTACCAGGATAACCCTTCATGTTACAGACCCTTCAGACATGACAAGAGATATACTAAAGGTAATCTCTTCCTTCAGATATCCAATCTCTAAATGTATGTAGCTGCTGCTTGGGACCTCTTCTCTCAATTTGGCCCTTCTGATGAAGGAAGTGGGGTCTAGTTGGCACTTCTGGGATTTATTCCCAGCTCACTGTAAACTTTCTGTGGTCTTGGCTCTTCACCTCTGAGTCCTTCAGATGGAAGCTGCTCTCTAGCACATCACCATTTTGGATGACCTGGAACTAAGCATACCATGTATCTCTCTGCAGTCAGAGACGTGTAGCGTGGAGATTCCAGAGCTGGAGTTCGAGCTTGGCATGGGAGTGCTGGGGGGGAAATTCACCACTCTGGAGGGGCTGCTGAAAGATATCCGAGATCTGGTAAGTGGCCTATACTAAGCTCCTGTTTAGCTGAGGTCTCTACCTGTAGCTGCATTTGGGATGCATAAGCCCCCATGAGTTAACTCTCTAAGTGCTGAAAACCTGTAGCTCCTGTAGTCTTGGATATGCAGTGCAAGTGCGCAGCACCACTGAACAGTCATTCATGTTATGCTGCAGCCTTCACTTACCCTGCCTGGAGAGGGAGGAGCACGTTTCTTCTCTTCCACCTCTTCTTTTCCTCCTCCTCCTCTTCTCTTTCTCTCCCCCCCCCCCCGATGTTTCACACCAACCATTCTTGTACAGCTAGTCAGTGCATGAATCTGAGGGTTACTTGGAGCAGCATCAATCACTCCCTCCCTAGGCTCTGGATGTGCTGCCAGCCCAGGCTCTCTCCTTCTGAACAACTGAGGGTAGCTCTTGTATGTGGCATAGCTTGATGCCTAATCTGTTCTGGTGCACTGATGCCTGCAGGAAGGTGGGCTGTAGAAGTGTTTCTGAGGTCATAGTAGATGGAATGGACAGTGTCTCACTAGCTCCTAGATCAGGTTCTGAAAGCAAAGATCTCAATCACACTGTGCACTGGTTACAGATCACTCAGAACAGGGCCTCTGCACTGTAGATCTTGTTTCTTAAGACCCCGCTGAGCTGCAGGACTTGACTGATCTAAACATAGGAACGAGCCCTTGGTGTCTAAAGGGCTTTCGAAAGCCTATTATGGGTTGCCTAGAGCAGCATGCTATCCTAGCTGGCTGCCAACTCCTGTTAACTAGTGACTTCCCAGGGCTCCCCTGAATGCCCTGGGCCAGGCTGGGCATGGGTCACGTGCAGGTACCACTAAGTATTCTGCAATTGTAACTGGCAGAATGTGAAGGAGCCTGTTTTCTGTTGCAGATTGTGAAAAACCCCTTCACTCTGGGGGACAGCTCTACTCCAAGCAGAGTGGAGAAGCTCCAAGAGTTTGGCAGAAAGGTGTATCAGGTTAGTAGCTTTGGTGTCCTCGTCACACTGAACCTGGCAAATGACTGACCTGGTCAGATGTGTTCTTTGGCAGCATTGCTGCAAGTCTGAAGTATGTAACTTTGTGGAATCTCTGCAGGCATGCAAGTTCCCCCTCCTTACCCTGCCATCCTGTTCACAGCCATGCTATAAGCCTTCTGCAGGGAGGGGGCTTGTGGCTTCTGCTTCAGGACCACTGATGTTGCTCCATATATCATTAGGCAGGGAGCATCTCCAACACATGCTTACATCCAATGAAGGCAGTAATCCTGAGGCTTGTCCTGACCTCAGACCATCACAAAGCTAGACTAAAGATGTTCAGTATCCCGCCTCTGGGCTACCTAAGTGTTGGGCAGAGCTTTCCTGTCACTGAAATGACACAAACTTGCTGTGCAGCAACACAATCCAAGCCAAAAGGGGCTAACTGTCCAGGTACATCGAGCTAATGCGCTCTGGCACCTCCATGCCATAGGCTCTCCAAATCTAGTACATATAACTATATACATCATGGATTTAGATCAAATCACTGGCTGTACTAGTATTCTAGTAGCCACGGTGTTCAGAAGAGTAATGTAATAGAGCTTTGGCTCTGTCTGCCAGCACGCAATGATCCAACTGATGGGGGTGGGGTCAATATGGAGCATGGCATGCTGGGAGATCAAAGTACAGCCATATTAGATTACTGCTTACTTGTCCAGTGTGGACAGCTGTGAGAAGCTGCTCTTCTATTTGCAGATTGCCATTGGCTTGTAGTGTGTTTCCTGAACATTCTGGATAATGGAGTTGGGACACAAACTCTTAATTTGTTACACCCGACTATTCAAACCTTCAAATGTTGCAACTGTTCATGATATGAATAGGGACTAGAGAGAAAAGCACTACTGTCATGCTGCTTCCTATGCCTGGTCTGTCCTGCTCTGTCGCCTCACCTCAAGCATGTCCTGTCTTGAGTGAATGCTGTCATGTACAGGAAATGTTCTAGCTGTCTATAGAGCACTGTGCATTTTTAGAGTGGTGTATAAGGGTCTAGCTCCTGAGGTAGCATTCTCTGCATGGGTGAGTGTGATGTTGACAGCCTACAAGATGCAGCAGAGACTTGGATTTTAGGTTTGATTGATCACTGCTAAAATGAAGCGTGTGGGGTCCTGGCAACTCTTTAGCAAAGGTGCTGGAGATGTTAATCTGCCTTTTATTTCTCAGATTATGGAGGGTCACATGGAGGCTCACTTCATTCTGGATGATCCTGCAGGGAACAGCTACCTGCAGGTAGAGTATTGTGCACTTATTATGAGACTTCCCTTTAGGGTCTTCTGAATGCAGTAATCCACAGATTTGGGGCAGGGGGCGCATGCCATTCAAAACAACCACAGAACAACTTTGGGGGTGGACTGAGTTGGGCATGGAGGTGAAAGAAACCAATTCTTTTCCCATGTCCCTTAATGTCCTTTGACTCCATTCCAGGAGGCAATCCCATTGGTGATGGTGGTAGGAAAAAATCAGATGCATGGTTCTTCATGGGGTGGACAGTTGGGAGCCTAGGGTCTGTTTCTGTCTGTCGACTTGCTGGAGCTTGGGCAAGTCACTTGATCTCTCTGCCTCACATAACTCACTTCTAAAAAGAGCTGACCCTTGCCTTCCTAAAAGGTAGGGTAAGGCTCAACTATTGCATGTAAAATGCTTTTATGATCCTTGGCTGAAACTTGCTGAAGTGCAGCATATGTAACTATGCTAGGATCTGACCATACCAAAGCACAACTAACTAACTCTCTCTCTAAACCAAAGAACGTCTATGCTCCAGAGGAAGATCCAGAGCTAAAAGTGGAGCACTACGAGCGCACGTTTGCACAGAATGAGGAGCTGGGCCTCAATGATATGAGAACTGAGGGCTATGAAACTGGGCTGACCTCCGAGCGGTAGCAGCACACAGAGGGACAGAAAAGCCGAACTCTTTGCACTGAGTTTTATTACTATTGTAATAAGGCTAAGGACCTGGCCTGTCTTTCACTGGAAGCAAGCTTTTTTTTTTGTGGGGCAGCCGCAGGCTACATATGCTTAATTTACCTTTTGGAAGTTGGAAGATGGGCAGGCCTTAAAGCCAAAAGTTCAGTGTCTGTTAATTACCTTATTTTGGAGGTTTATACTTGCATAAAGAAAAATGTAAACAATCTGTTTGCTTTGGTTTCAATTGTGTTCTTTGTCTCTCTGTATACCTGTAAATGCACCAACTGGGATCAGTAGAGCCCCTCCACAGCAGTTGGTGCTAAATCGTTGAGCAGGTGTTGGCTCTGCAACTAGTGTCTCCACACTGATAATACACTTCTTCTACTCTTAAATGGAAGCCACCCTCACCTTCTCTATACTCCGTTCCAATGTAAAGTATTAATTAGCAAACTGGTGCTTTGGCATAGTTCTGTCTCATTTTGGTTTTTTGTGCATGTCCTCAAGTTCACATAGGAGAAGACTCCTGGCACAGAGCAGCTTTTCCTCCCACAATTCCACCCCAAGCTAACAAAAAGATGAGTGGTGGATCACTACAATCTCTAATTATGGCTAATACTTAACCAAGTGAGAGGTTTGGTGTAGACACAGTTCAATGTATGCTGAGCTTTGCTCAAAATAAAAGAACTTGACAATAAAGGGGTTTGAGTAACTTTCAAACACAGGCTGAGCTAAAGTGGGGCAGCTCTCCTGCACTATTATGTTCTGCTTATAGCAGTAAAGGAGATGCTGTTTTTTTCTAATGAAGGCTATGATTTTTTTTCACGGAGGTCGTGCAAGTCAAGGAATCTGTGATTTCAGCCTTCGGGAGCTTCAGGATCTTCTTGCCGTAGCTGGCAGCCAGCAGCCGCCCTCCACAGCTCCGTACCCACAAGTGCCCAGGGTGGGGACCCTGTACCTAAGCTCCTTATTTTGTCATGGAGTTCGTTTTAGTAAAAGTCAGGCAGGGCCTGGCCCCCTGTGAATTTTTCTGTGTTGCCTCGGCCCTGTTCATGACTTTTCCTAAAAAAAAATCCATCACAAAGTCTTAACCTTCTTTCTGCTCCAGCTGGGCGGAGGGGCCCCAGGCTCCAGATAGCAGGGCCGTTTGCCTGGCCTGTTTTTTTTAATGTCCTGAGATGAAGTTTTAATAATTCACCCTGTTGTGGCCTATGGAGCTCCTGGGATGCATCTCTTCTCTTCCCCCCTCCCCAACTTTTCATCAGTGAGTCACTGAACACACAACCCCCCCGCCCCCTCAGCGTGCACCGCCAGGGCCAGGTGGGGAGATCAGGGGAACTCCCTGCTGCGGGAGCCGCGCGCCCCGCCCACGGGCAGCACTCGCTGTACGTCACACGCTCTGGCTAGCGCGTGAGCAGCCAGGCCCCACCCCTCCCGCCGGAAGCGCCCGCTCGCCCCGCCCCACGTGCGGCGGCCGGGGGCCAGTCGGTTTCCGGTGCGCGCAACGCGCTGTTTTGTCCCCGCCGCCGCCCCGTCTGCGCCGCTTCGCAATGGCGGCCCCGGGCCTGTCCAAGGCCGAGTACTTGCGGCGCTACATGGGCGGGGCCGCGGCCGAGCCGGAGGGCGGCAGGCGCAAGCGGAGGAAGAAACCGCCGGGCTGCGGAGGCAGGGGGTGAGTGGCCGGGCCGGGGCATCGCCCCACCCCCCCACTTCCGGGTCCCCCCCAGGATTCCCCGGGGTCCTCCTGCCTCTGGGCTCCCCTGGCACCCTCGCGCCCCTCAGTGGGGCCCTCCAGGCTCCCCCAGCCCTTAGCCCCCCTTGCTCCCAGGGACCCCCACCGCGCCTGGCTCCTCCAGACTCCCCCACTCCCGGATTTCCCCCACCGCGCGTAGGGCTCTGGGAATGGCTAAAGGGTTGGACAATGAGTGATTCCCAGCTAGGGGTGCGCCGAGATCCTCCAGGGGCACATCAGCTCATCTCGAGATTTGCCTAGGTTTACAACAGGCTCCAGAAACAGCCCTGGTGGAGTCAGTACAAACTAACATGTCAATAGACAACGACTTTTTCCTGGGTGTCTGGCTGGTGAGTCTTGCCCACATGCTCGGGGTTCAGCTGATCGCCATATCTGGGGTCGGGAAGGAATTTTGCTCCAGGGTAGAGCCAGAGGCCCTGGAGGTTTTTCGCCTCCCTCTGCAGCATGGGGCACAGGTCACTTACTGGAGGATTCTCTGCATCTTGAAGTCTCTAAACCATGATTTGAGGACTTCAATAGCTGAGACATAGGTGAGAGGATTATTCCAGGAGTGGGTGGGTGAGATTCTGTGGCCTGCATTGTGCAGGAGGTCAGACTAGATGATCATAATGATCCCTTCTGACCTTAGAGTCTATGAGTCTGAGACTTGTTTATACTGCTCTATAGACTATACACTGACATGTACGTGCAATATTATTATCTTATACTTATGAAAACGAGAAGTCGGCCAGTGACAGTACTAGTGTGGCTGTGATGCTTTTGTATTTTTATGTCTGATTTTATAAGCAAGTAGGTTTTAAGAAAGGTGAAACTTGGGGGTACGCAAGACAAATCAGACTCGGGAAAGTGGTAGAGTTGTCTGGAAAGGTCGAGAGCCACTGCCTTATAGTGACAGACTCAAGGATCTTCATCTATTTTGCTTAACAAAAAGCAGGTTAAAGGGTTACCTGGTTACAGTTTGTAAGACCCTAGATGGGGAACAAATAGGTGATAATGGGCTCTTCAATCTAGCAGAGAAAGGTAGGACTGGATCCAGTGGCTGGAAGTTGAAACTAGACAAATTCAAACTGGAAATAAGGCTAACACTTTTAAGAGTGAGAGACTCTTTTACCCTTGGAATAACTTACAAAGGTTTTCTATCTCGAGCAATTTTTAAATCAAGATTGGATGTTTTTCTAAAAAATCTCCTCTAGGAATTATTGTGGGGAAGTTCCCTGGCCCATGCTATATAGGAGTTCAAGTTCTCAACCTGTTTGTCATTGTGGGCTGCATCCAATGCTACCTGTATAGCCCATAGGGTGTCACATGGGCTGCTGGCTCTGTGCTGATTGGGCCACAAGCGGCCCACGGGCCGCAGGTTGAGAACCTAGATGATCACAGTGGTCCCTTCTGCCCTTGGAATCTATGAATCTGTGAGACCTCCCCCACTTCCACTCTGAAAGATACCCAAGTAACCCCTTAACCATGGGGGCCCACGAGGCATCTCCTCCCCTCTGAGACCGGAACCCCTGTATCAGCCCCTATCCCCAGTGTGTGTTGGGGGCTTGTGGCTTGTGTAGCTTCTTTTCCTGCTCCCACTGCCCTGTTCACTGGGTCTGGGGAGAGGTAAAGCTAGAGCATCACCCCCAGGTGGCTGATTGGGGGCGGTTGCTCTCACCGCAGTGGACTGTGGGGATGCAAAAAGCAACTGCCGTGCCTCTGAGGGTCCTTTCTTTGCCTGCCACCTGAGTTGCATCCATTGGACACAAACCCCTTATTTCATTCATCTGCTCTGTACTCCCCTGAGCCATGGTCATTTCCTAATGCCACTACCTTTCTCCCCCTCATCTCAGGATGCGAATAGTGGATGATGATGTGAGCTGGAATAGCATTTCTGCTGCACAAGAGAAAGATGAGGAGGAAGAGGATGAAGGGGACCTGCCTGTGGTGAGTACTCAAGGATCAGGGGGCTTGTGCTATCAAAAACCAAATTTCTAATTTTATTCAGCACCCTCATAAATTTCCTGCTGTCATCACGGGGGGAAACACTTGCCAAGCAGTGCCCACGGGAATGGCTGCCTTTGTAAGTGGACAAAGTGAATAACTCATCTGGTTTAACTGTAGAGAGATCTCATTAGCATCCTAGAAAGAATGACACTTTGCAATCAGATTTTTTATATATGCATTGCGGTAGATCTAAAGGCTTAAAGCAGATTGGAGCCTTGCACAACCATCAGCAAAGGGAGCATTTGGCTTGTAAGCTACAGGGGGGAGGAATTGTTACTTACTACATCTTTGTCCTGCATTAAAAAAATTAACAAAACAACATTATAGCAAAAGGAGAGAGCGGCTGACCCTGCAGTGCTGCTGTTCTGTGAAGGGGCTTCAGAAATAGAAAGTAAAATTGACCAATAGCATCAGTGGGTGCAACTCTGTTGGCCTTAATCGGTGTCAGATTTGTCCCAGAGCATGTGTGAAAGATGTGGCTGCACAAGGGCTGTGTTACACTACACGTCCCATAGAGAATCCAGGATGTGCAGTGTCTGAAGGTCTCTAAATGCTTTTCAGTTATGATTATGCTTCATGACTCATGTCCCTCTTCTGGGGGTAATTGGTTCCTAGATCAGAGGTTCTCAACCTTTTTCTTTCTGATTCCCCGCTCCAGCATGCTGTAAAAACTCCACGGCCCACCTGTGCCACAACATCTGGTTTTCTGCATATAAAAGCCAGAGCCGGCGTTAGGGGGTAGCAAGCAGGGCAATTGCCTGGGGCCCATGCCACAGGGGTCCCCACGAAGCTACATTGCTCAGGCTTCAGCCCTGGGTGATGGGGCTCAGGCTTCAGCCCCATGCAGTGGGGTTTTGGGTTTCTGCCCTGGGCCCCAGCAAATCTAATGCTGGCCCTGCTTGGAGGCCCCCCTGAAACCTGCTTGAAGCCCCCTAGGGGGCCCCAGACCCCTGGTTGAGAACTACTGTCCTAGAGCATATTCTTTGTCTTTGTCTAGTGCTTTGTCTAGTTCAGGTTCCAATGACTTACTATAAGTAGATAGACTGTAATTAGCAACTTTTAATAGGATGTTGTTGAGATAACAATCATATTTTTAAAAGCCTTTATTTGAGTTACTAACAGCACCTGAGATACTGAAAGATTTTTAATTAGACTGATCGGTTTCACTTATTGTTTCTTTTGCAATAGCCCATCTTCAATGTCTTGTGAACAAATACTGTTTGGATCTAAAGCTTCCCATCAAACAAATAAAAACAAATAAAATTCCCATTGGAATTGATTTTTTTTTTTTCTAATTCCTGATTTTGAGCCAAATCTAAATTTTGAGCTGAGACCACTTGACATGGTGGGTCTTTAGAGATTGATTTTTAAATGAAAAAGAAGCAGTGCAGAGCTGTTGCAAATCAAAAACAACAGATGAGAGAAATATTTTGAAAAGTTAAACAACCGCTTGTAATGAAATCAAATAAGCCTATGCAATTGATCTTGTGAGCTAAACTTTGCAACTTAAGTAGTAAGGGGTGTGTTCTGTTCTAAAGCTACAGAGAACAACCCAGCGATTAATACATAGTCAGAGGCTTTAGCAATATTGTATGTTTTGATATCAATGTACAAGAAGTCTGTGCAGCAGAATAATGGAGGGTTACAGGCAAACCACATTAGTTGTCTGTGTGTTCATTTTTGAGAGTAGAAAATCTGCCTGGTTGTAACTCTGCTATGTTACATTCAGGTGGCAGAATTTATTGATGAACGTCCAGAAGAAGTGAAACGGATGGAAGAATTCCGGACAAATAATAAATGGAAGCTTTTAGGAGGTAAGCTTGGAGTTGTGGTTGTTTTAGCCCCCGCAAAGTACTCAGCTTTGTACAATACCCACAAATGTAGTAAGTCCTTGTTCCAAATAATTTACACGTAAAGATAGGTATGTAGAAGATAGGAAACACTGGGTAACCCAGAGATGGAGAAGGCTTTGGTTTTATAGGGTTTTCATTCCACATTTCAATATATGTATCTTATGAGCCTCACGGAAGAAAAGAGCTTTCAAGAGGGACTTGACCGAAGAGAGGTGGATTGGCTTAGAAGGGGTGTTCCACAGGAAAGGGGCAGCATGGAAAGTTGCACGTGGAGAGAGATAGAAGGAAATGAACAGAGATTCAGGACTGGCATTGTACAGAGAACAGAGGGGCTGATGGGATACAGTAGGACACAGGATGAGATGTGGATGGGGGGATTTGTGAATGAGTTTGAAGATAAAGCCAAGAGCTTCAACTTGACTTCAGCAAGGTGGTGTCCTGCAATTGTCGGGTTGTCATATATGGAATTGAGGGTGAAAGTGAGCGTAGTCGTCATCTTCAGAAGATGTGAGGGCAGGGGAGCCCTGTCTGACTTCATCTAGGGAGCATGTCTGAGCTAACTTTCCATCCCCTTCCCCTGAGTGTTTTGCCTCTGCAAGCTGAAAAATGAAACACCAACAGAAAAAGCATGTACCTCACAAGTCCTGAGATGTGCTCTCATTGTATGGAGAAATCATAGAATCAGAGGACTGGAAGGGACCTTGAGAGGTTGCCTAGTCCAGTCCCCTGCACTCATGGCAGGACTAAGTATTATCTAGACCATCCCTGACAGGTGTTTGTCTAACTTGCCCGTAAAAATCTCCAGTGGTGGAGATTCCACAACCTCCCTAGGCAATTTATTCCAGTGCTTAACCACCCTGACAGTTAGGATGTTTTTTCTAATGTCCAACCTAAACCTCCCTTGCTGAAATTTAAGCCCATTGCTTCTTGTCCTATCCTCAGAGGTTAAGAACAACAATTTTTCTCCCTCCTCCTTGTAACAACCTTTTATGTACTTGAAAATTGTTCTCATGTCCCCTCTCAGTCTTCCCTCATAGGTTATGTTTTCTAGACTGTTAATCATTTTTGTTGCTCTTCTATGGACTTTATCCAATTTGTCCCCATCTTGCCTGAAATGTGGTGCCCAGAACTGGACACAATACTTCAGTTGAGACATAACCAGTGTGGAGTAGAACGGAAGAATTACTTCTCGTGTCTTGCTTACAACACTCCTGCTAATACATCCTAGAATTATGTTCTGTTTTTTTGCAACAGTGTTACACTGTTGACTCATATTTAGCTTGTGGTCCACTATGACAAGAACCTAAGTGATGATTCTTTTCTTTTTTTAGATCAGAATGAAGATTCACAAAGCTCAGACCTTTCTCTAGCTGACAAGTCTACAGCAAGGTAGGGGGCTTTGCCTGGGGTTGTGATTACCTGGTTCTTTTTTATTTTGTATACTTTGTTTTCAGTGTCGCTCCTTTTATCCCAGTGTCTCACAGTTAAGCCTTATGATGTAGGTACGGGATATATGAGGATTGCTTTATTCAATGCTAAAATGCATTCACCTCTGGGAGAGAACGCAGTAACTGTCTAATACAGTGTACAGAAATAATACACAACACTTTAACACAGGAAGCAGATTTATTCCATAGTCATTTAAATATGTAGGGAAAATGTAAGTGGCTGCGTGCTGCCAAGCAAAGCTGGAATGTGATGAGGACAGTAGAGTTCCCTCGTTTTCATAACAGCCATGGGATCTTTAAATTCTCACATGACTCCTGAAAACATTCCAACTGCCCATAAAATCTGTTTTAGCCCCTTCCGCTATTAAGTGTCATGTTGGTTATAAAGTGATTCTGGTAGAACTTAAATGCCAACCCGGCCGGAGCTCAGAGGGCCGAGGTATAGGAGCCCTTTTGGGGTTTTTGGCATGGTAGTGACAGATCAGAGGTGACAAGTTCAGGCATTAATCTGTGTGAACGTCTGTCTGTGATACTGAGAACCAAATGTGAATTGGTAACCAGCGCTTCATTCAGGAGGGCTATTAACACCTCTTAAACCCTCCTGGCTGCTTTACAAACCTCTTGGGTTTTTTTTATTTCCAGTTCAGAAACCACAAAACAAAAAAAAATTAAACACTCGTATGAGCCATCACCTCCCAGGAGAGGTCGTCATGATTCGCCTGAGATTTCTCCACCCAGGAAGCAGCGTCATGATTCTTCAGATGAGTCTCCATCTAGGAATCAACGCAGCGACTCGCCGGACCTGTCGCCGCCCCGCCGGGGCCGCCGCGACTCGCCGGACCTGTCGCCGCCCCGCCGGGGCCGCCGCGACTCGCCGGACCTGTCGCCGCCCCGCCGGGGCCGCCGCGACTCGCCGGACCTGTCGCCGCCCCGCCGGGGCCGCCGCGACTCGCCGGGCCTGTCGCCGCCCCGCCGGGGCCGCCGCGACTCGCCGGGCCTGTCACCGCCCCGCCGCGACTCGCCGGGCCTGTCGCCGCCCCGCCGGGGCCGCCGCGACTCGCCGGGCCTGTCACCGCCCCGCCGGGGCCGCCGCGACTCGCCGGGCCTGTCGCCGCCCCGCCGGGGCCGCCACGACTCAGTGTCGGGAAAAAAAAGCAACAAAACTATGGACAGATCACTACCGGGAGGAATCCAAGGAGAGCGATCTAATCTGAGATCTGGCTTCCCACACAAGTCCTCATCTCATCATAAGCGGCAGATAACTCCAGATCTTTCACCCCCCAGGAAAAACAGAGACAATTCTAACCTAGCCATATCACCATCTCAGAGAAAGAGAACTGGATCACCTAGTGGGATGAAAAAACAGAGCAGCACAAGAGGTGAGTGTTTATGAGATCATCCAGCGCTAGCCGGGTGCTCTTGGGAACAGCAAGTCACTCAAGTTCGTGTTATTTCTAAACATTTGTCAGGCCCCGGTCTGTGACCATGTTTGCACACTGCTGCCAGCCGTGGGATTTGGAATCAGTGTTTCACACTTTCTCTTGGTAAGTTAAAGATGGTAGGACTTGGACTTACCTTACAACAAGTACAAAAATCCCCAGTAACGAACGTTTTGTAATGGTAAAGCTAAGTCTCTCAGTCCTGTTCTGCACAGATTTAGCAAGGGGTTAAAAATCAACCCAAAGTGCCTATATCAAAGGCAAATTGCAAGTAAAAAGAATCCCACGCAAAGAGAAGAATATTTCAAACACGTGTTAGCGAATGTTAACAATATCCTTTTCCCCTGCACGTGAAGAGGTGGCCTTAGGGACAGCTGACCTAGCCCATGCTGATGGGAAATAGCCTCAATCAGGAATGAAGCTATTGGAGCAATGCTGATTATACTTAAGTACTTACCAGTATTTTTATACGTGTAGAAGAGGGATTTTCAAAATAACTTCCAGGACCAGTTGGGGCTGCTCTCAGAGTTTGATACAGAGTTCTAAAAGGAATGCCCAGGGCTTAGCTGTCTGTGTACCCTATTATCACATGGCACGTTTAACATCTCTTCTGGTTTCCAAACTGGCTAGATTATCTCTGCAGAGACTCACCTCGGACGCTAGCGTGTCCAGGCTTTTACAGGGCTCCAAATTGTATTTCTTCTGTGATTATAATTTGATATCTCTATATTATTGCAGGCTTTTCTCCAGCCAATAAAAAGCCTAAACAGGCTCCATCGCCTAAAAGACGCAAGAGGCCTGACTCTGATTCTTCACTGCCACAGAAGAGTTCCCAGGACTCGTCTGATTCCGACCTTTCCCCACTGCGGAACAGTCGCAGACCAGGCCCGCTACACCGTGACTCCCCCTCTAAACTCTCTCCTCCCAAGAGGAATCAGAACATGTCTTCAGATTCTGATTTATCTCCTCCACGAAGGAGTCAGGCAGCTGGAAAGAAACTCCACGGTTCAAGGAGCTCTCCTGGCCTCATGCCTCCTCATCGAGGCCCAGATTCTAAAAGATCTTTCCAGGGGGAGAGAGGAGAGGACCAGAGGGTAAGCTTGATAGGGTATAAGTTTTCCATGCTACCCTCCCTGCATGCCTCACCCCATCCTGCAGTGAGCATTGCTAAGAATGAGTGAATAGCTTTGTCCTCTTGGCCCACTCAGTCTTTGTGTGTCTGCTGAGAGTGCCCACAAGGGGGCCAGTTATTGCCCCTGGGAGGGAGGTGGTTTGGTGATATGGACATTTCTCCTAAGAACTGGACTGAGATCACCAGCTCATTACATGGATGGGCCTCCACAGCCTTCAGCTAGTGGTAATGTATGGTATCCCTTTTGGATTTGCAGGCCAGCCAGATGCTCTCTGGAGGTAAAGCTGGCTTGGTGTCAGCTGACCTGCTGCGGAGAGAACAGCAGGAGCTCAGGAGACATGATAGAAATAACAGACACTTGGAAGGTAAAGCGCTAACGAGACTGTAATGGTTATCAACCTGCTTTCAACCTACATCCTGGTTCCTACGGCTCTTTTCTGTGCTAGTCGTAGGGGTTTTGGGTGTGGTGGGCCCTGGCTGACGTGCTTCTCTGTGGGGTAGCATCTAGGCACTCCGAAAGGCCTTCAAGGGTTGTGCCATGGGACCTATATGAGTCCCCTCGTTTTCAGTTTAAATCGATTTTTACCAAAAAAGTCCCAGGTTTTACAAAATATTCGTTTTTTTTCTCATTTTCATCCTACTTTTGTATCATTCAAATATATAAAAAATAACTTGTTTTATTAGGAAAATACCACACATTGCATGAGATATATGTATTACAATAGTACAATACTGTGTGCGTGCAAAATTGCCTGTTGAAGTCAGGCTGTGTATTAGTCTAGAAGATACACACCATAAACACACAAGCACACACGCAAGCTCTGAAGTGTGTGCGCATCCAAACGTACTGATAAATCTCACGCCCACCACGTGCACATTTCAAGCTGTCAGCAGCTAACCGTTTAAAGATTTGACACACTAAAATCTGTATCAGAATACATTTCAGAACACAAGGACGTATTCTAAAGTTTAAAAAAAAAAAAAAGGGGGAAAAGGATGAAGTTGAGTGTATGCGCTGCAAATGGTGTGACCCAATTATTAAATGTAAATATTTATAGGCTAATAGTTGTAAGTCTACAACAGTAAACTGTTTAGTCAGATGAAAAGTTTTATTTGGGGATTAGCGATATATTGTTGTCTTAAACTCAGAAGTGGCATTGTGTTTTGAGTTCTGTTTTAGTTCTGTAGCAAACCACATTGAACGGAATTCAAAGCATTAATTAATCTACTGAATACTTTTTTCCCGTCTTTCCGGTCACCAAAATAAGCCCGGATACTTACCCAGAAACATTATTAATAGTTTTTTGCACTGATTTTCACCTGTTTTTGTTGTTGTGGTAATAAACACTGATAAATTCCTGGGAAAAAATAAATAAAATAAAAACTGAAAATGAAGGGCCCTAGGCCTGTAAAGTAAATGTTAATGGTGGAACTCCCCCACCCTCGAGCACTGCTCCCCATGAAATAATAATAGAGAGGGCGGAAGCTTTTGGAACTTGTATCAGGGTGCTAAGCAGCACTTCTTAAAAAAACAGGGTCAGACTGAGATTTGAAGAGGCCTACCTACAAGGATAGTTGTGGTCAGTGGGTAGAAACTGGTGGTTGTGATTCTATCGTTATTGGTTGGTGACCTTTTTTCTGAAGTTGGAATACTTTAAAAACAAAAAAATATCCATCAACCAACCAAAACACAAGGCTGTTGAAGTGCGTAGAAGTGATGAACTGAATTGACTGAGATTTTGGAAATGTTCTAAAATGACTAACCTGCAACTTCTCATGTCTTCAGATGACTCCCAAAATGCTGAAACAGTCTTTCGAGACAAGTCAGGCCGCAGGAGGGACCTTACGCAGGAACGACTTGAGCAGCAGAAGAAGGCGGAGGCGAAATCTGAGAGAGATGAGCTCTATGCCAAGTGGGGCAAGGGGTAAGAAGCTCCGGAGTTCAATAGCAAACTGCTCAGTCCTGTTCCATGGCATAACATCCCCTCCCACCTCTGTTGCCAACAAAGATGGCCGTTTTGATGGTGGTTTTAGTGATATGGATGCAGGCCCACTTGTGACTGGACTGAGGCCACTGGACTCCTTTCCCAGGGAGCACTGACCAGGCACTGAGATTCTGGATTTGAACCTGTGACCTGGACACCATGTGTGACCTGGACAGATGTTCTCTGTCATCTTAGAGATCTCTTGAATCTTCCTGTCCCGCACTGGTTTGTGGATTGTGAGTGCTGTACACTTGTTGGTAGCACAGGATTGCAATCAGCCAAGCACACTGAGCAAGCAATAGGATGTGCCCTGGGTCTGTCTTGCTCTAACATAAGGCTTCGTTTGTTTCTTTTCAAGCCTGGCTCAGAATAGGCAGCAGCAACAGAATGTAGAGGATGCAGTAAAGGAGATGCAGAAGCCATTGGCTCGTTACATTGATGACCAAGACTTGGATCAGATGCTTCGAGAGAAGGAAAGAGAAGGGGACCCCATGGCTAACTTCATCAGAAAGAAGAAAGCCAAAGAGAGCAAGGATAAGAAAGGTTGGTTTGTACTTACGTTCTGGCAGTTCAGGGCTCCAGTGATGCTCTGATGAGCAAGGCTGCCGTTAATAAATACACCGTAACGGATCAGTCTGTTTTCTGGTGGATGTTAGTGCAATAGTGGTAATGACTCACTGTACTGTTGTTGGCCAGCTGTGTCCTGGTTGGCTTAGAGACCAGGTGAACACCAGTGCTATGCTCTTATGAACCAACAGAATTAAACTAGATTAAAGGTGGTATTTGGAAGTTGCCTTCATGAATAATGGTCAGCGCTCAGCGGTCTGGCTGGCTCAGCATTCAGTGCATGTGTGTGTATGTTGTTTTAGATTGATGTTAACATAACCACATGGTTAGGCTGAAATAGTAATGGATTATATTGCTCCTTTTCTCTGTCTCTAGAGAAGCCCAGGTACAATGGACCAGCACCACCCCTGAACAGGTTTAACATATGGCCTGGGTATCGCTGGGATGGAGTGGACAGGTAGGCATTCCTGATAGGTTTGTATTGCACCTAGCAATAGGTGGTAGAGATAACAGATGGGCCTCTGCCCCGAAGAGCTTACCCTTAGCTCAAGGGATAACCCGGACTAAGGCATGGGGGAAGCATGCTGTACTGCCTGCACACAAAGGAGTCTTCACACCGTCTCTTGGCTTAATGGGCTTCCAAACCTTTTTTTTTAATTATGTGGATTTCATGCCAGAGTGAGGTGCTGGCTCAACGCCCCGGAAGACCAGAGCACAACGGGAGCAGCCTGGGCAAGCAGCACTGCAGGCTTCTCGTTAGAGGTGCTTGAATTTTGGGGGGGTGAAAATGGCTTTTCAGTGACACCGAAGTGTTTGTGTTTGCAATTTTACAAATGGTCACATTGAAATGACAAATTATTGGGCTTCGGGTGCATGCCTCCTCCTCTTTTCCCACCCTCCCCCTCTTTTTTTCCCGTGAGGTGGGAGGAGGGCCCCAACTGGTCTTTTGTATTGAATATAATTTTTTTTTTCATTTGTTTGATGAAAAATCAAAAACTCCCATGAAATGTTTTTAATTTTTCACAGCAAATACTTGCCATTTTCTCACCATCTGTGCTTCCCACACCCTGCTCTCCCCTTGCTAACATGCCTCAGGGCTGACATTGCAGACCCTTGCTATGGTGAGCTGGGAGACCCATCTCCATAGTTTGTCAGTCTTGCCAATGTGGGGACATGTGGCTTTTGCAGTCGGGACATCTATCGATAGAAACTGGAAGGAGACCCACCTAATTTTCCATACAGTTGCCCACTGAACTGCCACCACATGGCACAAGCGATTGTTAACTACAGATGGGGCTGAAACTGAGCCAGCAGTCTAGAAATGGAAGGGAGCTGGAGGCATCTGGTCGTTGCAGAAGGTTTCATTTCTCGGAAGTGGCTTGGTAAAGTATATTGTGCACCAACCCACACTCTTGTTGATATTATTTCATAGGTCCAATGGATTTGAACAGAAGCGCTTTGCCAGGCTAGCCAGCAAGAAGGCAGTGCAGGAGCTTGCATATAAGTGGAGCGTTGAGGACATGTAAACAGAAACCAAATGGAAGACCGTTCCTGGCTCCCCGTTGGGGAGGAAGAGAGACCTCAGTACACCTACTGCCATTGCAAGAGCTGTAAGGAATGGCTCATTCTTCCCTGAACATCTCTTCTCCCCAGCATTCAGTGTTAAAGTGGATTACTGGGGGTGACAAGGTTGCCTCTAAAGGAAAGTTCAAGATGCTCCTGGAAGAGGATGAAAACAGGTCACTCTGTCCAGGCAGGCAGAGCGGAGAAGGGGGAAACTTTGGGTCCCTTGAGCACAGAGAAGAACTTCTACCGCTTTACTGCGAGCAGCTGGAAGGTTGAATGCAGAAGGAAAGTGCAGTATCCTACCACCTGTAGGAGCTGTTCTGCTCTCCTGGACCTGCTCTGAGATGCAGAAGAGATACCAGTTTCTGACATTAATATTTTTTTAACAAATTATATATAAATACATTTGTAAACCTATTTTCAGCCAAACTCTTGGTCCCCTGGAGGTGTTTTTGGGATCTGCTGATTTTGAGTTGTGTCCCAAATCTCAGGTGCTTCTCTGGGGTGCGGAGAGGATTAAAGAAAACTCATTCATGGAATAATCATGCTTTTGCGTGTCAAGATTGTAAACCGAAAGTTGAGATTTCAGCTGTGGGGAGCTCAACAGGTATTTGTAGGCAGTGGTGGCAGCTCGGGCTTTAATGCCATCAGCTGGCTTGTCACTGTTGTGCCCCAGCAAGTCTGCCTGATGTCATTGCTAAGGAGCCTGAAGTGGCTTTTCTGTCCTGCAATGACTGGCAGTGAAAGCTGTAAAGCAGGAGCCCTTCCTGTTCCTAGCTCTGAGCTATGCTAAGTAGACAAATATTTCCTACAATGCCTTGCTCCATGTGGTGTAACATCACTGTCCGGTCCCTTCCTAAACGGGGCTTTTGGAGAGAGAGGTGTGGGGGAGAAACGGTTGTGTTGTATTTGCCAACAAACCCATCCTGGCTAGAAGCTCTGGCAGCTGGTCTGGGTTAACTGTTTATGGAAGATGCAGTTAATGGTGGGTTCAAATGTACTACCCTGAATGTGATTTCCTTTTGCGTATCTGATGGCAAGGGGTTGGTCTCTAGCGAGAGGTCTGACAGTGCCAAGCTAGCTTGGCAGTTGCATAGTCACAGCCTTGCTGTCTGCATGTTTGTTTAAACCTGAAATCTAACTTTCAGAAAAGACAATCGCTCTGCCAAGACTCTGAGCCACAGCTAAAGTTAGACACAATGTGGCCTGGTCCCTCCTGTTGAGAAAGCACCTCTGATCTCACAGGCTGCTGGACTTTTCTCTTTGTTTACTTTGCAGAGAGAAGGTTTTGAATGCCTTGGCTGTTCCCAGGGAAGGTCCTTGCCTTAGTAGCAGTCTGGGTCTTGGGATAGGAATTGGGTTCTCATGCTGCATGAGGGTGCTGGGTGGGAAGTATAGTGCAAAGGTTTTCTTAGGAAATGTGATCCTTGGTGTGGTGCTTTCTCCCCGTCAAAAGGTGATGCTCCTTTTTTCTAGCCGTCCTGTAACCTGGATGTATAATTGTAAATAATAACTTTGTTTTTTAGCTGGCTCTGTGTGGGGGGTGGGTTTTTTTAAACTTTAAACCTACAGCGGGGGTTGAGTTGGCATAGGTGTGTCTCTCAGGGGTGTGGATTTTTCACACCCATGAGACAAGTAGCTCTACTGATTTAAGTTCCTGGTAAAGACCAGCTCCAAACACAAATACATGTGTAAGATAAACGTATGCATGGGGCAGACATCATATTACAATCTTTCACTATGGTTACCATTAAGTTTGAATTGATGATAAAAAAAATTAACCCTTGGATTTTTTAAGTCAATGTAAGTTGTAGGCCTTTGCCCTCTTGAGACAGATGTATGTAAATATACTTTTGGTTTTGTCATCTGATTTTTCTTATAAGTCATGTGCTGCTGGTGCTCCTCTGTTACTCCAGCCTTGCAGAAAACTACTGTTTGGGGTTGTCCAGATAGAAAGTTGGGAATGCACCTTTTGCTGAAGAATGCACATCTGTCTAATGAGGACCATTTAAGTGCTAACACTAAGCACAAGCAATTTTTATTTTCTTTAAAATAAAATGCAAAATACTAGGCTAATGCACTCTGAAAGCTAGTGTTAAAATATTAGAAGATATTAACGGTAGGATTCCTACAGTATTCTTAAATGGGAAATACAATTAAATTAAGACGTTGGAGACGTCCTGGAGATGTGCTGTAGCCCATTCGGTTCCTACAGCTGCAAAGGGCCAGCTTCTGCTCTCACGGGCCCCAAACCAGCAGCTGCCTCGACCTGGGACAGAGGCCTGGGTCGGTACTGAGTCCTGCTGGCTTCTCACAGCAGCAGGGCTGTGTGTGCATGGAGACAGCATCGGGCGGGCCCGCGGTAGAGTGGTTCACTGAAGACTGTGAAGTCACACATGGGGGAGAGGAGAATGTGTGTATGGTGCTGAGTTGGGCAAGAGTCTCTTAAACAAGTAAGTCAATAAAGATCATATAATGGGGCGGTGGTAGTGACCCCGTAGTTAAGGCTGAGTTGAGTTTTGCACTTGAAACTGGGATTCAACCTCTTCTTGTATATATGAGCAAACATGGTGTCTCTTCCCCCAGCCTAGAGAGCTTCCTCGGGCAGCCCAGAATGAATCTCCTGACAATTTACAAGGAAATCTGTGAATACATTTAGGAATTAAAATGAATAGAAACGAGTCCTTCAAGAAATTCAGCATCCAGCCTCAGTCCCCCACCGTGGGCTGCTGGTCCACACGGGGTCTTTTGGGTGCTATCCCAATGTAAACCATAATAATGAGACCCTCCCTTACTCCCTGCATCTACTCAGACCAACTGCCATGGAACCTTTCCATCCCTTCCTCTTATTAAAGGGGCACCGCCAGCAATGCAAGTTCCTGCTGTTTGAAGCAATGTGATGAGCAGGGGGGGGCCCAGTGGGGTGGCAGGAGAGGTACCCTGTAGCTGAGCGAGGAAAGGAAGGAGGTGACGCCCTACAGGGGCTGTGGACCGAGACGTCTAACGCCCACATCTTGGTAACAATAAAGGCTTCTCCGAGTTCGCTGCAGTGTGTTCCTTGTGCATCCTCTGGATCAGTGCATGGTTCCTGTGTGCTTCCAGCTGGTCCGGTGGTGTCCCCAGCGGCTCATTTCCCAAACCACCCTAGGCCCCGATTCCTGCACAGCAGAATGAGAGGAGTTCCGCAGTGGCTCCTTGGGACTCACTCTAGTTATTCAAACCAAACAAGTTAGGGTGTGAATTTTTCACTGTTGAATGGCATCCAATTCAGAGTCCCCTGTTTATCCCCAGAGCAGGGACAGTGGGCTGCCATGGTGTGAGCTTACCCCGCCCCTGTGCAGGCCTCTTCTGGAGGGACCATCTCCAGCGGTAAGAACCCCAGGGCCTATTCATCTTGTCTCCAAGATCCCTGAACGCCGGGAAGGACAGGAACTGTAGGTGCCATTTGCAGCCATTTGCAGCTGGTCCGAGCCAGTGTAACCGGCTGAGCTAAGACCAGAACCCAATGCTCTGGGATGGTGGGAAGCAGGATCTGGGCTCGACAGGCCCTAGGAAGCAGCGGGCTCGACCTGGGACAGAGGCCTGGGTCGGTACCGAGTCCTGCTGGCTTCTCACAGTAGCAGGGCTGTGTGTGCATGGAGACAGCGTCGGGCGTGCCCACGGTAGAGTGGTTCACTTAGCAGCGCCCCCCAGAGGAGGCTGGCTAAGGGCACAAGCAGGAAAAGCAAACATGCAAAGGGCCTTTTTCACTGTATCCTCGAACTGTAGAAATGTCAGGTTGGACGGGACCTCGATAAGTCGTCCAGTCCAGTCCTCTGCACTGAGGCAGGACTCAGTATTATCTAGACCGTCCCTGACAGGTGTTTGTCTAACCTGTTCTTAAAAACCTCCAGTGATGGAGATTCTACAATCTGCCTTGGGAGCCTGGTCCAGAGCTTAACTAGCCTTAGAGTTAGATGGTTTTTCCTAATATCTCACCTTTATCTCCCTTGCTGCAGAGTAAAGCCCATTACGCCTTGTCCTGCCTTCAGCTGGCCTGGAGAACAGGGCTCCAGAACAGCCCATAATGTATTGGAAGACCCTACAGTCTTTCATCTTGTCCCTAAGGAACTCCCGGTGCTGAGTTGGGGGCCGCAGGAGAATGGAGCCGGCTGTGTCAGTTCCCCTTTAAGGATTTTCTTCAGCCTGTCCCTTTAAGAGTGTGTCAGTTCCCTGCCTGACGTCACCTGCTGCTTCTGTGTTTACAGCCTGGGCTTGTTGCATTCAGGAGGGACACAAAGTCTCCAGCTGCCTGCAGCCCCTCACCTTCGAGGTGCAGTGGCCAGGCGGGGGCCTGTCTGCAGCGGGCTGGGGAGAGGACCCATCCCCTGGAGCAGAGAGGGCAGGAAGGAAGCTGCTGGCCTTGCTGCTCCCTGGCTCCCATTCAGGGAGCTGGGAGTGTGTGGGGCAGCTCCCAGCGCTGCGTGGGGCTGGCGGGGCCATGGGGCAGAGCGGCCCCGGGGTACCCTTGCTCCGGCAGGCCCTGTAGACTCTTCTCCTGGATGTGACCAGCCCGCCGGGCCCCGTGGCAGAGCTGTTGATTGACAGGTGCTCCTGCCCGCACCCTTTGGCCAGGTGCGGCGTGGAAGGGCGGGGGCAATGTTACCTGGGATTGCCCAACGTAGGGTCTAAAGGGTGCTGACCCCGGTAATGCTGGAAGCTCCTGCTGCTGCCCTGCCCCAGGAGACGCGCTGCCTGCCTGTGGGATCAAGTCATGTTGGCCCTGGAGCTGCCCCTCGTCCTGCTGCTGCTGTCTCGGCCGGGGGCTGGTGCTTTCCCCGAGGCCCTGGATACCAAGAGCATCTCCCAGAAGGAGGCCGAGTTCGACAAAAGCTACACGGACTTTGTGAACAGCGAGCTACTGAACATCTACACCTTCAACCACACCGTGATGAGGAACAGGGTGAGTGCGGGTCCCCCGAGTCAGGCCCAGCGCCAGCCAAGGGGACACAGTCCCTCGGCCTGTCAACTGCTCTGCCCGCCTTGGGGCCATGCCCGGAACGACTGGCGAGGTGCTGGGCGGATAATCCGTGCATGGCCCACAACGGGGGCCGTGCCTCGTGCTCTGCGGGAGGCTGCTACGAAGGGTCTCTCTGCACAGTCCCTCGGCCTGAGCCGTGCCGGATGCTCTGTTTGGATCAGGCTCTGTTTGGCCCTGCCTGCAGAGTGCCCTGTGAGCAGGCCAGTGGAGAATCTGGCCCCCTGGGCTCTAGACCGCAGGTGGAAAATCCCAAACTTCTCCCCCTGGCTGTTCTGTTAGTTCTCTGTTCCCACGGGGCTTGGGCCAGTGAAGCAAGGCTGCTGGCTTCCTGGCCCAGTTTCACTTCCTTCTTCCCTGTGTGCACACATGCTGCTTCCCTCCCCAGCTGACCCGTCGAGTTTAAACAACTGGGTAGTGTCCCCATCGCTTCCAGCTGAGATCACAGTGGCTTTGGCCAGTGCCTGCTGTCGACCTTTCCTATATCTAGTGGCTGTGATGTGTTTGGCGGGTGTGTTCCTTTCGCCCTGGTAGGGTGTGTGCGTGTCTTGTGGGCGTCTCTGCGTTCTACTGTGCAAGCCACAAATCAGCATTTTTAAAAAGGAAGTTGCTTCGGCTGACTCTTTACTTTTCCTTTCCACAAGCTGGGCGGAGCTGTTTGGTTAGAAGGGTGGGAGGCGACTGCCCGCTTTGGGGTCTGTTGTTAAGCCAGGTTCCAGACTGAAGATTCACCTTCACCTCCCTCCCTGAGCATTGAGTCAGGCTGCCAGTGGGAAGGCTGCTCTAGCCTGGCCTCTGTGGAGTTGGAAGGGCACTGCCGACTCACAGCTGATAATACGTCCCTGTTTCTGATGCAAAGGCCATTTTCCCATCCCAGGGCCACATAGCCCAGGAAATACATGCTCGGCTTCCCCAGCGGCAGAGTGGGCATTTTGCCCTGACCGGGGAGCTTTTCACCCAGATGTCTCAGGAGGGCCGGCTCCAGGCACCAGCTTTCCAAGCTGGTGCTTGGGGCGGCATCGAGAATGGGGCGACTGTCCGAGTCCCGCGGTGGCAGTTCAGCGGCAGGTCCGCTCTTCCCGCTGCCAAATTGCCGCCGCAGGACTCGGACTGCCGCCCCATTCTCGCCTGCCGCCGCAGCAATTCCGCGGCGACTGCTTGGGGCAGCAAAATTGTTAGAGCCGCTCCCGTGTCTCAGAGAGTTCGGCGTGGCTGGATCTGGGGCTTCGGTTCAGGGCTGTCTCTAGTACTAGCCTGGATCTGCAGGAGAGACATCCTGTGGGAGAGTAATCCCTTCCCAGGGTACATGGAGTGAGCTGCTCCCCTGCCGGTACCTGCCCCCCGCCCGGCCTGTGCTTGGCATCTCCTATTCTCTGAGCTGCTCATCCCCCGCCCCCCCGCGCGCACTTTGAAGCTTCCCTCCCTCACTGCCCAAGCCTCTGTCCTCACTGCCCCCAGAGCTGAGTCCTAGTTCTGTGCTCCTGCATCTGGAACAGCCCCTCCCAACAGTCAACGTCTTCCAAGCACCCCCTCCCCAACTCCCCGCGTGGCCTGTGAAGTCTCTGGGCACCAGCATCCAAGCGCTGACTAATGTTCCCTCTAATTTTTGACAGGCCGTGTGCGCAAAAAAAATTCCTCTGCACATTTTTGATAGGCTGTGTGCGCAAAAAATGTCTTCTATACAAATTGTGCTTCTGTGCAAATTTTTGTGCGTGCAGTGTTTCGCCATGTGCACGGGATTTAGAATCTGTGTGCGTGCGCACGCGCGCACAGCTTAGAGGGAACAGTGGCGCTCACCCATCCCGTCCCAGCACATGCAGTTGGACTGGCTGACTTGCAGCATCTTGGCCATTCCTCTCTGCTGGGGAAGTACATGCGGACGTGGGCCAAGCTGAACTTCCCGTTCGGTCAGCAGGGTCTGGCGCTCACGAGTTCCATTCCCCATGGCACGCGGTGTCTGGCTGTAAAAGGCGGGAGGGTTCTCTGCCCCAGGCTGGTCACACTGCTGCCGCGTCTCCAGACTCACAGGGAACAAAGGGCCGAGTGTAAGCCCGCGCTGTCCTTGCAGGAGGGCTCTGTGCTCAGAGCTGTTGTGCCCCGCACACCAATGGCCACCGCTTCCCCTGGGGTGGCGAGGAAATAAATTCAGCTGTCTGGGGCTCAGTCCAGAGCCCCCCAGCTGAGCCTGGGAGAGGGCTCGGGTCTCTTTGGCCAAGGCCAGCATGTCCCTTCTCCTCTCCTCCCCAGACGGAGGGCGTCCGGGTGATGGTGAACGTGCTGTCTGACCAGAAGGAGACGCCGCTTCTCTTCGTGGTCAGGCAGAAGGAGGCGGTGGTGTCGTTTCAGGTGCCGCTGATCCTCAGGGGTCTGTGAGTACCACCCTTGTCAGAGACAACCTCGGAGGTGGGGCTAAAGACCCAGGCCTCCCCTGGTTCTGGGGTCCCCCTGCCTGCGAAGCCTTGGGCCTCTAGGCCAGCTCTCTGACCGTGGCATGAAGATGGCCATAAAACCCGAACGTGTGGACTCGTCTGCCCCAGAACGTCCTGCTCCGTCAGCTGGCTGTGTGCAGAGCGGCTCAGGGACAGCTGCAAGTTCAGCCTCTGAGCCTTCTCCATAGTGACCTGGTCCAGCTACCGAGCGCTGATGAGGGGGGAGAGCTGCCCCTCGCCCCGGAACCCAGAGCAGCACCCTCAGCTCGGCAGCGGGAGGGGCTGTGTCCCCAAGCTCTCTGGGAAGGGAGTGGAAGGAGATGCTGCATAGACGACCTCCCCCGCCCCATGGCACCCTCAGTGCTGCTAGGAGAGCCTGCCTAGCTCGGGTGGGGACAGGGACCCAGCCAGCCGAGGGAGCGACCCCCAGGAAGGGCACAGGCTGAGGGCCCTGGAGCTGTGCCTGACGCTCCCGAGCAGGGCGGACTTGGGAAGGCTGTGGGTGCTCTCCACGCTGGTGGGGACAGGCTCAGCGCCACACGCTGCCGCTGCCAGGGCCGAGGGGGGGTGCAGTGCAGCCTCTGCTGCCAGCCTCCCCCCCCCCCTCATCCAGCCTGGGGGTCTCTGCCGTCGCCAGGTTCCAGAGGAAGTACCTGTACCAGAACGTGAGCCGCACGCTGTGCCAGCCCCAGACCAAGAGCGAGTGGGAGACACAGTTCTTCTATGTGGATGTGTCCACACTGTCTGGGCAGAACGCCTCCTACCAGCTGCGGGTCGCCCGCGTAGAGAACTTCGTGCTGAGGTGAGGGATAGAGATAGGAACCCCCCCCCCCCCCGCCCCAGATACACACGCTGCCTTACATCTTGTGCCGCCTTCCCCCCGCCCCCCAGCTCCCTCCCATGAGCTTGCTGTGCAGGAGAGCTGGGGAGCTCGCGTTCCCGGAGACCCCGCAGGCCAGCCAGGTCCTGGGCTGGGGCAGGCACCGCCTTGCCGGGTTCCCCCTCAGTCGTTCAGGGAGGGTTGGGGACCCATCGAGCGGCTGCTTACGGCCCTGCGAGCTGGGGATTTGTGGCTCCATTCGGGAGGGGTTTTCTTTGCCCCGGTGGGCAGGGGAAATGGGGGGTCCCTGTTTGCTCACTCTTTGTGAACCATGGCGCTGTTCTAACCCTCTCTCTGCGCAGGACGAGCGAGCAGTTCAGCTTTAATGCCACAGCCGCACAGCCGCAGGTAATGCCCCTCTCTGCTTGGGGCGGGGGCGTAGGGCACTGCATGGGGAGGGGAGGGCAGTGTCACCATGGCAATAACGTGCCCTCTTTCTCCGTCTCCCCTGGTAGTATTTTAAGTATGTGTTCCCGGACGGTGTGGACTCGGTGATCGTGAAGGTGACCTCGCGCATGGCCTTCCCCTGCTCCGTCGTCTCCATCCAGGACATCCTGGTACGTGGGGCATGGGGCTGGGTTCCTCTTTCCTGTGCTCCCCTTGCCCAGTGTCCCCCAGGGTGACCTCTGGGAAGGTCCAGACTCCATGCGGCTGAGTCTTTGCTCCCCCCTCTCCTCCCTGCAGTGCCCCGTCTACGATTTGGACAACAACGTGGCCTTCATCGGGATGTACCAGACCATGACCAAGAAGGCAGCCATCACGGTGCAGGTAGGGACGCTGTGAGCCCAGCCCCGCTAACAGTGCTGGGCCTCGCTTTTCTCTCTGGGGTGGCCCTGGTGACAGTTTGTGCCGGCTGGAGATGGTCTTGCCGGCACGTGCTGAGCCAGACGACACGCAGCCTGGCAGCCTTGTTCCTCGCATGCCAGACGGCGCTAGCCGGACAGCTCCGTCCAGGCAAGTCATGGCCTCTCTGCTTGTCCCAGTGTCTCCGGTGCTGCCTCCACGCGAATAGCCCCCTGCGTGTCAGCAGTGCAGGCAAGCAGCTTCCTCCGCAACCAGCTCCAGCATCTCTCTGGGTCACCCCAGCTACTCTCACTGCGGTAGCCTGGGCATCCAGGCCTCTCCACTCCACGGGGGCCGGGTGGGGAGAGCCGCCGGCTCACCACTCCCACTGACTCTCCTCTCTCGTTCCCGGCGGCCGTGCCAGAAGAAGGATTTCCCCAGCAACAGCTTCTACGTGGTGGTGGTGGTGAAAACGGAAGATGAGGCCTGTGGAGGATCCCTGCCTTACTACCCCCTCGCCAAAGGTATGGGGGTGTGGGGCGATCTGGGAAGGCACAGGGCTTAGCCACTCACCTGTCCCTCTCCTCCACCCACCTCTACGGCCTTCTCCCCTCTGACATCTAGGCATGGGCTTTATCAGTCCCCCCCACCCCAAGGCACCGGCGACGTGATCCCAACCGTGCAAGGGGCCCTGGAAACCGTAATGTCCAGGTGGAAGCTGGTTCCCAGCCTGACCTGGGTGTGGTGACCCCTCTCCCTGCCTCAGTCGCTGCCACTTCTCAGCAACAAAGCGCTGTGGGTGGAAAGGGTCCAAGAGCCCCTGCTGGGCATACCCCCCTGTGGGCCGGGCGACGCGCTGGACGAGACCCAGGGCCTGGGCCTTCCAGAGGGCTGGGCTCCATCTGCTTTGAGCAATTTTCCTGGAGACAGGAGGCAGCTGATCTAGGCTGGGCTAATCTCCAGCCTTCTGTTCCTTCCAGATGAACCCGTAGATCAAGGCAGTCGGCAGAAGGCGCTGGACGTGATGGTGTCGCCTGCTATTACCTGTGAGCTGCTCCCACGGGCAGGGCCGGCAGGTTACTGTGTGGCAGCTGGGGGCGTTTCCCGCTGAACGCCGGTCACAATGCCTGTGCTCATGAGGCACCGTCCCAGCAGGGCTGCCCCAGGGCCCCTGGGACAGCGCCCTGGCATGGCTCAGGCTCATGGGAATGGCTGGCTGGCTCGGACAAACGGCTCCCCCCTGCTGGTGGTGCAGACCCCGAGCACGCGTGACCCAGGGCGGCACCTGGGCTCTGCGTCTGGAGTGGGGCTTGCTGGGCCCATGCACAGATGGACACGCCTGCTCCTGGGTCTCCCTCGCTGTCTGGGTGTTCCATGCTGGGCATGATCCTGGAGCAGGCCCGGCTGCCACAGAGCGGCTGAGATGAGCAAAGGCTACCTCCCCCTGTACAGCGAGGTGGGCCTGGCAGGGGAGTCGTGGGAGGCTGCGTGCCCAGCTGACTCCCCGTGCCCGCAGGGCTGTGCTGTCCAGCGAGCTGCTCTCTGGTGGGGCACCGCGGGCTGCTGCTGTCCCCTCATCCCCCTCCCCGCTCCCTCTCTCCGCAGCGGAGGTCTACGTCAGCGCCATGCTCTTCTGCCTGGGGATCTTCCTCTCCTTCTACCTGCTGACGCTGCTCATCGCTTGCTGGGAGACCTGGAGGTGAGTCCCTCGGCCTCTCTTCCCGTGCTGCCCACCCCACGGTGCTCCGGGACCGGACTGCCGGCTTGGCTCAGCTCACCCACCTCCTCCCTCCCCTCCCTCTCACTCACCCGCCACCGCCGAGGTTTGCTCTGCAAAACTAGAGCAAGTTCCCCCTCTCCAGCCTGTGCAGCCACGAGGCCTGGCGCAGTGACATGGAGCAGCTGGTGCTGGGCAGCTATCGTCCATCAGGCTGGGAATTTAAAGCCAGGGCCTTGACGGCAGAAAAAGCAGCCAAGGATGAGACGAGACATCCCCTCCCCTCCCGCCCAGGATAGGAGGCCTGGTTCCCTGCATACCAAGGGCTGGGCACCCCCACCATCTCCAGTGTCCATCCCCCACCAACACCTGGAACGTCGGACATGGCGCGGCCGTGTCTCCAAAGGGCCATGGGGAAGGTACCATTACTGGAGTCACATGAGGCCTTCCTCACCCCCCAGCCTTCCTGTGCCTCTGCCATAGCCGTGGCTGCTGTGGTGCTCGGGCAGGGCTGGGTGAGCCCTTCCTTTGGCTCCAGCACTCCGCATGAGCAGCTCCCCGGAGACATGGTGGCAGATGGTGGTGCCGGGGTGGTGTGACCCAGCCAGGGACAGCGCCGGGGCTGGATTTCCCTGGGCAAACCCTGACTAGGGTTCACACAAGGTTGGGGGGTTTCTGAGCTCGGGGTCTGCGGCAGGAGGGAGCTGCCTCCCAGCCCTTCTGTTTCAGATTTTCTCTTGCGTTTTTGCAGACAACAGAAGAAGAGAAAAGGGCTCCTGGCTGCCATGGACACGCCCACCACAGAGACCGGTATGGAACCCCCAGAAGCCCTAGGGGCACTGACATGGGGCGAGACTCGGGGAGCTGGCCCCATCCCGTAGAGCCCAGGGGACGGGGGGCAGCCAAGATGCATATTTCTGGAGGCGGGGGGCTGATTGTGTGTGGGCACAGTTCCCTGCGGGGGCGGAGTATGTACCAGAGCTGGCTGGGGGTTTTTTATTTATTTTTCTCCCTGTGAAATAACGTTTTCATGGACACTTCGCTGCCGGGGTCTCTTCACAGAGCGAACGGTTTGGGGTTTGACAACCAACGGTTGGTGGAAATAGAACATTTCCTGTGACTGGAAACCCGCTCTCCATTGCCTCTGGCCAGCTCCCCCGCTCACAGCCCGGACCCCTGGTTCCCTGGCCGCAGCCCTACCACGCAGCCGGGACTCCCCTGGCGGAAGGAGGGGATGGGAGAGCTGGCTCCACCCCTAGGCTCGGGCTCTGCTCCAGGGCCTGATTCAGCCCCAGTGCTTCAGAGCCAGGCCCGTTCTCTGGGCACAGATCTCCCTGCGTTGTGGGGAGACGGGTGGACGGGTCCTTAGTGTGCCGGGTCTAAGCTTCGTGATCTGCTGCTGTCAGTGACTGTCTGTCTGTCCGTCTGTCTCTCTCTCTGCCTGCGCATCGCTCCTGGGGAACTTCCCCTCCCAGCGTCTTTACTGGGTAAGCAGCAGCCTCCATTATTTCACAGGCTGGGAACAGATCCCTTTGCTGCCCCTGGCGTGTCTGTCCAGAGGGGGCCAACACACTGGCCCTGAGCCGCCCTCCAGCTGGAGGTGGGCAGGAGGGTGCTGCACAGGAGCCTTTCTCCGTAGGGAGCACCAGCCGCTAACGTGAGGGACGCAGGGCGCTGTGCAAACGCCTCTCGCCCAGCCCCGCTGATGCCCCGCAATCCTGACGCATCGCCCCCGCCCTCCCCCAGCTACCCCCTTCCTTGGTCTCTCCTGAGCAGAAACCGTCTACAGCCTGACGTGCTACGCTGCACTGCAGTTGTCCGGGCACAGCCTGAGCCTGCCCCGCTCACCCCACTGAGACCCTGCCCCGGTCCCCGAGCACACGTGCCCCCTGCTCTCCTGAGCTGCCTGCCCTGCTGGAGTGACGTGTGAAGGCTGCTGCCTGCCTGACGCAGGCTTCTGTGGTGTCTTGCAGGGCATCCGCGCATCACCCCGGACTCACTCCTGGGTCAGCCTCCCTTCCACGGCTACAGCTACGGCTCCTTGGGTAAGCACCGGCGAGGAGCACTGCACCCTCACGCTCACATGGGGCTCCGGGGCCAGTCGGAGATGGGAGTGGGCCCTGGTGTGGGCAGGTCTCCAGTCCCTTGGCAATGGCTGGACCCCATTCCTAACCCTGCGACCAGAGTCTCGTTCGTCTCCTCTCCCCCAGACGGTGACGTGGGACATGCCAGGGCCTCCAGATACAATAGTGTCTCTTTCCCCCAGCTCCACCATCACCCCCCCTCCCGCCCCCACACACACACACCCTGCTGTGTGAGCTCCTGGCGCCTTGCCCTCTGCTCTCCAGGAGCCCATTCCTGGCTGAGCATCTGTCTGCTTCGACTCGCCCTGTTCTAACTCTCCTTCCAGAGAACAGTTCCACCCTGAGCACCGAGGGCATCACCCAGAGCATGGGCTCCACGGACATCTCCTCTGGGTACACAGGTGAGCTGCAATGAACCAGCAACAACTGGCCGGCGAGACGGACCCTGCGATCCGGAGCTGGGTGTTGCACGGCCGAGTCCACATCAGAGCAATCCCAGAGCCTGCTGCAAACGCTCCATGCACCGAGACCCTGTCTGAGGCAGGCTGTCTGGGCTTGTCCTGCATGACGCCAGGCCTGGGGGTGCGCATCTGCCCCCACGTCCGGAGGCCTGAGCGTGAAAGGCTCGCCGGGGAGGGCTTGGCTCTGGGGAGAGGACTTTGCCCCAGGAGCTGTGGCTGCCCCAGGCTCTCGACCTCACTCAGAACTCCGCCCCACCACCCTTGCTGACTCTGCTCCCCTTTGGAAGACCAATGTACCGGGCAGGCCTTTGACTGGGTTGTCCCTGTCTGGCTTGGGCAGCAGATGAGGAGTGAAGCTGCCAGGCTGGCTCCTTGGGACCCCCCTCAGCGCTCAGAAGGAGGCTCTGTCCCCATCCGCCCTCCCAGTAACTCTCCCTTTCCTTTCAAGGGCTGGACCCCTTCAAGCGACGTGTCCCCTCCAGCCAGACGAGGCACCTGTGCATTGCTATGGGTAGATGTGGATGTGAAGCAGAAAAGGCGCTAGGAGAACTCGAATCAATCCAATGTAGTGCGGTGCCCTGGGCTTCACATTACCTGGGGACAGACCCTGCATTCGACTAGCAGCTTCACTCCCTTCTGTCGTCCCTTGATCCAGGGTCAGCCACTAAACAGTCCTTCCAGCCACGAGCCGTCCCAGAACGCTCCCGTCTTCCAACGCATGGGCGCGCTGGGAGCAGCCATCTCCCTGGGCCCCACAACTCTGCCCGCTTGTCAGCTTCTCTCAGGAGAGCCAGGAATGGAGTGGCAGGGGTCAGGACTGAGGGGCACTGGCAGTGCTGTGTGTGGGGTTTTGGGGGGCCCAGGGCTGGGGTAACGGGGGCTGCAGGTCAGGACTGAGGGGCACTGGCGGTGCTGTGGGGGAGGGGTTTGGGGGGGCCTAGGGCTGTGGTAACGAGGGCTGCAGGTCAGGACTGAGGGGCACTGGCGGTGCTGTGGGGGGGAGGGGTTTGGGGGGCCCAGGGCTGGGGTAACAGGGGCTGCAGGTCAGGACTGAGGGGCACTGGCGGTGCTGGGGGGGTTGGGGGGCCCAGGGCTGTGGTAACGGGGGCTGCAGGTCAGGACTGAGGGGCACTGGCGGTGCTGGGGGGGTTGGGGGGCCCAGGGCTGGGGTAACAGGGGCTGCAGGTCAGGACTGAGGGGCACTGGCAGTGCTCTGTGTGTGGGAGACTTGCACAGCCCCTGTGTGCACTCTGGCTGGTTCTCCCTAGTGCAGTGTCCCTGCCCCCCCTTTCCCAACATGCCCAGGCTCCCAGCTGGACTGTGAGGTTTGCAGAGGAGGGCATGGGAGGGGCAGACCCAGGGCCAGCACACGGTGTCAGTGGGGAGCCCTGGCTTGTCCTGCTGTATTTTCAGAGGCGGGGGTGGAAAGGTCCAGGGGAAGCTCCGTCGGCGGGGCGGGGTGGTAGCTGCTCCCCGCCAGTTGTGGTGCAGGAGGGGAGGAGGCGAGGTGCACAGGCCAGACGGCGGCAAGTCAGCCCCGTTTCAGCTGACTCAGAGCGCAGGGAGTGGCTGCTGACCCCTACGGCCCTGTGTAACCCGTCGGAGCTGAGAACACCGCCCTGGCCCTGGCTCTGTGGGCCCCGTTCAGTGGCCTGGAAAGGGAAGGACGATCTTTGGACTGTTCACTGGCTGACCTTCCCCCCCAACCCCACCAAACATCTGCCTGGGACTGAGATGGTAACGTGAAGCCCTGCAGGACCCCTGCCCAGACTTGCCATGGCTGGGGGCTGCTCTTTCTGGGGAGCTGGGCGTGCCGGGGATTTAGAGGGAGCAGCCGTGAGCCCTATTGCAGTGGGGCAGAAGCAGCATTGCCTGCAGAACAGCCCAGTTCATGCTGTGTGGGCAGCACCTTGCCCCCGCCAGCCAAGGCCGTGATGGCCAGGCCTGGAGCCCCAGGCTACGCACCGAAAGAAGGAGCCGCCTTCCCAGAGTGACCACAGCTCCCTGGCCTCGGGCAGAGCTTGGTGTCCCTGCCCTCTGTCGGCTCCTCAGTGGGTGAGCTTCCCTGGCCTGTGTCACGCCAGCGGGCACAATGGCCCTGGCTGCCCTTGGCCTCTCTCGTCAGGCCCCCGAGGCTGGCAGCCTTTGGCCAGCGGCAGCGCGAGCCAGGGAGCCGCAGACACGCAGCAGCCTTATGTGACTGCCAGGTGACTCGCAGGCCAGACCAAGAGAGGAACAGCCCCAGGAGCGTAGTGTCTTGTGCCAGCGAGCTGGGCATGGCCGCCTGCCCTCTCCAGACCCACACGCAGCACGAGGCTACCCAGATGCATTGGCCAGGGTGATGACTGTGCTGAGAGGAGCGTTAGGCAAGGGGCAGACTTGTCTTACTCTGGTCTCTGCACCTGGCACCCTGGCCCTACGTGGACAAGTGCCAGCAGGTCTCTGTGCCAAAAGGGCCGTGCTCTGCAGGCCCGTGACTTCTCCATGAGTTACTTAATGTTACAGCAGCATCGGGCAGAGCTTCCTGGCCAGGCCTGACCCATGCCCTGTGACTAAGGTCGTTCCGCAGTGGGTGTTGCCCTGCCTGCCGCCCTGAAACCAGCTCGGTGGCCTTACCACGGCTGGGAGAGACAGCTAGTTAGCAGCCCTGGAGAAGACGGGCAGCTGCAGTTCTCAGCAGGCCGAGCTGGACTCGTTCACTGCCCCTGGCTAACTCCAGAACGCCCCCGAATTCCTAGCCAAGGCCCAGCCGAGGTCTGATCAGAGCCGCCCCCCAGCACGAGTCCTACTCTAGGTCCTCCGGGCACTGATGCCCCAATGAGCCCTGCTGTGGTGTGCAGGCCCTGTGTGAGCCATGTGAAGCTGCCTGGCCCGGCTTTGTTCTGCAGGGAGCTGCCTTAGTCCTCTCGGTCCCATTCTAATGGTGCATTTGGGGCTTCGTCTCCCTCCTGCCCCTCAGAAAGAGCGCCGAGTGGTGGGGGTGGTCATCAGCATGATGAACCAATCACACAAGTCCCTGTATCATCAACATCCAGATCAACTCAATCAGAATGGAATGACCCCAGGGGCATAATTACCCCGAGGGCCGTAGGTAGCTCAGTGCACGGGGATCTCTGTCCCAGGGCCTGGCAGGTTGAACCCCAGTGCTGAAGAGCTGGGAACATCTGCTGCATGCCACGGAGACTCCTGCAGCGGTGTGTGGGGGGTCTCTGTTGTGGGGTCTGTGCTGCCCCACCCTGCCCCGTTGATCCCCTTGCACTGAGCTATGGACAATGAACGGGGGGTTGATCTCAGGGTGTAATTGAATGGCTCCGATTGACTCCGTGATACGAATGATTGGGGCCCGCGTCGCCCTGTGGTCTGATCCCGTCGCCAGGGCTGTGGGGAGGGGGCGGGCTAGGCCTTGCCCGGGGTGTGGGCCTCAGCCCGGAGTGACGTAGGTGCTCCCCTGTGCCCTTGCAGAGCGCTCCCTGGAGAACGTGGCCAGCCGGCCCCGCCTGGACTCCCTCAGCTCTGTGGAGGAGGACGACTACGACACGCTGGCCGACATAGACTCCGACAAGAACGTCATCCGGACCAAGGTACGTGTCACCTGTCCAGCCCAGGCAGCGCTCTGATCGGGGGGGAGCGTGATATGCAGGCCCTTGTGTCACCTGCCCAGCCCGGGCAGCGCTCTGATGGGGGGGAGCGTGATATACAGGCCTCTGTGTCACCTGCCCAGCCCGGGCAGCGCTCTGATGGGGGGGAGCGTGATATGCAGGCCCTTGTGTCACCTGCCCAGCCCGGGCAGCGCTCTGATGGGGGGGGAGCGTGATATGCAGGCCCCTGTGTCACCTGCCCAGCCCGGGCAGCGCTCTGATGGTGGGGAGCATGATATACAGGCCTCTGTGTCACCTGCCCAGCCCGGGCAGCGCTCTGATGGGGGGGAGCGTGATATGCAGGCCCCTGTGTCACCTGCCCATCCTGGGTATCGCTTCGGCAACGGGAACACACTGCACAGCCTGTATGGCTGCACTGGGTCAGGCTTGAGCGATGCCCCGTGGGGAGATGCAGGAGCAGGGAATATGTGGGGCAGAGGGTGATGGAGCAGCGGGGAGGCTTGTGTACCCAGGCACTGCCCCAGGACCGTGTACCAATGGGCTCATTAACCCTGTGCAGGCTGGTCTGGTACGTGCCCATCACTCAGCGCCAGCCTCCTTCCAGTGACCGAGCCCGTATTCACCCCGGGAATGCTGCCGGCCCCTGGCTCCCAGCTTGCCAGTGCTCTAGGCACGGGGTAGCTCTGCACCTGCAGGTGGAGCAGCCTGGGCCGGTTCCTGGGGTGCGCTCTCACCCCAAGCATTAGTGCCCTCACCCCTGAGTGCCGCATGCCCCGCCTGGCCTGTGACGGGATCCTGCCTCTGTTCCCAGCAATACCTGTACGTGGCAGACCTGGCCCGGAAGGACAAGCGTGTCCTGCGGAAGAAATACCAGATCTACTTCTGGTGAGTGGGGGCAGGCCTGGGGAGGGAGGGGAGCTGAGGGGCTGGGGGGGTGAGGGGCTGGGGTGGGCAGATGGGCTGCGGAACTCCTCTGTCTAAGGAGGTGGCTGGAGCCCTGCCCTGCTGCAGAGCAGTGGGGAGATCAGCGTCCCGGCCCTCCCTGGCATTGGCATCACACTTGCCATCCCACCCAGTGGGCGCTGCCGAGCCCACGAGGGAGCCTGGCCCAGCAGGGAGCACGTGTGCCGCTGAGAGAGCCCCCGGGAGGAGACGAGCTGGAGTCCCCGGCCAGCGCCCGCCTGGCTCAGCACCGCCCTCTCTTGCAGGAATATCGCCACCATCGCTGTGTTTTACGCCCTTCCCGTCGTACAGCTGGTCATCACCTACCAGACGGTAAGGACTGCCCCTGCCTGCCTCCCCCTCCCGCCCCAGTATCCCAGCTCTCCCCCCACTCGGGGCGGCATCTGCCCTGTGCCACGTTCTGGATTCAGGGAGTTCCCAGGGCCGGTCTCTGGGCTTCCAAGCAGCCACGTGTCTAACGCTGGAGACGGGCTGGGGGGCAGTTCCCTCCTGTGCCAAAGAAACCAGCAGAGTCTCCTCCCAGGTGCTCCCCCAGCAGAGCGGCCCCTTCACGCCCCTCTCAAGCGGGGCTTAGTCACCCACCTGTCACAGGGCCAGATACATGCTGAGATTCAGCCCTGCCCAGCCCGCTGCAGCAAAGTGCTGCCTTGTCTCCCTCTGCACTTAGCAGCCTCTCCAAGGGGCTGGCTTGGCCAGACGCCCTCTGTACATGCGCACGTCCCTGCCCTCGCTGTAATCAGCCCCAGGGGTGGAAGCTGGAAGAACCCCTGAACCCTGAGTCACCCCTCGCCGTCTGCCCAGCCTGGGCCGTGAGACTGGGCTGGCATCGGGGTCCTGCACTCCCCCAGGGCTGCTGGGTCCCCGAAATCCTCTGCCCTGCCCCCTCCTCGGTGAGTGCACATTTCTAGTGGGTACACCTCCCCTCGGAGCACCCCAGGCCTGGCTGCGAGCTGTGCCAGGCCCGGTCCAGCTGGTGTCCCCTGCCCTTCCTCTTCAGGCTCTCGCTTTGCTTCCCCGCTGCAGGTGGTGAACGTGACAGGGAATCAGGACATTTGCTACTATAACTTCCTGTGCGCCCACCCCCTGGGAGCCCTCAGGTAGGAGCTGGCGCGGGGCTCCCGGTGACGCTGCCTGGCCTGCCTGCGTGCCCCGCTGTGGTCTGACAGGCGGGGGGGCAGGGCGGGGAGCTGGGCCCCCATGTGAACTGTGCCCCCCCAGACCGTGGCACTCTGGCTGGGATGCAGGAGGGGACAGAGGGGGCTGCTGCCTGGGGCGGGGGCAGTGCCCTGTGTGGGGCCGAGCGGGGTGGGTCCCATACCTCTGGGGAATGGGCCACCCAGCCGGCCCTGTGATGGTGACCGGGACTGATCTGCTTCCCGCCAGCGCTTTCAACAACATCCTCAGCAACCTGGGCTACGTGCTGCTGGGCCTGCTCTTCCTGCTCATCATCCTGCAGAGAGAGATCAACTACAACCGGGCGCTGATGCGCAAGGACCTGCAGGCCCTGGTGAGCGTAACTCCTCGGAGCCGGGGCTCAGCCGCCCCCAGCGGCAGGGCATCCCTGACAGGCGGGGCGGGGGGGGGCCTGCCTGTGCCCGCAGCCTGGGTGATCGCCGTCCCCTGTGATGCTGGCTGGGACGGGCAGGACCGCGCCCTTGGGGTGGGGAGAGTTCCTCCGGGGGGTGTCCATGGGAGGCTGCCACCTGGGGCCCCCTGCCTGAGCTGGGAGCGGGGCTCGCTCAGGCCGGGTGCCTTGTGGCCAGATCTGTCTGTCTGAGGCGGGCGTGTCCATCCTCTCCCCCCCCCCCCCCCCCCAGGAGTGTGGCATCCCCAAGCACTTCGGCCTGTTCTACGCCATGGGCACGGCGCTCATGATGGAGGGGCTGCTCAGCGCCTGCTACCACGTCTGCCCCAACTACACCAACTTCCAGTTCGGTGAGTGCCAAGGCCGGGCCTGCTCGGGGCCCCCTGACCCTACACTGGCACCCACCCTCGAGAGCTGCCGCGCTCTGCCCGGCTCCAGTATGGAGCTGGAGTGTGGGTGACTGCCAGGGGACGTTACTGGGCCAAGCGTCCTGGGCTCTCCTCTCCGCCCAGCGCTGCCCGTTTGCTGGCTGCTCCATCCCCCTGAATTCACCCCCTTCCCAGCCTCGGACTCCCTCTCCCCTGGTGCTGTGATGCTGGCAGAGAACGGGCACTGGCTCCGGTGGAGCTCTGGGAGGGTTTGCACTGCAGCCGGAGGCATCAGACAGCCCCCAGGCACCTCCCGGTGAGCTCAGGGAGCCGCTGTGCAGCACCGCTCCGGCCCCAGGGCTCGGCAGTCCAGCTCTGGGCTCTGGGCCGTGTCCCAGACATGGCTGTTCCTGTCTGAGCTGTCCCTGCCCTACTCCCCCACCCACAGCAGCCAGGACCCAGGCTCCCATGGCCGTGCAGTGCTGAGGGGCTGCCTCTCCCTGGCCCCTCGCTCAGCCTGGCCGTCGCCCCTTTGCAGACACTTCCTTCATGTACATGATCGCGGGGCTCTGCATGCTGAAGCTGTATCAGAAACGGCACCCGGACATCAACGCCAGCGCATACAGCGCCTACGCCTGCCTGGCCATCATCATCTTCTTCTCCGTCATCGGCGTGGTAAGTGCCAGCCCCGGAGCCGCGTCCCTGGGGAGGAGCCACTGGCTCAGAGCTCGCCAGCTCGCTGATGCCCCGTGCAGACACAGTCCATGTGGGTGCGTTACTGGCCGCCTGCAGAGGGACTAAGGACTGAGCTGTCTGAGAGCCTGGGGGTCGTTGTTGACCAGCAAACCCCACGCCTGGAGACGGCAGCAGTTGCCGCAGCAGAATCCAGGCTGCCTTGCCCCAGGCCGGGCTCGGGCCTGAATCCTGGCTTTGTGGCTCTCTCTCAGCTCCCCGGTCCCCGGTGCTGGCAGCTCCTTCTGTAACCCCAGCTTGGGCCCCTGGCCCCGGGGACCAGCCCCAGCCCCGCCTCACAGCCGCTCACCCCGTCTTCTCCTCACAGGTCTTTGGCAAAGGGAACATGATGTTCTGGATTTTCTTCTCCATCATCCACATCATCGCCACCCTGCTGCTGAGCACGCAGCTCTACTACATGGGCCGCTGGAAATTTGGTGAGGCCCCGCCCCTGGGGCAAGGATCGGGGGCAGAGCCAGACTCCCAGTGGGCACCACAGGCAGGCCAGCCTAGCCCGTGGGTCCTTGTCTCTGCATCGTGGCCTGAGCGGTCCCATGGCGCTAGCACGCGTGCGGCCAGGTGACTGCCCAGCCACTCCCTGCTTAGGACACCCCACGTCCAGGCTCTCTGCACCGGCAGAGCAAGTCTGGCTCCCTCCCGCTTTGGGCATTGTCAGAGCTGCCAGCTCAACTCTCACAGGAGACGCCTGCGCGTACTTGGGGGCCATGGGGCCCAGCGTGGCCGGGCCTGCTCAGGTGCGCCCGCAGCGCTGGGGCCCAGAGGGGACTTGGTCTGAAAGCCAAGCCAGCTTGGCGGTGGGACTCGCTGCGGGGGCAGGAACGGGGCATTGTCCCGCCCACCCTCCCGGGCTGTGTGATGGGCGGGGAGCCCCCAGCTGCAGCTCTGTGCAGCCAGGCTCTGCTCACGTTGGCTCCCTCCAGCAGGACTGTTGCTCTGGGAGCGCAGGGTTCAGGCCTCTTCCCGTCCGGGTGGAACTGGCTGCCGTCCATGCCCTGCCGGGCCAGGAGGGGCCTGAGAAGGGCCTGCTGCCCCCTCCCCTGGCTCTAGCGCTGCCTCTCTCTCTGCAGACTCCGGGATACTGCGCAGAATCGTGCACGTGCTGTACACCGATTGCATCCACCAGTGCAGTGGGCCCATGTACGTGGTGAGTGAGCGGCTCACTTCACCCTGAGACTGCCCAAGGCCCCTGACTCTCAGTAAAAGCCCGTGAGTGGCTAGTCGCTGCAATAGCACGAGCCTGGCCCAGTGCCCCGGCCACCCTCCCACGCCAGCAGGGGGGCAGGATGCTTTGATGGGCCACTAGCCCAAATCTGCCCTTTTGCTTCTGCATCCCAGTGCAACCCTGCAGCCCATGGACATGACAGCCCTGTGCATAAGCCCCCTCTGACAGCGCATCCCCAGCTTACTCGGCTCTGGGCCTGGTTCTGCAATGGAGACAAACGGAGCTAAACCGAGTCTGCCCCAGAGCTGACCAGCCAGTGGCCGTGTTGCCCGCCCCACGAAGCGCTGTCCCCTCGCGGGGGGCTCAGGAACCTGCTCCAGCCTGGGCTATCTGAGCTGGGGCATCAGTTCAGGCAGCAGGGCACCACACTTTCGGAAGCCGAGGTCCTAGATTCAATCCCCACTGCGTACGACTCCCGCCGGGTCCTTTCCGTGAGGCCTCCCTCCTTCTCCTCATCCAGCCCGGCCCCTCTCAGATCCCTGTCCTCAGAGTTAGCCCAGACCCACGGCCCCACTGCCCCCCCAGCTGGGTCCAGGGAGGCTGTTTGCTTGGCCATGGTGTAATGGGACGCTGGGCCCAGCTGAGGTGATCTGAGCTCTGCCGCAGGACACAGAGCTTGCGCTGTGGTCAGGGCTTCCCCGATCCCTCCTTGCGACCAGCATCCTCCCAGCCAGAGAACGGCTGAGCCGCCGTGTCTCGGACACAGATGAACCGGATCCTGGGGAAGAGAGTGGGTCTGGGAGATGGCAGCTCTAACTGCTCTGAACCATGAAAACGGGGTCCCGTCATCTTCCCATCCCCCCGGAACCGCTAGCCCAGCATACGCCCCCTCCCCTGACCCTCCTCGCCTGTGTTTGCAGGATCGAATGGTGCTGCTGGTCATGGGCAACATCATCAACTGGTCGCTGTAAGTCTGTATGTGGGGGGGGGGGTGTGGGGGGGGAGGGAGGAGGGGGGGCAGGGGGTGGGACAAGCCCCAGGTTGTCCAGAGGGAGAGTGCTCTGTACGAGGAAAGGGGGCATCAGGAGAGCTCCCCTCCCACCACTGCCAACGCACCTCGATCCAGGCCCTCCCCTGCTGCTATGCCAGCCCTGACCTGCTGGTCTCAGTTGTTCCAGGCCTAGCCCTCTTCAGGGCTACCATGCGGGGAGCTAGGCTGAGAACGCACAGCTCACGTCAGCTGTGAACACCACGGGGTGGAGCAGGGTGGAGCGCCCTGGAGAGGGAGTGCACTGCGGCTCGCTAGCGGCAGCGTGGAGGGCTGCCCCGGACAGCAGTCGGGCTAACGCCTCTCCCCTGCCTGCTCTGCTGCTGGGCAAGCCCCAGGTTACGTTCCAGGAGACCCAGCTCATCTTGCCGGTGGCTGCAGGGCGCAGCAGTGGCCATAGAGAATTGCTGCCGAAGTGGGCGTGGGGGTGCCCCAGTCTCTGCCATGCTGCAGCTGGGGGGCCCCCTCTGCTGCCCTCCTAACCCACCTCTCCCTCCCGCAGCGCTGCCTATGGACTCATCGTCCAACCCAACGACTTCGCCTCCTACCTGCTGGCCATCGGCATCTGCAACCTGCTGCTCTACTTCGCTTTCTACATCATCATGAAGGTGCGGGGACGCCCCCCTCCCCCATCGCTGTCTGCAGACAGGCTGGGGGCTCGGCTGCACAGAGCGGAGGCCTGTACCCCGGGAGAGCTCTGGGGTGAACGGGGAGTGACTGAGCTCTGGGGTTACCAGCGGGGGAGCAGGGCCCATAAGTCCTTTCACCAAGATCCCCAGAGCCCTGGGACCTGCACCACCACCCGCAGCACTGCTGAGCCCTTTCAGCCGCTCTCTGTCCAGGTAGTGGGGAGAGACGCCTCTGTCACCGGGGAACACGTGGGCATGGCCTCCAGAGAGCCCTTCCCAGACCCCACATGTGCCAAGGAAGGTGCCTAGCCCTCGGTGTGTGCCGGGCATCGCTGTTCCCCTGCCCTCTGTGTGCACCAGCTGTCACTGCCCATCCCTGCCCGCTGCGCGTGCCGGGCGTCGCCGTTCCCCTGCCCGCTGCGCGTGCCGGGCGTCGCCGTTCCCCTGCCCGCTGCGCGAGCCGGGCGTCGCCGTTCCCCTGCGCTCTGCGCGTGCCGGGCGTCGCCGTTCCCCTGCCCTCTGCGCGTGCCGGGCATCGCCGTTCCCCTGCCCTCTGTGTGCCACCAGTCCCCTGCCCGCTGCGTGCACCAGCTGTCACTGCCCATCCCTGCCCTCTGCGCGTGCCGGGCATCGCCGTTCCCCTGCCCACTGCGCGTGCCGGGCGTCGCCGTTCCCCTGCCCACTGCGCGTGCCGGGCGTCGCCGTTCCCCTGCCCGCTACGTGCACCAGCTGTCACTGCCCATCCCTGCCCTCTGCGTGTGCCGGGCGTCGCCATTCCCCTGCCCGCTGCGCATGCCGGGCGTCGCCGTTCCCCTGCCCGCTGCGTGCACCAGCTGTCACTGCCCATCCCTGCCCTCTGCGTGTGCCGGGCGTCGCCATTCCCCTGCCCGCTGCGCGTGCCGGGCGTCGCCGTTCCCCTGCCCGCTGCGTGCACCAGCTGTCACTGCCCATCCCTGCCCTCTGCGTGTGCCGGGCGTCGCCATTCCCCTGCCCGCTGCGCGTGCCGGGCGTCGCCGTTCCCCTGCCCGCTACGTGCACCAGCTGTCACTGCCCATCCCTGCCCTCTGCGTGTGCCGGGCGTCGCCATTCCCCTGCCCGCTGCGCGTGCCGGGCGTCGCCGTTCCCCTGCCCGCTGCGTGCACCAGCTGTCACTGCCCATCCCTGCCCTCTGCGTGTGCCGGGTGTCGCCGTTCCCCTGCCCGCTGCGTGCACCAGCTGTCACTGCCCATCCCTGCCCGCTGCGCGTGCTGGGCGTCGCCGTTCCCCTGCCCGCTGCGTGCACCAGCTGTCACTGCCCATCCCTGCCCTCTGTGTGTGCCGGGCGTCGCCGTTCCCCTGCCCTCTGCGCGTGCCGGGTGTCGCCGTTCCCCTGCCCGCTACGTGCACCAGCTGTCACTACCCATCCCTGCCCGCTGCACGTGCCGGGCGTCGCCGTTCCCCTGCCCGCTACGTGCACCAGCTGTCACTGCCCATCCCTGCCCTCTGCGTGTGCCGGGCGTCGCCATTCCCCTGCCCGCTGCGCGTGCCGGGCGTCGCCGTTCCCCTGCCCGCTGCGTGCACCAGCTGTCACTGCCCATCCCTGCCCTCTGCGTGTGCCGGGTGTCGCCGTTCCCCTGCCCGCTGCGTGCACCAGCTGTCACTGCCCATCCCTGCCCGCTGCGCGTGCTGGGCGTCGCCGTTCCCCTGCCCGCTGCGTGCACCAGCTGTCACTGCCCATCCCTGCCCTCTGTGTGTGCCGGGCGTCGCCGTTCCCCTGCCCTCTGCGCGTGCCGGGTGTCGCCGTTCCCCTGCCCGCTACGTGCACCAGCTGTCACTACCCATCCCTGCCCGCTGCACGTGCCGGGCGTCGCCGTTCCCCTGCCCGCTGCGTGCACCAGCTGTCACTGCCCATCCCTGCCCGCTGCGCGTGCCGGGCGTCGCCGTTCCCCTGCCCGCTGCGTGCACCAGCTGTCACTGCCCATCCCTGCCCTCTGCGTGTGCCGGGCGTCACCATTCCCCTGCCCGCTGCGCGTGCCGGGCGTCGCCGTTCCCCTGCCCGCTGCGTGCACCAGCTGTCACTGCCCATCCCTGCCCTCTGCGTGTGCCGGGCGTCACCATTCCCCTGCCCGCTGCGCGTGCCGGGCGTCGCCGTTCCCCTGCCCGCTGCGTGCACCAGCTGTCACTGCCCATCCCTGCCCTCTGCGTGTGCCGGGCGTCGCCATTCCCCTGCGCGTGCCGGGCGTCGCCGTTCCCCTGCCCGCTGCGTGCACCAGCTGTCACTGCCCATCCCTGCCCTCTGCGTGTGCCGGGTGTCGCCGTTCCCCTGCCCGCTGCGTGCACCAGCTGTCACTGCCCATCCCTGCCCGCTGCGCGTGCCGGGCGTCGCCGTTCCCCTGCCTGCTGCGTGCACCAGCTGTCACTGCCCATCCCTGCCCTCTGCGTGTGCCGGGCGTCGCCATTCCCCTGCCCTCTGCGCGTGCCGGGTGTCGCCGTTCCCCTGCCCGCTACGTGCACCAGCTGTCACTACCCATCCCTGCCCGCTGCGCGTGCCGGGCGTCGCCGTTCCCCTGCCCGCTGCGTGCACCAGCTGTCACTGCCCATCCCTGCCCTCTGCGTGTGCCGGGTGTCGCCGTTCCCCTGCCCGCTACGTGCACCAGCTGTCACTGCCCATCCCTGCCCTCTGCGTGTGCCGGGCGTCGCCGTTCCCCTGCCCTCTGCGTGTGCCGGGCGTCGCCGTTCCCCTGCCCTCTGCGTGTGCCGGGCGTCGCCGTTCCCCTGCCCGCTGCGTGTGCCGGGCGTCACCAGTCACCTGCTCTCTCTCCTTCTCCCCAGCTCCGAAGCGGTGAGCGCATCAAGCTCATCCCCCTGCTCTGCATCATTTTCACCTCCGTGGTGTGGGGCTTCGCCCTCTTCTTCTTCTTCCAGGGTCTGAGCACCTGGCAGGTGAGTGGTGGCTCCTGCCAGCCGGGGCCTTGACTATGCAGGGTTGACGTGTCTGGTCCACACTCGGGGGTCTCCTGTATGGGGCAGGCAGTGGGGGCGGCGTTGTGTATGGCCTGAGCACCCGGTCTGAGCGACTTGCAGCTCTTCTAGGCTGCAGCACGCCCCTGGGCAGGAGCTGCGCGGGGAGGAGGCGGGCAGCGTGCTTGGCTGGAGATAACACACCGGCTCCGCCTGTCCCCTCTGCAGAAAACGCCGGCTGAGTCCCGGCAGCACAACAGAGACTGCATCCTGCTCAGCTTCTTTGATGACCACGACATCTGGCACTTCCTCTCCTCCATCGCCATGTTCGGCTCCTTCCTGGTAGGTCCTGCCAGCCCCAGCAGGGCAGCTCCGACACGGCTGTGCCAGCTCACCCGGCGGGAAAGGCTCTTCCCGCCCCCGCCCCTCTGGTCCCCACACAACCAGCTGCTGTCGCCACCCGCCCCGAGGCTGCAGCCCTCCCAGCCTGGCCTGGGAGCACATAGGAGGGTCCCCAGAAGCGCTCGTCGCTCCCCGGAGATCCGTCAGCCTCGGGCGGCAGGGGCAGCCCCGACAGAGCTCCTTCCTCGGGGCTACCAGGCCTGCCCTCGGGAGCACATGGTCCCTGTCAGCCTGTGGCCAGAGCCCACGTCCTGCACGGCCTCTGTCCTGTGCCTGTGTAGAGCCCCAGTGAGGCCTCGCTCTGTCCACCTAGCGCTGCAGCGTCCCCATGGCCCCCTCTGCCGGCTTCTCCTGTCTGGGCCAGCCCCTGTGCTGAAAGGGGGGCGCTGAGTCGGGTCTAGAACGAATCATAAACTCCACCAGCAGCACCAGCTCCACTCCTCCAAAAACTCCAATGTGGGGTCAGAGAGGTTCCCAGCACCCTGCCCTCCTCCCCCGCCCCCAGCACCTGCCCTCCTCCCCCACCCCAGCACCCTGCCCTCCTCCCCTTCCCTCCCCAGCACCCGCCCTCCTCCCCCACCCCAGCACCTGCCCTCCTCCCCAGCACCCCGCCCTCCTCCCCCGCCCCCAGCACCTGCCCTCCTCCCCCACCCCAGCACCTGCCCTCCTCCCCTTCCCTCCCCACCACCCTGCCCTCCTCCCTGTTCCTCACCCCCCAGCAACCTTGCCCTTCTCCTCTTCTGTCCCCCCCACCCCAGCACCTGCCCTCCTCCCCCACCCCAGCACCCTGCCCTCCTCCCCTTCCCTCCCCAGCACCCGCCCTCCTCCCCCACCCCAGCACCCTGCCCTCCTCCCCTTCCCTCCCCAGCACCCCGCCCTCCTCCCCCGCCCCCAGCACCTGCCCTCCTCCCCTTCCCTCCCCACCACCCTGCCCTCCTCCCTGTTCCTCACCCCCCAGCAACCTTGCCCTTCTCCTCTTCTGTCCCCCCCACCCCAGCACCTGCCCTCCTCCCCCGCCCCCAGCACCTGCCCAGTAGCGTAGCCGGGGGGGAGCAGGGGGAGCGGCCACTCCCCCTGTGAGGAAAAGTGGCGCTAAGGCGCTGCCTGAGCCTGGCGGGGGCAGCGCTATAAAAGGCCCGTGGCTTCTGCCGCTGCGGGGAGCTGCCGGCCTTTTAAAGCGCCGCCGGAGCCCCGCTGCCGGAGCTCCAGCGGCGGCGCTTTAAAGGGCCCGGGGCTCTGCAGCGACTGGAGCCTCGGGCCCTTTAAAGCGCTGCAGGGTGAGTACAGGGGGAGCGGGGAGGCGACTTTTTATAGCGTCACCGCTCCCCCTGTGCTCTAAACCTGGCTACGCCACTGACCCTGCCCTCCTCCTTGTCCCCCCCACCAGCACCTTGCCCTTCTCCTCTTCCCTCCCCAGTCCCTCCCAGCACCCTGCCCTCCCCCCCACACCAGCACCTTGCCCTTCTCCTCTTCCCTCCCCAGTCCCTCCCAGCACCCTGCCCTCCCCCCCACACCAGCACCTTGCCCTTCTCCTCTTCCCTCCCCAGTCCCTCCCAGCACCCTGCCCTCCCCCCACACCAGCACCTTGCCCTTCTCCCCTTCCCTCCCCAGTCCCTCCCAGCACCCTGCCCTCCCCCCCACACCAGCACCTTGCCCTTCTCCTCTTCCCTCCCCAGTCCCTCCCAGCACCTTGCCCTTCTCTTCCCTCCCCAGTCCCTCCCAGCACCCTGCTCTCCCCCCCACACCAGCACCTTGCCCTTCTCTTCCCTCCCCAGTCCCTCCCAGCACCCTGCCCTCCCCCCCACACCAGCACCTTGCCCTTCTCCTCTTCCCTCCCCAGTCCCTCCCAGCACCCTGCTCTCCCCCCACACCAGCACCTTGCCCTTCTCCTCTTCCCTCCCCAGTCCCTCCCAGCACCCTGCCCTCCCCCCACACCAGCACCTTGCCCTTCTCCTCTTCCCTCCCCAGTCCCTCCCAGCACCCTGCTCTCCCCCCCACACCAGCACCTTGCCCTTCTCTTCCCTCCCCAGTCCCTCCCAGCACCCTGCCCTACCCCCCACACCAGCACCTTGCCCTTCTCCTCTTCCCTCCCCAGTCCCTCCCAGCACCCTGCCCTCCCCCCACACCAGCACCTTGCCCTTCTCTTCCCTCCCCAGTCCCGCCCCAGCACCCTGCGCTTACCCCTCTTCCCCCCCCCCACACTCAGGGGCTGTGGGGGGAGCGCTGCCTACTAGCAGTGGGGAAGGTGTTTGTCCCCGTGCTGAGCCCCAGCCTAACGACTGCCCTGTCCCCTTGCAGGTGTTGCTGACGCTGGATGATGACCTGGACTGCGTCCAACGGGACAAAATCTACGTCTTCTAGGCCCTTTCCCGTAACACCACCAACACGACCTGTGGTTCGTTAGCTGGGGCCTCCTGGAGCGGACTCCACCCCACCCAGGTGCTGCCTCCAGCCCCGGTCTCCGGTGTAGCGGACACTCGTGTTGGGGAGCTCGTGAGGACCTGGCCAAGCATCCCAGGCGTGGGGGCTTCTCCGGAGGTGGGACTCGTGTTCATGCTCCCCCGCCCGCCTCCTGCGTGCCATGGGGTTGTCCAACCCTCAGACGGCGCCTTGCCAAGCTGAGCACATCACCTTGCTTGAGCTGCTCAAGGGACTGCAGGGCAGGCCGACGCACCCACCTGCCGCCGCGTGGCTCGCAGAGAGGGGTGGGGATGGTGCGAGGCCCGGTCAGACTCAGCAGAAGCTGTTGCCCCTTTCCCTGCGGGGGCTACTGGTCCTGCAGCATCATGGGGGTGGCTCCAGGTTCCCAGCCCGGCAAGTGGTGGGTTCTCACCGCACTGCCGTTCTCCCGTCTCTGTCCCCACCACAGTGTCATGCCGAGACGGGCTGCCATGGGGACCTCTGCCTGTCATGCCTGGCTCCTCCTCAGCCAGCAGCCAGCGTCCTGTGTAGCTCTGGGGCCAGTGGGCGGCAGGGAACCTCTGGCAGGCAAGTTAGAAAACGCTCCCTCTGCCTGAAATGAGCATTGAGCGAGTACTGGCCAGGGCACTGGGAGAGCAACGTGGCACCCCCTGCAAAGAGGATATTCAGCCCTCTCCCATCCCCCCGGTGCCTGCGCAGCACCCAGTGAAACCCGCCTGGGGCGCAGCCCAGGGAGCAGCCCGCTCCGCTGTGCAGTTCAGTCGGTCTCCCCTCAGCCTGCTCCCGAGCTGGGCAGCTCCTCTCAGGCCTGGCTGTTTAGCGAGAGCGCCGGTGCTTGGCATAAGTGTCCCTGTCTAGGCTGAGAACAGGCCCTTCCTCTCTGCAGGCTCGCTGGGTCCCTCCCGTCACCATCGCCCCCACCCATCGACCGGTCCAGGAGCGGGAGCCACTGCCCCCGCCAGTCTGTATGGCCTCCCCGCCCCATAGAGCAGGGGCAGCTGAAGCCCTCCATGGCCCTACAGCAGGGTCTGAGACATGGCGATTCTGAAACATTGGGCTCGTGCTGTTCTCGGTGTGGGCTGTAGCTACCCTCCCTGCTGTCTTCACTGGTGTTCACGGTTTCCTCCCCTCCGCCCGGGCTATCACCAACGTTACAGACCATAGGCCCGTCTGACCCACAGCTGGAGGATGGGCTGTCTGGGCTGGTCTCAAAGGAACGTGACTCTTGTAAAGGTGCTGCTGCTGCTATCGTTCTTACAACTGTGGCCTTTCCCGAGGAGGAAGGGTGCCGTTCACACCACTTGCCAATGTGACGCCAAACCCCTGGGTGCAGCACATCCAAACCGTCCCCCAGGCGGAGGCTCCTCCGAGAGGTGGGAGAGCAGCTGGGGGCAGTTGCATCTCGGTTCTAGAAGCACATGGGCGCATGACTCTCTTCAGTGCCTAATTTTTATTATTTTATTAAAAAAAAAAAAAAATTGGGAGGGAGGGGGGTGTATGTCCAGGCTAACCGTGGCTAGTTCCTCCCACTGCTAAGGACTTGTGGGGTCTTGGACTCCCGCTGGCTAACGTGTGCTGAAAGTGGGGTGTCAAAACACACATCTGTGTCAAAGTTATCATTAAGCACCTGTTTACATTGCAAGTTTGAGCTTGTATTCTACTCTTAGAATTGTTTGGGTTTAGGCTCAAATTTGGACTCCACTCCGGGACTCTGTCCTCTTTGTTCTGGCCACATAACATATCCGAGATGGTTCCATGGTGCATGGCCCAGGGGTGCCTTGGTTACACAACAAAAGGCCAAGAATGGTGCTCTCTCAGTTACTGCAAGGGAAGATGCCCTTTTCCCACTCCAGAAGAGGGGTCATGTCGCTGGAATATCCATAGTTTTCCGGTTTCTTGAATGCATTGACAATATTTTCAAGGGTATTTTGACTTTCCACGTACAATGTTACTAAGCCAAGTTGCACCATGTTTTCTAAGAACGGTTTGGCCGTCCAATGAAGAGAATTAAACAATAAAAAAGTTGATCTGCACTTTACCCACAAGTCTCCTGCCTCGTCCCTCCAGGAAGGCAGGGGCTCAGGTACTCCCGTATTAGCGACTCAGCCCCAGGACTAGCACTGTCAGACCCGCTGCCGAGCCCTTCCCTTTCAATCTGCAATGGACTCAACTTCCATGTGTGCTGTGATTGCTGGCCTCCATTATGGCCGTGCTGAAACCCTCACCCTGAGCAGGGACATGAGACAGCAAAGCCAAGCCCAGAGAGACCCAGGTCCAGCCTCGTGACCGTGAGCCTTCAGCTAGGAGTGGCTGCAGGGTATTTGAGTGAATGGGGAGTAGGGAGAGTTCTGTCCCTTGCTGGGCTTTGGGGGAGCCCTTTCTCCCTGCCCCAATGAAGGGAACAGGCCGCTGTGTGGGGGGCCATAGTTCAGGGGACGGGAAGCCCCTGTGTCAGCTCTGCCCAGGAGACAAAGCCAAGAGTTCCCCCGGCTGCAGCGCTAACCCCCCAGGCTGTCCCCCCAGACCATCGAGCAGCGACTGGCTACAGTCCACGCCCATGGGCCTGGCTACACCAACGTTGGAGCATTTTAACCCCACCAGTCTAGTTCCAGCCCCTGGTGTGGGTGCAGTTATCCCAGGGGATGGCTGCTGCCGACTGGCATAGCGGTTTCTGTGGGGGAAGTACAGCTCCATGGGAGATGTTGTATCGGTAAAAAGAAATCACCCCCAACTGCCATAGCAACAGCGCAACAACCGCTGCATATGGAAACACCCATCTCATAGCCAAGAAGCCGTCCAGTCCCAGCCCGGCTAGCTCAGAGCCAAGCCAATCCTGACCCAGAATGGCCTGTTATGTTCCCTTTCATCGAGCCTCAGTGGAGCCTAAAGCGTGGGCGCCTGCCGGGCCACTCCTCGCCTGGCCCCCTCAGCGAGGGCGCTTCTGGCACCACCCTGCCGGTGCAGCCCCCCAGACAGGCATTGGGCCGTGGAACAGCGCTGGGAATGCCAAGGGGGGGGCACTGAATGTTCAACCCCCTTCCCTGAGCCTGGCCTGGGAGAGAACAGGAGGGCAACAGCAGGGAGACAATTGGGGAAACTGATTTATTTCCTGAATGGGGCTAGTGACAACTGTGGGAACCCTGCTGTGACCCCCGTGTGGCTCTGCCCCCAGGCCCTCACGGCTGCCAGCGGACAGACTGAGATGGGGATGCTTTGGCCCAAACAATGCAGCATCACTGACAATTTTCTCAGGTAAATTTAATGTTTTTCTCAAAAAACGGAGCCCTTTGTGGGTTTTCTCGGGGGTTTTTGTGACGGGGCAGGGTGGGGTGTTGAGCCATTTTTGTGTTCTAGACCCAGAGACCCCACATTCAGCCCCTGGGGCTGCCAATCCCCCCCGGTGCTGCTTTCCAGATTCACGGGCCATTAGCAGACTCAGGCCGCGTTACAAGCCGGGCACAGTGACCTCAGTCCGTGCAGGGAGCTCATTAGCAAGCCAAGGCTCTGAGCACCTCCTGGTACTAATGGGGTTGGAGTGGGCCTTTGGGATGCCATGGGCAGTGGGGACCCAGCACTACGCAATCTCTTCATTAACTGATTAGACAGAGCTAGGTTCAGCATGGCCCTGGCTCTGTGGCCTCGCAGCTGGGCCTGGAAGGGGCTCCTTGTCTGATCACCGCTGCCCCATCAGCAGGCTCTTCCCCCCAGGTGCGTCCAGTCTCTCTGAGCCCTGGAACTCTCCGCAGGCTCTCAATAAGGTCCCTGACCGTCCCCACGAGCACCCTCAGCTCCTCCGCTCCCTTCAGTCCATGCTGCCTGCCCTTGAACAGCGTGATGCTGACATCCTGGCTCTCCAGCAGCTCAGCCACCTGTAGGGCCCTGCCCCACGGTACGATCTGGTCCTGCATGCCATGGAGCAGCCGGACGGGGCAGGTGATGGGGAGGGACGGGCGCCCCAGCAGACCATGCTCCTCCGCCTCCGTAAAGAACTCCCGCTTCATTAGCACAGACTCGGCCCCAACTACCGTGTAGTTAAAGACTCCTGTCTGCTCCACTTCGCTCTTCACCTACCCCACACGGGCAGAAAGTGCACAGGCCAGTCAGCACCAGCTTTGGGATCAGGGAGATGCTATTGGCCTGACAAGCTACACAAAACCCCAGACTGTCAGGACACCCCCACCCCCCCTAATCCCGTGAGCGGGAGCAGCAGGGCAAGTCCCATTCTGGTTCCAGACCAGACACATTCACTTCCCAGCTGGTTTCTGGCAGTGCTCACATGCCGGGGCGGGAGTGGGGGGGCGGCCACTCTAGGCATTTATTCCGAGGGGTGGGTTAATGAAAACAACCCCCCAGCACATGGGGCTTTCCTATGCTGAACGCCTCGTGCACTGGACCCTGTCTTACCTCCGGAGGGAGCTCTCTGTACAGGTTTATGAAGGCATCAGCCCCGATTCCTGTGGCCACCAGCCCAGCCACCCTCCCTGGCCGCTCCAGGGCTGCTAAGAGCATGAGCCAACCTCCCAAGCTGACACCAACGAGGATCTAGAGAGACGGAGACAGAATGGTCAGAGAGAGGGGCACCTCTGCCCAGGGTATGCTCTCCTACAGCCCAGCCGAGAACTACTGTGAATCCGCTGCTCAGTGGGCACCAAGGGGTTTGAAGAGCCCTACCTGCTGGACAAAGCTTCCCCGCCTGCAAGAACCCCCTGGGACCTGCACCCCAGTGGGCCAAGCCCTTTGCACGCCCAGAGGAAGAAGGGGCTGCTGGCTTTGCCTCCTACCTGTGGCCCGCTGGTGAGTTCATCCAGCACTGTTAGGACATCGTTTTTCCAGTGGCCGATCAAACACTCCTCCAGACACCCGTCCGAGCTGCCACAGCCCGTGTAGTCAAAGCTGAGAGGGCAAAGGTGCAGAGCCGTTGTTCAGGTGGGACAGTCCCCCACCTCCCCATTGTGTGGGGATCCCTCTGCCCCCCAGCAGTGCACTAGCTCTGCCCCCAGACCCTGCCCCCACCTGTCTATGGTGGCTCTGGCTGCGCACCATCAGGGCAATGTCCACACGATGTTCCCTTTGCTGGGCCCATGTCTAGGGGCACTCGCTCCGCAGGCAGACACCGGCCTTGCTGCGAACGTGGGGGGATGCAGAGAGGAATGGGCGAGGAAGCAGCGCAGAAGACAATCCGGGCTAGTGCGGGGAGGGATGTCAGAGGGGTGCTGGGCCCGCTGGGGAAGGGAGCATGCCTGGCTGTCCCCATGCTGGGGACAAGAACAAGCGGAGGGGAGGCACCGCGTCCAGCTCCCGTGCAAACGGGACACGCGCCGAGATCCCACTCCTGGCAGGGCCGGGGGCTGCACTGACTGACGCCCAAGGACGCGCAGTCCTGTGGTCTCTGGCCCAGGGGCTGGAGCTCCCAGCTGGAGGCTGCTGTTCTGAATGGCTCTGGAGATTCCTCATGAGCTGGCCGCCACTTACCTCAGGAAAGCCTGTCCCGACTCCTGGCAGAACTGCTCCAGGGCCAGGCACTTGGGGTTCGCCCTGTTGTCCAGGAGCCCCGAGAGGAAGATGATGCCGGGGCTGCGACCGGCCAGCCTGTGGTAAGCCAAGCGGGGCAGGGCTCCCCGCGACAGGAACAAAGGTGATGCCATGGTGGGGCCGGGGAGCTCGGCCCTGCAGCGGGGACAGAGGCAGAGATGTTACCCACATGTCTAGCAGTAGCAGAGCCATCCCACACTGGCGGGGGCACAGTCTGCCCACCCCAAAGGGCAGGGTGGGGGGGTCCCAGCCTGGACCTGTGATGCACCCCGTGGGCACCCTCCCCCACTCACAGCACTTCCATCCTGCTCATGAACCACCACGTGGGGATCCCAGTGCCGGCATGGCCTGGGGCCACCGGAGTGGGGATGGTTGGGGCCCAGGCCAGGTTTGGGTCGGGCCCTAGCGAGCGGCTGGGAAGCCACTGTCTGGCCCAGCCGCCCCTCCAGTGGGTTTTGGCAAGGGCAAGTGGCTCCCTGCTGCTGTCACCCCCTGGGCCGGACCCCCAGCCAGAGGGGCCGTTCTCAGAGCAGGGGCTAGCAGCTGTCACCCTGGGGAGGGGGAGCCTTGCTGAGACCAGCTCCCGGCCAGAGCTAGCGGCACGTGGCGCACTGCAGGGACTCACGGCGGTTTTGTTCCAGCGGGGGCAGAGGCTGTGGCTCAACCCCGGCCCTACAGCCAGAACCTGCAGCTTTCGGGGAGCTCGGGGAGCTGGTTCCCTCCTGCTCCTGGGCGGCTCAGTGTTTTGGCATGGCTGGTTGTTACCATGGTGGACCTTGCCCTCCAGTACGGAGGGTGGCGTGTGCAGCCGCTGGCGCTGACCCAGCCCCGGGCCTGCAGCAGACGTTGCCTCCACATCATCACTGCTGAAGAGGTGGGTTTCTACACCCACCTCCCGCTGGGCAGGGGGCTCCGGGGTTCAGCCTCACCTAGCTGCAGTGCAGGAACAACTACCTGGCCTTGTCCCCGAGGACTTTGCAGTGAGATACCGCACGGTCGTCATCCCGCTGTCATCCCCTCGCCCCCCCACCCCCACGGCCTCCCTGTCGCCAGAAGGAAGGTGCATTGTGCCGCCATGGCCTTTGTAACCCTGGCTGGTTATTCTGGGGGTGGCTGCGGGGGGGTGAACGGGATGCTAAGGAGCTTGGCCTCCTTCGTGCATCCCACAGCTTACAGAGCAGGGGCTCCAGCCATTCCAGGCCACAGGGCGCTTGCTGCAAGGGCCCCTCCCCTCCCAACACTGCCGGGTTGTCAGCGTCCTTGTGTAGCCCCCTGAGGGAGAGACCTTGAGGAGCAGGCCCCCAGGGGCACGGACGTGCCCCACACTCACACACACCTGGGCACAGGAGCTGCATCCCCCCCGCCCCACGCACACACACTTAGCTCAGTGCTCCTGGAGGGATGGAGGGGACCTCTCAGGTGACAATGGCCTGGCTCAGATGTGGGGGATCCCTGTTCGCTCACCTGGCAGCCATTGGCTTGACCAGCAGGGCCCCAGCGTGAGCCAGGGCTGGCCGGCCAGTCCTGCAGGTGGGGAGTCAGCTAACCGCACGGCAGCCCAGCACCTCTCTCTGTAAGCAGCCCTGAGCGAGCAACCTCAAAGGTGAGCGGATACCTGCTTCATCTCAACAGCTGCCAGCCACTGACCAGGGAGCACACAGCCTCGCCCCCCCACACCGCATGGCCAGGCCTGGCCCCCCTCCAGGGGAGCCACATTGGAGATGCTGCTTGACTTGGGCTGGGGGAGCATCAGGCAGACAAGCAGCAAACGAAGTTGGAGGCACCACAGCCAGGAGTGCCCAGGCGCTGGGCTCCCCTGCTGCAGAGGGAGGGACAGCACCTTGCTTGGTAACCCAGCCCCTCAGTGGGGCTAGCAGCGTGGTGGAGAGCAGCAGGGACTCAAGCGGCCAAAGCACCTCAGTCTGTCTCCCGCCAAGCAACGCCCAGCCCCGCACACACTCACTCACTCACCCCAGGCTTCAGGCAGAGAACCTGGCAGTGCTACTTCACCCGCTTCTGACTCAAGGGACAGGCCAGCTCGCTCGTCCTGCCCACGATGCATGGCACCAGGACAAGCGGAGCTGGGGCACCAGCCCCTGGGGAGAACGGCTCGCTAGAGAACGAGGCTGCCATGAGCAAGCTCTGGTCCCAGACACGCTGCAGGCTCTGGCACCGAACAGCTCAGAGGGCTGAGGCTTCTGCAAGGCTACTAGAGGAAGAAAAGCTCAATGATATGAACAAAGACCAATCGGCAGTTCTGCGGCAGCCTCCTTGCCTGAGCTTAGGAATCACTTCCCCGCCCTGGGCCCAGCTATGAAACAGGGCTGCTGGTAATGGCCCTGCTGCACAGAGTGCTTGGAGAGCTACAAGAGATGGTTATTGTTTATTGCCCCTGTCTCCACACACCTCATCCACACTGCTCCACTCCCAACACCCAGCCCCTGATCCACACAGTCTGTCTCCCTCCAGCCACTCACACACCAACCACCTGAGCCACTGGCCTCCACACCTGTCCCCACTTACACACCTGCTCCCAACCAGCCTCCTCTGCTCACTCACCTGCTCTCAATAAACTTCCCACCTCCACACTCCTGCCCCTTCCTCATCAGCCAACCACCATGGAGCAGTACTTATAAAACAACCCTCCAAAGCACTTCTCTCCTACTCAAGGGGTTGTTAGTGCTGTCTGGCAGGCTAGTGAGGACTAGGCCATATACATTAATAGTATTAGAAAAAGGGGTATTCTAAGAGTCAGGGTTTGGTAAAGGAGAAACTAGAGTTAACTTTAGTTCCAGGTATAGAGTAAGGCCGCATAAAGAAGCAATGGGCTTAAACTGCAGCAAGGGAGGTTTAGGTTGGACACTAGGAAAAACTTCCTAACTGTCAGGGTGGTTAAGCACTGGAATAAACTGCCCAGGGAGGCTGTGGAATCTCCATCACTGGGGATTTTTCAGAGCAGGTTGGATAAACACCTGTCAGGGAATGGTCTAGATAATACATAGTCCTGCCTTGAGCGCAGGGGACTGGACTAGATGACCTCTCAAGGTCTCTTCCAGTTCTATGATTTCCTGCTGTATCTATAAATTACTATAAAGAGCATTTTGTTGTGTGTATGTACTGCACCTGGCAGACCAAAGCAGTTGCTGAGCTTTGCATAGCAGGGAAATGCAGTCTTCTCTGGGCTGCAGTGAGACAGCAATCTAACGACACGCAGCAATGCTACACCAGTTTCAGATAGAAGGGGAGACTGTGGCCATGAATCTGAAGCCGGTAGTGGGACATTGGGAGGCAGAATGTCATTTGGCTGGGAGGCTGGGGTTCCCATCCCCATGTCTGAAAAGTGCTAGGGGATCTGTAACGAGCACAAGGTGTCATGGCTTCAGTTGTGTATCAGGAGAGTCAGGTGGCTCAGGCACTGGGGCTCTGGCTCAGGAGATCTAGGGTCACTTCCCTGCTCTGCTCCAGAGTCTGGGCATGACTGGGGCAAGACACTGAGTCTCTCGGGGAGGCAGATCCCCAGATGTGAAATCTTCCTTTGAAAGTGAATTTGGGGGGTGGTTTATGGGTGTTCAGAAGGGGCTGCCAATGAATGTTGCTCTGGAGCACCCCCCCAGGGCTCCTCTGTACCCAGCTCTATTATTATTATTACCCTTAACACCTTTGTGTCAACTGTCTGTAATGGGCCATGTTGATTATCACTTCAAAAGTTTCTACTGATAACAGTTCCTTTCAATTAATTAGCCTCTTAACATTGATATAGACACTCCCACCTTTTCATGTTTCTCTGAATGTATAAATATCTGCTTACTGTATGTTCCGTTCCATGCATCCGATGAAGTGGGTTCTTAACCCACGAAAGCTTATGCTGAAATAAATTTGTTAGTCTCTAAGGTGCCACAGGTATTTTTCTTGTTTTCTTTTTGCTGACACAGACTAACACAGCTACCACACTGAGCTCTATTATTGTCTCTCCACGTGCGAGAGGGCTGGACTCCCCTAGGGCTGTCCTGCCAGTGACACTCTGCCTCCACCTGCTCTAGCAGGGCCTGGCAGCCATCCCATCAGGTGCGGATTATGCTGTGTGCACATGTATCCACCCAGTGAGATGAGCCCTGTGGCGGGTTATGCCCCTTAGGAAGCCACCTGATGTGCTGAGATACCACTGAGTCCACCTGCTCTGCCAGCATGGGCCCCCTTTAACCTGTCTTGCTGAGCCAGGCTATTAAAGCCTCCTCCAGCACACACACAGGCAGGGCCACCCCCAGCTGCAGATCAGCTCTGGGATGACTCCGCGTAAGGGCCTTGCTCCAACACTCTGGTGCTTGCTCCTTTTAAGGGGTACAAACCCAAAGGTTTTATGAAATTTGCCCACTTCCTCAATGTGGACAGAGGGGTGCACACTTCTCCCCCCCGCCCCCAGTTAGAAATTACAGACACTGGGTTTAATAATAAAACAAATTTTATTAACTATAAAAGGTAGATTTTTAAGTGGTAAAAGGGGTAACAAACAGACCAAAAACAATGAGGAGTCTGGTCGCACCTTAAAGATTTATCGGGCATAAGCTTTTGTGGGTTAAAAACCAGCTTCTTCAGATGCAACGAAGAACAAAGCAGATTACTAAGCAAATGAAATCAAACGTGAACTAAGCTAGTTTCACAAAAGAAATGGGTTACAAATAGTATTTCTCACCCTAGATATTATTGTTGCAGGCAGGTTGCAAAGTTTCTGTGGTTCAGAGTTCCAGTTATATTCCCTTTCAGACTGGACCCCTGTCTCAGTCTGGACTCCCCTGGCTGGGGCCTTCCCTTCAGGTGGCTTTTGCAGTCTTTCTTCTTGGGCAGAGAGGCCATGGAGAGGAGGAGTCCCGTTTGCCTTCCTCCCCACCCTCAAATAGGATTTACATAAAGCGGGAATCCTTTGTTTCCCAAACTTGACCCCCACCCCCCTTACAGTGGAAAGTTACAAGAAGTCCCAGGTCCGGTGACAAGCCCAGCTGATGCTGTAGGATCACAGCGTCCATGAGTCGGGGCAGTATGGAGGGTCCACAGGAAGGCCAAGCTTTACACAGTCCATTGTCCTCGCTGATGGGCCATCCGCCCTGTCTGGCTTTTCCATTGTTGTACCTGAAGCGTTAGCAGGGGGCGTCACCCAAAGTAGCATAGTTGAAATACAGATATAGTCAATCTTCCTAACTTCAGATACAGAAATGATGCAGGCATACAGATTGGATCATGGCATTCAGTAAATCAGAACCTTTCCAATGATATCTCACATGAGCCATCTGGCACCAAGTACATCTCAGTTATGTCATATTCATGTCGTAAGCATGTTTTCATAAAGAACGTGGAATGACACGTCACAGGCCCCACCAGATTTGGTTCATGTTTGACTGTGACCCAGCCACGTTTGCACCCGGAGGAGAAGGCGCGCACATGAGCCCACCACGCCCCGTTGCTAGCAGTTTATTTAAAATAATCACCACGTCACTCAATCTCAGAGGGGCCAGCAGGCGCTTTGGGACCCCGCTAGCCACAGGCTTCTGCATGCATTATGGACCCCTTGTGTGGAAATCGCCCACGGTCCACCCTGCCCTGGCTCTCCACCATGGGAGCTCAGCTGTTAGTCTGCCGGAGCTGCACCGGCCTGAAGGACCCAGCTGACCAGGCGATGTCACTCTTGCTCCACTGCAACGCTTTGCCGCTGACATTCTTGCTTGGAAGCCGAGCTACAGAGCAAGCTTGTCCTTGCAGCCCCCACAGAGCAGTCCCCAGGCTGCAGAGGGGGTGGCTTAGACCCCAAATTCTGCATAGCCACATGCCTTGTCCCATTACCCCCTGAGCATCCCAGCAGTGGAACCTGGGGTGCAGGGGGGGGGGTTGCATGGCTCCCCGTGCCATGTGAACGAGAGTCACCACCTCACCTCAGAGCGTCTCTCATTGTCCCACATCAGCAATGCACAGGGCAGCAAAGGGGTTCACAGCCCGGCCTGACAACCAGCGCCCACCTGAGCCCTCCCTCGACTGGCCCAGGAGCATTGTCCTCGGTCCGTGCGGGGTTTGTTCAAATCCATCGCTGGGCAGCCAACAGGCCTCGGCATGGGGTGCGGCGGAGCAGGGGTGTTTACATGCACTTTGCCCCAGGAGCCTCGGCCTAGCGACTTTGCTTCACTGCCCAGGGGGCTGGGCCCGGCGCCTGGCGGGAGAATGACGAGACGTGCATCCTGCTCTAGTCAAGCGCAGCCAGAATCAGGGCACTAACTGCCCGGGGCACCTCTGGGCTGGCCAGGCTCCGAGGAGAGGCCCTGGGCAGGCAGTGGGAGCTGCTGGGGTTACGTTGCTAACACCCAAGTGCAGCGTTAAAGCGAGGCCCACCCCTGGGATGGGATAAGACCCTTAGCGCGTGGCGGGCGACGTGCCCCCAGCCTAGCTGAGTCCTGTGGTGGAGACCCCGGCTTCTCTGCTGCAGCTGAGGGGACAGAGAGGCGGCTTCGCTCTGCCGCCTCACGCTGGGGGCTGTGACCCAGCTCGGGGTCCGATTTTGCTCTCGTAACTGACACCAGCCGTTGGGGAAAAAATGTGATGTGGGCAAACTTAAAATGCCCTGTCCCTCCTGGCGCTCAGAGCCCTTAGCACCCGAGCAGGGTGGGGCGGGGTCAGTACCGGAAGGAGCCCCTTCCGCTTCCCTGAGCCAGCATCGGGCCACGGTGCCGGGAGAGCCAATGCTGGAGGTGCCGCCCTTTGGATGACGGAAGCCCACACTCCTGACCATTTGTGGTCCTTTACCCCCGGCACGTTCTGTAAGCGGCGAGGTGCTGGCCCCGGCAACCCAGCCAAATGCTTCCCGGCCCAGGTGCCTTCACTCCACGCCCCGCAGCGCCCAGCATGTGCACCTGGCGATGCGGGTCCGTCCCAAGCTGCCGGGCAGCGGGTCAGTCCCGGCTCAGAGGGGCTGGTGTTTGCTCCCTTGTGACGCCCGGGGCTGGCGAGCGCCTGCAGCATTTGGGAAGCCTCGGCAAAGGCCGACCTTCTCCAAAGCGGCCCTGTGGCTTCTGGCCCCTCTATTTTTGCATGTGCAACTTGAGACTCAGGGCTGTGTCTGGGGTGGGGGTGCTCAGCCCCACAGTGTCTCATACCAGGCACCCAGCAATGAAGGCCCCCGAAATCAGAGTCTTGGCCTCAGGAGCTCTCAGCCTGTGAGGCAGCCTTGGTGTGTGGGGAAATGACCAGGGTTATTTAGGTGACCCTCCTGGTAGGAGCAGCGAAGGTTTCGCTCTAAAAATCGATCATGTGATTTGCTGAAAAGCCAGCCACGCTCTCTCACAGCCCACTGCCAGCCCCAGGGCTGCTGGGGTTGGGAGGTAGCTTCGTCCCCTGGCTGCCCGGCAGCAGCCTGTCTCCTGCTCAGGCCCTCTGGGAAGCATCGCTCGCAAGTCTCCAGCCCTGCCGATGATGGGGAATGTGAGCACACAGGAAAACCAGCTATGAAGTCAGGGAGAAAAACCTCCCTGTACATTCACCAGGAGCCCTGGTGAGCTTCTGTCTATAAAAGGACTTACTCCATCAGACCCCAGGACCCTGCTTTGTCCCGGCCCCAAACACCATTCGCTCCCAGGCATGTGGAGAATGCTCCCCACAGACTCTTTAGTCACTGTCTTTCTGAGTCTTTCCCCAAATATGGTGCCTGGGCACAGAGTCATTGCTGTGCTGAGGGGCCTGGCTTCTCAAACAGAGGGGCGGGGTGGGGCTGGTGGGGTGGGGCCCGGAGGGGGTGCTGGTGACATCATTGTCCTCCAGACTGGCCTTTTAGCACAAGGGCCGGGCTCCAGCGTCTGCAGATTCCAGACTCCCAGGCAGAGCGTCCTCCGTGAGTATCTTCTTGTAAGTGCATCCTCGAACCTTGGGCTGTGAGCCTGGAGTGGGGCAGCCAGGGAGAAGCAGGGTGAAGGAAAGTGCAGGCAGAGCCGGTGCTTGCTGTCCAGGCTACACAGAGAGCCAGCAGGGTGGGAGGCTGGGGACAGCAGCCCTGCTCTGAGCTCTCTCCTTGCCAGGGGCTCTATCAGGTGACGAAATGCATGGCAGGGTTCTCGAGCTCTCTTGGAAAGCCTGGCAGAAGGGCCTTGGATTTCACGGTGGGTTCCTGGGGTTTGCCGACGGGAGGCTACTTACTCCCTGTTAATTCTTTCCCCTCTCCCCTATCTGCTAAAACTGGCAGGTGGGGGGTTGTTCCAGGGTCTGTTCCCTCTCTGTGCTGAGCAGTGTCCCAGCCAGAGACTGACAGGTGGCCGAACTGTGAAGAGGGAGGGTGGGATGCCTGAGGGCTGTTCGATGCCCACCCAGCTGCTCTGCTCGGTGCTTTCGTTGCGCACAGCTCTCTCCAGGAGCTCAAGCTTGCAAGAGGAAGGAAGAAGGTTTCTCCGCCCCACCCCCCGCTTGTTTAAAAACTAAACTAATTTCTGCATCTCCCACGGCATTCTACAGGCAGGCGGCCTGGCCTGGCCGGGGATGGGGCTGCGTGTGGGGAAGTTGCCATGCCTAGCTGGGCGGTCCCATGATGTGCTAGCGCTGTGTCTGTGTTAGCCAGCGGGAACGGGGCAGTAGGCAGTTACTGGGGAATTTGCAGAAGTAATGAACTCTGACCAAGGGAACAGGTGAAATGGATCCTGCCAGGGCTGGATGGATTTTCTGAAGCTGACTGGAAATGGTGCATGGGGCGGTGGTCAGAGATGCTCAGGGCTTATGGGGCTTGCGAGCGCTCGGCTGCATGCTGTGTCCCGTTCCCACGGACTGGGCATAACAAGAGCGTGTCAGCGCCTTGCCTGGACGCTGTGGGGTGGGGAGCTCAGCCCTTAGAGGTACAGACCCCAGCACCACATATTGGGGCTCTGAGGGGCTTTTAAAAAACAGAGCACGATACATAAATGGCACAGGCCACTTGTAAGAGCAACCTCAGGACACTGGCCGGAGTTAGTGCTGTGTCTGCTGACCCATTCGTTAGCAAAGGGGGCCCGCAGCCCCACACGGCAATGGGGTTAGCTCCTCACCCCATTGCAGGAGTGCACGTCTGGGGGGGGGGGGTGCGGTGGCGCCATTTGGGCCACAGAGAAATGTCCCTGTGAGCAGAAGTGCCGGGAACTGCAGTTTGCACACCGATGCATTGACACGATCCGGCGCCTTTCCCTCAGCTGCGCAATGAGCCAGGCGCCTTGAGCAGGCCCCGCTGTCCTGTGAAGCGGCCAGCCTGGTGACGGGGATTCGCCCAGAGCCCTCAGGAGATCAGCCCCAGGAATTCCTAGCAACGTCCGGCCCACCCCTGCCTTTCCAGCCATGTTCTGGGGGGAGAGGGCAGCGAGGGCCTTAAGCGTCTCATGCCAGTTTTGATCCCCTCCACAGAGGTTGGTTGTGGGGCTGGTTCTGTCCTGGGGGCAGGTGCATGCTGGAAATGCCCACATGCCACTGGCTGCGCTGCATCACAGACGAGAGTGCAGAGCCCCACACAGCCCTGCTCCCTGCAGAATCCTGCCCACGTGGCGGTGTGGCTCGGGGGGGCTGAGCTGTCTCTGGGTGCATTGGCCCAAGGGGGTAATCAGATTGCCTGTAAAACCTGCCAGTGTGTACGACGGGTGCTAGCCAGGGAGTCTGCTCTGTGCAGGCCCCGCTGGGAGGGATCAGGCCAGTGCACCCCCTTCCGGCCTGGTCTGTGATGAGACTGGCATCCTCTGGGACTCTCCCTGCTGGGGGGCCAACAGGAAATGTCCGTCCCCCAGGGCAAATCCCTGGGACCCAATGAGCAGCCGGCACCTGTAGACCTGCAGCCAATGAACGCTTTGGAATCGTATCTGCTTAGGTAATTGGAAAGGGGTTAAAGCCCAGGGCTGGCTGTTCCACACCCACCTGGTTGCATCTCACACTGGCCAGGTCTCTTGCTGTCTGGTGGCCTAGGTTCTTCTACAAGCCACATTCGAGAGCCGCCCAGCCCCGGAGTCCCTGGGTGGGGCCTGTTTTACACATGAGGCCAGGCTGGAGCCTAGTGGTCTCTTCTGGCCTAAGGTCTGTGACTCTGTCGCTCCGAGCATGACGAGATGCTGCTCGCCCTGCGGGGTCCACAGAGACCAGGTGGAGAACTAGATGTTCGGGATGCAGGTAAACTCGTAGAGCAGAAGTGGCTGCCTGCTGGATCAGGGACGAGTTTCCTAAGCTGGCGCCCAGACAGGATGGGCCGATGATTTGTTAATGCCCTGGGTTTCTCCTTAGCAGGTGGTAATTAGCTTTCTGAAGCAGTGAGGGCTGGCCTTGATGGACAGGTTCTCCACTCCTTATCTAGGGGCACTCGCCCCAGGCAGCGAGAGCGAGGGGCTGCTGTCCCCTCACCAGGCAGAGCTAGTGGGATCTCTGCACGTTGACAGCTCTGGAGTGGGTATTTCTTAACTCTGACCTCTCTCCACCTGGTGAGTTAGCAGATTTCTCCATTTCACCTGCGAGCTGGAGCCCCAGGGATCACGGCGGGGCAGGGGGAGAACTGGAGAAGTTCCAAGTGCCAGTGCATGCACCCCTCCCTCTTCACCCCACACAAATTGGGACCAGGCTAATCCAGAGGAGCACCCTCCAGGCCTGGGCAGCTGTGGGATTCGAGTAGACTATTCTGAGCAGCTGCAGAGTGGAGACGTAGGGGGCTGCGTGGCCGGGGCCTGAGCCGGTTTATTTCCTGACAGTGTCAAGCTGAGGGGTGCTTGTGCCTCTTGCAGCAGGAGTTCCCCGGGGAGACAGAAACTGGCCATAATCCTTGTTGCATGAGAGAAGCTCAGAGGGAAGAGCAAGAGGCTGCGGGTGGGTTTTTGAGAGGCCTCAGCACTGGCCGAGCTCAGCTGCATTGCAGCCAAACGGAGTTTGCTTGGCTGGGCCCAGAAGGGCCCATTAATTACTGGCTGCTGATGGCAGCATCTCAGAAAAATCCCCCCTTCTCCGCTGTACCAACCCCTCCTGCCCCCCAGCTCAACCAGCCTCGAGCGCTGCAGGGCCCTGTGCTGAGGCAGCCTGCGGTCCCCGTGGCAGGCTCCAGGTCCAGCCAAGCGGCTGCGGAGCAGCCCTCAGGGCCGCCAGCTCTCCCCACTATGCCGCAAGTCTGGCCATAGCTGGGGTTTCTCCTCGAGTCCTGGGGCCAGGGGAACCCAGTTGCGCAGCAAAGACAAGCCTGCGCCTGTGACCTGTGAGGATCTGAATGGCTCAGAAACGGACTGCAGAGAGGCAGGCCCAGCGTTTCCCATTTCAGCCGTCTCCTGAGGCTTAGGCCAGGCTTGCGATTCCTGAGCCCTGTCTCCAGGGGTTGGAGTGTTTGGGGTTGGCCCGGCTGAGTCGCTGAGGGAGAGCACACACAAGCTGTGTCTAGCCCTGCCCGTCCGGCTGGGACCAGCCAGATCCCAGGGGATCTGTGGCGCTGACCCAGCGGGGTAGCTGGGAAACCACAGGATGTGGCTTTTGCCTAGCACCAGGCTCTAAGCAGTGGAGCCAGCTAGTGCCCCTGCACGTGAGATCAGGGACTCTGTCTATGAGCTCGTGGAAGCCCCAGCGCTTGGCCTGCTTAGACCCGGGCTGGGCAGCGCCCTGTATGGAGCGATGCTGCCTTGGCGAATGGGCGTGGACAGGGCAGGACCCGCTCGGGCTTCGCATCTCTGTGGGAGCCGGGCACTGAGCATGCGCTGGGCGGCCCAGCTGCAGCCCATCCTTCACACGCACACAGACCGCTATCTGCCATCTTGTCCTGGGAGATGCCCTTACATGGTCATCGGCACGGATCCCACTGGCGGCTTCGTGCGGCCCAACGTGCTGCTGCGTGGTTTGCAGAGCTCATGCCAGTAACTGCCCTGCCCCCGGGATCTCAGCCGGAGCTGGGGCTGCTCTCCTCCTGGGAAGGGGGCCTGGTGCCACAGAACTGCGCTGCCTTCACTGCTTCTGTTTGAGCCTTTCCAATAACAGACAGTCAGAGCAGGGGGACCCCGCCGGGAACAGAGCTGCGCACTCCCGAGCGCTGCATGTCTCTGGTAGCTGTGCGATCACACCGAGCACTGCCCCGGGCACAGGGCAAAGCCGCCCACGTGCCGAAGGAGTCACTAGCTCTGTGCTGACCCGGGAGCCCACTAGGGACCCGACCCCTGACCCAGAGTCTTGTCGCACTATCTGAGGACTAGCCGCATGGGAGCGAGTGCCTGCTGACCTGCAGTAGCCGTGGCTTGTGTCGCAGCCTGTCTGGGCACGGGACTTGGCATTGCAGGGACAGACATGCAGGGCTGAAGGGCAGCTCTGAAATCCAGCCAATGGCCCTCAGGATGAGGCGGCTGCATTTTAACCTGACCTCCCACGCTCCCAGCCCCTCAGGGCTGGTAGTTAAGGGTTGTTCCTGTGGGGCCTGGGACAGCCCTAGCTCCAGGAAGAGCCTCTCCAGCCTGCCGGGGTCGGGGGCCCTGGCACAGCGGTGGGAGGCACACACAGACAGGTGCAGCTGCTGCAGAGCCAGGAGGAGACGAGGGTGATCCCAGCGGCCAGCAAAGCAGCCACAGCATGAGGAGACGCCCTGGGCGAGGTCCTGCTGGGGCTTGGGGGCAGGGTGTGTTGAAGAGAGAGGGGACTCAGAAGAAATGCAGGCAAGCCCTCTGAGCCAACGTTACAGTCAGCAAAGAGGAAGATGTGAGGGGCACAAGTGAAAAGAAGGGGCCAAAACCCAGGGAAGGGATAGCCATGCTATAGAGAAGTTCCCACTCTACCTCTGGTACTTATGTGGCCCCATCACTGCAGTATTTGACCACCTCACGTCACAGCCCCTCGGTGAGGCAGAGCAGGGCTGTTATTCCCATTGTACAGATGGGGGACTGAGGCACACAGAGACTAAAGGCCAGACTTTCACAGGTATTGAGGCACCTAGTGGGATTTTCACAAGAGCCTCGAAGGTTCAGTGCTTTGTAAACCCCACTAGATGCCCAGCTGCATCTTTGGGTGCCTAAAACCCTTTGAAACTCTGTCCCTGAGGCACTGACCTGAGTCATACAGGAAGTCCAGGGGGAAGTAGAACCCAGGTCTCGCTCCCTATCCACTGGACCAGCCTTGCTCTCTGTTGCATGCTGCAAAATAGAGGTCTCTGATGGATGGGAGCAAAACCAAGCCAGCCAGTTCTCTGATATTGGGATTGGGAAAGATGGCGTGGTTGACAGGATCAAAAGCAGCACAGAAGTCAGGAAGGCTGAAGAAAGAAAGAGAATGAGAGTCAGCTGAGAGGAAAGCACTTAATGGCCAATGGGTGGCTGGTTCTGCCCCAAGCTGGGTTGTACAGCAATGGCTGCTGGGCAATTTTAGATTTTAACTGAAAACCACTTTGTTGTGTCATTTTTTGTCTGGAGTTTGAGAAAAGGAAGGAATGAGAGAGTCTCATATGAGTATCAGTTGTGGTTATACATCAGATTCGTAGGGTTTCAGCTGTATTGAGACCAATTCCAGAACAAAAAACAGAAATTGCATCCACAGAGTCCATAAAGTCGACCATTATTGTCACGATTTGTATTAGTCTGGGCACGATCTGAGCACTCAGCACTGTTCAGAATATGCCAGAAAATGTAGTCCCCGAGCCAATGCATATAAGAGTGTAACTGTCTGGATAAGACGGCTCAGATATTTATGCATGAAGTGTATAGTTATCAGCCACACATGTTATCACGTGATCACTGGGATGTTTATATCGAGGAGTGGAGGCACTGATGGCAATAGAAGTTTTTAAGGACTAGAAGATTGATCCTCCAACTTTCTTTCAAAAGGAAGAGCTGCCCAGAGTTCCTGTGCCTGTTTATTTTTCTTTCCTGCCTGCCCTGGCCCTGAACTGCCTCAGAAGTCTCAATTTTTTCCCCAACTTTAAAATGTTGAATTTTCTTGGTGTTTGATTTAAAATATTCTCCTGTGAAAACTGCATCTCAATCATTGTATTGTTGAGTTTTAAGAGCCTTCAGGAAACTAACTAGCCGTTTAAACAGAAGTGAAAGCAGTGTTGCCAACTCTCATGATTTTATCATGAGTCTCATGATAATTATTGTTTTCCTTAAAGCCCCAGCTCCTGGAGTCAAGTGATATATGATGATTTCAGCCTTCATTCTTAAAGAAAAATGAAGTTTCTAGCCCTTGTGGCTGTGGAGAAAACTTCAAAATGTGACTCCAATGCACCTTAAAGGCTCAAAAAGCAGACTGTTAATAAAAACCTCCACCAAATCTATTATTTTTACATAATCTCATTATTTTAAAGCCAATCTCATGATTTTTGGTGAGCCTGATTTTTGATTTTTGAACATTTGGGGTTGGCTATACTGTGAAAGTGTCAGATTCACTCCTGTTTAGTCATTTTCTAGTCTATTATTTGTAGTGGGGGCAACACCCCTAGAGCCCCAGGCAGGTGCAGTATAAACTCATGGAGTCTTGCCCTAATAGGATGTTTCCAAAAGTTAGATGATCTATTCCAAGCTTGATGAACTGCATAAAAGTGATAGAAAGTCATCAAGGTTTTTCTTCAATTGTTGTATTCGAGAGTTGGTAACAAAGTAAGAACATGACATTAATTATTAAAATCTAACCAGTGTCCCTTAAGTGAATTGACACACGAGGTCAGAACAAGTATTAGAGCTGAGTGGGTCTAATATTTATTTAATTTTCTTTCTTTATATAGGAATGAGAAATTATTCTCTGACAGGAGCACTGCATCTAAGTTGTTATCTGCGAAAAAAAAAAAAAAAAGTTTTCAGGTGCCCAAGTGGCCTTTGGAATCACGGGAACACGCCCCCCCCCACCCCCAAAATCTAAAATGTCGCCCCTGGGTTCAAAAAAGAACGAGAAGTTCCTGGAGGAGGATAGGTCCTGCAGGGCAGGCGCTTCAGGGTGAGTGCAGGGTGGGCTTCCTTTGCAACTCGTCTTCGTCCCCATCCCGGGACAGGAGCCAGTCCACTCTCTGGCATGCAGCTGTGGAGGGAGCCTGTCAGGAGCCCATAGAGAGGAGCGGGTGAAATTCTCCTCCAAGAGAGGAGGCTGCTAAAGCAGAATACCCCATTCCTGGATAAATCTAGTCCAGGTACTTGTAAGTGGCTGCTCCGTGCTGCTCCCAGGCTGTTCACGCTGTTTGGCTCTACAGGGGATTGAGAGCAATGGCAAACCGAGCTGGGGGCCACGTCCCGCTGGGCAACATTGCTGAGCACGTTAAACAGCTACTGCAGTCTGTGCTTGGGGAGGAGGGGTGCTGCAGCTTGGTGCGGGGTGCAGTGATCCCACTCTAGCGTTTGTGCGTCAGTTTGTCTGCACGGTGCCTTGGGCCCGTGGGCGTGGGGGGTTTGGTAGGGAGGCAGGATGGATTGTTTTCACACCACCCAGCTCAGCCGTGTGGAATGGAGCCGAGAGCACCTGGCTCTGGGCTGGCAGTTACATACAGCAGCATCACATCCTGGGAGCTGAAGTCCTGGATCTCCAGCTGGAGCAGGTCCATGAGTTCAGCTCCTGGGGGACCCTCTCCTCTGCAAGCAGTTTGGTTTTATTTGAGCCCAGGGCAGTGATACGCCCCAGCCCAAACCAGCGCCATGCTGTGTAATGTTACACAATGCGGATCTCTGCTGCTGAGCATGCTCAGTGCACTGGAGACCACTGGCTAAAGCAGGGAGGATGTAAATGTCAGGAGTCTGGCTTTGGGGAGATTTTGCATCACAACATTGAGTGGAGCCCCTTGGGGCCATGCATAGCAGATCTCTGCTTGGCCTGGCCCCCCCACATCCTCACTAACTCACTCCAGAGGCTGCATGCAGCACTGATGAGTGCAAATCCCACGTCTTCTCCGGCTCCCTTCCGACTCCAAAGCACTGTGCCCAGCCTCAGCTTGTGCGAGTCGAACGCCCCAGGAGGGTGCCAATGGGAATCGCCTGTGCGCACAGGTTCCCAAACTGAGCTCCATGGAGCACACGCTGGTGATCTGCCGAGAGTGGGCTGGTGACAGGATTCTGCCTTCTCCTGCAGCTAAAACCACCTGCAGGGTCTTCCCAGGGCTGCTTCCCTCCAGCAGCATTTCCCACAGCCACGTTAGACACTTGCGGCTGGTAGGGGGGAACGTTTCCACGATGGGGCACGGGACGGCAGGTGCCTATGAGAGCCGGATTTCCCCCCCACAATTATTGCATGGTGTGAAAAGGGCAGACTCTGGCTGTGCCCCTGGGAAGCAGCTCGGGAGGTGCTGGGGAAGGCAAAGAAAACTTGGGGTCCATTGTGTCTCCCACATCCAGCTGCAGGACCTGAAATGGGAATTGGCTAGTAAGTGTGGGCAGCAAGTGGCTTCATGACGTGTGACCCGCCCCCTTGTCTCTGCTGCCTGTGAGGGTGCTCAGTGGGCAGGAGAGAGCCGACAGTGCAACCCAGCTTCTCTTTGCCATAGGCAGGGTTCACACAACTTGTTCCCCGTCCCCCAGGGCTCATTCCATCCGTGAACATGGCAAACAAGGGACCCTCCTACGGGATGAGCAGGGATGTGCAGTCCAAGATCGAGAAGAAGTATGACGATGAACTGGAAGAGCGCCTGGTAGAGTGGATCGTGGCCCAGTGCGGGGCTGGCGTGGGACGCCCTGAGCGTGGCAGACTGGGGTTCCAGGTCTGGCTGAAGAATGGCGTAGTAAGTGCGGCTGGTTGGCCCCTTCTCTATGGCCAGGCTGTGGCTCCCTTTGCACTGGGCCGTTCAATGCTGAGTCATGGAGCACATGACTTATGAGGAGAGGCTGAGGGAACTGAGATTGTTTAGCCTCCAGAAGAGAAGAGTGAGGGGGGATTTGATAGCTGCTTTCAACTACCTAAAAGGGGGTTCCAAAGAGGATGGATCTAGACTGTTCTTAGTGGTAGAAGATGACAGAACAAGGAGTAATGGTCTCAAGTTGCAGAGGGGGAGGTTTAGGTTGGATATTAGGAAAAACTTTTTCACTAGTAGGGTGGTGAAGCACTGGAATGGGTTACCTAGGGAGGTGGTGGAGTCTCCTTCCTTGGAGGTTTTTAAGGTCAGGCTTGACAAAGCCCTGGCTGGGATGATCTAGTTGGGGTTGGTCCTGCTTTGAGCAGGGGGTTGGACTAGATGACCTCCTGAGGTCCCTTCCAACCCTGAGATTCTACCCTCCCCTTCGCTTGCAGGTGCTGAGCGAGCTGGTGAACAGCCTGTACCCAGAAGGCTCAAAGCCTGTGAAAATCCCCAAACCTCCTCCCACCATGGTCTTCAAGCAAATGGAGCAGGTGGCCCAGTTCCTGAAGGCAGCTGAGGACTATGGTGTGGTGAAAACAGACATCTTCCAGACGGTCGACCTGTTTGAAGGTGCGGGTAGGGGGCTGGGGGCATCAGCTGGTCCTGCCTATGTGATGGGCAGATCCAGGGATGCATTGCTATTTAATCTGTATTGTTGTAGTGCCCAGGGGCCCCCGTCACTGACCAGGGCCCCATGGCGCTAGGCGCTGTACACGTGCACAGAACAAAGAGCTGGTCCTTGCGCCTGGTGCTCACAATCCAAGTATAAACCAAGAGACGTGAAATGGAGACAGATGGGGATGGGGGCGTCCAAGGAAAGAGTGAACCGAAGTGTGGCACTCCCTTTAGGAGCTGGGCTTCCTCCCTGAGCCCATTCCTGGGGGTAGACGCCCCCCACCCCCAGGAGCTGGGAGTGTGAATAGGGGAGGCCCGGCTGCGACTGGTGGGTACTTACTGCCTAGCACTGACTAGCCCTTGCTGAGTGGTGGCTCACTTGCTACGTTGCCAGCAGGTAACACGTTTTCCTCTTTGCAGGCATGTTCTACAGCCAAATCCCAAAGAACAAACACACGTGCTACAGAAGCTAATGGGGCCTGGGCTTCCCAGGCACAGATCTCTGGGAGGCTGGAGCGCTGGAGCGTTTTGTGCTCTTGGACGCGCCACACGAGAGGTGGTGCCTTTGTGTAAGGGCACATGTAAGGACATGTCAGGGGGTGCCGCCGTGGGGCGGCGGTGAGAGCAGGTTCCTGGGGTCCAGACGCACCCCGGCACTGCCCTTCACCCCTCTGTGTCCCTCACTGAGCGAGGCTCCCCAGCTTCATGGGTGGAGGAAAGCGCTCCACGCGGTGCCAAGTTCCACCTCACACGTGCACAGAGGTATCCGGCAGTCACGTAGGATGCACCCTTCCTTCTGCAGGCAAGGACATAGCAGCCGTGCAGAGAACAGTCATGGCCTTGGGCAGCCTGGCGGTCACGAAGAATGATGGACATTACCGCGGGGACCCCTCCTGGTTTATGAAGTAAGCAGCAAAGCGTCCCTCCCGCCAGCCCAGCCTCAGCGTCTCCTGTCGCCGGGGGCAGGCCCTCGGGAGCAGCGGGGCAGGGAGTGGGGTCAACGCTAGCCCCTCCAAATGGGTGCCGTGCCTTCTGGCTGGTAGCACAGGGTCTCTTGCCTTTCCCCTGCATTCCAACCGGGGGCTGTGTGCAGGGCTGCTCAAACCATCAGTTATCCGGGGCAGGAAACTTCCATGGCTCTGCCCTTGATGAAACTTCCCACAGCCCAGAAATCTGTTTTGTCACAAAAAAGCACCAAGAAGCCGGGAAGTTGTCAGGTTTTGAACATCCATTTTCCGTACAAAGTGTCCGGCTTCCCCCTCGCTTCCTGCAAACGGAATGGAAGCAGGGACCTGTCTGTGAACACTCGGACGAAAAGCCGGTTGTTTTGCTCAGAACGACTCCCCAGTGAAAAAGTTCGGGCCAGCTCTAGTTGCAGGCTCCCTCCCCAGGCAGGGACAATGCTGCTGAGTCAAGTTCCAGCCAGAGAAAATCTCTCTGCACAAGCCCAGAGGTGCGCAGAGCCCAGCTGGGCTGTGGGGGAAGTGGGGGCAGGGGGAGGCAGGACACAACACCTCTCTCCCATCCCTGCTCTAGCCCCTCCTATCTATCAGCTGCGTCCCTTCGGGAAGGGATGCCCAGGAGAGCAGGGGCCTGGAATGATTGTCTCTCCCTCTCCAGGAAAGCGCAGGAGTACAAACGGGATTTCTCCGACAGCCAGCTGAAGGAAGGGAAGAGTGTGATCGGCTTACAGATGGGCACCAACAAGGGGGCCTCGCAGGCTGGCATGACAGGCTACGGGCGGCCCCGGCAGATCATCAGTTAGACAGCCACGGAGAAGAGAAAACAAACCCCACCACAGGAACTGGGTCTTTAGCTCCCTCCTGACTAGAGCCCAACTGCAGCCAATGTGAATAGAGCCAGCGGAGCGCCAAAGGCCACCAATTGAACCAAACACAAATCCATTGGTATTAATTTAGGTAACTTTTAAACAACATCTAACCCCAGCCCACAAGGCGATGCTTGGAGTGAGGTGGGGAGACCCCCTGCCCCCAAAGTATTTCTCTATAGGAGCAGCTTTATTTCAGCCACAAATATTGACCGCTTGCTCCATTTCCCAATGTCGCCTTTCCTCTCTGACCTTTGCATGTTCTCTGCTTCACTCCCCATGACTTAATTGTATTGTGAGCTAGGTTTTTCTACTGTTTTCTAGAGAAGGTTGTTACAAACATCCTACAATGTTACACCCGCCCCCAAGAAGGCTAAATTGGAAAGCACATACCGTAGCATACTTGGAATTACCCAGCCTTTCAATAAACCTTGCACAAGCAAAACCAAGTGCTTTTGTAAAGGTCCTTGCAAGCAGGAAGCAGTCAACTTAGCCTCTGTTTTGTACTTTTTTTGTCAAAATTAAAAGAATGATGACTCTATTGCAGTTTGTGGAGGGTTTTTTAATTTTAAATTCTGACTAGCTCATCCTGGATTTTCAGTCTTGAGCACTCACAAAAACGCAAGACAAAAAGCAGCAAATGGTTTGAGTGAAAGCTACAGAAGAGGGTAATGGCAAGTTGAATGTTTTTCGAACAGAGCTGCTTTATTTCAAACAGGAATTAATGCAGGGAAGTCTTACGGCCTGTGTTATATACGTCAGGCTAGATGATTACAGTGGTCCCTGCTGGCTTTAAAATCTATGACTCAATGAAAACCCAAGTCCTCACCCCAGCTGGGCAAGCAGACGAGACTGATTTTGCAGCCACGTGATTGTCCAGCAAAAGCAGGGAATTGATGTCTTTAAAAGATACTTAAGACATTTCAAACACAGTTACTCCTCATTGTTCAAGCACTCAGAAGCTGGAAACAGAGCTTTGAATTTTGATTTTCCACCCTCTGGTTTGAATGAGGCAGCCTCGGCCAATGGCCCTTTTTGGCCTGAATTGCTGCTTTTTCTTTGTTTGTGTGATGAAGAAGCTGGTTGGCTTACTCACCCCAGTCTTTTATTCCCCAGCATCCTCCGGCATGTCTGCAGAGCCCTGGCCATGCCTAACATGGTCAAAGCCAGCGCAGGGAACACGAGGCTGACTTTTCATCAGTCCTACAAAACCACGGCTTAGCTCAGTCAGCAGCAGTGGAAATACACATTACAAAACCCAACCCCTTCCCTCCATCAGATTCGAATGGTTCTGAAGTTAGCTCAGCTTTCAGCACCGAAAACTCGTGGGGCAATGGTTGTCAGTTGTCTGAAGAACAGCAGTTCACCAGGGTTGTAGCAAACAGCCAGCTGTGGTAACTAGCCAGTTGTCTGCCAGCTGTTTTGTGTATGGTTCTAAATAGGAAATAGCCATGCCAATGGCAATTTTCTCTGCACAGTGAGGGATGAATGACTCCCAACATGGCTCTGCTAGCACCTTGGGGTGCACCGCCGGTCATCTGCTAACAGGCTGAGGGGCCCACCCATGCAGGCTGGGTTTGAGCGTCAGAGGTCCTGAACAGTCCCAGGGACATCCCCTGGCTCTGCGGGTGCTCAGCACCCCTGAAAATCAGGCCCTGCTGCCCTGAGAAGGCTAAGTCAGTCAAAACTATGCTCCTCGCCACCCTGCCTGCTGGCGAGTGCCTGGTTATCTTGCTCTGCTGCTGGGGGGGAGTGGTTGGAGAGCACAGAGCAGTTTAACGACAAGCCAACTGGCGCACACAGAGAGATTTCAGCTACTAGTCTGTTTTTTAAAGACTTTATTTTGGAAAGCTGCACAAAAAGGACTTTGCTGTTTCAAAAATAAAACCCCAAATCTTTAAAAAATAAAAGCTCCCCCTGTCTGTGATGGATTGTTGCAAAAACAACTAAAACCCCCAACCCGTCAACCCCAATGTAATGTTTAAAATGCTCACATGGAAAACCCACGCAGGATTTAAAATCTGCTCTCTCTCCAGGTAGCTGACAGAGGAGCACTGTGCTAAGCAGCAGAGCGGGCCATGGCTGGAGACACACGGTCACCGTAACACGCTCATCCAGCCATGCAATGTATTGCTGGAGTCGGGGTCCTCTCACTCTTGGAACACTCCAGTGGCCTCCCCTCAAGCAGCTGGAAGGGCACAGACCCTTCTGCACCCCACCTTCCTCTGGGCCCTGAGAATCTGACACAGACAGGGGAAAAGCACCTTCTCTCTGCACTCGCTGGGCCAACCAGTTGTGCTTGCTGTGAATGCCCTGTGCCAGGCCTTGATGTGCTCACGAGGCCCAAGACAAGCCAGGCCCTTGACTTTCCTCTAGCCAGACAATTGCTAGTTTGTGAGCGGATGGGGTGAGCGCGGTGGCCGGAGGGGAACAGCAGGGAGAAAAAGGTGCAATTACTGCTGTGGGAAATGGGCAAACAGATTTTTTCGTCAACATTTGGTCTGCCTGGCTAACGTTAGCCAAGTACGAAGAGATCCGGAGGTGAAACAGGCGCAGTGCGCTGAGCCCACTGCTGCCAGCAGGAAGCCCAGAAAACACGGACAGCAGGGTAAGGCAGCTGGCTGAGGAAGGGGGAATGAAGACTCCAGTCAGCCGAGCAAAGGCCACTAGATTTCATGTTGGCTACCACAGTCAACCAAGTGGCTACACACTGGGTAAAGGGCCTTCTCGCGATGCATGACACCTTCACCCAGGATAACTTAATGGCCAGCTAGAGTTAAAGGGTCTCCTCCCAGGGAGGACCACTGCTTTAAGCAGCAGGCTTAGACACACCCCAGGTCCCCTGGCCTCTGTCCCAAGCAGAGACGTTTCCAGCAGAAGCTGCGATGCCACAGACAGGCGGGAGAAAGGACAGCAGCTTCAGAACTTAAATGACAAACACTACAAGCCAAACTGTGGCTGTTGGCTGAGCAGGCCCCGGGTGTCGGTGTGAGAGCTTCCCCCTGCGCCGGTGCCATGAAAACAGGAACAAAGCCAATGGGACATGATGCAAAGACAGACAGGTGGCCGGCCAGCACACCCTGTGCTCACATGGCCCCTGCTGCCAGCCAGCTAACCCAGCCATGTGCAGGGCTGGGGAAGTCCCATCCTGTGCACTACACTGCTCTCGGGGCAGCTGACTGCATGAAGCCTCACTCTGTCCCCCGCTCACAGGCCACGGGCTCCCAGGATTTCAGACATTGCCCAGCACATTCCTGTGCAAGCCCAGGACTGCACAGGGGGAGGAGCTCAGGCACCTACCTGACTGCTGCCAGCGCCCCAGCTCCCAGAGGCGCTGGAAAGGGACAGCCGAGCTCTCGCCTTCCCAGCCTGCTGGTTACAGGCGGGCACGGCTCATCAGCTCCCCAAGCCCTGATTTCTCAAGGCCCCCGATAGCTCAGGAGCACTCGCGGAGCCTGGGTGTCGACCCTCGGCTCGAGCTCTGGGAGTCAGGAAGTGCACTGGGTCCCAAACCCACCCCGAGCCAGCTGGCACAGCGCCCATGCTGAGGACAGACATAGGAGGCAGGGAGAGGGACAGATCTGCGGCTGGACTCCCCTCTGGGGAAGGTGTCTCAGAAAATCCAGCCCCAGATGCAGTGAAGTAACTAACCGTACGAGACCGAAGGGACTGTACTGACGGTAACCTGGGGGCGGCCAGATAGGGCAGCCTGCGCAGTGCCACCCTGGTGTCCAATACCGCGTGTGGCCAGGCCATGATCTAGCTGGCTGAAGGGCTGGGCCCTGAGTCCCTGCAGGTCTGTAACGAAGGGGGTGACACTCTTCTCCCCTAATGCAGTTTAGGGCAGTCCCAGGTCTCCTGGCAAGGGGCCCGGGCAGAGTCTGGGGGTGCCTGCAGGACACGTAACCACTCCTGGGCGTAACCCCAGAACCCGGGCTCTCCCCGCTGCAGAATCACCCTGCATGAGCCACCCCTGGCATCCGCGTCCCGCCACTGCGGGGTTTGGCTGCAGCTAATCCAACACGAAGGGCCTGTCCACTCTCCCCGGGCTGTCAGCCAGGAGTGACCCCACTGAAGGCAATGGGGATGCACTGGGGTCAAACTGCTGTGAGGAGTTAGGCTGGGGCCCTCCCTAGGCTAATCCCCTCGGAGAGAATTCCTGAGGGGCCTCCCACCGTCTCCGCCTTTCCCCCAGGGCTGCGCCTGCCTGCAGAACGCACGTCGGGGAGGGCACCAGCCACAGGCTCTGGGGCTGCTCTCATGGAAACCTTTCGGCTTCCCTCTCCAACACCTGAGCGCGCCATTGCAAAGCCAGCCTCAGGAGAGCACTCGGACACGCTGAGGGCCACCCTGCTGCCCTAGCAGGCGAGCCCAGGCTCCTCCACCAGCAGCCAGGCAGGCCCTGGGCAGGGCACCCTGGGAGATGAAAGGAAGCTCGGTTCAGTGGACCCCGGGTGCTCATGGGCAGGGAGCAGGAGCGCAGGGCCTAGGGCTGAGGAAGGAGGGAAGCCCCGAGTTTCGCCACTGGACGGACTCCGTTATAAAATGAGTTAAGGCTTGTTTATAAAAGGCAGGGAAAGGGGCCTTTGCGATGAGGAATGTCGAGAGCAAGACACTGGCCCCTCCTCTCAGCCGTGGGCCTGTGTCATCCGAGCCACACCCAATGCCAGCATCCCCCAAGTCAGCGGTGGCTCGGTGTGGGGGTTGAAAAGTCTCCCCTACCCTGCACCCAGTACCCGATATCAGCCAGCATCCCGCGCTCCCAGCTCCCGCTAGCACGTCTGCTGCTCCCTGTCCACTGAGAGGAGTTCGGAGGCCAGGTCCCGGCCAAGATACCCTGACCCCGAATGGATTGCTTCGTGAAAGCCTGGGGTTCGGACATTGCTGTGAGGTTTGGGGTCCTGGGGACTCCAGCGTCCCTCATCCCCTAAGTTCTCTGGGGCCTCTGGGCTGGGTAGTGGATGCTCCGACTCCATCTCCACGTCCTCCATGTCCTTCCCCGCATTGAGAGGGATGGACTCCATATCCATCCCATTCTCCACGTGCTTCTGCCGCCCAGCCCTGGGGTACCATCTGCAGGCGGAGAAGCTGTTGCACGTCAGATTGAAGACCACGTTGTTTCTGGACAGGTAAACCTCCAGCATGTAGTAGACAGTCCAGAAGACAGCAAAGCATCCCAGCAACATGAGCATCTGGGGAGGGGAAGGAGAAAACCCCATTAGAAACCAAAGCCTCCTATCGAAACCCAAGAGCTAGTCTCTTCTACCCTCTCTCCACCCCAGTGGAAGCTGTGTGCCAGGACGGTAGCCATGCCAGCCGGCCTGAGAGGGGATGGGCCTCAAACATGCCTGCACCTCCTTCAAGGCCCTGTGTTTGCTGCGAAGGAGACGTGCAGATAGCTTTGCCTTCCTGGTAGGATTTGTAACCTGCATGGGGCCAGCTGGCTCCCTTCCTCTCTGGGGCACCTGGCTTAGCTGACGAGCAGCCTGAGCTCAGTGGAGTGGCTGGGCTCCAGGACGGGACCTGGGGAAGAAGCCCTGTCTCTCTGGACAGCAATCCCTCCAGCCAGCGAAGGAACAGCGCTCGTGAGCTCGCCAGGGAGTCGCGCTCCAAACTTGTCCAGTAGGGTGGGGGCTGCAGAGCGGGGCCCGTGGGAGTGTTAATGTCGGGGGCAGAGAAACCTCAGACATGCAGGAAACCCCTCTCCCCGCTGCGTGGCACAGGAGAGCAGAACTGGGCAGAGCTAGCCCTTTGGGAGGACGGTGAATGGAAGGGATCGTGGGCAGGGCGGAAGGAGCTGCTGTGTGGGATTTGCTCACTAGGCCCTGGGAGGAGGCGGATGCCCAAGGGCCGGACCAGGGCATCATTCACCGTGACGGTCACTGTGCGGATCGTCCCTGGCCTGCCAGCCCGGCTTTGCTCCCAGCCCATATTCAGCCAGTTCAGCACCAACCAGCAGGGTCAATGGGAACTTTCAGTGTGTTTAGTCCTGCACCACAGGCCTTAGTGCCGTCCCCACTCAGGACACTACATAGCCAACGGCAGGGACCCTCCCTCTGGGGATAAAGGGGATCGGGCTCCGAGGCCTAGTCAGCCCCGGGCCTTCTCCTGAGACTGCCAGAGGGGGCCAGGCAGTTCATGCCAATGGTGTGTTCGTGGCTCTTGCCCTGTGGGTCTGTGTATGGTGGGAGCTGGGCTGAGACACGCCCTGCCCCCCACCTCATTCCAGCAGCCAAGCATTAAGTACTCTGGCTCGCTGCCGACGTGGACGGGACAGGAACTGGTGCTCCAGATCCCACGCTCCAGATCCCACCACTGCCCCCTCGAGCCATCCAGTCCCCCAATCAGCTCCCCAAAGCAAAGATGGGCCCCTGGCGTACTCCCTGTGCGGGCCCGGCAGGCTTTACCTTGAGGGTGTTGGCTGTGAGGGTGTACGGCTCCTCCTCGGAGATCTCCAGCCCTGGAGGGCACGGCAGGGACTCCCCACTGCTCAAGTACTGGCCACTCATGGCGTCCTCCAGCAGCCTGAAGCCAAGACATGCACTCAATGAACTGCCCCCAGAGGCGAAGCAGCCGGGAAGAGGACCGAGGAACACAGCACTCGAGAAGGAATGGTCCCAGCATAAGGGCTCCCCTGGGCCTGCCCGGGGAGGGGCGGTCAGAGGGGGAGACAGCCCAGGCAGGCCAGGGGGTTTGTAACGGAGGCTGAGGAGAAGAGTTTTGATTGTATCCCCCTTGTTTCGGCTAGTGCGGGGAATGGCGGTGTATGGCTGCGGGCTGCCTCTCTCCGATCCCCTGCTCCTGTTTGCCCCATCTGGCCATGGGGCCAGTAACACATACACAACCAAGAGACAAACAGGACTGGCGCGAGAAGAGAGGATGTATGGATACACAGGCTTTTACCCACAAGCAGGAGACCACCATAACCCTGACCCTAACCCTAACCCTGACCTGTGGGTTAGGAAAGCAGGTTTCCTCTTCTCCTGGGGTCGAATTTTGCTCAGGTCTAAGCTCCTAGAAGAAACACCAGCCCTGCAGGGAGGTGCTCTGCCCCCATCAGTGCGTTTGCTGGCTTTGATCTCCCCAATACTCAGGATGAAGCACCGGCCAGGGTCGGGGAGTGGCAGCTCCCAGGGACTATCTGTGCCCCCTGTACGTTTGGTAACGAGTCTGGCAGGCGGCATGAGAGTTAAAGGAAAAGGTGCTTCAAACTGATCAAAATATGTGATTTGTCAGCTATCCCCCATCCTAATGCCCTCCATGCTGCTCCTGAATCGTACCCTGGAGGCCAGGCTGTTGTGAGGGCCTTGTGCACCCCAGGACTGGCCAGGCAGAATCGGACCATAGGCTGGATCCGTTCAGCAGCCACAAAGTTCCCACGCGCAGCCAGCCAAATCACCCAGCAGATCATTCAATGGGACCAGCTGCCGGCCCTCGCCCAGTGAGTCCTGACCCCATCTCCTGGCTGATACAACCCCGCCTCCGCTTCCCCTCACCTGGAAACGGTCCCAGGTTCAACTGTGCGTTTCTCTACGTTCGGCCTTTGCGGTGCCTACAGGCGCTGCTGCCAGCCAAAGGGCAGCAGCTCGGATCTCTGAGGTGACTAAGAAATCAGACTCCCCCTCGCCTTAGAAACCGAATTTCCCTTCCTCTCACAGAGCACTGGGGCTCTCTCCCTGGGAGCCAGGCTACCGCAATCCTCATCAGAAATGCCGAGCTGCACGCTGAGCGGCTACGGACGGATTCCATGCGGCTCCCTAGGCCTCATTTGATGCTTCCTGAGCTGTGGCTGTTCGACCTGTTCAAAATCTGTTCACATACAAAAACCTCCTGCCCGGCCTCAGCCTGGCCTCACGGCTCCTTAGTGAAAGGAGGCTCCCGTACCTTTGCCGTTCCCTCATCTCCGCCGGAGTCCATGAAGAGCCGTAAAGCGTCAGCTGCCACTGCTTCAACTTCCCTGTCTTCAGCGTCTCATCCCCTGGAAAAGCAAACGGAGACTTGGGTCCATCTGGCACCTGGTGCTGCAGTGCACCAGAGAAATCAGCATTCCTGCCTGCAGACACAGCAATGCAGAACGGGGGCAGGGAATCCTCTGTGACGCCTAGCCTGGGAAAGAATCAATGTTCTTGGCATTGTTCTGTAATCCTACGGGCCGGAGCATGTGGTGGGCACGTGGCCTCAGCAGCAGCTGGGTGGCACATGAACGACTGCTCCCCTCATGACTCATGGGAAGGCCCACAGCACAGTGTCCAGATAACGCACAGCTGTGCCCACATCAGACTGAAAAGTCCTACGCGCTGCCAGGCTCCCGTCTAGACCCAGCCGCTCTGCAAGCAATAAAGCAGGTCCTAAGCGGGGAGAGACCTTGGGGGCACAGCCAACCCAGCCATCCTGCTCTGGAGGCCTGGGCTCCAGTCTCAGACTAGCCCAAAGTGAGCACAGCCCCTCCCCACAGTTAGCAGCCTCTGTCTGCACTGGGATGAGCAGGTGGTGCGGCAGGGCAGGAATGAGCCACACTGGTAGAGCTGACGCGGTGCACAGGGCTGAGGATGAGGTTTGGGATTGAGGTGCAGGCTGCAGGGGGCTGAATCGCAGGGGTGCTGTGCGGGAGGAGAGAGGAGTGGACCAGCAATATAGCACCAGCCTGGATTACATCTAGCCCTGGGGCCTGCACTCCCCACCTGTCCTTTTCCCCCAGGAACTCAGCACCAGTCAATGGCTTCACCCTGCAGGGCAGGAGGAGACCGGAGGCTCCGGGACTGGGCGAGGACCTGACACACACACAAGTTGACAACGGGCCAGTGGGGCCCAGGACCATTAGTTTCCCAGAGAGGAAGGGACTCACCAACATCCCTGATAATGAGTCTGTACATGCCCTGGGCTTCCTCCCCCCAACACCTCACCGTGGAGAAGGTCCAGTCAGCAAAGCCGCTGGGATCTCTGCAAGAGGTAGGAGAAAAATACCCCATGAGGCGCGAACAAGCCACTGGGCGCTTTGTGTCTGAGCATCAGGTCTGCAAACAGATCCTGTCCCAGCGAGAGGGCTGGGAGATCAGGACTTGATGGTCAAGGCAGCAGGGGCTGGGTGTTCCTGGCCTCAGTGCAGAGCATATCGCACGAGCCTGGAGATTAAAGAGCAGAGGTGACAGCCACAGCAATGCTTCTACCCACAGGCCAGTGGCGGTCTGAGCGCTGCCATACGAGCTTCCCCACTCTACCCTGGATGGTGAGAGAGGGACATTGGCCAGCTGAGCAGGGCCAGCCAGTGCTGCCTGCCTGCGTGTGCTGCTTTCTGAGAGGCCGGCCCTGTTCACTGGGGACACAGAGCCCAGGGACAGCTCACACCGAGGGCAGCGCTGAGAACTGGCCAGGAACCCGGGAACTGCACCCAATTAACACCCTCCCATTCTCCGCATTGCCCCCGAGAGATGGACAGAAACGTCTCTGTCTGGATTCACCTGCAGCGGACTCGCTGGGCTCTGGGGGGCTTGCAGTGGAGGCTCTCCACGGCTAGCAGGTCTATGTTAATACAGGGCAGGAGCGGGCTAGGAGTCAATTAGGGAGATCCTGGGAAATTCCCCCCCACCCCCATGTACATTGTTGGGGCTGGAAAGGGCAGTGGGGCTCACACAGGGCCAGAAGCTCCTGAGCTGAAAAGGTGCTATCCTTGTATTACGTGCACGGCTTTCAACTACCCCCTTTCACTCCAACAACCCACATGGAAATGCCCTGGCTGCACGTGGTCCACCCAGCCCCCTCTTTCACCCCCAGACCCACACACTTTACAGCACCTGGGAAGTCACCCATCACTGCCCCCCAAACCCATCCCACCCCTTCCTGTGGCCCCTGCCGGCAGAGTTCTGCGCTGCTTACGAGTCCAGGCTCCTGGTGGTCCCAATCCTGGACACCATGCCACTGGGGCAGAGGAGTTTGATTTCCAGGTTGCCACGGCGAGGGTGGGTTATGGTGACAGTCACTGCCACATGCTCCAAGGTCCGCATGCCAGACAAGGCGAGGTCGGCCGCTGTGACTGGTAACGAGTAAAGGTGGGCTGGTTAACAGGACACACACACACAATGAGTGCTCCCCACTCCCCCCAGCCCTTCCACACAGGGATTCAAATGCCCTGGCCCTAGGTACACCCTGACACACTCTGCTCTTTGGAACAGATGGGCTGAGTTCAAGGTGACAGACAGGCCAGTTTACCACAAAAATTCCACGCAGTCCTGACTCAGGGACTGCGAATTCCAGAGCAGGGAGAGGAGGGTGCTGATGTGAAGGTTCAGGGCTGCAATGAGAACCCTTCAATCTTCAGCAACTGCAATAATAACCCTTTGCCCCTCGCCAGTGCCTTTTGCCCGAGGATCTCCAAGCCCTCTGCAAACATCAGTGAACTGCCTCACAACCTCCCTGTGAGCTACAGGCAGCTTGATTCCCATTTAAAGCTTGGGAACCAGAAGCATCGGGAGGGTGAGTGACTTGCCTAAAGTGGAGAGTGAGCACCAAAGCTGAGAGTAGAACCCAGGAGTCTGGACGCCCAGTCCACAGTTGGCTGCAGCACATTTCAACCACAGTTAAGGGTGGCTAACAGAGCCGAACGAATAATCGATTGTTCAGTTTGGGGGCCAAATTGAAAAAAATCCAAACCCCATTCTGGTTCATTTTGAAGCAAAACTGAATGTTTCACTTGTCTCACTGAAAGAAAAATGACAACATTTCATTTTGCATTCAAAACCACCTCAGATGAAACTAAAACAAACTACTGCCAAACCCTGAGAAGAAATGAATTATTTTCAGGTTTTCGTTGTTTCCTTGTCAGGTGTTTTTCATCCTTTTTTGTTGTTTATTTTTAAATAAATATAGTTAAATTTCAAAATGAAACATTGGAATGTTTCATTTTGAAAGGGTTGAAATGAACCAGTTTGACATTTTTGAGAGAGAGAATCAATTTTTTTTCAGCCACAACTGGACCTGAATTCATGAATGGTTTCAGTCCCCCACAACCCCCCCATGCATGGCCACTCTAGCTTTGACAACTCACCCAGCCGCCCAGCCAGGAAGCAGGTGGGCAGCGTCTGCGTCCTTAGCCCATTCCCAAGCTACAGGACCGGGGGTGCATTAAGGACTCTCCTTGGCTGCTTTCACACATGGCCTGCCTTAGTAACGCAGCCGCGCAGGCCTCTCACATTTGTGGTGACTAGGAGGCCAGTTCTGTGCTGCTAGTTTCAGTCTCCCTTCGTGCCTGCGGAAGGGTTAAGTCCCCAGGGCACCTGGGCGGAAAGCAGAGCGTGCATTCCTTCGCACATACTTCGCCCAAGTCTCTCTTTTCTGGCATTTCCCAACATCTTGTTTGCTGCTGCACTTTCAACTTAGAATTCCTTTTAGGGCAACACTCCCAGAGCTGCAGAGCTCCCTTATTTTTCTCTCCTAACCATGATCTTTAAGGCTCCTACCGACTGAGAACACATCTGACTCCATTAACAAAAAACAACCCTGTCCCGTTTGCCGGGATCGGGGTTAGTTTCTCTCTTGCAGTTTTACAAGGTCTCTCCAGAGGCTGCCCCTGACTCTCACGTTTCCCTGGACTGGGCAGCCAGGTCTCTGTGCTTTACATTGGTGTGTAAATTCAGTGCTCAGAAAGGACATGGGACGGACTCGTCCCCCACCCCCCTGGCAGAGCCGGCACAAAATTAACCAGGCAAGCTCCTGCTAAGGTGCCTCAGGCCCGGCCTGGAGAGACCCCCCAAGGGCTAGGGCTGGTGGGGAGGGGAGAGTTGTGATGGGGACACCTGTCTACTGGGAAATCCACTGATGCTTCAAAGTCATTTCAGGGAGCCCTTTGAATAGCCAGGCACGGCCAACCCAGGCTTTCATGCTGGGCTCTGTCGAACTGCGAGCAGCTCTGAAAATCATTCAGATGAGCTTCTCTGCCCACTGCCCCGCGACCCACCCTGTTCCAAGCGGTTAGCGCCCAGGACTTAGAGACTGGAGGCCCCTGGGGTTTAATCCTTGACGAGGAGGTCATCCCTTGTGTGACCGTGGGGGAAATCATTCAGTCAGCTTGCGCCTCGCCCGGGCCTGATACAATGGGTTCAAAGCAGGGGGCTCCCTGTCCGGCAGAGGGTGTGAGTAGAAGTCCAAGGCAGCACCAGGATTCAAAGTTGTCTGGCAGGTCAGTCGCTCGACAGTGCCTGTAAGTGGGGCTCCCCAAGTCCCTAATTCAGAGCGGGTGGGGAAGGTTCATTTACTGGCGAGCTGCTTTGGGACTCTCTGATGGCGGGCACTGGAAATGGACAAGGAGGGCTGCTCCTCTGTGCCCTGCCGCTCCCACCAGGCTCATGAATGGGATGAAGTCCTGGGACCAGCGGGCGAGCCAAGGGTTTAATCCCATGTTCACCCCCTGCTGGAGAGTCGGGGGAGTCATTTCAGTGGGTGCAGAAGGAATTTCCCATCAAGCACAAAGGCAAAACACAATTAAAGGGGACTGCGGCTGGTGAGCAGGAAAGGAAGGCCAGACTAAAACACACAAGCACATCTGGCTGGTGAGTCCATGGTGAGGGGGCTCCTGGTAGGGGAAGGAAAACGAGCCCCGCTACCCCGGGCTGCACCACATCAGCTCAGCTTTACTTCTGGGCCTCTCCTTCCCACTAGTAGCAGCTCCGGAGAAGGGCCTTGTTTATGTTGACAGAGGCCAGCCAAGTCAGGAGCTGCAACATTACCTAAAATGGTCAAAGGCAACTGAACAGGTCTGGCCGCAGCCCAACCCCCGCCGTGCTGGGCCCTGCCGTAAGAGCTCGCTTGTGCCTGTCTGCCTTTCCAAAGACATCAATTTATTAAACTAATCACACGCGGGGGAGGGCGGGAGGGGGAGGAAGCAGCTCAACAAACAAAAGCAGCAGCAGTCTCAAAAAGAGAGGAAAGAATCAGGCTTCTTGGGACACTTAACTCTTTCATAGTCAGTCTAAAATTCCTGGGCTTGTGCGAGGCCAGTCTGTCCCTCCCATCCCCAGGACAGGCTTCTGCTCTGGCACCATCTCCAGCCTCTCAGCACTGCATCCATGTCCCTGCATCCCTCCCACGGCACAGCGCCCAGCAGGGGAGAACTCGGTCGGTTTGGTTTCAACCCCACAGACATTGCACGAGCGAACACCCAGCAGGAGATCCTGCCTCCCCAGTATCTCCAGGGTCCCGTTTCATCCTGCTCTCGTCTCCAGTGGGATGGGCGAGAAGGAGCCCTATTGCTTATTAGCACCCTTCAGAAACAAACAGCTCAACAGACAACGAGGGGATCCCGGATCCTCGGTGGCATGACACCACCGCCAGCAGATCCCAGCACGGGCTGCCTGCACAGAACCACACACTGGGACTGGCAGTCCCTAGATTGGCAGCTGCTGCCTAGGGCAGGGGCAGATCTGGCTGGAGTTCTCCAAGGGCCACGTTCTGGCCAGCTACAGCCTGGGTTTGTCCCAAGCTCCCCTGACAGCTCACCCTCATCAGTTCTTCCCTGGCCACGCCGGAGCCCTCTCATCCTGCCAGCGTGTATCGCTCCAGCCCCCGGGCACCCACACAGACCTTCCCTGGATGCTCGTCACGCAGCTACCCCTTAGCAAGGCAGCTCCCCACACCAGCTCTTTCACTGTGAGAAATGCCCTGCCAAGCGATCAGCTGCCTGTGGGGTGAGAGCCTCTCCCCCGGGGAACCTTCCGGTCTTCCCCACGGCATCCTCTCCAGCTCCTTTCCCAGCGCCACTGAAAACTGATCCCTGCTGCGCCCTCAAGTTCCCCGCTATGGGCCTTCGCCCCCGAATGCTCCGATTTCTTCACCAGATGATGTTCTCTCATCACAGCCTCTCTCTGCACCTTCCTACCCCCTGCTGCCCTCTGTTACACTCAAGGGGCCCTTTGCCCCGGCAGAGGCTTTGGGCGGTTTATTAGGTGAATTCAGCACTGGTGAAAGGCAGAGGACTGACAATCCTGGAGACCCGGCAAGCCCTGCATGGGCAGTGGCAGCACATGCCTCCCACGCACTGCCCCATCCCCTGGGCCCCAGCCCCGCGGGGAGCTGGAAGCTGGGTCTCTAGGGCCCGTTCTCCGCTCACACTGGTCAGCAGGCGAGAGCGATTTTTGGTTGCCATCACCCAGCTGTTGATTTGAGCTGGTGACCTGGAGGTCTACAAGGGCTTGTACTCCTCTCGTGTGGACGCAGGTTGCTGAGAGACAAGGACTGGTCCTCACAGAGGGGGTGTGCTGTGCTTACCGTTCCAGGTGACTTCCAATGCCTGAGGGACCCGCGAGACAGTCCTGCCCTCCTTTAGAACAGGGCTGATGTACGACGCTAAGTACGGGACGGATTCCCAGATCTGTAGAAGGAGAGCCAGGGGAAGAGTTAGCATCCTGCAGCATCCGAATCCTCCCCAGACCCTCGCTCTCCCTAGCCATTAACACATAAACCTTTAAGTACGAGTCTCTCCACGGCTGGGCTCATCCATAATGTATCGATTGCAGGCGTTCATGGATGTGGTGTTAATTATTTAGAAACAGCTCAGTGAGTCATTATAGCACATTAGTGTGGGAACTTAAGTCTGGGGCCTGAGATTCAGAAGCCTTTCCTGAGGATGCTGGGAAAGAAGCGAGGGCGTTATGAAGCGGGGGCATTATGAAGCTCTCAAGGCATGTGACGCTAGAAAAGCAGGTCTGGCTGAATGTACTGAAGAGCAGAGGGAAGACTGGTTCAGTTGTCAGAGCAGAGGATTGGGAGTCAGGACTCCTGGGTTCCATTTTCAGCTCAGCCACCAACACGCCGAGTGACCTGGGGCATGTCACTTGACTTACGTCTCAGCCAGGGTGGCTGGGAAGAGGGAACCAGCAGGAACGGCAGAGAAAAGCAGGTGCTTTGTCTGCGGCGGTGTTTCCAGGGGCAGTGAAATTTGCTCTTGCTCAGTCACTGAAGCAGCCTGGCCATTAACAAAGGCAGCCGGGTCCTGGATTCCCAGGGCTCTGCTCGGGCAGCACAACAAGATTCTTAGCACCTAGCCAGGGACACCTAAACACCTTCCTGAGCATTACTGGGACAGAGACAAGCCTGAGAACACTAACATGAGAAAACCCACACCTCTGCCGGAGGTGTGATTCTGGCAAACCACAGACCCCTGTGCCCCCACTAGGGTGGGCTGCCTCAGCTGTCTTGTTTTGTACATGCTACTGACGAGGAAACAGAGGCGAAGGGATCTGCCCAAGGTCTCACAGTGAGTTAGTCCCAGAGCAGGGATAGAACCTGGCCCCTGCTCTAAGTACTCCCCTTCCACTGCAACACACAAGAACTATCAAGGACTGTAGCTCTTGGAGATCTGCAGTTGCCTTCAGAGAATGCCGGGTTCCCCTGCCATTTGGGGATGTCCTGCCTGGTCACAAAGCTTGGTGCCCAAAGGAAAGGTGTGACAGCCTCCCCACGCTGCGCACTGCCAACAACCCACCCCCCCAAAGCCATGAATCACACCCGTCGGCTTCCATAAACAAGCCTCTTGCCTGTGGCTATATATAGAGCTCTGAAAGAGGGGCAGGTTTGTACGACTTGCCTAAGGACTCATGACTTCATCCCCAAAGCAGCCTTATAATGAGGAGGTGCAGCGGGAATCCTTGTAGTTTGACCCCAAAGTCAACGTAGCACTTACCCTACAAGGAAGGCCACAGTCTTGTCCTCTTTATGCAACTGATCTTTGGAGTCACTGTGAGAAGCAGATTTGGCTAAGGCTCAGCAGAGCAGGCGTTGAAAGTGCAGCCGGCTCTGAACAGCATGCCTGCGTGCGAGGGGCTCTGTGCTTACTGCTCTCCATGATCCCTCCTCACATTTTTCTGCCAATGTTTCTTTTTTTTATTATTTTATTGTCTTAAAACCGCCAGTGCTGCTGTCTCCCCCTGGGATCTGAGTGTCAACCTCGGCACTCTTCTCCTCAGGAACTGCGCTGGAACTGAGTGAATAATTCCGTGGCTGAAACACGAGTAAGACTAGAATCCAGCTCCCTCTCCCTGGGCTGGGCTAGTTCTGCAGGGCCAATGGGAGCAAGATATGTGGAAACTCACTCTACACACCGAAATCATAGAAACGTAGGACTGGGACGGACCTCGATAGGTCATCTAGTCCAGCCTGAGGCAGGACTAAGTATTATCTAGGACTAAGTACCATCTCTGACAGGTGTTTGTCTAACCTGTTCCGAAAAACCTCCAATGACAGAGATTCCACAACCTCCCCAGGGAATTTGTTCCAGTGTTTAACTAGCCTGACAGTTAGGAAGTTTTTCCTTTGTTGCAATTTAACCCCACTACTTCTTCTCCTGTCCTCAGTGGATAAGCACAATTTATCCCTCTCGTCTCTGTAACAACCTTTCACATATCTGAAGACAATTATTGTGTCCCCCACACGCCGTCATATCTTCTCCAGACTAAACAAACCCCATTTTTTTCAATTTAGCCTCATAACTCATGTTTTCTAGACCTTTAATCATTTTTGTTGTTCTTCTCTGGACTTTCTCCAATTTGTTCACATCTTTCCTAAGTGTGGGGCCCAGAATAGGATACAGTCCTTCAGAGGCCTAAGCAATGCTGAGAATTACTGCTCATGTCTTGCTTACAACACTCCTAATAATACATCTGTGCTGGGGCCTTCAGTGGCCGGGCAGCCTAGCGGCTAGATCGTTGGTTAGGGGCTGGGGGGGGGGGGGGGACCTCCCGCCTTTCCCTCAGGTCCTGGCTCAGAGTCCTGGACCACTCACACCCCTAGAAAGGGGAGATGGATCTTGCTCCCAGCCGTGACGGGGGGCCTCAGGACCTGTTGTCTGAGCTACTCCCTATGTAAATCCTTTAGTTTGGGGCATGGCCCTGCTAGTCCAGTTTCCCCACAGTTGCGGCTTGGCGGTAGATTCCCCTTGGCAGGGGACGACTTACTTGCTTCCAGTGGCTGCAGTGGCAGGCAGGTTGCATCTGGGCCTTCAGGCAGAGACGCAGAGAGCTCCTGCCTCTTCACCAGTCAGCCCCTGACAGAGCCAGGCTCCCTTTTTTTCCTCCCCCCTTCCAGGGGCTAGCTGACCCCACAGGTGTTCTTTAACCCCTGCTGTGCCTGGCAGACGCCTCTCTGCTCCTTCACAACATCCCAGAATGATGTTTGCTTTTTTTGCAACAATCTTACATTGTTGACTCATATTTCATTTGTGAGCCACTATAACCCCAGATCCTGTTCTGCAGTGCTCCTTCCTAGGCAGTCAGTTCCCAGTTTGTGTTTGTGCAACTGATTGTTCCTTCCTAAGAGTAGAACTTGCATTTCTCCTTATTGAATTTCGTCCCATTTATTTCAGACCATTTCTCCAGTTAGCCAAGATCATTTTGAATTCTAATCCCTTCCTACAAGGCATTTGCAACCCCTCCCAGCTTGGTATCGTCCACAAACTTTATAAGTGTACTCTATGCCATTATCCAAATCATTTAGGAAGATATTGAATAGAAACAGACCGAGGACAGATCCCTGCGGGACCCCACTCAATATGCCCTTTCAGCTTGACTGTGAACCACTGATACCGACTCTGAGTAGGGTTTTCCAGCCAGTTGTGCACCCACCGTACAGTAGGTTTGTCTAGGCTCTATTTCTCTTGTTTGTTTACGAGACGGTCATGTGAGAGCATTAAAGGCCAAACCTGATCGTATCAAAACGGGCAGCTCTAACCCAGACTGTGCACAAGGAGCCGACCTGCTGAGGAAGCAGGGACCACTTCTACACAGGCACTTTCCTCCCCATTACTGCAATTTATCAGTAAAAACACATAGCTTTCATATAGGGTTTTCCAACCACAGACGGTACCAAATGGGACAGCGGGAGAAACTGAGGCACAGAGCGGGTAAATGACTTGCCCAAGGTCAGAGCCAGAGCTAGAACCCAGGTCTCCTGACTGCTAATCCTGAGCTCCGTTGCACTGGACCACACCAGAGCGGCTACACGAGTCTCTGGTAGAGAAGCTTTGCCCTGCAGAGGGAAACACTTAATACACACTCTCAGCAAAGGACTTCACAGCTCCCCCCAATACGACAGGACCTTCCCGTCTCAAGAGAGTCCCGAGGTCGCCCGAGCTCACTCAGGGGGGAAGGCCCTGGAGAGCGAGATGAGGTTTGGGAGGTGGGAGTCGACGTCAGGATGTCTGGAGGCTGAGGAGCGCTGGCCCAGGCCCATGGCTGTGTATTGTAGCCCCTGCCCTTGTCTCTTGTACACAGGATGGCCTGGCGGGCAGCGGGTAGCTGCCATAGTAACAAGCACCATGGAAACACCTAGGCCAGGCCCCCAGGAGCCAGGGACGGGGAAGAAGCTGTCGCTAGGCCGGATTTGTCCCTGCGGGCAGCATGTGCCTGGGGCAGTCCGGGGGGTTGCCTGTCGGATGGGCCTGACGCCAGAAGCCGAGAGTTACCGTGGCAGCGTTGACGAGCCTCCAAGCGTTTAGCAGGCCAAAGCCGTGCTCGTGGCTATGGCTGAAGCCCGCCCGGTTAGTGTCCCAGCTGGTGCGACGATCTTCATACTGAAAAGGAACCAGAGGGAGCCACATCAGCTGGAGGGGACACAGCTGGGGGGGACACAGCTGCCTCTTGCAGGGTGAGCTACCATCCAGCTACGCAAAGACAAGGGTTGCAAGGACTGGGGGAACGGGGAAAGCACCCTCCTAGCCTTGCTGCACACAGACCTACGGGCCCCCCCTTGGAAACACAGACCTAAGCCACCCTCCGGACACTGCGGGAACCTGGCTGCATCTGCTTAACCAGCAGACTTTGCAGAAGAGACTCAGAAGTGAATTGTAACAGCAGCAAAGCCAGCTCCGGCTCTGCCATGGGGCCGGATCAGAAAGGACAGCTCGCCCTTTGTTTAAACTGAGTCCTAACCGAGCCAGGATTCCTAGCTCTTCAGAAGAAAAACAAACAGCGCAAGGGACAAAAATGCCTCTGCTCTGAAATATCCCAGCTGGTCCCTCCTTCCCGCCCCTGCCCAGATCCCAGCCCCTGGAAAGTCTAAAGGCCAGTTTCAAAGGAATAAATACAATCGCTTAAATCAGCGCGAGTTGGGGCAGATCAGATCTGGGTCCCATTACTTACCGGGGTTTAGCACTTTGGCAGCGGTTGTCTCCAATTGTGGAAAAAGTTACCCTGCGCCAAAGCAAGTTTTATCTCACTGTGTAACGTAAACTGCAGGACACACACACACCGAGTACAACAGAAACCCTGACTGCTGGCCAACCCCTGATGCCTCTTTCAGATTCACTATCTACTCATTCCTTCTGCCGTCAGACTCCCCCTAAAGTCAGTGGGAGCTGTACCTGAATAAGAAGAGCAAACAGTAACATTTGCAAAAGGAGCTCTTCCCACTCTTTCTGTCTCCAAGACTCAGACCGCATCACATGATCAGGCCTTTCTGCTTTCACACTGCGAAGCACTTTAGGGGCCATTGCAAACACTCCAGCAGGTATCATCTCGACCCGCCCCCCAAGCCCTACTCCACCCCGGCTCCTGCACTATCCACACGCAGGCTCATCCTGGATACCTTTGAAGATTTGCATCCTGGCAGATTCAGGAATGCATGGAACAAATACTCCATCTATCATGGTGACAGCAGATAATACCGTCTGCCTCGGGCACATTCCTGGTGAGAACAAGGGGCAAGGGGAAAAGCCATCCATCCACTGGGGTCAAGGGAAAGGAGAGATTGATAGGGGGTGAGCTCAATGTTCAAGCCCATCCAGACCCACCCAGCACGCACTGGAGCCTTTGCCAAGAGGGGTCAAGGAGAGAAAGCCAAGGGGCTGGAGGTTCTAGGGGAGCGCATCTCCAAGGAGCTCTTTTCTCACCTTGGTGGCTGTGAAGACAATGATGTGCTGGACATCTCGCCAGGTGAGACACGGTCGCACTTGGAGCATCAAGGCAATCATGCCGGCTGCGAGAGGGGCAGCCGCTGAAGTCCCCGTGTGGCCCTCAGTGCATCCTGTGCCTTTCTCCATATTCCAGTCTGTCGTCACCTTGAAAGACAGAGCCAAAGAGACGTCTCCGGTCAGATGCAGCCGTCAGAGTGCTGGAGCTTTTAGGACGAGTGAGCCACCGTGCACCCCAGTCTGTGCGCGCAGGAATCACCCACACGTCCCTTGCTCGCTCTCCAGTCAGGTCACAGCACCGGCCGATGGAGGCTACACCTTGCTTGTAACACAGCCACTAACAAAAGCCCTGGGTACAGACTGGGCCCGGCGAATGCTCCTGACTCTTTACCCAATGCTCAAGCTGAACCCCAGCCAAGCAACAAGGGACGACAAACCATCACTTGCGGGTTTTTCAGATGATGTTTCATCTTAACACCCACCCTAGTCCCAGCCAGGGAATCGGCCTAGCCCTGCGAGAAGCCAGATTTCCAGCCCAGGGTTTCAAAGGAGCAGACAGAGGTTTGGGTGCCCACCCGAAAGTCTACCCACTGCTCACACAGACAAGGGCTCCCAGGGTAATTCTTGGGGAGGCCTGCCACACTGCGCTCTCCTTACTGATTTCGCCACAGCCAAGATGGCTCCTTGCCTCCCACGGGCAAGATGAGATAAAAGGGATCGTGAGGTGCAGCTGGAAATGGGGAGGAATGGCTCAGAGGTTGGGGGGACCAACTTCAATGCCACAGGGGCCTGGTCCGACAAGGAACCGCGTCACTGAGAAACAGGGGGCGCAGCCATTCCGAGGGCTGTTCTTCCACTGGGCCTGTTTACCCCTTGATGGCACTTGTCTGGCTCCCATCACCACAGTGAGCACCTCAGTCTTTGATGTATTTATCCTCCGAGCACCCCCGGGCAGCAAGGCCAGGCGGCCATCCCCATGATACAGCTGGGGCGCTGAGGTGCAGAGAGGCTAAGGGATTTGCCCAAGGTCACACAGGAAGACTGTGGCAAAGCAGGGAATGGAACCCGGGCCCCCCAAATCCTAGGTTAGTACCTGAATTGCTGGAACAGCCTTCCTCTTTGTGGTCTGTCCCTCCACTACAGCCCCACAAAATAATCCACCTTCCCCCATGGCTGCTTCACAGGCATGCTCGTGGGCAGGGGCGGCTCTTACAATTCTGCCGCCCCAAGCAGAGGTGGCGGGGCCCCGCCCCCGACGCAGGCAGACATAGCGGGGGCCCCACCACGTCTGCCTGCGTCGGGGGCGGGGGCCCCCCCACGTCTGCCTGCGTCGGGGGCGGGGGCCCCGCCATGTCTGCCTGCGTCGGGGGCGGGGCGCCGCCCCCAACGCAGGCAGTCCCATTCCGGAGCGGCGAGGGGACAGCGGCGGACCTGCTGCCCCTTTGCCGCCGCGGCAGGCGAGACTGGGGCGGCAGTCCGAGTCCTGCGGCGGCAATTCGGCGGCGGGAAGAACGGACCTGCCGCCGAATTGCAGTCGCGGGACTCGGACTGCCGCCCCCTTCTCACCTGCCGCCCCAAGCACCAGCTTGGCAAGGTGGTGCCTGGAGCCGGCCCTGCTCGTGGGGGATTGGGTTGTCATCTGTTTGTCATAGTGCTCATAGACTCGGATTTTCAAAGGGGCCCAAATCCCACTGACTTTCAATGGGAATGGGACTCCTAACTCCCCAAGGATTCTGAGCAACCCAGCCATGTAGTGCAAGGTGCTGTACACCTAGAAAGCATAGCCGGTGCTATAATTTAATAGATTCATAGATTCCCAAGGCCAAAAGGCACCAGTGTGATCCTCTCGTCCAACCCCCTGTATCACACAGCCCAGGGACCAGCCTCACGAGAATGCCTAGAAATTGAAAAAAACCAACAATCCCAATTTACAAACTGCCAGTGATGGAGAATCCAGCACAACTCTTGGGAAATTGTTCCAGTTTTTAATTACTCTCAATGTTATCAATTTACGCTTTATTTCCAGTCTGAATTGGTCTAGCTTCCACTTCCAGCCATATTGTTCTACCTTCCTCTGCTAGACTGAAGAGCCCATTATTCAGTATTTGTTCCCCACGTAGTTACTTATAGACTGAGCTCAAGTCACCCATTAACCTCCTCCAGTTTGCACACTAAGGACTGCAAACTCCCATCCACCCTACAAGTCCTTCGCCTGGGGCCAGACGTTTGCTCTAAAAAGGAAGGGATGAGCTAATTGCTACAGCGATGACCAAGCATGTTTCACACTGCCAGTAGCTAGTATATTTCCCCTGCCCTCTCAGGTAACCAGCCCAGCCATGCATTCCGGGCGAAACGCTCAGTTTCTTCCCCACAGGGCGCTCAGAAGCGTGAAACTGCCTGGAAGGCATGTGTGTGGGAGAAGCGGGGAGTGGTTGTACAAAGGAATGTCAGAATGGGAATCAGAGCATGAAACCCGGGCCAGGATGTAACATTGCCACTAACCCGACCAGCTGGGCATCTCCTCACAGGATCTGAACAATGCAGCGGCCCTCCTGCAGGAAGGGAGCTATTTAAAGGGGGACAGACACCGACACACACACACAGATGGGCTTCAAATAGTTTTGTCTGGAGTCACTTCCCATTTCACACACACCTTATGGCTTTTGGCAACAGAAATGATGATGCTTTGCACTTGTACAGCGGCTGCTTGAGAATCTCCAAGCACTTCGCCAAGATGGGTAAATACTGTCCTCGTTTTAAGTGTGTGGATGGAAACAGGTACAGGGAGGTGACGGGACTTAGCTCTGCTGCTTCAGCGCCAGAGCTGGGATTAGAAGCCAGGAGCCCTGACTCCTGCCCCCAGGCTATCACTGGTGGCAATGAGAGTTAAAAAATGGTCAAAGGGCTCCAAGGACTCCCCTTCCCCTAACACTCCCCTCGCTGCAGCTTGTGTCTCCCTTCCCAGTGCACTTGGGCCAGAATTCTCAAGTGTGTCCAGTGACTGGCTGCCCCACCTGGGTGCCCAGCGGAAACGCTCAATGACCCAGACCTTCCCATGTCTGGTCTCAGGTTTCTCAGATTGGGCACCCTGAAGAAGTGGCTACGTTTGCAAATGCAGTCCCCAGTCCTGTTTGGTTCACTATTAACTCCAGGCAGGCTGGGGTGTGATCCGCTCACCGCCCTGCCGTCTCCCCTGGAACGGCCACAGGAAGGCATCAGCCACCTCCTCTCCGGACGCCTGTGGAATTCACAGCACGCGGGGGCTTTTTTGTTCTTTGTGGTTGCTGAGCCCACGCCAAGCTGCCGGAAGGTTTGTCATTCTCACTCACAGCCAGAAATGGAACAACAACAAAGGGGCAGGATTTAGTAACGGGAAAGTCTGGAAACGTTTCCCCGGGAGCTCACAGTCCAGCCACTGGATTAAGCAGAAAAGCAGCCATGGGCGGTCTGGACTCAGCCACACTAGGTTGTTGTGCCGCACACAATGGCTCTGGTGGTGGGGAGTCGGAAGGGGCGACTGGCTCAGGGAAGGTCTGACCAGGACAAAGAGTGTGGCCGCTGTAGGGATTAACCTTCCAGAGACCCACTGCCAATTAGACAAGCAAACTTTGACTAGTGGGACATTGCACCTCCCCATCATCTTCTGTCCCAGGGAGCCCTTTACAAAGGTCACTGTCTTAATTCAGCCCTTGAGAGGTTAGTGAATGGCCCAAAATGGCACAGAGGGAGTGAGCAACAGAGCTGGGAGTGGGACCCTGACATCCTGGCTTGGTTCCAGGCCCTCTTTGCTTTGTTTCTCATGGGGCTGGAAGTCAGCGCTCCTGGGGGAAGGACTCTTGGGGTCTGAGGAAGGGCACTTCGAGGATTCAGATTAGTGAGCTTAGTGGAGGTTTCTGGCTGGTTGCCACTGGGTCTTACCAACGTGCAGAGTGTCCCACCCATACCCAGATCTGCAGTGCCCGGCAGGTGCCATGCAGGGGCTGAAGAGCTTCTGAATTTGTGATGAATGAATTCCAATAAGGCAAGACGCCAGAGTGGCATATTCTGGGGAGACCACAGCACTGGTCTGGCCCTTGCCACACCCAAGCTTCAGCCTTGTAGTCAACGCACAGCCCGGTGCGCATGCTCCGAAACACAGGCCCTTGTTGTTATTGGTGGGGTTGCTTTCCACCCCATGCGGAGCTCCCTGGGGCTCTCCAGCCAGGAGAAGGCAGCTCTCACTTCTCTCTGAGTGTAGTGACAGAGCCCTGGCGCAGATGGCTGATGGCACTTGCCCTCGAAGGTATGTACAGCCTAGTACAGGACAGACGCAGGAGGACACCGTGCTCCTCCAGTCCCACCACAGGCAGCTTTGCCGTGGGCACCGAAGCACAGGAGGGCTGGGGCGTGAGGATTTCAGGGGACGTCTGCCCAGCACTCTGACCAAGTGAAGAGCTACCCCCGTGCTAAACATGCACAGGAGAGTGCGGCATTGCAACTGCTGGCCCACAGGGGGCTGGGCTGGCTTAGGGCAGGGATGGATTCACACTAGTCGCACAACAAGTTCTGCTCTGGTTTTATAGCTGCCCAGCACCAGATCCCTCCACTGCTCCAAGCCACCTTCCAGCTCTCAACCTACTTGCTGCTGCATCAGCAACACCATCTCCCGCCTCCTCTCTCCTGCTGGGGCCCATGCGGAACACCCCTCCCTGCCCCCGTGAAGAGCTGCTCACGGTTTTGACTCAGCAGTTCAGTTCTCCAAACCCAGAAAGCTGAGTCCCCCCAGGACGGCTATTTTCCCCGCTGGCTGGCATGCGGGATCCCCCACGGCTCCGTCGGATCTAGCTTTTCATAGACTTCCCAGCAGCTTACGCCAGAAGTAGGAAAACCCGCGAAGCCCCCTTTGCCGCCCTTCTGCTTCCTGTGAGCTCAGCAAAGCCCTCGGCTGAGGCTCGGCAGCATCGCGCCATTAGCATGCGGTCACCACCCAGCCAACCTGGCGCCCTCCTGCGCTGAGTCTTCACTTGAGACACAGGGAGCTTCTCCCCACTCCAGCTCACCCTGTTCTTCCCAGGAAGCACTTAGTGGCCAGTTTGGCTCAGCTTCTCGGCCACCATATCCTGCAGCCACAGACCTTAAAACTGGCAGGAGTGACCTTTGCCACGGAGCCGCCCTCTCCCGGAGGCTGAGTGCATGCACCAGCCATCTCCTGCCCTACCCATGCCCGTCTCTTTGTAAGACTATCAGACATGGATTCCTGCCAGCTGAAGCAAGGGGGCTGTTCTAGCACTGCTCCAAGGAGGGTGCTGGGGGCAATTAAGCCCTGCACAGAAGCTTGGATAGAGTTAATGCTGCCCCTGTTAAAATTAAACGGATGCTATTTCTTTTTAAAACGCAAAGTAAGAGACAGGCCCAAGCTGAGGGCCGTTATTCCATCGGGAAGTGAATTAAGATAAACAGAATTAAGGCCACTTTAGTTAAACTGCATTGAACCCCTGTGTGGATGTTCTTATTCAGAATTAATCTACTTTAAATCCACACCTTTAGTTAATTTGGATTAACTTTCCTGAGTGTCCAGAGTGGACAAAACCCTAGTTACCTAAATGCAGCTATCAGTCAGGAGAGAGGTAAAGCAGTGGTAGCTTGGTAGAAAATAAAACTACCAGGCCAAGTTTTGCTTTTTTGGGTACAGCAGTGTAATTCTAGACTAGCTCCACTAAAGGAAACAGATTTATTCTGGCTTTACACTGATGTGTAACCAAGCAAAATTTGGCCTTTGTAAGAGGTATCTTAGATAAGATGCAAGTAAACAAGAGAGCCTTAGAAAAGTCACTTGAGAAGGCTCCAAATGGTGCATCATTCTGTCCTTCGTCATGCCATAAAATCAGCTAATTAAAATTGGTTATGGTCAAAGCACAGGGCAAGCTGGCATAAACATTTGTCCCTCTGCTCACAGTGGGATATAACAGCATCCTCCATTGCCAAGAACTGTACTTTCTTTGCTGATTTTTATGTTCAACTCCAAAGCATTTTGTCAGCTGCTAACAGCTGCATTTTGCACTGAAATACTGTATGTTCTTTAAAAAAAAAATACAGCGAGCACCACAAATGTCAGTCAGAGATGCAGTTCATGCCAGAGACCATATTAAATTCTTCCCATTAATGGAAACGGCAGAACATTTATAGTCTGAAAAATAGACGGCTGTCAAAAACATTAACTCCAGTACTATTAAAGGACAATTAAAAGGCACAAAGAGGAGAGAATATTCTCTGTAGACGAGGGCGGGTATGTTTAATATGCCCTACGTAACAGAGACACAGGCTTATTGGAGTAGTGATCATGTTACTGTAAAAAGAGAGAGATCTACATCATGTGTTATTCCTGGGCTGTGCAAGGCATCCGATTCAGGCTCTTTGATGGAAGAGTAGCGTCTGGTTTATCATCATATGAGGCCATTCTTTAAGGAGAAAGGGCAGGTCAGACTTTTTAAAATTAGCTCACAGACCTCAGGTTTGGCGGAAGCTGGACATAAAAATGAAAACTACAACACACTCCAAGATGAAAAGTATAGCAGAGTCCCTAATTGACTAGCGTTTCTTTTTCTCTAGCACCAGTGGTTTTCAAGCCAGTGTGAATTAATTCCAGTTATTTTTAAAAGAAAAACTTAAGCTCCATTATAGATTTTATTTCTTTTGTAGCACCCTGAGTCTAACCATTTTCTTAGATGGGGACGTGGTCTTTTCTAGTTAGGAAACACTGATTCTTTTCACTAGCCCCTGGGGTTTTCAGAGATGAAATGAACCAAGCTTTCTGGGGCTCATTTACTTTTCAGCATACAAACTGAGTGGCTAGTTAACTTGTATTCTCATCACAGTCTCTTTCATTTTCCGGGATCCCCCCCCCCCCCAAGTTCCCCATTTGGAGACCCTGTCATTCCCCCTAATTGCTCCAATTAGTTATCAAAGTCTGGTTTGCAAAGCAGAGATCCGGTTACAGATCCAGAGCTACAGATCTGGCTCTTTCGGAGAGTCCTCATTTGTAGAACTCCTGATACGCATCATGAACAGAAGAGATCTAGAACTCTGGGGGAGAGAGAGAGGGTAACTGACATGCCCCTCTTCCATGTATGCTATCTTGGAAACACCCTGAGATTTCCCAAGGCTGTGTCTCCAGGGTAATCTCTCCTCTCCCACCTTTTTGTATTTAAAAAGAGCGGCAGCCCGTAAAAACAAACTACGGTGGCTACTGAATGTTAATAGCTTTGGAAAGAACACAGCCAAACAGGCAAGTGTCAGTGGCGTCACGAGAAGCCTGTTCCCCCTGGAAGCCCAGCAAACTGTCAGCCTCCTGCCTCCATAGCAGGGTCTATGAACTCCATCTATTTGATTCTGTTCTATAGAAAAGCTATTGCAATCCCTAGCATTGTCCAAGACGGGCTTAGCAGCGTGTGTTCCCACTAGACAAACTGCTGTTTGGTTCTCTTTCTCCCTGCTGCGGAAAGGTGGCTCAGGGATAGCCCATGAAGGACAGAAGACCAGCAGCAGTTAGGTGTGCGCTGCCTGGTTTTTCCACACGAACAGAGAATGGGGATTTTGTTTTGCTCTCCAGAATACAGAGCTGGGCCAAAACTCACAACAGCATCAGGAATGCTCGGAGGGTTGTTTAGATAAGCTAGCACTGTCTAGAGGTTTAATCTTTGGCTGCACGGAAAAGCTTGGCAGGGAGTGTGGAGGACAAGCTTGGGGTGAGGGACTGCCTGTGATACCAGGCACACAGCTAGAATCTGCCACTTACACAGAGGTGCATGAGGAAGAGCCGTTACCTGGACTGCTTGATTTAAAGGTGGCATCAGGTCTCACCAGACTCCGCACTGCCACCGGAAATGTACTGAGCTGCCCTGCGCTTCCTTTCCAATAGGATGCCCTGCTGGTGCCTGGGGAGCCGTACTTCCAACAGCTCACACGGCACGAAACACAGAGGGTGCGGTTCCCACGGCCCTGACATAGCTCTGCTGGGACAGACGCGGCCGTGTGCAACGCATGGGTGCACTTTGGGACCTGGCGGCTAAGACAAAATTGTTGGAGGTACAAAATGTTCCCCATGTGACTCTGCCCGGACCTGCAGGCGTGGAGGCAGATGCTTGCCTTCCGTGGTGATGCACACAGAGGACATGCACTCGTTGCTTGGAGCTGGTTAACTCTGCAGACCTCCTACTACCCTGAGCCCATAAGGGCAACAGTCTGAGACTGCACCAGGCTGGCAAGACTCAAGGATGCTCTGGTCCAAAATGAGGAACATACCGGGCCAGATCCTGAGCTGGTGGAAACTGGCACAGCTGCACTGGCACTATGCTGGGGATCTGGTGCCCTGGCTTTCGCACTGCACCAAAAGCCGGGACACACGTTTGGCCCAGGGAAGCAGGACAGTGCGGTGACAAGTCGATAAAATATTCCCCAAACAGCCAGGGGTTAAGCATGCCCAGCCGGGGAACGAGCGGCAGCCAATCAGCTTAACGACCCAACCCAGGTCACAGCTGTCACATGTTCATTCACTGACTGCTGAGAGCAGCCCATGGGATCAGAGCGCTCAGCAGCCGCTCGAAGCCAGGGTAGGAGGGAAGAGGTTGCCTTATGCATTACTCACAATGCTCCTCCTCAACTTATCCCCGCCGCTGAAGGTCACTGCCAGCATGGAGGCACACTCCTCAGCATAGAACGGCCTGTTCCCCTCGTCGTCCACCGCACCTGGGGAAAAGCCAAGGCGAACACGTCAGGGTCTGGGGGCTGCTGCCTCTCTCACTACACATCCCAGCTGCTCAGTTCCTAGGCAACTTCTCAACCTTCCTCCTTGGGACAGTGGCCGGATTTTTCACTCCAAAAAAGTGCCAGGCTGTGGAGCTCCGCACTTCCAGGAGAGACCAAGTCACATATCAACCCGCTACCGCTCCTTGCGTTTCAACGCATGCCGGCCTGTATGGGGAAGTTTCACGGGTGAGCAGAAGGCCTGCTACAAAATGGCCCAGACTTAACTTCCACACAGAGTTATGCCCAAACAAGTCGTGTCTTCTTTGTGATCCTGGCAAGGAAATTGAGACAAACTTGGTCGTTCTGCCCTTCGCCCTGATCAGTGGGGAAGTCCTACTCGGTGTAACGCTCCCTCTAGGGAGGTGGCTATCAGAATCCAAACAGCTCACAGGCACCCACTGTTCAGCCCAGTTACTCCATGGACACATCACCCCCCCGGTTTCTCCCTTCCCTCCGGGGCAGGTTGGGGACCAGGAGGATATTGGGAGTTTGCAGCTGAGCAACTGAACTCAATGGTTAGTGGTACGCTGGCTCTCAGCACCTGGACCATGGATCACCAGTTTCCAATCCCCAGAAGGAAACGTGCTGGAAGCCAAACAGGGGAATAGGACACTTGGAAGGAGATGGGGCCAGGAGGGGATCCCTTATGACACAGTTTGTAAGATGGACAATCCAGAGGACTTTTGAATTTTGAGCAGTGCTCAGCAGCCTGGTTCTGGAACACAGGCTTGGGTGCATGCTGCGATCATGAGACGCTGCTGCAGCACAGACACGTAACTACAGGCAGTGGCCTACAGGGCTGGGGCTGCTGTATGTACCCTCCCACAAAGCCATCCAGTTCCAGGGTCAGAACAGGGGCCCCGCAGCAAACATGTCCCCCTGCTTGGCCTCTAGGAAGAAGTTCCCAGAGACATTTACCATATTAAGCCTCATTTTAATCAGTGAAATACCAGCAGATGACGAGAAGCAGAGATCTCAGCCTGCTATGTTGCTCAGCAAATTTTCTATCCATAGCCACATTGGTATAGAGTCTCATGAAGAAGCATCTCCCACCCCCGCACCCCACCCCAAACACACCCGTTCCCTCCCCAGGATACAGAAATATCTTGGATATTAAACTGAATGAAAAACTCCCTCTCATACACTGGGAGGATGGGAGGAGAGGACTGTGACGAACTAGGACTGTAGTTAAGGTTTCCCTGAGTACTGTGTGGGTGCCTCAGTTTCCCCTATGCGGTGCTTGAGTATCTAGGTGGTGGGACAACGGTGCATGATTGTTACAAAGCCCTAGAAGGCAGAGGCCTGGACACAGAGAATGGCCCTGTCTCCTGGCAACCGATGGCCCGGCCCCTCCCCCGGCAAAGGTGAGAGCTGAAGGTGTGAGAACAAAGGGATCAGGTGACCTCCTGGCCCGGGAAGCAGACAAAGGCGGAGGAGGGGCTAGAGAGTTTGAGTTTGAAACTGGCCGGGGAAGGGGCGAGCGAGGCAGAGAGGGTCTGGCCTCCCTGCCCCGGTTGGAGCTGCGGGGCGAAATGCAGGGAGCCCCAGGCTGGGGTCTAAGCTCCCTGCCCCCCGGAAGGACCCGACTGAGGGGTCCTGGATGTACTGACAAGCTCTGGTTGGACTGTGTTCCTGGCATCTCTAATAAACCTTCTGTTCTACTGGCTGGCTGAGACTCCCAGTGAATCCGGGGAAGAGGGGTGCAGGGCCGGACTCCCCTATACTCCGTGACAACTGGTGGCAGAGGTGGGATGTTCTGCACCCCATGAACGGCGCTTCCTGCAGTAAGTAACTGGGGAGCAGTAGAACGAAGGGGTGCTAACGAGGACCAGGCGTGCTGAAGGCTCACGGAGGAGCGGTTTCGGGGAGCGGAGGAGCTACGGTTAACCCCTGGGAGTGTGTGTCCAGCGAGAAGGACTGTGCAATGAGGGGGTCCCCCTGGGGGCTACAGTGAGCAGTCCCAGGGGCGGAGGAGCCTGCGGCTTGGCCCTGGGAGAGAGAAGGAATTTTGCAGGGACAGGGTTCCCCTGGGGGTGCCGTGAGTGGACCCAGGGGCGCAGGAGCTGCAGCTCGACCCTGGCAAAGAGGCGGTGACCTGGAGAAGGGCTGGCACACTTGGGGTTCTTCCTGGAAACCGTGGGGAGCTAAGAGCACACAGGCCTGCGAGTCCACAGCAAACTTGGGAGCAGTGAAGTGATGGCGTATCGCCTTCTCCTTAAGAAGAGCATTGTAACCCTGTGCAAAAAGAGAGGGATACCCATTGGAAAGCTCACTAAAGCCCAGTTAATCACGCGGCTGGAGGAAGATGACCATTCCAGGGAGCAGATTCCGGACCCCAATGGGGCTACAGCAGGATCTGGGAGCAGCTGGAGTGATAGCCTGGCATCCCCAAGAGTCTGGTCCCCAACCAGACGGGGGTCTTCACGATCGAGTTCCCCAGTAGGGGATCGGAGACGGATGGGACTGGAGCTGAGTCCGAGAGAGCAAGAGGACGGTGAGAGACAGCAAGAGCCCGAGAAAGACCTACAGAAGAAGCAGCAGCGTGAACTTGCGGTGGTGGAACTGAGAGGCATAGGGGACTGGCCAGGGGTAAGTGGGGACAGATCCCGGGGTGCCAGCTCCGCAGGGAACCTCGATCCTAAATTGCTGCCCCTGGTTAAGGAGGGTGGGGATGTGGAGGCCCACCTCACTGCCTTGGAGCAGGCTGGTGATTGGAACCAGGGAGACCCTGCGGAAAAGCCCCGGGATCTAACCCCCTTGCTGGGTCCCAAGGCCATAAACTCCACCAGCCAGAAGGGTGGGATGGTGGACGGATTTCCACTCCTGGCCCTGGACTCAAGCCCTATGGACCCCCAGTGGAAGCGGAAGCTGATGGTCAATGGAGAGACATTCGGGGGGTGGCAAGACCCCGGGACAGAGAGAATTGTGGTCAGGCCCCGGGTGGTGCACCCCCACCAGCTGCTGGGGGGCTGTGTGACCTGGGTGAGGGTCCCAGGGACGGACCCATTCACCCTGCCTATGGCCCAGATCCCTGTGCAGACCCAGGAGGGGTCGGGCTGGCTGGTGGTTGGGGGTCTCCAGGATATCAGCGGTGAGGTGCTGTTGGGGGGTGACTGTGTATCTTTGGGACAGGATCCAGGCCCTGTAACGGCCGAGGATTTGAATTTGAACTCAGGAAACCAATTGGCTAAGAGGGAAATGGTCAGTGAAAATGCAAATGACCTGGCTGGCAGGGGGGAGGAGCTGCCAGGCCCCGGTTACCTGCCTGCCTGTAACCAGACCCCTAGGGCGGGGTGGGTCAGAGAGATGCTCCCCACCCCCCTGCACACTGGAGAGGTGGCTCACGCTGGCTCTGATGCTGTGACCAAAGCAGCGAGCTCGCTGCCTGGCCCCACAGGGACAGCCAGGGCAGCGCTGAGCCCGGGGGGAGCAGAGACCCCGGCTGAGTGGGGGAACACACAGGCAGGGCAGGACGGCTGCCAACCAGGCTTGCCTGGTCCAGAGGTGCTGCCGGGAAGTGATTCCACGGCAGGGAGGGAGCCACCAGGGACAGGGCTCAGTGGGGCCGTGACCCCAGGCCTGGCCAGTGAGCTGCAGAGGGATCCCGCTTTGGAGAAGCTAAGGGAACTTGCTGGCCACAGCGCTGCAAACCCCCTTGGGGAAGACTGCAGAGACAGATCCCTGTGGGAGAAGGGATTCCTGTGCCGGGAATGGGCTTCCCAAGGGGAAGTAGAACTGCGGGGAATCAGGAGGCTCTAATCCAGGGCCCAATAGATCGAGTAAACCCAGACCGGGCCAAGCCCTGTACAGTGTTCACCGAAGCCTCAGACACAGGGCTGGGCGCGGTGCTGATGCAGGCCTATGCGAAGGGGGAGAGATACCCCATCGGGTATCTGAGCAAGGAGCGGCTGCCCTGGAGGCAGAACGGTCAGGCCATAGAGAAGGAATGCCTGGCCATGGGGCAGGCCCTTAAGAAGCAGCAGCCGGATCTATTTGGGTGGCGCTTTACGGGGTATGGTCACCATTCCGCCCCAACGTGGCTGCATCCAGGAAAAGGGGCCGATGCCGAGCGGCTGGTGACAGAGACACGTGGTCAGAGAGGGGACCAGATCAAGAGGGAGGCTCTTAACCAAGAGAGCCCGAACTACAGCCCTCCAGACTGGAGCGCTGGGAAAAGACCTGATCTCAGCTTGAACCCCAGGGGTTTTGGGATGGGAAGAGGGCACGGGCCGCATAAACCTTCCCACATGCGGCCTGCGGGTGCCATCAAGCACCCCGACCTAAGGGAGCACGTGGAACTGGAACGGCCTGGTGTGACCAGGTTCGAACTTCCCCGGGTCACTGGCTAAAGTGACCCCGCTCAGTTCGGTCTCGGAGGGGGGAGAGATGTGACGAACTAGGACTGTAGTTAAGGTTTCCCTGAGTACTGTGTGGGTGCCTCAGTTTCCCCTATGCGGTGCTTGAGTATCTAGGTGGTGGGACAACGGTGCATGATTGTTACAAAGCCCTAGAAGGCAGAGGCCTGGACACAGAGAATGGCCCTGTCTCCTGGCAACCGATGGCCCGGCCCCTCCCCCGGCAAAGGTGAGAGCTGAAGGTGTGAGAACAAAGGGATCAGGTGACCTCCTGGCCCGGGAAGCAGACAAAGGCGGAGGAGGGGCTAGAGAGTTTGAGTTTGAAACTGGCCGGGGAAGGGGCGAGCGAGGCAGAGAGGGTCTGGCCTCCCTGCCCCGGTTGGAGCTGCGGGGCGAAATGCAGGGAGCCCCAGGCTGGGGTCTAAGCTCCCTGCCCCCCGGAAGGACCCGACTGAGGGGTCCTGGATGTACTGACAAGCTCTGGTTGGACTGTGTTCCTGGCATCTCTAATAAACCTTCTGTTCTACTGGCTGGCTGAGACTCCCGGTGAATCCGGGGAAGAGGGGTGCAGGGCCGGACTCCCCTATACTCCGTGACAAGGACTTGCTGCATTTCTCTGCATTATCATCATCAACAAAGGCAGCTACTTGGATATCTTAATAATTAGCCCTTCACAACCATTAATCAGCCCCAACATCTATGACACGTAGGCAAGTTACTCCCACTTTATAGCTGGGGTCACTTCTGCAGCGAAGTGACTTGCCAGAGGCTGTCCAGAAAGAACGGGCAGGTGTTCCTGGTACCTAGCCCCATGTGCCATTCCTTAGACCGTCCTGCCTTCCTCCTCACTAATTCACATGCAGAGCAAAGCTGAACTATTGCCTGAAGGGGAAAATTTCAGTAATTCAGCAAAACTGAAAGCTGCAAAATTCTTCAATGCAAGTGAGGAAGGCAAGCGGGGAAGATACTGGTGACGTCTCATTAGCTGCATTCTGCAGCGAGAGCACAGATTTTAATATGCATTTTCTCTCTGCTGGCCCTACAGTAGCCGCAGTAAATGGAAGCCATCAATCACAGAGTTTCATTTCATTTGCAGAGCCGACATCACCTGCACACCACCTGGGCCCCAGAGCGTACAGAGCCATCCGTTGTCACGGGCGGAGTCTCATGGGGGGTTAGGCGCTAAAACCCCACACAGCAGGGATGCTGCGGAAATGAAGGCTCATTGCAAAGGATAAAGCAACTTTTTCAAAATGAATGTGCTATAGACGTTTATGGTGTCCCGGGAAGCCCATAATCTTATAGCTTCTGTCATTCCCCCACCCACACTGTCCTGGTTCACCTCCCCAGGTGAGTATTTAAATCTGGGAAAGAAGCACTGAGGAACAGCTGCAGTCAGACCGGTCTGGATGTAATGGCTCTGGCAGACTCTCACACACACACTTGAAGAAGCACTTCTCTTTCATCCAAGGATCTCCAAGCGCTTTTCACAGCTAGCCAGGCCTCCCACCTCCCCCTGCCACTCGCTCTTACAGACGTGCCCTGTTGGACGTGGAATTTCTATGCAGCTTGGAGGAAGACCCTCTCAGGAGCCGAACTTGGGGATGCAGGGAATCTGGGAATTTCCAAACGGGATGCTTCGGGCAGGGGTTACCAGCTTCCTTAGGCAGTGGTACCAGTTTAGCGGGCTATGCCAGCCAGTGCCTATGGCCTACAGTTCAGCCCCTCGCATGCTAGTCTGTCACAGGGGCTGGGTTGCTGCTGTTGTCATGAACCTGGGTTTTGGGGCAAACCTCTGAATCAGTCATTCTGGGGCCATGGCTCGGCGAGTTCTATTAGAACAGCTGCCGTTTGGTAGGTTTTTGCTTGCTGCATGATGGCGCTCAGTGCAAACAACTCTGACAGAGACAGGGACATTACGTGGGTGACCCCGGAAGGAACTAGACCCAAACGTGTTTTTCCATGGCTGGTGGCTCTACAGGGAAGAGCGTCATTCTGCTTCCTGTTTCACAGATTTCACCACCCCACACTCAGCTTCTGCCCTAGAGAAGCCGGATTAGATGTTTCCTTAAATAAGAGTCTTAATTCTCGTTTTTAAAACCATTCTCCAGGGCATGGCACAAGCATTCCCTCCACGCAGCAGCGAGAGCCTTTCACGCACACCTCCGTTCCAAGGCCCCAAAGCCGGTGCCTGCAGCCACGCAGACTGCGGAGAGGACTCTGATCTCCGCTCCTTGCCGGGGTCATGCTGGAGAGCTGACCTGGCAACTCACGGTGCTACTCCACAACCGTCAGTGTGCAGAAGAGCGGGGCCGGGTTACAGGCACATGCACACGGCCGGTTACCTATAGTGACGGTGTAGATGGAGTTGGCGTAACCATCGTCGTTACAGGCGCATGCACACGGCCGGTTACCTATTGTGACGGTGTAGATGGAGTTGGCGTAACCATCGTAGTTGCAATTGTCATTGTGCTGCCCTCCATTGCCACTGGCCACGACGAAAATGCTTCCAAAGCCCCTGCGACCAGCGATCACCCCATGCTGCAAGGCAGCCTGGGGAAGAGAAAAGACACATTACTGCTCAAGAGTGAGCCGTATCCAGGCTTACCGGCACAATTACAGCCAGAAACCATAAAATGCCTAGCTCTGCACCCTGCCCTGCTGAAATGAGGTGCTTTTATAAAGCATTTCCACCAGCAAATACTGGGTCAATTTCAAACTTGGCGTAAGAGGATGAACCTCCATCGAACCTGCTTACACCAGGTCTGAACTCAGCTAACCAAGTTTACATTAAAGAGCTTTCAGACTCTGATGCCCATATTTCTCTGCTTTGACTATGTGGATCTGAATCGCATTCTGCTTTCATACATTCCCCCTGAAGTTTCAGCTGGAGAAGGTAACCTGTATTAAACCCGTTATTGTGTGACATTGCTGGACTCCATTAGCAGCACCCATGTTCCAACCCAGAGGTGGCAGCACTTCCAAAGGCACAGGCAGTGACCCTAATATCTAGTAAAGAGTTAATTGCATGGACCCCTCTGATGAGCACATAATGTGCTAAGAAACTGCCTTGGCACTTAGAGCTGGAAACCGGGAGTCAATACCCTTTGGCTACAATTCCCAGCTCACTGTGTGACCAGAAGTCAGTCATAACCACTCTGTGCCTCAATTTACCCAACTAGGAAGCAAAGATAATTCCTCCTGCCTCCCAGCAGTGGCACGAGGCTGCGTCTATTACACGCATTTTGAGATCCTTGGGTGAATCATGCTACAGAGGTGCTAAGTAGCTGCTAGATACAGGATGACTGGGTGCTTTCTAATAGTTTTAAACTGGATTCCTCTCCCTGCCCCATCATTTAACACAAGCAGCCAGTGGTGGCACAAAGCAAAAATTGACCAGATTTTGGCCTCCAGAGAGAGCCAATCTGGTCACTGGCAGAGTTCAGGCTGGGATCAACTTTTCTGCAGCAATGATGCTCTGTCACCAAGAGATTGACTAGCTGCATTTATAGCTCCTGCTCCCCTGCAAAGCCCCCCCCCCCCCATTTCTGACTCCTCTGCCCAGTGTAGCACTCAGCTACACTAACCCCACCTGGAAAGCGCATCTCCAGCCCAGCACCTCGGCCTGTATTTCACTAGGCTCACCCCGGGGAAGGGCAGGCATGTGACGGAAGAGGGCAAGAGGCAGGCTTTGCTGTAAGTGGAATCTGCCTCTTCTAGCTGCTCGTGAGTAGGGTCAAGGGTAGGACGCTTTCCAAAAGCACCTCAGAGAACACTTGTTCCAGGTCAGTGTCTCCAGTGGAACCGTCAGCTGCAGACCCAATTGGAAGCAAAGATAATTCCTCCTGCCTCCCAGCAGTGGCATGAGGCTGCGTCTATTCTATAAATTCTGAGATCCTTGGATGAGCCGTGCTACAGAGGTGCTAAGTGGCTACTAGAGATCCAGATGCTGGTCTCAGCGTTCTGGAAGGCCTATGAATGCTGGGAAACAATAAATGAACAGGCACAACTGGAATCCATTTGTAACCACAACGTGACAGAGATATGCTTTAACGCATCTGTATCCATGCCACTGTGCTGCAGCGCAACTATTGTTCTGTGGTTACCGAGATGCAGCAACAGCATTGCAGAACGAACTCTACAGAGAGTGAAATCCCATCCCGTGTTAGTGGAGAGTTAAACACGAGCCGGGCACTTGAATTTCTAGCCACTCACTCCAAAGGAGGCATCGTCTAGCTAAGCACTGTAGGCTCTAGGCATCAAATACAACGTACAAGGTAGTAAAGGGTGAAGGCTGTCAGGGAATTGTGACAACGTTCTTCTGTCCCTCTCTGGTTAGCATGCATTTCTATGGGCTGTTCTGCAGAAAGGGCTCTGGAAGGAACAAGTTCACTGGCCACTGGGCAGCCTCCCCTTTTCAAGGGAACGCCTGGACAAAGAGATGAGGTATGTGTCCATCCCGGTCTCCAGAGGCAGGGAGTTCCACAGCTCCACTCACAGCCTCGGCCTCCCAAGACCTTCCCTGAGGTGTGCTGCACACCTTCCCCAGAACAGCCGCAGGGCACTCTCAGGGGTTTGCAGATGGGCTCTGATCCCAAAACCTCTGAAATCAATGGGAATATTTCCCCTGACTTGAATGTGCTTTGGATCAGGCCCATGGGGAGGCAGTCCCTGGGGCAGCCAGGCCCTTGCCCATCAAGTACTCTATGGATAAAAACTAGGGGCGTGATCCTGTAGCTCTTACTCACATAAGTAAGTCACGGGGCGGTGGGCACGTGGATGGGGAGCTAGCGCACAGCATGGCTGTGATGAATGCTCACATTAGCAAAAGCCAAGAGCATCCGTGTCTTAATGATGCGTTAGGGCCGGAAATGGGCCAGGCCTTGATCTGCATCAGCGTCAGCGGCCTGGCTTCTGCCTGCGTTTTTTGGGGGGGTTCCATCTGCTGCTCAGTAACAGCGCAGGCTCTCCTGCTGCAGTGCCGAGCAGTGACAAATATAGAGAAACCTTCAGCCCACAGCCACCATAACGTACAGCTGTTTGCGAGCAGTGAAGGGGCTGTTCATAGACCTGGCAGAATGTCTTACAGAGTCAGGGGCCAGATTACCCCTGCACTCCAGCAGCAGGGAAGGCCAGCCCAGCCAGCCCCCAGGTGGGTTCATCCCAAAATCACTCCTTCCTACTTTTCCTTTCCAGCCACGTCTTTCTCCCAGGCAGGGGCATCTTAAACGCCTTTACACGCCCCTTCCAGACTGACTTCCCCTGCCATTTATCCCACTCATCAGGGTCTGGATACTTCGCCGGAGTCCCTTCTTCATTCCCCGGCGCTCCTTGGATTCTGAGCCGCTCACTGATACAAAAGCTGTTAAGTATCAAAGGGGCTGAGAGTCTATTCGGCCACCTTGGAGCCGCTTCCTTTCCCAGCGAGATGAACCTTTCCTTGGAACTTCAAGTCACCATCCCCTACACCCCCAGCTGTCACCCTTTCTGAGGCAAGGACAGCTCTCCCCGTGGCACGGGGACCAGCACGATGGGGTCGCACCAGAGCTTTCTGCACCACAGGGAAGTTCCTCCTGCTCTGGGCTTTAGGCAAACCGAGAATGACAGGCTCCAGAATGCAAGGCATTTCCCAGTGAGGTGGTCGCCCTGGGGCTGGCTCAGTTCTTTTGTACCTTTCCTAGCTGGTGAGGACCATCCACAGTTTTGCCATCATCATCGGGACCCCAGCTGTGAAGAGAGACATCATGAAAGGACACAGTCACCTTGGGACGCCGCTTTGAATTTGAGTTTTCATGCGTGACTGTAGTGCTGGGAAAAGGTGCCCGACTGGCAGCCCTTTATCAGTCCACAGGGCAGATGCAGCACACACAGGGCAAGGACCTGGGACTGGGAGGATAGAAGTGTGGGCTAGCACTCAGAGTGGTGCACTGGAAGCTGGGGTGTCAGGATCCTGCCTCTGACCTCTGCCCTTCAGTTCCCATCCTTCCAGCAGGGATGGCAATGCCAACCCATCTCATGGGAGGCTCTGGGGGCTTTGCTGGGGCCTTCAAAGCCTTTTAATGAAAGGTGCTAGAGGTCTGCCAAGTGCTACTGCATCTCTCTGGGTATCCCCATCTTCTAGGCCAGACACCAGGAGAATCCCTCGCCCCAGCACCAAACAGCTAGTGCGTCCCCAGACCGGCCATTCCTTCCAGCAGATGTTATCCCACCGAGCAATGGGAGCAACCTCCCTCGAGCCTTTTAATCTCGTTTAAATGGGAGCACGCAAAAGGGAAAGGTGCTACGGGGTTTGGTGCTCACGGCCGAGCTGCTCCTTAGAAGCGGAAGAGAAGGACGGGAGCTGGTGTGGAGGGAGGGGGCAGCAGCCCAGGAACACACAGACAACCACCGCTCAGATTTTGCCAGTACATCCCGGGAAAGAGCCCAGCACCGGGCTCTGCACCACTCACGCTAAGGGCAGCTGTGCCACGTGCTTTGGCAGGACTGCCCTGTGCCCCTTAGCCCGGAGCTCTGGGCTCACCTGCAGCTGTAGATGTCATTGATCTGATAGTGCTTGTTGAAAGCAATCGCCTCCATGCTGTCTGTGAGGGGCCCATCCAGCACTCGGATGCCTGCGCAACAAAGGACAATTAGCGTTACTGTAATGGATCGCGTTAGCCTTGGCAGGTTCCCAGCAGGGACATCTATGGCCCCAGCATCAGGCCAAACTGGTTCGTTTGCGCCGGGAACAAGGCAGTAGCCAGAGATGGATTCCCTGGACTCAGGGCAGAGCCCAACCCTCCCATTTCCAAACGGTCAGAGCCCCTCACGCCAGGGCAAGCAGAGGAGATGAGGAGTCAGCCAGTGAAACACGAGGGGCTGCTGGAAGCAGTGTCCGGTCACTGTGGTGATTTGCACGTCTCTGCTCTGAACTTGGGAGCTGAAGTGGGAGGATGGGGAAGGGAGGCAAAGGGATGAGGGTGGGTCAGATGAGACAAAAGGCCAGTCTTGACCTCCTGGGTGTGTCCACACGGGAGCTGGGAGTACGCTGGGGGGTCAGACTCGCACAAGCGGGCCTCAAGCTGCTAGAAATAGCAATGTGGACATTGCAGCACCAGCTCCTCACTCAATCCCCCCCACCCCCCTCGGCTCAGGTGGCTAGCCCGAGCCTCCACCAGTGCTGTAACAGCCACACGCCTCTCTTTCGCCTACTAGCGTGAGTCCCACGGCCCAGAGTCTGTCTACACGGGCTGGGAGGCTCGATCCCAGCTGCAGCACAGATGTGCCCTTGGGGTCTCCAAAGATCCCCTGGTGCTTTTCATTAGGACTGAGGCATCCTGGCCATATTCCAATTCAGACAATTCTATTCTGCCTCCCCAGCCCCCCTACAGTCTCAGCTGGAGACAGTATTTTTTAAGCCACCTGTCCTAAATTGCTGTGCTGTGCACTGTTAAACAGCTGATGTGTTCCACCCCAGACACAGCTGTACTGCAGCAGTGGGCGAAACAATCCCATTATGTATAGGTTGCTAAGTTTTTAGGGATCCTTTATGGCAGAAGCGGGTATGTATCTGTTCAATATATAATTAATTAGAAAGGCTTCTAAGTTGCAGGACTCCCAGATTTCTGTGACCAAGACACTGAGTATTTCACAGTAGAGTAACCCCGACTCCAGAGGCTAGATTGAAAACAAATGAAAGCTTAAACCGGACACGTTTTAGGGAACCAAAGAGTCGATAGTCAAACGGTATTGCATCATAGTTTAGGTTAGCAAACAATGTTACAAATGGAAGCCATGCATACGTCTGAGTTAAAATCTCTATCACAGAGGAAACACCCACCAGTTTCCGCTCCGGGACAGTGCGCACAAGTGCCGTATTTACTGTCACAGTGAAACAGTCCCCGCCCCAGTGCCAAAGAAGTCGAATGAAGGCAGCATGAGCACTGCACCACTCCCAGCTGTCTGAAATCCAGCCAGCTTGCACCAAGCCATGTGTGGTCTCAGGACCGCAAGTGAAGGCTTGGCAGAAGGAGGCATCCTCTGTTCCACCCCTTAGCCAGAGGCTGCTCCGCCTGGTTCCTGCATTGCGTGAGCTGTACCCAATTCACAGACTCAGGGGCAGGTTCAGATTATGGTTTGATCGCTCTTATCAAGCACAGATTCTTCACTAAACAAATTCCTGAGGAATAAACTGAGAGTGCAGCTGGCTTTCCCCTCTTCCTCTCCCTCCAACCCATGGTCATTTGGTGGCAACACTTCGTATTGTTTAATTTACGATGCCCTTGAGTTAGAGAACAAAAACTGGCTGCTGGCACCCAATTTAATTACTATAGTGACACTCTGCACATCTATAGCACCTTCCATCCACAGATCTACCTCAACGCATGGGAGAGACATTCATTTACGCTCTCATCTCCTCTGCAAGGGACAGAGCTTCATTTCTCCAATGGGGAAACTGAGGCATGGAGAAAAGACGTGTCTTGCCGGAGGTCACCCTGGCAGAGCTGGGATTAGATCCGCCCAACGCCCAGCCCCATGGTTTAAACCACAAGCCCATCCTTCCCGTTGCACTCTGCTAAATAAGCTCTACTTTCCAATGGCAATAACCAAAACCTCCAAGCCAGGGTGGAGCCACTACACTACAGAGGGGCCTTACAGCAGTGCGTACTTACTGAGAGGCTGTGCAGAAAAAGCCATGGGCCGGGGGAACTGCTCCAAGAAACAGAACAAATTAACTGCATTCTAGTCTCCTCTTTCGGTCTGCGCAGCGTATGGTCTCCCTGGTTCTACCCTGCGCCTCAAGGGTGCTGGCTGGTGCTAAACTACTGCTGTTCATGGGACATTTGGATTCATTCTAAGGAGAGCAGCACCACCTGCTGGACAAGTGAAAGCACAGGACCGTTAAGTTCATAGGCATCCAGTGGGTATGTCTGTACTGCAATAAAACACAGGTGGCTGTCCCATACCAGCTGACTCGGGCTCACGGCTCGGACTGCAGGGCGATAAAACTTCAGCGGAGAGTCCGGGCTCTGGGACCCTCCCCGTAAATTCTCTCACTGAAATCAATGGGCGTCAAGGTGGTTTCAGTACCTACTAAAACCACGGGGCAAAGTCAACGGGAACCGTTTCCCTGGTTTTGCACAGAACAGATGTGCAGCAGCCACGTCTGTGCACATCACGTCTGCGGTGACGGAGGGCTAGGTGAACACCAAGGTCTGTAGGGGATGGTACACCGCTTCTCTTCACTGGAATCACAAGGGACAGAAAGGATTCTGGGAACCAAACAGCTTGGCACCAGAGTGCAGGTTTATCCAAGACTCGTTTCAGTCGAAGCAGGAAGCTTCTGGCTCAGTTTGTGAGTGGAAAGCACCAATGGCCAGTGCAAGATCCACCAGCCAGCCTCTCGCATGCGGAGTGAGGAGTCTCATGCTATGGAGACACTGGGGCACAGCCACCTTCAGAGCTGAAAAGTAACCAGACTTTCTCCAAACCACAAGGCGTCAGTTGCCCTGTCTGATCATACTGGTTTCCTGGCCATAAGTGCAAAAGGCCAGAGCGTAGTTGTTGTAGGCACCAAGGGAGCTTCCCAAACATCAGCCCAACTTACATGTGTAGGGAACAGCTGCTCTAGCAATACAGAAATGGGTCCAAGCCAACCCACAACATCCAAACACCCCAATACACTGGGGGAAATGAGATATCACTGACTAAAAATGCTGACTAACTCACCAACCTGACTCAAACAGCTTGGCACGGGAGCAAAGCCAACACCTGCCAATCAAACCGCCCCATTAGACAAGGGGACAATACACAGCAGAGAGGACTGAAAAAGGCTCCGAACTCAGCATCCAGAGGTGGCATACCTGCAATGCGGCTGCCGTAGGCAACTCCCACGGCACAGATGCCGTTGTTTGGGACAGCTGCGATTTCACCAGCGCACCGAGTCCCGTGATGGTTCCCATTTTCTGCGTCAGGGCGGGGCATAGGGTCGGGGTCATTGGAGTTCAAGTCATAGCTGCCTTCAGGGCTCTGAAACAGACCAACAGCCGTAGCTTAGAGGTCTCCTTTCTTTGGAGAAAGCAGGATTTAATACCACGTTAGCAGGCCTGGAAAGCAAAGGCTGAAAGCTTAAAGAACGCAGAGGCAGGGTCCATGAGGGTTAGTGACCAAACCCCATTATGTATCACTGTGGAAGGGGATTAGCAGAACCTGCACTGGTTTCCTGGTGGGCAGTGGAATGGCAGAGTCAAATTTAAAGACATTTTAGCTTCTAGAAAATATGTCGTCCTCCCCATCCCAGCCAGTTCACAGCACGCCCAGGATTCCAGGACAGTCTCCTCTCTGGCTCTGCTTTTAAGCGAGTCTACTTCTCTCTGGGATTGCTAGCTTCTTATTTACACCTGTCAATGACCAGGTGTACTTGAGGAACATGGTTTCCATTTCTTTTTTCATCTGGAAGCTGGATACAGATGGAAACACATAGCCAGCTGGCCTCTGCCACGGATTTAATAGGCATCTTCCTAGCCACTGCTGGGACATTCACCCCTCCCCACGTAGCTGCTCTCTGCCTAGCCTGCCAGTAGAGACAGGGAACGAGGCCCCTCAGCACCTCAGCCAACAGAACCGAATGCAAACAAAGGCAGAGTGCCCTCATTTCACGCTGGAGCAGGGGTGGAGAAGGGAGCAAACATGAACCCCACCTCTCCCTCCACAGGGCTCCTTCCCAGTGAGCAGCCCTGGCTTTGCCTCACTGCCTAAGGGAGCAGCTTGTAAGATCTCCAGGTGGGCACCTCCGATACTCATGTCATGCCCTATGGTGAGCCACTGGCTCGCCTGGCACAGCAGGCCCCAGACATCTGCTACTCATTAGCAGTCTGTGCAGTGTTCACGTAGCCTGCTGCACACAAGAGACGCACGCCAGGCCAGTCAGCTACTGCAACCAGAGTGCAGGAGCCTCTGGTTCCAAGCCCCGTCTCACCCATTCCCAGTGACCGGGAGGGATTGCGGGAGAGGACTAGCATCGGTGGCACAGGAGAGACCTCCGGGTGGATTAAGAAGTACTGCTGCTAATGGGCTCTGAGTCCTGTGAACAGCCACGTGGCTGCCAGCTACAGTGGAGCTAGCAGGGGAAGAGTTTCATGTCTGGGCTGTTACTAGGTTGCCACTTGCTTTGGTCTATTGGCCGCGCTTATCTCAGACCCAGCTGGGGCATCTCACTCCAGAGCCAGGCTGTGGGGTACTCACGTAATTTGGCTGTATATCTTGGATGGTGTGCTCCACGCCATCATCCACTACCACAACGGTCACGCCGCGGCCTGTCACGTTCCGCTCCCACACGCCCGTCACATTGATATCCTTTCCCGGGGTCCTCCGATTGTTCTAAGCGCCGGCAGAAAGAAGGAGAGGTGAGCAACAGCAGAGCCAGGGCAGCGGCTGGGGAAGGAGGGTCAGAGCGCACAGGGATCCTGGCTCTCAGGCAGATTACAGGAGCATTTGCTCTCAGCTATTGCTTAGGGGAGGGCATGAATCTGATGGCTGGGAGTGCAAGAAGCCTCATGACAGTCACTATGGGCCTGACTTTCAGAGATGATGAGCACCTAAAGCTCCCAATGGCCAGCTGGAGCTGTGGGTGCCCAGAACTCTGAAATAAATCAATCAATCAATAAAATCAGGCCTTAAACTAATACCTATTCCCTGCAGCAGCAGGAGGACTTTGGAACTTCTATACCAGTGTGAAATGCAGGACATTTCCCCGGCATAAAGCTTTGTCTGGGCTCTGCTTAGGTTCATATTATTTCCGCCACCTCCCTATTCCAGTAAGAACCAGGACCGGTCAGTTTCCCACTCTCCCAGCCCAGTTGATTTCAAGTGATCATGTCACTGGTGAAAGGTGCTGGACCACCAGCCCTAGGAGATGGTGCCTGGATGACCTGCCGTGGGGGAACCACCTCCAAAGATGGGACAGGAGCTCACTGCCCTATCTGCCAAGCATGCCAGCCAGGGGCCCAGCCAGGGCAGTGGTTTGGCGACACGATCACTTGTGCGCTGGGAACTGGGCCAAACGGTTCCTTTGTTCCTAGGAGTTTGTTAAGGAAAGAAATCCCTTCTGATCTCCAGGAGGCCGTTTTCCCTCCCCCCATGGGCAGGCAAATCCCAGGGCTCACCCTGCCAGCGCTGCAGCCTGCCCAGAGTAGCAGCGAGATCCCACCACCGCTAGCACAGGAAGGACACTCACCAGATGCCACTGATGGGGGTATTCGGGGTCATTAAAGTGCAGGCTGCGTTTGGAGCGCTTCAGAAGCTTCTGCTCAGAGTGCCACCGCACGCTGTCATGCTGTGCAAATAAAGCCTCCACCGATCTCCTTATTGCTTCAGGTCCTCGTTCTGTGTGGCCATTTGGTTGGTGGGAGAAGAGGTAATGGCCCTTTAACTCCCCGATCCGGCCCAGGTTCACCAGGCCTCCCGTCCTGGCCAGTTCGGCTGCCTGTCGCTCCAGCTCCTCCTCATGGGAGGACAACCACTCCGGCACATTTAAGTGCACGGCCCAGGTTAGCTCTCCAGAGCCTTGAGCCATCTCCTGGGGTTTAGCCCCAGGATCGAGTTCTGAACCATGTGCAAGTCCATTTGGCATTAGCAAGGGAATCCAGGCTGCAATCAGCCAAAGGCACGTGTGGATACACAGTGTGGCCTCCATGACAGCACTCCATAATGGCACCTTCCTCCTCCAATGCGGCATCAGACAAGCGGGCTGCAGAGGGCAAAGACGGAGAGTGAGAGTCCTTTACACAACCAGGCTGGGCTTGCGTGCTTCACCCCCGATCACATAACTGAACATCCCCTGGACCAAAAAGCCCCACATCCCTCCAAGGAGCTCGCCCTTAAAACGAAGCCAGGACTCTGCACAACCCTTTGGTATAGCAAGGGCAGCACCAGGCTCCTAGAGAAGGAATGACCACGTATTTGTGCGCTGACTGTCATGGAGTTAGTTGCCTTTCCAATAATGTTAGAATTGGGATTGAACATGCCACGCCCAGCCTAGGAGAAAATATCCGGTCATCTGGCAGCCGTGAACCCATTGTGGGCGAGTGAAATTACTGCCTGCCAGACAAACTGCTGACTTGTATCCTGGGTCATTGACCGATGGGCAGATTCAACCCGAGGCTCAACATGGAAAAAAGTTTCCAGCCTTGGGTTTCCTTTTGAATGCTGTTGAATGGCAGAACAAAAGGACAGCTCATTTCCTCCTCTGGCTCTGCCCAGACAGCTGTGCCCCAGATTGCAGGGAAGAGGCAGGAGGCTAACAGCATAAAGCTACACAGAAACAAAACCTCTATATTCACGTCAGATGGCCACATTTGAGATCCAGATCCTTCTTGGAAAGTCTCCTTAAACATGTTTCTAGCCTGTCCCCAGCGGAAGGAACCTGCAGCTTTCCTCTCTGTGAGCCGACTCTCACCTGCTCATAACTTGAGGCAGCTCAAACTCCACGACCAAGGAGCTGAGTTTGGGTTTCGGTGGAATGGCCCACGTCACGCAGGAGTGAGAATAGTTGTATCTTCCCCACCCATGACCTCTGCATGTACCTGGACTACTGCATCAATAGTCACTAGAACTCTGTGATACTGATACATCACCTCACCAGCAGTTTAGTTGTTAACAATTACACAAGAGCTTTGCCCCCTACTCATCAGTTTACAAGCATGTGAAATAAGTCACGGGGGTGCAATTCCTGTCAGACACCATCAGCAATTAATGCTCATGATGGCTAAAGGATCAGGGAACAGGGCAGGAGGAGCAATTAAAAAAATAAATCACAACCTATTGTGAAAAGGGAACGTGAATGACTAACAGGCTTTTTGCTTTTGACTCATTAAAAAGTGTAATGGAGTTAAGAGATCTCACACAAACGACTCGTCAAAGCTTAGTTTCAGGGGTGAACAAATCAGACAGATGGGCTGCTACATGGCACTGCATTCCTGTATCTCCATTATGAAGTGATGCACCACAAGTCTGGCTGCAGATTGCAGGGGAAAGGGGGGTTTCCGTAGTGGCATGTTGTTGCTGGAGGCCAAAGCCGAGCTGCTCACTGAAATATTACACTAAGCGGCTGAGTCAGAAAAGGTCACAGAAGTTCACGGTTCATCTGCCTGTCCCAAGAGCTCTTTTAAGCTCCAGGAGGCACAGACTCTGCACAAGCAGACTACTGTCAAAAACAAACACAAAAGAACAAAAGAACAGCTATACCATCTAGCCCAGTATCCCGTCTTCCGGCAGCAGCCAATGCCAGGTGCTCCAGAGAGAATGAACAGAACAGGGCAATCATCAAGTGATTCATCCTGTAGTCCCTGCCCATCTTGGCTAATAGCCATTGATGGACCTATCCTCCATGAATTTACCTAGTTCTTTTAGGAACCCCGTTACAGTTTTGGCCTTCACAACATCCTCTGGCAATGAGTTTCTGTGGTTGACTGTGTGTTGTGTGAAATACTACTTCTTTTGTTTTAAATCTGCTGCCTATTAATTTCATTGGGTGACCTCTGGTTCTTGTGTTCCATGTCCTGCCCTCGGCTTCCCTTTCCATCTCAAATCTTTCAGATCAATTTCCAGTATTTCCCATTAGCACACTGGGTGACAAAAACACAAGCACGCTGCAGTCACAACTCCAAACCAACCAACTGGGTTAGATCAGGGGACTAGGGAATAGAACTCCTGGGTTTCTTTCCCAACTCTGCCATGGACACTGTTCCAACAAGGGTTTTAGTAAGGTTTGAATTTGTTCAGTAATTAAAGAGCCCTCAGAAGTCAACTTGACTGGAAAAATTAAATAATTAGTTAATTAGACAGCACATAACCGAAGGAGTGTAGATACCACAGTCTGTGAGAACCAGCTCTACAACCGGCCACAGGCTGCCTGTGCTCTTTGCCTGTTCCAATTACCTGCATACAGCCTAGCACAGATATAGACCCAAGGCTGTTTGGAAGTTTTGGTTCCTATCGGTTCCTTTTTTCTTAATATAGATTACTTTTAGTCCATTTCCAGACTTTGTTGTATTTCATAAATTTTCAACTGCATAATCACTAGCTGCTGCTTACTCATTTTTGAATTCCTGTCTACTGCAATTAGGACATTGCTTGCTCAGTCAGAACGGCAGGGTTCTGTGTCAAAGGTTATTTTTCTGAATAGTTTTAGCAAATCAGTAACTTGCCTGCGAGAACCTGGCCTATCAGTTACACAAAATAGTCACTTCTCCTCAGTTTACCCAACTGTAAAATGGGGATATTTATCCACCCTACAAAGATTTTTGAGGTTTAATTAACTTCTATGAAATGCTCCTTGAATGCACTTAGAAAATACAGAATATTCTTAGTTATTGCCTCAGTTAACCATTTACTATTAGCCAAAGTACTGCTACATTAACGAACAGCTTCTCTTTGAAACTCACTGACATCCATGTGGACAGAACATGCAGAGAACTAATAACATGAATGTTCCTCTAAGTTGACAGGCCTCTCAAGGTTTACTTATTATTTACCCTCTATTAAATGGTTTGTTTGAAGCAAAGCTATAGTTATGCCAGGAAAGCACTTGCATGATCTACCCTTGAGTTGTTCATACAGTATGTTTGAAAAACCCATGCATGTAGTTCTTTATGCATAACCACCTGCAAGAATTAGTGTTAATGTTCTCTAGTGCCTTGTGTATAACCGACAATCAGAAGTACCCCCCAAAGTCTGTATTCACATATAAGAGGACTTCACAACCTCTGGCAGCCCTAACGACTTTACTATTAGGACTTATCTACATACAGAAGTTGTATTCGTTTAACTGTAGTGGTTGAATACCAGCCTTTAGTTCAATTAGTGCAACTTCTGTATGTAGGCACACCCTTAGAATCATTATGCCAAAGGCCTAGGAAGTATCATTGCATTTCTGTCATGCTCAGGGTTAGTCATGGGCCCTGTTTATCTTGTTTCACGCTGTTCTGTTCTAACCTGTAGGGTTTTGTGGTGCAGGTTAGAAAAGGAAAACAACTCGGAGCAGGAAGACCTGGGGGTGATTAAACCAGCAACATGTGCTTGCTCAGCACCTAGAATGCCTACATTCTATGACTCCATGACACGTGAGAAAATCCAACAGGCCTAGACATTGGGAGAGGGAAACATGCCAAGAGCTGGGGAGCATGAGAACAGAGTATGAACAGCTCAGAAAGTGGTAGATAGTAGTTGGAGTAAATGTATTGCAGATTTCAACTGCTAACTCAGCACATGAGATGCCTTCAGCCAGGTTTCTATCCTACTTCACCCTGAGATCTACGTTCCCTGCCTCGGTCCCTATCCCAAACAAGGTATTTTTATACGACTGATCTCCTCTAAGGAGGAAACTGACGGCTGTAAATTTCTGAACACACCAGCTGCTAAAACCTTCAAAGTTTCCCCACTTCCTGAAGAGAGATGTTGCTGTTGAAATAGAGAAAACAAGCAGCCAAAGACGGACCGCCTGACAAAACTACACGCAGGACACTGAATAATCATAATTACGATAGATATTTTGATTTTCTATAAGACCTTATTCTCGGCTGATCCCAAAGTATTTTACACACAGTAATCACTATTTGCAAGTATTATCCCTGACTCATGTGGGGAAAAGGAGGCACAGGGAAGTTAAGTCACACAGCACACCAGTGGCAGAGCGGAATAGGAACCCAGAAACTGTGACTCGCAACTGAGTGTCTAGCTATTGGGCAGCGCTATTCTCCTGGCTCTTTCCATGCCCAAGATACCCAGGGATATATATAGTTCAGCAGAAGTGTCTTTGTCCAGCCCCCAGCAAATGGGACAAGATTAGCCCCGTCAGAAGAGGGGACACTTTGCACTTTCCCAGCACCTCTTCCTAAACACACTGGAAGAGATAGCTATTGGGGGACTGAAGAAGGAGAGAAGTTGGATAAATCACTCCTTTAAGGGAAGAATGAAATGCTGTCCTGTGTTCTCCATTCCCCTCGCTCCCTTTTCCCCGGGGCTTCCTCTGCCGGACTCTGTCCCCACTCCAAGCCCTGCCCAGTTCTTTCCGTTGTTCTCCTCACCTTATGCCCCCACCGCGGCATGCTATCCCCTCTGCCCAGCTCCCTGACCCTTGCCCTAGCCTCCCGCCTCGCCTCATTCCTGCTTTCGATTTGGTCCCTAGTCCCTTTCCTGTGCCCCGCAACTGCCCCTGCAGCTGCCCGTCCCCGCTGCTCTGCCCCCCACTGTCGCTGCAGTGCACCCCCGCAGCTGCCCCAGCACCCCATTGCTCTGCCCCGCAGCTGCCCCTGCCCCCATTGCTCTGCACCCCACTACCTCTGCAGCGCACCCCCCCCAGCTGCCCCATCAGCTCCCCGGTGCCCCCTGCTCTGCACCCCGGCTCCCCGCAGCCCTCACCGTGCAGGGAGCCTCATGGATCGGGGCGGCCCGGGGCGTTCTCGGTCCCTCCCGGCTCCGGCGGCTCCTCGCCCCGTGGAGCCCGCACCGGCCCCAGGATACAGTGTAGCCAATGACAGGTGCGTCACGTCCGCCCGTCCTAGGAACCCGCCCCTAGGTCCGCGGCGGGAGGCGCGGGGCGCTCCTTGGGCCGGGCTCGGCACTGCAGGGCCGGGGGGGGGGAGAGCGGGATCCGGGGGCGGGGGCCCAGCTCCCCTGCAGCGCGCCCGGGCCTGGCTCTAGAACCCACGTGGTCAGCGTCAGGGGACCCCCCTATATCGCCCACGGGCTTCGTTCTCGGGCAGTTCTGCGGGGCTCGCGCTGGTGGCTCGCTCCTCGCTGGGGCTCGCTTCTATGGTGTCTGCTGCCCCTGTTGGGTGGCCGGGGGCTCGGTGGGACCGGCTCTAGGGAGCCCTGGGGGGCACGCCGTGGAGTGACTGTGCAGCACCCATGGGGCTCCCCGCCCCCTTGTAAACCCTCCACCCAGGCGCTCGCCCCCCAGGGTTGGCTGAATTCCTGGAGGGTTCATCCCATGACAGAATCGCTAATTACAGATTAATCTTTAATTCCTGGAGACTCCAGGCCAATCTCACAGGGTTGGCAGCCCCCCGTCCCCCCCAAGGGCATGGCCGGCCTGGCTGCTGCCTCCTCTCCCCATCCCTGCACCCAGGTCACTGCCACTCCCCGCGTCTCCTGGGGCTGGGTGCCGGGCTCCTCCCCGGAACACGGGCCTGTTTGACACCAGCTCCCCCCATAGCCATGCAACGAGTGTGACCCCCGCCCGCCGCGGGGGAAGGGCGTCAATCGGGGCATTGGTTTGGGGTTGCCCCGTTGTCTTTTGACAGGATCCAATTCCCTGGTCGGACTGGCGCGCCCATTGCCCTGGGGGATCCGGGCAGGGTCCCGGGATCAGCTCTGGATGTGGCCGGGCTTGCAGGAAATCCCATGCTTGCAACGGCGGGATATCTATGGGGTTCCCTCCCCGGGCGAGCTCTCTAGGGTTTCTATGGGGTTCCCTCCCCGGGCGAGCTCTCTAGGGTTTCTATGGGGTTCCCTCCCGGGGCGAGCTCTCTAGGGTTTCTATGGGGTTCCCGGGGCGAGCTCTCTAGGGTTTCTATGGGGTTCCCGGGGCGAGCTCTCTAGGGTTTCTATGTGGTTCCCCGGGGCGAGCTCTTTAGGGTTTCTATGGGGTTTCCTCTCGGGGCGAGCTCTCTAGGGTTTCTATGGGGTTCCCTCCAGGGGCGAGCTCTCTAGGGTTTCTATGGGGTTCCCGGGGCGAGCTCTCTAGGGTTTCTATCGGGTCGCTGTCAATAGCGCCCTGTGACCGGTCCCGGGTCTGCCGGGGCCGGACCTCCGACCACAGGGGGCGCTGTCGGGAACGTAGCCAGCTCCGGCCGGCGGTGGCGCTGCCTCTTCGCCCCGCTCGCTCCGCCGGCTCCTCGGCGAGCGGCCCAGGAAGTGTCCGAGGAGGGGGCGCTGGTAGGCCTGGCTCCGGCCTCAGGTGGGTGCGCGGCCCCGGCCCCGTCGTGGGGCTCCCCCCTTGCCCCCCAATCTCCCCGCCCCGCCGTGGGCCCCCCCTTGCCCCGCCCCGCCGTGGGGCCCCCCCTTGCCCCCGGGGGGGGGGTCTGAGCAAGCTCCCCATCATCTGCCCCAAGAGCCCCCTTGGCTCCTGCCTGAGAAGCCCCCCCCCCCCCCGACAATGGCTGTTCCCGCCTTCCCGGGGCAGGGCCCGCCCCCCAAGCAGCTGCTCCTGAACCTTTCCCCCCGGGGGGCTGCCTGCCCCTCCTCCACAGTAGCTCCGCGGGCCCAGCCGGGGGGAGCCCGATTCTCTCCGGTTTGTGTCTCGGGGGCCGTGGTGGCTTCCAGCCTTGTCAGAATGGGGGGTGGGAGGGGTCGGTCAGGGCGCGTTAACTCACCTCTGCCTAATCACACCTTTTGGTCCTAATGCGTTGCAACCCCTTTTCCCTCTCGCCCAGCCTAGGGTGGTGCTGGGGTAAACGGTGCTGCTGTGCATCTACGCCAAGACCTAGGTTGAGGTTAGTTGATGCCCCCTGGCCCATTTTTCCAGTGTAGACAAGCTCTTAAAGCTGTGGAGCTCTGTGTATGAAATCCATGTATTCCTCCCCATACAGACATATAGACGCGCTTGTCAAATAGCCACTGTAGAATTTCAGCTGGTTTCAGACTGTAAAGTGATTGTCACGTTGCACAGTCCTGTATTGTGTATATTGCATGTTTGCAAGGGTGCCATGGAACAGCCCCCTGGGTCTGAATATTTGGTGAAAAGGGGTACCGGTATCATGCTTCATCAGCAGTTACTTGTTTCCTCTTTCATACTTTGTGTGTGGTTGTCACTGACACCCTATTGATCTCTTTACTATTAGACGATGATACAGCTGTAATTTTAGTGATTTTATCTTTACTCATCTGTTAACTAATGTCTGGTAATAATGACCCACAATGTCTGTAGATGCCATATATAGATGTATCCCCTTTAATGATTCCCAGGGATTCTGTTTTAAACAGGTTTGTCTGTGTTGTGATGTCCTATACTTTTAAAGTTACTGTATAAATAAATAGGAAATGTATCTCTTTTTGATGCTTCGTGTTTCCCATCTGTAAAATGGTGATACATTCTTTTCCCGACCCTTTGTCTTGTCTGTGTAGACTGTAAACTCTTTGCAATAGGGATTCTTATGACATGTTTGTACAGCCCTTAGCACAAGGGGGCCCTCATATCGGCAGGGACCTCTATGTGCTTCTGTATACTAATGATAATTTTTAACTGCAGTGAAAGGACTATGGCATCAGAGCAAACCAAGGATGAGGTGCCAGTTCCTGAGAAATCCACTGCTGGCCAGCTGGCCCCACGTGAATCAGACCCATACAAAGAACTCGACAATTTGCCTGTGAGGTAGGGTGCAGGGGTGTGTGTGTGTTAGGTCGCTCGCTGATGGTTTGTGTAAAGAGATGCACAAAATCAGTCAAATGGTTCCTTTTAATGGCCTCTTACTTCTGCAAAAGCAGCACTGACCTTAGTGGCAGCAGTCCAATGTGGTGTTAACTTATTGAACTAGTTTGTTTTGAGACAGCATGTGGAGGGGATAGGGAGTGGGGAAAATTGAAGACCATTTCTCTACTAGTCCTCTTCTCCCTACAGCCCATAATGGGGATGGTGTTCTAGTTGTAGATTCTGAGTGAAAGTTTCTAAAATCTCTACCAGCAAAGAGAATGGAACCAATTAAAGAGTGGACAATAAATAGAGCAAAGTATATCAGGGAGGGAGTGTGGCCTAATGGTAACTTGGGTCTCCTTGGTCTGAGATTTTGGCTCTGCCACTGACTTGCCGTGTGGGCTTGTCCTCTATCTCAGTTTCCCCATGTGTAATATGAGAACATTGAACTACCTCACAGGGTGATTGTGGGATATACTTTTTAAAGCACTTTGAGAGACTTAGGTGAAGTATGCCATCGGAAAGCAAAGTATGGATTAGTATCTGTTTCTTTTGAATAGCATAAGTGACCTTTCTATACAAGAAAATGAAAATGATCCCCTATCATTGGAAGCTGCCGATCGTAGCCAACCAATAACAAGTGAGAGTACAGGAAATGCTCATTCAGGAGGAGCAGAAAGAGATCCTGGGGTATTGCTGATCGATGCATCACTGTTGGCTGCAGAGAACAAAGGAGAAGAACCTATGCCCAGAGCGGTAGGACACTCTGGTGCTGTTTCCCGAGAGACGCAGGCGCGTTCCTCAAATGAAGAGCTTTATCATTCTGATTCAGAGGGTTCAGACAGTGCGGTGGAAGAAGAGAGAACCTCGCTGCCTGGGGAAAATCTGCAAACAGTTTCTCTGCACTTCCAGGTTGATGTCCATGCAGAACAGCAACATGCTACCAATAATTGCTCTGAAGGTGAACTGGAAGCTTCACACTTGCAGCACGCCAGAGGGGATGGGAGCCTGGAGCTGGATAGTAAACCCCTGGAAGTGCCACCAAATGGGGAGAATGGGATTGAAAACAGCAAAGTTGTTCAGGACTCAGATCAGGAAGCTTCATTCCAGAAGCCCTCTCAGAACATTGCAGTGCAGGTCAGGTACCAGTTTCCTTATGTTCATGAAGCTTGAATTTTCTTTAGCTTGTTTTTTTTGATTGGTGGGGTGAGGGGGGGGGGGGCAGTGTTGGGGCTGGAAGACAGAAGCACTGATTCCCAACTGAGAGCCTGCTGTGTGCACCAGGCAAGCTCTTCTGGTTTTCTGGTTTTGTTAGTTTCAGGCAAGTAAATGCTTAATAGCTCCATAGGGCCTTTTAATCCTCCAGTCCACAGTATGTGATGTGGCACAGAGGTTCCTGCTGGAACTCTTCCTAGAGACAGGATCCCTTTTAAAGTCCAGTAATTTTCTTGGGTCTGGAACAATCCTTGTTGTCCTTTGCCAATATGTTCATGCGATATGTGCCTCTTGTAACAGGAAGAACTAAAGCTTCTGTGTCTATTCTGGATGGTTTCTGATTTCCCTGGTTTGTAGAGGTCATTTTCTAGGCTCCCTGGAAGAGCTCTTTCCTTGGTAAATTGTTACAGATGTCAGCTATTTTGTAGGAGGGAAGGATGCGAGACTGGCAGATAGCATAGTAATGAGTGAAATGGACTTCAGGCATTCCCGATACAAAGCAATACATGCCTCTGTGCCTTGTAAAATCAGTTATAGTGTGTGCGTATTGTCTTTTGTAAACAAAAAAGGGGGTGGGGGAATTTATGAGCACCGACTGACCTGAGCACTGAATCTGGTTCCAGTCATGTTGCCCAATTGTCTAATGTTGCTTCAAGGCTGATGAATGAAATGTGTCTGGGCTGGCTCAGGAGACAACTAAAAGTTCCTCTAAAAGTGGGAACTGTCTGTGCATGAAATTTTTGTTTGCACCTCCAAAGAGCTCTAACACAAGTAATCATTTCTACCTTTGCAGACTGACTTCAAGACTGCTGATCTGGAAGTGAACACAGATCAAGATATTGAAAAGAACTTGGTGAGTACTAAAGAACAGCCAGTCTTGTGATTAGAATAGGGGACTACTTCTCAAATTCCTGGGTTCCGATCACAGATCTTTTACTGATTCTGTCACTGGGCAAGTTACTCAGGCCTGAGGAGGCCTCCATTCTCTGTTATCAGGGTTTACGATTCTGAAGTCAGTGGGAACTCAGGATGCTCAGCACTACTGAAAATGAGGGTCTAAAGCCTCTCTGTTTACTTGCAGGTAAAATGACATTGAGTATGTCTATACTGCAGTGTAGCTCAGGGTTCAGGCTCAAGCCTAGCCCCCTCCTGTCTATGCACAAATCATGCTAACCTAGGGTTCCAGGACCCCATGAGGGTGGTGGGTCTAAGCCAGGACCCAGGGTTCAAGCTCTATTGCTTTGCAGTGTAGACACAGCCCCACTGGACTCGTCCTCTGAAGATCTGCCAGCAGTATTCCACAATCCCAATGGCTGACTTTCTTTGTCCTCTAGACAGTCACATTTTCCCACAATGCACCATGAACAAAGGGCTAGAGCGCTAGGAAATCTGGGATATGCGGGTGATTGAACTTGGGCCTACAGAATGCAGTATAAATTCCGAAGCCTCAATTTGGGACCCAGGGTTCAACAGTTACAAATGAGTGTCGACACTCAAGCCCTAGGTTAACAAACTCAGAGTCTGCTAACTGGAGTTCTACTAACGCTGGGCTTACACTGCAGCGTAGCTGTACCCATTGACGCTTCACTGATGTTTGTAAAGTGCTTTGAGATCCTGTCCAAAGCACGCATCATGATGATGTGATAGTATTTGTATAATTGGGCAGTTTTCTGTGCCACTTGTTCTACATGTGACATAACCAACATGTGGGGCAAGGAGGATCCTGGCTGTTTTTCTTCCAGTATGATACCTTGGGCCTACCTTGATTTCACTTTGGTCACAAGGCAATTGAAATACCACTGACTTACTTCTTTCCAAAATCTCCCTCACCCTTGCTCCTTTTGAGCTCCTTTGCTTCCATAGAGTTTGACAAAACCTTCATGAATTGTGATAGTGCTCATGTTAGGTTGGGAAACGTTAATATTGAATCTACATCTGAAAAAATTGCACCCCGGAGACATGAAGTGAATTTCCAAAAGGTAGTATCTAGAACCCCTGAATTTGATTCTTAGACCTCCTCTGCTCAAACAACTAGACATACTTCCTCATTTAAATGGCAGTTTTACAGTCCTGTCATTAGTTGTTAGATAAGAAGCTGAAAATTAGCTGATGCCTGCTCCAATGATATGAGGGTGTCTGCCTTTTCTGATCCAAAAGGGCCTGCGCTTTTTGACTGGGACTCATGCTAACCATGACTCTTCACAGCCTGCGTCTTGCCTCTCCTGAGCTTTTATAGCCTACTGTGATGACTGGCTCTCCTCTGATTGCATCAGCACTTTGTACTGCATAACAGATCTGCCTGCATCATTCTCTTTGATGCAGTAGGGGAGAGGAAACATTTACCTACACTTTTGTCCATTACAGGGCAAAATGATGTCTGAGAGGGCTTTGTTGAAAGAACGTTACCAGGAAGTGCTAGACAAACAGAGGCAGGTGGAGAATCAACTCCAGGTGCAGCTCAAGCAGCTCCAGCAACGTAGGGAAGAAGAGATGAAGAATCACCAGGTATCAAATGAAGCACTTTTTCTCTCAACATCCAGCCTGCCCAGCACCGTTCACAATTGTACTGCTAAACTGGGGTAATCCAGTGCCATGCTGCAGGGCACAAGCTGATGCTCGGAGAGGTCAGGAAGGGATTTTTCTTATGGGGAACATAGCACAACTTGCCAAGTGTGTTATGTGGGGATTCTTCTAAGCATCAGATATTGGTCATGGCGAGAGTCAGGGCGAAGGACTTGTTTAGATGTCGATTTTTTCCGAATCTTTAATCAAGTGGACTACATCTAAATAAAGATCTCGTGGACAGGTCCCTTCCCGTTCATGATCTCCTAACATGTCCATGACAACAACAGCAATAGCACTAGGGAAGTATTTCATGCATGAATCATAGGAGCTGGGAACAAGGAGAGTTAGCACTATGTGACCAGTCAGCTCTGGCCCGCAGCTTGAGAGCCATTGGATTAGACCAGTGGTTCTCAGCCTCTTCTTCCATAGTGTGACCCCTTCTCAGAACAGAAAAAAGCTTCAGCACATCTTCTCAACTAGATTTAAAGAAAGGGAGGAAGGTTATTAACCCCTCACACCTGTTTGTGGACTCCCTACTCCTCCCCGCATGAGAACCTGTGATGTAGACCACTCATTTGTCTTGTGCAGCAGATTCTAGTTTCCTATTCATAATCCTCAGCCCATTGCCTCGCATGACTGATGTTCTAACATTGATCTTTTAAAACCCTTTTGTGGCACATGTAATTATCCACGCAATTAATTGTACCACGTTCAGAATTTAAAAAAACAATCTTGTGGTGAGTTTACGTTCTTTATTTGCTTGGTGCTGGCTATACTCTAGGAGATCCTGAAGGCCATTCAGGATGTGACGATCAAACGAGAAGAGACCAAGAAGAAGATGGAGAAAGAGAAGAAAGAATTCTTGCAAAAGGAGCAGGATCTGAAAGCCGAAATTGAGAAGCTCTGTGAGAAAGGCAGAAGGTATTCCTGTGGGAGAGCAAGTGTTTATTGAAATAAAACTGTGTGTAATTGAACACTAGGGGCCCCTCTGGTTAGTTTGATGCACTAGATGGAGAGCGAACTGCCATGAGACCTTTCTGGACTGTCAAAAGTATCTCTAGCTGCGTGTATTTTAATATATTAGGGGAGCTCTGTTCAGGTTTTAAGCAACTCGGTATGTAGTAGATCTAAGTATACAGAGGCTCCCCAAAATGAATGCATTTTCAAAGAGACAATGTTGAGGTTGTTGGCTGTAAATGCTGACTGATCTTGACAAAAGACTTACAGCTGAAGTCCTGAGTACTTGGGGTCACTCAGTCCTTTGGTGCTTTGCCATCTTGGTGTTGTGGCCCAATTTCAGTTTGATTGATGACTCCGTGTCTACCCAGAGTTACCCCTGTGGATGGTTTGCTCAGATGCTGCATGGATGGATGCCCTCTAGATAGCTAACAGTTTTGGGTGGCCGAGTTGTTCCTTGCTGCTCACCCTGAGCTGCTGTGGAGGGTTGAGTTGGGATGCACTGTAAAACAGCTGCTGTTCTTCTCTAGGGCCAGATGCTGCTTGGCTTTCTCACGCAAACTGCCTCACTGGTTCCAATGGGACTGTTACATGGATAAAGTGAGCAGAATTTGGCTCATATTTTGTAAAGGACTTTGGGTTCCTTTTGGGAGAGGGGAGGGGATGATCTTGCACTTTGGGAGAGAGTTTATCATTAACTGTCCCATGCTGTAGGTCTTATTTTGAAGAGCATAGCCATTGCATTTTTCTAAATAGTCCTTCTAAAATGACCTTAATAATAATAATCCAAGTACCAAATCCACTTACTGTGTGTCCCTCTGCAAAGAAACCGGTGCTTAGACAATGGCTTTCTTTGCACAATTTCATGATATAGCGAAGATTGTGCTCCCCTGAAAGCATCACTGGAATCCTTACAAAAATACTGATGTGGCTGATTTCTCAAAGTAGATCACTGTACAGAGCTCCTGACTTTGATGTGCTTTTAGTTTTGAGCCCTGTAGCAGTGATACGTGAAAGGCTCCACACTTGCAGTAAGTGACTTGGTCTGTCCTTTCTCCCTTTTGCAGGTTACTGAAAGAACAGGAGGAGAAGGAAAATAAAATTGTTTCTCTAATCGCGGAGCAGTCTGATGAAAAGTAGGACTCTGTTTCTGTAAAATCAGTTCTGTGGAGTGCTCTCCTTCCATTCCCTTCCCCTTAATTCATTGGAAACATTACATCGCACACAATAGCTCCAAAGTGAGACTTGCTTCACCTTTTTCCCTGTGGGTGAATGTGATGCTCCAAGTGAGAGGCTGATAATGCAGGCTAGAGGCACGTGGGATAGTGTGTGTGCTTTTTGTCTCCTCCCCAGCTCTTCCAATGCCCGTCATTCCCCACCCGTGTTATACACAGGCTTATCATGAGCAGAGACTGCCAAGTACTTCATTGGTGTGGCTGACTGTCCACTGGGGATGAGAATTAGGCCACACAGAATTACTTTGTCACCTCTACCTGTAACTGAACTTTTGCTTGCAGAGATCAGACTAGTCCATTTATCCCTTTGTACTATCATAGACTTTTGCCCTAATGCTGTTTTAAACTTTGGAATATTTATGTTCTGAGTAGAGTCAGGTTCAAGCTTCAAAGTTCTGATCCAGAGCCAAACTTGGGTGCTCAGATTATAGTGATGGGCAGTAATATAAGACCCTAAAGATAGAACATCTTCAGAGTTTGGGCTGTTTGGATCAGGGGTTTTGATTAATCTGGAAGGGACCTCAAGAGGCCATCTAGTCCAGCTTCCTGCACTGAGGCAGGACCAGTAAACCTAGACCTCCCCTGACAGGTGTTTGGCCAGCCTGTTCTTCAAAACTTCCAGTGATAGGAATGCCACGACCTCCATTGAAAGCCCCTTCTAGAGTTTAACTATCCTTATAGTTAGAAATTTTTTCCTAATCTAACCTAAATTTCCTTTGCTGCAGATTAAGCCCATTACTTCTTGTTTTACCTTCAGTGGACATGGAGAACAACTGATCATGGTCCTCGGCCCTTTATGTATTTGAAGACTGTTCTCAGGTCCTCCCCCCCCCCCCCCCCCGTCTTCTTTTCTCATGACTAAACATGCCCAGTTTTTTAACCTTTCCTCATTAGTCAAGTTTTGTAAGACTTTTCTTGTTGTTGCTGCTCTCCTCTGGACTTTCTCCAGCTTATCCACTTCTTTCTTGAAGTGTGGCACCCAGAACTGGAGACAGTTCTGCAGGTGAGGCCCCACCAGTGCTGAATAGAGCGGGACAGTTACCTCCTATGTCTTTCATACGACAGTCCTGTTAATACACCCCAGAATGATACTGGCCTTTTTCAGCACTGCAGCTCATTATAATATGGAGATATGCCTATCTCATAGAACTGGAAGGACCTTGAAAGGTCATCGAGTCCAGTCCCCTGCCTTCACTAGCAGGACCAAGTACTGTCCCCCGACAGATTTTTTTGCCTCAGATCCCTAAATGTTCCCCTCAAGGATTGAACTCACAACCCTGGGTTTAAGCAGGCCAATGCTCAAACCACTGAGCTATCCCTCCCCTCATTGCTGACTTGTATTCAATTTGTGATCCACTCGAACCCCCACATCATTTTCATGTCTCTTTCTAGTTCAGACGTATGTTTTTCTGCCAAACTTGGACACAATCTTGGCAAGGGGTAACCGTCAGCATTGTTAGGCACCCACACACAGACAAAGAGAAGGAGAATGGACCATTCCTTACTACCATCTTTGAACCCCGTCTTAGAAGGTGTAACTTTGAGGAACGAACATTTACAGGGATCTCCATGGCTGATTCAGTGGTGCCCATTTCAGAGTAAGATGTTCAATGTCCTGCTATGAAATGATTGGTCACTTGTATGCACTGAGCCAGCTTGGTCTTGAGACCTATGGCCTCTGCATGTCTGATGAAGGTCATTGCTGCCATAGTCTGCAAACTGGGTGCAATCCTTGGGCTTCAGGCAACCAAGGAATGCACTGGCAGCTTACCCAACATTTTGGCGGCTCTGCAGTCCCAGGTGGCCAGTCACCATGTCACACTAGTGCCTAAACAGACGTGTTCTGCTTTTGCTTCTAGGGAGGTATGGGAGATGGAACTAGATAAGCTGAAGAACCAGCACAATGAGATCAATAGGAACATCCTGGAGGAAACCGAAAGGGCTTGGAAAGCGGAGGTTGGTATAAGCCGCCTTACTGCACGGCATGATTGCAAGTCATGGATTGTTGCAGAACAATGCATAGTCTAGTCGTTCTCAACTGATTTACCATTGTGGGTCACGTGTCTTCCCTCAAAATGGGTGAAAGAAACAGTGGAGTGTCAGGCTCTTTGGATAGGTCTTGCTCTTCACAGGGGGCAAGAGAAATTACTGCACTGTGATCTGCTGATGGATGTTTGTCAGGATTGGGGCCCCATTGTGCTAAGCACTGTGAAAATGACAAGCTCAACCTGGGAGGATGAGCAACATAGCCTGCGGGAGATTATCAAGTACATGCACTCGATGTCTGTGGTCTCTCTCCATTAGATATTGTCCTTGGAGAGCCGGAAGGAGCTCCTGGTTCTGAAACTAGAAGAAGCTGAAAAAGAGGCAGAGCTACACCTCACCTACCTCAAGTGAGTTCTATATAGGCCAATAGGGAGTGAAGTGACCCCGTTTACTCCTGTTCACCCCCTCCTAAAACCTCAATTAGTCTGTGCTTGAATGTGAGAGACTTTGATACAACCAAGTTAGGGTTTCCTGCCCTGAGGTCCTCAAAGCACTGGATGGTGGAGTTCCAGTATTCCATGTTTTTTTCCTTAATCTTTAGTTACTGCATATTCTTTCCTCTTGTCTGCTGAGCATCTGTCATGCACCAAATCTCTTGAGGTTTGTGTGCTGTAGTTTTCTTCACCAGCATCCAGGAGATGCACATATTGTGCCCTAACTCCCTAGCTGCACCACCTGAAGTTCTGCTCTCTTATGCAGGGGGAACCTGTATGGATTGGACCCTCCTTTCCTGGTTTTGAGGAGAAAGTGGGTTAGAGTTACAATGGAAGGGCAGGGTCGGGAGAAAAACAATGGGGAGTAATGTGTAAACAGGTGTCTCTGTTCTGCTTGTAGCTCTTCCCATTTTTCTACCAAACAACATGGGCTCAAACCCTCTTTTCCCTTTGAATTCTCCTTGTCTCTGAGTAGGTCAGCGCCACCCATGCTGGAGACCATACGACCCAAGCAGGAGTGGGAAATGAGGCTGAACAGGATACGAATGACCAAAGAAAGTGTCCGGGTAGGGTCTCTGCTGGGCATCAAGCAACCTCTCCAAATACTTAGGAGGGAGGAATGGGAGCATGAAACAAATTTAAGTACTTGATTGGGTTTATTTCTCTCTCTCTCCCCCCCCCCCCTTCACTGATTCTGTGAGTCTTGTCAGGTGTTCTCAAGCAAGCCCTTAAATAATCATTAAACTATTTGGGACTCACACTGTTGGATACCATTAACCTAGGGTTAAACAGAGACTGGGAATGGCTGGGTCATTACACTCCTTGAATCTATTTCCCCAAAGTTAAGTATCCTCACACCTTCTTGTCAACTGTCTGATATAGGCCTTCTTGATTATCGCTACAAAAGGTTCTGTGTGTATAGATGCATCTTACTTCTGTATGTTCCATCTATGCATCTGATGAAGTGGGCTATAGCCTACAAAAGCTTATGCTGGAATAAATTTGTTAGTCTCTAAGGTGCCACAAGTACTCCTTTTTACGGATACAGACTAACATGGCTGCTACTCAGAAACCTGTCCCTGTTCTGTGTCTTCTACAGCTCCAACCACATTGCCGACACTTACTGCTTAAACAGGCGATAGGAATAACTGCGTAACTCTGTCAATGAGCATGAAAACAGACACTCCCTAATGGTCAGGTGTTAATCACCTTGACAATGCCGTGCCTCAGATGTGGTCTCAAACCATAGAATTATAGGGTTAGAAGGGACCACAAGGGTCACCTAGTCTAATATGCAGGATTTGTTGTGTCTAAGCTGTTGAAGGTAGATGGCTATCCAGCCTCCTTTTGAAAACCTCCCGTCAAGGAGCTTCCAAAACCGCCCTCGGCAGTTTGTTCCATTGTCCTACAGTTCTTACAGTTGGGAAGTTTTTCCTGAGATTCAGTCTAAATTTGTTGTTCTGTAGTTTGAACCCACTGAATTAGGGGACAGCTCAACACAGAGGAAAACTTTCAGGTAAATTCAGAATGCTGCTCTGACAAAGAGAAACTGTGACGTAGGGTATATTAGTCAGTTTTTGGGTTCTTGTTGCCTTCATGGCTGGCTGTATACCCAGAACCCATCTCTGTATTTGTCTGTGGCGTTCAGTTGCTCTATTGTTAATATACACACCTATGATCTTATTTGCAATGAAATCTCTTCCTAACATAGGGCTTTTGAAGATATGTTTGGTCAGCCGGGGCTTTGTTTATGTGGGAGTGAAGGTCATTGCCTTGTGATGTTCGGAAGAAATTTAGCTTCTCTTTGTAATAAAGTCTCAAATTCGGGCTGTGATGTTACTATGGGAATAACTTGGCCATTTGTTAGACTATATCTGTTCTCACACGAATAGCTGCACTGATTTCCATAGCAAGGTAGTTATAAAATGATCTGTGCCCTGTCCAGCCATTCTATGGTGGGCATGCGATCAGTAAGTGAAATAAATGAGCATTGTAAAAGATAAACTTGATTAGATAGGAAACACTAATTATGGGCATGTCCAGATACGTCAGGGTTTAGGAATTAAAAACAAAATGCAAGCAAGACAATTTGGGCAGGCCTGAGGATCTGGCTGATGTCTAACTTCAATAAAACGCCCTCGAATACCTCATCTTCTCTCCAGGAGGTTTTTAGGCTTGTTTCTTTTCTTCGTAAATAACATTCTATAGTAAAGCTATTTAGTCCTGGACTTGACTCATCTTGTGTCGTGTGCATCGGATTCACTTGAATGGGTGTCTGAGATTGCATTTGAAAGTTTGTAGCTCATCACTCTTTCCTTTGGTTTGTGAGCCGTGCTTCGGGGACACGGTCCTCTACAGAAATGTGGTGACCCTAGATTACCCCTCAGAACTGGCTATGGATAGCTCTGCCTCAGCTTGCCCTGTGCCAGTATCTGGAAATCCAGGATGTGCACATGGCAGCGGGGGTTGGGGCTAGGCTTTTTGCATAAGCGATAATTCCTTTGCCTCCCCCGTATGGTCCAGTCCAGCAAAACTGTAGCTGTGTTAGGGTTAGGCAGCCGTGGCATGCTGGGAGCGAGGGAGACTCTTGGGCTGATAGGGTTTGGTAATAGCTCCCCGCCCACCCCAGACTTATGTATTATTTTTTTCATTCTTTCTCTTAGGACCAGTTCAATGCTCACATTCAACTGGTGAGGAATGGAGCAAAGCTGAGCAGCCTACCACAGATCCCAACCCCCACCCTGCCACCACCCCCATCAGAAGTGAGTGTCACTCCCCAAATTCTGGCCCAGATGCTCCGTGTGAAGAGTTCCTGGTCACTCATGCACATGGCTTTTCTAGGGCTAGCTCCGGCAGAGCCTCGCTGCGGACCCCAGCAGACAGCTGCCTGCATTGGGCAGATTGGAGGTGCAGGCTGGTCACAAACCCTGGCTTAGGTAGTGGTCTGGCATGTGCACGTGTTCATAGAATTGGCCAGCTGCCTACGCACCCCTTGTTTCTCTGGGGACAGCGTGGCAGCTGCACTCATCGGCCGCTGGGAGATGTAACTGGGGGATCTGTGAGGGGTGGGTGTCTTACCACCCACCCACCCCCAGGTTTTCATGTCTGTGGTCTGGGTGGAAGGAATTCCTGGCTGGCCTCCAATGGGCCTATTCTAACCGGTATTCTCTTCTCTCTCTCAGACAGAGTTCATGATGCCGGCGTTTCAGCCCAATCCATCCCTTACCCCCAGGCTCCCGTTCCCCATTGGGCCAGTCCCAGTTCCCATGGTCATGCCCAGTGCTGATCCTCGAGCGCTCTCCTTCCCACTCCTTAACCCTGTCATCTCCAGGCCTAATCAGCCCTCACCCCCTCTGCCTGCTTCCCAAGGGAGGAACAGCCCTGTATTGGCATCTCTTGTCAGCACCCACGGCCCTCACGTGACATCTGCTGCCTCTATCCCGCCTCCGCCAGGGCTTGGAGGAGTCAAGGGTGCTCATGAGTTTCACAGGCCGCAGCCGGTCGATAAGCTGGAAAAGATCCTGGAGAAGCTCCTGGCTCGATTTCCCCAGTGTAACAAGTGAGTGTCCCTGTCTGGGGTGGGGCCCTACATGGGGGATAGCAACAGAGATGTTAAGAGGCTGGATTTGAGTCTCTGAAAATGTGTAGCCAGCAGTGCCATAGGAAAGGCCCCAAGGGGTTTGTCTGGAGCGTGGGAGTGAGGCCCGAGTGTGCGGTGCTACAGTGGTTCCAGGAGTAGGGCCAAGCAGTGCACGGCATGTTCTCGGCAAATGGCCTTGGGTCCTTTAGTAGCATCCATAACTGCTCAGGAGACATAGCCGAACCTCCCTCTCTGTGCTTCAGCTTTCCGTCTGCATCGCGGAGACCCCTCTATTCCTCTGCCTCAGTCAGGGCTTGGGACTGACTGTGTTACCCCTTGGGAAGTGCACTGAAGCCAGTGAATGACGTGTGCTACAGGGCTTCGCGGTGTTCGCTACGGCCCTTCTGGAGGTGCGGTCTGGGACCCGGAATACAAGTGCGCAGTAGTGTTGCATGGGTGTGTTCGAACAGCAAGGATGGCTGCTGCTGTTTGGCCTCGCCGCAGGGCTCTCTGGGTGGACATGGATTTTCTGGGTTCACTAGCGCCACTAGACTCGCCTCACCCTAAGGTATCCCAGTATTTCCAGTGCAGTGAGAGCGTGGTCCCCTGGTAGGGCGCTAGCTGTGACACGCACTCCCTGTCCTTCAGTTCCCCCCGCCGTAACATGGGGTGATAGTACTGCCCTGCCTCCCGGGCGTTCCCTGAGAATCAGTGCAGGAGAGGTGGTGAAGAGCACGGATACCACAGTACTGGAGCCATATGTAGGTTGATGGTGCCCTGTTGTCCAAGTGCTGCAGTCGTCCTCTGGAGGAGAGGATGGCAAGTAACAGTACCTGTGCCTGACCCCAGCGTGCAGTTAGGGAAAGGCCATGGCTGACTCCAAGCTGTGGCCGCATCTTGGGTCACTTGCTAGAAGGGAGCTGGTTGCCGCGGTGAAACAGACCTTCCAGCTGACTGGCACCTGGGAGCAGAACTTGGGCCCCAGGTGCTCCTGACCCGCTCGCTGTCTCCTCAGGGCCCAGCTGACGAACATACTGCAGCAGATCAAGACAGCAAGGAGAACCATGGCAGGGCTGACCATGGAAGAGCTGAATCAGCTGGTAGCAGCCAAGCTGGCCGAGCATCAGGGCGCAGCAGTGGGTGCTCAGGTGGGTCACCTGCATGAGTAGTGTCGGGGTCCAAGCGGTGCGGGGAGGGGTCACGTTGAAGGAGGCAGCATTCGGCTCCTGGACAAGGCAGCCCCATGGCAGTTGGTTGGAGCTCGTCAAAGGAGGGCTGGGCAGGAGTGAACTATGGCATGGGTCTGATGTGTGCTACTGTGCAGGGCCATTCCCTAGGAAACAAATGGCATCCGCAGAGGCAAAGCCGGAGCTCCCAGCTTCCCATCCTGTGCAAGGAGGCGATAGTCAGAGTCCAACAGGTCCCCTCCCTGCTGGTCTCCGTCACCCCCATAAATACCTGAGGTGACTTCAATGCTCCCCCCTAAAACCTGCCTAATACCTTTTATCGTCTTTGCTAACAGCCACTTGGCCGAATCAGGGCCCCCATGTTTCCTGCTCCTCTGCCCCAGATCAGCGCCCCTATGTTCCTGCCACCGGCTCAGGTGTCTTACCCAGGGACACCATCACATGTAAGATGTTCTTAGTTACCTGGGAGTTCCTGCATGTTCCCAGCACAGCCTGCAGGGGGCTGGGTGCACCTCTGCAATGTGCCCCCAGGCTGGGAGGTTCCCACAGTGCAGGCTCTGGGCTCTCCCCTTAGACTGGTGAGGTGGGCGGGAAGGGCTCTGGGCACAGGCATCACACCATCTGCTGGCCATGAGCACTCAGTGCAAGGGGAAGGATTGAAACAGCCACCCCAGCAGGGCACAGGTGAGGGCCTGAGGGAATGTACTGGAGTGGAGGGGGAGCTGGCGTACCAGAGTGCCTGGGGTAGGCAAGCATGTGACACTGACATGGGGTGGGAGGAGAGCCCAGTCGCGGTGTGAACAAGCTGCGCCCTGAGGGAGAAGGTCTGATCAGTGCCACATAGCTGGTACGCTTCCCTGTCCCCAGGGTTTCCCCACTTAAATATTCAGCCCTGGCAATGCCTCCCTCCCATACCTTCTTAGTGGGAATAGGGGCAGGAGTTACCAGGGTGTAGCGGGGCAGGACGCTTAGAGGTGCGCCGGGTGACCGGGCTTCTGTGACTCTCATTTCTGTGTGCACGCTTGCTGCTTTGACCCAGGCCCCCGCTACCTGTAAGCTGTGTCTAATGTGCCAGAAACTCGTGCAGCCCAGCGAGCTCCACCCGATGGCCTGTTCTCACGTGCTCCACAAGGAGGTAAGTGTGGTGCACAGCCCTGGCCTGGGGCACCATCCTCCCGCCACTCGGCAGGGGCTGGCTGCTTGGCCAGGAAACGCTCTTCTTACATGGCCTCTGCAGTTCAGGGCCTCTCCCTGGGCTGGGGAGTCTCTGTAGCTGGTGGGAAATGCAGAGCAAGGGACAGGAGTCCCCTGGGAAATGAGGCTCCTAAAGGGCAGGTGAAATCAGTGAACCAACCTTTCCATGTCTTCGCCCTGGGCTGGGAGGTTTTCCCTCTTTAGATGGCCATTTAGTTAGAGTTTCTAAGAATGCACAGTCCTCTGATTCCTGCTCTAAATGCTTCTCTCTGGCCCCCTCCATGTTTGGAGAGTTAGACCCAAACCGTGTCCTGCTCTGGAGTAGGTCACAGCCGAAGGCTCTAGAATAGAGGGTGAATTGCTGAGCTGGCCCCCGTTGAGTGTGCATGGCTTTGGGAGCTGTGAATTGTTAACTGCGGGGAGGAGAGGCTGATCTTAGTGCCAGCACAGGAGACATCTCAGCCATGGGTCACTAGGGTGAAATCATAGAATCATAGAATCTCAGGGTTGGAAGGGACCTCAGGAGGTCATCTAGTCCAACCCCCTGCTCAAAGCAGGACCAACCCCAACTAGATCATCCCAGCCAGGGCTTTGTCAAGCCTGACCTTAAAAACCTCTAAGGAAGGAGATTCCACCACCTCCCTAGGTAACCCATTCCAGTGCTTCACCACCCTACTAGTGAAAAAGTTTTTCCTAATATCCAACCTAAACCTCCCCCTCTGCAACTTGAGACCATTACTCCTTGTTCTGTCATCTTCTACCACTGAGAACAGTCTAGATCCATCCTCTTTGGAACCCCCTTTTAGGTAGTTGAAATGTAGTTGAAGGTAGTTGAAAGGTAGTTGAAATGCAAGGGGGCAAAGCCCAGTTGTCTGCCCTTTGTGTCTAAGGAGGAAACAGGGAGGCGTATAGAGCAGGAATGGTTGCTTTTTGCGTTAGGAGAACCTAGTGATCCTGCCATGTTAAAAAGCTCCCTGCTGTGGACTTGGTCCCCCAGATGCAGAAATCTTAATGGTGCAATCTGGAGCAGATCATCACTTGGAGATAGCACCCCGAATCAGCAAGATACTGGTAGAATCTCTGTATAACACGCTACCTTCGAGTTGGGCTGGTGGCTCCTTACTGACTCTCTCTTTTTCAGTGCATCAAATTCTGGGCCCAAACCAACACAAATGACACTTGCCCCTTTTGTCCAAGTCCCAAATGACAGCCCCTCAAACAAAGCATCTGTGTTGGAGACGTCGCTGTGAATAGGCAGGATCGGTTCTGAGATTTCTACAGTTATATATTTATACAACCATGTATACACATGTACATTTTTATTATATAGGTAATGTGTGTATAGAAAGTCTGTATACATACGAATTCATAAATAAAGGTATGTATATTATGCATAGATTTGATATTGTTCCTCCTTTTCTTCCTTGCTTTTGTGTCTGTCTGTCACAAGATGCTATGCGGGCCGAGCCGTTCTGCAGTTGTTGGAACCTGAAGGATCAGTGGGAAATGCAGCCGCATTGGGCTGTCAGGGCGCACACCTTGCAGTGGAAGAGCTCTGCATGCCGAGGCTCTTGAGATTAACAGCCCAGTATTCATTGCTGGCCTCTTTGGGGAAGGGGAAGCTTAGTCCAGTCATTGGAGTGCAGGGCTAGTGCGTGGGAGACCTGGGTTCTCTACGCTGCCCTACCGGGTGATCTTGGACAAGTCACTTCCCTGCCTGTTTCTCCACAGGTATCACTGTCCTATGCACAGGGAGAGAGACTGTTCCTCGTGAGCTTAGCTCCTTGGATAAAAGCACTGTCCTGATAGGGGCTGGTGCTGGGCCTCATGAGCGCCAGACATGATCCCCTTTCCCTCACCCGTCTAGGCCACAGCACTTCCTGCTCCTGTGGGAGAAGGCCTGGGCAGCTCACAAAGTGGGTTTCCTACGGTCGTGTCACTCTGTAGTACCTCCTCCCTTAGGTTAAAACAGGCAAACTACCGGGAGCCAAAGGGCCCCCACCGCTGAACAGAGCCAAAGGGCCCCCACCGCTGAACAGAGGGTGAATGTTGCACACGGCGTTGAAGGGTGAACGCAGTTCGTGTGAGGGGACTCTCACAACAGCATCCTACACAAATCGCAGCCCAGCATGTGGAACTGGCCTCACTTAGCAGGCTGTAGATGGTGCTTAAACTACCATTGAATTGGCAGTTCTCAAACCTCCCGTGAAATGCCCTTGTGCCCACAAGGCTTTCTTCACCGTAAGTTAGGCCTGGGGCATGTCTAGCTGTTCAGCAATCCTCCATCCACCCAGCAGGTGCAACGTTGACAGCAGCAATGCAAGCTTCCCTCCTCCATCCTGCCAGCGTCTGAGCCCTGCCCTCACAGTTTGCTCAGTCCTTGGCCTGCGCTGAGCCCTCACTACTGGTCTGTTTGTGCTGCAGACATGAGCCCCAGCCTGACTCTCAGCTACTGCTGGCCTGGGCCAGATTTAAGATGAGGAACCAGGCTTCCTATCTCACCAGAGGAGCTGGCTGAACGGTGCAAAACACGTCCTCCCAATATTCAAACCTTGGAACAAACTCACCCTGGCTGTCACTCTGTCTCTGCCGTCTGCAGTTATGCTACTCAGCGGGATTGCTGGCAACAGCTACTTCAAATATTAGTTCCAAAATCTGAGTGTTAATGATCATGCAGGTGTGCGTGGCAATGAACTACATGAGTCTGCCTAATGCTGCTGCACTGTTAAATACCTGGCCTGAGCAGCAGCCCAGGGGTCGCTGGAGAAATTAAGCAAATAATCTCAACCTATGAATGCATATGAGAAAAGCATGAGCGGCTGGGGGAATTTGGGTTGCAGTGTAATGGGTCAGATCTGTGAGCCATCCCCACCTGTTGAGAACGTACAAAGGGGAATGCTGAACTGCTAACTAGAACGCCGCACCCTTGTTACCCAATGTGCTTGCTTCCACCATGACCTTTGTGTCTTCCCGTGGTACCCGGGGAGTCTGTGCTCACTAACAACATCAGTGCATCTCACTGAGTTTTCCACTCAAGTTAGGAACTTCTCTTACCTGCCCTAATCCTAAAGAGCCCTCAGCAGCTCAAAGCCCCCTGCAATCCTCCCCCGCATCCTTCCTTGCACTCTCTAAGTTGCCCCCCAGGCAATGAACAGGCTGTGAACACAAGGCTTTTCTGTTTAATGTAATAATTTACTGTGTAACATTCATTATTCTTACATTGACATTGGGGTTACAGAGAATGGGCATCTATAGTAGCCGCTCAGAGTAACTATCCCCAGTGCTTGTCCCGCTTCCCCAATGGCTGGACAGAGAGTATGGTCCTCGCAGTCTCCTGTTACTCGAACCCAGGGCCCATGGGAAGGGAGTTCTTCAGGAGCTAAAGCTGGCTGTGCTGCGGCTCAGAATAACAGCTTTCAAGACCCAACTTGCCCCCTCTGAGCACTTCTTCCTCCCTCGGGCTGGCACAACCACTGACCTCTACTGATTTCAATGGGAGTTAATGGGGCCCCTGCGTTGTAGATTCTGCTCAGTCCTTGGGACAAATTCAGCACTGGTGTAAGCAGCTGCAATTCCACCTAAGTCAATGGAAGTGTCACCTCCATGCAGCACGGCTGGGTTTGGCCCCCGTTGGTGAATCACTGCACATACACGAAGGCAGCGGTCCAACCTGAGTGGGGTCCTGGAGGTGTTCTGGGCAGGCACTGGGGTGTGGAGGTTGCAATGGCATAACTTCCCCCTTGGTTAGAGTCAGGCTGCTGCCTGAGTGCAGGACCGGAGCAAGTCAGGGGAACCAGATGGCACTGGCAAAAGCAAAGCCTCTGTGTCTAGTGAAGTAGGGAGACACGAGGGTGCGCGTGATGAGGGAATATCTTCTACTGGACCCAGGGCCAGCGCTACCATTAGGTGACCCATGGCGGTCACCTAGGGCACCAGGATTTGGGGGGCAGCATCTCAGGTCCCTCAGCGGCCGCCGGCAGGAGAGGCTGCTGCCAAAATGCCGCTGAGGACTCCGGCGGCCGAAGCAGTTACGGCCGAGGACTCTGGCGGCACTTCGGTGGCAGCTTCTTTGGCCGCCAGGGACCTCGGTGCCATTTCGGCGGCAGCCTCTCCCGCCGCTGCCTAGGGCGGCAAAAACGCTGGCACCGCCCCTGACTGGACCAATGTCTGCCGACGAGAGGACACGCTTTGGAGCCACACAGAGCTCTTCTGCAGTGCTGACCTGTCCGTAAGCTTGAAAGCGTGTCTGTCTCACCAACAGATGTTGGTCCAATAAAAGACATTACCTCACCCCCCTGTGTCTCTAATACCCTGGGACCAACACTGCAAACAACAGTGAAGTAGGTTCATGGGGGCGGGGGGTGCGCTGTGGCTGTACCCACAGCCAGAGTTGACTTGGCCCGGCCAGTTTGTAAGGTTTCTGGCTACCCAGTGCTGGCTTCTTAGCTAGTGACTCACTCCAGAGACTTCTTGCTGCTTTCTTTAAGGGATATTCAAGTAGAAGGGCCACCAGACCGTCCCAGCCCCCTGCTCTTGTCCAGTAGCGTAGCCAGGGGGGGAGTAGGGGGAGCGGCCGCTCCCCCTTGAGCAAAAGTGGCAGAAGCGGTGCCTTTTTTTAGCAGCACTAAAAAAAGGCGCCGCTTCTTTTTAAGCGCCGCTTCTTGCACTCACCCGGCGGCGCTCAGGGTCTGCAGCGGCATTTCGGCAGCGGGTACCGCCGAAGACCCGGAGTGAGCCGCCGAAGACCCGGAGTGAGCCGCTGAAGTGCTGCCGAAGACCCGGAGCGCCGCCGGGTGAGTACAGGGGGAGGCGCCTTTTTATAGCGCCGCTCCCCCTGCGCTCCGGACCTGCCTGCGCTACTGCTCTTGTCACTCTGTATGCTGCTAGTTCTCCCACGCTGGCCAGAACAGCCTGTGCTGCTGGGGAACATTCACAAAGATGATTCTCATCAATGTGTAACGCAAAAATTCCTGAAAACGCTTAATGCCAGAGTCCCCTCTTGACCCTGCCTATATTTGCTTTTCTTCTCCACCAAGGCTCAAATTTGGGCCTACACTCCTTGCTGCTGCTCCTTGAAATTCTCCAGAGCCCTGTTTGAGCCCACAGGGAAGGCTAATCTCCAATCAGCCCAGGGAAAGTAAAGTAGGGTAGGGAGATTTGCTGTTGTCTGAGCCATTGAGCTAGGATCACATATTGGAATCAGCTGGGGCTAGTGCTCATGCTCAGTTACTTGCCTTCAGGGGAGAGGCGAGCCCAGCAGCCTGCCCTCCATCTTGTGCTGTCTTGTTGCCTCTGGAACTGTTCTTGCACCGTGCATGGGAAGTGTCCAGTAACGCTGCTCCCCCCAGCACAGCATCTCCGGATCCCAGCTAGCAGGTGAGACCTCTGCCCTGAAGAGAGGCTTTTCTCTACCCTCTTTAGGAGTCAATGGTTCCTTCACCGTGGCAGCTGCCCCTGCACTTCCCTCTGGCAATGAACCTGTTGCAGAACGGCAGGGTGTGGTGCTACTATACATTTGTGAGGTGCACCTGGGATCTGAACCCCACCTCCCAAGCCTCTCTGCAAAGTGAAACCGTTCTGCATTCCTCACAAATGGCCCAGCTTTGTCTTGCTGGGCCATTTAGTGGCACGTTAAACCCCAAGTCTCCTTTGGGAGCTTCATTAGCAAAGCTCTGTAACAAGCAGCTCCCAGGCTGGGCAAATGTTCCTACACACGGCTAGTTTCCTCAGTGGTCTCAGTGACTGGGCTAAAAGCTCAGGTGTTGGTGCTGGGCTGAGCACCTTCCCCTACCCAGGCTGCTCTGGTACTCTTCATCCTCGCCATGAAGGCCTACACCAGTGGTTCTCAAACTTCTGTACGGCTGACCCCTTTGACATAGCAAGCCTCTGAGTGCAACCCTGCTTATCAATTAAAAACACTTGTTTATATATTTAACACCATTATAAATGCTGGAGCCAAAGCAGGGTTTAGGGTGGAGGCTGACAGCTCGCAATCCCCCATGTAATAACCTCGTGACCCCCCGAGGGGTCCCATCCCCCAGTTGAAGAACCCCTGGCCTACACATCAGCTTGTGCTGTGGCTAGGAACAGCAGTGTTACCAATTCCCCAGGAGGAGTCGCCTGCGGGATTAAGTAGGAAGAGAACCCAGGTTGGGAAGGAACAAAGTTGCTTTTTAAAGCAACAATTAGTACCAGAACTGAAGCAAAACCTGCAGGCCTTGGTCACTGGGATTCGGGGGGTGGGGTTCTTATGTAGTAGGAAAACCTTGAACAGAAATGGGACAGAAGCAAAAACGGTCTTGGGCGATATATTTTTTTGGCTTGTGAGCCACTGCTGTGTGCGTGATCTAATTTCACTCCCCACAACCCAGTGCCCCCATTCCCTTCACCAGATATATTACAAGGGATACATCCATCACAACAAATCCATAAAGTGCTTCCATCAGACAAGCCACTGCTAAGCACCCCTGACTTGCAGCCTGGCTCCTTCACCCACAACCAAAGCAGGGGGCTTAAAAACCCACAAAGCCCCTCAGGCTGGATTTGCAATGAACCAGGGGCTTTCAGCACTAGCATTAAAAATATAAAAATATGTATATATCGTACAGGCAAGAAGCATTCCGTATTGGTACAGTGACAGACAGCACAGCCTGCTACGTACACACACCGCCCTCTGCCCTTTGCCAGTATAAACAAGGAAAATTACGTACAACCATGTGTTTCAAACACACTAATAATGATGGTGGTGAGGCTGCTGCAGACTCCCTGAAATAAGCTGTTTAGTGTGGTGGGCTGGGTGCCTTCCCCCGCTGCAGCCAGAGGCAGCTATTCCAGGAGGAGCTAATGGCCTGGGATGGTTAAGTCCAGCGCAGGGAAGGGGTTTTTCCCTCCTGACCAGGTGCAGAGTGAGGTGACCCTGTCTTGTGCAGCCTGCCTTCCATGCAGGGCTCCCAGAGGAGGCGCCCCGGAGGCAGCTCTGGCTTCCCTGGGGCTTTCCCAAGCAGGCCAGGTAACAGTCGGGTTTCGTGGCTTTCACACCTTCCTGGGCTGCTGGTCCTGTCCTGGGGTTGGGCTCCACCGAAAGCTGCTGTGTGCAGTGCTTGGCAGGAGAGTTGGGAGAGTTCCCATGATTTGCGGCCCAGGCAGAGATGAGGGGAATGGATGGCTTGCCCGGCCCCCACCTTTCCCCCAAGTCTTTGCACGGGAGGGCAGAGGGCTCTGCCCCACTCCACTTCCCAGGGCAAAGACATTGAAAAGTGGAGGAACACTGTACCCCTCCCCCATCCCTTCCCTGACCCCCACAGGGGCTGCCAGAGCTGCCCCTTAGCAACACTTCTCCTGGGGAGTGCAGGGAAGCAGCCGATCCCTATGAGCTGCAGGACGGGCGGCGACCTACCCGTGTCGACTGGTCTAAGCTGCAAGCCCTGGAGCAGAAACCCCCCTTGCTGCCCGAGGCGCCCAGACGTCACTCCCGCAGCGAGCGGCCCGTCTCCAGCCCAGGCACGGACAGGACAGCTGGCCTGGAGAGAGTGCTCCTCGGCCCACCGCAGCAAACCCCGGCACTCACGGCTGGGACGGCTGTCCTGCTCCCCGTACGACAGCATGGGATTGTGGTGGCTGCACCCAGGACTCAATTTGTGCCGGGGCTTGCCAGGGCTGAGCCCCGGCACCGCTGGGTTCGGCCGTTCAGAGCCCTGGCACCTCTGGGTTTGTTGTGTCAGTTCTGAAAGTTAAAAAATTGCTTGAGGCGTGGCTCCTCTTTCATTACCAATTAAGCCCTGGCTGCACACTACAGCCTTCAACCCCCCTGTGAGGAGGGGGCTGGCCCGAATGGGGCCCCCAGAACCGGGTCAGTGAGGAGCAGAAGAGATGTAGGAGCCAGTTGGGGGAAGATCCGTTCTCTCTGCTCCCACTTCACCACGGCCAAGGGCCCTTGAGATGCAAGCGGTCGAGTCCAGCTCCTGTGGGCATCCCACAGGGATGGGATGAGATGGGTGGGGTGGCGAGAAGGGGGCTGCAGCAAACAGGACAGTGACACACGCACACAGCACTGGATGGCTTGGACCCGCCTGTATTCCATTGTGTGTCTGTCCCAGCGATGCCTGGCAGGGGAAAGTGGGGCTGGGTTGTTAGGCTGACTCGCTGTTAGAGGCCAGGCTCACTGCAGCTGAGAGACCAGTCCCTCCCGACGCAGGAGAGAAGGTGCTATAGGGTAGGCCTTTCCAGTTCAGAGATCTGAAAGGGGCACCTCCCGGGAGAGGAGGCCCAAAGCATGACCCGCCGGCATCGTAAATTAGTGGCTGCCTGGGGAGGAATATCCCCTGGATTTTAAATGGCTATTTTAGAATCTACCACTGTTCCCAATTTTTGAAAACCCAAACTATTAAGATGTAATGACCATGGTTTATGTGGGCCCTACACAAAAACATTTTGGGCTCCCTCTGCAGGCTTTGCAGTGGCAGCGGCTAACAAGCAATGCGCAGACCTGGGCAGATTCCTCCATGGACTCTGGGGGGGTGTTTACACTCCGTTGACTCTGGGGGACCTGGGCTGTGCACTTGGGGTTTCCATGATGCCCTGTAAAGCTGGGCTGACAGCTGCTGTGCCCGGCTCTCCCAGCCGTGCTCCCGGGCCCATGCTGCACGACACAGACCGTCTGACTCGGGCCTGAGGCTCTGAGTTGTGTCCACACTGCAATGTAATGGGGCTTGGACCCGAGCCTCCGTAGGGCTCAGACCCACCCCCAGCAGGGTCCTGAGTGCTGGCTGACCCGAGTCAGACTGGTTTGTGTGTGGACGGAAGTGGGGCTTGGGCTGAAACGTGAGCGTGAGCCTGAGCCCGGGCGTAGAGCGTGGCATAGGCGTATCCTGGAACACAAGGGCTGTGGTTTGGCAAGGCCGTATCCCAAACAGGGAGAGGGAGCGAGTCCATGTTGGCCAGAGACCAAAGGGGTTTGATTCCCAGGCTCTCCAGGGCTGCCGCACGCAGAGGGGCGTTAAACCACGAGCAAGCTTCACTGTACTCCACGGTGACCGTATAAACCTGCCGAGTCTCGCCCGCTGCTCCGGCGCCCGCTCCCAGGGCAGAGCCAACGGCTCCAGGCAGCGTTGGCTGAGCCACTGGAGGGGGCCAGGGAAGAACAGACCCGGCTCTGGCCTGCAGCAATGGCTGGTGCTGTTCCCGGCCCCAGCCAAACTCTGTGGGCAGAGGAGCCTGTGCCGATGAGCTCAGCTCATGCTCTCCCTCCCGGCCTCCCCCCGCTGGCTGCTCCCTCGCGCCCGCAGAGCGGGCGTCACTTCAGCAAGGATATGTCGTCGGCGAAGTCGTCGTGGTCCCGCCGCAGGCAGCGGAAGCAGCGCCACTGGAAGACCATGAGGCACAGCGGCAGCATGAAGAGGGCGCAGATGGCCGCCATGACGTAGGCGATGGTCATCAGGGTGGACTCGTCCGTCTGCGGGATGTTGTAGCCGCAGTCCTCCATGTTGGGGTGCACGTAGGGCCCCTCCACCGCCGCCGTCCGGAACTCGTCGTGCACTGCGGGCAGGACCCCCAGCTCAGTGCACCAGCGATGGGGCCGTGGTCAGGCTGGCGCAGAGGCCGTGGTCGGGCTGGCTCGGGGGCCGTGGTCAGGCTGGCGCGGGGGCCGTGGTCAGGCTGGTTCAGGGGCCGTGGGCAGCTGGCGCAGAGGCCGTGGTCGGGCTGGCGCGGGGGCCGTGGTCGGGCTGGCGCAGAGGCTGTGGTCAGGCTGGTTCGGGGGCTGTGGGCGGCTGCCATGGGGCCGTGGTCGGGCTGGCGCAGAGGCTGTGGTCGGGCTGGCTCGGGGGCTGTGGTCAGGCTGGTTCAGGGGCCGTGGGCAGCTGGCGCAGAGGCTGTGGTCGGGCTGGCGCGGGGGCCGTGGTCAGGCTGGTTCAGGGGCCGTGGGCAGCTGGCGCAGAGGCCGTGGTCGGGCTGGCGCGGGGGCCGTGGTCGGGCTGGCGCGGGGGCCGTGGTCGGGCTGGCGCGGGGGCCGTGGTCGGGCTGGCTCGGGGGCTGTGGTCGGGCTGGCGCGGGGGCCGTGGTCAGGCTGGTTCAGGGGCCGTGGGCAGCTGGCACAGAGGCCGTGGTCGGGCTGGCTCGGGGGCCGTAGTTGGGCTGGTGCGGGGGCCGTGGGCAGCTGGCGCAGAGGCCGTGGTCGGGCTGGCGCAGAGGCTGTGGTCAGGCTGGTTCGGGGGCTGTGGGCGGCTGCCATGGGGCCGTGGGCAGCTGGCGCAGAGTGTGTGGTCAGGCTGGCGCGGGGGCCGTGGTCAGGCTGGTTCAGGGGCCGTGGGCAGCTGGCGCGGGGGCCGTGGTCAGGCTGGCGCGGGGGCCGTGGGCAGCTGGCGCAGAGGCTGTGGTCAGGCTGGTGCGGGGGCCGTGGGTACACTTTGCTCGCCAGAGGGCAGCACTGGCACTTTCAGCTGCCCTTGTCGCCAGGAGGGAGACCAGAGCTACCCTGTATGCCCAGGCCTGACCGTTCAGAGACAGTGTCGGAGTGGCATGAGTGGGCCCCCTGCGAGCCCCCCAGCTCGGCCCTGGCCTCGTGGGGCCCTGTACAAAGGATGAGGGCAGCTGTGGGCCAGGCTGCAGAGCTCCATGGGCTGCACCAACTGTGAACAACTATCGTTCTTGTCTCCTGCTCCCTCTAACCACATGGACCCACTGCTCAGCTGGGTGGATGCGTCTGCCCCACAGGTCTGCAACCGGGAGAGGGGATCTGAGTGACTCGGGGACGCTGCCGTCTCCCCCTCTCCTGCAGCCATCCCCCTGCTTGCAGGACACCAGAATGAGCCAGGACCTCAGCCCTGTGGAGACCCATCCCCCAATGCCCTGCCAGCCCCAGGCTCTCCCCCTGCGCCGCACGCCCCTCCCCTCACCGTGGCAGGTGCTGACGGCAAAGCCGATCCGCTTGCGGGCACGGTCGAAGACCACGTAGAAGCCTTCCATGATGACGGCACCCATGACGGTGCCTGTGGAGGACTGGGAGATGGCGAATTTGTAGCAGTCGTCCTGGGACGTGGCCACGTCCTCAACGGGGCGCAGGTATTGCTGAAAGGAGACCGGGGGCCGGGTGTTATCAGCGCCCCTGGGGGCAGGAAGCAGAGAGCTCCAGCCTACAGCTGTGTTGTGAGGAGCAGCCACCACCCTGTAGCCCCAGCTCTTGGCCGGGGACTCGTTCCTGGGCCTGGGGCTTGACCGCTCTGAGTCCGGGCACCACCGTGTCCGGGGCAGCCCCCTTCACTCAACAACGCCAGGCCAGCCTGGGAAGGGGCGGGGAAAGTGTGCACATGCAGGGCTGGTGTTGGAGAGGGGCCCACATGAGCCCGCCCAAAACGTTTGGGGTGCTGGGCTCCCAAATTCTGGCTTAGCCCATTACAGAGAGAGGGGCCAGGGCTGAGTTGTGAGCCCCTCACCTCCCAAATAAAATCCAGGGTGTCTGGTGCTGGCCCATGTCCAAGGGCTGCTGCTCTTGTGGACCCCCAGGAACTGAGCTATGCGGCCACACACTACCCGAGTGCTGCCTGTGAGCGCCCAGCCCTGGCCTCGCTCGCTCACCCGCCCCGCCGGGGACCCACCTGGGGTAAGATGGTGATCCGGAAGGACTGGTTCGTCGCCTCACCCATCAGGTAGAGTGATATAACTGGGAAGATGTGCCAGGGGGTGGTGCCGACTTGCCAGCAAACCAGCTGCTCCCCCAGCCAGAAGCCATCCGGGAACTTCTCCGTCTGCCCCGGGGGGGAAGGAGAGAGACCGTGAGACTGTGTTGGTGCTCAGTGACACAGGGCTGGACTGTGTCAGTGCAGGGTGCAGCAGGGGCTGGGTGTCAGTGGGAGGGACCCTTCCCTCCTGGGTGGAGCTGATGATGGGGGTGGGGTGTTGTCATGCTAGAGACATGAAAAGAAGGCCCTGTCAGTCTGTGCGGGTGTCCTGGCGCTCTCCCCAAGGGCAGGGCTGCTTGCCCACAGCCTCCGAGCTGTGTGTCAGCTCACATTGTAAGCGTCCCACCGCCCGATAGGGTGACCAGACAGCAAGTGTGAAAAATCAGGACGGGGGTGGGGGGTAATAGGAGCTTATATAAGAAAAAGACCCACAAATCGGGACTGTCCCTATAAAATCGGGACATCTGGTCACCCTACCTCCCGAAGTCTCCTTGCAGTTTCAAACGGAAACAGCATTCTTCACTTCCTGTCCTAGCCAGCTGCCACCTTTTACCCCAGAGAGGGCTGCCTTTCAGGGGTGGGCGAAGTGACCCCTGAATACAGTCTGCTAAGCACTCTGTTAGTGCCGGGTCGCAACGGCTTGGTCTCTGGGGCCCTCGGCATTCACCAGGGACCCGGCTGGGGAAGGGAGGGGATAGGGTTTGTCAGAGCGCAATACTGACCGAAGACACCGTTTTGATGGATTTCACTGCAGCCTCAAACACCTTCTTTGGCAGCCGGAGGTTGGTGGTCCCGCTGTCCACAATGCTCTTGTCGTAATTATACTGTGGGGGCGACATGGCGAATGAAGCCCCAGCCCCTGCTTCTCCCCTTCTCCGTGGGCCCCCCGAGGCAGCACCTGCCCTGCTCCCCCCTTAGCTGTGCCAGACAGGCGGCTGCCATCCGGCTTAAGCAACTGTTCCGGAGGGAGGCTGGGTCAAAGCCCGGTTGAGCAGGTCGCTTCCCGCTGCTAAGCCACCGGCTCTCCCGTGGCTCTCCCGTGACTCCCCCGGCATCACCAACGGTCCCGGCAGGACTTCGCCGGCTACATGGAGCCTGCCAAAGGGGGAGGCAAAGTACGGAGCCTGTTTGGCTGCAGAGCTCGGCGGGCAGCTCCTCGCCAGACCTTGGGCACAGGGGAGTTGTCACATGGACTAATCCAGGGCCAGGTGCGTGTGCTGGCTGTGGGGCCGGCGCAGGCACCCAGAGAAGCATTTCTCTCCCTGCTCCAGACGAGGAACGGGCCTGCACACAAACAATTCGCCCCGTCTGCTGTCCACCTTGTGCTGCTCTGGGCGAGGGGCCCCTGCGCCGCCGCCAACCTCGGGCCTCAGAGTGTAGGGCCAGGGGGTGCCGGCACCCCCTTGCGCCCCACAGGTCTACAGGGAGCCACCCCACGTGGTGTGCGAGCGCTAAGCCCAGCCTCCCTTGCCTCCATCCCTGCTGTGGGGCTCCGTTGGCCACGGAAGGCCCGAGAGTCAGGATGTGCCCCGGAGTGGGGGAATAGTCCCTGTTATTTCTCTCTGTGCGCCTCCCACAGGCGTGTGGCCCTCGCTTGTGCAGCCCCCACCCTGGACGTGCGGCCTCTCCAGCCCCTCGCCACCCCCGTCACCTCCTTGCAGTCCATCTTCAGGTCCTGCCCATTGATCTCCATCTTCACGATGATGACCTCATAGTACCACTCCTTGCGGATGGGCGTGTACCAGATGCTGCCAACGTGGAGGGAGGGGTCTACGCCCCCGATGATCTGCAGCAGGGAGAGGGGTGTGAGCTGCCGTCAGCCCTGGGAGCGGGGCACAACCACAGGGGCGTGTGGAAAAGGAACCGGGGAGAACGCTGACGCTGGGACCAGTCCCCGAGGGGCCCCTCCCAATAACAGTGGGGCACTCTCTGCCTCGCCACCTCCTGGCATTGGCACCGCCCCGAGCCCAGGGTCCCAGCGCCGAGCTGAGCCCACGCACTCACCATGCTGCCCCCGACGGAAGCCAGGGCCTCGGACTCGTTGGGGGAGAAGCCGGCCCCACAGAGCTGCAGGGAGAAGATGTTGGGCACCCAGGTCTGCTTCACCAGCGAGTTGAAGAAGGGCTCCAGGGTGTCGTCCGGCTGATGTGGGAGACAGAAGCGCAGAGCCATGAGCAGCCGGGAGAGACGGGGCAGCTGGGAGCGTTCCTAGGGGACCCCGCGGGGGCCTGGCTCCATTCCCCTGCACTTGCTACAGAGAGACCTGGTGTGGGGCTCCAGGTGGCTGAAAGCCAGAGCCAGCTGCCCCAGGGACTGTTGGGGAGGTGACAGCAGAGCTAAGCGGAGAGGGGATTTGCCCACTCCAGCAAGGCGTGCTGCAGGCGGCGCAGGGAGCAGGCGGCAGAGCGGCAGCCGGGAAATATCAACCAGCGGGGATAGCCTCAGCCCCCATCTCTAGAGCAGCGAATCCTGGGTCACTGATACAGCCAGGTCTGGGGGCAGGACACGGGTTCTGGTCCCAGCGCTGCTATAGCCTCAGGCAAACTGCAGCCTCTCTTCCCCCTTCTGTAAGGTGGGGGCAGGCCTAGGTGGCTGCCTTGTGGGAGGTCTGGAGAAAGGCAGGGTGTTATTGCTCTCCCCTTTGCAGGGCTGGGCTCATATTCGAGGGGCACAGGGCTGGGTTTGGGATGCAGTGATAGAGCCTGTAGCCAAGCAGTGTGGGACTGGGTTTGGGGTACAATGATAGAGCTGGTGGCCAAGGAGTTGAGGGGCTGGGTTTGGGTCAGTGATAGAGCTGGTAGCCGAGGGGCTGGGTTTGGGGTGCAGTGATAGAGCTGGTAGCCGAGGGGCTGAGTTTGGGTGAGTGATAGAGCTGGTAGCCGAGGGGCTGGGTTTGGGTCAATGATAGAGCTGGTCCCCGAGGGGCTGGGTTTGGGTCAGTGATAGAGCTGGTCCCCGAGGGGCTGGGTTTGGGGTGCAGTGATAGAGCTGGTAGCCGAGAGGCTGGGTTTGGGTCAGTGATAGAGCTGGTAGCCGAGGGGCTGGGTTTGGGTCAATGATAGAGCTGGTCCCCGAGGGGCTGGGTTTGGGTCAGTGATAGAGCTGGTCCCCGAGGGGCTGGGTTTGGGGTGCAGTGATAGAGCTGGTAGCCGAGAGGCTGGGTTTGGGTCAGTGATAGAGCTGGTAGCCGAGGGGCTGGGTTTGGGTCAATGATAGAGCTGGTCCCCGAGGGGCTGGGTTTGGGTCAGTGATAGAGCTGGTCCCCGAGGGGCTGGGTTTGGGGTGCAGTGATAGAGCTGGTAGCCGAGGGGCTGGGTTTGGGTCAGTGATAGAGCTGGTAGCCGAGGGGCTGGGTTTGGGGTGCAGTGATAGAGCTGGTAGCCGAGGGGCTGGGTTTGGGTCAGTGATAGAGCTGGTCCCCGAGGGGCTGGGTTTGGGTCAGTGATAGAGCTGGTCCCCGAGGGGCTGGGTTTGGGGTGCAGTGATAGAGCTGGTAGCCGAGGGGCTGGGTTTGGGTCAGTGATAGAGCTGGTCCCCGAGGGGCTGGGTTTGGGTCAGTGATAGAGCTGGTAGCCGAGGGGCTGGGTTTGGGGTGCAGTGATAGAGCTGGTCGCTGAGGGGCTGGGTTTGGGGTGCAGTGATAGAGCTGGTAGCCGAGGGGCTGGGTTTGGGTCAGTGATAGAGCTGGTAGCCGAGGGGCTGGGTTTGGGTCAATGATAGAGCTGGTCCCCGAGGGGCTGGGTTTGGGGTGCAGTGATAGAGCTGGTAGCCGAGGGGCTGGGTTTGGGTCAGTGATAGAGCTGGTAGCCGAGGGGCTGGGTTTGGGGTGCAATGATAGAGCTGGTAGCCGAGGGGCTGGGTTTGGGTCAGTGATAGAGCTGGTAGCCGAGGGGCTGGGTTTGGGGTGCAGTGATAGAGCTGGTCCCCGAGGGGCTGGGTTTGGGTCAGTGATAGAGCTGGTAGCCGAGGGGCTGGGTTTGGGTCAATGATAGAGCTGGTAGCCGAGGGGCTGGGTTTGGGTCAGTGATAGAGCTGGTAGCCGAGGGGCTGGGTTTGGGGTGCAATGATAGAGCTGGTAGCCGAGGGGCTGGGTTTGGGTCAATGATAGAGCTGGTAGCCGAGGGGCTGGGTTTGGGGTGCAATGATAGAGCTGGTAGCCGAGGGGCTGGGTTTGGGGTGCTATGATAGAGCTGGTAGCCGAGGGGCTGGGTTTGGGTCAGTGATAGAGCTGGTAGCCGAGGGGCTGGGTTTGGGTCAGTGATAGAGCTGGTAGCCGAGGGGCTGGGTTTGGGTCAGTGATAGAGCTGGTAGCCGAGGGGCTGGGTTTGGGGTGCTATGATAGAGCTGGTAGCCGAGGGGCTGGGTTTGGGGTGCAATGATAGAGCTGGTAGCCGAGGGGCTGGGTTTGGGGTGCAATGATAGAGCTGGTCGCTGAGGGGCTGGGTTTGGGTCAATGATAGAGCTGGTAGCCGAGGGGCTGGGTTTGGGGTGCAATGATAGAGCTGGTAGCCGAGGGGCTGGGTTTGGGTCAGTGATAGAGCTGGTAGCCGAGGGGCTGGGTTTGGGTCAATGATAGAGCTGGTAGCCGAGGGGCTGGGTTTGGGTCAATGATAGAGCTGGTAGCCGAGGGGCTGGGTTTGGGTCAATGATAGAGCTGGTCCCCGAGGGGCTGGGTTTGGGGTGCAATGATAGAGCTGGTAGCCGAGGGGCTGGGTTTGGGTCAATGATAGAGCTGGTCCCCGAGGGGCTGGGTTTGGGTCAGTGATAGAGCTGGTCCCCGAGGGGCTGGGTTTGGGGTGCAGTGATAGAGCTGGTAGCCGAGAGGCTGGGTTTGGGTCAATGATAGAGCTGGTCCCCGAGGGGCTGGGTTTGGGTCAGTGATAGAGCTGGTCCCCGAGGGGCTGGGTTTGGGGTGCAGTGATAGAGCTGGTAGCCGAGAGGCTGGGTTTGGGTCAGTGATAGAGCTGGTAGCCGAGGGGCTGGGTTTGGGTCAATGATAGAGCTGGTCCCCGAGGGGCTGGGTTTGGGTCAGTGATAGAGCTGGTCCCCGAGGGGCTGGGTTTGGGGTGCAGTGATAGAGCTGGTAGCCGAGAGGCTGGGTTTGGGTCAGTGATAGAGCTGGTAGCCGAGGGGCTGGGTTTGGGTCAATGATAGAGCTGGTCCCCGAGGGGCTGGGTTTGGGTCAGTGATAGAGCTGGTCCCCGAGGGGCTGGGTTTGGGGTGCAGTGATAGAGCTGGTAGCCGAGGGGCTGGGTTTGGGTCAGTGATAGAGCTGGTAGCCGAGGGGCTGGGTTTGGGGTGCAGTGATAGAGCTGGTAGCCGAGGGGCTGGGTTTGGGTCAGTGATAGAGCTGGTCCCCGAGGGGCTGGGTTTGGGTCAGTGATAGAGCTGGTCCCCGAGGGGCTGGGTTTGGGGTGCAGTGATAGAGCTGGTAGCCGAGGGGCTGGGTTTGGGTCAGTGATAGAGCTGGTCCCCGAGGGGCTGGGTTTGGGTCAGTGATAGAGCTGGTAGCCGAGGGGCTGGGTTTGGGGTGCAGTGATAGAGCTGGTCGCTGAGGGGCTGGGTTTGGGGTGCAGTGATAGAGCTGGTAGCCGAGGGGCTGGGTTTGGGTCAGTGATAGAGCTGGTAGCCGAGGGGCTGGGTTTGGGTCAATGATAGAGCTGGTCCCCGAGGGGCTGGGTTTGGGGTGCAGTGATAGAGCTGGTAGCCGAGGGGCTGGGTTTGGGTCAGTGATAGAGCTGGTAGCCGAGGGGCTGGGTTTGGGGTGCAATGATAGAGCTGGTAGCCGAGGGGCTGGGTTTGGGTCAGTGATAGAGCTGGTAGCCGAGGGGCTGGGTTTGGGGTGCAGTGATAGAGCTGGTCCCCGAGGGGCTGGGTTTGGGTCAGTGATAGAGCTGGTAGCCGAGGGGCTGGGTTTGGGTCAATGATAGAGCTGGTAGCCGAGGGGCTGGGTTTGGGTCAGTGATAGAGCTGGTAGCCGAGGGGCTGGGTTTGGGGTGCAATGATAGAGCTCGTAGCCGAGGGGCTGGGTTTGGGGTGCAATGATAGAGCTGGTAGCCGAGGGGCTGGGTTTGGGTCAATGATAGAGCTGGTAGCCGAGGGGCTGGGTTTGGGGTGCAATGATAGAGCTGGTAGCCGAGGGGCTGGGTTTGGGGTGCTATGATAGAGCTGGTAGCCGAGGGGCTGGGTTTGGGTCAGTGATAGAGCTGGTAGCCGAGGGGCTGGGTTTGGGTCAGTGATAGAGCTGGTAGCCGAGGGGCTGGGTTTGGGTCAGTGATAGAGCTGGTAGCCGAGGGGCTGGGTTTGGGGTGCTATGATAGAGCTGGTAGCCGAGGGGCTGGGTTTGGGGTGCAATGATAGAGCTGGTAGCCGAGGGGCTGGGTTTGGGGTGCAATGATAGAGCTGGTCGCTGAGGGGCTGGGTTTGGGTCAATGATAGAGCTGGTAGCCGAGGGGCTGGGTTTGGGGTGCAATGATAGAGCTGGTAGCCGAGGGGCTGGGTTTGGGTCAGTGATAGAGCTGGTAGCCGAGGGGCTGGGTTTGGGTCAATGATAGAGCTGGTAGCCGAGGGGCTGGGTTTGGGTCAATGATAGAGCTGGTAGCCGAGGGGCTGGGTTTGGGTCAATGATAGAGCTGGTCCCCGAGGGGCTGGGTTTGGGGTGCAATGATAGAGCTGGTAGCCGAGGGGCTGGGTTTGGGTCAATGATAGAGCTGGTAGCCGAGGGGCTGGGTTTGGGTCAGTGATAGAGCTGGTAGCCGAGGGGCTGGGTTTGGGTCAGTGATAGAGCTGGTCCCCGAGGGGCTGGGTTTGGGTCAGTGATAGAGCTGGTAGCCGAGGGGCTGGGTTTGGGTCAGTGATAGAGCTGGTAGCCGAGGGGCTGGGTTTGGGTCAGTGATAGAGCTGGTAGCCGAGGGGCTGGGTTTGGGTCAGTGATAGAGCTGGTAGCCGAGGGGCTGGGTTTGGGTCAGTGATAGAGCTGGTAGCCGAGGGGCTGGGTTTGGGTCAGTGATAGAGCTGGTAGCCGAGGGGCTGGGTTTGGGGTGCAGTGATAGAGCTGGTAGCCGAGGGGCTGGGTTTGGGTCAGTGATAGAGCTGGTAGCCGAGGGGCTGGGTTTGGGTCAATGATAGAGCTGGTCCCCGAGGGGCTGGGTTTGGGGTGCAATGATAGAGCCAGTGGCTGTGTGGCAGAGTTTGAGGTGCTGGATGTGCACCCGTACACAGCAGCTCCCTGGCCCTTCCTAGGCCTTGTGGTGCTGAACCGCATCCAGGCCGGCGGTGTCGCGCTCACCCGGGCGATTTCTGCATAGGCCAGCCCCAGAATCCCTTCCCAGTTTGACCCGTTGATGAAGAATTTGTCGGACTCTGTGATGGCAGCGATGTTGGCGCGGACGGTGACGTTCGGGCCGTGGGGGATGGTGACTAGGTCCGTCCCCAGCTCCCCTTCCCATTTGCCCTGGGTGTAGGGCACGTAGACCCCTTTCCGCAAGTCCCGGTAGGTGCTGGACCTGCAATGAATCCAAAGACAAAAGCAAGTCGTCAGGCTAGTTCTACCGATGCATGGGAGGAGCTGGGCAAAGGGTGGGAGTGTGGGGGGTGGGCAGGGGTCTGGGGGAGAGGTGGCAGTCTGGGCGGGGCCAGTGAATCCCCGGGATTGTGGAGCCGAGAATCGGTGAATGTGCAAATCTCCAGGTGTGTCTGTGAGAGTAGGGATTGTGAACTCACAGGTACGTATGTGTGTGCGAGCAGACATACATATGGACTACGCGCTGGTGAATCTGGATGTGTGTGTCTGGGAACTGGCCTGCGTGTCGGTGTGTTAGTGAATTTGCGTCCGTCGGAGTGTGCGGAGGTGTGCGTACGAGCAGGTACCAGGACCCCCACCACACACACACACACACAATGGGCCGCAGCCCACCAGCATCTCCACAGCCGGACCATAATCCCCTCCCCTGCGCCCTGGGACACCAGAGACTGAACTGCAGCATCCCCATTGGCCCCATGTGCTGCTGGCCCCACCCCGAAGGGAGCCCCCCAGCAGCTCCCAATGCTCCTTCGCGTGGTCCCCGCCCAGGGGCCGGATTGCCGCTGTCAGTGCGCACAGGGCACTCTGAGCCGTGGGGCTCCCCCTGCCTCAGACCTTGGGCCAGGGCCTGGGAGCACAATGGGCCCAGCCACGGGGAGGGCGAGGAACAAGCCCAGACATTGTGCCCAGTGGCCCGGAGGCTGGGCAGTGCTGTAATGTGCCAGGAGAGGCAGGGGGGGGGCTCCTCTGCCCCCCCCCCGCCCCCCTCAGCACAGAAAGGGGCCATTGAGTCCTGCCCCAGTGCAGACGCTGCTCTCACGGAGGCCGACCAGCACCTGGCCGGGTCGGCCCTGAGGCCGGGCCGGCGCCGTGCCTGGCACTGCCAGCCTTGGCCAGAGCAGGGGTCCCAGCACACACAGTGCGCAGGAGGGGGCTGCTCTGCCCCTGGCTGCCAGGGAGAGGCCGGCACAGGCCCCCTCTGGTTCCCCACCAGGCCGGCAGCTGCCTGGGGCATCCCAGTGACGGAGCACGAAGGAGCCAGCCATGCGGCCGGCCTGGGGAGCGATTCCTGGGCCCGGGCAGATGCTCTCCCAGGGGCAGTCTCAAGGGTGGCTCCCCACGTCCAGGGCCCGTGCGTCGTTCCAGCCTGCAGCAGAGGGGTACATGTGGGGCGAGAGGGGCACTGAGCGACACGGCTGTACGCGCTCAGAGTCGGCTCTAGCAAGTCTGGTGGCCGATGCACCAGACGGCGGCTCGGCTCCCACCTCTGCCGCTGCCTCCCTTCGCGCCCATGCCCTGGGCTCTGCTCCCCGTCTGCAAGGTGAGGACAGACCCGTCCCTTGGGCTGCCCTCTGCCTGGTGTAGCTAGAGCGCTGGCTGGCTGAGCCGGACGCTCTCACGGGGAGCGTGTGCCGTGCCCAGTGCCGGGATCCTGCTCCCAGCTGGAAGCCTGAGGTTCTGCAAATGACGACACCAACGGACTGCGGTGGTGGGTGGAGGGGGACGAGCAGCGGCAGACGGAGAAGGGGTCTGACGTCAGAGAACAGCAATAAACACCGTGTTCCAGACAGGAGGCCAGACTCCCGCCAGTCACCCGGCTGGAAATCCGGAGTGGCTCTGCTGCAGCGGATGGGCTTACTGCACGTTTACATGGGTGTCCCTGGGTGCTGGCGCCTGGTGCATGCAGGCCAGTGTCCCCTCAGCTGGAGCTCGCTCGGTCCGCGCTGTGTGGAGCGATGGTTCATCTCATTATTCCATGGGAGCACTCGGGTCCCCTGGGCCGGGTCCAGGGACTAAACCTGGCCACTGCTGCCTGCATCCCTGCCCCAGCCTCATGCGCCGGCTCCCCAAGAGGGGAAAGAGCAGAGTGGGGGTCCCCTGGGAGTCGCTTTCCGGGGCCAGAGCGGTGGGTGCCCCATGACGGATGGGACCCCATGGCTGAGCACCCAGGTGGGGTGACAGGGCTTCCCCAGTGCAGCGCCGCACTCTGCCCCCGCCAGCCCCATAGCAGCCTGGCCATACTCACAGCTGTCGCTGGTAGTACCGCCGCAGGAAGGAGTGAGGCGCTGCCCCCACGGCAAAGTTACTGCTCCCCGTGTCCACCAGAATGTTCAGCTGGGGAAGAAGAGGGTGGGGGGAGTCACGTTACTTAGGAGCAGGAAACGTCAGTGCTAGCACCGCCCCACCCCCGCCTGGCACAACGGGGCACCCAGTCCCCACCCCCGCCTGGCACAACGGGGCACACAGCCCCCACCTGGCACAACGGGGCACCCAGCCCCCACCTGGCACAACGGGGCACCCAGCCCCCACCTGGCACAGCGGGGAACCCAGTCCCCACCCCTGCCTGGCACAGCGGGGAACCCAGTCCCCACCCCTGCCTGGCACAGCGGGGAACCCAGTCCCCACCTGGCACAGCGGGGAACCCAGTCCCCACCCCTGCCTGGCACAGCGGGGAACCCAGCCCCCACCTGGCACAGCGGGGAACCCAGCCCCCACCTGGCACAGCGGGGAACCCAGTCCCCACCCCGCCTGGCACAACAGGGCACCCAGCCCCCACCTGGCACAGCGGGGAACCCAGTCCCCACCCCTGCCTGGCACAGCGGGGAACCCAGCCCCCACCTGGCACAGCGGGGAACCCAGCCCCCACCTGGCACAGCGGGGAACCCAGTCCCCACCCCCGCCTGGCACAACGGGGCACCCAGCCCCCACCTGGCACAGCGGGGAACCCAGCCCCCACCCCGCCTGGCACAACGGGGCACCCAGCCCCCACCTGGCACAGCGGGGAACCCAGCCCCCACCCCTGCCTGGCACAGCGGGGCACCCAGCCCCCACCTGGCACAGCGGGGAACCCAGTCCCCACCCCCGCCTGGCACAACGGGGCACCCAGCCCCTACCTGGCACAGCGGGGAACCCAGTCCCCACCCCTGCCTGGCACAACGGGGCACCCAGTCCCCACCCCCGCCTGGCACAACGGGGCACCCAGCCCCCACCTGGCACAGCGGGGAACCCAGTCCCCACCCCCGCCTGGCACAACGGGGCACCCAGCCCCCACCTGGCACAGCGGGGAACCCAGTCCCCACCCCCGCCTGGCACAACGGGGCACCCAGCCCCCACCTGGCACAGCGGGGAACCCAGTCCCCACCCCTACCTGGCACAGCGGGGCAGCCAGCCCCTACCACGGCCTGGCCTCTGTTGCGCTCTGGGCTGTGAACGCCTTAGCTTTTAACGTTTGCATTTATTCACAGGGCAGGGAGAGCGACAGTGCCCGGATTTCCTCTGCCCACACCATGTGCCCCAGGGGCCTCCACAGCGCCCGGTCCTGAGTCCCCCAGCTCCAAAGTCAGCTGGGAACGGGCCCTTGCTGTCACTCTTCCCAAGGAAGCCTCCGACCTCAGCTCTCCAGCCCCTCTCCCTCCGCGGCTGTCTGCGAAGGACACCCGACTCCTGCCACCTTGCAGGAACCAGCCCACTCAGCAGCACGGCTGGGCACTGCGGACGTATCCGCTTCCCTGTGGGGCAGGGCAGGGGAGCCAGGGCTGCACCCAGGGCTCCGCATTACTGCGGCAGGACATGGCACAGCCAACCTCCAGGGGCTGAAACCGGAGCCCAGGGAATGGCTGGCGTCATCCAGCTCGGGGCCTGCTCTGCCAGTGGCCAGCCCCGGCAGCTGCACAGGGAATTCCCCCTGGAGGACAGTTCCGGGAATCCCGGCCCCCCGGGAAAGGTGCCTCCCCAGGAATCGCCCCCAGCCACCCCCACCCTGTAACTCCTGCCCGGGCCCCCTTTGGGGCGTTGGGTCCAGCACTGATGTGGAACCAGTGTCCCCAGGCCCGGCAGTGCCAATACTGGCCCAGCTTGACCCCAAGGCAGCGGGTAGAGAGGCATTCAGAGGCACGCGAGCAAAGGCCGAGCAAACCCCTCCGGTCACTCAAAGGAGGAGGGTGTTCCCTGAACGCCCCCAGTCTCAACCCAAGCAGAGCCTGTGCATCCCCGGGGAGCAACGGCAGAGCAGGGCGAGCGGAACCAGCTCCAGGCCCTGGTACCAGGCGTGACATATCCTGCTCAGGCGCCGTCCCATCTATTTGCACAAAGGGATCTGGCCGCTGCCCCTAAACTCCGAGCTCAGCCTGTGCAATGGGGCAGGGGGAGATGCTCTGTCCCACTGGGTAGCGTTCTCCTCCAGAGCCTCTGCTGGGCTGATTTTCCAAGATTGCCTTGTCTAACTGCCCCCAGAGGGCTTCTGCCCTTAATCTGCAGAGCCAGCGGGATAACGCACTTGTGCTCATCAGAAAATCACTCCGGCTGCAGGGGGAGAGCTGTCCCAATGAAGCGCTGACACCAGTGTCTCAGCACTGCACTTCCCCAGAGCCGGCTTTTCCTATTGCACCACTGCCTCAGCGCGCCGCTCGCTCATGGCCGTGCGACGCGCCACTGCCTCAGCGCGCCGCTCGCTCACTGCCGTGCGACGCGCCACTGCCTTAGTGCACTGCACCACTGCGCTGCTCGCTCAATGCCGTGCAACGCACCAGGGCCGTGTACTGCTGTTGCAGTGCCACGCTGTCTCAATGCAGTGTTGTTTCACCGTTAGGTTAATTGCTTGCTGGCTCATTGATTAATTCTTTGTGAGCTATTGTTTGGGTGACGCAGGGCCTCTGCTTGGAAGAGTTGCAGAGCAAGCAGCGAGATGTTCCTGCATCGACCCCTCCTCCTTGCAGAAACAAATCCATGTCCGTGCCCTCTGACACAAGCCTGCGCTCTGCTCCCGGAGGGGTCCCTCTTAACATGCTCTGTGATGCCCTGATAGCAACCTCCTCACAACTCCCAAAACATACATACCCGGCTCCAGCATCAGCTTTCCCCAGCCATCAGAGGCACCAAAGAACCCCCTCCCCCTGCCTTCTGCCCCTGAAATCCTGGGGGAGGGGGCAGAGAGCAGCCCCCTCTGCTCAGGGGGGACCCACAGCAAGTGCCAGCAACCTGCGGGGCTGCTTGTGAGCAGCAAGACTCACCCATGGGGAGTTAACGCCTCCCTCCTTTTCACGCCCTGCAAAGTTCTGGGGCTTTAACAGGTCATTGGCGAATGTTAATGCGGGAGCAGGAGTGGGCATCGCCTGGCCTTCCCCTACACCAGTCCTCCTCTGCCCCGTTGGCCCTGTAGGCCCCTGCTGGCCAGGCCTTACGCCTCCCACAGCACTGCCAATGTCCTGCAGTCCTCCTCTGCAGCCCCACCTGCCCCTCATTATCGCCCTTAGAAACTGCCCCTTGTGCCACAACTGTGTCCTAGATCGGCATTGTTCTGCGGGGTGGCTGTGAGCAGGGAGGGGGGCCCTGCTCACACCACCCAGCCACATGTTTCACAGGGTGGAGCCTAAAGCACCCTCCAGATGAGCCCCCACTCGGGCGTGTGTAAGTCAAAGGCTAAGAGCACCCAGAGATACAGTCAGCAGCTGGATCGCAACTGATATAGCAACACCTGCACTAAGGAACCCCATCTTCACTAGGCAACCCGGCGTCTGCAGCCACTGCCTCTAAGCCCCTCTGCACGGCTTCCACTGCCATTCTGTTTGATCCTTAATTAAAGGCCATCTGTGCTAGGCAACTGATTTCTGCTGGTCCCTTGGGTGGTCACTTACGAGAGGTCTCGCTGGACCAATACCCTGCTAACAGGCAACATACCCAGCAGGGAGAGAGGATCAGCCCAGCAAGGCGAATGGTTTGCATCCCGAGACCTTACCCCATCCGCACAAGAGCAGTGACTGAGGCGAGGCCCCGGGGAGCACACGGGGAGCTGGGACCTGTGTCCTGGTAACAGGGAAAAGGCTTTGGACAGACAGGCTGGGACCTGTCAGACAGGCTGGGACCTGGCTTACCCTGTCATTCACATCTGGGCCAAGTGGGCACGAAATGGCACCCGATCTGCACTGCAGCATTTCAAGTGGTGGAAACGACAGCCCGAGGTGCAGGGCAGGAGGATCAGGTCCCTGCTAACTCGGGTTTGGGGATTTAGACACCTCTCTCCCAGAGACTCCCAGAGGCACTGGGACATGGGAGCCAGCAGTGCCTGGCCGGGTGTGTCGGGGAGGGGCCTCCACTCTGGATTCACCCCAGCGTCCGTGGTCTGACGCAGCTCCCGTCTATGGAACTTGCGGGTTCCCTGGGGACACATCTCTGCTCCTGCGGGCGAGAGGCTGGGGAGGGACCTGGGGGGGGCTGGGAGCGCTCACGGGCGGACACGGCCACCGCCACAATATGCAATGGGCTCTAACGTCTGAACTGTAGCTGAGCCTAGAGCTGGGCGGGTGGGAATGGCGGGAACGGAGAATCCCCGTGGAATGAAATACGTTCTCGACAGTGACTCCTGGGGAGGTGCTGCACAGACCCACCATTACAGCACGTCTAGTGTCTAGAGAAATGAAACCTAACGAGGGACTTGGGGCCAACCAGGATGGGATGCGGGAGGGCGGGAAGTGATGGAAAGGCAGCAGGACTCAGACAAGAAACAGCCTTTGTAATGGAAATGTCCCCAGGCTGATTGTTGGGGAGCAAGTTCCACCCCCTTGGGGGCTGCCAGGGACCCCATCAAAGAACGCGATGCCCAAGCACAGGCCAGGCCGTGCTCTAGGAGGCATTTTGGATGCAGCCAGGGCCTGAGGACAAAGCTCACCACAGCCGGTGGTAGTGACGGACCTCAGTGCTTAAAGGGTCTGACCAAGCCGGGGCTCTGTCATAATCTGGGAGCAGCAGCTTTGGTAAGAAAGTGCTTGGAGCGCCCATCGGCAACCCGGCTTGCTTACAAAAGATCCTGTGCTGGGTTTGCAGCCCCTGGACCCCCTTAGCCGTGCTCGATGGGCTCAAGCCCCCTACACTCTCTGGGGCTGAGACATGGGCTGACGTGTCCTACGATGTGAGAGGGCCAAGGGGCTTGAGGCTAGCCGGGGAGGGGGCCATTGGGGTGTGACACTAGCCAGCCCCTGTTTGGGGCTGGAGCCCCTTTAAGGAGGGGAATTGGGCCTGAGAGCCGATGATCAGACCCAGCTGGGACGGGGGACAGGTGATCTCTATGGAGGCTGAAAGAGCCCAGCTCAAGGGAGGGGCTGCAGGAAGCTTCTGTTGAATGGATTGTGTTTGAAGGACAAGCGGGGTCTGAAGGAAGGGCCTGAGCAGACCTTGGGCCTGGTGCTTGTCCTTCCTGGGCTGGGGAAAGCTTCCAGCAGCCCTGCCCAGGGGCGTGTGCATCCACATGCAAAGTAGGGGCAGCCCCCGGCTGCTGGTGAATGGCCAGCAGGACCCTATGGGCTAAGGTCAGGACCCCGTCCCCAGGCTTCACTGGCTGTGGGCGAGAACTGGACTCCGCAGGTGTTTCCTGGGGCCAGGCAGGAGCCCCACGTCCACGGGCCAGGAAGAGTGGGGCAGCCGAGAGCTGACGAGCCAGGGGGCCTGGACAGGGCTGTGCACACAACCTGGCCTGGCTGCTGAGCGAAGGTGAGTTACAGGCTGGTGCTGGCCCCAGTCCTTGTGTCCCATGCTTGGAGCTGTGGCACACGGAGCCCCGGGCGGCTGGGCCCGTTAACAGGCAGATTCTTAGCGGAGCTGCACTCGGCAGCTGTCTTGGCTTCTGAAACTAACCAGGGCAGAAGCTGATTTGACCCTGATCCTGTGAGGGGCTTAGCTCCCGCGGTGGGTGCTGAGTGCTCTGAGTCTGCAGGATTGGGCCCTTCCTCTTGAAGCAGGGATTTGCCTTCCCTAGTTTTCCCCCCCTCCCCTTTAATTTGACTTAAATTGCGCTGCTGATGCCGCTTGGGACTATGGTCGCTGCTCTTCACTGCTTCATTCTCCGCTCTCATCTGAGCGAGCATAACCCAGTCTCGCTCTCAGACTAAGGAGCCCATAAGGCAGCGGTTCTCCACCAGGGGTGCGCCGAGGTTTCCAGGGGCACATCAACGCCTCTAGAGATTGGCCTCGTTTTACAACAGGCTCCATAAACAGCCCTAGTGGAGTCAGTACAAACTAACATGTCAGACAATGGCTTGATACTGCTCCATATACTATCCGGTGGTTCTCAAACATTTGTACTGCTGACCCTTTTCACACAGCGAGCCTCTGAGTGTGACCCCCTTTATACATTAAAAACCAATGTGTATGTATTTTACACCATTATAAATGCTGGAGGAAAAGATGGGTTTGGGGTGGAGGCTGACAGCTCATGACACCCCCCCCATGTAATAACCTTGTGACCCCCTGAAGGGTCCTGACCCCCAGTTGGAGAACCCCTGTACTATGCACTGAAATGTAAGTGCAATATTTCTATTCCAGTTGATGTATTTTATAATTATATGGTAAAAATGAGAGTCGGCCATTGTGTGTGGCTGTGACACTTGTATTTTTAGGTCTGATTTTGTGAGGGGAAACTTTGGGGTACACCAGACCAATCAGACTCCTGCAAGTGGTACTGGAGTCTGGAAAGGTGGAGAGACGCTGCCATAAGGGACTTAGCTGCAAAAGAAACAAGGGGATTTTACAAGCTGAAGCTGTGCAGTGCTGGGGGAAAGGAGCTTGCCGCGGTGCAGTGATCCATGTCAGGCCCTGCCCTACGGGCCCCTTGGAAGGTGAAAATCATGAGACTGGGGTCAGGGGATGTGCCGTGGGATCTGGAAAGCCTAGAAAAGGCATGTAAAGGACCCAGAGTGCAGTGGATTCGCTGGTGGTAGAGAGGCCCTGCTGGGTCTGCGGGATTCCCTTTGGGGAGCAGCAAGAGAGGGCAAGGGATGGGGAAAAGTTCCAAAGCTGTGTGAAGGGACAGAGTGGTGGGGGATGGAACAGATGGAGGAGGGTGTGAAGTTTGGTAACGCTGGTTTTGTAATAAATATCACTGCTGCCCTGCACCAATCTTCCCTCTAATTATTGACACACCGTGTGTGCAAAACATTTCTTCTGTGCAAATTTTTGTGTGCAGGGTGTTTGGCCATGTGCGTGCCGTTTAGGATATGTGTGCACACACACACGCACGCTCAGCTTAGAGGGAACAGTGGTGCGAGGGGGCTGCAGATTCGGAGTGACGGGAGCCTATAAGGGTGGGGGGCGCTGCAGGTCAAGAGAGAGGGGTAACGTCAGGCTGGAGGGGGGCTGCGGGTCAGGAGGGAGGGGCACCGTCAGGAAGACGGGGGGCTGCGGGTCAGGACCGAGGGGCACCGTCAGGAAGAGAGGGGCTGCGGGTCGGGAGTGAGGGGCAACATCAGGAAAAGGGGGGCTGCGGGTCGGGAGTGAGGGGCACCGTCAGGAAGAGGGGGGGTTGCGGGCCGGGAGTGAGGGGCACCGTCAGGAAGAGGGTGGGGCCGAGGGTCGGGAGTGAGGGGCACCGTCAGGAAGAACCGGGGCTGCGGGTCGGGAGTGAGGGGCACCGTCAGGAAAAGGGGGGGCTGCGGGCCGGGAGTGAGGGGCACCCTCAGGAGGTGGGGGGCTGCGGGTCGGGAGTGAGGGGAACCGTCAGGAAGAGGGGGGGGGGCTGCGGGTCGGGAGTGAGGGGCACCGTCAGGGAAACGGGGGGCTGCGGGTCGGGAGTGAGGGGCACCGTCAGGAAGAGGCGGGGCTGCGGGTCGGGAGTGAGGGGCACCGTCAGGGTGGAGGGGGCTGCGGGTCGGGAGTGAGGGGCACCATCAGGAATAGCGGGGGGGCTGCGTGTCGGGAGTGAGGGGCACCGTCAGGAAGAGGGTGGGGCTGCGGGTCGGGAGTGAGGGGCACCGTCAGGAAGAACCGGGGCTGCGGGTCGGGAGTGAGGGGCACCGTCAGGAAGAGGGGGGGTTGCGGGCCGGGAGTGAGGGGCACCGTCAGGAAGAGGGTGGGGCCGAGGGTCGGGAGTGAGGGGCACCGTCAGGAAGAACCGGGGCTGCGGGTCGGGAGTGAGGGGCACCGTCAGGAAAAGGGGGGGCTGCGGGCCGGGAGTGAGGGGCACCCTCAGGAGGTGGGGGGCTGCGGGTCGGGAGTGAGGGGCACCGTCAGGCTGGAGGGGGGCTGCGGGTCGGGAGTGAGGGGCACCGTCAGGGAGAGGGGGGGCTGCAGGTCGGGAGTGAGAGGCACCGTCAGGAAAAGCGGGGGGCTGCGTGTCGGGAGTGAGGGGCACCATCAGGAAGAGGGGGGGCTGCGGGTCGGGAGTGAGGGGCACCGTCAGGGAGAGGGGGGCTGCGGGTCGGGAGTGAGGGGCACCGTCAGGAAGAGGGGGGCTGCGGGTCGGGAGTGAGGGGCACCATCAGGGAGACGGGGGGCTGCGGGTCGGGAGTGAGGGGAACCGTCAGGAAGAGGGGCGGGGGGGCTGCAGGTCGGGAGTGAGGGGCACCGTCAGGAAGAGGGGGGGCTGCGGGTCAGGAGTGAGGGGCACCATCAGGAAGAGGGGGGGCTGCGGGTCGGGAGTGAGGGGCACCGTCAGGGAGAGGGGGGGCTGCGGGTCGGGAGTGAGGGGCACCGTCAGGAACAGGGGCGGGGGCTGCGGGTCAGGAGTGAGGGGCACCGTCAGGCTGGAGGGGGGCTGCGGGTCGGGAGTGAGGGGCACCGTCAGGGAGAGGGGGGGCTGCAGGTCGGGAGTGAGAGGCACCGTCAGGAAAAGCGGGGGGCTGCGTGTCGGGAGTGAGGGGCACCATCAGGAAGAGGGGGGGCTGCGGGTCGGGAGTGAGGGGCACCGTCAGGGAGAGGGGGGCTGCGGGTCGGGAGTGAGGGGCACCGTCAGGAAGAGGGGGGCTGCGGGTCGGGAGTGAGGGGCACCATCAGGGAGACGGGGGGCTGCGGGTCGGGAGTGAGGAGCACCGTCAGGAAGAGGGGCGGGGGGGCTGCGGGTCGGGAGTGAGGGGCACCGTCAGGGAGAGGGGGGGCTGCGGGTCAGGAGTGAGGGGCACCATCAGGAAGAGGGGGGGCTGCGGGTCGGGAGTGAGGGGCACCGTCAGGGAGAGGGGGGGCTGCGGGTCGGGAGTGAGGGGCACCGTCAGGAAGAGGGGCGGGGGCTGCGGGTCAGGAGTGAGGGGCACTGTCAGGAAGAGGGGGGCTGTGTGTCGGGAGTGAGGGGCACCGTCAGGAAGGGGGGGCTGCGGGTTGGGAGTGAGGGGCACCGTCAGGAAGAGCGGGGGGCTGCGGGTCGGGAGTGAGGGGCACCATCAGGAAGAGCGGGGGGCTGCGGGTCGGGAGTGAGGGGCACCGTCAGGAAGATGGGGGGGGGGCTGCGGGTCGGGAGTGAGGGGCACCGTCAGGAAGAGCGGGGGGCTGCGGGTCGGGAGTGAGGGGCACCATCAGGAGGTGGTGGGGGGCTGCGGATTGGGAGTGAGGGGCACCATCAGGTTGGGGAGGGGGCTGCGGGTCAGGAGTGAGGGGAACCGTCAGGCTGGAGGGGGGCTGCGGGTCGGGAGTGAGGGGCACCGTCAGGGAGAGGGGGGGCTGCAGGTCGGGAGTGAGGGGCACCGTCAGGAATAGCGGGGGGCTGCGTGTCGGGAGTGAGGGGCACCGTCAGTAAGAACGGGGGCTGCGGGTCGGGAGTGAGGGGCACCGTCAGGAAGAGGGGGGCTGCGGGTCGGGAGTGAGGGGCACCGTCAGGGAGAGGGGGGGCTGCGGGTCAGGAGTGAGGGGCACCGTCCGGCTGGAGGGGGGCTGCGGGTCGGGAGTGAGGGGCACTGTCAGGGAGAGGGGGGGCTGTGTGTCGGAAGTGAGGGGCACCATCAGGAAGAACGGGGGCTGCGGGTCGGGAGTGAGGGGCACCGTCAGGGAGAGGGGGGCTGCGGGTCGGGAGTGAGGGGCACCGTCAGGGAGACGGGGGGCTGCGGGTTGGGAGTGAGGGGCACCGTCAGGGAGAGGGGGGGCTGCGGGTCGGGAGTGAGGGGCACCGTCAGGGAGAGGGGGGGCTGCGGGTCGGGAGTGAGGGGCACCGTCAGGTTGGGGTGGGGCTGCGGGTCGGGAGTGAGGGGCACCGTCAGGAAGAGGGGGGGCTGCGGGTCGGGAGTGAGGGGCACTGTCAGGAAGAGGGCGGTGCTGCGGGTCGGGAGTGAGGTGCACCGTCAGGAAGAGGGGGGGCTGCGGGTTGGGAGTGAGGGGCACCGTCAGGAGGTGGGGGGCTGCGGGTCGGGAGTGAGGGGCACCGTCAGGAAGAGTGGGGGCTGCGGGTCGGGAGTGAGGGGCACCGTCAGGAAGAGGGGGGGCTGCGGGTCGGGAGTGAGGGGCACCGTCAGGAGGTGGGGGGCTGCGGGTCGGGAGTGAGGGGCACCGTCAGGAAGAGGGGGGGCTGCGGGTCGGGAGTGAGGGGCACCGTCAGGTTGGGGTGGGGCTGCGGGTCGGGAGTGAGGGGCACCGTCAGGAAGAGGGGGGGCTGCGGGTCGGGAGTGAGGGGCAGCATCAGGAAGAGGGGGGGCTGCGGGTCGGGAGTGAGGGGCACCGTCAGGCTAGAGGGGGGGCTGCGGATCGGGAGTGAGGGGCACCGTCAGGGAGAGGGGGGGGCTGCGGGTCGGGAGTGAGGGGCACCGTCAGGAAGAGGGGGGGGCTGCGGGTCGGGAGTGAGGGGCACCGTCAGGTTGGGGTGGGGCTGCGGGTCGGGAGTGAGGGGCACCGTCAGGAAGAGGGGGGGCTGCGGGTCGGGAGTGAGGGGCACCGTCAGGCTAGAGGGGGGCTGCGGGTCGGAAGTGAGGGGCACCGTCAGGGAGACGGGGGGCTGCGGGTCGGGAGTGAGGGGCACCGTCAGGAAGAGGCGGGGCTGCGGGTCGGGAGTGAGGGGCACCGTCAGGAAGAGGGGGGCTGCGGGTCGGGAGTGAGGGGCACCGTCAGGAAGAGGGGGGTTGCGGATCGGGAGTGAGGGGCACCGTCAGGTTGGGGTGGGGCTGCGGGTCGGGAGTGAGGGGCACCGTCAGGAAGAGGGGGGGCTGCGGGTCGGGAGTGAGGGGCTCCGTCAGGAGGTGCGGGGGGCTGCGGGTCGGGAGTGAGGGGCACCGTCAGGAAGAGGGGGGGCTGCGGGTTGGGAGTGAGGGGCACCGTCAGGAAGAGGGGGGGCTGCGGGTCGGGAGTGAGGGGCACCATCAGGAAGAGGGGGGGCTGTGGGTTGGGAGTGAGGGGCACCGTCAGGAGGTGGGGGGCTGCGGGTCAGGAGTGAGGGGCACCGTCAGGAAGAGGCGGGGCTGCGGGTCGGGAGTGAGGGGCACCGTCAGGAGGTGGGGGGCTGCGGGTCGGGAGTGAGGGGCACCGTCAGGAAGAGGGGGGGGCTGCGGGTCGGGAGTGAGGGGCACCGTCAGGTTGGGGTGGGGCTGCGGGTCGGGAGTGAGGGGCACCGTCAGGAAGAGGGGGGCTGCGGGTCGGGAGTGAGGGGCACCGTCAGGAAGAGGGGGGGCTGCGGGTCGGGAGTGAGGGGCACCGTCAGGCTAGAGGGGGGGCTGCGGATCGGGAGTGAGGGGCACCGTCAGGCTAGAGGGGGGGCTGCGGGTCGGGAGTGAGGGGCACCGTCAGGTTGGGGTGGGGCTGCGGGTCGGGAGTGAGGGGCACCGTCAGGAAGAGGGGGGGCTGCGGGTCCGGAGTGAGGGGCACCGTCAGGCTAGAGGCGGGCTGCGGGTCGGGAGTGAGGGGCACCGTCAGGGAGACGGGGGGCTGCGGGTCGGGAGTGAGGGGCACCGTCAGGAAGAGGCGGGGCTGCGGGTCGGGAGTGAGGGGCACCGTCAGGGTGGAGGGGGCTGCGGGTCGGGAGTGAGGGGCACCATCAGGAATAGCGGGGGGGCTGCGTGTCGGGAGTGAGGGGCACCGTCAGGAAGAGGGTGGGGCTGCGGGTCGGGAGTGAGGGGCACCGTCAGGAAGAACCGGGGCTGCGGGTCGGGAGTGAGGGGCACCGTCAGGAAGAGGGGGGGTTGCGGGCCGGGAGTGAGGGGCACCGTCAGGAAGAGGGGGGGCTGAGGGTCGGGAGTGAGGGGCACCGTCAGGAAGAACCGGGGCTGCGGGTCGGGAGTGAGGGGCACCGTCAGGAAAAGGGGGGGCTGCGGGCCGGGAGTGAGGGGCACCCTCAGGAGGTGGGGGGCTGCGGGTCGGGAGTGAGGGGAACCGTCAGGAAGAGGGGGGGGGCTGCGGGTCAGGAGTGAGGGGCACCGTCAGGCTGGAGGGGGGCTGCGGGTCGGGAGTGAGGGGCACCGTCAGGGAGAGGGGGGGCTGCAGGTCGGGAGTGAGAGGCACCATCAGGAAAAGCGGGGGGCTGCGTGTCGGGAGTGAGGGGCACCATCAGGAAGAGGGGGGGCTGCGGGTCGGGAGTGAGGGGCACCGTCAGGGAGAGGGGGGCTGCGGGTCGGGAGTGAGGGGCACCGTCAGGAAGAGGGGGCTGCGGGTCGGGAGTGAGGGGCACCATCAGGGAGACGGGGGGCTGCGGGTCGGGAGTGAGGGGAACCGTCAGGAAGAGGGGCGGGGGGGCTGCAGGTCGGGAGTGAGGGGCACCGTCAGGAAGAGGGGGGGCTGCGGGTCAGGAGTGAGGGGCACCATCAGGAAGAGGGGGGGCTGCGGGTCGGGAGTGAGGGGCACCGTCAGGGAGAGGGGGGGCTGCGGGTCGGGAGTGAGGGGCACCGTCAGGAAGAGGGGGGGGGGGGCTGCGGGTCAGGAGTGAGGGGCACCGTCAGGCTGGAGGGGGGCTGCGGGTCGGGAGTGAGGGGCACCGTCAGGGAGAGGGGGGGCTGCAGGTCGGGAGTGAGAGGCACCGTCAGGAAAAGCGGGGGGCTGCGTGTCGGGAGTGAGGGGCACCATCAGGAAGAGGGGGGGCTGCGGGTCGGGAGTGAGGGGCACCGTCAGGGAGAGGGGGGCTGCGGGTCGGGAGTGAGGGGCACCGTCAGGAAGAGGGGGGCTGCGGGTCGGGAGTGAGGGGCACCATCAGGGAGACGGGGGGCTGCGGGTCGGGAGTGAGGAGCACCGTCAGGAAGAGGGGCGGGGGGGCTGCGGGTCGGGAGTGAGGGGCACCGTCAGGGAGAGGGGGGGCTGCGGGTCAGGAGTGAGGGGCACCATCAGGAAGAGGAGGGGCTGCGGGTCGGGAATGAGGGGCACTGTCAGGAAGAGGGGGGCTGCGTGTCGGGAGTGAGGGGCACCGTCAGGAAGGGGGGGCTGCGGGTCGGGAGTGAGGGGCACCGTCAGGAAGAGCGGGGGGCTGCGGGTCGGGAGTGAGGGGCACCATCAGGAAGAGCGGGGGGCTGCGGGTCGGGAGTGAGGGGCACCGTCAGGAAGATGGGGGGGGCTGCGGGTCGGGAGTGAGGGGCACCGTCAGGAAGAGCGGGGGGCTGCGGGTCGGGAGTGAGGGGCACCATCAGGAGGTGGTGGGGGGCTGCGGATTGGGAGTGAGGGGCACCATCAGGTTGGGGTGGGGCTGCGGGTCGGGAGTGAGGGGCACCGTCAGGTTGGGGGAGGGGGCTGCGGGTCAGGAGTGAGGGGAACCGTCAGGCTGGAGGGGGGCTGCGGGTCGGGAGTGAGGGGCACCGTCAGGGAGAGGGGGGGCTGCAGGTCGGGAGTGAGGGGCACCGTCAGGAATAGCGGGGGGCTGCGTGTCGGGAGTGAGGGGCACCGTCAGTAAGAACGGGGGCTGCGGGTCGGGAGTGAGGGGCACCGTCAGGAAGAGGGGGGGCTGCGGGTCGGGAGTGAGGGGCACCGTCAGGGAGAGGGGGGGCTGCGGGTCAGGAGTGAGGGGCACCGTCCGGCTGGAGGGGGGCTGCGGGTCGGGAGTGAGGGGCACCGTCAGGGAGAGGGGGGGCTGTGTGTCGGGAGTGAGGGGCACCATCAGGAAGAACGGGGGCTGCGGGTCGGGAGTGAGGGGCACCGTCAGGGAGAGGGGGGCTGCGGGTCGGGAGTGAGGGACACCGTCAGGAATAGCCGGGGGCTGCGTGTCGGGAGTGAGGGGCACCATCAGGAAGAACGGGGGCTGCGGGTCGGGAGTGAGGGGCACCGTCAGGGAGAGGGGGGCTGCGGGTCGGGAGTGAGGGGCACCGTCAGGGAGACGGGGGGCTGCGGGTCGGGAGTGAGGGGCACCGTCAGGGAGAGGGGGGGCTGCGGGTCGGGAGTGAGGGGCACCGTCAGGGAGAGGGGGGGCTGCGGGTCGGGGGAGTGAGGGGCACCATCAGGAAGGGGGGGGCTGCGGGTCGAGAGTGAGGGGCACCGTCAGGGTGGAGGGGGCTGCGGGTCGGGAGTGAGGGGCAGCATCAGGAAGAGGGGGGGCTGCGGGTCGGGAGTGAGGGGCACCGTCAGGCTAGAGGGGGGCTGCGGATCGGGAGTGAGGGGCACCGTCAGGTTGGGGTGGGGCTGCGGGTCGGGAGTGAGGGGCACCGTCAGGAAGAGGGGGGGCTGCGGATCGGGAGTGAGGGGCACCGTCAGGTTGGGGTGGGGCTGCGGGTCAGGAGTGAGGGGCACCGTCAGGAAGAGGGGGGCTGCGGGTCGGGAGTGAGGGGCACCGTCAGGCTAGAGGGGGGCTGCGGGTCGGGAGTGAGGGGCACCGTCAGGGAGACGGGGGGGCTGCGGGTCGGAAGTGAGGGGCACCGTCAGGAAGAGGCGGGGCTGCGGGTCGGGAGTGAGGGGCACCGTCAGGAAGAGGCGGGCTGCGGGTCGGGAGTGAGGAGCACCATCAGGAAGAGGGGGGCTGCGGGTCGGGAGTGAGGGGCACCGTCAGGTTGGGGTGGGGCTGCGGGTCGGGAGTGAGGGGCACCGTCAGGAAGAGGGGGGCTGCGGGTCGGGAGTGAGGGGCACTGTCAGGAAGAGGGGGGGCTGCGGGTTGGGAGTGAGGGGCACCGTCAGGAGGTGGGGGGCTGCGGGTCGGGAGTGAGGGGCACCGTCAGGAAGAGTGGGGGCTGCGGGTCGGGAGTGAGGGGCACCGTCAGGAAGAGGGGGGGCTGCGGGTCGGGAGTGAGGGGCACCGTCAGGAAGAGGGGGGGCTGCGGGTCGGGAGTGAGGGGCACCGTCAGGAAGAGGGGGGGCTGCGGGTCGGGAGTGAGGGGCACCGTCAGGAGGTGGGGGGCTGCGGGTCGGGAGTGAGGGGCACCGTCAGGAAGAGGGGGGGCTGCGGGTCGGGAGTGAGGGGCACCGTCAGGAAGAGGGGGGGCTGCGGGTCGGGAGTGAGGGGCACCGTCAGGTTGGGGTGGGGCTGCGGGTCGGGAGTGAGGGGCACCGTCAGGAAGAGGGGGGGCTGCGGGTCGGGAGTGAGGGGCAGCATCAGGAAGAGGGGGGGCTGCGGGTCGGGAGTGAGGGGCACCGTCAGGCTAGAGGGGGGGCTGCGGATCGGGAGTGAGGGGCACCGTCAGGGAGAGGGGGGGGCTGCGGGTCGGGAGTGAGGGGCACCGTCAGGAAGAGGGGGGGGCTGCGGGTCGGGAGTGAGGGGCACCGTCAGGTTGGGGTGGGGCTGCGGGTCGGGAGTGAGGGGCACCGTCAGGAAGAGGGGGGCTGCGGGTCGGGAGTGAGGGGCACCGTCAGGCTAGAGGGGGGCTGCGGATCGGAAGTGAGGGGCACCGTCAGGCTAGAGGGGGGGCTGCGGGTCGGGAGTGAGGGGCACCGTCAGGTTGGGGTGGGGCTGCGGGTCGGGAGTGAGGGGCACCGTCAGGAAGAGGGCGGGCTGCGGGTCCGGAGTGAGGGGCACCGTCAGGCTAGAGGGGGGCTGCGGGTCGGGAGTGAGGGGCACCGTCAGGGAGACGGGGGGCTGCGGGTCGGGAGTGAGGGGCACCGTCAGGAAGAGGCGGGGCTGCGGGTCGGGAGTGAGGGGCACCGTCAGGAAGAGGGGGGCTGCGGGTCGGGAGTGAGGGGCACCGTCAGGTTGGGGTGGGGCTGCGGGTCGGGAGTGAGGGGCACCGTCAGGAAGAGGGGGGGCTGCGGGTCGGGAGTGAGGTGCACCGTCAGGAAGAGGGGGGCTGCGGGTTGGGAGTGAGGGGCACCGTCAGGAGGTGGGGGGCTGCGGGTCGGGAGTGAGGGGCACCGTCAGGAGGTGGGGGGCTGCGGGTCGGGAGTGAGGGGCACCGTCAGGGAGACGGGGGGCTGCGGGTCGGGAGTGAGGGGCACCGTCAGGAAGAGGCGGGGCTGCGGGTCGGGAGTGAGGGGCACCGTCAGGAAGAGGGGGGCTGCGGGTCGGGAGTGAGGTGCACCGTCAGGAAGAGGGGGGCTGCGGGTTGGGAGTGAGGGGCACCGTCAGGAGGTGGGGGGCTGCGGGTCGGGAGTGAGGGGCACCGTCAGGAGGTGGGGGGCTGCGGGTCGGGAGTGAGGGGCACCGTCAGGGAGACGGGGGGCTGCGGGTCGGGAGTGAGGGGCACCGTCAGGAAGAGGCGGGGCTGCGGGTCGGGAGTGAGGGGCACCGTCAGGAAGAGGGGGGCTGCGGGTCGGGAGTGAGGGTCACCGTCAGGAAGAGGGGGGCTGCGGATCGGGAGTGAGGGGCACCGTCAGGTTGGGGTGGGGCTGCGGGTCGGGAGTGAGGGGCACCGTCAGGAAGAGCGGGGGCTGCGGGTCGGGAGTGAGGGGCACTGTCAGGAAGAGGGCGGGGCTGCGGGTCGGGAGTGAGGTGCACCGTCAGGAAGAGGCGGGGCTGCGGGTCGGGAGTGAGGTGCACCGTCAGGAAGAGGGGGGCTGCGGGTCGGGAGTGAGGGGCACCGTCAGGAGGTGGGGGGCTGCGGGTCGGGAGTGAGGGGCACCGTCAGGAGGTGGGGGGCTGCGGGTCGGGAGTGAGGGGCACCGTCAGGAAGAGTGGGGGCTGCAGGTTGGGAGTGAGGGGCACCGTCAGGAAGAGTGGGGGCTGCAGGTTGGGAGTGAGGGGCACCGTCAGGAAGAGTGGGGGCTGCTGGTCGGGAGTGAGGGGCACCGTCAGGAAGAGGGGGGCTGCGGGTCGGGAGTGAGGGGCACCGTCAGGAAGAGGGGGGGGCTGCGGGTCGGGTGTGAGGGGCACCGTCAGGAAGAGGGGGGGGCTGCGGGTCGGGAGTGAGGGGCACCATCAGGAAGAGGGGGGCTGCGGGTCGGGAGTGAGGGGCACCGTCAGGAGGTGGGGGGCTGCGGGTCGGGAGTGAGGGGCACCGTCAGGAAGAGGGGGGGGCTGCGGGTCGGGAGTGAGGGGCACCGTCAGGTTGGGGTGGGGCTGCGGGTCGGGAGTGAGGGGCACCGTCAGGAAGAGGGGGGGCTGCGGGTCGGGAGTGAGGGGCAGCATCAGGAAGAGGGGGGCTGCGTGTCGGGAGTGAGGGGCACCGTCAGGAAGAGGGGGGGCTGCGGGTCGGGAGTGAGGGGCACCGTCAGGCTAGAGGGGGGCTGCGGGTCGGGAGTGAGGGGCACCGTCAGTGAGACGGGGGGGCTGCGGGTCGGGAGTGAGGGGCACCGTCAGGAAGAGGCGGGGCTGCGGGTCGGGAGTGAGGGGCACCGTCAGGAAGAGGGGGGCTGCGGGTCGGGAGTGAGGGGCACCGTCAGGAAGAGGGGGGGCTGCGGGTCGGGAGTGAGGGGCACCGTCAGGAAGAGGGCGGGGCTGCGGGTCGGGAGTGAGGGGCACCGTCAGGAAGAGGGGGGGCTGCGGGTCGGGAGTGAGGGGCACTGTCAGGAAGCTGGGGGGCTGCGGGTCGGGAGTGAGGGGCACCGTCATGTTGGGGTGGGGTTGCGGGTCAGGAGTGAGGGGCACTGTCAGGAAGCTGGGGGGCTGCGGGTCGGGAGTGAGGGGCACCGTCAGGTTGGGGTGGGGCTGCGGGTCGGGAGTGAGGGGCACCGTCAGGAAGAGGGGGGTTGCGGGTCGGGAGTGAGGGGCACCGTCAGGAAGAGGGGGGGCTGCAGGTCGGGAGTGAGGGGCACCCTCAGGAATAGCGGGGGCTGCGGGTCGGGAGTGAGGGGCACCGTCAGGAACAGCGGGGGGCTGCGTGTCGGGAGTGAGGGGCACCGTCAGGAATAGCGGGGGCTGCGGGTCGGGAGTGAGGGGCACCGTCAGGAGGTGCGGGGGGCTGCGGGTCGGGAGTGAGGGGCACCGTCAGGAAGAGGGGGGGCTGCGGGTCAGGAGTGAGGGGCACCATCAGTAGGTGGGGGGCTGCGGGTCGGGTGTGAGGGGCACTGTCAGGAAGAGGGTGGGGCTGCGGGTCGGGAGTGAGGGGCACCGTCAGGAGGTGGGGGGCTGCGGGTCGGGAGTGAGGGGCACCGTCAGGAGGTGGGGGGCTGCGGGTCGGGTGTGAGGGGCACTGTCAGGAAGAGGGTGGGGCTGCGGGTCGGGAGTGAGGGGCACCGTCAGGAAGAGGGGGGGCTGCGGGTCGGGAGTGAGGGGCATCGTCAGGAAGAGGGGGGGCTGCGGGTCGGGAGTGAGGGGCACCGTCAGGAGGTGCGGGGGGCTGCGGGTCAGGAGTGAGGGGCACCGTCAGGGAGAGGGGGGGGCTGCGGGTCGGGAGTGAGGGGCACCGTCAGGAGGTGCGGGGGGCTGCGGGTCGGGAGTGAGGGGCACCGTCAGTGAGACGGGGGGGCTGCGGGTCGGGAGTGAGGGGCACCGTCAGGGAGAGGGGGGGGGCTGCGGGTCGGGAGTGAGGGGCATCGTCAGGAAGAGGGGGGGCTGCGGGTCGGGAGTGAGGGGCACCGTCAGGAGGTGCGGGGGGCTGCGGGTCAGGAGTGAGGGGCACCGTCAGGGAGAGGGGGGGGCTGCGGGTCGGGAGTGAGGGGCACCGTCAGGAGGTGCGGGGGGCTGCGGGTCGGGAGTGAGGGGCACCGTCAGTGAGACGGGGGGGCTGCGGGTCGGGAGTGAGGGGCACCGTCAGGAAGAGGCGGGGCTGCGGGTCGGGAGTGAGGGGCACCGTCAGGAAGAGGGGGGCTGCGGGTCGGGAGTGAGGGGCACCGTCAGGAAGAGGGGGGGCTGCGGGTCGGGAGTGAGGGGCACCGTCAGGAAGAGGGCGGGGCTGCGGGTCGGGAGTGAGGGGCACCGTCAGGAAGAGGGGGGGCTGCGGGTCGGGAGTGAGGGGCACTGTCAGGAAGCTGGGGGGCTGCGGGTCGGGAGTGAGGGGCACCGTCATGTTGGGGTGGGGTTGCGGGTCAGGAGTGAGGGGCACTGTCAGGAAGCTGGGGGGCTGCGGGTCGGGAGTGAGGGGCACCGTCAGGTTGGGGTGGGGCTGCGGGTCGGGAGTGAGGGGCACCGTCAGGAAGAGGGGGGTTGCGGGTCGGGAGTGAGGGGCACCGTCAGGAAGAGGGGGGGCTGCAGGTCGGGAGTGAGGGGCACCCTCAGGAATAGCGGGGGCTGCGGGTCGGGAGTGAGGGGCACCCTCAGGAACAGCGGGGGGCTGCGTGTCGGGAGTGAGGGGCACCGTCAGGAATAGCGGGGGCTGCGGGTCGGGAGTGAGGGGCACCGTCAGGAGGTGCGGGGGGCTGCGGGTCGGGAGTGAGGGGCACCGTCAGGAAGAGGGGGGGCTGCGGGTCAGGAGTGAGGGGCACCATCAGTAGGTGGGGGGCTGCGGGTCGGGTGTGAGGGGCACTGTCAGGAAGAGGGTGGGGCTGCGGGTCGGGAGTGAGGGGCACCGTCAGGAGGTGGGGGACTGCGGGTCGGGAGTGAGGGGCACCGTCAGGAGGTGGGGGGCTGCGGGTCGGGTGTGAGGGGCACTGTCAGGAAGAGGGTGGGGCTGCGGGTCGGGAGTGAGGGGCACCGTCAGGAAGAGGGGGGGCTGCGGGTCGGGAGTGAGGGGCACCGTCAGGAAGAGGGTGGGGCTGCGGGTCGGGAGTGAGGGGCACCGTCAGGAATAGCGGGGGCTGCGGGTCGGGAGTGAGGGGCACCGTCAGGAGGTGCGGGGGGCTGCGGGTCGGGAGTGAGGGGCACCATCAGGGAGAGGTGGGGCTGCGGATTGGGAGTGAGGGGCATCGTCAGGAAGAGGGAGGGGCTGCGGGTCGGGAGTGAGGGGCACCGTCAGGAGGTGCGGGGGGCTGCGGGTCGGGAGTGAGGGGCACCGTCAGGGAGAGGGGGGGGCTGCGGGTCGGGAGTGAGGGGCATCGTCAGGAAGAGGGGGGGCTGCGGGTCGGGAGTGAGGGGCACCGTCAGGAGGTGCGGGGGGCTGCGGGTCGGGAGTGAGGGGTACCGTCAGGGAGAGGGGGGGGCTGCGGGTCGGGAGTGAGGGGTACCGTCAGGGAGAGGGGGGGGCTGCGGGTCGGGAGTGAGGGGCATCGTCAGGAAGAGGGGGGGCTGCGGGTCGGGAGTGAGGGGCACCGTCAGGAGGTGCGGGGGGCTGCGGGTCAGGAGTGAGGGGCACCGTCAGGGAGAGGGGGGGGCTGCGGGTCGGGAGTGAGGGGCACCGTCAGGAGGTGCGGGGGGCTGCGGGTCGGGAGTGAGGGGCACCGTCAGGGAGAGGGGGGGGCTGCGGGTCGGGAGTGAGGGGCACCGTCAGGTTGGGCGGGGCTGCGGGTCGGGAGTGAGGGGCTCCATGAGGGTGGAGGCAGCTTTTTCGTTTAAAATGTTGGGGGTGTGTGTGTGTGTAGGGGGGTGTGTGTGTAGGGGTGTGTGTGTGTGTGTAAACGTACCAGGTCACGCGAGGCGCGATTGTAGTGGATTGCAAGGGCTGGTCGTGCAGCCTGCCATGTGGCTGCAGAGGGTTCCTAGGCATAGGCGCCGACTCTGTGGGTGCTCTGGGGCTGGAGCACCCACGGAGAGAATTTGGTGGGTGCTCAGCACCCACCGGCAGCTCCCCGCCAGCCCCGTGCCCGTTACCGGAGCACTTACCTTCGCCCCGGGCGACGTTGCGGGGCCCCGCCCCCAACGCACCCAGCGGAGCGGACGGAATTCGGCTCCTAGGCTCCTAGGCACTCTGGCCATGGCAATGATCGGATTGCAGGGGTAGCAAAGGCCTTGGGAGGGTGTCGTGGGAGGGGAGCTCTTTACAGCTCTCACTGGCTCCCACTGGGGCCTCACTAGCCATTCTACATAGCTGCTCCCTGCTCTGCATGGCGTGGCTGCAGCTGTACAGAGGCTGCTAGCAGGGAGTGGATGGGTGTAGGGCAGCCACTGGCTTGGGAAACTTTACCTTTCCACACACGTGCGTCTATCCCAGGCCCAGCTTTTCCCAGCGCCAGATCTGCTCTGCAGTATTGTTGGTGCCGCCCCCTCCATGTGTGTGCACTCACGTGCTACGGGGCACACTGGTTTGCAGCTCCCAGTGGACACGTCTTATAACTGGTACTGATGGGGTGTCTCTGCAGTAGGCCAAGGGCTGAATCGGCTGCATTAGTAGGAGCGTTGCCAGCAGATCGAGGGACGTGATTATTCCCCTCTATTCGGCACTGGTGAGGCCCCATCTGGAGTGTTGTGTCCAGTTTTGGGACAGAAAAGATGTTGACAAACTGGAGAGAGCCGGATGGAGGATCAACGAAAATGATTAGGGGCTGGGGCACATGATTTACAAGGAGAGGCTGAGGGAACTGGGGTTATTTAGTCTGCAGACAAGAAGAGTGACAGGGGATTTGATAGCAGCCTTCAACTACCTGAAGGGGGGTTCCAAAGAGGCTGTTCTCAGTGGTGGCAGATGACAGAATAAAAAGCAAAGCAATGGTCTCAAGTTGCAGGGGCGGGGGGTGGGCGGCGTGTCTAGGTTGGATATTAGGAAAAACTTTTTCACTAGTAGGGTGGTGAAGCACTGGAATGGGTTACCTAGGGAGGGGGTGGAATCTCCTTCCTTAGAGGCTTTTAAGATCAGGCTTGACAAAGCCCTGGCTGGGATGATCTAGTTGGGGTTGGTCCTGCTTTGAGCAGGGGGTTGGACTAGATGACCTCCTGAGGTCCCTTCCAACCCTGAGATTCTATGATTCTATGACCGCAGGGACTAGACCATGCTCCTATCCCAGGTGGCCCCTCTGACTCATAACTGGGGCAAGCTAGCAGAGACCAACTTGCCTTGCAGCTGCCCACATGCTTTCTGGAGCCAGCCAGAGGACTCCAGCTTTCAGGGCTTCCCGTGTAGCATCTCCCACCAGCCCCTTGGAAATGGACTGCGTTGGAAGGGACCGTGCTGAGCTCCTTGCCCAAGGGACACCCGACTCGCAGAGAAGTCGGCAGGAATCCAGCACTGGGCCTAAAGAACCATCCATGTGACGAGAAACCCCTGTGAGCACCCCCAGGTTCTCCCCTGGGCCTGCCAGCCGCCTAGCTGCTGCTAGGCTCGTGGGGTGTGTGTGTGTGTGTGTACACACACACACACACACACACACAATCCCCCACACATCAACATTTGTGCGCACACACATACACCCCAGCCTCCTTCTATTTTTTAATCATCACGTGGGATGAAGCTCAAGTTTCCTGACCAACTGCCCCTCACTTTCATTTATAAATGGCCAAAAACAATGAAGAACAAGCTGGCAAAGTGCCAGGCTGGTCATTCTCACAAGGCTCTGTGTTTCCAGTAGATCAATGCTGCCATTTCTGATCTTCCTGCTGACGGGTGCACAGCTGTGGTGACATTCTCAGAACAAATATTTGTCATTTTAAAATAGCTCTGTATTTCTCCAGGGGAGACTGTATCCTCCCCCCCCCCCTTTTCATGCACGTCTACATTCCATAGGAATCCAAGATAAAGTTGCTAAGGCATCAGAAAATAATTGTAACCCCTGAATATTGTTGTAGTGCACAAGGCATGCAAGTTCCTTACTTGTGGGCTGGGTCAACCTAAACACAACGGTGTCAGCTAAGGACACAGGCTGGCTGGGAGCGGTTGCATTTCAGTGCTATAGGGTTACCACTCTGATGCTGTAGGGTTGAAGGATCCATTTGGGGCCAAGTCTTGCAGCCCTGGGCTCTAACATCCTGGGAGTCTGCCCTAAAGAGAGACTGAATTCGCCTGTTTGTGCTGCACTTCCTTTGGTGATTTGAATATTAGTAAAACACATTCAACAACCACCACCATCATCCAGATGCCCAAAATAACCAGCCATGAAACACAGGAATCAACAGAACTGAAGGCCTATTCTGTGACCATATAGGGAGAGTATTTACCAAAAGACATCTCCCTTGTACATCACAGAATGTATGTGCCACACACAGTCCTACAGCCTGGAGTGGTTCGTTTGCAAACACCTATGGAGAGCAGTTTATACAATGCTATTTCTACACCAGGCCCTTGCCTTTTGGGTCTGAAATGGGCATCGGTAATGCCTGGCGCAGGCACACGGATAATGGCTCTGTCCTCTGGCCACAACATTCCCTTGAGTGAAGTTTGTATGTCTCGCTCTCCGGCCGTCGGAGTCGTCGCTTTCTAAAATTGCTATTTTTCCTGCTCAAAGACCGTTTGTTTAGATTCTCTCTTGACCAGTGTGGGTCTCTCTGGAGCACAGTCACACAGTACCTAGGTGAGAGACACACACCAAACCCCACCTGCCTCAACTTCTGTGAAGTCAGGGCTTGGTCTCAGCTTTGTAAACCTGCCCAATAACCCGCGTCCAGGGAATGTGGCTAACATGCCTTACCTTTTGTGGGGGGCTCCCTAGAGTCATCTCCACATAGTAGCCCTGTCCAGATTTCCCTCTCAAGTTATCGATCATGTTCAAAAAACTGCTTCTTTGTCTGGAATCCTCCTGCTCCTCCTCAGCTGAGCGCTGCGTCCTGTGGGCCTGTTGCAAGCTCCCCATCCCATTCCTCAGAGGCACCCGGATCCCCAGATGTGGCTGGCTGGCTCGCACCATATCAGACCCCAGCCACAGCAGCAACCAGGGCAACACATGAGCCATTTTGGTGAAAGCCCTGCCCAGCCCTTCCCCTGAATTTGCTGTTCCTGAGGTGATGGTGCTGTTGCTGTCTTCAAGGAAATCCCTCCCTTTGCAAAGACAGATGCATAAGGACCAGGTAAAAGTTTTACTCAGATAACCAAATGCTCCTTCATAGCAAGCCAGCAGTCACCAGTAGCATCTTTGGGGCAGAGAGAATTCCAGCTTGAAAATAGAGCTAGATTGGTAAATCTACAGTAATAACCATCAAGCATCTAGGAGAGGAGAGGAGAGAGGCGATTCAGTGCAAATAAGAACCTGGAAGCAGCAGTCATGCTGGGCTGGTTTTTTTTTCTTCTTCTTTTGGTTAGCTGAAGCATGGGAAAATCCGGCAATCTGGTCAATTTCCAGGCTCCAGAGACAGCATTTATCAGTCCACCATAATCTCTTCACTCTGCAATCAAGATTTGGAGGCGGAAAGACTTGTGGCTGCCGCTGTCAAAGCCAAAGGTTTTTCCCCCCCCAAAGATCTCTGGGAAGTGTAGTTTTCACTTTTCTTTCCCGTTCAGGTAACGGCTAAGGCTGGTTTTGATGCCCTTTGGTGAAGAGAAAAGTGTCTCCACTGTCTGGACTGAATGGTCACAATTCTGGCGTTGCAGTCTATGAACCCCAAGCGGAAAAAAGAAAAACTTCAAGAACTCTTTCCCATATAAATTTCACCTAACGGGCAGCTGAAGAAGAAGCTGCATAAAAAAATGAAGTTGCTGTTTACTTGTTTAAAGTATCAAGTTTATTTGCAACATGAATGTGTGCAGCCTTCAAGAGGGTTATGAGTACATGCGCTGATGGATAGAAGAAGGTTGCTGGTCATAAGAAGCAAGGTTGATTTCAGAATATGTAGTTTTTAGAGATCTGTCTGGCTATCTTATAGCAATATTACTAAACCCAGCCATTCAAAAAGAGGAAAAGACATGACCCAAAAAATCATGACTTTAACTGACTTAAAAATTGAGGTGTTAAAAAACAATACATCTGGGGTTCTTTTTCTTTACTTTCTGGTTTCTGAGCCTTTGGAGAGTCACTTTTTCCAGCTTTCCTCTGCAATTACAAGAGCTAGAACTGTACTTTACATAAAAAGTGAAAACTGAGATTCTCGCATAACTCCAAGAGCAGGGGCTTTAAGAAAAACACCAAATACTGTAAGACTCACAATAAAATCACCAGAGTGGGGTATGCTAGTATAGAGCACCCTGCTTCCCTCCCCAAGCATTTTTGTTCAAATTAGTCTTTAATTAAAAATCTGCTTCCTAAACAGTTCATTTTCCTTCATTGTTTGCACACTGTACTTTTGTGTGTGTGTATATATAGGTGTGTGTGTGTAGGATATAATATATAGATATAGATATGATATATATATATCATGGTCATAAAAATGTTCAATTCATTTTAAACTTGTGTGTGTGTATATATATATATACACACACACACAAGTTTAAAAGGAATTGAACATTTTTATGACCCTAAAACAAGAAAATGTATTGAGCCATTTTGCCTGGAGATGATTTATATTCCCTGAAATACCATACCAAAAAAAGTGAAATTGAGCAGAAACCACGGTGAGTAAATGACCAGGCTATAGGGCAAGCAAAGTGAAATGCACAAAGTCTAATCATATGGGTCCTAATCCAGAAAACATTTAGGGCTTGTCTACTCTGGAAATTTATGTCAGTATAATTGTACTTGTACAGGTATAACTGCCTGTGTGAACATTTTTTTCCATAGAAAAAGTGGATATTTTCAGTTCACTTTAAACCCCTTCCCAAGTAACATCACCTAACTAAAAGAGGTCATTCTAAACTCCACGAAGTGTCCACAAGTGTGTGTCTGTGTGTTTATACGGTTATAACTAGCAGTTTAAATTCACAGTGTAACTTATACTGGTAAAATGTACCTGTGTAGATAAGCCCTTACTCAAGGATTTAACTCTATTTGCACTAGTAGCCTTATTGATTTTAATCTGGCTACTCAGATACACAAATAACTCATGTAGGATTACCTCCCCCGCCCCCTTTGTTTAACTTTAAAGCAAAGTTACAACAGTTAACATACTACATTGTACATTACTTATCACTTATTCAGGGTCAGGTTAATATTCAAAGAACCTGGCTAAAGATTCTGGCTCGCTGGTTGGGGATCCCTCCTCTGCTGAGTTTGTTAAAAAGGGTGACCACATTTCTAAATAAGGCCCTTAATTTTAATGGGGCTCAGTGTAAATACCAGGAATTATCCAAATGGTTCCCTTTGCAGGATCAGGCCCTAGAATGCATTCAATTTTAATCATCTCAGGTAGAGGTTCATTAACGCTCTCAGTGTGAAGTACACCCTGACAGAGAGAAGGCCTCAGAGACATCTCCACTCCTGTTATTCAGTTACACAAGATCTTGCACTTACATCAATTGTATGCATGGAAAAGTAACATTAGGAAACGTATCTGTATTTTTAACAGTCTCTTTGTGATTTAGCTGGAGAGAGTGAGGAGGAGAGCTAGCAGCATATGGCAAGCCTTTTACAGACCACAGTTTGGTGCCTATTGATCTAAGATTGTACTGACCAAGAAAGGATTTTTAATGTATTGTTTTACAGTATATTTAAATATTAGTGCTTTATGGTGCCTCTTTAATGGGCATTTCAGTAGCACACACCATCAAACAGTAAAGGGATATAGTTGACAATTAAAAATCAGCTACTCTCTGTGGACCGTTGAGGCAAACGTTGAAATTGATGGAAGTGTGGAGAGCTGGGCAGTCATGACACTGGCTTAAAAATAAAGAGATTTTAAATAAAATTATTTTTCATTATTTTTCTTTCCCTTCAGCTTTCCAAATTCATAGGGATCCTGTTGTCAAGCTTTTCTCTGCAACAGGGAGGGCTGGCAACTTGCTCTGTTTAAAAAAGTGCCCCCTGGAATTCTCATGACGTAGCAATTTGGGGGGAGTCGTGTCCCTGTGGGCTTGGGGGGTCGGGTCCCTCTGTGTGTGTGTTGACACTAGGTTTTGGGGGCATGCCCCTGTGGGCTTGGGGGGTCGGGCCCCTTTGTGTGTGTGATGACACTAGGTTTTGGGGGCATGCCCCTGTGGGCTTGGGGGGTCGGGCCCCTCTGTGTGTGTGATGACACTAGGTTTTGGGGGGCATGCCCCTGTGGGGTTGGGGGGTCGGGCCCCTCTGTGTGTGTGATGACACTAGGTTTTGGGGGGCATGCCCCTGTGGGGTTGAGGGGTCGGGCCCCTCTGTGTGTGTGATGACACTAGGTTTTGGGGGGCATGCCCCTGTGGGCTTAGGGGGTCGGGCCCCTCTGTGTGTGTGATGACACTAGGTTTTGGGGGGCATGCCCCTGTGGGCTTGGGGGGTCGGGCCCCTTTGTGTGTGTGATGACACTAGGTTTTGGGGGGCATGCCCCTGTGGGCTTGGGGGGGTCGGGCCCCTCTGTGTGTGTGATGACACTAGGTTTTGGGGGGCATGCCCCTGTGGGGGGTCATGACTCCCAGTGTTGGGGGGCATGTCCCCTGTGGGCTTGGGGGCTCGAGGGCCCCGTAGGGTCATTGGCCCTGGTTTGGGGGGGTCGTTATAACCCAGGGAGGGTCATTGCGGCCCACAAGGCGGACCACAACTCCCACAAAACCCTAGGCCAACTAAAGGACCCACGTGACTCGGTCCGACGCCTGCACCAATCCAGTGCCGCCGGGCCCCCCCGGCGCCCAATCAGGCGGAGGCTAGGGCGGGCCCTGCCGTTGCTAGGCTTAGACCAATCCCGGAAGTAGTTGCTGGCCGGTCCAGGGCAACCCCCAGGCGTCCATGGAAGCGGAGGGCCGGGAGCCCAGGCTGGGGGCCGCCTCCCCCCTCTGGTGCTGCCCGTAGGGAGCGGGGGCCGGCCCAGGCTGGGGAGGTGCTGGGGCCCCGTGGAAGGTAAGGCCGCCCCCCCCCGTCTGCTGTAGGGGGCGCGGGTGTGCAAGGGGAATGGGGGGGGGCGGAGTGTGCAAGAGGTGGGCAAGTGTGCACGGGAGGGTGGAGGTGGGGGGTGAGTGTGCAAGCGGGCTAGGAAGTGGGCAAGTGTGCACGGGAGGGTGGAAGTGGAGGAGGGGGTGAGTGCAGGCGTTGAATGTGCAAGCGGAGCGGGGAAAGCTGGTGCAGACTCGGTGGGTATTGGTGTGAGTGGGTGTGCACAAGCTGTGCCGTGGGGAATGGGGATGCCATGGCGGGAAGAGCTGGGAGGGTTCTGCTGAGAGCATGTGGGCGTGCCAGGGGAGTGTGCACACAGAAAGGATGTGAGGGAGCAGGTCTGTGTGCGGGGGGCGTGAAGTCCGTCCCTCAATCTGCTTTTGGTAAGGAGATCATGAAAATCTGTTCCTAGGCCAGCACGCTGCCTTGCTTTTTTTAATTCTCCCATATGTGGTGGTGAAGGAAGGCATGGTAGTAGCCACTAATACCAAGCTGGGAACCGCATACTCACTTCATTAGTGTGGTACCTGGTAGCTCATGGCTTCACGATATACGTGGGTGGTGATATATACTGTACACACAAGCACTTTGGTACATATACAAATTGGGATTGAATTAACTGGAATAAATCAGCATAGACTTGATCTTCTGCTGCTAAAGACTGTGTGAGCGCGATGACTATAAACACTAGTAAAGAAATAAGAATGGAAGCACCCTCAGCTTAAATTGCCCATATTCAGATGTTTTAGGTCAGGTATGTTCAGGAGAGAATAAGGAGTAGGATTTGTGATGCTGCTTTGATCTTGTGGTCTTGAAAATACTGCAGTCTGGTACCTAGTAGGATTAATTGCTGGTTACGTGGCTCATTTTACATAAGAGAGTTAAAAATACAGAGCCGTCTGAGGTCCTTGGAAAGGGAAAAGACAAGGAGAGCTCAATGATGGCGGCAGTGTGGTGCTAGTACTTAAAGTTGTCATTGTTAGTGTGTTGACAACATTGCCTGGTACACTGCCTGCTCTTGATAGTGGTGATGTACAAAGGCCCACAGAAAGCGAAAGACCCACTGAACATCACCAAGAAAAAATGGACGGGAGTTTTCCGGGGCACTAATGGTTCTTTTTGTCTGGTCTTTATGTGGGGTAAAACTATGAAATAATCATCTCAAATAAGTGACCGTTCATGTTTAATATTGGGGATAGTCTTCTAATAACTGTATAATTGGGACATGTTATCATCATTATCACGGCAAATGCAAAGGGACATAGTCTCCTTGCAGATCAAGTGCCACCTGGATCGATCTCTAGCTAGATCCTTACGGTGGTCTGGCTGGATAATCAGTTTATATCTGGCTACGGCAATCTTACCACACCACTGAAGCTTTTGGTAACCATGGTAATTGCTGGCTGTGTAGCAGCATTCCTTGATGCACATGCCTCATAATACATTGGTCTTCCATTCGAGTAATGTGTCTGTACCAAGAAAGCCACTGAAACCGAACTAGAGCTGATGGAGGCAGTTGCTGGGTTCAACTTCTAATATCCTCATTTCTGATCTTGTCTTGCCACTTAATATGGAGCAGCTGACAGACAATGAGAATTGTCTGGTGTTCTTCAGCACCCACATCTCACTGCCATACGCCAGCGCTGGAATAACCAGGGTTCTATGGAGCTGTAGCTTTGTGGCATGCTTGATGCCACAAGGTCCCCACAGAGGCTGCTGAAGGGTCTGCAACATGGCAGCAGTTGCTGCTATACCACATCTTTTGAGCACCCTCCAGCACTATCTGTGCTGCTTCCCAAGTGTTTGACAGTTGCCAGCTGCTTGATGTCCCATCTAGACAGATGAATACTAAATGGATTGTAATTTGGAGCTGGAGGCTGGTTGATGGTGATGGCCAGGAATTAACCAGACTTCTTGCACTGCTTCTTGCCCAACTAGATCAGCCATCAGCGATTCACCAATCTGAGCCGACAAGGCAGTGTCGTTGGCATGTTTGAAATCTTGAAACAGAGGGGTGTTCAGCTCACTGTCACTGACAGTATCAGAGGGGTAGCTGTGTTAGTCTGGATCTGTAGAAGCGACAAAGGGTCCTGTGGCACCTTATAGACTAACAGAGGTATTGAAGCATAAGCTTTCGTGGGTGAATACCCACTTCGTCGGATGCAAGCAGTGGAAAAAGAAGTTCTTGCATCCGAAGTTAGTCTATAAGGTGCCACAGGACCCTTTGTCGCTGTCACTGACAGCTGGGTTCTCAAGCTTATCCATAAACTAATTGGTGCTGATATTGAATAACGATAGCGACAGAACACAGCCTAGCCGAACTCCCGTGGAAATAGGAAACCAGGTCGTGTATCAGCCACTGACTTGAACACAGCTTTCTGTTCCTTTATAGCGCTCTTCTGTCATTGACATTATCTTCCCAGGGATTCCACGTCATCTCATCAGATCCTGCAAACGTGCTCAATGCACTGAATCAAAGGCCTGATGGAAATCCATAAAAAGTGCTGCACGCAGCTTATTAAATTCATCCATCTTCTCAAAAAGCAGTCTCAAGGTAAATACCTGGTTGACAGTGGAACGACCAGGTCTGAAGCCACACTGAGTATCCTGGCCTTTGCCGTGAAGTGCATTGTTGATTCAAGACATTAATATGTAAGCGAAGACTCTCCCTGGGACTGACAAAAGTGTAATACCTCTGAGTTGCTACATATGCCCGTATCACCATTTTTGAACAGAGTAAAAAGAATTCCGCCTTCCAATTGTTGGCGGTTATGTTAGTGCTCCAGAGGGTCTGGAAGAGTCTTTGCAGCCTTGGTACAACAATACTCTCACCTGTCTTCAGCAATGGGGTGATGTTACAAACTGCTGGTGGCTTCCCAGGCTTCAGCTTACAGACTGGGATCCGTATCTCTTCTTGGCTGAAAGAAGGTGGCTCTACCGGAACGTCTTGGCCTGCTTCAGGCAGTGGATAATTGAGGAACATTGTGACGTGGTCTTGCAGACTCTGGCTGATGCTGCTATCCCGGTTCTTTACTGTACAGGCTGGTACCACCATCCACAGCAGACACCGCACAGTTGCATAGACACTGCAGAGACTGTGCCCAGCGGCAGCCTGTCCAAAACTGGCTGCCTGAGTAGACCACCAGGATTCCTGATCTTTCTTACACAATGACTGGATGCCCTACCAGAGTTTAACCCATTCAGCCTCTGCTTTTGCTCATGACAGATGTACTTTTTTTCTTAGCTCCAGCTGCAGTGAGCATCTCCTCACCGATCAGTGCTTGATGTCTGAAGGGCTGTGGCCACAGCCCTGAGCTGGCAGTTGTCGGCCCTGGTGACTTGAAACTACTCCATTCCTTCAGTCTGTAATGTTTCAACTGCCTTGAGCAGCCCAGACAAAAAGCCGTCTGATAGCTCAATTCTAAGCACAGCTTTTGGTTGAGTTGGACTCATTTCAGCCCCATTAACTGGCTGTTGTAGAAGTTGGAGGTGCACTTTTGTCAGCAGAAGCTGATGGTCATGTCAAGTTTAGCATCACTGTGAACTTGTACATCCATGACCATTGACTACTAATGATTTTTAACAAGGACATGCTCAATAACAATTATAGAGAAACCATCTGGCCTATACCAGGGCTTCTTGCGATTCTTTGTGTGTTAGAGGAGCGAGTCTGCAATCACCATATCATTGGCAGCTGCAAATGTCAGCAATCGCAGCCCTGTCGATACACCTGAGCCCTGGTCTGTTGAACCCACTCTGCTTCCCGATCATGGCCCCCGTGACCCTAGGAGTGCTTCGGTGCCTACTGGCAAACCCCAGTCAGGCCTGACAAAGGCACTACCCCTAACACATAGTGGTCATGGCATTTCTCTATAAAGAATGTCATATAAGGTATCTAATGAAAACGTCTAGTGCACTGGCCATTAAGAGCATTGTGCCGTGTGTGTAGGAACACTATAGGAGGAATTATGGATGCTTACCGATATTATGCTTTAAGTCTGTAATCAAAAAAGAGAAAAGCAGGTTTTCTTCCAGACAGGAGAGGATGTAGTTATCTCCCTGTCTCTAATGTTAATTAATCAGGATTAGCTAAAAACAATGGGGATTATAGTCACATATTGAGGCAACAAAAAAGGCAAAGTAACAGAAGGACAATATCGATAGCTTGGCACCTACACCTCAAAGAGCGATCAGCAGGGCAAGGAACGTTGTCTGGGGATACGCTTCACAGGATGCTTTCAAAGGAGTCCTGGCCTATAAGAAGAGGGGGGGAAAAGACCCGAGGTTTATCGACTTGCTGAGGAAACCCTTTGTAGGGCTTAGGGGAATCATGGACGTCTGGATCCTGGTATGTCTGAATTCCAGCAAGCACTTCTGGAGAAGTTGTAGGTGAGAGACTGTTTTAGAAAAGATTAACTTGCTAGAGTAAAGTTCTAGGCTTGCAGAAACATTCTCTCTCTCTCTCTTTTTAACCAGATCTTTCTATTCTCTGCTTAGTATCATCACTTGAATTTCTGTTCTTTAGTAATAAACGTATTCTTGGTTTTACTATATGTTCTCCTCAGTGTCGTAATACTAAAGTATGGATCCTCAGTTCACCTAGCGGGCTGGTGTGCGCACTGTCTCTTTGGAGACAGAGGATTTGGTCATTTCAGTGACGGCTGGGTGTGGAAGAGGCACATTCTTCTAGGGCGTTTCTGGGGCTAGGGTTCCTCAAGTGTTACCTGCAAGGCAAATTAAAGGCTGGCAGAGCTTTGGAGGAGATTGTTTGGCTGGCTAACAGACTGGGCTGACCGGGAGCTGTCACCCAGTTTAGCTCCAGCAAGTCTCTCTCTTGGTAAGAGAGAGAGGGCAACGAGGTCACCCACAGTTCTGGGCTCCCCAAGAAAGCGTCACAGCCCCACATGCATATCTGCTAATTAATATGTAATGAGTGAAAATCATTTATATCTAGCTAAGGACATTGGTTGTGTTTTCACTACTAGGTGCAGTCAGCGTGTCCCCTTATGAATGGACATGGCAGGACCTGCTATACGCATTGGGGATCAGCTCATCCTAGAAGAAGATTATGATGAAACATACATACCCAGTGAACAAGGTAACTGGCATCTGCCTTCCTCCGAGCAGAAAGATAGGGCTCAGGAGCTGCTCTTCAGTATTGCAGGAGACTGGCAAAGCAGGTAGAATGAGTGATGTTCAGTGTGTTGGAGAGTTGAAAAGGTAGCTCATGTGTTAGTGGCACTCCGTCCTGCTGTAGTTAGTGCATCAATAGCGGCCAGTCTCACAAAGAGAGTCTGATCTGCTAGCCAACGCAAGCAGGAGGGGTTGCAAGGCAGATTTCAAGGCTGACGTTCGTCCCGTCAGACTGACCAGTGCACTCACTGGAAACGGTGCCGAGTTGGCTCTTGCTTCCATTCCCTTGCAGCCGGTGGGACTATCGCAGAGGAAACCAGCCACCTGGGGCTGAGCACGAGAGCCCAGCTCTTCTAGGAAAACGAGGGAGGAGATGGTGTCATCTAGTGGCTAGAGTGGAACACTGGGATTCAAGGCTCTTGGGACCTGATTGTCCTCTTATTTATACAGTACTGGTTTTCACTGGAGTAACTCCTTTGACTTGCAGGCAGTTAATTCTGGCGTACGGTGGTGAGATAGTAGAATAAGGCCCCTGGTTTCCATTCCCATGGATATACATCAGTTTGTGGCTGCCTCTGTCTCCCACCCCTGCAGAGTTCAGCCTTGCCTTGCCCATTGTAAGATGCTCCCTGGCATATGGGATGTTTTCTATAGCTCTGTGCAGCCTAATTCTAGTATCTTCAATGAGGGGGTTTCCCAGCACCCTGGGCTGTACTGAGCACAGCCGTGCTTGTCTGCCACATTGTCTTCTACTGACTTTTGTTTCCTCTGCTTTTGTTCTACTCCAGAAATCCAGGAGTTTGCCAGGGAGATAGGGATCGACCCTGAGAACGAGCCGGAGTTGATGTGGCTGGCCAGAGAAGGCATTGTGGCTCCTTTACCTCCAGAGTGGAAACCATGGTGAGAACTCTAAATCAGCAGCTATTTCAGTAGGTTGCCAACCTCTCCTTGCTAATCCCTCTCTGGGTGCTAGTCAAATAAGTAGGGGAAAGTATTCTAGTGGTTGGAGCAGGGGACTGGGTGTCAGGACTCCTGGGTTTTATTCCCAGCTCTGCAACAGAACCAGTTTGTGATCCTGGGTAAGTCACTTCTCCTCCATGCCTGTACACGCTTCTGTAAAATGGGGATAATACAATACCATACTTCATTGGGGTGTGGTGATGCTTAAAGAATGGTGGAAATGCTGCCGTTGCCCCAGGGAGAGGGAAGAGGTAGTTTGGGAAATGTGTGTGATGGAGGCAGGAATGTGCCGTGGGGCAGCTGCTTCCCCATCCTATGTATTTGGGCTTTTCCGGGGCAGCATGCTCCGCTTCCGCCGCGCACCAAAGGGAGCCTACGGCCAGCATTTGTAAAGCCCTATGAGCTCCTGAGACGAAAGGTTCTGTGGCCACACAAAGCAGCGTTGCTGCCAGCTGTGTGTGCCGATTCCCATGCACAGAGCTAATGGCCTGACTCTCTCCTGTCTTCGTGTTCTGGTTCCCCACCTCAGTCAAGATATCACTGGCGACATCTATTACTTTAACTTTTCTAACGGCCAGTCCACGTGGGACCACCCTTGTGATGAACATTACCGAGAACTTGTGATCCAGGAGCGGGAGAAGCTTTCGGCTCATGGCAGCATTAAGAAGAAAGACAAGAAGAAGAAGAAAGACAAGAAGGAGAAGAAAGACAAGAAGGAGAGAGAGCCAATGAAACATGCTGCGGTGAGTACACCTGAGGCGCTTGTTGGGGAGGGCCAGGAGAGCCAGCCTGAGGGTAAGTGACCAGCCGGGGGTTGGTGATGGGATTAGCGGTTGGGCACAATGAATGAGGGCCTGGCTGGCTTCGGGCATGAAGTGGCAGTGGGGGGCTGTGCAGAGGAGCAGACGGAGGCAGGTGTGGCATCACTTTTAACAACTGGGCCAAATCCCTTAGTAACCCAAGGCCAGAGGAGAAATCGGCCTGTTCAGGGGAGCAGCCACTGCCAGTTTCACCCTTAAGGTCACTAAACTCTGTTTCCCCTCAGCAGCTCAGCACTTGGTTTTCGTTGATGCTCCCAGGACTTTATGGTCTGAGGGGCCCTGAGGTAGAAGGAAGACAGGGCTCGGTGGACGCTCCCTCCCTCCCTCCAGTCTTGCTCTTAGGAAAGGGAGCTGGGCCTGTGGAGTTGCTATGGTGCTAGAGGGGCCCCGTGGTGGCATGAGCAGTTCAGAGCCCCCTTCCTAGATCAAGGCGAGGCTACTGCAGGGCCCGAAGGGTCTCTTGCTGTGTTTGCTCTGAGGGCTGGCCAAGGCTTTCGAGCATATTGTTCTTCCCAGGTGACTGGGCCAAATATCAAGCTACTCAGGTGACTTTGAGTGGGTCAGTGGCACACCCAGACTGTCTCTAGGATCCTCCTGTCTCCTAATGCTTTGCCATACCCACATTGATCCCAGGCCCTCGTGGAACATGGGCTCCGAGCCCTGAACTCATGCCATTCCTCTGACTTCCTGCCTTTCAGGGATGGAGTAATTGCTGTGCTGAGATGGCGAGTGGGTGGGTTGTAGAATTTTTGGAACCGTTTTTCTCATTGGAAGGAACAACCAATGTTATTTATGCAGTAACTGTGCACCTGTTGCTATGGTATGTAGGCATCAGGCACAGCCTTAAAAGCAACAGATTCATCTGTTTTGCTGTTGGTTGGCAACAAGAGTAGTCATCCCAACGGCAAACCATGCCTCCCTTTTCAAATAGAGAGAACTTGCCCAGTTCAGCCAGTAATTGGGTAAATGTCAGGCTGATAAGATGTGCCTTGAAGGCCAACAAACTCTTGGGGATAGAAGTCCTCCATGCAGGGACCTTCCCTGGAAAAGGCCCAAGCCTTCAATTTGAGGGACTTCAGATCATGTTTCTTATTTCAAATGCTCCAAGTACATCCTGTCCCATTTTGTGCTGTAGAATCATAGAGATGAGTGTATGTATAGTATGTTGTCTATTTTAGTTATCTGCTAATATTTATTTACTTAGGAAATGCAGCCAGAGCCAGGGATTCTTCCTTCAACATCCTTTTATCGAATGTCTTCTCCCATCCTGTCCTCTGAGTGTGCAAGTCCTGATCTAGATCAGGATAGCCAGATTAGGAATGAGGGCTTTCTTAAGAAAGGTAAAGGAAAGACCTCTGGGAGACCACCAGAGACAAGTGACTCAAATAGACAGTTTGCAGGGACTTCCCCAAATAAACTGCAGCCACTTCTCACAGCAAAGTCCAGCAGAACTCACCAGATCTTCGCTGATGTGGAGAAAATTTTAGGAAGAACGCCATCTTTTAGCAAATCGGATGTAGACAACCAGCAGGGCCAAGACAAGTCCCCCAAAATTGGAGATAAGCCTTGTCTTGTTTTTTCTGGCTCAGAGTCTGAAGGTTTAGATGTTGCTAGGACAAAGCCCGTTTCCTACGTGTCAAAGAAATCGTTATCACAAGACATTGAGAATGGGAGAAGTGTCCTTGATTCCCCCGAGGTCCTGGAGGACAAAGATATGCTCTTTGTTGAGGAAAAGCTGTCTGACAACCGGAAGAAGGAGGAAATGACAGGAGAGAGTGTCTGTCAGCCTGATGATGGCCTATCAGTCAGAGAAAGATCAACAGGGCCTGGTGGTGATAAGGAAAGAGGCCCAGGTTTATCACAAGCCAATGAAAACGAAGCTTTCTTGACCCCCAGTGCCCCTGACCATATCTTTTACAGCAGGAAATGTGAAATGATTCTCTTGGATGCCAGTCCCCCAGAAGACCTGAGTTTGATGGAGGAGGTTGATGTTCACTGTCCCCAACGAGAGCTGAGGGCACACAGCAGAGCAGTCGAGAGCAGAAGGAAGAGAAAACTTCAGGATCAGGCATTGAGTCAAGCCACCAAACTTTGCAAGAGCAGTGAGGCTGTTGGCAAGCATGACAGAGAGAGCTCAAAGCAGGCAGAGTTTGTTGAATCTGAAGGAGTAGGCCTACAAGCAGCCCAGAAAAAAGACACATTAGACAGCCACTCAGCAATCCCTGAAGTGACCGCAGATACATTGCCCAACATCAGAAGGGTAGAAGTTTATGCTCAAGCAGGAGCTGACATTTCTGCGTCAGAGCCTGTTTCTCTCTCTGCTGGACAGCGTGAAGACAAGGAGAAGGCAAACGGTTTGAGGCCTGAACCTGGCAGCAGTGTTACAAGCAGTTCAGCCGATCATTTTGTATCACAGATTTTGGGAGAGGTTGATAACTTCTCCTGGGACCTCCAGAGCTCACGTGAGTCTGACAGACGGACAGACCTGCTTGCTGCTGCTAAAGGGCCTCTACCCACTCATCCTTTCTCAGGAACACTCCAAACCCAGCCACAAAGCTCAGCCAATGGAAAGTCGCAGAGTGACTGTAACTCTGAGGATGAGAAGTTCTCTCAGCATGTGCAGGAAAACGATCAAGTGCCTAGTCAGGAACATAGTTGTGTCAGTTTTAACATGAAACTGAATAGGTCACGTGGTGTCCCTGAGAAGAACAATGAGGGCAGACAAGAAGAAACAGTCGAAGGAGAGCAAAGGACAGAGCCAGTTCCTAGAGGGCTAGAGGCAGATTTGTTCACAGAGGGTTTACAGGTTTCTCCTGGTTGGCTTTATCAGACAGCTGAGTGCCAGGAAAGCAGCAGGCTTTGTCGGCAGGTGGAAGGAGAGTTGACCCAGAGCGGAAAAGCGACTGAGGATTACAGCAAACTGGAGCTTTGTGAAGGAGCAGGCAGTAATGAGGTAGGCAGCTTAGACTTAAAAATCCCTCTGTAGCAGGTCTGCTGTTCCATTATAAATGAATCTGAGGAGTTGAGAGTGGGCGTTTTCTCTCTGCTGAGCTAAGTTTCAGGAGAAAGGAAAATTACCTTCCTGGCGGTAGTCACATGAGCTGATGTAGCAGGTATTTTTGGGGTTTATTAAAGCTTTGAGGTGCAGGATGAAAAATACCTTGCTGCTGACCTTCCTGGCATGGTAAGCACTACATAACTTACATCCTGGATGAATTCTACAATAATACAATATTATTTCTGTCTTCTGAACTATTGAACAGGTCCCACAGAGCAGTACGTGGGTTGGGATTATTACATTTAATTGCAAAGTCATCTCTAGGAACAGCTCCCTCATTTGTTTTCCACTTGCTTTGAGGCTCCAGCTGAGATCAGGGCCCGTTGTGCTAGCCACTGTCCAAACACATAGCGCCAGTCCCTGCCCTGAAGAGCGAACGATCTAAATAGACAAGATAGACCAATGGTGGGAGAAAGAAAGTGTCTTCGTTTTACAGACAGGAAATTGAGGCACCAAAAGATTAAGGGATTTGTCCAAGGTTATGGATGGAGTATGAGCGAGCCAGGAATTAAGTCCAGTGCCTTAACCACAGGGCCACCCTTTCTGGTAAACTCAGAAAAACAAAGGTCGCATGAACTTGTTTTCTCATGGAAGTTGAGCGTTAGCACAGTGACACCTCCCGTCCCAGCTCCGGCCTTTTGCAGGCAGGTGCTGCACAAACTTCTTTGAGCAAACCTCAGTCCTGACCAGAACACCACTGCTGTTGTCTTATGACACATGTTGACAAACTCAAACCAGGTACATTCATGGGAGAGCAGCAAAGGTGGGATTGGAGTGGTGCCATCTCTGAAAGCAGTCTTCTCTCTCTCTCTCCCTGCCCCCCTCCTCCCCCCCCGCTCTTGTGAAACCAAAAGACTCCAAAGCACCCATTAAAAGTGATGCTTCCCTGCAACTCTGACAGTGAAGCCGGGGACATGGGGGTACGCCGCAGATGGCAAGCAATGCTCTCTGACTGTGTTTTGCTTTGAATATCATGGGCCAAACTCTCCGCCCTTCATATCTTGATAAAACAATTCAATCCAAAGTATTCTTGTTTCTTTTCAGCGCTCCCACCTCTCCATTATTAGGACATGCATCCTGGGCTACAATTGCCTCATTCATTTGTAAAAAATCCAGGTAGTATTTAATGTTGGATGACAAGTGCTCACGCTGTTTTGCTCTGGCCTGCAGCTGCATGTGCTTGATGCTCGCTCTTCCTCCCCAAGAGGCAGCACAGCTGAGCATCCCCCACTGCAAGAAGATACACTGGTTTTGGGCCAGGGTGCTTTCCTCCACTGCATGCAGTGGGAGGTGCCTCGTCGGTGTGAAGAGTGTCCTGGGCTGGCTTGCTCTTTGTTCCATAAGTAATTGCTTTGGTTTAATAAGGACTTGCCAAATCATGTGTTCTGAAGAAATAAAATAAAAGGTCAGTGTGTGTAATGTTAATGAATTGCTTTGCTTCCGTATTGCTGGTATCCAGCTGTGACTCCACTGAATTGCTGGCTTCGATTTCCAATTACCAGCATGTGGTAGCACCCCCTCAGCCGATGATAACCATGACTATAAATATCAGATAAACTGCGGATTATCCTGAAAGTTTTAATTAGCCGAATAGAAGTGTGTTTTTCTTGCTGAAGGACAGCTAACACCCCCATCTTCACACACACAGTTAATAGCCATCGGTAGAAAATAAGTAGTTAAGCCCAGAATGTGTAATTTACACTATAACCATTGATTTGGCAACGACTTGGTGGAGGAGAGATCAGTGTGCGTTTATCTTCCTTCCCCGTCCCCCAGTGTGCTAGTGAATTAACTGTGTTTTCAGTCTGTAATTTTGTATAAACACAGTGTATGGGAGACTGATCTACCGACACACCCGGGCTCTGTCGACACACACGTGCTCTGTTGAAAGAAAGGCTACAGAGCTGTGCTGGGAAACCATAGGCGTATTTGTAGCATGCATTAGTTTCCAGTTTACCTCGGGCAGCGTATTGCAAGGTATGACTTACTGGATAACAAATGCCACTGTGTAAAGTAGAGCTTTGAGATGCTCTGTGGTGGTAACTCAAGTTCTTGCTGGGGGGGTCTGTTTGTGTCACTGCTATACCAGAGGGATTATTTCCAAGTTAGTCTATAGTTTCTCAGCTCACCTTTATGAGTGCAATTAAACTTCAGCTCTTCTGATCAGGTCAGTTGCGTTTGGCATTTTCTCCAGCTTGTCCTGTTTGATTTCAGCCCTTTATGGGACTTGCATTTGTTTGGAGATTCATAGATTCCAAGGCCAGAAGACATCACTGTGATCATCTAGTCTGACCACCTGCATGGCACAGGCCACAGGACTTCCCCGAATTAATTCCTGTTAGAGTTAGCGCAGACCTTTTAGAAAATCATCTAGTTTTGCTTTAAAAATCCTCAATGACAGCGAATCCACCACAGCCTTTGGTAAGCTGTTCCAGTGGTAATTACCCTCACTGTTAAAACTATATCTCATTTCCAGTCTGAATTTGTCTAGCTTCAACTTCCAGCCCTTGGATCTTGTTCCACCTTTGCGCTAGACTTGGAGAGTGCATTATCCAATATTTGTTCCTCACGTAGGTACTTACAGACTAATCGCCCCATAACCTTTGTATTAAGCTAAATAGATTGAGCTCCTTGAATTTCTCATGCTAAAACATTTTCCAGTCCTTTCATAGTTTTCGTGGCTCTTCTCTGACCCCTCTAACTGGGAGGGAGGGAGGAATTATTCTCAGGGTTTTTGCTGTGCTGTAGATGGGAGAAGCCTCAGTAGAAATGATTAAGAGTCCCTTGGTGAAGTTCTGCAGCAGAATTGCCTGCCACTGAACAATTTTACTTCTCAGCCAAAGTTGTTGCTGCAGTCCCAGCTGCTTATTGCAGCTTCTGGAGGGCAGGAGACTTCTTGCCATCCCAGTGAGACTGTCCTACCGTATTCTGCTTAGAGTAACAACAAGAAAATGATGAGAGCCCCCCCCCCCCCCCCAGCTTCCCATGGGTAAGTGGAGGGTGAAGCTGCACAGTTAGTCCAGGTCCTACACAGGTCCTGGGATGCTGAGCTGTTATCACTTCATATGGGGAATCCCTACTCCCCCCAATTCCTGGCCAGCAGCTGGAAACTCAACCGTGAGTCAATACCGTCATGGGAGGAACCAACGCAGGGAAAGGTTGTTTCGAGTAGCGGCAAGAGTGTATTAACCCTTTTGGTTCGTTCTTATTTGAAAAGTCACATATTGACATCTGGACAGTAATTAATAATAAATGTCACTTCTTTTTCTTTGCTGAGGAAACCGAATTGGTCACCTGTGGTTTCTACTTCAGTTATTCAGAGCTGTGCAAAGCAGCAGAGGGGTCCAAGAGGGGAAATGCTCTCTGGCCTGATTTAATTAGAATAGTACAGAGGTTCTGACCACCCTCCTAGGCATTCATGTAATGTTCTTTGTGAATGTGCATCTCTAACGTCTGTGTATGCCAATGTGGCTGTATGAGATTTTATCTTCTCCCTGATGTTTTGGTGGTGTTTCTGTGAACTTTGTGTATCAGACAAACTCCTGGCTGCTGTAAACTAAATAACTCTGTGTTCATATGGGTCATTGGATGGGCTATATGCACCAGTGAATCCACCTGTTATTTCTCACACATCTGAGTGTTGAGTCTCATTAGCAGCTTTTGAGCAGAGGTGGTTTAAATGGTAGCAGGCAATGTTCAGATAGGAGTGGCTCTTTATTTTTGTACCTACTTGCAGCCTGTAAATGGTGCCTGCTCTCTTTCTGTTGATCCATCTCAGTTGTGGTCAGATACTTACCTTGTCCTTGCATGCCCTAGTCTCCAGGTTCCCTGCTAGCACCTGTCCAAGCTCCCCCCGGGAGTCTTGCTCCTTTACGTGGTGTCGTGGATGATCCAGCCAGTGCCCTCCGTGGCTTCCTAAGCACCAGTGTGGAGAATTCCGGGGTACCCAGTCCGCTGCTCAGAGAAGGAACTCTGGTAACTCTCGCTCTTCACTGCAAGTTCGGTTTGGGATGCGTTTATCGCAACGCGCCATGTTTACAAGCCCAGTTACTGTGTGGTGGACCAGGGTGTGAATCTACAGTGCGCCAGCTTGCTGTGCAGGACCATCCCGTGTGGACACTGCTACAGCACACAGAAATCCCCGGGGGCAACTTTCAGTGCACTGTAGCAATGTCCATCAGGGATGTTACTGAGTGGCAAGCGGGTAGGCTGTAGATGCACATGCTGGCTTGTCTCTCAATAACTTGCCATGTAGAGAAGCCCACATTAGTGGGGGTAGGAGTGAGAAGCTTTTGTTGCCATCGGTTGTGTACCTGTTTGGGTATAGACATCTTGCATCCCCCGGGCTATCAATCCTACACCTTCTACCAGCACCAAATTCATCTTAAAAAAGAAAAGAGGGAGGGGGGACTTGATGAATTTGTCCTTTCTTGGGTGGGGAGATTTAGCATATGTGTTTCTTTACAGTGAGAGCACCTTTGCTATAATGGAAAGTTTCGCCTAAAGCAGAGCTCGCCACCTCAATAGTCAAGATCTATTTGCAATGACTCTCTGCACAATAACAGTGTTTCAGACAGCTGAGTTAGCCAGCAGAATCCTTGACATTCTGGCTGTTCTGCTGACCGTGCTACTAAGCTGACGAGAGTTCCCTCTGCTAGGGATGAACTGGCCTGCCATGCTTTCAGATGCCTGAGTGGACACCTGTGTCCTCTTTCCTGTTTGTCTTGCTCTCGTCTAACGACCTCTCTCTCCCCCCCCCCCCCCCCCTTTTTTGACTTTGCAGCCTCCACAGACCCTTAAATCCCCCGACTGCACTAAGAGCTTGCTGGGATCCATGCATGAGGAAAAAGCCTCCTTCAATCTCCTCGCTCTAGATGAAGGGGAAAATGAAGAGGAAGAGAGTGAGAATCAGGTAGCAAGAGTGCTGAGAAACCTGTTAGATTCTTATGAGTGCCGTGTGTTGTTTTTGTGGGATGTGCGAAGATCCCATAAGGGAATCCGGCGAATAGACACTGATAGTCCTTTGCCTCATGGGGGTTTCAGCCCAGAATGTCCTGTGGTTCCAATGCTTCTGGTTTAACTTAGGCTAAATTTCTTGTCTTTTCCCCAGGGTATCTAACCCTATTCTCGTTCTGATTTGATCTGTTAGGTTTTTGAAGAGGGTGAGTGCCCTCTTCTACTCTTAGATTTATAGAGGGTTTCAGTGTTTAGTATGGACACATTCATAATCTCGGTGGGCCTGATCCTGCCCCTTTGACCTCATTGGCAGCTTTGCCATTACATTCAATGGGTCCAAGATCCCAGGCAGAGTGGACTAGACTGAAATCTGTATGAGCACACTCATTTGTGAACTCATTGTGCTGTTGGGAAATGGCAGCTCAGGATAGCAATAGGGAAGAATCCTGCCAACCCAGCAGAGAGATCCCTTACCCAGGGGAGCCCCTGATTGCCATGTGTAGCTGGCCATCACTCACATTTGTAAAGAAGAAGAATTCAGGAAGTAATACACTGCTAAGGAGGGTTTCTGAAATGAATCAGACGGTAGCATCATGTTGCTTTAACACATTTTCTAGCAGTTCCCCTGCCCCATTTCCACCAATTACTAAATCCTAGAATGTCCTCAAGCATGGCCTGAAATACGGCCAGTTGCAAAGATACAAACTCATCTCTAGTTGTTTTCCTTTTTTGAATATATAGAGTCCCCGTGGGACAGCAAGACTGCTCAAAAATCTGCACATGGACATTAGCGCCCTAGGAGGCGGCTTCGAGTATGAGGTAAGAAAGAGCGTGTCCTTGGAATCGCCACGGGTATTTCGGAAAGAAATGGGTCACTCGAGATAGTGATGACTGGCTGGATATTCCCAAGCGCACTAGCGGGAGTTAGGGCTGAGTTGCTCTGCTGTTTGTTAGTCACTATCCTGCAAATGATAGGAACAATGCGTCTGAAACTGGGCTTTGTAAAGGAAGTCCTAGGGTTGCGTTGTAAAATAAGGCTGACAAATTTACAGCAGTTTGCATCAAAATAACTTTGTAGCATTGCCAAATATTTCTGTCGAACTCGCTGTTGTTCAGGCTGCGTATCAGTGTCACTTGCGAGCCCTTTGTTTTCACATTATAATTTTCGAAAAAATTCACTTTTGGGGATGACATTTTCCTTGGTTGGTCTCTGTCCAAAGGTGAGTCTTTGTTTAAGTGTGAACAAAATCCAGTCAGACTTTCTTTGAGTTCTCGGCTTCTGGGGTAGAGAGATACAATTCCTGTTTAAAAACCGCAGTAAAAATTACCACGTTCTCTTTGTCATGTAGGTACATTTAAAAAATGACTGAACGTTGAAATTTGGCATATAAATAGTGCTAACTGATGTGCTCTTGTATAAGATTGAGTGAGTGAAAAAGACTTACTGCGCATGCCTGGAAGAGGTTTTTTGGGTATGTGTCTGCTGAGATATTTAGAAGAGCAGAATGGTATTAGACGCCACTGGAGCATTGCAGTCCATGTTTTCCCTGCCTGGCCTGATCAGGGGGTTGTAAGATCCTGCGTTTACTTCTCTCAAGTCAATGGTGGGGCTATTTTTCTGAGTGAATTAGTATATATCAATTGAAGTACACGTGGCAGGAGAAGGTGGCAGATGGCACCATTTTATGGGTCAAAGGTTTTTGCTGTATTCTGCAAAATCGGAGATGTGTTTCAAGGGAAAAAAAAAATCTGATCTCCTGTTGGCATAAATAGGGTGTAACTCGAAGTCAGTGAGGTTGCACTTGTTTAAACTGATTGTGTCTATGATAGGTTTTTCTTCCGGAAATGTCCCACTAGTGCTTACAAAGGTGCAGCTGCACCACAGTTAACAATGTGGGGAGTTCATGTGCAGACAGAGCTCCTCCATTTGCTGATGTTCTTAACGCAGCATTGTCTAGATCTCATTGTTATACACAGGCATTTCCCCCCACGCTACCTAGAGTAAGAGGCAATGAAATGTAAAAAATATATCCGTTAATGGAACTTCAAGGGTGCACAGTTAAAACTAAGTCAGTGAAAGGGTCCCACAGCAATGATAGCTCTGCCCAGTTGTGCATCCTGTATATTTCATGATGTACATTTATGGCATAAATGGATCCTAACCTACTCATTTAACCAGAAAAACTGGACTAGAAATGCTACCTACGTGCAGCGTGGCATAGTTATTAATCAGTTAAGAGAGTTGTGCTTTCCAAGACATAAATGAAAATGCGGTGCCTGCCCCAGGAAGCTTAAGACAGCAGCCATGGATAATATGAGATACCCTAGGAGCATCTGGGGCTGGAAGTCAGAGTGGTTGTGGTTTTGTTCTTTGGTTTTATTTTTGAACTTTACCTTTTTGTCCTCCTTTTATAATGTCAGCCTCAGGTCGGGCATTGACTGTCCTGGGTTAGCGTCTGTGGGTCTTCAGGAGAAGAGGATCTTTAGGAGGGATTGAAATGAGGAAAGTGAAGGGCCCATCTGCGGGGTGGTACTGAAGGAGGCATGAAAGCTGGAATGGGAGAAGTAGATCAAGTTGGGGAGGGTGGCTTCAGGAACAGAGGGAGAAGGTCAGAAATGAGATGAGACATGTGGAGGGACCAGGGTGGGTTCTGAAGAGGGGAGTGATGGGTTCTGATTGCACACAGAAGATAATGTTGGCAGTTGTGTGTTGGCAGGACTGGGGATGGCATGGGGGAATTGGGAGCAGGAGGTGATGCAGAAGATGAGCCTTGGGCCTGGGTGACTGTCAGGACAGGAAAAAAGGTTTGGATTTTCACTGTACTCTGAACAAAGAAGCAGCAAAATTTAGTGACCATCTGGATGTGAAGGGAGGAGGGGAGGCCAGAGGCCAAGATGACCCCAGGATCGCAAGTCTGAGTGACAAGGGAGTTGTTGGGTAAAGGGGAAAAGGCGAGGGTTTGCGAGGAAAAATCAGAGCTTGGTTTTGGCCACGGTTGGGTCCAGCTGAACTCTTGGGGGCACAGTTGGGGAGGCAGTGGAAATCATGCAGGTGGATATGGGCATCCCAGAGGTATCATATAGTGGGAGAAGATCTGAGGGCCAAGGACAGAACCATCTAGCCCCTTCTTGAGAGTTAAGGTTAATGCGGGAGTGGCAGTATTTGCATTGGGCAGGATTTCATTTAATCTTTGCCTTTTCCAATGGGTAAATAGAAGTAAAATTCGCAAGTAAAATAACGGAATATGGAAACTATATTTCATCGAGGTCTTCAGGTTTTTTTCCTCTGAAAAAAAACACCACTCCAGTTTCATCATTCCTTTTGGCGAGTGTGTTCTGGTTCTATTGTTATGTGGAAACTGACAGGAATATTGGCACGTGGCCACTTTCTTTAGAATAAACATTGAACCTTGGTCACTGCTCCCTTTTCTGGTGCACTGTTGATAAATTCCTGCCCTCAAATGTTGAGCATCGACAATGATGTAAAAACACGTATGGCCATGAACATATATTGTTATTTTTCTTGGGGTTGGGATGCTCCTTGTCCTTACATAATTAAGAGCAATAAGGGTTAGGATGACAAGGAAACAATGGTTTGTGTGTTGAAAGCAGTCTGTAGTGATTTAGCCAGGCTGTTCCTGTGGGCATTAATCCCTTCTCGATGCTTTAAAAATTCTGCTCCAGCATCTGAGAGGCAAATTAATTGATTTTAAAATGCTATGCAGTATTTTCATTATCCTTTTTCATGGCACATGACAAGTAAGCTTTCAAATGCTTGCTGCGCTGGGCATAGTGTGCAAGGCGGCTTGTGTTAAATTGGATGTGAATAGGAGGGACCCAAGCTATCTTCATCTCCCGAACAACAAGAGGTCTGCTGGGGCCCGGTTCGTCACTGAAATGTTAATGTGGCTAGGAACAAAGAGAGCGCTTAGCATTCCACTGCCATGGCAGGGCTTTGGGATCTGTTATGAAATGGCAGTTGCCCCCCGACAGCCAGATTGCCTCTTCAGAGCTAGTAACCTAGATGGATGTTATACCTTGAGTCCTGATGGGCTATTAATGTCCCACTGGAAATTACCATTCACGTTTAATGCCATAAGATGGCAGCAGGAAAACATTCATGTTAGCCAACTCTCTCTCTCTCTCTCTGCATCCCAAGCCCTTCTCTAGCTTTATTTCAAAAGGAAGCGAAGGTCCATAAAACCGGCCCCACAAAGGAGTGTGTGAGAAGTGACGGGATGAAGTGATAAGCCAGCTTGCCTACAGAGCTGGTAAAAATCCACTCATTGGATCAAAGACCAAGAATCCATATTTGGAGACATGAGGTGATAGTTTTAGTGACCTGTAGTGGTGTGGTGATGCTTGCTGGGAAAGGAGACTGCAAAGAATGAAATGAACTGGTCCAAAGAGAAGGAGAACCGGAAATAATTCATAGAAATCCCAGGCTGTTTTAAGGGGGGGAGCCGGAAGCTGAGAAACTAAATCTGGGGAAGGGGAGTGGGAAATCAAACCAGTCAGATGCTGGAGAACTTGATTTGCTTTTCTTACATTTGTGCTCATGGAAACTCTGTTTTCTAGGGTTTGGGAGGTAAGGAGGGTGAAGATGATGGGGTTTGAATTGTCATTGTTAAATATTCTCTGAACCGATTTTGGAGGGATTTCTGGGGTAATTGCAGCAAAGATTGTATTAACATGACTGGGAATACAAGAGGAGTTCAGGCTATCATGGGAGAGGCCTGAAGGCTTCTGACTGTGGGTGACTGGAGAGAGAAAATGGTGCATGACATAGTAGCAAATAATTCAGAACCTCTAGCAGTTCAGGGAGCTTTGGTGCTCTGCATTCCGAAAAGGTCTATCTGCAGGTAACCGTTTGGAGTCACATGGCCTATCTATATGATGGAAAATTAAAATCCAGCCATTTTTTAGCAGATGGAAATGTGTGAAAGGCGAGTCATCTCCATAAATAAATGCAGCACAGTACAGTGTGCTAGTGTGTATTAAAGCAGAGACGTGTGCAGGAGGGAGTGTTGTGTGTTCCAAGGAAGTCATGTGACATCCATAAATCATCGGCACAGTGTTGACTATCTTAAGGGTAAGAATAGATAAACTGTTCATTGTAGTGAAGAGCATGGGTAGCAGCTTCTGTAACCACTAGCCTTCTCTTCGGGCCAGTGGAACAAGCCCCTGATGTCGCGAGAGCTTGGTAGAACAGTGAATTAATTGAGCTGACCAGCAGTTTGAAAAGCAGAAGCAGTAAAACATGCAGAGCATGTACGGCATGACATTGGGGAATCCAGGGTGGAGGGACTTCTCACTGTGTCTTACAAATTGGATCAGCTTTGGCCTTTCAGCCAAAGGTGAAGCTTACAGTAGCTGCTAACTATGGCAATGAATTCATTTAGGACGAATGACTATGTATCCCCATTTGGGACTGTCTCCATCAATGCCCTTTCGCTACCAGTGTAGCATCACATCCAGGCTCTATCTCGGTAGAAGGTATGAAGTTAGACAGTCTCTTGGCAGTCACCTTGGTAATCTGTTGGTGTCACTCAGAACTCTGTGAAAGTCTCAGGTGAAGTGGGTGATTTAAATGCAGCCGACACTCTGGACTCTCCTCTTGGCTCACATGTACATTGTCTGTTTGTTCTAAAGTATCAAAATCAGTCCAGCTCGTTTTTAGGCGAGCAGGGACGTATCTCCAAGGTTTGAATACTACTAGACCTCTGCTTTTCTTCTGAAAATGTAATTTCATAGAATCTCAGGGTTGGAAGGGACCTCAGGAGGTCATCTAGTCCAACCTCCTGCTCAAAGCAGGACCAACCCCAACTAAATCATCCCAGCCAGGGCTTTGTCAAGCCTGACCTTAAAAACCTCTAAGGAAGGAGATTGCACCACCTCCCTAGGGAACCCATTCCAGTGCTTCACCACCCTACTAGTGAAAAAGGTTTTCCTAATATCCAACCTAAACCTCCCCCTCTGCAACTTGAGACCATTACTCCTTGTTCTGCCATCTTCTACCACTGAGAACAGTCTAGATCCATCCTCTTTGGAGCCCCCTTTCAGGTAGTTGAAAGCAGCTATCAAATCCCCCCTCATTCCTCTCTTCTGCAGGCTAAACGATCCCAGTTCCCTCAGCCTCTCCTCATAAATCATGTGCTCCAGCCCCCTAATCATTTTTGTTGTCCTCCGCTGGACTCTTTCCAATTTATCCACATCCTTCCTGTAGTGTGGGGGCCAAAACTGGACACAGTACGCCAAATGAGGCCTCACCAGTGCCGAATAGAGGGGAATGATCACATCCCTCGATCTGCTGGAAATGCCCCTACTTATACAACCCAAAATGCCATTAGCCTTCTTGGCAACAAGGGCACACTGTTGACTCTCATTCAGCTTTTCGTCCACGGTAACCCCTAGGTCCTTTTCTGCAGAACTGCTGCCCAGCCATTCGGTCCCTAGTCTGTAGCAGTGCATGGGATTCTTCCGTCCTAAGAATTTCTCTTGCATTTAAACGGTATCGGTAAGAGAGATGTAAACTGTGAAACTCCTTTTTGGGGAATGTATGTTGGTACTGTGCGGTGTGTGAGGAGAAAGTAAATGAAATGCCTCTTGCACCCCCAGTTCAGAGGGGTGGCAGCAGATGTGTGTTGGTCTGCTCATCAGGGCAGCTGCAGGGCAGAGCAAGACAATTGTGGTACCCGGTTAGCCAGTGTTGCAGAATCTGGGCTCCAGCACCTATGGAATTCGGAAGATGAAGCTGGAAGTCTGCGAGAGGTGGCCAGTGTATCTCTGCTCTCACTGACTTGCATGATGTCTCTGAAGCTTTGCATGGTGCAGAAAACAGACATCTGCTAGTGCTGCGATAAAGCATCAGATTGTTGTTGTTCTTTTCTGGTGGTTAAAATGTTGCATGGACAAGATTTATCAACCTGAACAGCAAATGGGAGAGCTTTCCAGGCTAAACTTGCAGCTCCTACCCTGCTTTGTGTGCTTGTCTTCCCAGGAACAACCCAAACGTGAGAGTCTGGCTTCAAACAACAAAAGCCAAAGAGCTCACATTTTAGAAGATTTTTGTATGTCCTATGTTTGTGTTTGTTTTTTAAAGCTAAATTCCCAGCATTACGACCTTTTGTGGTAAACTTGTGTAAATACCAACAAAAGCCGCATTGCTGCATTGTTTTTCATGGTGAGTAGCAATTCAGCTTTAGTGATTGCTGCTTGTAGTGATCATTCATCTCTGCGTATCATGGATTACCCTATGAAATCTAATCCCATTGGTATTGATGTGTTTGCTCCAGATTTATGTTGATCAGTGGGGCATTCAATGTATTGGATAGACAGGAATTTCACACCAGTCAGAGTGTCAGTCAGCTGCAGGTAAAGTACCTTACAGCTTGTGGGAGGACCCGCTCGAGCCAGTACTACCTGACTGACTTGCGATAGCAGCGAAATGCGTGGTAGAATTTGCTCTGCCCTTGCAAAATGGGAAATTTTGCATCTCTGGTTGCGTCTAATTTGCATGGTTCACTATTCTAGAACTGGATGTAGTGATCATTCAGATATAACATTAAAAACCCAGGCTTGCCCAAGTCTTTTCTTACAACCCTTCTGAGCCATTCCAGTGTGTCATGTAAACTTGCTTAAAGAGAAGTCTCTTATGCACATGACCTGTAGACACTCCAGTGAAGGCAGAGGGGAGTTGCTTGTGTTCATCGAAGGGAACTATATACCTGTTTTAGCTTGGTTTTGTTCTAGGGATGGAGAAGAGTCATGTTGGGCGTGTGTACTCTACTGCACAGTAAAATCCCCTATGAACGTAGAATGGAAATGGGCTACCATCGCTAGGCAGAAGCCATTCTTTAAAGTGAAGTATCTCGGCTATTTAGTGGTGAAACTAACAAATTCCAAAACAGACTCACTCACGTGATGAATCAATCAGTGGCCAATCGCTGCTGACACAGTAACATCCAGGAATGAGAGAGACGTACTCAGGACTGGGAGTCATATGGCGTCATGTCAGGGAAACATGAAAATCTAAAATTCTTCTCGCATGTCAAATAACGCATTCTTGAGCCCTCACATCCCTTTGGAAAGCCCTGTAGAGGTGACCAATGCTAGTGGTGCATCTGTAAGCCTGTGTATGGGGCCCTGAACTGAGGTAGGTTCAAGGTTTCATTTTATCACTTGGCAAATTGCCGGTGACACTCTGAAATACAGTTATGATGCAGTGTTTGGGGAGAATATCCAGTGATTTGATTTCTCTCCTTGCTCTGCCCAACTCAACTAATCAATCTGCTGAGTCCTTCTGAGTTCCCTCATCTGAATGGCAGCCTGCTAGGCATCCTTTCAGTATCTTGGCATTCTGGGGTTCAGAGAGACACTGTTCCAGCGACACCTTGGTAAAAATACCCAGAAAAAATATGCCATTTGTGTACAGTACACACTGTGCAAAGGCTTTAGCTAAAGTCACCACAGCATTAATAAAACAGTGAGAAACTAAGAACTGTCAGCGACTCGGTTTGCATTCTGATGAAGGAACCTTTCCCAGCTTTCTCTTGGTGGTTGCACTTTTTGCTGCGAGTTTCCTGAGCTGCCTGGCTGCCATGAGATGCTGCTGAAGCTTTGGGTGACTAAGCTTGTTCAGATCTTGTTTTCCAAGTCTAAATATGTCCTGTTCAGTGGGCCTTAGGCTAGACTAGCTCCTTTGCTCTTATCGGTATCCCTTTGTCAGTTTTATTCTCATTCTGGGCCTGAAGATTGTGGGTTCACATCCTACGTCTGTTCTTGGCCCGACGCCGAAGGTGGACAATGCAGTGGGTATATCCTGTTTACCGGGCGTAGGTGACAGCTCCAGGTAGAAGTTAAAACCCCCCCAATAACACACTTTCTTTCAAACTACCTTCTCTCAATCCCAGATTGCAATGTCCAGGGCTGTGTGTGAGTGCTAGTGAGGGGCATGTAATGACTAACGCGCTGGCCTCTGGTCCCTGCAGCATCAGTCACTAACTCGCACACCTTGGAATCCCTAGGGTATGAAATCGGAATTCCAGCAAAACAAATTCCAGCCCTGAGAGACAAGGACACTCATCACAATGAGGTTCCTTTTCTCAAAGAGTGGGATAAATCAAAACAAATTCAAACTGGCCTTGCCGAAGTCACCCAAAGCTTTGTGATTCCTTGTCCTCCTGTAGGAGAATGTAGACCCGCTTTGGGACAAAGGATCCTCCCAGAGAAGGGGCAAAGCATGAGCACTATGTAGCTCTAATTGTGTTTAATTTGCTGCCTAGAAGGAGTCCTTGAAAGCGAGTCACCCTGAAGAAAGGCAAGAGTTTCCCTTGGATTCTGATGGTGCGCGCCCTCCAACTCTGGACAAACTGCTTAACAGAGATGCTGACAGCAGCCTGTGTAGCCTGGACAAAGAGGAGTCCAATGGGAAACCCATGGGGAATGAACTGTTAGAAAAGGAAGATACTAATGTAGAAGATGCAGTTTCTGTAGCTTACGAAGAGTCAGAAACTCCAGGGGAAAGAACAGCGGTGGGGACAGATGTGGTCAGCAGTCAAGGGCATCCCGTAGCTCCGTCTCCAGATGTTAGAGCTGCTGAGGCAGATCAGATGGAAAATGTGGCTGTCACCATTGACACCGTGTCTGTCAATGAAAAGATTGTCAATGGAATGAGGGAAGAAGCAGCCGATCTGAAAACCGACAGCAAGCCGGATGCTGGCAAAGTAAGAAATCTGCTTGCATGGGCAGGGCTTGTTGTGAGAACTGCTGCCTGCAGCCTCCACTGCTTTGTACGGCCCTCATTCAGGAGAGCACTTTAAGCACGTGCTTAAGTCCCATTGGCTGCAATAGGACTTGGCACGGACTTAAGGTGAAGCACGTGTGTAAGGCGTTCCTAGTAGTAATGCATTTCTGAATTGGGGTGCAAGTGCTCTACAAATTCCCAGTTTTGTCTCTCGAAAATCCCTTCTTGAATGCACATAAGAAGTGCTCTCCAGAGCATTCAACAGGCAAAGACCCTGACCTGGAATACACATTTCAAATAATAAGACTTGGTATTCAGTGCTGCCATCTGTAGTAAGTAAGCTGGTTTTTACAGCAACCTAATAGCTTTCTTTGACAGGGTAACAAGCCTTGTGGCTAGAGGGGAAGCGGTAGATGTGGTATATCTTGACTTTTAGGAAGGCTTTTGATACTGTCTCGCATGACCTTCTCATAAACTAGGGAAATACAACCTAGACGGAGCTACTATAAGGTGGGTGCATAACTAATTGGAGTTCCCAAAGAGTAGTTCTCAGTGGTTCACAGTCAAGCTGGAAGGGCATATCGATGGGGTCCTGCAGGGATCAGTTCTGGGTCCAGTTCTGTTCAATATCGTTATCAGTGATTTAGATAATGGCATAGAGAGCACACTTACAAAGTCTGTGGATGATACCAAGCTGGGAGGGGTTGCAAGTGCTTTGGAGGATCGGATTAAAATTTGAAACGATCTGGACAAACTGGAGAAATGGTCTGAAGTAAATAGGATGAAATTCAATAAGGACAAATGCTAAGTGTTCCACACAGGAAGGAACAATCAGTTGCAAACATATAAAATGGGCAATGACTGCCTAGGAAGGAGTACTGCGGAAAGGGATCTGGGGGTCATAGTGGATCACAAGCTAAACATGAGTCTACAATGTAACACTGTTGCAAAAAAAGCAAACAGTCTGGTTGTATTCGCAGGAGTGTTGTAGGCAAGACCCAAGAAATAATTCTTCTGCTCTGCTCAGGCCTCAACTGAAGTACTGTCCAGTTCTTACCCCCAGGAGTTGTACTTGCTGCTGAGCATAGCCCTTTTAAAGACCATGTGCTGCTCACGGTGGTAGATGCTACAGCGGTTGTGTGTTCCAGGCATTCAGGGCAGCGTGAGGTTGGAGTGGGAGAAATAGAGACGCGAGGAGCCAGAGCAGCAGGCTGGACTTGGGGAGGGAATAATGGTCAGAATTGACAGTGGTTGGAGTTGTGAAGAGCTTTGCAGAAGTGGAGGAGCTTAAGCACTATACAGGCACCATTCATCAGGGGATGCCCGAATGTTGTGGAGACAATCTGAAGAGCACTTCTTTACCCTCTCCAACCCCTCCTCCTTCCCAAAGCCCTTTCTCTCTGCAAAGTGGCGTCTTGTGCTTGGCTGTGGGTCACAGCCTTAGAAATACCTTTCGTGTAGTGTCTAAGAAACTTGGCTGTGTCTCTGTGGTATGTACAGATTGGATTTGTTTTCCTAGTACCTGTAGGTCTGCTTTGTGTTGGAAATAGTCATGTAAACATGCGAGAACACAGACTGTAATGTAACAGTATCAATTTTGGGTTTTTAAAGGAGTCCGAGGCAAGTGAGCACGTGAAAGAATTGCAGATTTCTGACCATTTGGATCATGAGCTGCTTCGTCTGACGGTGAGTCCTTGGGCATCAACCTTGTGTTCCTCTATGAGCACTCAGCAAATGAGTCCTCGGGCCTCCTGCAGTCCCCTATCCCTATCTCCCCACTGCTGGGAAAGAACTTCACAGGGTGGCCCAAACCAACACAATATTTTGCATTTGCCTAGCCTTGCTTCCAGGGGTCTCCAAACACTTTGTAAAGGCTTGGCTCAGTCTAACTCCATTTCACTGCTGGAGAAAGCCAGACCCCTAGAGATGAAGTGGCCGGAGTGAGGTTCTGCTGTGAGTCAGTGGTACAGGGAATGGAACCCAGCTCTGACTCTGTATCATGCTGCTGGGGATATCCAGAGCTGTGAGCCAATGTGTTACCCCTCTGCCTCTGCAAGCGTGAGCTTTGCAGGAGATTGGACTGTGTATCCGCTCCCTGCCTCACCAGCAAACTCCTCTAGGCTCTCCCAGCCCAAACCTCGCCTGGCAGTTAGCAGTCAGCGAACTCCAGTCCCGAGCTCCTCAGAGACGGTTCTCTTCAACACACAGGGTACGTCTCTACTTACGCGTCGCGTCGGAGGAGTCCGATCGATCTTCTGGGTTCGATTTATCGCGTCTTGTCTAGACGCGATAAATCGAACCAGGAAGTGCTCCCCCGTCGACGCTTGTAATCCTGCTCCGCGAACGGAGTAGGCGGAGTCGACGGGGGAGTCTGCGTGCCGCGTGTGGACCCCGTGTAAGTACCTTTTCATTGGAACTAAGATACTTCGACTTCAGCTACGTTATTCACGTAGCTGAAGTTGCGTATCTTAGTTCGAATTGGGGGGTTAGTGTAGACCAGCCCACAGACTCTGTCACCGTTCATTCGCAGAGGATATAAAGTTTGCTGCTCTGTTAAAGTGTCATTATATTGCATCTGATTAACTTAACTGGGTATACACACCTCTCCCTTCAAGCACAGCATTGAGTTGGTTTATAGCAAAAATAAAGCAAGTTCATGAACAAAAGGATACAAGTTAAGTGATATCAATTGGTAGGGATAAAGGTAGAAATGCTTCCAAGCAATTCAAAGTGAAAACAAAAGGACTAAAACTTAATCTAGCAAGATTACAGTCTTTGTTCAAGATGTTTTCTCTCACCTGCAGTCTGTTTCCCAGATTTTACTGACCAGGATCCATCACAGAGCTCAGACTGCTTAAAATCAGAATGGCCAAACTGGGTCAGACCAGTGGTCCATCTAGCTCAGTATCCTGTCATCCAACAGTGGCCAGTGCCAGGTGCTTCAAAGGGAATGAGCAGAACAGGGCAGTTATCAAGTGATCCATCCTCTGTTGTCCAGTCCCAGCATCTGGCAGTCAGAGGTTTAGAGACGCGGAGGTTTAGAGACAGGGAGGGCTTGCATCCCTGACTATCTTGGCTAATAGCCATTGATCGACCTATCTTCCTTGAATATAGCTAATTCTTTTTTTAATCCAGTTATAGTTTTGGCCTTCACAACATCTCCTGGCAACAAGTTCCACAGGTTGACTGTGCATTGTGTGAAGAAGTACTTCCTTTTGTTTGGTTTAAACCTGCTGCCTATTAATTTCATTGGGTGACCCCTTGTTCTTGTGTGATGTGAAGGGGAAATAACACGTCCCTATTCACTTTCTTCACACCATTCATGATTTGAGAGACCTCTGTTATATCCTCCTTAGTCATCTCTTTTCGAAGCTAAAAAGTCCCAGTCTTTTTAATCTCTCCTCATACGGAAGCTGTTCCATACCCCTGATCATTTTTGTTGCCCTTGTCTGTACCTTTTCCATTTCTAATGTATCTTTTCTGAGATGATGTGACCAGAACTGCACGCAGTATTCAAGGTATGGGTGTACCATGGATTTATGTAATGGTGTTGTGCGGTATTTTCTGTCTTATTATCTATCCCTTTCCTAATGCTTCCTAACTTTCTGTTCGTTTTTTTGACCGCTGCGGCATGTTGAGCAGGTGTTTTCAGAGAACTATCCACAATGACTCTCTTTTGAGTGGTAACAGCTAATGTAGACCCCATCATTTTGTATGTATAGTTGGGATGATGTTTTCCAATGTGCATTACTTTGCATTTATCAACATTGAATTTCATCTGCCATTGTGTTGCCCAGTCACCTACTTAATGAGATCTCTTTGTAGCTCTTCACAGTCACTTTTGGACTTAACTATTTTGTGTAATTTGGTATCATCTGCTGGTACCTTTGTCTTCTTATGTGAAGGGTGAAGATGGAGGCACTCTCTGTTCCTTGTATCCCCAAAGGGTTTGTCTTTGTCTTACAAATCAGGAAGCCTCCTGGGGGCTCTGCTTGTTCTGACCCCCCAGGGAGCCGACCCCTTGTCGATTTTGCAGTATTCCTTGATTTCACAATGCAAATGCACTTCCTGCAACCTCCGATGCAAACGAGTTCTCCTTTGTCCATGTCTGTGGTCACACCTGGCTTGTTTTGCCACTGAGCCAGAAGTGTTTGCCTTCCCCTTTGTCTGGCTGGGAAAAAAACTGTTTTGCCTCCTTTTCTGTTTACATTCTCTAAAACGTAATCTCTGAGAATATTCATAATTTCACCTACAGTGTGATTACAAACATTTCACGGTGATACTAATGACCGGTGTGTTACTAGTTTTCCAGTGACATATTACATGACACCTTTCAGATACAGATCATAACAACAGTGAGTTCAGAGTACACTGAGCCGGCCAGGCCAGCTGAAACTCACTGCTAGATACCAGGGAGACCCTAGCCTTGTGGCCTAGGGATGCCCCAAGGTTCATATACTCCCAGACCCCTCCTCTATGCGTCCTTCCGTACATAAACTAAAGCTGGTCTGCTGGGTTTGGTTAATGGCATGTGTTCTCGTTTGAAAGAATGCTGGGGAGGGCTGTGCACAGGCAGTGGGGTGGACAAAGGAGTCAGGATGACACGGCTTTGTATGCGGTGGGTGTGAGGTGTAGTCATGGTGGGGAGGCCTCTCTGCAGGGAAACTGGAGATTATCCGAAAGGGGGCACTGGGCGGGGAGAGTGAAGCACAGTAACTGTGAGGTCGGCTCACTTAGCGCTGAAGTGTGAGGTCAAAACTGGAGAATGACAAGCAAGAAAACCAGTAACCCAAGTAACAATGTGGCTAAAGAGGACAAAATAGCTTTTTCTAAAGAGGGCCTGTCTAACTCGCTTACTGAAAGGGGCTGGGCAACCTGGCCCCTTTAAGGTCCCAGAGGAAGAACATCCAGAGGGATTGTCATGGGATGTGCAGGAAAATGCCCATCAGCATCTTTCATCTCCCCAGGAAACGGCCGTTGCCATCTGCCCAGTGAGCTCACAGGCAGCATGGCCAGAGACTATTCTCAGCATTAGTGGCAAACCTGCGTGTCGGCGAGTGGCCGCTGCCCCCAAGAAGTACCTGTTCTGGCTTACGTGCTGCGGGGGGAGGTGCGGACATCCATGTCCGATGCACAGAACAGCCACCAGCACCACATCTCCCCTTCTCATCTGCTGCCTTGGCACATAAACTCTGCCCTGTGCATGAATTCCTCCAGTCTGAAAAGTGGGAAATCCCAGGAGCTCCTGGCTGCTGGTCTGGCACACCAGAGCGCAAGTCGTGCCGCCAGTCCAGCCTCTTGGTTAGTTCCTGAGTACGTTGTATGGACTCTCGTGTATCTATCTCTTGTTTGCGCTACACCATCCTTTCTGTTCAGCTCTCAGATGTTCTGTTGCTCTCGCTGTGCAGAGGTGGGAAGGATATCCCTGGCTATGGTAGGTCTGTGCTCTGACTCCTGGGGATCTCTGTCAGAGCCTATGTGCCCATCTGAAACCAGCCCCTTCTCCTTTTTTTTCTTTTAGGACTTTGGTTTCCAAAGTGGGATCTCCAAGCAGGTCCTGGATATGGGTCTTCTTTCTGCTGCTCTGGACAGCCCCAGGGTTGAGGTGAGTGGTGGCTGTGTGGTCAGCAATGGAGCTGTGGACCGGGGATAATGTGCTCTGCAGAGGAGGATAATGCTGGCACTTGCTCTGAGCTTCTCATCTGAGGCTGTACGAAGGGAAACAGAAGTGCAATGTGGAGGCCACACACTGAGTAGTGGCAGAGCTGGGCTTAGAACCACGGTCTGCGTGAACCCTAGTGCAGTGCCCTGTCCATGCTGAGTGCAAACCACAGCTAAATGCACAGGCAGCTGCAGTCTGTTCCTTGGCTGGAAAGCTGGTTCCCATCCCATGTCGTGTCTGTGTATGGGCGTGTCGCCTTTCCTTGGGTCCCTCTTTCTCTGGTGATTGCTGGTGGGACGGTCAGCGTATTTTATATTTTCCTGGCGTGTATGTCTCTTTCTTTCTCCTAAGTGGATGGGTGGGATTTGGATAATGGAAATTGATGGCAGGGGAAAAAAATAAACCAGTGTTGCAAGAAAACCAAAGGCTGGCTTGCTCGGACAGATGTCGGTAGGAAGAGGCTCAGGCATCTTCCTTTTTTGTGTGTGTTGCCTAATTTGTTGGGAAAAGGAGCCCCTCTCTCTGGGTCAATGTGGCATGTGAACAGAGGTGTGTGTTTGTGGTGTGGCGAGTGTGTGCAGTTGTCGCATCCAGGAAGTGACTGAATGAGGGCCGTTCTGGTTGAAGGAGGTTTTTGTGCATCTGGAGGTTTTATCTGTCTCCCCAGTTTGTTACCAAGCCAATTTTTCAGCCCCCACAAGCCAATTTTAGCTCACCCACCGTCCGAGGTAAGCTTGGCAGCGTGTCAGCTGAAGGAGTGCGCTGCACTGTGTGTCAGCAAGCGGTGGGTCAGGGCTCCAGCTGGGTTTACTCAGCCTTGACCGATTGTAAGTGAGTCGATCGGCCGAGTGGAAGACACCCCAAGAGACCAACTCGCCACCTGTCTGGCAGAGAGGAGAACTCCAAGTTTGCGTAGGTAGCGTTTGGCGACTACACCTGTCCTCTTGTGCCTAATAATGAAGATAATCAGGTGCGAAAGGAAAATAAAATCTGCGCCTGCTGTATATTTTCCCCTCTCCTTTTTGCTACAGCATAAGTATCATGCGTACAAATTCCTCGTTGGATCAGACACATTTTGAGTTGATTCCAGCCTTGTCTCGAGGAAAGAGAGGTGGGTTTGAAATGGTGCCCCCTGCAGAACTGCAGCTGCTCCTTTGTGTGGAGAGAGGCTGTTTTCAAATGGCACGCCTGGTGGGTTAGAATGTGTTTCTTTCTACATAAGGGGCTTGCTTGTGCTTTGGCAAAATATCCTGTTTCTTTAAATAAAATTGCCTTTGTGACAGCTGAGCGAGCAGTGGTGGGGTTTGAGTTTCTCAGTGCATACCCTGTGTCGGGATCTGCAGTAGACGAGCTCAGTGGCTCAGCAGAGGCCGTGTTGTCTGTTGTCCAGAGTAAGGGACTGGGCTCCCCCACTCATGATGAATAAGGCACTGCACCCTCCCCACCCTGCCCCTGAATCCTCCTTTTATCGATGGGGCTAACACCTGCCTGGAGGGAGGGTCGAATGCTCTGGTGTTTGCCAAGGGCTTTGAGATCTCCCATGAAGATTTTATCGAGACTGGAAATATTTTTTCTGACCTCTCTTTAGGGCTGGAAGGGAGGGGAGGCGGCCTCCGTAGGATGATGATGATGTTGTTTTTCATTTGACTCTGAGAACAGCATTATTCCTATCGGTCTGATCTATACCAGCGTTTTCCCTCCCGGTGTTCCCATTATTGCTACGCCTGGCTCAGCTCCAGCAGTGTAGCTAGAGTGGACCAGGTGCCCCAGCCCCAGCCATGTTAACCCTTTGCTGTCTAGGCTGGCTCTGAGCAGGCTTAGAGGACACAGTGTTTAAGCTGCTGACATTCTGCTCCACCAGTGAAGCTGCATCAATGGTAGCCATAGTGGTAACAGGCTAATATAGAAACAGGCACAGGGCCTGATCTAATCCCCTCTGAAGTCGATGGGAATCTTTATCTCGCCGTCTTTGGGCTTTGAGCGTGCCCTTAGAAAGGAGTTACGCTAGATTGACCTCTTGGAGAACGGCTTGTCATTTCTCCTGCCCTTCCGCCTCACCCTCAGTGTTGTGTTTCATCCTGAGCGTGAGCAGTTTCGCAGCTCTGTGTCCCAGCAGAACACGAGACCAGACTACTCATGCCACTTCACTCTTATCCAAGATCCCCACTGGAGCTATGGAGAGGAGAAGGGACTTGCCCAAGGTCACACAGTGAGTCAGTGGCAGAATCTGCATTTAAACCCTAGGTCTCCCGACTCCCAGTCCCCTGCTCAGTCCACTATCCCAAAGCTGTCCCCGGGGCTAGAACTCTGATGCCCTGTGGAAGACGCAGGCTAACCCCAGCTTTTAAAAAATGAACCTGAAGCAGTTCCTTTAATCGCAGTGTCAAGGGGTGCAGTTCACATCAGTTAGAGAGAAAGAGACCGAGTGAAAGCCAGGTGGCCGCCATACGTGTAGATTCCCCACCAGTGACTCTAGCAGGGGAACGAGATCTTTCTATGAATAAAAATAGCCATTTGTGCTTTCAAAGGTGACGGGAACGGATCCCGTCTGAAGCTAGGGGATGTTTGCTGAGCTGCCTGGTTCTTGGGACCTGAAGCCGTGAATTGCACTGGGGCAGGAGAGAGGGCCTGAGAGGGAGCTGCCTGGGGGAGGCCTGACTGGGTTGATGTGATGAGAAGTGACAGCACTAGCAGGGAATCCTTCTGCTCTTTGCTCTGCTTGAAATTTGCATAGATCATTGCTATTTATAATTTCATTTTTTTTTAAATGTTGGCCCTGCCCCTTGGTGCACTTCCATATGGCAGTCACTGCCTCAGCTCCTGAGCGCTCAGCCACCAATGAGAGTGCGATCGAGAGATGGGCTGTTAACACTTTCCCTCCCAGAGAGGCACTCCCTTCGTGGGAGCGACAGCTGGATTGCAGGGAGGCCTTAGGTCCAGGACATGTTGGCTTTAACAGACCTTTCCTTGCCTTCCCTGGGTTGAGGGGGAGCTGTTTCTGATGCCCTAGCCTTGTTCTCATCTGTTGGCCTCATTGGATTGGGACTTTATCTGAGACGGAGTTGTCTGCTTCTCACCCCCCTTATGTTCCTAGGCAGCTTTTAAACTTGCAGGCTCCCTGGTTTCCTCTCACTGTCCTTGGGCAATTGTGCAGGGCTGCTTGGTGAACCAGGCAGCAGCAGTCACTCCAAGTGGATGCTAGCGAGGGAGCCTCCCTGCCCCAGAGTCCCCAGGGCGTTGCCTGCGATAGGGCAGTTTGTCTCCATGTGGTGGGGTCTGACTCCACCTGTAGACACCTGAGCCTGGCCCCTCATGATCCTGATGCTGTCCTGGAGAGAAGCCATGGCGTAGGACTGAGTCAGGAGTGAGGTCTGTTCCCAGCTCAGCCACTGACTCCTGCTGTGAATTTGGCCTGGCATTTCACTTCTGCATCTCCGGTTCCCTTCCTGTAAAATTGGGCTAGGGACTCAGGCCAGCATTTTCAAAAGAGACAAGTGGTTGTGGTGCCCGACCTGACTTTGGAAGGTGCTGAGCCCCCGCTCTCTGAAAACCTTTTCAAATGCCTCAACTTGGACCCCCAAATCACTAGACAGTCGAAAGCATCTTGCAAGGGTGCTGTTAGGTTTCTTGGTGTTTGCAAAGCTCTTTTGGGTCTTTCGTGCACCAGAGAAGGACAGAGCATTTTGATTTTCTCAATTGCTTGGACTGTTTGTTTGCTGCTTCAGCTATAGGGACAAAGCAGCCCAGGCTTCCCTCCTCTCTTCTGCAGAGCGACTGTAAATTCTCACGAGTAATGGAGTCTGCAAACCCCACACCGTTTGCTTTTACCTGCAGGCCCAGGGGCTGGGAGAAGAGGAAAAGGACCAAAGCAAAGCCAGCTTAGAAGAAGAGCAAAGCCAAAGAACCAAAGCTGCTGAGAGGTATGGTATAAACAGGCCAGTACTGCAAATGGTGGATGTAGAGGTCTAGCTCCCCACTGCTCTCCTATCCAGCCTATACCTGAGGCTATTGTAGTGTGATCATTGCAACCCCTGCAGGAATCCCCCTGTTAAACACCCCAGGGTTGGTACAGCTTATCCTAAGGGCTTTTCCACTTTCTTCTCTTCTCTTTCCCCTCTCCCCTGCTGTCTCAGCAGGTTCAGTGCTGCTTCAGGCCTCTGGCTGGGGAGGCAAGCAAACGATGTACCTTTCATCTCCCTGAAAACTCCACCAGAGAGAGAGAGTCAACTTCTTGTTTCCCTTAAGGCTATTTGGCTTTTCTCTAAGGCTAGGAAGCTGTTCTTTTCTTCTATGTTGCTGACCTGGGTGAATATAGCAGACATTTCGGCAGTCCTATCAGGATGCTCTGGACTAGTTCAAATTTCCTGTTATGGCTCATGGCATTAAACTATGGGAGACTCAGTCACTACCTATCCCTTCTATCATCAGATTATTCGGGGTCTGAAGCAGCCCCTCCCAGTCCACTTTATACTGGGCCTGTTGGAATATCAGTACTGTGTAGCTAGTTTATCGGTGGCTAAATGCTCTCCAGTGCTGCCTGGCTCCCTGTTAATGACAATGGGTGAACCCAGCCCTGACCTAAGTGGGACCAACTCCATTTATTTCCATGAGGGAACATTCCTACAGCAGGCAGAATGGACTCAGTGTCCATATTAGACTATTTTGTGTCATGGTCTATTGAAGCTTTAATTCTAGAGAGCAACATTTACTATCCCAGGAACAATCTGGGCATCCTAACACTTAGTTACTGCAGGGACTCGAAGATTTGTTTGTTTTCTATTTGTGGTGACAAGTTTAAAAATGCCGAAATATTCTGACCAGAGCAGCTCAGTCTTTCCTGGGAGCTGTAGAATGTTTTGTTTGTAGAGGAAATGTGTGTAGTTTAATCGTATTCTGGTGTGTTGGGCATTTGGGAGCCACGGTCCTGTGCCCTAGTGCTGAAGATGGCCCTGTTCCCAAAAGGCTGATGGAGAGACTGGTCCGCAGTAGTCCTTATGACCTGTCGTAGACACTGGCAAACTCTGTGCACTTGTGCTCGGAGATGCTGCTCATATGAAGGCTCCCTGAAAATACATCCTCTGGGCAGCAAACATCTTATCACTCTGTCTCTGCTTCCCAGAGCCGCGTGTTCTCTTCATTCTTCATTCCTCCTCTCTGCTTTGTACTTGTCTAGTGTCTCTTGTCTTTCTGCCTCTAAGATGCTGTAGGGCTGTAGATATGGGCATGCCTGCCACTATTTCCAGCTGCAGTTCAGATACAGTGTAGATGTTGCTAATGGGGTTGGTTTGTCTTCAAATCTGCTTTGGGAAATTCTCCAAGCACTTGGAAAAGAAGGGAAATTTTCCTTGGAAGGGATTCAGCAGTTAGAGATTGACACTCACGTATACCCCCAGCCACCTATTAGTCTTTAAGTGCTTGCCACTCCGACGCTGGTTTGGATGATGGAAGGGAGCTGGTGGTTTGCCCATAGGCAACAACAGTGTTGGACTAATAAACTAGTACCTTTGGCAGGTATTCAGTGGCGTTGCAGATGTGTGCACCCTCACTCTGGCTTTGCATCCTGGTCTCCCTCCATCCTGTTGAAATGGAGCAAGCAGTGGAGTCCACTTTTCACTAATCTGTGATTCTGTGACCTTTTTACTGCTGCAAAGTGCGAGGGACCAGCGCCTCTTCAGTGCTTGTGAAATAGCCGAAGAGAAATGTGTAAGTGTCGAGAGCGCCAGCCGGGAAGAGACTGCGGCCCTGGAGCAAAAGGAGGGATCGCTGGATAGTCTGACCAATCCGGAGGAGCCTGCAGCCCCTCCCCAGGTGTAAGGGCTTGAATTAAATTCGTCTGGCACGCTGAGCAGGAGAGGTCTTGCCTTCTTGTATGCTGTTCTCGTATGTGACCCCTGAGAATGTGAAGATGTGGGTTGGTGCTTTCAGTCGAGATTCTCAGTCGGCACTGGGAGAATGAGTTTAAAAACAAGAGCACTTCAGTGTGCAGCTCCTAAGTGCGCATGTTCCTAAGGCGCTGTTTTGCCGCCAGTCCTGCAACCGATAACCCAGTGTGTCAATTGTCTGTATTAGGGAAAATGAAATCGCTGCTGTTCTTGCCCAGCCATTGGGCCTTATAGTGTCAGGCGTCATGATCTAATTACTGAGTTAGAAAATTCAGACTAGGAGTTAAGTCATCAGGTTCATTCCTAGGCAGTGCAGAAATGACTGAAGCAAGATTTGCTCACTTCCTGCTTGGAAGAGAGCACTTCAGCATCTCTGTGTGGTTAGAAAGGCCAACCAGGCCGATCGAGTTTTATGCCAGAGAGCTGATTCCTCAAAGTGTAATTGCTGAGCACTACCGAGACCAGAGCCACAAGTATCAAATGCATTTAGCTGCCATCCTGCGTGTGGACTGCATCCTGGCTTGTGTTTTCTGTGAGATCACAGCCCCAGCTGGTAGAACTAGAGTCCCCAATAAAGGCCAGTGGCTTATCGCTTACTAAACCGGCGGCCTTTGCAGTCAGGTGCCTGCAGTCCTACCACAGCAACAGATCTGGGTGGAAACAGTCTTGCAGATTTTTGTGCCTGTACTGAAAAAAACACCAGGTGTAACTGGGCAGAACTGGTGGTGCCCTCACCGGGTACATGCAACCTCAAGACAATCTGTGGTCACTGGTAGGGAAGTGTGAGGGTGTCTCAGTGCCATGTCTAGGAAAATACCTGCCTTGAAAAACAGGGAACAGTTTGTGTAAATGCTTTTAAAAAAAAGAAAATGGAGGAGGGGGGGGGGGGGCGGGTGGAGAATGATGACCAGGAGCTTGGAGTGCTGTCCAGCTCAGGATGATAAACACCACCTGTTTGCTTTGGGCGTTGTTACGTGTAGTGTCGGCATGGGCAATGTATTGAGAGGTACCACGGCGGTATTGGGAGTGCATGATTTATCTATAGCCCCAAGGGGTCCCCCCCCTCCACGCTGCTCTCTTTCTCTGTAGTGACGGCACCCTTTTTCTGGTGCTACTGACATTGCTGAATTCCCTGTTCCCTGGCAGCGTTATGGAGCCTCTGCCTCAGTTCAGCGGTGTCGGAACATGCCAAGGGCCTGCAGCTTTCGATCTCGCCACCCGGGAAGCAGAATGTCATTTTCTACCTAGACCAGTGCAGTTTTTTTTCCCATTGAGCCTCTTTCAGGCCTCATAACTTTGCTGCCCTTTGAAAAAAGCTTAATTAGAACCAGATAGGTTTTCTGTTAACTTTTTGGAGATCCTATTGCTTTCTATTACCGGAGGCTGGCAAGCTTCCAGCACATTTATATAACGGATTCAGAAAAATACTGGTCCATAGGTAGCATGTTTGTTTGAGCCAGACGCTGGTTGGTTTGCTTTAGCTGGGGAAGGGGTGAAGCTGGCTAAGTAAAATATCCAGTCCCCAATCCTGCAGTCCTGGTATACGCAACGCTCCCATTGCAGGCAATGGGAATGCATGCAAACTGCAGAATCAGGTGACTAGACAAATGAAGAGAAGGCAGAGCTCTCTCTGAAAACTCAGGTGCAGTGGAAAGAGTGCCATTTTCATGCATGGTACTTGTGTATTTAACGAGCCCCGGCTTTGACCTGGTAAGCTCAAGCGGGGTTATTACTGAATTACATTTTCTTTTTAAACTCTTGACTTTTTCTCTGGTTTTTTTCCTTTTCTTTTTCAATCCCCATGATTGCTGTTCACCAGAATATTTGTGGGGAAACCTCAGCTTTTCCCTGTTAGAAGCAGATTTCTTTCTGACTCATGCCACAACTCATCTTCCTTTAACTATAAACATGAGCCCTGCATAGGCTGTGAGCTCATTTATGGAAAAGCGGGAGAGCCAGACTTTCCCAAGATGTGGTCTGCGGGGCTCTTTTGAACATGTGACCATACAAGCATGCGTTGTCATAACACGTGGCCTTTCTGCATTAGCACAGTGGGAAGGTGCTGCTGCCGGAACTGGCGGAAGCTCACACCACCCAGACACCGGTGCTCCCCTAGCTTGAAGAGGCGAAAGAGAAACTCGTCTCCCTTGCCCACCTTTGCACAAGCTTGAGGACCAGGGGGCCCTTGTGAAGATCATCGAATTCAGGCGGTGGCCGGATAAGAAGGGGAGAGCCCCTTGCCTCCATTCCCCCAATGTAGGTAGTCCCATCAGAAGCCCCGCAGCTGTGGGAGGATAGTTCAGGGAGGAAAGCAGTCACTTGAGTATCCTCAGTATCCAGAGGCTGATCTTTACCCTTTGCACCAAGGAGGCTGTGCTGTGTGTCAGCTCGAGAAGCCGAGGGATGAAGAGGGGAAGCTGCTTTCCTAGGTCACTCAGCATGGCAGCGGCGAAGCCAGGACTAGAACCCAGCTCTCCCAAGTCCCAGTCGTGTTTGGTTGAATGTTTTTTTTAGAGGCGTTGCTCTGGTGCTGTGCCAGTGATAGCTGAGCAGTGTGTCCTTGCTGCTTCCCACGCAAGAAAGCTGCCTTTGGTCACAATCCACGCCAAGCTGAGAGGACATGCAGGAGCTTTTCATCCCGCTCGCTGTGTAACGTTTGTCTGAATGCGTTCTCATTCCGCTTGAGTAAAGAAGCCCCCGAGCTTCCTCTGAGGTTCTCACCTCGAGTGTCCTCCCAGAGTTAGAGATAAATCACTGACTAGTTCATTACCTGTACCAGGGACTTTGCTGCCCAAGCAAACCAGTTTAGATCTCGAGGCACGGCAGAGATCAGGAAGAACGTTGAGGTGTTTCCCCTACCTTTGTCTGAATTAGTCTGGCACTTCGGTGAATCGCCTTCTGCCTGTAACTGTCCTCTGTAGCACTGGTGCAGCCCGGCAAACCTCCTGCTTGTTTTCGAATGTCCCCTGTGACCTGAGGCTTCCTCCCACAGTGTCACCTGGCCAGTGAGAAGGCTGGCATTGCATCATGAGCTGGCAAGCAACCCTGTGTGTTTTGTGGTTGAGGGATCGGGTCTCTTGGCAGAACCCTAATGGCTGGAGCAGCTCACTGGCTGGCGCTAACTTTGCCAACCCCGTGTCTAGGTTATCGGACTGGAGGGGCAAGGTTTTGCGTTCATGGGCTTTTCTCTTTGTGGCCCCCTGTCACAAGGTGACCCCTTTAGATGAAGGTCCAGCTGCCCTGTGCCAGCCAGGTGCTCTGTTTGGCCAATGAAGAGGGCAAGGCAGCACCCGCGGCTATAAAGGATCAGGGCGAATCAGAGGGAGGAGGTCCTTCGAGAGAGTTGTAGGAGGTTCCTGGGGGAAAGCTGACGGCAGGAGAGCAGTTCGCTAGGTGACCTCCCCAAGGCTGAGACAAGGGCTGGAGCTCTGGTGCTGAAGGCAGCAAAAAAGCAGAGGGCCTGCTCACTCTAAGCCAAAGAGCTGCAGCTGAGGGCCGGAGAGGGCTGATGGCAGGTGAGCAGTAGAGGGGATTACTCACTGACATCTCCACGCCGGAGAGCTGGACCCAGGGGACCAGTGAGGGGGCCAAGGGGCACGATGGGTGCTCCCTGGTGCGGACTCTGAGGGGTTCCCACTGGGAAGAGTGCATTGCTGTCCTAGCAGAGGGACAGGAGAGGATCGAGGAAGAACCTGGGTGTGGCGGAAGATGGGAGAGTGCAGTAAGTGCTAAGTCAATGGACTAGCTATTGTGGGACTCTAAGGACTACGTGCACTGGCGGTGACAAACGGTCTGCCTTTTGGGGCTTTTGTTACGGACTGTTTGCACGATGTTTAAATAATTAACTGGCCCCCAGGAGGGGTATTTCTGAGGCCAGAGAGTTTGTGTGGCGTTACCTGGGACTGTGAAGGAGGGAAGCTGAGGCAGGCATGCCTGTTTGGCTGTGGCCTGCCACAGGAGGGCGCCTAAGGCCACCTTACGAAGCCATGTGTTCCACCTGGAGTTCTGCTTACCCTTACTCCCTGCTGCCTGATCCAAGGGTGCGGCTTAGCCACTGCCCTGTCCCTGCGTATGCTAGAGGTGTTCTGGGGGTCTGTTTTTCACGACAGAATAATTGTTCCCCAGAGGTTAGTCTGTTTTCCTGCCCGTTCAGCCGAGACCTTTCTGGCCTATGTGGAACCAAAAGGCAGCTGCCAAATCCTGCTGCTCTACATGAGCCATTCTCTGAGCCCTGGCCAAATGGGCCCGTAGAACGTACACTGTCATACTATTGTCACTGCGTGAAACTGCAGCTTGGAGCCTTTGGCCTTTCAGAGTGAGCCCATTGTTCTCCAGGCCGTGCTGAGACTCTGCCTCTTCCCCGTCACTACTTAGTGTCTGTATTCCAGTAGTGCCCGGAAGCTCCAATTGCGGCCGCATTGTCACCAAGCACTTTTCCTCGTGCACTGAGGTTCTGGCACATCTTGCAAGCGAAGTGGTGATGGGCCAGTACAGAACAGAGTAGGCGACATCCAAGGAATACCTAGATGCTACATGAGGAGGGTCCTTCCCTGCCTCAGTGTTGGATTCAATCAGTGGTGCTGTCTTTGGACTGAAATCTAAAACTCCTGCCCTGGCCGCATGTCATTTATACTCGTTGAGAGCTCTTTTTGTAAGCGTTGAGGTATGAATCCTGGTGCGCTGCTGGTTAATGACTTGCTGCCTCCCTGAATTCCCCCTGCCCTCCCAACTGGGTACAAGACAAGTGGTGTAATCGCATGCAGAGAGTGGGGTGGGAGCTTGATGCGAGAATGGCTCAGTTCTCCAGTCATGCTGAGAGGAACATCCATCTCCTCCCCCACCCCCGCCCCAGTGCTTGCACCCACCTACACCACTCTTCTTCATCCCTTGTCCTGCAGAGCTGGTCAGCAGCTGCTGTGCTCCAGTCCAGAGGTGGCCACATACCACTGGGGGTGGCGGTGATTTCTGTGTATCCCCTCCCTACCTCATCAAGGTGTATTGAGGGGTGCTTAGCTGGCCTTTGTACATGGCTTTGAGATCCTGGCAGGGTAGGTGGAGTGGTACTGTTCTCATTGCATTAGCCAGTTCTCTGTTATCCTGTTTTAAAGACAGCTTTTTTTTTTTTTTCTGGCAGACAACTTGGGGAGGAAATCAAGCAAGTGGTGTCCTTGAACTGGCCTTCTGCAGAATCTCTGGAGGAAATAGCCCAGGAGCAGGAGCTGGAGCAAGAAAAAATGCGTTTCCTGCAAGCAAAGGAGGAGAAGGTTCAGCGACTCCAGGAGGAGTTGAGGCAAGAGGAGGAGGAAGAAGCTCAAGTGCTTCATCAGCAGAAAGAAAAGTCCCTGCGGTAATTTCCTTTCATAGTCTAACTCACCCCCCGCACCCCCCAACCTTCCCCTGCTGTGACTCCTTGCTGGAGGCCCCACACTTGTGCTGTTCCACAGTCTGCCATCCCTGCGATCTTGAAGTGTCTGCAGGCGACTGTGTCTCCTGTGCAAAAGAGACTGGTGCCACTTTGCCAGTGTCTTCGGCACAGGGGGACTGGGCTGGGATTTTTGGGTGGAGACGAGTGAGGGGCTCGTTTTTGCCTCCTTAGGCTATGTGCTGTGTGTGACAGTCTGTGCATCTCACGGACAAGAACGTTCCGCCATAAACACTGCTTATGGACACGATGTAAATCCTTGACGTGTATGTGCAGAGTGCATCTGTGTAGAGCTCTTGGTCTTTGCAGCGTAGAGCAGGGAGTCTTTTCCTCCTAGTCCAGCCGGAAGAGCTGTGATCCAATACAAGTGTACCTTTCAGCATATGCACCTGCCTCTCAGGTTGTAAACCTGGGTAAAATCTCCTTCTCTGTGCTCAGTGGGTTACAGTGTGGCACATGTTCACGCCTAGGCTAAGTGGCAGCGATCGAATTGGAAATTGGAGCCTCAGGGCACATGAGGTTACTCCAGGAGTGCCACATGCTGAATTCCCAGGTACTTCAGAACAAGGTTTTTAGGAGTGGGGAATGTGGCCAGTTAAATGTCAAAGCCCGGTCAGGCTGCATGGGCTTGAAGGTTACCCAGGGAGCTGAACCTTGTCAGAAGCTTCAGGTTCTCTGTGTAAAACTTTCAGTGGTGCTTCTAGATTCAGCCTCTGGGTTGTGTTTGTGCTGGTTCTGTTAAACATGCTTGTCATAAACACAGCTACGGGTAGCATAAAATCCTTCCTTTACCTGTAAGGGGTTCATCAGTTCGATTAACCTAGTTGGCACCTGACCAGAAGGACCAATGGAGAAAGAAGATACTTTCAAATGTGTGGGGGAGGTTTTGTGTTTGCTCTTTGTGTGTTCTCTCTCCAAGGAGAGAGGGACTAGGCAGGAAAAAAACATCTCCTAAAGACATACCTGAAACGAGCCTCTAAAAGTACAGAAATTGTAAGTAATAGCGAGGAAATGCATTAGATTATCTTTTGTTTTAGCTTGTGAATTTTCCCTGTGCTAAGAGGAAGGTTTATTCCTGTGTTTGTAATTTTGAAGCTAAGCCTAGAGGGGAATCCTCTGTGTTTTAAATCTTTTTATTTACCCTGTAAAGTTACCTTCCATCCTGATTTTGCAGGTGTGATTCTTTTTCCTTTTTTTTTTTTAAAATACAATTCTTCTTTTAAGAACCTAATTGATTTTCAGTGTCCTAAAAACCCAGGGATTTGGTCTGTGCTCACATTGTACCAATTGGTGAGGATATTATTCTCGAGCCTCCCCAGGAAAGGGGGTGAAGGAGTTTGGGGGAATATTTGGGGGAAACAGGAACTCCAAGGGGCCCTTTTTCCTGGATTGTAATCTAAATCACTTGGTGGTGGCAGCAATACCGTCCAAGGACAAGGGAAGGAATTTGTGCCTTGGGGAAGTTTGTAACCTAAGCTCGTAGACTATAAGCTTAGGGGGTCTTTCATCTGTCCCCCAGAGTTCAGAGCTGGGAGGGAACCCTGACACTGCGCCTTGCAGTGTGCTGAGCAGACCAAGTAGTATCTTCGTGGGCAGTGCTGTGGGGAAATCAGAGAAATGTCAGGCTGGAAGGCACCTCAAGAGACCATTGAGTGCAGTCCCCTGCTCTGAGGCAGGACCAAGTGAACCTAGACCCTCCCTCACAGGTGTTTGTCCAGCCTGTTCTTAAAAACAGGGCCGGCTCCAGGCACCAGCTTTCCAAGCTGGTGCTTGGGGTGGCATCGAGAATGGGGCGGCAGTCCGAGTCCCGCGGCAGCAATTCGGCGGCAGGTCCGCTGCCGTTCCCGCCACGGCGGCAGGTCCACCGCTCTTCCCGCCGCCGAATTGCCGCCACTGGACTTGGATTGCCGCCCCATTCTCGCCCACTGTGGCGGCAATTTGGCAGCAGGTCCGCCGCTCTTCCCGCAGCCGAATTGCCACCACAGGACTCGGATTGCCGCCCCATTCTCGCCCACCGTGGCGGCAATTTGGCAGCAGGTCCGCTGCTCTTCCCGCCGTCGAATTGCTGCCGTGGGACTCGGACTGCCGCCCCATTCTCGCCCGCCACGGCGGCAATTTGGCGGCGACTGCTTGGGGCGGCAAAATTGTTAGAGCCGCCCCTGCTTAAAACCCCCCAGTGACGGGGATTCCACCACCTCCCTTGGCGCCTCTTCCAGAGCTTAGCTCCCCTTAGAGTTAGACGGCTTTTACCAATATCTAACCTATATCTCCCTCGCTGCAGATTAGCCCGATTTACTTCTTGACCTGCCTTCAGTGGAGGTGGCGAACAACTGATCACTGCCCTCTTTACAGCAGCCCTTAATGTATTTGAAGACTGTTCTCAGGTCCCCCTCAGTTGTCTGTGCTCAAGACTCCACATGCCCAGTTTGTTGTAACCTTTCCTCGTAGGTCAGATTTTCTAAACCTTTGATCATGTTTGTTGCTCTCCTCGGACTCTCTCCGTATTATCCAAAGGGCAGCGCCGAGACGTGGGCACAGCACTCCAGCTGAGGCCTCGGAGGGGCAGTTACCTCTCGTGTCTCATGTGGCACATTCCCTATTAACACACCTGAGAATATTCGCCTGTTTGGTAACGTGTGACGCTTTCTCGGCTGCCCGGGACCGTGAGTTACCCTGTTACTCCCCCAGCTCAGTGAGAGTCTTATGGCAACTCCCTGATGCTGACAGCCCTTCAGTCACTCAAGCGCTCTCCTCTGGGCTCTGCAGCCCTTGGTGAACTCCTCAGAATCATCCCTCTGTAGTGTCCAGCCCCCTCCCGGTAATTACCAGGTTCGCTGTTCCTAAGGGAACTGTACACACACAATGGAGTCAGTTGAGTATCTGCTCCAATGTACCACACAGCACCGTACTCTACTTATAGTGAAAACAAATAGGGTTTTTGACAAAGATTCAGATTTAAGAGATAGCGAGCAAAGATAATAACAGCAAGTTCCTTTTAAAACAAAAGGTACAATATGTTTCTTAGCATCTACACGTAACTTTCAGTAGGCTAAAATCCTCGTCTCAAGCAATTTCTCATCTAATGCAGCCTCCCAGTGTCCCTAGCCATTAGGGCCAGGAATCGCCCTGCTTGCTACCCCCTAATGCTGGCCCTGGCTTTTATATGCAGAAAACCAGTTATTGTGGCACAGGTGGGCTATGGAGTTTTTATAGCATGTTTGGGGGTGCCTCAGCAAGAGGTTGAGAACCTCTGGTCTAGGCTATATTTCTCTAAATTGTTTACGAGAAGGTCATGTGAGACAGTATCAAAAACTTTACTGACGTCAAGATATATGACATGTACTGCTTCTCCCCTATCCACGGGCTTGTTACCGTGTCAAAGAAGGATCTTAGGTTGGTTTGACATGATTTATTCTTGACACATCCATGCTGACGTACTTATCACCTCATTTTCTTCTAAGTGCTGACAAATAGTTTGATTATTTACTCCATTAGCTTTCCGGATATCGAAGTTAAGGTGACCGGCCTATAATTCCCTGTTTTGTCCTTATTCCCCTTTTTATAGATAGATGCTATAGTTGTCCAGGCCTCAGGCATCTTTCCCGTCCTCTACAAGTTCTCAAAGAGAATCGCTAATGGCTCAGAGATCTCTCTACCAATTCCTGAAGTATTCTAGGATGTATTTCATCAGGGCCAGCTGATTTGAAGACCTCTAAGTCATTCTTAATTTGTTCCTTTCCTATTTTAGACTCCGTCCCTACCCTTTTCATGCTGATGTTCACTGTGTTATCTGACCACCGCTAACTTTTTGGGTGAAAGCTGAAACAGAAACGTAATTTAACACTTTGGCCATTGTTGCGTTTTCTGTTATTGTCTTTCCTCCTCATTTAGTGATGGGCCTGCCCTGTTCCTGGTCTTCCTTTGCTTCCCAGCATTGTCAAATGATTTCTTGTTACCCTTTATATTCCTAGCTGTTTTAATCTCATTGTGTGCCTTGGCCTTTCTTATCTTGTCCCTAAATGCTTATGGTGTTTTATTTTATGTTCATCATTTGCCATGTGACCTATTCTCCACTTTGTGTATGACTCCTCTTTTGAATTGCAAGTCATTGGAGATCTCCTGGTTTAGTCAGGGTGGTTTCTTACCATGACTTCCTATTTTTTCTTTTGCATTGGTATAGTTTGCTCTTGTGCCCTTAATAATGTCTCTCTAAAAAATTGCCAGCTCTCCTGAACTCTTTTTTCCCTTAGACTTGCTTCCAAAGGGATCTTACCTTCCAATTCTCTGCACCTCAAGCAGGCAGACTTCCTCAAATTCATTGTGTTTAATCTGCTGTTTTCCCTTTTAGCATTCCTTAGAATCATGAGCTGCATTGTTTCATGATCACTTTCACTCAAGCTGCCTTCCACTGTCACATTCTCAACTAGTCCTCCCTGTTTGTCAGAATCAAATCCAGAACAGCGTCTCCTCCAATCACTTCCTCCACCTCTTGTTGATTTCAGACCAAGTCTCCAATTTGTCAGCGTCGTTTTTGAATTCTAATCCTGCCCTCCAAAGTGCTTGAAACCCCTCCCAGCTTGGTGTCATCTGTACATTTTATAAGCATACTCTCCCCTCGATTATCCAAGTCATTAGTGAAAATATTGATTCGTGGACCCAGGACTGACCCATGTGGAACCTCACTAGATACACCTTCCCAGTTTGACAACGAACCAGAAGTAACTACTCCTGGAGTACAGTCTTTCAACCAGTCTTGCAGCCACCTAATAGTAATTTCACCTAGACCACATTTCCTTAGCTTGCTTATGAGAATATCACATGGGACTGTGTCCAAAGCCGTACCAACGTCAAGATCTCACGTCTACTGCTTTCCCCCTCCCCTCCCGCCGCCATCCACTAAGCTAGTAACCCTGTCAAAGAAGGAAAGTAGGTTGGTCTGGCATGATTAGTTCTTGACAAATCCGTGCTGGCTATTCCTTGTAACCCAGTTATCCTCTAGGTGCTCACAAATTGATTGTTTAATAATTTGTTGTTGAAGGAGTGGAAGATGGAGCACCCAGAGGAGATGGGGAGAGAAGCCAAGGAACAAGACAAAGGATTTGTAGTGGAAGGGGTGCCTGGAAGCAGCATAAAATGAGTTTGTTGTGAGAACACAAAGCCCAAATGGCTGCTAATGGAACCAGCCAGCCATCTGGGGACATCTTTTCATTTTCAGCTTTTGCAGCACTATGTGACTTTATTGAAAAAAGAACTCTGTCGCAGTAATTTCCTGTCGGAATCCAGGGACCCTCTACCCCACCCCTTGGCCTTGGATTCTTTAGACTATTTTGAAAGAGTGCTGCAGAACTTTGAACTCTCCAAGGTTCTCGAGTGCCCAGGAGCCAAATGTTAATGCATAAGGACAACAAATGGGACCCGAAATCTTGGGCGAGCTTCAGACAGGCTGATAACGCCTACAGGACCCAGCATCTGATCAGTGGGTCTCGGAGGGAAGCTGGTTAAGGTTGGTAAAACCTCTGAATCTCTTCTCCTGCTGCAGGTCTCTTAAAGAGGAGCTGGTGAAGGCTTCTGAGGAGGAAGAGCTGCGGATGAGAGAGGAAGAGGTGGAGAAGCTCTCAAAGCTGCGAGCCCAGATCAGCTCAGAGACTGAGATCGAAAAGGAGAAAATAAGGTGAAAAAATCAGTGCAAGCTGTGGGTCTGAGCCTTCTCTTTGCTCCCCGCTATCAGGCAGCAGAGTGGCCACGCTTACAAACGTGCAGTTACTGTCGATGATGCCCCGGCTAACGTGATGGTTTAATCTCCGTATTGACAGGGTTCCCTTATAGTAAGTATTGGGGAATACTCATAACACTGCAAACATTGAGGTACATGTATCTGTGTATGTATGGCAAAACGGGCCAGCTTTCTTGGTGCCCCTTGTACTTTCTAAAGCAGAAGAGGTCAGTGGGTATGGAAATGAGATCTAGCAACACCTTATAGGAGGATGGCTTTGTAATGTATATGTTCGGATTCCCTTTGGGCTGCTCAGCCTGTCTGTGTGTGTCCACATAGCAAAAAAGAAACAGTCGTGTGGCAGAGGGTCTTGGAGCCCGGGCTGCAGCCCGACCTCGAATGTTTACACTGATCTTTTCAGCCTCACAGCGCGACCCGACTCAGTTGACCTGGACTCTGAGACTCACTGCTGCTGCTTTACCCCCTCCCCCGCCATATAGAGCTCTCCTTTGATGACCTGGGGGCTGTGAATGACCCCCCCCCAACACACACACACACACACACACACACAAGTGAGTTGCATTGTCCCTTGTGATTAGGATGCTTGAGGAGATGGTTGGATTGACTAGACCTCTTCTTTAGCTCTTTAAGGGGCATCAAGACTAATGAGAGTTGGAGGAGACAGGCAAGGGCAGAGACTGGCAAAACATGAGCATCATTTTCATCTCTACTTCACACACACTCACACTCTCTCTGTCTCATAGCTGTCTGTGGTCTTTGCCAAGCTGCCTAATTATCCATGTCCAAGGCATACATTCTAGGTAACACTGTACTTAAGTCATGTTTGAGAACCCGAGTTTGCTTTTGTTCACGTCTTTAGGCTTGCAATTTGCACTTGTCCCACGTATTCCTATTGCAAGCTTGGTTGCTAAACAAAATGCAGTATTGCAATCTGACTGTCATCTTTCCCCTTGTCACAAATCTACCAGGGCCGAGCAAGAGGCTGCCTTGCAAAAGCTGAGAGAGGAGTGGGAATCCCTGCAGAAGGTGGAGAGGGAGAGCTTGGAGAAGAGGAAGAAGCGTGTTTTGGAGATGCTGAAGGTGGACGTGGAGGAAGCGCAGCAGAGAGAAGCGACAGAGCTGGAACAGGAGAAGGAGCGAGTCCTGAATGAGATAAAGGAGAGATTAGAAAGAGAAAGAAAAGAGGTGAAATTTGCATTTTTACTGGGCAGAGTCAAACCTGAGAAGGCTTGTATTGTACTGCCAACCCCATGGGATCGAATAGCACCTGCATGAGCATTGGGCAATAGTTTTCTATAAATGCTGATACTACAAAGTGCCGGGGAACATAATGAAGATACTTCAAAGCGTTTCCTACCCAATGCGTGGTCCTTGGGACACATGCCCATGTGATGAACCACGTTACAATCTCAAAGACTCCCTGGTTTCAAGACACATTGTTCTTTGTGTTTGGTAAGAAGTGCATGCTGGTTTTGGCAGATCTCGTGTAATCCTTGTCTGCAGCTGGGCCAGGCGAAGACTAACTGCCCGTGAGAGCTGTGGGAGTAGCCACAGGGTGTAGGCTGGGGGAGAGTAATTGGTTAGGGGTGTCGGGAATCTCACGTGCATTCTGTGATGCACCAAGCGTGCTTGTAGGCTCTATATAGTATAACTGGAAATAGTGGGATAACACTTAGCCTGCGCGGCCGCACAAGCTCAGTAATGGTGAGACATCTGTGACTGGACCAGTCTTGAAAGAAGTGGGAGGAAACGCCCTTGAGGTTAAAAAATCAGCATGGAGAATACGTTGTGGTATTGGAAGGACCAGGCCTGACCTAGTAAGTCTCTTCCCATCACTGGTACTTCGATTCTAAATCACAGATCTTCACTTACAAGTGTATCTTTATAGTGAGGCTTTTGACACAGTCCCATATGCCATCCTCCTAAACAAACTAGTGAAATGTGGTCTGTGTGAAAGTACTAGAAGGTGGGTGCCCAACTAGTTGAAAGACTGTACTCCGGGTAGTTACCAGTGAAGGACACGCATCCGGCCAGGTCCTGCAGGGATCGGGCTTGGGTCTGATAGTCGTCAGTTTGTCATTAATGACTTGGATAATGGAGTGGCGAAAAAGCTTCTAAAAGCTGAGGCCGATATGAAGCTGGGAGGGGTTGCTAGCGCTTTGGAGGACAGGATTAGATTGCAAAACGACCATGACAAATTGGGGACTTGCTCTGAATTCAAGAAGATAAAAATCAGTAGACAAGTGCAAAGTATTGCACCTAGGAAGGAAAAGTCAAATGCTCATCTACAAAATGGCCAGGTGATAGTACTGCTGAAAAGCATTTGGGGGGTATAGTAGATCACCCACTTAATATGAGTCAACAATGGGATGCAGTAGTGAAAAAGGCTAATTGCATTCTAGGGTGTAGTAACAGGAGTGTTGAAGTCAGACACGGGAAGGGGGAGTCCTAGTCACGAGTTCGGTTTACGTGTTCAAATGGGTTCAGATGGGTGAAATGAGCCCTCGCCTGGCCAAAGCAAGCCATTTCCCCCAGGTCTGGATATGCCCTCTCTCTATTTGTCCCACAGTCGGCTCAGGCAGCCCTTGAAATTCAGGTTGCTACTGAGACAGGCTCCTGATTAGGCAACGGATCCAGTCCACCTGTGCTCATTAACAGCCTTGATGGGACCTGATAGAGGGAAGCTCTAGAGCAGGGGTGGGCAAACTTGGGGTTGCAAAATTGTATGGAGGGCCGGGTAGGGAAGGCTGTGCCTCCCCAAACAGCCTGGCCCCTTGCCCCCTATCCACCCCCTCCCACTTCCCGCCCCCTGACTGCCCCCCCTCAGAATCCCCAACCCCCTCTGCTCCTTGTCCCGTGACCACCCCCTCCCGAGCCCCCCCCACCCTAACTGCCCCCTCAGGACCCCACCCCCTACCCAACCCCCCCTGCTCCCTATCCACCCCCTCCCACTTCCCGCCCCCTGACTGCCCCCCCTCAGAATCCCCAACCCCAACCCCCCCTGCTCCTTGTCCCGTGACCACCCCCTCCCGAGCCCCCCCCACCCTAACTGCCCCCTCAGGACCCCACCCCCTACCCAACCCCCCCTGCTCCATCTGCCCTGACCCCTATCCACCCCCCCGCCCCCTGACAGACGCCCGGGGGTCCCACGCCCTATCCAACCCCCCTGTCCCCTGACAGCCCCCCGGGACCCCCTGCCCCTTATCCAAGCGCACGGCCCCCTTACCCTATGCTGCTCAGAGCAGCGTGTCTGGCAACAGTGCGGCCCGCCGGACAGGACGGACCCGCGGGCCGTAGTTTGCCCACCCCTGCTTTAGAGGGAGCCAAAGGGGAGCAGGAAATGGCTAGTGGAAGCGGCGGCAGAGAGCTAGGAGGCCCAGGCAGGGCAGAAGACTGGGCAGCTGTAGCTAGCTTGAGGAAGCCTCTGCAGGGAGCAGCACTGGCTCCTCCACATAGTAAAGGGACCGTTTGAAAGACAACTCAGCTCTGGGAAGGAAGGCTAGGAACTCCGGTCTCAAGGAGAGAGAACAGTTTGAATTCTGACACTAGTAGCCAGCTGGGTGAAGCTGGTGTGCAGGATTAATGTGTGTAAGACCAAAATAAATTGGACCCCAGAAAGGGAGTGTTTTAATTACTACTGGAGGGTTATGGTGAGTTATTGAGGAGCGCCGTGTGGGAAGGGAAACTGAGGCAGAGTGCCTCAGGCCACCAGAGGGATGGTGGAAACTCTGTTACTGTCCCCATAGGGGTTGTTGTTTTTGGTTAGGGTTTTTTGTTTGTTTGTTTGTTTTTTAAAGAGAACTAGTCCCATGTAGCCAATGCGCTATTCCAATAGAGTGTCTCATTGGTGGCAGTAAATTTGGGACACTCCAGATACCTTGAGTGCAGCTCAGATTGGAAAGGGTATGAGCCTTGCACTTTCTCAAAGTTTATGTCTAAATCGCTGATTGAAACGGGGCATTTGTACATCACCTTCACGTGAAATGGGGGTTTTCAAGCAGGACTTTGTGTTGACTCTCCTACAGGCTGCCGAGGTGCTAGAGAAGCAGTTTGCAGCTGAGCTCCAGGAGCTAAAATCGACAGCAGAAGAGAAACATCAAAAGGTAAAAGCTCGTGTTCCTAAAACTTGTAATAATTCTGCACTGAATAGCTTCCCTAAATGTCATTGGTGCAACTTGCGTCAGTTTCCTCCACCTCCTAAACGTGATTCTTCTCTGGATCAGCACTTGGGCATGCTCCAGTGAGGGAGAGGCGAGCCCGAGTACATTGATTTTTGCCATGCTGCATACGGTGGGGTGGCCATATCTGAAGGCCCAAATGACTCCGTGGTTTCTTTTGTGGCAGGTTGTTTCCAGCCTCCGGAAGCAAATAGCAGAGGCCCAGCGGCGCGAGGAGGCCCAGCTGCACGAGGAATTGGAGCGAGCCGAGCAAAAAGTGCAGCAAAAAATGTCTCGAGTAGCAGAGTTTGAGCGAGAGGTGATTATTCTTGTGCAACAGCCTTGGAGGTAGATTGCGCCCTCGTGCCCCTCCCCCCATATGCCTGCTTAGCCCTGGTTGTGAGAACTTGGTTTCAAGCCTTCCTATCTCATGGTGGAGAGGGATGCCATAGATCAGGTAAGTTCCATACCACCTGCAGGCTGAGGTTCCTACCTCTATGCTTACCCCTGCTCCATCAGCCGGACACTGAGTGTACCAGGGCTGCCCTAATCTCCACGCTGAGATGCTTCAGCAGGGCTGGAGCAGCGATGCACATTGGGACTTGCTGCTATTAGGGGAATCGTTGTGCCTTACCCTGGTGTAATGCAGTCTGCCTCTGTGACCACTGCAGCTCAGTGAGCTCATGAAAGAGAAACGCCAGGAAGTGGAGAGAGACCATGACCGGAAAATGGAGAGGATGAAAGAGGAGCATAAGGAAGTCCTGGCGAGGATTCAGGATCAGTACGAGGAGGAGGTAATGCTGCTGAGAGCCACAGTCAGCCCGTAGATGTCCTTAGCGATTGGCTCGTTGTCCCAGAAATAGTTACCAGGAGCCCATAGTGACAGTCCAGATCTTTTTCCATTGAGCAGCAGCATCACAACCTGGAATGAGTCTAGGGCCAAGGCGCTGAAGGAAAGTGTCCCGGATGACCTGCCAGAATGGGTGCGCCTCCTTTGTGCGTACAACCGACTTGTGCATGCACACGCGGATTTTTGCACAAGAACCAAGTGCACAGTTCTTTGCAGATGCATCTGTTCTGCCTCCATCAGAAAACTTGGCCTTGAATACCTATCTGCCTCCAGTTTCTGATGACAGAATCACTAATGGGCGTGTGTAGAACTGTGTGCTCCCTAGGCCCCAGGCTGTGAAAAGGGGATTTCCTCTTTCTCTGGCCTGTTTCTCTCAGTGTTGCCTTGCCTGTAAGAGATTCTGGCCCTATCCAGTGAGACAGTCTGCTTCCCAGAGTGTTTGGTGGTGGGTTGCCTGCCCACGGGGCGGAGAGACAATGTGTGCGTGTCCGTGGGAATGGTGGGGGAGAGAGCACATATGCATGTGATGTTGCTCTAGACCTCTACAACTTTGCTTTCTCTTCTTTCTGGGTTTTGCATCTGGGAGGAGAGAAAGCAAAGAGCCAAGAAGCTCGAGGTGCTGCAAGGGGAGCTGGAGCGCCTGAGACAGCTCCATGATGGGGAGCTGAGGGCTTTGCAGAAGCAGCTGGATGAGCAGCTCAGTGACTTGCGGCAGAGCCACAAGGCAAAGGTGAGTAGTAACTTCCGTTTCTAGCATAGCTACTGTCAGCTGTGCCTGGAACAGACCATGGTCTCTGGCTCCGTGAGTGTGCGCGCTGCTCTCAGGAGACCGACCAGCATGTCACAAGGGCCAGTGTTCAGAGATCGTTGCTGTCCTGGCTTGTGGCGAAGTTCGGCCCAGCAAACCCCTCATGTCAGGCTCCTTCTCGTTCTGCACAGGAACGAAAATGCCAGGAGTTGGAAATGGAACTCGAAATACGAGCCAAAGATGCCAAGGCCAGATGTGCTCAGCTGAATCACCAGGTGAGTCAGTCCTAGGGGGCATTTTGGAAGTTTCCTAACTGGCGCTTCTCATCTCCCCCTATTCCTTGCGGGGGAGACTATTCAGTGAGCCTAACTGCACCCATTAAAGTCACAGGGAGAACTGGGGAGCAGAACTGGGCCACTGCTGAATGCCCCTGGAAATCCCAGCCTACATGTATCGCGCCCCTCATTATCCGAGCCAGTGCCCTGGGCTTCCTGCCTTGCTTTGGGGGAATACTTGTGTCGGGTAAGGGACCGCGCCAAGCCGGATGTCATGGAAGGACGTCATTCTCAGGGTCACACTTGATTTCAGACCGGGTCCTATTAATTCCCCACCTGTACTGCAGGGCCGAGCTAGCAAGCACTTTCTGGCTTTGGGAAAGCCAAATGGGCTCTTTTCCCTATGAGGGAGAGAGGGAAGGCCTTCCCGTTGAGCTGGCAGAAATCTCGGGCTCGGTGTCCTTGGCTGACAAAAACCTGAAGCCCTGGATTGTTATAAAGGCTACAGATACCTCTGCTTCTATTATCTCTCGCTTTGATAAACAGCATTTGAGAGAGGGTGCTTGTGACAGGAAGGGAAGGGAACTGGGCAGCGCTGGAGGCGGAAAGCCGCTGTGGCTGCGTGACCGTACGATGCTATGCTATGGAGAGTTCGTGTAGCTGAGCAGGGCAGTCTGCTCTTCCCACAAGCAGCAGCGCGTTTCGGGCTCCATGCTTGCTGAAGCCCTAGGAAAATGGAGCATTGGAACATTCTGAAGGGCTTGTGCTGATTAGCCAGCCCTGCTCTCAGTGCCAGGCAACGTAGTTGGTGTCGTGGCTCCAAGCACACAAAGGAGGGAGCTACCCAAACCGCTCTGTTCATTTCACAGTCGAAATACTGGGGAAGGGCCAAAATGAATGGGGAGAGATCAGTGAAAAAGTGGAAACATTGCAGAAGTATTTCCCAGTGGCCTTGGAAGCTGGGTGTGTGTCATGTCTAGACTTAATCCCCAGACCAACAGTGTTATAGAGTCAACTTTCTTCTGTGCCTTGTGTCATGATGCTCCAACATTCAATTGCTTGCGCTTCCCTTGTCTATGCAGGAAGAGGCCACGAGAAAGAAAAGGCAGCAGCTTCTGGATGAAGAGAAACAAACTGAGCTGCAGAGAAATGTATGTATGCTCCAGCTCTCGGGAGGAGCTGCTGCCCCATCGTTCGTTGTATTCGTGACACACTAGAGCAGATCAGCACAGGGGCTTTAAACACACAAGCTCAGAAAGAGCTCTTGAGTCCTAGGTCTGAACCTCCCCCTTGCAGTTCTGCTTCAGAGAGGAGCGCTGTCTTGTTGGCAGAGTGATTAGCTGGGAGTCATTTCTTCATGTTGCCAAAGGAGAGGTTACTGCACACGGCTCTGCTTTATGGAGAACAGGCTTTGCTCGTCTGGGCCCACGTGCTCCTTGGCAGGAACCAGGAGGCCGACTACTGCATCTGTTGCTTTTAATCTCACTGAGTTGTGAAAACTCTCGCCTCGAACCCCTCTGTTAATTGTCGAGCTTCCCATGGGTGGGGTGGGACGAGGCCGAGAGGTTGGCTGATGGCACTATGCAGTGTGAGGGGCTAGCTTGAATTGGAGCTAGAAGTCTCCAAAGCCAAGCTGAGGAGCTGGCTGTGGAGTAGCTTGGACACTCCTGTGCGGCACCTTGCCTCCCTCTGTCTGCACATTCCCAGAAAGGGCTGGGCATGTCCTACTGTCTGCCTGGCTTTGCCTGCGGGGGATGGGCATCCCACGCAGGGGTGCTGGTGCTGCAACTCCAGTGTGGGCTTTGAGGTTATTGCAGGTTTATGGGCAGGAGTTAAGCCAAATCGAGTGGTTGTGCATCGTGGAACTGGCTCCTGGAGTTACCCCGTAACCTGTCTGTCTGCTATGCTGCGAAGGGCATGCGCAGCAGGGAGGGAGACGGGCGCTTAGAGTGAGCAGAGGGACATAGCCAAGGAGTAATGGGGTAGATCTGAACACAAGTAAATGCACAAGGTATCGAGGAAAGCTTCCTAACATTGAGATTTAGCAGACTGCTGCTTCCTCCTGGGAGTGATGGGAGCACTGCACTGCAGGGGGCAATCCTCTGCTGACCCCCGAGGAGGATGAGGACTAGATGGGACATGGCTGAGCTCTTCCATCTCTAGTGCTATAGTTCACCAGTCAGGCCATCACTTGGGTGGCTGCATTAAGCATATGGCACAAGATGGGTCAGGCATCGTAGGCCGATGAGGAAAATGCCTCCGGTGGAAGGAAACCAACGGGTCGGTGTCAGTGTGAGTCGTTCAGGCTCCTCCCCATCCCGTGTTCCACAACCGAGAGCAGAGTCCGGCCTGTGTCAGTGACTTGGGCACAGCCTTTCCTCTCCTCCTGCCATGCCAGGAGACGGCCGCAGTGCATTGGGAGTGAGGGAGAAGGATGAGTGTGGGCTCATGATAGCTGCATGAATCCTGGCTGCTGAGCTTCAGTCTGAACCACTGCAGTCAGGCTTGTAACTTCCCCTGAATCCTCCATCTTGCTGCCGACAGCATCCAAGTGTTGTATGTCCTGGGCATAATCCAGATCTGGAACCAGCTTTCCCAGCAAGCCCATGGCTGTTCCGATCCGGGGATTCTGGGTCGGAGCCGTTTTTGGGTATGTAAAAGCAGGGACAAATCCCCCCCAAAAACCCAGGTTTGAAGAACGTCTTGTGCTCGCTGAATTTCCATTGTCCTGCAAGCACTGCACGCGGCGCTCACGTCTCTTGCATGTTGTATGCTTGTATTTCAGTGCTGGGGAAATGAGAGAGTGATTGTAATTTAACTTCCAGGAAGCTGCTTTGGCTGCTGAGCTGCGCCTAGAGGAGTCTAAGAAAGAGCATGCTGACCTTGTGGAATCCATCCGCCAGTTGCGCAGGACTCTGGAGGAGCTTCAAGACCAGAAAGCTGAGCTGGAGTCCCAGGTGGATCTGTTGCAGACCCGAAGCCAGAGGCTGCAGAAACGGATCAGGTGGGTGTCCTAGAGACGGTCTCTGATGCTCGTCTTTACACACGCACCCCACCCTGTGCCGCTGACCTTCTTAAACGTTGGCGCTTCAGATTCGTGCCAGATTTATGAGGGGCAGCGTCGCTAGATGTTAGAGCCGGGTGCTGGGGGATAGAACTCCTGCTTTCTGTTCCCAGGGCTGCCATGACTCGCTATGCAAGTTTGGCTTAAGTCACTTAACCTCTGTGGGCCTCAGGTTCACCCTCTGAAGCATGTATCTCGCCTTCGTCTTCCTCACAGCTGGCTTACGAGGAAATGTTCGTAAATGCGTTGAGAACCTCGGGTGACTGACAGACTCTAGGAATAGACCTTTCTGAGACCTCTGGGTGGCATGCTTCCTTGTTCCTGTTTTTAAGGGTGTACATTGGCATAAACCAACATTGTCCCGAGTAGCCAGTGGACTTTGTTACATGAAAACATTAGTGTGGACCTGATATGTACTTTGTTGGACACAAACTCAGTAGCTTATCCAGCAACAGTTCTCAGCCTGTAGCTGTAGGACCCTGTGTTTAAAGAGCAGTAGGCAGTGTCCTGGCTACCCTCAGCCCTATACCCAGGCACCCTTCCTAATGGCCTGGATCGGCAGAGCACGCGGTCGCTGCTCTTTTCCCTTTGGGAGATTGTGGGCAGGAGCCAGTTTGATCTGATTCCTGCAGAGTGTTGTGAATTCTTGTGAGTAGCATGGCTCTGTGTCCCTGTCTGTTCTGTATGTTGATGGCATGTCTTCCCCCCCCCCCCCCCCACCCCCGCCCTCCACGGCACATTGTGGACCTCCTCTGTGGCAGTGAACTAGAGGCTGCAGTCAAGAGCAAACAGGACACCCTGAAGGAGCTGGTAGCCGAAGACAGCATGGCGTCCCCCAGAAGGGAAGCTGAGCTCCACATTGAGGACCTGAGAGAGACGCTTCAAGCTGTGAGTAAAAGCCTGTGCGTTTGAGCTCCCCATGGAGAGTGGTGTGTGTTTGTGCCTTCCCAAGGCTCCCAAATGAGAGGGACTGTGCACACAACTCCCTTAGGTCCCGTTGAAAATCCCGCCTCGGTTCTTTGCTGCCTGCTTCGGCTCATAGATGCAGAGGTGGGGGGTGATTGTTGCAGGTGGGAAGGGTTATTTGTTTTATTAAATTAACGGAAGCAAAGTCTAGTGACCGAGGCACAGGACAGGCAGCCAGGAGCCTGGGATCCTGTTTCTGGCCCTGCCTAAGATCTGTTCCATCCCGGCAGGCAGCTCACTTCTCTGTCACTGTAATGATTGTTTGTACAGCGCTTTGGGTTCCTGAGTGGGAGAAGCCACCGCTGTGCTCGGTATTATTAGTCCGTATGTTCATTGCTCTGGCACTTTCGTCATCCCGCGTATATGCCCCAGGGAATGGAATCATAGAGCGTCTCCCAAAGGTCACTTGTCCCACCAGATCCTTGGCATTTCCAAGGTGATTACGGCTGGTCCTAGGCTCCTCTGAGGCCTTGTGTGCTATAGGCATCTGCTCTCAGGTGCTCATATTGAGCACTCAGTAACCATAGCTGCTTCTCTGATTCTCATAGCTGCGTGTGTTTAAACAGGCAGAGGGCTCCCTGAGTCTTTTCAGTAGGGCAGTGAGATACCTGGGACTGGATTTGTTGTTTCCCATTTTGATGTGGACAAGTTGTCATGGGATAAGAGGGAAGATCCTTGTATGGATTGAGAACCGGTTAAAAGACAGGGAACAAAGGGTAGGAATAAATGGTAAATGTTCAGAATGGAGAGGGGGAACCAGCGGTGTTCCCCAAGGGTCAGTTCTAGGACCAATCCTATTCAACGTATTCATAAATGATCTGGAGAAAGGGGTAAACAGTGAGGTGGCAACGTTTGCAGAGGATACTCAACTGCTCCAGATAGTTAAGACCCAAGCAGACTGTAAAGAACTTCAACACGATCTCACGCAACTAAGCGATTAGGCAACACACTGGCCCATGACCTTTCACGTGGATTTACGTAAAGTCACGCACCTTGGACAAAATAACCCCAACTATACATACAATATGATGGGGGCTCATTGAGCTACAACTCGTCAGGACGATGATCTCGGAGTCACCGTGGATCGTTCACTGAAGACGTCCACGCAGTGTGCAGCGGCAGTCAAAAAAGCAAACGGGATGTTAGGACTCATTAAAAAAGGGATAGAGAATAAGACGGAGACTATCTTATTGCTCTCCTATAAATCCATGGCGCGCCCGCATCTTGAGTAGTGCGTACGGATGTGGTCTCCTCATCTCAAAAAAGATCTACCGGCCTTAGAAAAGAAGGGCAACTACAATGAATCAGGGTTTGGAACAGGTCCCCGCTGAGGAGAGATTAAAGAGGCTAGGACTTTTCAGCTTGGACAAGAGGAGACCAAGGCGGGATCTGATAGAGGTCTCTCAAATCATGAGCAGTGCAGAGAAAGTGAATAAGGCCAAGTTATGTACTTGTCCCCCTAATAGAAGAACTAGGGGCCACCCCGTGGGCAGCAGGTTTAAAACACACATAAAAGGACGTTCTTCTTCACACCGCGCACAGTCAATCTGTGGAACTCCTTGCCTGAGGAGGCTGTGAAGGCTAGGACTATAACATGGTTTAAAAGAGAACTGGATAAATTCATAGAGGTGAAGTCCATTAATGGCTATTAGCCAGGATGGGTACGGAATGGTGTCCCTAGCCTCTGTTTGTCAGAGGGTGGTGATAGATGACAGGAGAGAAATCACTTGATCCTTGCCTGTTAGGTTCATTCCCTCTGGGGCCTGGCATTGGCCACTGTCGGTGGACAGGCTCCTGGGCTGGATGGACCTTGGGTCCGACCCAGTCTGGCCGTTCTTATGTTCTTTACTGGATCACTTGTGTCACTCCAAAGCAGTAAAGTGTTGCGTAGAAACACCCCTTTCCAGAGCCTTACGGTTCCATTCCCTCCTCCAGCCCCCAAAGGAGTAGGTCTGAACTCCTGAGTTACTCCTCTTACTGACATCATTTGCTGGGGTTTTCTCCTTCAAAAAGAAAAAGGAATGTGTTGCTCTGGTTTTGTTACCTTGGTTGTCCGTTGGTTGGGGACGTTTGGGGTGCTCTTGTGCAAACTCGACTCTGCTGCTTGGGGAAGAAAGCAGCTCTTGGGCAGGGAAGCAGAGATCTTTGCTTTTTAAAGTGTTCCCATAGAGAGACACTCCTCTGCGCTGGGCTATTCCTAGGGCAGTTTCCATGCTGCTGTCATTCATGCTTTTGTTCTCCTGGGCTTAATGAGGTTCTTCCTTCATTCGCATGTGAATTGATTTTGAAATGTTTAAACCCTCTAGCACTCCTCCAGAGAGCCTGCTTCCTTAACCTCGCACAGCAACGAGGAGAGTGACCTGCAACTTGAGAAGTAAGCATCGGCACACCGGCCCCTTTGAAAAATGCTGTCTGTGCGGTTGTGTGTAAATGTAACACAGTGACGACGTGCTGTCTAAGGAGAAGGTATTGTCGGAGGCTTGCAGAATGCACAGCCCAAGAGAACCAGGCCGAGTGCAATGCTGGCCTCTTTCACAGAGCATCCCGACTTGATGGGTCATAGCACCTGGAACAGTGCAGCTGTTAGTGGATGAGTCAATGAATTGCGGCTCGTGGCTGGTATGCAAGGCTGTTGCAGCTACAGAAAGGGCCTGGCATGCTTCTTGACTGCATCTCAGAGGCCTACGTTGTACAGGAGAAGCAGCCCTCTTAGCCCTGAGGGTTTTTATCATACTTACCCAGTTTATTGAAGTGAGGTAGAAAACCAGCCTCTAAACTCCCTGGGAAATTCCTGACTTCAGAGAGCAGCACTGACATGTTTCCAGGATAATGGCGTTTAAAAGCTGTCTCTCTCGATTCCTTCCTGCAGTGTCAGACACTACATTTCTGCAGAAGGAGTCTCCATAAAGAACGCCAAGGAGTTCCTGGTGCGTCAGACTCGATCCATGAGGAAAAGGCACACTGCGCTGAAAGCTGCAAAGCGGCAGTGGTGTCACGACATGCAGCAGACACAGGACGTGGTGCAGGATCCCGATAGCTCTCAGCTCCTGGAGGACGTGCGCCGGAACTTGGAAGAGGTGAGTTGGCACCCTCGTGTTCTGAGACTCGGGTGGCATTGTGGTTGTGGCCCAGGAGTGGGAGTCCAGGGACAAAGCGTGTTCCTGTCTCCGCGACCAACGTCCTGTGTGCCTTTGGCCAAGCCGCTAAGCCTCAGGCTTTGGAGAGTGGCCCCCGAGTTTGGGAGCCCAACTTCAGACAGGCAGGACCTGACTTTTCTCAGAGATATCGAGCACCCACAACTGCACTTGACGCCGGAGGTGCTCGTCCTCCTGGAAAGTAGCCCCTGTGTGTCTCAAGATGGGCCCCCAGAGTTGCTGTTAAACGAGGCACATCATCTTCCTCGGCTGTGCGACAGGGATTCAAATTCTCCCCTACCTCTCCGGGGGGCCGTAGAGATTCACTCATTAAAGTTCGTAAAGCCCTTTGAGCCTCTGCTAGGCTACGCGATGTGGTCCTTTTCTCACCTGGGAAACTAGCTGGATAAAAACCTTAGTTTATGCCCCAACGGATGAAATATGTGAATTTGGACCTTCTGTAAAATGACACATCCTCTGGAGTGTTGCCACATCACAGAATCGTCTGCAAATTGCAAAGGAAGGGATGAGCAACGCATGGTAATTCTAAATCAACATGCCCCCAGTTCTGTTGCTGTGGTTTTGCAATTATTGTACACTTTTTTGCGGACGGATCCTAAAGCATGTGCGAAGTGAGCTCGTACACCGACTGTACACAGGATCACGCCACGGCAGCTGGTGTGATGCGCGCAGGCTGCTTCGCCGTGCTCAGCATCCCTCCGCAACATGTGGAACAGGGAGTGAAGAAGAATCCTCTATCTGGTGTGACTGGAATATGGGGGGGGGGGGGGCGGGGGGTGCGGAATGTAATTACTCAGACTGTATCTTGGTTGGGATACTGGGGGGTTAACACCTCCATTGTTATCCACACGTTGCCCTGGGATTTCCAGTGAGAACAAGTGGCTGGCTGAAAATGTAGCACCAAAGCAGTTGGCCTTGTGGAAAGGGCAGGCTGGGAGCTGTAACTTCCTTGTGGTGAGAAGCATAAGAGTTTCCCGCACCCTTCCCTCCTGTGCTGTGAGGGGCCTCCAGGATCAGAATCTGTTGTGTTGGGGTAAAACGAGGTAAATGATTACAAAATCCAACTCGGAAAAGCGGATTATTTCCCATCACTCTGATTGAATGTTCCTCCCTGGCTGGGTGGTTGCTCCACGGCAGGAATCAGAGCAGCTGGACAAGATGCAGTCGGCCATGCGGAAAGGACAGGTGCTGCTGAAGAAGAAGGAAGAGAAGCTGAGCCAACTGGAGTCTTCGCTGCTGGAAGAGGTAACTGCCAGCATCTCAATCACTTGGCATTAACCACAGAGCAGCGTCCAGAGAGAGCCAGATTCACTCCCTGATGCGGGGACGTCCTAGGGATTTCGGTTCCAGTGAGGGACGTTCAGTTGAAGGCTGAGGGTGGGTGGCTGGAGCTGGCTTGCTTTGAGAGCTGGCTGGCATCTGTTTGCCTGTGTGTGAGCACAGTGGGGAGAGGAGGCTGGTCACAGGTCTGCAAGGAACTACAAACCAAATGGGAAAAATCCACATGATTCACTAGCTGTGTAGCCAAGAGGGGCTGGGGGATGGAGGGGTTCGCTGATGTGGGCAGCTTGCCGGGCAGGCTTCTGTTGGTAGTTAAGAAGTCGAGTGGAAAAAGCGCTGTCCTTAGAGCAGAATGAACGAATCTTCCTTCAGAATTAGCCCGTGAGGCTAGACGTGAGACACTGCTGTCTCGGAGGCACTGGAAAATAGCGCAACGCTCCCAGCCTTCGCTGACCCAAGAGCAGGGTACCAAATTTGTACAGCTACCTTCACCTGGTTCATAACAGTCAAATGCTAGAGCCCCAAGTGCAGCCTGTGTAGAGCAGTTCTGGGAGTCACAGACGCTTTAGACCTGGTTTGGTTTCCCAAGGGACAGAAGTGTGTAGAAGATCGTATTTGATTTTCCTCTACTGTAAATATTTCCTCCTCTTGACAGCTTTCTGATGAAGATACACTGAAGGGTGCTGCGTGTAAAAAGGTGGTAACCTTTGACCTTAGTGATTCTGAAGACACCAACAGCCTGAGCAGCACAGATGTACCTCAGCACAAATGTAAGGGTTCAGTGCCTCTCGTAGAAGAGGGACGAAGTAGTGGTAGCCATGGGCCGCATTTCAGAGCTTTGTGCATTGTACCCCATGTTTGATATTCTGCATCACCACAGCCCTCCCTCTGTGTGTTCCTGGTCTCTGCCCCTGTTAAACTCTAAAGCACGTAGGACAGGTGGCTGTCTATGCCAGCACTCGAGGCACAATAATTTGTACCAAGAATTATTCCCTGCCTGTAGTACTGTGTGTATGTGCATCTGAGAGCAAAGTCTCCCCATTATGAACGTGGCTTGAAAAACATGGTTTTCACTATGGTGCCAGAAACCTTCAGCTTCTCCCTTCCTCCTCCTCCCGCCCCGCCCCGCGTGAGCGATGCTAGAGCCAGGCCGTATTGCCCTACTTCTTGGTGTCCACCAGTCCAGTTTGGTGGACTGGGTTTCTTTCCTCTCCCTGTCTCCTTGGCAGGAGAGGCTGTTGCAATTCCTTGTGCCTTGCTCCTGTTGGGATTGTTCTTGACTGTCCCGTGATGAGAGCAGTGTGTGTGAATAGCAGAGCGCTCAGTAAATGGTGTCAAGTATCAGAGGGGTAGCCGTGTGAGTCTGGATCTGCCAGGGCGACAAAGAGTCCTGTAGCACCTTGGAGACTAACAGATATATTGGAGCCTAAGCTTTCGTGGGCAAAGACCCACTTTGTCAGATGCGTCACTTCATCAGTAAATGGGTAACCATGCAGCAGGATTCTGCTTTTTTCCAGAGATGCTGGCCAGGCTGATGGCTACAACTTCACCCTCCTTTAAAAAAAAAAAAAAAAAAAAGGAACTATCTGTAAGAATGCAAGAAGTTTTAGGACTTCTCCCTGCCTAGAATGAAGGTTCTCATATTGATAAAATCCCCGCGGTCCTGCCTCTAAGTTTCCCACAGCACCAGGTTTCTTTGTGATGTGCATGGGCCGTGCAGTGCAATCTGTCCTCTCTGTCTCCCTGCTCAGTTTGTGCACAGTTCGATTATTGAAACCGATCAGGCTGCTGCTGTTCCAGTATTGCAGAGTTCTTGTAGATTTCAACGTAGTGAGCAGGCTTTGTGCTGCTCTGCAAAGAGCTAGTCGTTTGCAGGGGAAATGTGCACTCTGCGGATGGGTGGCTGTCGCAGAGCCTAGCCGAAGTGCACTTGCTGCACTGGCCCCGCTCATAAACTTGTAGTGGGCAGGAAGGACAGAAGCGCACTGATGCTGCAAATCAGGGCTTGTGCTGCAAGCCGTATTCCAGCTCATAGAATCATAGACTATCAGGGTTGGAAGGGACCTTAGGAGGTCATCTAGTCCAACCCCCTGCTCAGAGCAGGACCAATCCCCAAGTTTTGCCCCAGATCCCTAAATGGCCCCCTCAAGGATTGAACTCACAACCCTGGGTTTAGCAGGCCAATGCTCAAACTGCTGAGCTATCCCTCCCCCCCAGTGCCTGGTGTCCCTTTGCATCCTCCTTTCCCCATCAGGGTTTAATCCTTGGAATTGCCGGAATCCTGTCCCTTTTCATCTCATTTCCCCAACTTCCTCTCCTCCACACCACACCTGACCAGCCTTCTAGCCAAAGTTCCCTGCTCATTGACATGGAACTGCCCTGCCCCGTTGTCTCTGCAGCCAGACCCCCCGCCCCGGTGTGCCTTACCGCTTAGCTGAATGTACAGCGTTCAGCCTCTGTGAAGCATGGAGACGGAGTGCATGGGAGCAGAAGTTGCTCTTGGTGGGGAGATGCTGGAGAATGATGCTGCCTGTGGGGATAGGCTCCAGGTCTCCTTTCAATCTTATCCCTCTGGTGATCTGGGTTTGTTTTTTCTTCGACTAGTTGACTTGAAACCAGATGTCCAGTTTCCCCAGCTCGACAGGATCCAGCACTTGACTAACACTCTGCAGCACATCACCGCTGAGCTGAACGGGGTCCTTGGCACCTTGGGCTCTCTGAACCATCAGCAGCCTCCCCTCTTCACATCTGTGCAGGTGCCGAGGCCTGCTGCGCCCAGTGACGGGGTTCCGCTTTCCGCGTACACCTCTTTGGCCAGAGTGCAGGCTGCTGGCCCCATCGTGTCTCCTGCTGGGATTCCTTTGGTTAACCAGTGGGCACGGAGCGCCGGTTTGAACTCCAGCCTCTCTTCCACGGCCGGCCAGTCGGTGGACAACATCCTGGCAGAGAAATGGCGCAAGTATTTCCCAGGTAAGGGGCTGCTGCAGGTCCGCCTCCCTCAGGGTTTGCTCATCGTGTCATTGATTTTGTGCTGTCGCTTCTGTGCCAGGGTGCCGCAAAGTACCTCTTGCGTGCTGTCCTGTGGGACTGCTCAGTCAGGGCACACGCCCCATTCGACCAAGCTGAGTGAGCTGTCTCTGCTTACTCCCTGGCGCTGCACGATCTACTCGACTCGCCCTTCGTCCTCCCAAAGCAGATGACCCGAGTTCCATGAAAGGTCCTACGTGGGCATGTTATGAAGGAGCTCATTTAAAAATAAAACAAGGTCCCATCTGTATTGCGTGGATGCTAGTGATGCCATGGCCCATCCGATAATGTCAGCAGGAATCTTCGGGTCCTCGGCCACAGTTCTTCTATTCTGCTCTGTCTAGTGATTTCCCACCTTCCCATGGCGTCTCCGCTTCCCCCAGGTATTTAACATGGAAACAAGTTTCTCCCTTCCCAGCCTGTAGGAGAAATGGCCCGAGTCATTGCGATGGGTTTTGTGTGTGTGCGCATGGCACCTTGTGGGAGAGGTAAGTCAAGGATGTGCGTGTCGTTTCAGTTCTGAGCCCTGTGAAGTCCCTGGTCTCTTATCTCTCCCGGGAGCGAGTTTTATAACCTTAGTCCAGCTGCTGTGACAGTCTGTGTCCTGCATCCCGAGCCTTCCTCTGGGGCTGACCGTTGCTTTGCTCTGCGGGAATGTAGCTGGGGGGAAGGCCGGGGTTGTAGATGGAGAGTTGTGCCTCAGGTAGCCAGAGCCAATCCCATGGAGTACTTGGAGTGTCAGGACAGAGGCCTTGAACTGGACTCTGTTCGGCTGGACACCAGGACAACGTCTTCACAGTGGTCTGAGACACTGAGCAGATGGGCTGCTGTGCCTTGTACTAGTTGTCAGGGCATGCGGCTTCACTCCTAGATCCACGTTGCAAAGGCCAAGCCTGGGGATCGTGGGTCAGCGTGGCCAGGTCTGCCTCTGAGAGGACCGAGTGCAATCTGCTGGCCAGTTGCAGGTGGAAGGAGCCTATTTAGAGCAACCAGTAGCAGCGAAGGATCCAGAAGGACCCTGGGGGCGGAGCTGCTGACTGACCTAGCGATTTGCCGGTAAATGCCGATGGCAGTAAGAGATGTTACGGACGAGTCGAGTTCTTTAAAGCTCTCACTCGTCTACCAGCATCACCTCAGTCTTGTCTGAGTTCAGCTCGCCATCGATCGAGCTGTTGACGTTCTACACGAAGGAGACGTAGAGCTGTCTGCTGTCTGTGCTCTGCTGGATCTTGCCGGCTCTCTGGGGCTCTCTGTTGAGTAGTATGGGGAAGGGTGTGGATCCTGTGGGACTCTGCTGGTGGCAGTTTTGGAGGTGCAGGAGTAGTTGCCGACGACGACTCCCTGTTGTACAGCGCGCTGGCTTCTGTCTCCCCCCTCCAGATGTAGCTGGATCTCACTGCTCAGAGAAGAGATTCCAGTGTAGTTTGTGGAGCACTTTGGGACAGACAGCCCAGTGTGGGCTAATCTCTCTGCAGTTTACATGGCCCAGGTGCGCTGGGTGTCAAAATACCCACAGGGAATCTCTGCTGAAGGGAAGTGAAGCTAGAATTCCATTCCCTCTAGCAGGCTGGGCTAATACAATGGGCATAATACAGGCTCTGCAGGGACAGGAGATAGACCCAGACTGGCCTCGTGGAGGGTTAAGAAGGCCAGGGCGTAATAGAGAGCGGCCCTCTTTGCTCCCTTCCCCACTCTTGGCTCTGCATCCTCTCTGAAGGGGAGTGACTCCTCCTGACGTGCCGGCTTGAGGAATTGCCTGCAATGTGATGGAAGCTCTTTAAAGAGAACCGGTGGAGCTTCTGCGCAGGTCTGAGCTCAGGGCTAGTGACTGACTAGTCTGTGCTGGGGGCAGCCGTTCATCTCATCTCAGCAGGTGAGAGTGAAAATCGCAGACGAATGTGACTTTATGTCCCTAATAGACAATGGGCTTCAATGGCAGACAGTCCGAGGAGCTGGTGTGTGGACTTGGGCACGTGGCAGATTTGAAAAGAAGAGGAGATAACGGCAGCTCATTCCGGGAAGTGAAGTGCAAAGCTGAGCTCATTATACCGTTTCCAGAGCACTTCAGCTTCTGACATTTGCACAAGAATAGCAGTCATTAAAGGAGCGAGCAAAAGAAGAGGAGGAACTTTCCCTGAGATTGCGCTGCCTGGCACTGACGGGGGTGTTGAGACAGATGATCCGCGTGGCTCCCAATGTACAATTTCCTTAGGAGAGCCAATGTTTCTTTTCTATTTGTATCCTGTTTAAACCTTTTAACCAAAGACAAAATCCCCAGCCCTTAGTCCTGCTAATCCTTAGCCAGCAAAAGCAGGGCAGCCCCCAGATTAATGTCATGTTTGTTTTCACGCTGAAAGTCCTGGCTAGTCGTTTTATTTGACATGCCTCTTTCGGCTGTGGTCTGCTTTGATGTGGGCCAGCCGCTGACGAGCTGTGTGCACGCGCTAAGGGAACAATATTCCCCTGGCCTAGACAGTTGGGTCCAGATTCAACAGAGCACTTAAGCACATGCCTCAGTCTCATTGACTTCATTAGGATTTACCCATGTTTAACTGTAATTAGATAGTTAAGTGCCTTAAGGAGCCTTAAGACACGTGTTTTTATGGGGCCTATTGACTTGTGATTTTTGTGCCATGTTGCCTCATTTCGCGGGTGGGAATGGCCTCCCTAGCCTGGCCCTGACTTTGGAGGTTGCGGCACTAGCAGGCCCTCTGCTCATGTGTCGTTTAAACGGTATGGGAGAACTTGGGAGATTCCAGGTGGGCGAGACCCTCTTCTCTGCCTTTCGGGGGCAAGGAAACCCTCGGGCTCTTTCGGGAGAGTGGTGCTTAATTTTATTAGAGATGAAACTTTCAGCACAACGCAGACAGGGCGTCTCGGGCACAATCTGTGTGGATGGAGGGGTTGCACCTCGGGTTGTGTGATGCCGTCTGTGGCGTATACGATCATCCCTTCTAACTTGTATCCTCTGTGGAGCGGCTCCTGTGTTGCATGCCAATCTCCGTCTCAATGAGGATGCTCTTCCCTAGAAGAGTCTGTTGTGAGTTCTGCCCTTGAGCTTTGAAGTCACGTGGCGAGGCATGTGACGCTGAGAGCAGAATTGAGTCCTTCTGCTTTTACTTTGTTCTCTTCATGCTATAGGCAGACTCCCATTACCCACAATTCAGAACTGTCCTCTGAAACTGAACGTGTGTTTGTCTGAAAGTTGGATTATTCTCCCCCCAAAATTCTGATGTCCCAGATTTTGCCTCTGTTCCCTGAGCCATTGAAATAACCCAGGTTTACCACAACTGTGTCTCATGCATGTGTAATCTCTTGACTGTGGATACTACCCTGATAGTGTTAAAATTAATGGGAACTGCAGGGCTTGGTTCCTTCGGAAAAGTAGGCCATCATGCGAGATGCCTGAACGTGGATTGAGGTGTCTAACTGTGGGCAACATGTTGGAACATTTTGGCCTTGGACTATGTTAGCAATGAGAGTGCCAGTCCTTGCAACATGAAAGTCAAGCACCTTCAGAACATGGCGACCACCGGGAGCCTAGAATATTCCAAGTCATGCCTCAAGGCTTATCCGGAACCATGCAGTTCCTATTCAGTCTTTCCCCTTAGTAGAAATAAGGGATGTCCCATTCTTGGGGCGGGGGGAAGGGTCCCAATAGAAGTTAGAGATGAGGAGGATGTAAGGTTAGACTAAACCACGGGAATTGGAGGGGGAATTTTCACATGTCCTGTTCCCTGCCTCCCCCTGGAAACAGAGTGGGAAGCACCAGCAGATCCTGCGGCAAGCGTTCCCACAAGCACAGTCCAAAAGCGCCCCAGCCAGCATGTGACAGCACCGCGGGGACAATGCGCTCGTAACGCGAGCGATGGCCAGGGGGAGGGAGGCCTTTCCGGGAGCGTATCTTTCGGTCTCCGTAGTGAATGTTTCTCTCTCTTCCAGGTGGGTTCCCGTCCCTCAGTGGAAGTCCTGCCCCTCTGGACAACAAGCTAGGTTATTTGCCTGCAGGGTAAGCCTCCTGGTCTGTTGAGTGCGGCTGTTTCAAAGAGCCGCTGTTTGTCCTTTGGTATGGTTTGTAGGTCAGAGATGATGTTGTGCTGACCTACTTGTTACAGCAAGTGGGTTAGAATCGGAGCGTAAGTTATTAGCCAGGTCCCCATTGAAATACTCAGCTGCAGGGTTTACAGTAGTGCTCCCAGGAAGGCTCAGCCAATCGCACTCTTGTTTCAAGAGCAGAATAGTATGGGTTCAAGTCCCACATCAAGTGTGATTTCACACCCGTGATCCATGCTGCACTGCAGGCCTGGTTAGGAGGGGCTGCTGCACTCAGGGCGGCAGTGTCTTTTTGGCCGAGTTGTTGAGATCCGGGTGGCCCGGTCCTTTGGTACCTTTGAAAATGAGCAGGGGATGAACCTGGTTTCCCAGACAACACATCCCTCGGTTAATAAAAGAGGCTCTTCTCTCCAGCGCTGCAGCTGAGTTATTGCTGAGTGTGCAGTGCCCACTGTGATGCCGTGGTGATCGGCGTGACCCCAAAGCGCTCCCTGTGCAAGGAGCAGCTTCTCTGGGGACTCCCTGGCCTCTTGTAATGATCCCCCCCATGTTGGCAGAATCTCCCTTGCCCAGGAACTTTTCCCAGAATGCCTTTCTGCAACTAGTCCCATAGGGCTGCAGCTGCTTGGCTCTGCTCGATGTGAAGTCACCATTTTGCGAGTGGATGCTTGGGTGATCACTGCGCTTCATTCGAACTCATTGCTCTGTCAAATGCTGTGAGATTCTTGGGTACAACCCCAAGTGTAGTCCCTTGCCAAAGTCTTGGTATGTAGCAGTTCCGGACTGGCAAAGGACCACCCCAGTAACACAGCTCTCTGCTGGCTGGGTCACGCCAGGCTCAGAGTTTGTGTTTCACCTTTGCTGAACAGCTGCTCTTCCGAACCTTGGAGGCAGAGTCCTTTCAAGAATCTTTTCCCGTGCCCATAGAACTCGTGCCTGGGTAAGCAGCACCTGGAGCGAGGGGAACACCTCTGGGGAGACGGGAGCTTAATTTCCGAAGCTTTCTCTTCCCACTTCTCTCCAACTCCCTTGTATCTTAATCCAGGTCAAGAAGGTGGGAATTCAGCCTAGAGTGTGTCTGTCTCTCTCTCTCTCTCTCTCTGTCTCTCTCTCTCTCTCCTGGGCTTTTGCTACCCAACCACACTGCATTTTTCTCAAGGGGCAGGGACTAGTGGGGAGCTGCCTACCCTCTCTCTTCCTGCAGAAGAGTGTGCTGGTGCTGCCTGTCAGCGGTGGATAACGGGGTAAATGGAGACTCCTATGGAGGTAGCTGGGGATGCACGGGTGCTTGCCAACAACAGAGGCTTTGTGATGCTAGAGAGACCAGGAGAATGGCAGCAGCTGAGTGACGTGGCTCTGAAACTTCTTCCCAGTCTAGTAGGGGAGAGGAAGGGAGGACACTGAGCCCAGAAGAGGTTGTTTTCTGTAGCATCAAGCTGTGGCTATTTCCACAGCCGCCCATCAGTTTCAATCTAATCCATTGGCTCATTTCTTGCCATACCTTTCTTTCTCTCTCTCTCATGACAGTGAGCAAATCCGCCTGTTCCAGCGTTCCCAGCTCCGAGGCCCTGAGACAGACAGGACTAGTGTCCAGGGAATGATTGACGCCAACAAGAAATGGCTGGAAAATTTCAAGAAGGATTCAGAAGTGTATCCTTTCCTTTGCTCTTGTCTTCATTTTCATTCCTGATAGGTAGAAGCGGAAAGCAGGCAGCGAGTGACTAGGGAGCAACAAAGCATTGATCAGCGGCTGTGAAACTTCAGCCTCCTGGTTTTGGGCCCTGCGAGGGACAGTGTACCTAGTGGTTAGAGCAGAAGGTGGACTCAGCCTCTGGACGCCTGGATTCTGTTCCCAGCTGTGTCTTGACTCACTGTGACATTAGACAAATCCCTTCTCTTTGTGCCTCGCTATTCTGCAGGGATGGCCCCAAGCGCTGCCCCTTCTAGTCGAGATAGTGCACTGCTCTGGGTGGTCACGGGAGCAATAGCAGAGGAAGCAGCTGGGAAATGAAGGATTTAGTTTCTTGGGGTCAGTCTGGTCCCTGTATGCAGTGTAGTTGTAGCCGTGTGGGTCCCAGGATATTGGAGAGACAAGATGGTGAGGTAAGATCTTTGATTGGACTAACTTCTGTTGGGGAGAGAAATGTGTGTTACCTACTGACGCTAAGCAATCTGTTCCACCGCGTATTTAGCTGGGGGGACACTGAATACGTTTCCCAGCCCTGCAGAAGAGCTCTGTGTACCTCGAGAGTTTGTCTCTCAATCTCTCCCCAACAGAAGTTGGTCCAATAAAAGATATTACCTCCCCCACCTGGTCCCTGTAAGACATTTAACAGCACTGATGTGTGTGCTGTGGGCAATTTCTGATGAGAAGCTCAGGAATGGGAAGCAATGGTTACTGCACTGTGCAATTGAGTGAAAGGGAGAAGAGCCACTCGAAATAAATCTCCCCGTGCTGTTAAATGGGGTAACAGGTCCCTCGTGCTCTCTGCCAGCATTATGCTGCAGCTGTAACTCTCTGCAGCGCACGTTGATATGGGCAACAAATCCCTGGGTCCCTGTGACAGAGCGATCTGTCTTGAGCATAGGAGTTCCATAATCCTGCTGTAAGTCTATTTGACCTGTGTGCAGAGGTCTGAATAGAACATGAGGCTTGCTTCCTGCTCCTGGTGACTTGTCCTCCTCCCATGTCTACATTCACGCCGGCTGAATTCACACGTAAGCAATGCTTTTCCTTCACTGAGCTTCCAGTCCTCTCTTTCCAAGCACACAGAAGCCCTCTGCCAGCAGCCCTGGCCTGGTGCAGCTTGGACTGGATGAAAACAACCAAATTAAAGTGTATCACTACTGAAAGGTGACAGAGCCCCAGCAGAGAGGGGCCTCGCCGTCCCAGCCCTTTGCCTCAGGAGACAGGCTGGCAAGAGAGCAACACGGCTGCGCTCTGTTCCCTCTTACCATCCATTGCGTTGCAGTGGTACCCAGCGGTCTCTCGTCTCTTTGTGCTGTGCCCTTGAAATAAAGTTTCTTTCCAGGAGGAGGGAGGAAGTGGACTTCCCAAGTGAATTCTTCTAATCCTGTAATGTGTCCAAATATACTTTATAGACTGCTTAATCCAGTGGTGAAATATCAGGGCTTCAATAAATCAACAATTCCCTCATTAGTATTCCAGCGATCACCTGATGGAAATGTGGAGGACGTTGAATAACTTATTGCGGGGGAGGAGGTGAATTCCAACCGAAAACTGTTGCTAGAGGAAAAGAATGCACTGTGGATTCACAACAAACAGTGGTTACAGGTGACCTCAGACCCGACCTCTGTGGCACGAACGTGTGCTTGGGGGAATGAAAAGCAAATGTCTATATTTTTTTACATGGAAGAGCACAATCGAAAGCAATATAGTCAGAGGTTCTGGGCACCACGTCCTGACTGAACAGAGTTGGCTTTCTTTTCCTGTTTGAGTCAGGATTCTGTTTGATATCCAGTGTTGTTTGTTTCTAGTTGAAAATGTTTTGTATTCGCTGCGTCTGAGTTCGGAGACTCAGGCTGATCCTTCAGGGGACAGTGGAGGCTACGCCTCTGGGAAGGGTTTTAACAAACCCACTTTCTTTGGGACAGAGCAGGAGCCATAGGACCAGACAGTGCCCGGTGTGGATGGCGATGGAGGAGCCCTCCCCACTCCCCCGAACTGTGCGGTTCGAGTCGGGGTGATTGTGGCGGGAGCCTGTCTGGATTCCCCCAGTCTGGAGTAGCCGAGAGCCAGGCTGGAGGACATGGTGGGCAGAGGCTGTCGTGAGTCAGTCTCTGGCTGGTCTCCAGCGATGCCCCCGTTGTTACCGGTGTCAGTGGAACTGTACCAATAGGAGCGGCCTTGAATAACCACCAATGCTAGATAGAGCCGGGTGCTCTCCCTCCCCGGGGCAGCCCAGCTCCAGCCTAGGGCTGGCCTGAGGCCGTTTCCGATAAGGGCTGAGCTCGACCAGACGCGGAGGCAGACGAGGAGCCGGCTGGCTGCTGGGTCTGTATCTGCTCTGCAGGACTTGTGGGGGAGAGCTAGCTGCTTTGGTCAGTGAGACGGCTGTGACTGGGCCGGAGAGGAGGCTGACGCGTTGGATAAGGTCGTTTCTGCTTTTGTCACTGCAGCTGCCCGTGAAGCCGCACACCTAGCGTTTCAGTCCCTCCGCTGGCTGGGCCCCTCCGGCTGGTTTCAGCAGTGTGGCGCAAGCCAGCATTGCTCCCGAGTGGCTGCCGCTCTGGGGCGGGAGAGGCACTTCTGTGTCCGAGCGCTCGCTCGCCCTGTCGTGCCTGAGCCCTGCGAGGCAGCGCAGCTCTACAAAGCGCGGCGCAGCTGAGCAAGGGCATCGTACGGCAGGGAGGGTGTGTTGGGCGCCTGCCCGGGATTCAGGCCGCCGAGTATCTCTCCGCTCCCCAACTGGGGGCCAATCCAAAAGCCACTGAAGTCGATTGTAAGACGCTCTCCTCGGCGTTGGATCAGTCCCTTGGAGTGGCTGCAGCTTGATTCGTTGCCTTGTGGAAATGAAAAACCCATTTGGCATTCGCCTGAAGACAGCCTTTAAAAAATACCATCCTGTCCTGCCCTCGGTTCTGGGTCAGGGCAGTGAGCAGGAAACGCAGAGGCGCGGGGTAGAGGCTGCATTTCCAGCTGCTGCCTGGTGCTGTGTCATTAGCCGTCATTCCTCCAAGCTGGCTTGGGATATTTATGCTTTTTAAACAACAGTTCTCTTTCTGGCCATTGTTGTGTGACTGAAAATCTGCATGAAAGGGATGAGAAATCCTCCTTCAAACAGTTCCTACCGGAGAAACTAAAACCGAAAGGCCTGGAAGTTGTAGCTTTCCACCCTTTCATACGGTGTGCGTGTCTCAGCTTGGATAATGAGGGTAGGCGAAAACAGAAAGTGACATTGTCTGGTTCATTTTGCTTTCCGATTCTCATGTGCTAGCACCAGGTTGCAATGGTTTGGGTTGCAAACGCTTCCGGGAACTGTTTACATGCCAACAGACACATTTGTCCGTACATTTTTAAGCAAGAGCAAATGTCTGTGTTTACACTTTAGAACTGTTTCAATAATACCCAACTTGTAAAATGTCAGCTCCCCGACTGTTCTCCTGAAACAAGGGCTTGGACCGGTTCTGCAGACAGATCCCGGGGGGTGGATTGGTGCTCCCCGGCTCTGGCACTAGCATCTCTTACCCCTTTCCTTGCTGACAAGCTGAGGGCAGGTGACTCCCAGAGGCACTGCTGATTGATAGAACACAGCGTGCGGAGCTCCTTGCCTAAGGAAAGAAACCCTAGGGCACGCTTAGCCGTGCGGACTGACTGAGAGGCCTTGAGTGACCACTGAGACCCGGCAGGAAGGAATGGATCATTGTGTAGGTTTCCTGCCCGCTGTACCAGATTACACAAATCCTTGCCTGCGCGGATTTTGCTTGGAGCCTGTCTGTGCTATTGAGAAAACCACATGGCAGCCCTCAGCTATTTTTTTTAACAGCCCCACTTGTCCTGGCTTTCCCCAGCACTGAACCCCTCTGCAGTCATTGCGACATGATACCCAAAGCGCACACAGCAGAAGACACGCCCCCTTTGGAATCATACCTGTCCATTCTAGAGAGCGTATATTCCTCGTGTGGGTAAAAACAAATGACTGTGTTTCTGTCGCAGGTCTCTTCTCCCCCTTGTGAAGCTTTAAGCTGTATCCTGTTTTGTATGCAAATTAAATTGACACGGATCTATTTTGTACAATGGTGCTGTTTGCAGCTTCCTTTTTTTTCCAGCTGAGATTCTCGTCTCCCTCCCTCGAACCCAGCCCTGGTACCCGGTTGCTCTTCACTTTCAGACACTTTGTCACTCCTCTCCAAGTTGTATTGCTGTTATCCTGTCAAGGGCGCCTCTGCCAAGGTCAAAGACCGCTGCACAAACAAGTCGGTTCAATATCTGGTCAGGGTGCTAAATGGGGTACTAGAGAGCTAGAAAACGGAGCTCCAAGAGAGAGTGTCCATGCAGCTTTCAGACAGCAGGAAACTCATCGTGGGCAGCCCCGAGCCAGGTTTTCTCACGGGCCTCTCTCCTACCCCTTTCCTTGCACCGCTGCAATGGCTCTCTCCTCCCAGGCTTGTGCCGAGGTCGCAGGGCAGCTGTTGTGCTGGGAGAGACCAGGGCGACCCCAGCTGGAGGGCTGAGGGAGAAGTGTCTCTGGCTGGAGTAGATCAAGGCTGGGGTGGAGTTAATTACAGCCACGCTCTGTAAAGGTGCGCTAGGGGTCTCTACAGAGCTGTGCTGTGTGGTACTTGGCGGGGACCACCTCTCCCTGTGTTACTTGGGGGCTCCCCAGGGAGCTGGCTGGCACCTGGGGATGTGTGAAAGTTGGGTGGCTCTGCGGATTGGCTGTCACTATTGACTGTTACGTTTCTTTTATAGCAGCGTGACTTCCCCGGTGCGTTTCACCGCCCTGCTCTCACCGAAGTCTGCTGATTGGAGCGCTGCGAATCAGGCAGGATCGGGGCCCCCTTCTCGCTCATGGTTTATTTCTGTCCCTCTCGTTTCCTACCACTGTCTTTTCTTCCCCTCCCAGCCCTTCTGCCAGCTAGATGACTGTCCTCCGAGCTCTTCCCAGCTGGTTCTGTGCTGCCCCTGCCCGGCTTGCTCTTGCATGAAAGACTTAGCTTGCCGACCATCCCCTCGAAGCCCCGGGGCTTCTCGAGAGAGCCTGCATCAGAATCGCTCGTTCCGGGTCTGAGGGCTGCATGGTGCTGTCGCCCTGAGTGGCCATGGATGTGCGTCCTGGACCATGCTCCTGAATGGCTGGTGTGTGGCTCCCTGGCTCTCGTTCCCCCACCCTCCACTGGCGCCAGGAGCCTTTTCTTCTGTCTCCAACCAACCCAGCACGCCGCTGCCTTGTGCTCTGCTCACCCCAGTGACCTCCGCTGCTGCTCCTGCAGAGATCAGTTGGCTGGGGCCAGCTATGGACTTGCTTCTGCTACCTCCTTTCTTCCCTAGCTCAAAGCGCCGCATGCCCAAAGCAGGGCCAGCCTGACCCTAGGCTGCTCCAAGTGCCAGGTCAAGTGACTGCCGGCAGCACCAGGGGAAAGGGCAAACTCGCCACAAAGCCCATGCCCCAGGATGGTGATGTCTAAAACCAGCCGTGTCCTGTGCGGCCCAGAACAGGCGAAGCCTGATTGTCTGCCTAGGAACCAGTGTCCTTGCAGAGCCCCTAGTGACTCCCACAGCAGTTGGTTTTATGTGGTGTGTTCTCCAAGGGCCTGCCACTGTCGGTCAGGAAGTCATGGGCCTGTGCGGAGCTGGCGGAAGAGAACCGCACCCACTGGTGCTCCCAGCGAGGGGAGAACACGCTTTGCCCGTGCGGTTGAAACGCCCATGTTTGTTCCCGAGCTGATCTCCCGTGGACGTTGAGCGCCAGGGAGAAATCCAGAGGGGAGTGTTGGCGCCTCATCTTCCGTGGCCCCGATTAGGGCCACGTGAAGCTCTGACGACTACAGAAAAGCAGCTCTTCCTGGGGAGTAAAACTGGATAAAGTGCTGGATTTTGCACACGAGGAGAGTGATTCCTATTGGATGAGACGCTGCAGTAGAAGGGCCAAGGAAACTAAGCTGGGGGGAAAGGGAGTCTACTCGAAGGGTTTGGTTGTTTCTCTTCTTCCATCTCGTTCCAGCTTTGCCATCCTGTCTCTGCTGTGCTCAGCTCACTGTGTCAAGTGCCTTGTGATCCGTGTGTGATGAAAGGCCTGGTGTGTGTGTGGGTGTGTGTGTGGGGGTGTGTGTGTGTGTGTGACACACACACACACACCCCATCAGGGCAGCTAGAGCAGAAGTCTGATGGAGTGTTACCGAGGCTGTCCTCTCTGCTCGAGGTAAGTCAGATAATTGTGGGGATAGCGGTCTGCCTCTCCTTGAAGAGCTTTGGTCTCCTAAGGGGCCGTGTCCAGCACCCACCACTGTGGGATCAAAGTGCTTTGGAAGTACACTTTCCGGGCTGTGTTTTCTCTGACCTCGTGTTAAGGAGGAGAGTGGGGCCGAGCCCCACGCGGGGAAGTAAATGGTTCCTTTATTCCCGTGACCGCTTGTGGCCTGCTGGTTCCGTGGGGCTGTAGGGGCCCCTTGTCTGGGTTGCTTTCCGCTATGGTGCTTATTGCTGGCTCAGTAAGAGGCTCCGTGCCCTGCTTTGGCAGAGGACTCCCTCACCCCAGCCGTTGCTGTGCGAAAACAATGAAAAGCCTGATTCAATGCCAGTGTCTTGCACTGAACCCCGGGGTTTGCCCCCCTCCAGCTCAGGTGGGGTCTCGGGGGACTGGGCGGAGAGCACCCTGGCAGCTAGTCAGGTACATCTTGGTCTGATACGCGTCAGTTTGCCGTGGCAGTAATGGAAGCAGTCAGGTCACTCCTCCCCCCCAGCCCCGGCAGCCGCTTTGGCCATGCAGGGAGCATAGCCAAGCCCTGAAAAATCCCCGTCCCGAACTGAAAAGCAGATGTTTACTGGGTGCTAGAGGCACTGCCGGGCTACTGTCATCCCACAAGCCACAGGCCAGCGCCTGCCTTTGCCCCATCCCTGTTTCTTGCAATCCTCACTCGTGGGTCCATTCAGTTGTGGAAGGCGGTGGGTGAAGAGGACGCGCGGGTGCCCCGCAAGCCCCGGCGATTAGAAGAGCGAAAGGACAGCAAAGAATGACGCTGGCAGGAGGAGAACGAGCGCTAAGCTCATTAAGGGGTTGGGAGGTTGTCTGCCCTGTTGCAGCCGGAGAAGGAAGGGGCCGTTTCAGTTGCTGGTGACATTGAGACGCTCGGGTCTCTCGCGGAAGACTGGTCTGTTTCCCGTCGGTGCGGGGAGCCCGTGGGAGAGTCCGACCATGCTGGCCACGCTGCTGACCGCGCTGTTCTTCATGGTGCGAGCGTTCGGACAGGTGAGTCCGGGCCGGGCTTTGGGGGCCGCTTGCCGGAATGACAGGTTTGATGTCTAGGGAGCTGCTTGTTCGGGTAATTCCGAGTGTGTTGCTGGATTATGGACACGAGGAACTAGTCGGGGACTCTGGTTCTTGTTGGCTCGGAACTGCCCCGGCCTCTGGCCACCAAGCCCGGCTGACCCCGGAATGCGGGGGAGGGAGGGGCTCATGGCCAGGGGTTCCCAAGCAGATGGAGCACAGAGCTGGCACTCAGGGATGCCCGCTATTCCCTGGGCTCCATGAATCTCACACACTGAAACGTATGGGTGTTTCCCCCCCTTTCCAATTCCCGCGCTGTGGCTGGAGAGAACATCACGGAGGGGAAGGTCGTAGAAAGCAGCTGCGGGATCCTCTCCAGCACAGTGGCTTTAGGAACCCAAGCGAGTCTTCCACGGTATCGGCTTAAAGTGTCTTTGGGTGTTAATCACCCTTCGTGACGGCTCTGCCGAGCAGGGCGGTCCTTTGGCACGTGGGCACACGCTGCAGCCAGCGTGAGCCCTGGGCTCTGCCCTGGAGAGGGCTGCTGCTGCTTCTGCAAACCTGCATAAGGGTGACAGAGCTCATGGGGCTGGGGGTAAGGCTGCCGATTCCCACCCTTCCCTTGTCCCGGCCGGCGGCTCCCCCAGCTCACATCTGTGTTCTCTCCTTTGCAGTCCAGCCGCTCGGCTGCCCTCTGGAGAGGGGAACCAGCGGCGGCTGGAAATACGCTAATTTGTCTTCCCTCAAACGGTGTCACTTGTCAAGCCCGTTACGTAATGACTGGACCTACTGACTCTGTACGGAAACGCCCCTCCTGGGGGAGGAGGAAATCTGGCTGCCTTGAGCCTACGCCCCTCTTCTGCAGACCCTTCTCTAGCGCCAGCCGGCCGTGGATCTCAAAGCACTGTACACATGTCACTGAATTCAGCCTTGTGATGCCCCGAGGAGGCGGGTGTTGTCCCCACAGTGGGGCGAAGGGAAGGGAAGGGACTTTCCCAAGGCCGTGCACTGAGCTGCTGGCAGACATGCTCCCTCTCCCCGCAGTGTGAGCTGTCCAGGAGCGACCCCGGGGGAGATGGATAGAGAGGCAGGAGCTCCTTGGAGAGCGTTTCCTGTGAGCAGAACACGCCTCGTGCCATCCCCACCGCTGGGAACGTCCCGATGCCAGGTGGCAAACCTGCGCCATCCCGCTGAGCTGTCCCGGGGCGCCCGTCGAGTCCCCATCTTCTCCTCGTAAGCTGCTGCCTGTGACCTCGTAACCGTCTCCCCGGCAGCCGATTGTGATGTCGCAAATGGAAGATGATGTGTCCAAACGGGGGCATGGGCATAAGCAGCAGGCCCGAGGATTGGAAACATTACGGCCTCTCAGATAGGTCTGGGGGTCTTAACCTAATCCCAGCTGGGCCACAAATCTGCTCCCCCCGCCCCCGGCTGGCGCCTGAGTAACACCTGGCACCTGCAGTGGCGTGTGTGTAAATGGAACTGTCTTTTTGCTCGTCCTACTTCCCCAGGTCCCCTTGCGAGTCGCTGAGCCTGTTGCTGCAGCATCCAGCCAAGCAGAGAGGGGAAGGCCCAGTGGTTACAGTTCCCTGCTCTGCCCTGGACTTCTCGTGTGAGCGTGGGAACGTCCCTTAGTCTCACGGGGCCTCGGCTCCCGTGTGCACAGGGGGCACTGGCCCTGCCCTGCCCTGCCCCCAGGCGTGCGGGAGGAGGTCACAGGACCGAAGGGAGAGGAAGGAGTTGTGCGCACAGGAGAGCACGGTGCAAACATAAGCCCTGGCTCTTGCTAGTCTCGCGGGAGGTGGGCGGCGGGTCCGTGTACGGACGAGACTCTCTCTCTCTCTCTCTCTCTCTCTCTAACCCACGTTGCCTTTCTCCACCACCCAGCTCGGATCCAGCCTGTTCCACGAGGAGCCGCTGCCCTATCTCGTGTACCAGCCCCTGCCGTGGCAGGTCCAGTATGTGACCCAGAGCCGCCGGGCCAGCCGGGACTGCGGGGTACGTGTCGCTCTCCTCGCCTCCTTTGGTAGCCAGCCATCGGCGCTGCCGAAGGGGGTGGGGGTGTGGAACTGCCCACAGCTAGTGGCCTGGCAGCGTGACGCTGTATGGCCACAAGCCAAGCAGCCCAGCACCCAGGGGTGGGCTCATGTCCACTGGAGCAGGTGCTGAAAGACTCCTGCCACTGACCTGCTGGGTGCCTTTGGCCCAGCCACTCCCCGCCCTGCGCCTCCATTTCCCCTCTCCCCGTGTCCGTCTTGTCTATATTGATTGTCGGCTCCAGGGGGCCGGGACTGTCTCTCAGGTGGTCTCTGTGCAGAGCCCCCTGGGATGGGCTCCTGATCTGGAATGCCGTGTCCCGTTCTGGAGCCCACCGTCTGAGAAGGCTGCTGACAAACTGAGGAGGGTTCGGGAAGAGCCACAGGAAGGCTTAGAAAACCTGCCCGATAGCGATAGACTCAAGGAGCTCAATGTCAGAACTAACTCTCTTCCCGTTTCCGTTGTGCTTCTTTCCAGAAAGGTGGGAGCTCTCGGCACGACAGCATCTACTCGCGGAAAGGTGAGTGAGTGCGCAGCCGGCTTCTGGCGTGACCGGGGGACCTGGCGAGATGTTAACGAACTGGAACGAGCCTGGGTTTGTGGGAGGGATTCGCACCCCTGAGCAGCGCTGCTCCCACTCAGCGGAGCCGGCACACTCCATTCAATTAAGTGTTACTCATTCCTGTGCTGATTAGAATGTCCCCGCAGCCAGAGCATCTGGGAGTGTGTCCAGGGTCCCGGGCAGGACGGCGGCTGTATTCGTGACAGCTGGCAGCATCGCTAGCCTTTTGGAGCCTCGCTGCTCTGACCCCTTGTCCAGCTGGTGCAGCGCTCTGCGCTGTGCGGCCCGGACGTCCAGCAGGTCTGTGATGTGCTTGTACGTGCCAGCAAATCCCTCTCCTCTTGCAAACCCCCTCAGCAGAATTTGCAGTGGGAAGAGATGGGTGTCAGAAGGTTCCTCTTCCCTCCGTGCCTGGCAGGAGCCACTTTGAAATGTCCTCAAAATCTGTTGCCTGGAATGAAGTCAAGTGCTCAGCAACTCGGATTTGCCCACCTCTATTCTCAGTGCCGCTCAGGCAGTAATCGGATGAAGGCCGGTGCAGTGATGCAGCGCAGGACTGGAGTGTGCCGCTGAGCTGCGCGCTGAGTCGAGGGGGATCGGAGGCTGCTGCTGGGGAGGATGGAGCATTCTGTTCTGGCCAGGAGCTTTGGCAGGGAATCCAGTGTGGTGACTCCTCTCTGGAGTCCCGGTAGGCCACTGGGCTGAATTCCAGCCGCTCCCGGGCATCCTTCCGGAAAGCCACGTGCAGCAGAGCAGGTGATGCGTCTGGCTACGGTCTCGGTCGCCCTTTCCCCACACCTTCCACAGCAGGGCCTGGTGGTCGGCAGCTCCGGGCCGTGTGGCGTCGTGCTCCTGACCAGACGCTCAGGGCTGCAGCGTGGAGCCGGAACAGACGTGTTAGACGTGCTGCTGCGACTGGCACGTGTCCTGGAGCCAGCGTCTCTTGCTGCTGTCCGGCCGGGGCCTCGACAAGCCACTGGGAGCTTACGGGCGCCATCGTTCAGCTCTTGTCTGAGCAGCTCCTGTGTTTCCAGTGGCCAGCCGGGCCCTTTGAAATCGAGGTAGACGGTTAAAACCTCACTGTTGCTCACCCTCTCGGAAGCACTCCCAGGTGCGCCTTGTGGATGTCCCACGTTTCCAAAGCTCTTTGGCAGCTGCACGGCCCTGTCTGCACAAGACAGAGGCAGCGACGTAATCTGTGGAGAAACGTAGTTGGTTCAACCAGGGTAACTAATGCCGGTCGGGTGAGCGCGTACGGAATGGACTGGGCTGCGCTGAGGTGAATCTCTCCACCCCATTGCAGTGTCCATGCGAAGGACTTGCACCCGTCTCATGCACTCGGTTTCTAAAGTGGTTTTAGTTACATGGGTGCAAATGTTCTAGTTCCAATGAGGCCTAAGTAGGTAGCCCCACCCGTTGTGCCTCCACTCCGGGCTGGTCTCGGATAGACTAGGACTAGCGTGTCCGAGAAAGGGCTCCGGTGTCTGATGTAAGCACCTGAGGAGCATTCTCCCCTGTGAGAGCTGCTGGTCGTCTCTGTCCCTAATGTCCAGCATAGTTACACAGATCGCCAGGTCCCTGTGGGACTGCCATACAATTAACGTGTAACAATCCAGGATGCCAAGCTCCATAGCCCTGGAAGCCAGGAACAATGGAATCCTATTCCTGACTCTCCACGGACTCCTCCTGTAGCCTTGGGTAAGTCACTCCCCTGCTGTGTGCCTCAATTTCCCCCTCTGAAATGGAGCTGGTAATCCCGACCTCCCTCCCAGGGCGTTATGCAGGGCAATTGATTCTTTGAAGGTGGAAAGTGCTATATCAGGGCTTACTGTTCTCCCTAGTTCGGTATCGGGGCACTGTGATGGGAGAGGGGCCGTGTAGCCTTGGGGTCAGACATGCCAAGTGCAGGGATCCCCACTGACGAACCGGGTGGTTTTTGCTGCGCCTCTTTGTTGTTCTGTAGCCTGCAGCGACGGACAGTGAACACCACAAAGGCCTAAGTGACTTTCACCCTAACGGGAATATTTTGGCTGCTTCCCAGCCGAGGACTGGACTTGCGATGTTACAGCCATGCAGCGTTACTGATAGGCTCAGTATCCGCTCAGCCCTGCAGAGATCCTTTGGCTGGTGTATTTCTCTAAGAGCTGACAACGGTACACACAGATGGGGCTTATTCCTGGCTTACCGCTGCATGTTCCCCGCCCCCTTCCGACTGCCTCCCTGGCCTCTGGCGTTTGATAGCGCCGAGAACGGGATTTATGGCCGGTGAGGCCTGTTCCGAGCAGGCAGGCAGGAGCCGATTCCCAATGCGGGCTGTTTTATGTGTCTTTTACTTTGCAGTTTCTTTTAGGATGTGAATACCAATGGGTTCGGGTGACACTGATGAGTTTATACAGCGGCATCTGGCACCGGGATGTCTGATCACTGCTAGGGGGGTGCTTAGCTGTGACACATTCGCTTAAAAGAGCACTGTTGTGCTGCTTTGATTCTGTTTCTGTTGCATTTCACAATACCTCCCTAATGCAACATTAAGCATCGGGCAGGGAGTGCTCCCACTTATCAGCACGAGAGCTTGATTCCTGTGCAGTGCCACGCTTCCTTTTACTCTTCTGTGTGTGCGCCAGCGAGCGAGCATCACGCTCGGTGATTAAACGCGGGGAGGGCTTTGGGGAGCACAGCTGTCTAAATAGTGGGATTAGTGCTGGCAGAGAGCGAGGCTGGGTTTTCCCTTCTGTATCACTTGCCCGCTCCGCCGCTTCTCTGACCTGGATGTTGTCCATACAGACCCTAGCTGAGTGGTTGTGTGCCATTTCTGGGCCCCTCGGGGGACTGCGCGGTGCGCTTGGAACAAGTCTGTGGTGTAGACTCTTGGAAAATAGGCCGGGAACGGCAAACGCATGGAACTTGTGGCCTGTGCTGAGAGCCTGGATTTTGCCCTGGATAGCACCTGGCTAGTTATTGTTAGTCCGTCGTGTAAAAGGGTTTCCCCTCCCCTCCCCGGGACAGGGACTCGGGTGCCTTGGACGATGGCCTCGCTGTAGAATATATGGCAGACGGAGGTTGATTTGACCAAAGGACTCGAAGGCAGATCCCTGGCATAAATCTCCTCCACTTACCCCAGTCCCTGGGTGACGGCTGACAAGTCCTAGCTGCAGGCCCACCGAGCTTTGTGGCTTTCTTTCATTTCTACCTACAGGGTGCAGAAAAAACAGGTCTCTTGCTAAAACGGGGCAAACCTCTAGGCGCTTTCTACCCCAGAGAGGGCAGGGCGCTCCCCGAGAGCTGCAGTGAGCTCTTCATCCCGAGTGCGGGCTCTGTTTAGTGTGAGTAACGGGGTGTGCGCTCCCATGTGAAACGTGCAGCACCGTGACTGGCTCGGGCAGCTCGTCCCCTTTGTGGCAACAGCGGTCGCTTGGCCTCGTCTTCTGGATTCTCCCCCCAGCCCCGCAAGTGGGGAGTACTTGGGGTGACGACCAGTCTGGGGTCTCTGGATCTCCGAGGTCTCAGGACGTGAACAGAACTCGTGCAGTGTGTCAAGAGCTTCCCTGGTTTCCACAGTCCCGGGGCGTGCAACCTTCCTGGCATAGCTGCATTTGTCATCATGTATCTAGGCCTGCTCAGCCCCTCGCCTTGGAAGTGCCCCGTCCGGCTCCCTAGAGCGCAGGTGATGAATTACCAGATGCTGCATGGACTTGTGAAGCAGCGGGGCGCAATACAGCAAACGGGGCCGGCCGGGTTAGAATAGCACCGGGTGCCCAGAACGCCGCCTAGTCGCCCCGTGTTTAACCGCCCCTGGGAGTAACCTTCCCATCTCCGCTAGCTGCTGGAGGCAGGGGCGAGCTCTGTCGAGCGTGCTGGGTGTGTTACACCTTGGAAATCTAGGGGCTTAGCATCATTGCAGCCAAAGGATTCCCTTCCTTCCTCTGGCTGCCTCCGAGCTGCGGGAGCAGCACGCAGCTGCTTGCAATGTAAATGATGGTGTGGCTGCAAGGAGTCCAGGTTGCAGTCTGACTGTCCTCTCAGCTAGCAGATGAGCGAGAGCGCTCTGAGCCAGGCTCGGCCATCGGGGTACAAATACGGCAAGCGAGACAGTGTTGCATAGCCGGCGAGGCATCTGGAATGGCAGCTATTAATACGCTGCCTTGGTGGAGGGGCTGTGTGGTTCAGGGGACCGGCAAGAGGCTAGTCACGGCCTGGCAGCCTAGTTCGAATCCAGACTAGGTTGGTGGGGACCCTGGGTAGGTGTCCCCGGGTGCTGGCTGTTCCGTGGCCTGCGTGGTAGGGGGTTTGTAGTTCTTGGTTCAGTCCAGTGAGCAGTAGGTGTAAGTAAGTGACCCCTCTGTGCTGCTCTCGGTGGAGATAAGAACGCCCACGCTGGGTCAGACCAATGGCCCATCTAGCCCAGTATCCTGCCTGCCGACAGTGGCTGGTGCCAGATGCTTCAGAGGAAGCAAATAGAACCGGACAATTATCAAGCGATCCGTCCCCTGTCGTGCAGTCCCAGCGTCTAACGGTTGGACATTGAGGGTTGCTCAGACAATGGGGTTGCGTGCCAGACCATCTTGGCTAATAGCTATCGATGGACTTATTCTCCATGAAGGTATCTCGTTCTTTTTTGAACCCAGTTATACTGTTGGCCTTCACAAAATCTCCTGGCAATGAGTTTCCACAGGTGGACTGTGTGTTGCGTGAAGAGGTACTTCCTTCGGTTTGTTTTAAACCTGCTGCCTATGAATTTTGTCGGGTGACCCCTGGTGCTTGTGTGATGTGAATCGGTAAATAACACTTCCCTGTTCACTGTCTTCACCCCAGTCATGATTTTATAGACCTCTGTCATTTCACCCTTGAGTCATCATCTCTTTTTTCTAAACCGAACACTCCCAGTCTTGTTAATCTCTCCTCATACGGAAGCTGGTCCATAGCCGTAGTCCTTTTTGTTGCCCTTCTTTGTATTTGTTCCAATTTTAATATATCTTTTATGAGATGGGGCGACCAGAACGGCACGCAGTATTGAAGATGTGGGCGTACCGTGGATTTAAATTGTGGCATGACGATATTTTCTGTCTGACCTATCCCTTTGCTAATGCTGCCTAACGTTCTGTTCGCTGTTTTGACTGCCGCTGCACACTGAGTGGATGTTTTCAGAGAACTATCCATAATGACTCCAAGATCTCTTTCTTGAGTGGCAATAGCTAATTTAGATCCCATCATTTTGTATGTCGTCTCTTTGGGATTATGTTTTCCATTACTTTTTCACTTATCTGCCATGTTGTTGCCCAGTTCAGTGAGATCCCTTTGTAACTCCTCACAGTCCGCTTTGAACTTAATCCTCTTGAGGAATTTTGTATTGTTAGCAAATTTGACCCCCTTGCTGTGTACCCCCTTTTCCAGCTCATTCGTGAATATGTTGAACAGCACACGTCCCAGTACAGATCCTTAGGACACCCCCACTACTTGCCACGTGCCACTGGGAAAACCGATCATTCATTCCTACCCTTGGTATCCTGTCTGTGACCCAGTGACGAATCCAGGAGAGAACCTTCCCTCTTTTCCCATGACTGCTGACTTTGCTTAGGAGCCTTTGGTGTGGAAGCTTGTCAGAGGCTTTCTGATGCTAAGAGAAGCGCTAAGGATTCAGTGGGCCAAGGAGGCCTTTGCTGTCTGATCTGTGGTTAAATAAGGGGCGCGAGTCTCTCCAGGGTCATCGACCCAGCTATTCTCCCCCGCGCTCAATTTGCAGTTAAAAAGAGAGAACCGGAGTCTCCTTCCCGTTGTGGTTAGTGTTGAGTTCCCCGAACGCTGTCCTCTGTGAGGAACTCCCACCAGGAGCAATCCCCATCCTTGTTGGGACTCCCCAGCGCACTCTAATGAGACCACCTGCAGGTGAAGAACCCTAGGTCAGCCCCAGTTAGCTGGCTGGGCAGGTTTTGTTCTGCAGAAATGTGGCAGCCGGTTTGTGTTGGCCTGGAGAGATGAGCAGCAGATTAAGGATGTTGTACGGCAGATAAGGGCCCCGCATCCATTCCTGTGCGGGAGCAGAAGCCTGTGAGTTGTGAACATGGAATTAGCGATGCCTATCACCTCCAACCCTGGGTGTCGATCTCGGGCCCTATCACCTCCAACCCTGGGTGTCGATCTTGGGCCCTATCACCTCCAACCCTGGGTGTCGATCTCGGGCCCCGCCCCTCCCAGACACGTGGGGGCCGGTGTAAGGGTGCTACCGAATTCCCAGCTCCGAGGTCTGTGGGTCCCTCGGGGGCAGGAGGCTGGAGCGAGTCTTGGCAATGGGGCACTAGAGCCTTTGGCCTCGAGGCTGGCCAGTGACGGTCAGTCCTGTTTGGCAGTGACTGACCGGTGCCACCTGATGTCCGTCCTGCAGCCCCCGGTGAAAAGGGCCATTCCCAGGGGAGAAGCACCCAGGTGCCACCAGACCCACTGACCGATGGCACGAACGGGGCCCCTCGGTGGTGGTGTTGGTAGAGGCCGGCCTGGGCCACGTACACTGAATTCCCTCTCGTCCCTAGGAGCGGTCACTGGTGACGTGGCGGCCGGGCTCTGCTGTCCCTGCCGTGGGGATCTGGAGCTCGGTCTGCAGGGCCGTCACTGGTGCCTTTCCCCAGCACGCGCCCAGACGGCTGGATTCATTGTGTTCTTTGCCTGTCTCCCTAGGTAACGTGATTGCCGATTCGAGCAGCAAGAGCGAGTGCTCGTGTGACCCGACCGAGTGGGCTGCCGTCACGATCCAGACCCACTACAGGAAATACCAGCAGCACAAGCAGGAGAAGAAATAGACGTGGCCGCGCTCCCTTTCTTACCTGTTGTGTCGATTTCCCTTGTGAACCAGACGTTTGTCAGTCCCTGTTGTGGCGGCTCCCTGGATGCACGCTAGCCTGCTGTCTGCTCCCTTCTCACTAGTGCTCCTGTGTGCAGAGGTGTAGAGACGTGGCCACGCCGGCCCTCAGTTGCAAGCCTCGTGACAAGCCCATCCCCACGTCTCAGAGCCCCCGCCGGGGGTCTGAGCAGGGCGCAGGCAGAGCAAGTGTTTGACTGGATGGGAGTCGGAGTCCAGAGACTGACTCGCAGCCCAGCTTTGAGACCCGCGGGCCCAAATCTCAGAGCTGTGGGTGCGAATTGGGGCTCCAGCACCATATCGCCGTCTCCACTGCTGGAGGGTCCGAGGGCCCGTGGGTGGGATGTAGGTGCCCGTGTAGCACACTGCTCCTTGCCCATGTTTCTGGCCTCTCGCACCCGAGGAGGTGGGTGGGAGGGAGCAGGGGGGGCCACATCTGGCCTCTCTAAGCGCCTGGGCCTGTCTGAAATTGGCGTTGGGCAGGACACCCCTCCCCGAGTGCAGGCCAGGGCCGAGCTAGGTTCACTGCCCCCCCCCCCCCCCCGGTGAGATAGATGCTGGTGCCACCATGCGCTGCTCGATATGGAATTAACCCCTCTGGTGAACCTGAGCTCTTGTGCCGGCTCTGCCGTCTGGGCAGGAGGCAGTGGTGCCCTGTCCACGTAGCGACTAACCCAGCGCGCCAGGGCATGGCCTGGGGGAGCCGCAGCAGGGGCCAGTGCTAACTCCTAGGTACTGTTAGCAGGAGAGGGAGGGGCCCAGGGTACTGGGGGAAGGGGGAGCGGGCAGCAGGGGCCAGTGCTAACCCCTAGGTACTGTTAGCAGGAGAGGGAGGGGCCCGGGGTACTGGGGGAAGGGGGAGCGGGCAGCAGGGACTGTCGGGTTTTTGGTAAGAGGACTGAGGAGCTGGGAGGGTTTGTGGGGTCACGGGGTGGCTTGAGCAGCTGGGAGAGGCATAGAAAGGAGGCGCTTGCAAATGTCTTGAGCAAGGGAGGGGGGAATTGGGGTGTCTGTCTGGGGTTGGGTCACCTGGGAAATGGGGAGAGGGACGGGTGCCTGCTGGGGAGCTCACTGGGGGAGGGGCCAGGGAGGGAATTCTAGGCTCCTCCTTGTCTGCAGCAGCTAGGGTGACCAGATGTCCCGAATTTATGGGGATAGTCCCAAAGTTGGGGTCTTTTCTTATATAGGCTCCTATGACCCCCCCACCCCCTGTCCTGATTTTTCACATTTGCTGTCTGGTCACCCTAGCAGCACCCAAAGGGTTAATTGCTCCTGACCCCCCTTTGAACTGGGTCTCCTTTCTCTCTCGGTTGTGAAAATGTTGCTATTTTATTTGTAAAACAAATGAAACCCAGGTGTCTCCCTCTGCCAGAGCCGGTGGGAGGAGGCCAGGCACTGAGCCAGGCAGGGTGTCTGGCTCCGGGGGGCTGAGAACGGCTCCTTTGGGCTGGTGTGAGGCCTTTGCAGGCTGGTTTGCCGCTCTGCGGCTCTGAGCGTGTTGCTTTTGAATCTCTGCTCACGAGCAGCCTGTCTTTAGACCCCGGCCTGCGCCTCTCCCTCGGGCTCGGATCAAACAAACAAACACCTTCGGAGCTGCCCCTGTGCGTCCCAGCCACCCCGGGAGCGAGCCAGCCTTCTCCACGGCAGCGTCCTCGTGAGCCGGCGCGGGCAAGGAAACGGCAGCTGCAGACGCAGACTGTGAGCTCATGACCACTTTCGTGGGGCGCACCGAGCACTGTCACGGGGTGGAGGTTGGGTGTTTGTCTGTCTGTTCTCACCGCTCCCCTGTGTGGATGCATCTTCCCTGTCTGTGTCTCCTTTCTCCTGTCCCTCCTGAGATCTTACCCCAACCTACAGCCGCTTCCGCTGCTAATCGCTCCTGCCGGACATGGGGCTAGGCCCACCGCTGTGCTCTAGCTAGGCCCTAGTTGTCCCTGCCAGACGGCCAAGTGAGCGCGAGACCCACCGTTTGCCTGGAGGGGTTTCCAGGCACGCAGTCGAGACGGGGTGGGGGGGGGGGGGGGTGGTAAGCTCTCTCAGGGCTAGTGGCATGTGCCTCAGGGAGGCGAGTTGCTAGGGCCCTGTCTCTCTGAGGGGTGTGTAAGGGGCTTGTTTTTGAGGAGTGGCGGCGGTGGGGGATCTGTGGGGAGCAGGGTAAAGCCTTGGGATGTATCTCTGGAGTGGGTAACCCGGGAAGTGGAGTGAGGGCTCAGGAGGGGTCGGCTGGTGACGTTAGACCAAACGTGAGGGAATTCTAGACGGACGCTGGTGCGTTTCAACGCTCCCCCAGCTGTAAGTAAGTGGGAGATACTCTGCCCTGGTGGTGGGGGGAGGGGAGGGACGGGCACGACAACCTCTGGGGCGTCCTGTGCACAAGATCTTGCTAGTGTTGCTCTGGGTTCTCCGCTGCCTCCTTGCTGTGGCTGACCGTGATTCTGTGCAGTGGTCGCAATGGACTGGCCCTTCACCCTCCTTGCGAGCTCCTGGTCCCCCATCACTAGCCTTCGCCCTCCCCCCCGTGCCCCCAGCTGCAGGCCGGCCTAGCTCCTTCCTTCCCACACGGCCAGGAATGCTGCTGGGGCACCCCCAGCTGTGGGGGTTGTTTTGTCAGTCAGTCAGTGCCGGTCAAGTGCATTCAATCTATACAGTGCAATGTCCATGCTCAGTGAGGGTGTTACTGGCTCTGGGTTCGCTCCTCTCCCCAGTCGTTCGTTGGGCACCCTCTTCTTGCCCTGTCTGTCTCTCTCTGCCGCGTGACCTCTGCTCTCCTACGTGCTCGTTCCAAGCCCTGGGCTAGCGACGGCTCGGTCTCCCTGTAGTGCTGCCCAGCCGCTCCCAGCGCCTCCGCTCCCAGGCTTGGTTGGTTGTTCATTAAACAAGAGCTAGTGACAGCATGCCCAATAGAGTGAGTGAGTCTTTGTGACTTGTATTGGGGAGGCATCGGCCAGGATCCGGGCCCCTTGTGCCAGGTGTGCCCCCCCCCCCCCCCCGGGTAATGGGGATGCTGGATGTCTGTCTGTCTTTTTTCTTTAAACTGGCATGTTTTCACTCACTCACTCAGTATGTTCTTGCACCTCCCATGGGTGAAGGCAGGTGAATCCCTAGGGAGTGACAGCCTGGCCGGTTTGACCTGAATTCCTTTAGGCGACTCTCTCTCTCTCCTCCCCTGAAACGCTGGGTTGTAATTATTTCCTAGGACGCTCTGCGTGTTCTAGCAACGGGAAATGAGGCTGAGCTATTTATTTGTCTGTCTGTCTGTCTGTCTGTGGGGAGTGGTGGAAATCCAGCCAGATTGGAGACAGCGGTGCAATGTCAAGGCCGGTAGTTGCATGGGAAAGTAAAGTAAAGTACAAGGGAGAATTCTTGTTTGAATGGAGGATTGAGCTTTGTACCCGCTACACGATAATTAATAAAGAAGTGACTGACAATGTAGTCTGTCTAGTCTAGTCTAGGCTTCTGCCTGTCTTTCTTTATTTTGCCAACCCACTTGGTCAAACAGCAGAGAGTATCTTTGTCTGTCTGTCTGTCTGTCTCTTTCTTTCTTTCATTGGCGGTTCTGGGTTGAACTTTCAGACCTCAGAGGAACATGTGGTCACAGACTAGAGCACTGTGCTGACGCCAGGGGTGTTTGTTTACGGGGCCCTCGACATTGTTTCAGACCCGTTCAGTAGCAGCCGAAATGCGTTCATGTAAAGATAGATAGTGAAGCCATGTTTGTTAGCGAAAGGTCAGTTGTTTGTTTGCTTGTAAACATTCCTGCCTTGGTCTAATGGGGAGAACCAGAAGGTAGGTGACTGACTGACTGACTAGCACCATGCAGGTGATTGGTCTCTGTGTAAAATCTAACCGGCGTCCAGGCTGAAACGTGTGCGATGTGAAGAATGATGATGATCTATTCTGATTGATAACAGGGGGTGTCTCGGTAAGGACTGGGCACCGCCGTTATTTGAAATGTAACCCGAGTGTCTGTCTGTCTCTCTGTAGCACGTTTGCCAGGGGCTGTGGGTTGTTCTTTCTTACAGAGTGTGTTGGTTTACCGGGATGCGAAAACGTAACGTGTCCCGATGTGACTGACTGACAGAGTAGAGAGAGAGTGAGGTGGATTCAACCTGGGAGGTTTGTGGGGGAGGTTCCCTGGGACCTGCAGCATTGCATTAGGAAAGGGAGACTTTACCTGGGGCTGTAATGTGAGCCAGGACGGGGGTTGGGAAGTGACACCTTTGGCTGGGAGAACGGACAAAAGGCAAGAGGAGGAGCCCCGGGGGGGGGGAGAAGAGCCTCCTGGAGTTTTTGTCTGTCTGTGTGTTTTCAGTTTGGAGCGGGCTTGGGAAGAGGAGGGGAGGGGGGCAGACAGGGTCTGGCCTCCCTGCCCCGTTTGGAGCTGTGGGGCGAAATGCAGGGAGCCCCCAGGCTGGGGTCTAAGCTCCCTGCCCCCCGGAAGGACCCGACTGAGGGGTCCTGGATGTACTGACTGACAAGCTCTGTTTGTTTGGACTGTGTTCCTGGCATCTCTAATTAATAATCAATCAACTTTCTGTTCTACTGGCTGGCTGAGACTCCCAGTGAATCCGGGGAAGAGGGGTGCAGGGCCGGACTCCCCTATACTCTGTGACACCCGGCGGTTCGAGCACGGCCCTGGTAGGCAGAAGACCTGTAGTCAGTCAGTCAGTGTCTTGCCACGTGCCGCTGTGTAAATGTGTGCACCTCTCTGCCTCAGTTGTTTCCCTACGTCTGTACAGTGCTTTGAGATCAGTGAATGAAGCATAGACAAAAAGGGCTAGTCCTAAAACCGTGACGATCAATCAATCAATCAGCACAGTGACGGGTATATGAAGAGCCCCTGGCCACCGTCTTTTGGTAACTAACTAACTAACTAACTCACTCAGGGTGAAGACCAACCTGCTCAAAGTCTTGGCATTTGCCGCCGGTGAACTCGGCTCCCAACTGCTGTTTGTTGTTGTTAAAGGCAGAGGAGCAGGCAACTGCTGTGGGCATCTGTTTTTGAAACCGGTCTTTCTTTCTCTATCTAATCTAATCTATCTATCTGTGCCGGTTGGATGCAGCCCTCTGCCTCTGGGGGGTTTGGTTGGCAAGATGCCACTGGGAGGTGCACGGTCTGAGCCCCCTTCTTGTGGTATGGCAGCCCTTCACCGAGCAACCAGAGAGTAAATAGGGTGGGAAGGTGGCAGGCGGTGGATTTGTCGGTGAGGAATGCTGCCTTCTTTAGTGTGGCTGCAGACCGGCAAAGTCAAACCCCACAAACAAACACTCTGGCTGGGTGGAGACGAGCGAGGCGTCCCTCCAGCCCCAAAAAGCACAAAGGGAAACAGCACCCAGCATTTCTACCAACCCGCTCAGGCATGCTGCTAGAATGGTGCATTCAGCCACTGGAGACTTACTTACTTGCTGTCCCCATTCCCAGCAGGGTACAGAGGAGGAAATGGCATTTGCCCCGCCCCGCCGCCTCAGCCCTTCCTTCTCTTTACAGGCCCGATGCTTCTGATGGTATTTCCCGCCAAGTTGCTTGCTCTGACATTTGGATGTGGCCTGTCTGTCTGTCTGCCCCCTCCCCTCCCCGCCCCCCACTTGCTGGCAAGAACAGAGTTCCTGCGGGGAGCTGTGTGGCATGTTTGTTTGTTTGTTAGTTAGTGCAGCCTTAGCTAGCTAGGACCCCCGTTTCTAATGGGGATCAGCTTTCTCCCTTGTTTGTTTAGTTTATGGAGGGCAGTGATCCCTCACTGCCAGCCTCTGGGGTTCCCTTAGCCTGACTGACTGCCTGTGGACCATCATCCTCATCTCCCATTCATTCTCCATCCATAGATTGAGCATCCCTTAGGTGGGCATCTACCCTATGACTCTGTTTCGACCCACAGGGGCATCCCACAGACGTCTGCCCCGTGTGTGTGTGTCCCATCCTTTCCTTTGTGGCGCACACTGCGGCCTTTTCCCCAACCGGCACCTTGCAGGGTGATGGTCTCTGCTCCCTGTTTGTTTGTTTGTTTGTTAGCTAGTAAGTAAGTCAGTCAGTCAGTCAGTCCTCCAGGATGCACCTCGTCTCGGCCCCCAACTGGGGGTGTGCACCGTCTCTTGCTTTGGTTTGGCCTTGTACAGGACCCCTTTCTCCAGCCTTTCCCACCTGGGCCCCACGTTCTTGGGTATTATTTATTTGTCTAGGGTTTTCTCCTCTGCCCCGGCATTGCCAATCAATCAATCAATCAATCATCTCTCTATCTATCTGGGCCTCACATTTTAGGCTTGTGGGTTACGTGTATCCCCCTGCTTGTGGGTCTGGGTCCTATGCTGACCCCTTTTTCTCTTACCATCCCTCCAGCGTGCCTCTCTTCACACCCTTAAAGGGAATGGATTTGAATCAGTCCCCCTGACCACGGGATGAGGGGCCTGAACCTCCTGCACCCCTCGACTGGGCTCATGCCGCCGGAGAAGGCTTTTTCCTTCCCGTGTATCTATCTGCACCATTCCTAAAGCGTGTCCCCCCTCCCCAAACTACCGTGATGTCACCAGCCTGCTGTGCACGAGGGAGCAACTGGCCCCCGACGAAATAACCCTCGCTCCGGTTGCCAGCCCACCCTTACCGGAATAGTTCTGATGGCCTTCTGAGAGCTTCCCGTCACCCCGCTCCAGCCGCCACGTTCCCGCTGTGGCCTTTCCCCTGCGCCGCTAGCAGGTTCTATCCTGTCTGGCCAAGTGCCCTTCCTGTCCCATGCCTGCAGGTCACCCGCCTCCTTCCCCTGCTGCTTATCTTGGAAGCCCTTGGACTGCTCCTCGGCCAGTCTTGCCGCTGCCTCCATCGTCTCTGGTTGGTGTCTCCTGACCCAGACCCTCGTGGGTGGCTCTGTGTAATCTCCCAGCCTCCAGGACCGCGTCCGCATCCTGCCTCAGCCAATAGTTGGCCCAATCAATCCGTGGAAATGCTCTGGGCCTTACCCCATCCGTCCCCCTGGCTGACACAAAGCTACATGGTTCAGTATAGCAGCATTCAACAAACAAACACCACGTAGTTCTTGGCCTGCTCTTTGCTCGATGCCAGGTAAGCACTTGGTTCACCCTTACCTGTCGGGAGAAGCCCGTCTGGCCACAACTGTTTACCCCCGCCCACTCCAGCAGCAGTTCTTTCTTGAGAACATCAGGACAAGGGCATTGGGATCCTCTCTGGGCTCAGCCCCCCGCAATGTCCCTTCCCCGTGGCAGGACTTGACTGGACTTGACTTGTCAGGTCCTGTGAGAAGTGCTGTTGTCTGCGGGTCTGCTCCTGCAGGAACTCACTCTTGAAATGCCTGTCAGTCAGTCAGTCATTCCCGCAGCGCTTGGTGCTCGCCTGCAGCAGCCTTGATTGATTCCCCCCCCCCCCCTCCTCCCAGGTGCAGCCTGTCCTCGCACAGGCTGTCTGTCTGTCTCTCCTGCTTTCCTGGCTCTGTCTGGCAGATAGATGGACCCTCGCCACGCCCCCACCTGTGAAGGGGCTCTCCCCTCAGCTCCTGCCAAGCCGCTGCTCCTCTAAGCAAGCCCAGTACCCTGGGTGCAGCTCCCCAAGGGCTCCCCTAGCAGCTGGTGGTGGCACCTCTCCCAAAGCTGAATGTATGTCAAATCCTGTTGGAATGTTGTTGTACGTAGGAACCAAGATCCAGTGTCCTGTGTATCGAATGTAAACAAACAAACAGTTCAGTTAGTTAGTTAGTTAGTTAGTTACATGCTGCCAATCTCTGGTTCAGAGCCAAACTGCCTGAGGACAAATGAATAGGTTGTGCAGAAAGACAAACAAACAAACATCTATCAATCGAATGTGTCAGGAAGGAACTGTAGCTAATGGCTCTCAAGTAACTAACTAACTAACTAACTAACTGGAGCCAGGATTGGTGTTTTTAAAAACAAGCTCTTCTCCTGTCCTGTAATTAATAATCAATCATCCTACGTCACACGTGCATCTATCGATCTTTTCTCTCTGATTGATTTGATTGATGAAGAACATGTGACGTTTGGCATCATCTCCCTCCCTTGTGTAGCCAGCTACCTCCCCTGTGCCTGTGGAGAGCCAGCAAAGGGTTGCGAGAGTTCAGCTCCTTCCTCTGGAAGAGCAGCTCTGTCTGCAGGGGGAGTGAGGGGAGCCATGCACGTGGCCCGACTTGGACGTCACGCTCTGCCCCTGCTCTAGTGTGCAATGAGAACGACAGCAGCACCTCGGCAATGGACCTTGTCCGTCACACTCAACGCGACGTGACGGATGTCAGCCACTTGGCGTGTCTGTCAGGTGGGTGTCTGTCCGTCAGAGCAGCATGGCTCAGGGCTTGCTTTAGAGCTGGGGGGAGCGCTGGGGCTTGGGGCTTCAGCCCCATGGGGGGCTCAGGCCTCCCCACATCTCAACTAACTGCTGGTTGCAGCTGGGGGTGGGGAGCCCTGGGGTTTGGGGCTTTAGCTATGGGGGAGTGCTGGGGCTGAACCTGGCACATCCTGACTCCAGGCACTGCCGGGGGGGGGAGGCTAAAGTCCTGACCTCCCCCCCCCCCCCCCCACTCTGCTGCAGCCCCAATGTCCCTCACCCCCCATCCCCGCCCCTGGCTGAAGCCCTGGGCACCGAGGGTGGCTGGTTGAGCGGTAAGTCAGTAACTCTGGTGTTTGTTTGTTTGCATCTTTGTGGTTCTCCTGTACCCAGTTTGGACCCATTCCTACGCCGAGTCCTCTGGAAGTCAGTCAGAGGATGCTGGCCCGGCACATGCCTTTTGAGGACTGGGACCATAGCCAGGCTAGCAAGCCTCCTACATATCTGGCAGCCTCCTTGCACCTCGCTGTAGCGCCACTGGTTTCTTCCTCAGTGAGTTTGCCCAGCTGACTCGGAGCCACTGGGGCACTGTCTGTCTGTCTGTCTCAGACGGCCGCTCCCTGCCCTGCTGCAGGCTCAGAGCCACCACCGAGCAGCAAGAGCACAGGTAGGGCAGAAAGCGTCTGCCCTCGGAATTCCCGGGGCGCCCAGCTGGCCTGGCACTTGCCCGCTGGACAGCATGGGATGGGGAAGAGGCTCCTGCTGATGGGTGATGGATTGGCTCGTGTCTCTCCATTCCCTGCCTCCCTGCAGGCTGAGCGTCCTGGCTAAAACGGTACAGCCACGGTTCCTAGGCGGCCGTGTGAACTGCCGCGAGCTACTGAGAAGCTAAGAGCACTAAACCCTTCTGTCAGTCAGCTATGTAGAGCTCTTCTCCCAACCCGGTCCACGTCTAGTGCAATCCTGAGGCTTGAATCAAATGGAAAACTGCAACGTAGAAACATAACTTTTTATTGCACACGGCGCTGGGTTTTTTCATAGAAAAAGGTATTAACACATAAGCATTTGCAAATCAAAGCAACTCCTGTTGTTTTCAGAACAGTAAACAGCATGCAATGTCTTTGAGAATTTGCGTTTCAAAACCACCAATAAGTAAGTAATATCAGGGGGAAAAAATTGCCGAGTCTCTTTGTGCCCCTTTCAGAATGATGTGAAATATATATATTCATATATATGAGATCACATATCTATATTTTGTAAATCTGTAACCTCGAATTCTTTTCTTTGTGCCCTGGCTTCTTTGTCAGTTCTGGAGAAGAAGAAAATAGTTTCATTTATACAAAAGAGTTCATTATGTACAAGAGTTTGTGATTTCAATATAAATAATGCAGGAAACCAGCAGTTTGTGTAAAGTGGTTTTCTAGTTTCCTACACCAGAGTGTAGGATTTGGAGTACGCTCCAGCCCCTTGTTTTTGAGATCTTCCTATACCGGATGTGCTCATTTCTAGTAAAGAGTCTCTCGAGCCTCCCATTTTGGTGTGTGTGGGCATGCGTGGCTCAGCGCCGGTGGCAGCGGTGGGATCGGCGGCGGGAGCAGAAGCGGCAGCAGCAGAAGCGGAGTTTGCCGAGATGGGCACGGTGAGAGTTCTTTGAGGTAAAGTCGTTGCGGAGGAGCCCGGGTGGGGCAGGCCCAAAGGCTTGCTACCCGGGTCTAGCGTCATATGCCTCGCTTGCGCGTGATAAGCCCTGGCTAGGTTTCGGACGGAGGCTTCCCTGGGCGGGACGACTGGACAAGGATCGTGGATGTCAGACTTGCGGAAGAATGCTTCTGATTTCATGTACAAGGGCAGGTTGCAGTAATCACCTGTGGGGAACAAAGACAGAGGTAAGGTGCTTGAAATGCCTAGCAGTTTTGCAAAGACTGTGGGCTTGCGGGAAGCGAGGGTACCCGCTGATCCCTGTGTGGGTCTGAGAACAAGCGCCTGTTTGTTTCTATTTACACAGGCACAAATGGTTTGCGTGCGCGCTTTCACCCTAGAAACCGTGCTCTGCCTTTGCTCTTCTCCTATCAGAAGAGAGATCCCCGTTTGTAACCTTGTTATCTGTAGCCTGACTCTTCCCTGCATGTTGCTACCTGCCCCTGGACATTTCCACTGCGTGCATCCGAAGCCGTGGGGATTCACCCACGCAAGCTGAAGCTCCGAGGCGTCTGTCAGTCTCTAAGGTGCCACGGGACTCTTTCTTTGCCGTTCGGAATGTGCGCCCGGACCGATGCTATACAAAGAAAGAGGACACATCTAACATAGGGCCGCTCTCCCTGCCTGGTAATGGCGAGGAGACAGACTGTTTGTAAGGAAATGACGAACGCTGCCAAGAGTTATGGTCAGTCTCTTACTGTACCTTTGGGATAGTCCCTATGTGTTTGTAGTGGCCACAGCTGTCGTGAGACCGCTTGGAGTCAGTCTTAAATATTGTTCCATTGCAGAAAGAGCGGGCGTCCTCTGTGGTAATGGTTTGGGAACACACACACGCTAGGTGATGAATCCACCCTGATCTAGAGTTGTGTGACCGGGAGGGGAACCGAGGGGCCTCTCCTGCTGACGACATGCAAGTGAAATAGCGATAGCCGAAGGGGGAAGAAAGATGTTGGAGTTTGGTTTTGTTTGCTGGGGCTGGTGTCCCTTTTCTCCCAGTCCGCCCGTGGGCTCCATGGCTGAGGTTCCAGAGGATCATGTCATTCCAACCTCCCCCCAGCCCAGCCCAGCCCCCGTCAGTGGAGGGGTAGGACGAAGGAAACACCACTGCAAAGGCAGAAGAGGGGTCCAGGACAGTAGGTGACCCTGGCTATCTTGCTTCTTTCCTGAGACTGTAGATCATGATGTGATGCATGTGCAGGCGGCTCGCTCTCATGCAGATGACAGCGGATTCCGGCCTGGTGACTGACTGGTCGAGCCGGAGCGATGGTGATAAGATAACACCGACCCTGTCCCAGATCTGAACTCTCTTGAGTTCAGCGCCTGGAGGAAGGCATCTCTAGCTCAGTAACAGGCAAAATGGAAAGCTGGCCCACAGCTCTCAGCAAGCCACGTGGAACGGCACGAGCCCTTGACGGGAAAGCATTGCCTGAAGCTAGTGAGGCAGCCACGGCCTGCGTAGGATCCAATGGTCGGTCCCTCAGTGCCCAAGAGAAAGGTTAGAGGGGAGCAGGGGGTGTGTGAGAAGCTCTTGGCTCGCTCATCTCACCCAGCTCCCTGTGAATGCAGGATCGAGTCCCTCCAATCATCATACGATTGAGCTCACGATTCATTAGGGTGTGGAACAATCGGGAGAAACCTCTAGCGGTGAGGTTTGCCTGTGTCCTCACTTGGCCAAACTAAATCATTTGCTCCTCTAGGGCCCATGTCTACAACTATTGATGGATGTGGAAGTAATATCTGGGGAGTCCCGTTGAGCTCAAAGAAGGTGGTGGTGGTTGGTGGGGTTGTGTGTGGCACTGTCGGCAGGACAGAACCCGTAACCCTGCCTCATGGCCGGGTTACTCCGGGTCCCTGAGCGTTCCTGTCTCTGACGAGAACTAACGTGGGATTTCAGAGGTGAGGACTGAAAGCAGCCTTCCAGACAGAACACCACAACTGGTAAGTGATCAGGGATCGTCTGTGTATAATGAACCGTCGAACAGACGTGCCAGGCTCGTGGGGAGAGGGGGAAGCCGGCGTAGTCAGCTGTGATCAGAGCGTGAGCCCGAAGGCTCTAACTGAACCGCTGCAAAGGGTGATGTCGGTGCGAGTAGAGGCCAGTGACCGGGCCGGTGTCACGTGACTCCTCTTGAGAGCGGAGGCTCTGTTCAGTCGCCATCCGGGCTGAGAGTGTAGCGGGGTCAAACGGAAGCGAGACGTTCAGTGGGAACGTGATCCGTCCCCTCTGAGTCTGAGCGCCCTTAAAGCCTGGGGACTAGCGATCTAACCCCTGTGTCAAATAAGCCCTGTGTATTGCTCTAGGGACCAGAATAAATATGGCACCGAAAGGAAGCCGGTAGCAGCACATGTAGGCGAGCGCTACCAGACACACACACAGGGGCTGCCCCTGTTGGTCAGCACAGCAGGGCTGCTTGGAGACCAGTCCCGAGGAGGGCCGTGTGTGCGCTCTACTGGACGACTGGGACGGGCCGAGCACTAGCCGTCGGGGCCTGGGACCGTGGCGGCTGCGGGAGCCCCGCTGCAGCCCCGCTCCTGCCTGGGTGAGGGGGCCGCTGTTTGCCGTCGGAAGGATACTCACTCTTGTTAGCTCGGTGCGGGATGGGCACCGCTACGTTCTTGCCTCTGTCGCTGTCCTGCGGCTTGGGCGGGGAGGCGGTGAACCTGCAGATCCCTGGCTCGGACGGGGTGCTCATGGAGGTCATGCTGTCTGCGTTCTCGTTGGTCCCTGTGGTCATTTGGTCGGAAGAGCTATCGGAGATGAAGCACTCGGTGATCTCGAACTTGGCGTGCTGCAACTGCTCCTCGAGCTTGGCGTGCTCGTAGGCCCGTGCCAACTCCTCGTAGGTGGACGAGGCGCTCTCCGTAGACACCATGCTGTTCCGCCCTTTGTCTGAAAGGAAGGTAGGGGATCAGATCCGGCCCGGGGACGGGGGGGGGGGGCGGCAGTGGCGCAGGATGCCGAGGGTGCGGCTGCTTAGCAGGGGCTGAGTTTGACTAAATGCTGTTTAGAAACCACCACATGACAATGGAGCGGTCTGCATGTCTTTCTTTCCCAATGTGACATTGTAATACCAAAACCACACTGAAAGTGACAATTTGTGTGTGTGTGTGTGGGGGGGGGGTGCATGTGTTGTAGTAAATTATGCAGCCTTATCTATCTATCTGTGCACATGGTTTGTTTAAAACATACACAAATGAAGGGCACATTAGGTTTTATGTAGCCAAACAAAACACACACACACACACACCCCTTTCTGTGTATTGAACACAGAAAGGCAAAGTCAAAATGTGATGCGGTGTTCTCCATTAGCAAGCGTGTCCCTCGTGAGGGGTGAAGGCACTTACTTAAGCGGATGGGAATGTGTCTGTCGCAGTGTTCACGGGCATCACTGGTGCACACTGCAGCTACTCACGATAGTGATTGCAGAGCAGGGTGGATAAGGATCAATGGTTTGCCCCCCTCCCCAACAGATTGTTTTATATGTAAAGTGGAGTTGTCTGAGTAACTGTGTTATGAAGAGAAAACCCCTTATGAGATAGTTTGAATTAAGATAGATGGATAGTGTGTGATAGAATAGGGATCATAAATTCTAAATCTATAGTATGAGAGACTGTAGTCATGTAATGTTTAAGGCGAGGTTTGTGAATGTGTTTGTTGCAACAGTTCCTGGATGAGGGTCGCAATCTAATGGGGTTCCAGGGGCTTCTGTATAGATCATTTCAAAGTGACTCCTCTTTCTATCAACCTAATGGGAGTCAGTCAGTCTAGACGATAGATAGATAGATAGATACCATCAGGGATAACAGCGAAAAGAAGGTTTAGAAGAGTAAGAAATAATATATAGAGCGCAGAAATAACCAACCCCAATGCTACTGACCCTCTGCAAATTTGTGTGCACAGAGTCAATCTTGTGCCTCTATGTAAAAAGGTGCCAAGTTTGAAAAGGTTCAACGAATAGACGATGATTGTCGGGGGTGGAACAGATCTGGATGAGGAGAAGAAGTCTGGAGAGAAATGTGAGGAAGGAGGGATGGGCAGTAGAACTGAAAGTGATACTGGTTGGGCGGCATATTGCAGAAGTCTTGAAGTCTTTGTGAGTGTAGCCTTCATTGCTTTGAGATGTACCATACCGTTGTCTGACTAGAAGGGGAAACCGATGATGGCAGCAGGCTGTAAAAGAGACCCACTTTGGGACTGATGTCATGAAGGTCATCCACCTGTGGGCAAGACAGGCGTGGGTGCTGTATGCAAGCAGTGCAACATGGAAAGCAAGGCCTGGTTGCCCATGTGAACCAGCATCTGGAGAGGTGTTCCTTCTCTGGCGGAGGTGGTGTGGAAGAGGATGAGAGGAACATGTCTGTCTGAACATGCAGGATTGTCAGGTTGGTCAACTGGTGTATGTATGTATGTCATCTATTTTTATCAAGGTCTGTCTGTCTGTCTTCCTCCTGGTCTATTCTTCCACTCACTCTCAAGTGTGAGCCAAAACTGGTGGAGTTAGTTGGTCTTGTTTGAGAAAACCAAAAAGTAGTTGAAATAGGCAGGTATTCCTGTGACAATTTGTGCTTTACAGTAGTACTGAGTGTCCGTGAATGCAATGAGTAATGATGCCAAAGGAGCTGTATGGTAAGCCTAAATCAAATGCTGCTTGCTTACATGTAGTTTGTTTGTTTTGGAGACTCCGTCTTCAACAGACGGACAGGATTCTGAAGCCTATCTATCTATCTGCTGCCAAGATCACCATTGTTTTCTAGACGACCATACCAGCCGTACTGGGTCAGACCAAGATCCATCTAGCCCGGTATCCTGTCTGTCTACTGATTGATAGTGGCCAATGCCAGGTGCCCCGGAGGGAGTGGACCTAACAAACAAACAGGTAATGATCAAGTCATCTATCTCCTGCCATCTATCAATCAATCAATCACCCCCTCTGACCAACAGAGGCTAAGGACACCATTCCTTACCCATCTTGGTTAATAGCCATGAATGGACTTACTTACTTACGTACTTTACTTTGCCTCCCTCAATGTATCCAGTTGTCTTTGAAACCCTGTTTGTTATAGTCCTAGCCTTCACAACTTGCACAGTCAACCTGTGGACCTGCTTGCCTGAGGGTGTTTGTTTGTTTGTTTGTTTGTTGTGAAGAAGAACTTCCTTGTATTTGTTGTGGACCTGCTGCCCACTACTTTCATTCATCATTGGGCGGCTCCTAGTAGTTCTTTTAGGGGAACAAGTAAAGAAAGAACTTGTCCTTATTCATTCACTTTCTCCCCACTGCTCATGATGTTTGTTAGGGACCTCCATCAATCAGATCGCCCCTTGGTCTCCTCTTGTCCGCGCTGAGAAGAAGTCCTAGCCTGTGTAGTGTCTCCTCAGAGGGGACCCATTCCAAAACCCCTCCTCCTCATGATAGTTGCCCTTCTCTGGACCTTTTCTAGGGCCTGTATATCATCTATCTATCTATCTGTTTGAGACAGGAGACCACATCTGTGTGCAGTATTCAAGATGTGGGTGCACCATGGATGTCTAGAAGGGCAATAAGATAGATAGATAGATAATCTGTGTCTTATTCTCTAGCCATCCCTTTATTAATGGGGTCCTAACATCCTGTTTGCTGTGTTGACTGCTGCTGCACACTGCGTGGATGTCTGCAGGGAACCCTCCACGATGACCCCTCAGAGATCTGTCCCCTGATGAGCTGGTGTAGCTCACTGAGCTGAGCCCCCATCGTATGGTCTGTAGAGCTGGGGTTATTGGGTCCAATGTGCGTGACTTGACTTGACTTGACATGTATCCATCCACATGAAAGGTCATGGGCCACTGTGTTGCCCAATTGCTTAGCTCTGTGTGTGTGTGTGTGTGTGTGTGAGAGAGAGAGAGATTGTGGTGAGGTTCTTCACAGTTGTCTGCCTGGGTGTCGACTATTTGGAGCAGTTGTTTAGCATCCTCTGCAAATGGTGCCATCTCATTGTTTGCCCCTTTCTGTGGATCACTTACTTACTTACTTATGCAGAAGTTGAATAGGATTGGTCGTAGGACTGAGTGACCCTTGGGGACCATCACTAGGTCTCCCTCTCCAGTCTGAAAATGTACTATTGTGTGAGTGAGTGAGTGAGTCGAGTTGAGTCCTACCCCTTGTTCCCTGTCTTTTACTTACTTACTTACTTACTGGGTTCTCAATCCATAAACGATCTTCTCTCTGAGTGAGTCCATGACAAGACAATGTGGTATATGTATGTATGTATGTCTGTCAAAGCCTTTAGTGAGAGACGTTGTCAAAGAAGGCCTTATGGAAATCTGAGTACTGTATGTATGTATGTATGTATGTCCACTGGATCCCCCTTGTCCACATGTGTGTGTGTGTTGTTGACCCCTGCAGAGAACTCAGTCACTCACTCACTCTCTGAGGTTAGTAAGTAAGTCATGATGTTCCTGTAGAGAAACCATGTTCACTGTTGCCCAACCATGTATGTATGTATGTATGTGAGAGACTGACAATGTCAGTCAGTCAGTCTGTCTTTGCTATTGTTTCAACGGATTTGCCTGGAATGGATGGTACACTAGTGGTCTATAATTGCTGGGATCATGCCTAGGGCCCTTTTGATCTATTGGTGTGATGACTGATTGATAGCTATCCATCTATCTATCTATCTATCTATCTTTCTAGTCTGTCTGTCTGTCTGTCATTGGGTGCAGAAGCTGATTGATTTACAGGACAGGTGACATAGTGGTGTCAAAAATATCTATCTATCTTTCTCTCTCTCTCTATCTATCTGCCAATGATTGATTGATGATGGTGGGTGTTTGTTTGTTTGTTTGTTTCAGTGACACAGTATATCTATCTATCTAATCTATCAGCTGTTGGAACCTGGAAATCATGTTTGTTTCCATCATCCGGAAACAACCCCAGGCCAGGTAGGTAGTGATGAGAACCAGCAGATAGATAGATAGATAGATAGAGAGTAAATGGGCAATGGATGAAAATAGTGCCAGGTTTGCTTGGTTATGCCACAGGTGATGGTCCTTCCTTTCCTTTCTGTATGGGAGTGAACCCACATCTGACTGACAGACAAACATGGTTTGGACATCATGGGCAGGATGGGGTCTGCCCATCTGAGCAGATGTTGCAGGCAGCATGCTGGATATGGTGTCTGGAAGGGAGCTTGAGCAGTGTGCAATGGGTCTAGAGGGCAGAGTTAGTTGGTAATCGGAGGCTTGCCTGATGGGTGGAGCAGTGTTCCCAATGGTCCTGTTGTATGACGAGAAGATGGGAATGTTTTCCCAACAGAAGCAATGGGGACATCTGGAAGTGCACATGTAGGAGAACAGCCATGGTGACCTGGGAAACCAACACACAGTCACTCACTCACTTCCACTGTTTGTTTGTCTAGTATGCAGCTTGGTCACAGGCACTGCTGCACATGTGTCTGAGAGGAGCCGAGGTGATGGATTGATTGACGTCAAAGGGAGGGCTGCGCTCGTGACTGACAGGTGCTTTGTTGCAGAGCTCAGTGGCTGCACCTCCTAGTGAATGGCTTTGGTGGTCGTCTGGATGTACAGGCCCATGTTGTCGAACTGTGGCTGGTTTGTGAGGGAAGGAGGGAGTTCTCCAGGGGATGGAGTGGTGGCAATGATGTGTCTGTCTGTCGGGTGGGAGGTGTCAGTTGGTGAGCGTTCGTTGTGTGCACCTGGGTGGTTGGTTGTGGAGGGCTTGCTGCTGGACGGACTGGAGCTGAGGCCCTCCCCGCAAGGCTGCGAGCCATGAGCCGTTTAGCAGCCACCAACCCCGGTGCAGGGGTTGGGCCCGCTAGGGCTACAAGGAGCATGCTCCCAAGCGAACGGAGGAGCTTGCGAACAGGGTTTGCTAACAGGGGAGTTTCGCAAGGGAGTTTAGCGGGGAGGTGCTGCGGGGGGCCAGCCCTCTGCCTGGCCTGCCACAGGCTTGCAAAGCCTGTGGCTGGGAGGCACAAGTGGTGGGTTGTGTGGCGTCCATCCTACATGGGCCTGGAGAAAGCACAAGTGCCAGACTAGAGGGTAAGTAAGTAAGTAAGTCAGTCGGTGAGCCTGCACAGCTGTTGCAAACGAGCTGAGGAGCAGGCCCACACCAGCAAGGCCAACCAACCCAGGGAGTTGGCCCAGGGGAAGCCCACAGCTGCCAAGAGGCCTCATTCAGGTCAGCCTGCTCAGAGCTTCAGGATGACGCTGCTGAGGAACCTGCAAGGCACTGACGGGCTTGCTTGCTTACATACAGAAGTGTCAGCACGCCACAAGGGTCAGGCCATGGTGGGAGTCCGCTCTAGACAAGCAGACCAGGGGGAGAGGATGGACACGGCATCCCTCAGGCACCTCACTCACTCACTCAAGGGCCTAGAGCACTAGTCCTGGTTGGTTCCCATGAGTGAGTGACCTCTATGGCCCCAATACCCAGTGGGAGAGCCATCCAGCACTGCACAGACAATCCAGGGAGGTGTTTCTGGGAAAGTGTAGAGGACAATTCCCACTGCAAGTACGTGCTGGAGGAACCAGCTAGGGCAGACCTCTTCTCGACCTGCTGCTCTCAAACAGGGAACAATCAATCACTAGGGGAAGCACAAGGAGATGATGGGAACCTGGGAGGCAGTGACCGCACAAGGCTCAAGTTGAGGATCCCGACACAAAGAAGACAGATAGATAGATAGATAGATAGATAGATAGGCAAGCTGCAGAATCCACACCCTGGACTTGGGTGACACAGGGTCCGACCCCCTCAGGGAACTGATTGATTGATTGAGGCAAGATTCCCCCAAGAGAATAACACATGAGGGAAAAGGAGTCCAGGAGAGCCAGCTGTCCATCTTGACATGGCAGGAACAAAGCATCCCAATCTGTAGGACACACCATCAACAGGGCAGGCGACCGGCTCAGCTGCACGGTGACATCCTTGCCAATGGGCACCACACACATGACCAGGGAGGGGTCCCAACAAACATCTCGCTCAGGCAGGCAGGACTGACATCAGGAAGGCCAAATCACAATTACGAAGGCACAGCAACAGTACCAAGGAGGGTTTCTTCAGGTCCCTTAGCAACAAGACCATGATTGATTGATGGTCAGGGAAAGCGTGGGCCCCTTCCTTACTGAATGAGGGAGGCAACCTAGTGCCAGAGGATGGGGAAAACACACATGTGCACCATGCTCTTCTGACCTCTGGCTTCACAAATAAATACAGTCAGCTCCCAGACTGCTGCACTGGCCAGTACAGTATGGGGAGGAGGTGACCAGCCCTCTCTCAAGAAAGAAGTAATTTCGTTTGGGACTATGTACAGAAGCGGGACAAGCACAAGTCCATGGGGCCGGATGCACTGCAGCCAAGCATACTACAGGAGTTGTTGGCCAATGCGACTGCATAGCCATTGGCCTTTCTTCTCTTTCTTTGACCACTCACGATGAACAGGGGAAAGTCCCAGATGACGGGCAAAGGGCTAATGCATTGCCCATCTTTGACAAAGAAGAGAAGGGGGAGGATCAAGGGAACTACAGGCCACTCAGCCTCACCCCAGTCCCTGGAAAAAGCTTGGAGCAGGTCCTCCGGGAATCAATCCTGAAGCACTTCCGTCCTTCCTTGGAGGAGAGGAAGGTGAAGGTGATCAGGAACAGTCAGCATGGATTCACCATGGGCAGGTCATGCCCGACCAACCAGATTGATTGATTGATTGTCTGTCTTCTAGGATGAGATGGATCGATCGATAGATAGATAGATAGATGGATGGATAACTAACTAATTAACTAACTGACTGGCTCAGCAGATGAGGGGAAGGCAGTAGACATGTTATTCCTGGACCTTACCTTACCTTCTTAGCAAAGCTTGCCATACAATCTATCTCCCACAGTATTCATTCATGTCAAGAAGCGTGGGCTGGATGGAGTGACCATAAGGTGGCTGGAAAGCCAGCTAGAGCATCCAACCCAATGGGTATGGATCAAGGGCTCCACATCTAGCTGGCAGACACTATCCATCATGCAGGGGGCCCCATGTTCTTCCACAGCATCACTAAGGACCTGGACAATGGCATGGACAGCATCCTCAACAAACAAACAAACACATTCACAGATGACACTAAACGGGGAGGAGAGGGCAGTAAATAGATAGATAGACTGGACAGTAGACGTACGATACAGCAGGACCTAGACAAAGTAGAGGATGCAGCCAAAGGACATCCAATCAATGAAGTTCAGCACAGACAAGGGCAGGGTCCAGCACTTCACTTCTTAGAACAGAAGAATCCCATGCACCGCTACAGATGATGACTGACAGACCGGGCAGCTAAGCAGCAGTTCTGCTGAAACAGACCTAGGGGTTACAGGGCACAAGAAGCTGCATAGGAGTCAGTCAACAGTGTGCCCTCATTGCCCAGATGGCCAATGGCAATTGTTTGGGCTGTGTAAGTAGGGGCATGGCCAGCAGATCAAGGTGATTGATTGATTGATCATTTCCCTCTATTCTGCATCGGTGGGGCCTCATCTGGACTACTGTGTCCACTTACTTTTTGGCCCCACACTACAAGACAAAGGTGAACAAATCAGGAAGGGGCAGGCAGAGGGCAACAAGAATAATCAGGAGGCCAGGGCACATGATGACATACATACATATGAGGAGAGACTCACTCTGGGAACTGGGATTGTTTGTTTGTTTAGTCTGCAGAAGCAAAGAGTGCAGGGGGATTCGATAAGTGCTTTCAATTAATTACTTGGAAGGGGGACCCACAGAGGATGACTCTAGACTATTCTCAGGGGTACCGGAGGACAGAACAAGGAGCAATGGTCTCAAGTTGCAGTGGAGGAGGTTTAGGTTAGATAGATAGATATCAGGACATACTTTTCCACCAGGAGGGTGGTGAAGCACTGGAATGGGTTACCTAGGGAGGTGGTGGAATCTCCCTCCTTAGAGGTTTGTAAGGCCCAGCTTGACAGAGCCCTGGCTGGGATGATCTAGCTGGAGATTGGTCCTGCTTTGAGCAGGGGGTTGGACTGGGTGACCTCCTGAGGTCCCTTCCAACCCTGATACTTACTTATGATTCTAAATAGCAAAATTCTTGCACAACGCCCACTTTGCAGCAGCTTCTCTGAAAACAGTGGGAGGAACCAATGTGCGATGGAACTCCTCTGTAGTGGACTAGTTGTTGGGAGCACAATCTATCTATCTCAAGACTTACTTGGACCAATCCAATGATGACCGTTTGTGAACACAATTGTGAAGAAATAGATGGTGCCGTATTGGACTGACTTAGGAGACACCTGGAACGCATACAAAGTACCCTGAACCCTAGTTCTGTAGCCATGAACAAAATGCAGGGAATTAAATAGCTGTTTGTTAGAATGGGGAAGGAACCGAGTGGGATCTGAAAAGGAAACAGATGCAATGACAGGGGTAAATTGCGAGCATTAGACAAACCAATAGGACACGCACTATCCCCAATTCTCTTGCAAATATTCTCAATCCTCAACTTCTGGATCAAACCTAAAATGCCAAAGAGGAGGACGTGGCTACGACATGGACATCCAGCGCTCATCCCTCCAAAATGCCAGCCATAATAAACATCAGCCGTTAGCGTGAACCAGGCAAGGACTATAAGTTAGCTGACAATATTTTACAGAAAGCCACACCAGTGACCCGATGGAAGTCACTTCCACGGTCTCTGAATCCAAGGGCTTAGGTAAGTAAGTAAGTAAGTGCTAATCTAATTTTTAACAGCGCTAGCTTCTTCAACTACTGTCAAGGGAATATTACCTATCTTCATTTGGACGACTCCTTTCCACATACATACATAGGACAACAACGCCAGTGAAGATGACTGAGTTAGCTGCAGAAGCTACTGGTTAGGTTTGTCACATTGACCTGGCAATCTAATTCTTGTTCCATTTACACACATTGATTCATTCCCCTATTTGAGTTTAGTTAAAAACCATTGTAACACAAACAAGCCTGATGTTCAAAACCTTGAATGTTTCACTCTATTCTGGTTTCAGACTTTTCAGCTGAAATAAATGTGTTTGTTAGTCTCTACAGTGCCACAAGTATTCCTTGTCTTGTTTTCTTTTACCTACATTCTACCATTCAGAGACGTCCTAGTTTAACAAAACAAGCCTGTCTGTCTGTCTGCTACTGACAACAAACATCCAGAATACATATCATCACTGTTCTACTTACATCAAACACTTAAAATGTCTCTCTGGTGATGGTCGCCTCCTAATACAACATGGCAAGAAATTCCTCCAAATATTAACCATTCACCTGTCACACTGGAGATATGTATGACATCATTGCTTCCATTACCTTTGGTCAATGAAATAACCGGTCACTCGTCCATTTTCAGAGATCGCTGTAAAACTAATCTGAACAGTTGTCACAAGAAATCGCTTGACAAAAGGAGGGTGCGTCCCTTCTAAACAGGACACCTGCCTCTATCTCTGAGTTGGGAAGGATCCAGATTAAGGTTGTAACGACCAACAAGAATGCACTTTTCGGTAGAAATCCACAATTACACCTAGTCTTCCAGACTAGTGATTTAAATCAAAGCCACCCTGCTGCACAGTATCCTCTCCCCAGACTCAGAAGACAATAAGCATGGACAATGGGTGGCAATGGGCTTTCTGTGGATACCCAGGACTATTTCCTGCTGGGGCAATGCTAGAGTGTGGGTGGGGCAGAAGCTGCTCCCGGGAGCGAGTAAGTGGGTAGCTGAGCAGTGCCGCTGGCTCTGGTCTTTCTCTGACTCCGCTAGGTGTCCCAGCTGCCTGGCCTTTCCCTCGGGCGGCGGTCTCCACCGCCACCTTCCCCATCCCGTGGACTCACTCACTCACCCGTGTCCTGAGATAAACTGGCGCTGTAGCTGTCGCTCTCTGTGACCGTAATTCCATGCTGGGATCCCACGGTCCTCCAGTCAGATGTAAGAGTACGGGCAGGAGTCGACGCTTGGCATTTGGTGAGAGTCCACTGGCTGGAGTACCTGTTCCGGGTGCTGTGTGCGGATTTCACGCTCTTCCGGGAAACTGGGTCTGAAGCGCAAAAGTAAGTTACACGACAAACTCAGGTTCATTCTCTGAGAACTGACAAAGAGATGCCCTCATGAGGCAAACACAGAGCTTCCCTGGGACCCGCCTGTCTACGGGTGGACATGTGTGTCTACAGCTAGACGTGGGCCGACACAGGTGTGTCCGCGTATACTGCTAGACATCTGTCCGCCAAGTGTTTGTTTGTCGTTTACTGGCCCTGAGCCATTTGGAGCACCTGGTCAGCTAGAATGAGTGGATTGCTGCCCCGTGTTCATTAGGCACATGTCTAGTGGTCATCACCAACGTGGATGTTTACACATTAGCAGGCATCCAATCTGGAGGAAGAGCCATAACCAGTGGAAAATCGGCAGGGAGCTTCTCAACAACACAATTGAGAATGCTACTACCTACTCAGAATAGCACTTTGGAAAGTTTCACAAACGCTCCACTCCAGGTGATACATTTTAGGCATTGTCCCGTGCTTTCTGGTCTTCCGTTAAAGCAGGGTTCCATACTTGTCACTCGTCTAACATGGTACAAACATCACCATAGTGGACGGTCTTTGCAGAATGGACCGATTTCAGACACTGTCTGTCTGCCATTTTTCCAAAGTAACAATCTGCATAAGGCTCCCTGCCCCCTCGTGATGAAGCAGATATTGTCGATCCTGGTTCTCTATCTGCTCAGCTGGAGACATAGGTCTAAAGCAGCTGTAATGCTCTTCTTCTTATCACTACATACAAAGACAATCCCCGTACGCTATTTACATAACAGTCATCGCTCTTAGCAGCAGGTCTGGTGTGAATACCAACATCTAACCCTGGACTCTTCAGTGATCCCTACATGTCGCTATGAGCTGCAAAATGGCTACAGTCACGCCCCTTTCGGGCTAGAGCGAGTCACTGCCATTGGCACAGAGTCGACACGGTTGCTCAATGCCCTGCTGCTACTGCTCCCGTCCCTGTCACAGCGGCATGCAGCACGTGTGGCACAGGCACGCTCACAGCCATTGCACGGGCACGCTCACAGCCACACCGCACAAAGGGGAGGCTGGCTTCTGGCACCGGCACCACCACGTTAGGTAGGTAACAGGAGCTGGCTTGTCAATGCCAGGCTGCCATTAGGTTACTGACACACACCACGGCCGGTATCTCACACTTGCTCTCTGGCACGAAGCTAGAGGGGAAGACGAGCAGCATTCACATAGAACCCAGTCACCCTAACCCACAGCTCCAACCCCCAGGGATCGATTTTCACTTCACTTCTCTGCGCTCGTGCTGCGGTGAGGAAGACAAGAAATGCCAACAGCCACCTGAGAGCCCCACGGGCCGCAGTAGCATTTCTGGTTCAAAGAACATGTGCAACACGCTCTACAGTTCACCGTCCGTCAGTGTGTCGTGGAAATGTGTGTGCGCGTAGTCGCCGCGACCCCCATGCAGGGTGCACAGCTGGGGTGATGGCAAAGGAGCCTCTGAGGGACAACTCGCTTCCTCTCCTGCCATCTGACCCAGGCTGGTTTACTTCTAAGGTGCCCTAACAAACATGCAAACAAACAAACACAGCCCAATGGACTTGGGATGCCTGAGGAAGACTCGGAACAGAGTCCGGGGTACGCTTTGAGGGTATAGAGTCTCCCCGTTCCTACAAGCAGGCAGGCTACCTCGGGCACTTCAGCGCCACTTTAGCTGGATCTACAGATGGGGCCGGGGCTTGAACTGAGCACGAGTGAGCTCAGTACGGGCACCACGCAGCCAACACGGCATTTGGGGCCGCGACGACAGGCAGACGACACCACACGGGGACTGAGGCGCCTTTAGGCACCGCTGCAATGCCCCAACCCTACAGGTGCCTGTGAGCACATCTACTGCTGCCTCAGGCGTGCCCCCGCAGGATGCTCTAAGCAGGGCACGTAGGCATGGCCCTGCCCTGCAGGAGGCCAGGTCGGGTGGGCACGCTCACAGGCTGCCTAACTCCACCCACGCTGGTCTGGGAGGAGACAGCCCCCTGACGACGCTCAGCTCGCTGGCCGGGGCACTCAGCCAGCGACCGGCCTGGGTCACTCTCCTCTCTCTGCCGCTGGAGGGAAAGGGATCGGCCACACGGCCTCGCGTACTCACTGGTCCCAGGTCGAATGTCAGACATGTCGATCAAGGGTCCAGTGTTCTGGATCAGAGCTGGATGGTGCAGGGATACCCCAGTGCAGAAGCTCTGTGAATTCACAGCTTGGCTGAACTCAGTGTCTGTCACGGGTATTGTTGCTTTATCATCCCCTGCAAGGAGAAGAGTTTGGGGACTGAGCTCAGACAGCTCCACAGACGCATCCAATGCAAGGATCCCGCATCGCAAGCCCGTGCTGCCCCGACCCACATGACAGTCACCCCTTGCCAGACGGATCTCTGGCATCCCTGCTTGGGGGAACTCCCTCACTCTCCTCCGTCTGTGTCAGGCTCAGTACACACACAAGAGCTTCTCCCATGCGGTACGTGTGCAGGGCCACAGAAGTGGCACTTCCTCCCTTCCCGGGCATGAAATGGGGGCAGGGCAGAGGGGACTCCCAGCCTCTGTCCTGAGGGCCACCCCTCTCAGCTTCCAACCCAGTTCCCCCCCCAGAACTGGAGCGAGGGAATGATCCCCAGCACTATGGACAACTTGCCAGAAACTGGAATACATACAAGGGGCTGAGGGGCGGGGGGGGCGGGGGGAGAGTTTCCAGTCCTAAGGGAAACTACAGGCCCTGGCCAAGATGGGCTCTTGGCATGGGGAGCTGGCACTCAGAAGCCAGGGCAGGCAGAGATCTACCTGGGGATAGTCTTTCCCTACCCAGAAGTGGGGCAGGGGAAATAATATTCTCTTCCCCAAGGGTCCTTCTGTGGCTTCTCGCTAAGTACGGCCATGCTCGTCCCATCTCACGGCGCGTACTGCACCTGCCCTCGCCTCGGGGGTACAAGCAGGAGCGTGTCCCAGCATGTGACACTCCACCCGGATGCAGCCAGGAGCCTGTGGGGCTCTGGGTAAGGTGCAGCCCTGGCCCTCGGCGGGGGGGGGGGGGGAGGGTTTGCTCAGCGAGTACCATGAGATCGGGGGCACAAGCCCTACTCACCCAGCTGCTTGATGCCCTCCTTGTCCTCAATGAGCAGCTGCACGCGAGGAATGTCGATGTGCAGCCGGGGCCCCTGGGGGGGCCCTTTCACGGGGGTGTCAAAGCTCCGGTTATTCTTGCTGCAGAGAGAAGAGAAGCCAATGAATACAGCAGAGCCGCCACGTCACTGACACACGTTGCCAGCAAGCACGTCTCCGACCCGTTCCTTCCGGCTGGGGGGCACACCGCACACACAGGCTGTGGGGGAAGCACACGTCCTCACCCCATCCCAGTCCCATGCCTGCCATGTCTTGGCAATCGCTCTGCCGTGCTTCGCAAGACGAGCAGCAAGCAACGCGCCGGACCCGCTGCTGTCACTGGGAGATAGATAGTCAATGTGACAGAGAAGTCCACAAATCCCCAATGCGGGGGTAACATACATAGGGTCTTTGCTGTGCTCCACTGTCACAGGGAGCCAATCCCTGCAGGGCCGTGAGGCGAGACAAGCAGCCGCAGCCTGCACACGGCGCTGGGTCTCGGGGCCTGTCGAGCATCACGTCTATCCCCGCTTCCTCGGGGCAGCCTCCCGCCGGCAGGGTCAACGCCGGGTACGATCCAGTGAGGGATTCAAACACCCCCGTCTGGTGGAGAGCACCACAGGGCCGCTTCTCACGCAACGTTCGTCTGCTGTCCAAATAGGGGGGGCCAGCAGTAGCCTCGAGAAATGCCACTAGCTACACCCGCTTTCCAGCAGCCTTAAAAAGGGAGGCTTAGCAGTGACCCCCCCCCCCTCTACACTGCAAGTGGGGGTGGGGGGAGGTGACTGCCGCATACGTGGACACATGCACAGGGTGCACACTGGTGCCATGAACCACACCAACAAGCGAGACAGGTTCTTACACTGGGAAACAAGGCGCCGCTCACCCACCTTATTAGCATTTCCGCCAAGCTCTTTGCATCTGCAATACAAAAGCGAGAGACGTTTGTAAGAGAGCCACAAAGAGCTCGGAAGATAGATAGACTCTTCCCTCTGCGGACCGGGGCACAGGTTGGGCGTGTCCCTCTGGGAGAAGGCAAGTTTCTAGAACAGGCTTGTAGGTGATATGCTAGGCAGGAGGGGACATGACAGGCACACAGAGGTGGTCAACCTTAACTCTACTGGACGGTGCGTACAATCCCAGGATCCTGTGACACAAAGCTCTGACCTTGTCTCTGTGGGTCCCGCGCTTCCTGGCGGATTTCGCTCGTCTCAGAAGCTCACTGTGACCCTCCACAGAGCCCTTCTCTCTCTGTAGGCACTACTGAGCCATGTTCATCAGAAGCCAGCGAGGGAGGCAAAGAGAAGCTACCCTCCCTTGCACAGTCTCTGTTGTCTCCCAGTCTCAGTGCTTAATCAGGGTGTGTGAGGTAGGGGCAAGGGGGGAGCCCAGGCCTGCCCTCTACCCCGGGCTCCAGCCCAGGGACCCGAATCGCATCCGCTATGGTGGCTGACTTTTTGGAAACAGGGACACTTCCAATTCCCTGGGCCACTTCCTCCATATCTACTTCACTGTCACCTCAGGGCCTCCTTCCTTGTGCCTGATACAGTTTGTACTGCTCCAGCTCCTGACACGCGCGCCCACCTAACTGGGAGGCTTTTACCTACTTTCAGCCAGCCCCCGATTGGCTTCAGGTGTCCCAATCAACCGAGCGTCCTCCCTGCCTTCTGGAAAGATCTTAATTGGCCCCAGGTGTCTTAATTGACCTGGAGCAGCTGCCCGTTGCTTATCCTGGTAACGGGGATTTGGTTAGCCTGTTGCTAAGGTATGTGTCTCCCACTCCTGTTCTATAGCCATCTGGCCTTGCCCCGTCACACCTGCCATCGCACTATATCCAACTACTATATTAGGCACAGTTAGTTTCCAAGTACCCGACCTAACTAGTTTGCTATTTCTGTTAAAACAAATCCTTCCAGTCAATGAAGCTCTTGGCCTCACCCATCCAACCAAAATTCTGCCCTGTTCAGCGCATGCTTCAGGAGCAACGCAATCCAACGCCCAGGAGAGCCTCCGGGATCTACACAAAGATCTACCCTGCAATGGATGAGCCCACACTTTAGAGCTGCAAAAACTCACGGGGGCGCTTTGTCCGTCTACTTCTCCCACGCCTGGCACTGTCAAGGCAGAGCAGCTTACAGATTCTTCTGACAAATACCCTCTCCCCTGCCTTTGCAGGACTGTTGTCCATACTTAGTGCTTTCCGCTAGACATCGATTGTCTCCTATTAACCGTTGCACTGTGATTCATCTGTGTTCACTGAAACCCCCCCCCCCCCCCGTCACAGTTTTGTCTGTTTCATTAAGCATCTGTCTATGCTTCAGGCACTGGCTAGGGAAAGAGGCAGGGAAACCCGCCCAAAGCTGGGCAAGTGCAGGCTGGACTTTATAGGGAGACAGCACCGCCAAGTCCCTCTCCTGCCCTGCCACAGGCCAAGCTGCAGATGTAACTTACAAAGTCCACTTGGGAACATGGCTGGCCACAGTCACACCCTCTAAAGCCCAAAGGTGTTTAATGGCGTACACCACCTTGGCTGATTGATTGCAGTTCAAGGACCGCAAGAACTGCCTTGCGGGAAAACTCCAGCGAGACCTAACGCTCGTTAGTGTCAACGCATCACCTGCCAACAAACCCACCCACAATATTCACAAAACTCTGCCTGTCTGTTCGTTAGATCCCTCCCTATGGCTCTGGCATGCGCTTCAGGGCAGACTCTGTCTATGTCTGTTCAGTGCGTGGCACACGGCTGCACGACAGTACGAGAAACGATGGCCAAGATAGTCCACAGTGACTAGTGATCGGGGAGGGGGTTCCAGAAAGCACCACGCACCCCTTCTGAGAACGACGCCTCTTCGTGGTGCCTGCAGCCGGGTCCCCAGAATCACGAGTCACACAGACAAACCTCAGCCTAAATTTTGCACTGAATGAAAAAGGAACATCCCGATCGCTTCCTACAAACGCTTGCCTGGGGTTCAGTCCCTCAGGGGAGGGAGCAGAGCCTGCGTCTCATGGAGATCCTGCTACCGAACGCTCCTTCCCTCCAGGCACAATGCAGAACCTGTCTGTCGGAATTCGCTTGCCCCTTGGGAATCGGAGTGCGTGACTCTTGTCCTATCGTCTCTAGACGACGGGGCACCCTCCCGAAGCCGCTGGCCTGAGCAGCGTTAAATCAACCCGCAGAAGGAACTGGTCTTTTCACAACCAGGTAACCCACAGGGTCCCAACATGCTTTCCAGCTGCAGCCCTGAATCTCTCACTCCTGCCCTGCCCAGTGAAATCAATGCACAGCCTCCTGACCAGCTGGGATTTAATCAGCACCCCTAATGACCGAGGAGACAGACTCACTCAGAAGTCTGGTGTGGCTGAAGTTTTCCTCTAAGGCAGGTGAAGCTAAACCCACCACCCCACAGGAGGCCGCACTCACCCCTCACCTCTCAATCTCTTCAGACGCTTCTCCTTCCTCTTCTTGCGGATGATGAAGAGCAGTGCCACCCCGAGCGTGGCCAGGATCACGGGGCAGGCGATGGTGAAAAGCTTCTTCACGTCATCCCCCTCCCCCTGAGCGGATTTGATTGGGGGTATGGTACCTAGAACAGATCCACACACACACGAGGCGGTAAGACAACACACCCATGTCAGACCTCAGCTCGGGAACCTGGGCAGAGCCGGGCCGGGCTGACGGGAGGGCTGCGGACAACAGCTTCCTCCCAACCGCAAGGCGGCTTCAGAGGGATGTCGGGGTGGGGGCAGGGGGAGAGGTCTGGGACGCCCAGATGACTGCGCTCGCGCTCTCTCTCTCTCTGCTTCCAGCCAGCCTGGGAACCCAAAGCACCAAGAGACAAGCTGGCCTCATGGTACCGGCAGCCGAGGCTGGCGGTACGTGTGTTTAGATGAGGGGGTTTCTGGCTCACCGGTGCACACTCACCCGACAGCCACACTGCAGTGGGAGGCGTACCCACACACGTGCTCATCTAGCGAGCACGGCCACCGACGGGTGGCCTGGACCCCAGCATCGGCCACACAGGCCTGCTCAGGGCTCTGGGTGTGTGCCCACCTTGGCAGCCCGCGCGGCTGCATTGTCACCCCTATTGTTAGCCGCACCAACCCGCGCTGGGTGCCTCTCCTCCGGCTGCAGCACGGACCTACCCTCAGAGCTGGGCTGTTGGGGGCTCACCCCGCCCAGGCCACGAGGTACGGAGACTCACCCGAGCCTCCGTACAGCCTGTCAGAGGAAGCCACGCTAAGCACACGGGCGGTGCACGAGAGCATGTGCAACTGCACATCCCGGAAACGGCAGCTTTAGGGCTTGTCTTCACTACCCGCCGCATCGGCGGGGAGCAATCGATCTATCGGGGATCGATTTAGCACGTCTCATTTAAACACGCTGAATCGATCCCCGAACGCGCTCCCCGTCGGCTCCGGGAATCCAGCTCAGCGAATGGCGGAAGCGGAGTCAATGGGGGAACGGCAGCGGTCGACTCGCCGCCGTCCTCACAGCCAGGTAAGTCGATTACGATACGCCGACTTCAGCCTCGCTATTCGCGTAGCTGGAGCTGCGTATTGTAGATCGACACCCCCCCCCCCCCAGTGTAGCCCAGGGCTAAGAGGCGTCCCGGCCCCAGCCACCTCCTCCCCTGCCGGGACTCACGTTCCTAACACCCGGCCACAGGCTGGAAAGCGCTCTCGTCTGACCCCCCACGGACTGGACCCCCCACGGCAGCCATGCCACAGCCACTGACCATGGGAACCGCCTGAGGACGTCACCGCTGGGAGGGTGGGATGTGGGGCCATTGGGGTGGGATGGGGCTCCCCTGACAAGACTGCCTGCCAATCTCACTTCCCTGCTGGGGGGGCATGGCCTTGGCAGAAGGGGCAGTGGGGGCGGGGCAGGGCAAACGGTACTCGGGTACCAGGCACACCTGCCCTGTGTCGTCTCCCTCAGTCCACTGACACAACGAGGCACCTGCAGCTCCCTGGAGGACGAACACAGACTGGGCTCCGAGCCGATGCGTCTGTCACAACAACACACCAGCCCCACCACAACTCTGGCCCCACACTCCCCGCTGGCAGCTGGCACTGGGACAAACCCACCTGGCAGCTGCCCTGCCCTTGGGAAAGGGGGAGGAACAAAGCAGGCGTGACACTGACTTCGAGGGGTTTGCTAGAGCCCCTGCAGGCGGCATACTGAGGGGCTGAGCCTCCAACGGTTACAGCGAGGACGCCAGGGTTCATTTCCTGGTCTTGCTACTGACTCCCTCCCTGTGCCAGTCAGGTCCCTGCTCTGTGCCTCGGTTTCCCCATGTGTACAATAGGGATAGTGATACTGACCCGTGCAATCTTCCCGGTAAGTGGGGCGGGGGGCAGGGGAGGCCAGGAACCAAAGTGGGGGAGCAGCAGGGATGATAGCTGGGTCTCCAGGGGCCATTACTGGGACATTTCTCAATGTTCTTTGGACACTAACTGAGGGAGGAAGCGGGTGGGGAATCAGCCCAGTTCCCGGGTGTCCGCATCACAAAACCAAACCACTGCGGACAGCCGGCGCAGGGATGCCAAGGACTGAACGGGCGATCGATGGGGTATGTCTACACACCGGCTGGGGGTTTGCTTCCTAGCCCGGGGAGGCGGACAGGCGCTAGCTGCCCTGGAGGCAGCGCTGTGAAAACAGCAGGTGGCTGCAGCGGCTGGGTAGCTGCCCGAGTCCGCACGCCGGGGTCAGGCAGGGTTGTACTGGGATGGCTAGCCTGCATTGACAGCAAGCAAGCCCACGGCCGTCTACCTGGGCCGGGAAGCAGGCTCTCGGCGTCGCGGTGCCGTGGAGAAAGGACGGCACGCTGCTAATTAAATCCACCCCTTCCGGGAGGAAGGCGCCTAGGCCCTGGATGGGAGAGGAGGAGTGGCTGCTACGGCACTGCCGTGCATTGTCAGACCCCAGCCGTGGGAGCCCGGCCAGCGCAGACTCCGCAGAGATTGCGCTGGGTCACAAGGATCAGACTGGGGGGTGTTTAAAACCCAACCCCCGAGCTGGGACAGCTCGGAGCCAGAGCTAACGTGGACGTAGTCATAAGGCAGGCGAAAGACCTGGAGAAGTCTCCGGCTAGGACAGACCTCTGGTGAGCTAGGAAGGCACTTAGCAGGGAGGCTCCAGCATAGGCTCTCTGTGGTTTGGAGAGCTGGCTCTCTCATCTCCTCCTCTCCCCTCAGCCGAACCTAGCTACGGGTGTGCTGGTAGCCGTACGGCTCCCAGGATAGGAGACGGATGGGGGCGGGGCGGTGAGGTGCTGTCTTCCCTGGGACCGGTTTCCGCTGGCGCGAGAGACGAGCTTTCCAGCTACATGAGGCCTGAGGAAGAAGCTCTGGGCAGCTGGTCTCTACGCTCCTGCTCCCCTCCCAGCTCTGAGCCAGGCACCACAGCCCCACGTGATCCCAGCTGTGGGGAGCGGGGGGCAGAGGAGGACCAGGGGCAGGAGGGAGGCTAGTGGTAGCTGCAGGGAGAGCCCGGCTAGGAAGTGAGGAAGGTGGGGCGGACGATGCTGCAGCTGCCTGGCCCAGCAGGGCCACAGGCAGCAGCAAAATGCCCAGCAAGAGAGAGAGAGACAGCCCCTTAACGCAACACGGCACCGGCGCACGGGGCAACACGACGCCAGCGCACGGGGCGACACGGCGCCGACGTGCAGCACGACACGGCACCGGCGCACGGGGCAACACGACGCCAGCGCACGGGGCGACACGGCGCCGGCGCACGGGGCGACACGGCGCCGGCGCACGGGGCAACACGACGCCGGCGCACGGGGCAACACGGCACCGACGCACGGGGCGACACGGCACCGACGCACGGGGCAACACGGCACCGACGCACGGGGCAACACGGCGCCGGCGCACGGGGCAACACGACGCCAGCGCACAGTGCAACACAGCCGACGTATGACACGACGCCGGCGCGGGAATCCTGCTGGCGGCCCGCCCCAGCCACCAAACCCGCACCACATCCCCCGGCCCCCCAAAGCACGCCCCACGGCCAGCCCCCCAGAACCAGGCCGCTCCCCACGCCGCGTCAGCTCTTACTGCCGTCGTAGTCCAGCGTGGCGAACTGGGCGCTCTCGTTCCCGCAGCCGGCGCTGTTGCAGGCCTTCATGCGTAGCTCGTACCAGGTGGCCTCGCGCAGCTCCGTCAGGAAGACCTCGTTGGAGCTGTTGGTCTTGAGGCTCTGCCAGGCCCAGTTGCCCTTGGGCCGGTACTCCAGGACAATGGCCAGGATGGGGCAGCCCCCGCTGCTCCAGCCCTGCAGGTGCAGCCTGGCGTGCGTAGAGTTAATGTGGGTGAAGAGGTGCTGGTCCTTGCTGAAGGAGGGCTCTGTGGGAAAGGACGTGGCGTGAGGGCCTGGGAGGGGGCAGCTCTCACGGGGCAAGCTCCCCGTCTGCCCCCCCTACCGCCATGGCCTCCACTCACTTTGCTGGTGGTGGGTCTCGGTCCAGCCCGCAATGGGCGCTGGCTCTTACCCCGTCCCCATCCCGCCAGCGGCACTCAGCGCGCTCAATCCCCTCCAACCCAGCGACTGCCCGGCGGCCACGTTTCATGCTGCAGAGCGAAGCTGGGGACGGAGCTCCCAAGCACAAAGCCGCCTGCCCAGACGCTGGGAAATGCCCAGCGAGTGAGAAGCAGCAAAGGGCCCCTCCCGCCGCATCACTCAGGCAGGGCCCTTGCTGCTCAGCTTCCCTCCTGCGGGGGTTTTACGGCAGGGCTGCTGGAAATAGGGTTTGGTCACTGAACTGGAGGAGCAGAGCCCGGGTGTCTGTAATCCACGACGGCTGAGATCACTGCCTGGGCAGCGAGGGGAAACAATTCTACGTGCGGTCACACCCACTGGCGACAGCATCTTCGCTACCGACGACCGAGGGGGGCGGAGGTCGTTTACCATCGGTCACAGCCAGCAATAAGCTCGTCCGTATAAGGCCAGGGCCAACTTTTAACAGGACTCTTGTCCAGGCCACGAGGCCAAGAAACTGACCTCCTGCGCCTTGCACCACACGTTACAGAGGACGATTCTAAACGCCCCTGGCAGTCTCTCATTTCAGCAAGGGAAAGGACACTGACGGCCGCACAGAGGAGTCAATCGGTGGCCCCTGCAGCGAGCTTACAAAGCCTAATAACCCTGCAACAAGACTAGGGCAGGAGTTCTCCTGCTCTGCCCACCAGTCTGCCTCACTGGATCCTTGCAAGAAGGCAGCGCTGGCCTTACTGGACCCTCTCGGACACCTAACCATGGGCCCAGCACCCTCCACACACCCCGGGATCATGCTGCTGTCACTCCTCATTGCGTTCCCGATGCTGCAGCTCAGCAAACGGCACTGGAGCAAACGGGGGAGAGGGCAGGGTGCGCGGCAGTACGACGGGAGGCTGGGGAGGGGTTAACGCGTCGACGCCTGACCCCACAATGGGTAGGTCACATGTTAAATCGCAAAGGGGAAGGGAATGCAGCTGGTGAGTCTCTGCACCAGGCTCGCGAGGCCCCTGGCCATGCTAGGGCCTGGGCAGTGGCTCGGAACAGTGCAGAGCAAGTTGCCGCAAGACCTTCCCTCGCTGGGCTGGGGGAGGCCTGGCGAGTGCGTGCCAGAGGACCAGCTGGTGCAGGCTGCCCTGGGAACGGCCGGCAGCTCTGCAAGAGCATCGTGCAGGACAGAGCAAAAGGGAAGCCCTTCGCCTGTCCCGACCGACGAGCTGGAACTAGCTTGTGAGGCCCTGGCCCCTGTATTCTGCCGATGAACCGTTAAAGAGGGGAACCGGCGCAGGTGGCCCGGACACACAGGCAGCTCTGCCGGCCTCAGGCCAGGAGACAGACCAGTTCCGAGGGGCTGGGCGGCCCCCGCTGGTTTACCTCGGCCGTGGGTCTTGGCCTCGATGATCTCACTGATCCGGCCGGCCCCCACGCTGTTCTTAGCCGCCAGCTTCACCTTGTACCAGGTGCCGCACTTGAGGCTGTCCAGCTTGAAGGAGCGCTCGGTGGAGCTGATGAACACGTCCTTCCACTCCTCGCTGTTGTCCACCGAGTACTGCAGCACGAAGCCTGCGGGGGGAGAGGAGTGGGGTGTGACGTTATGGACAATAACTGCGACCATATAGATCACTGTTACAACCAAGGTCCTGTAGTGGCACCGAATCTTACATAAAGAGGGTCGAATGAGGTGTCTAAGACCAGGTTATGCTTGGCTGGTTATGATTATGTCATTTATATGTATGTATCAGTTTTGTAGTTGAAGTTTTATGAATATTGGCTTTATACTGTCTGTAGTTCAAACTGGGGCCATGCTCCTGGGACCCCAGACAAGCTATCAGCTCTGCTAGGCCTGGTTGATGGCCCATTAAGAGCCATCAGCGATACAATGGACCCATTGAGAGATGGCAGACACGCCTGTACTCAGCAAATTATGCAGGGACTTTGCCCATGTGACTCCAGACTCCATTTTGCGGTGATTTTCCACAGTAAGGACAAAGAGGTGTCTTTACACCTGGAAGAAACCATAAAAGGCAGCTGCCTCATCTCCATTTTGTCTTCATTCCTGCTTCTTACCTCTGGAGGAACCTTTCTACAAAGGGAAGCGCTGAACAAAGGACTGAAGGACCCATCCATGCTGTGGATGTAATCCAGAGACTTGATTTGAACCTGCAGCTTCTGTCATCTTTACTGCAAGCCTGAACCAAGAACTTTGCCATTACTGTATGTAATTGATTCCTTTTAACCAATTGTAGCGCTCACCTAGACCTTTTTCCTTTTATGACTAAACCTTTAGATTTTAGATTCTAAAGGATTGGCAACAGCGTGATTTGTGGGTAAGATCTGAGTTGTATATTGACCTGGATCTGGGGGCTAGGTCCATTGGGATCGGGAGGACCTTTTTTTCCTTTACTGGGGCATTGGTTTTCAGGACCAGTTGTCCCCATAACGAGTGGCACTGGTGGTGAGACTGGGAAACTGGAGTGTCTTAGGGGATTGCTTGTGTGACTTGTGGTTAGCCAGTGGGGTAAAACCAAAGTCTCCTCCGTCTGGCTGGTTTGGTTTGCCTTAGAGGTGGAAGAACCCCAGCCTGGGGCTGTAGTTGCCCTGTTTGAAGCAATTTGTCCTGAACTGGCACTCTCAGTTGGGTCCCGCCAGAACCAGCATCATTACACGGGGGCTGTTAGCGCTCAAGATAGAGAGGGAGGGGTGGGGGAGAAAGGGACAGTGCACAACGACCTGCTTCTCCTCTCCAAGGGGGACGGAGCAGGTGGCAAAGGGCTGGTCAAAGCAGCCCTGGCTGTGCAGGTCTATTGTTCTCTGAGGCGATGCATCCAATCATCAAGCAGGCCTCAATCCCGCCCATCTGAAGGTAGGTGAATCTTAGCCCCATTGGACAGATGGATACACTTTGGTAGGGAGGCCTGAGGAGCCAGATTTGCAGAGCCTTTAGGTAACGCTGTGGAAGGTGTGGCATTAACTGCCCGTGCAAAGTAAAGTACAAGGTTAGCCAATGGCGTGTGCAGTTACCCAGCCTGTCCGCTCACCGCCAGCAGGCGTACGGTTCGGGTTTGCTGGCTGGCACATGCTCCAAATTCTCAAGAGAATATGGTTCTAAGTTACTTGTTGCACAGCCAGTCAGCGGCAGAGTCCTCCGGAGAACCCAGGAGTCCAGAGCCCTAGCCCACTGTTTTAGACTAAGGGTAGCTCTACGCGGCAGAGCCTAACCCCCTCTTCCATCTACACACAAATCACGCTAACCCAGGGCTCAGACCCCAGGACCCCACAGGGACGGAGGGTCAAAGCCTGAGTGAGTCAAGCCAGGACCCCGGGTTCAAGCCTTATTGCTTTGCAGCGTAGATGCAGCCCCCGCCCCCCCCAACCCCACAGGCCGACTTTGTGTCCTCGGGATGGTCAAGTTTGGTGGACAGTCAAGTTTTCCCACATTGCACCACAAACACAGGCCTAGAGTGGCCACATTTTGGAAGGGCGCTAGGACGTCTGGGGTATGGTCGGCTGGACGTGGGCCTGCATAATGCAGTGCAGATCCTGGAATCCCAGGTTGGGACCCAGGGTTCAACTATTCCTAGCCTGGGGTTACAAATGAGTGGAGACGCTCAAGCCCTAAGTCAACAAACCCAGGGTCCGTTCGTTAACGCGAGTTCTGCTGCAGCGGGGCTTACGTTGCAGGGCAGACTTACCCTAAGAGCCCCCTAGCCCTCGCTTTGGACGCAGAGCAGACAATTGCCAATGGCAACCCACCCCTGCCACCAGGGGGTGCTGGAGTTCCAGGGGCGGAAGCAGCAGGACGGACAGACTCCAAAAAGGCAGGGGAGAAATAATCTTTATGCATCTAGAATGAATGCAGAGGAAAACGATTCTCCCGGCTCCCCCTTCGCCTCCCCCCAGCGCAGACTGACACAGCCCTGAGACTGCCTGGGGCTGCTAGCAATGGGAGCCCGACACACGGCAGGAATCCAGATCCAAGTGGCACAAGACCAGCCCCGCGTAAGGGCCCACGTGCACACTGCTAAAAGCTGACCGGCCGAGGGCAGCCAGGGGTCTGAAACCGGCGGGATGAGTCGAGTCCGGCGCTTTGCTTCTGGGGTTTATGCTGGCGCTGTGTGCTACTGCACTTCTCCGCTTCACGCTGAGGGCAGAGCCCCACCTGCTGCCTCTTCCTCCTCCCCAGCCCCTGAGCGAGAGCCAGCCGCTGGGGGCAGCAGGAGGACCCCTCTCCAGGCAGGGCCCAGCACTCGCACAGGACGAATCATCTCAGACAGCCCTCGGCCACACCCAGAGACCCGCTCGTCCGAGGTGTGTGTCGGGCCCAAGGGGAAGGGGGAGACCAGGGCGTGAGGCCCTTTAGGCCAGCACGGCTGCAGACTGGGGACCGCTCCCGCCACACCAGTCCCCCTGGCCACGCATCTCCAGACCATCCCGGGGGTGGGGGGGGGGCATGAAATCCCCAGCAGGAGGCTCTGCGGGAACGGCTGTGGAAAGCAAAGAGCTCTGCCACCAGCCCTGCCGAGGTGCCCGTCTCGAGGGCAGAGCGGGGAGCGCCGTCTCTGTGACTGTCCTCGGCCAGTCCGTGCTGATTGCAAGGGGGTTTTCAGCGGGGCTGGAGCCCAGCTGGGACCTCGCCAGACCCATTGCACACGACCCCCAAGGGGAGCTCTCGGCCACTGACTCGCGGTTTCTCATCCCAGATGAAATCAGTCAGGTGTTAGCCGCCGCCCCTCCCCTTTGCCGACCAACAGCCACGCAGTGCTAACGAGGGGAGCGTGACCACACCGATTAACGCCAGGACACTGCACTCTAATGGCGCTCCACAGCCTCCCCTACCCCCCTCCGGGCCAGGCCTGCAAGGAGCCCTGATTTCCAATTCAAATCCAGCTCTGCCTCCGCGCACATTAAACATGTCTTCCTGCCTAATTTCATACATATGAATGGGGATGGAAATGGAGCCCTCTGTTCTTAGATTATTAAAATGGAGCTGGAACGGGGGGGGGGGAGAGAGATTTCCCCCCCTTTATTATTGATATTAGTGCTGGGGTTTGAGGGTGGGTCGCTTGGCGGCTGCAGAGCCTACGGGCAGGAAAATCCACCTCTCTCAGCCTGCACCAAATCCCTCCTCAGACATGCGGGGTGTTGGGGCATCTGCCATCTGGGTTGGTTTGCGGGGAGAAAGCTACTGACCCCACAGCTGTCTGAGCAGGCTACTGGGGAAAAGGCAGGAGAAGGGAGTTTCCGGATTCAAAGGCATGGGGCCAAAGCCTGCGCTGGAATATATAGGTCATGGACGCCCCTGTCCTAGCAGCAGCTGACTCTGCAGCCTGTCACTGTCACACTTCTCCAGCCGCCCTGCTCTGGCCCAGTGGGACTGTAGCAAACTAGCACCGTTGCTCCCCGCGCAATTCCCATCATGGTGCTGGACCCAGTTCCAGCACAGCGGTGGGGACTGGGGGAGGGAGGGGGGAGATGGGGCCTGACCCGTGCTCTGGAACGACACTCGAGCCTTGGGCCTTTCCAGGGTCCAAAAGCAATATGAAAACTTGGTCTGCTCCCAGGTGTCCTGTGAGCTGAACCATGCCTGGGCTGGCATGTTGCAAGCGGGTCCCCCACGCCCCGCTAAGAGAACTCTGGCCCCGACCGAAAGGAGGCAGGGAACTTCAGCGCTGTTTCCTTAGGCGAGGGGGCAGTGCAAACACTGCGGGAGGGGAGGGATTCTCCAATGTCAGAGCCGGCACTGAGCGGCCATGCTGGAGAGACGACTCCATCCCCTGGGAGAAGGGCCACAGTGGGAGGGCAGTGCCAAGCGACAGAAATAACCACCTCTTTCGAGGTTAATGGGCTTCCTGTCCCATGCTCCCCAGTGGGTTGTGGGGCTGGGATACACAGATCACCGAGTACAAAGCAAGGTGCACAGTTCCGGAGCACGGCGAGACATAACACTGCCCCGTCACCCACCCCCAGCAAACCTGCAGCTTTCTCGGGGTCTGCTGCCCGCTCCCCCACCGGACTCTCAGTCTGTACACAACATCCCCTTCGGGCCCTCGCCTCTGCCCCTCGCTCCTCCCAACTCACCGCCTCGGGGAAGGCGCATGCCCGCACCCGACAGCCTGGCCTGGCCCCTTCAGCAGGCGCCTCTCCCAGGCACTAGCAATGCTGGGGACTCCCGTCTCCCTCAAGCGACCTGCCTTTCGAGCTCGCTCCCTGGGACACGTAGTGTCCTACCTGACACCATCAATAGCATTTTCACCAATTACTTGTTTCCGCATCAGAGTTCGGTGAGTGTGGAATGTGATTGATTGGAGCGAGGCTATAAAAGGAAAGCCAGAATTAACTAGCTCCCTCGGGAAGCTGCTAGGAAGTTGCTTCTGTCATTGAATGCTGCCTCCTTTCACATGATTAAGAGTATTAGGAAACACACCGGGTCCTAGATGAATAAACCTGTTACACTCCCATCAACAACATGTCTTAAAATGGCTCTCGGGGCGCGAGGCAGGCTCGCATACACACACGGAAGCAGTTGTTAGACTTCAGTGAGGTGAATATTATTCCGAGCTGATCCCCTTGCAATCCCAGAATACGCACAACAAAGAATCACCTGTCAAATGCCTAACGCATAATCTATTCCAACAAGGCTCAAAGGCCTCACTTCCATAGGTGTGTCAGCAAGTCATTTGTTTGGGAATCGGGACACGGACACACACACACACACACACACACACACACACACACACACACGCTTTAACCGTTGGAGAACTACAAAACAAGAGTAACACGAGTCCCTCAGAGGGAGAGAGAGCACAGTATCGTTCTCTCCTCCGATAGTCTGCACTGCACTGAACGCTAAATGTCTGCCAGTCCCTGCTGATTTTAAGATTTGGTGCAGAGAAACCTCCAGGCTCGGTTTGCAAAGTGTCTGAGTGGGTGCTCTTCTTTCTGCATCCTCTGATAACAGTCTATGTGTGCAGGAGTCATTGGTTTAGGGACTACATTCACCTCGGTCACCATTATGGGGGGGGGGGCGGGGGACGGACACGAATTCTCGGGACCCAAGGTAGGACATTTCGGATCACATTCATTTCATAGGCAGGGACTGAAATGCTTTTCTGTTGGCTTAACGGGAGCTCTTCAATGTTACAATGGAGCCAAGTATCTTAATGAGTAACACCTCTAACGCCCAGGACGGTCTGCAAATTCCTAGGGCTCGATGAACTTTGTGCATGGCCGCTGCAGCTCTCTCTAATGGGAATCGAGCATGTGGCTATTGGATTCCCTGCTCAGGAAATGATGTCTCGGTTACTTTGGTGAGAGAACCTATGGACGAGGAACGTTTGCTGTGCCAGGTAATGCAGGGCTGTGCTTGACTTCACAGATGTGTTTGGCTGTATAGCTGAACGAGCCTATATAGGACCAATACATCTCAGCTAAACACAGGACACACTTACAGTTGTTATTAGCCACTCAAAAGAGCGAGGAAAGTCAAAGGTGGCAGCTGGTGTACCTGACGCATCGTGAGCACGGGGTTCGTGTCAACGTCTGCGTGGAACGAGGATGACTTACTGTTGCCGTGGGAATCGTAACTCGGAATGTCTTGACTTTTTATATATGCAAATCTCAACCTTCGTGTTGCACTGACAGGTTTATTTATTTTTGCATTTACTTTCGCTCATCCTTAAACAAAAATAGAACAGGAAGAGAGGCCCATCTTTGTGCAAACGTGCGTCATGAGTCACATGCATGAATATTCAAATGAACGTCGTCATGTTCAATTGGACGCCCGCAGACGCCTGTGTGATTTGACTGTCCGACAATATTTGATCTCGAGACTGACGTACAGGTAAGTGCATTTGTTTTACTACGGCGAGATCTAGACAAACTCAATGGCAACCCAGGTGGAACTGTGCAAAAGAGAGGGAAAGATGGTCTTGTTAAAAGACAGGGTATTACAACAGCACCTAGACATCCAAACTGCAGCTTCGTTGGGCTAGGTGCTGCACAGACAGACACACAATAAGAGACCATCCGTGGCTTAATGAACCTATCATCTACACCGACAAGACAGTCACATGGTGGGAGGGGAAACCGAGAGGGGCAGGGACTGGCATACGGTCACCCATCAGGGCGTTGGCAGATGGGAATGGAACCCAGGACTGCCAAGTGCCAGTCCATGCTCTATGCACAAGACTGCACTGCCTCCCAACAGCAGGGAGATCTGGGTTCTGCTTCCAGCTTCGCTACTGACCACGTCTGTGACTTTCAGCCAGTCACGTTCCCTTTCTGCCCCTTGGGTTCCCCATCAGGATACTGGGGCAGTAATGCTGAGCTACCTCTCGGTGTGGGCGTGCGGCTGGATCCATTAGCGTTGGCAGGGCCCAGAGACCCGGCATGAAGGGCAGAGGCAGAGTGTTGTTATTAACATGCATGCGCCCAGGGAAGCCCCATCCCAAACAAACTGGCCTCGTTACACATTTCACCACAAACTCACAGCTCAGCCAGTGTCGGGGAAGGTTCATGGATCGAGGCCCCCTGACCCGACCCAGGGCCAGTTCAGAGCTCGGGGTCAAAGCCCCATACCGTGCGCAGCACCATGTGGCTCTAAGCCATAAAACCAAGCAAGTCTCAGTGGGTTTGACTGAGTTTTGGGTCTCATGCTCCCAGAACCTCAGGGGAGCGAACCCCACACGGAGCAGAACCACACGAAATATTCGCGCCTCTTCCCCAGCACGAAAGCGCCCGGTTCTGTCCAGCGTTGGCCTGCGGCACCACCTGCGACTGCTCACACCGACCCTGCCACTCCTCTCCCTCAACCCCACTTCCCTCCTGGCGCTTCCAGACCAGCCCCATCAGGTGGCGCTGTCTCCCCCTGCAAAGCCAACCCCAAGGAGCGTTGCAGACGGAAGAGCCCGGGACGGCGCATTGAAACGAGCCGCGCGCCCCTGGTCTGAGGCTCACGCCGCGATTCGCGGGGACAAGACACCCAGCCTTTCGGTATTGATTGATTTTATATACGCAGCATGTTTTGAATATTTCTAATCCAATTATAACCAAATGCATCACCAGAGTCCACTGAAGTGAAAGGCTGCTGGCTGGGGAGATTTGCTTGTAATTACTTTCATGCTTTTAATTAATTGTAAGTGAGGTTTCCATTCCCCCTCACCCCCAGTCTGCAGCTGTTTCGACATATACTTCATTAGATGAATCAGAGCAGAAAGGAGGCTTCGGAAAGCCAGGACATTCCTAGCGCTCTCTAGCCGTCCCAGATCTGCTGGGAAGGGTAGAGGGAGGCAGGAGAGGAGCCTTAGTCACTCGGGTCCAAGCTTCGGAGATGCCAGGCAGCTACAAGAGATCTCTCGGCAGCCAGAAACAGCAATTAGCGGCTTGGCTTTTGCAAGCCACTCCATTCCCAGGATCTTGTAACAACACTTAACGAGCCATTGAATTGAGCCTTGCGGCCCCCCTGCATCACCCTTACAGATGGGGAAAGCGAGGCACACAGCCTACATAATTTACTCACCCAGCAGGTCAGTGGCAGAGACAGAAGGAAAAGCCAGGAGTCCTCCTGGCTCCCGGTTCTTAGCCCTAAGCCACAGACTAACGTTCCTTCTCAGAGCCAGGAACAGAACGAGTCCCGACTCGCCGTTCCCCTGCTCTGACCACTAGACTACAGTCGCCTCCTGAAGTTGGGTGTAGAACCAGGAGTCCTGGCGCTCGAGTCTCAGCTCTAAGAGTGGACCATGCGCTCGTCCCATACTGAGGCAAGCTGCTGCCTACCCCCAGACACGGCCTTTTTGCACCTCTGCTGCCAACGGAGGAACTCCGGGCTTTGTGTGGGGGCACTGCAGGGTGCATTTCATGGCATCTGCAGCCTTTTTCTCTAGCAGCAACTGACCACCATGGGAGCCACGCAAGGGTCTCCGTTGAAAGAAGGATGCACACCATTGCACCTTCCCTAACAGACTCATCATTCATCCTCAGAAGGCCAATCAGGCTCTCCAGAAGCTAAGCCCGACTGTGCTAGCATCCAGAGCTCCAGAGCCACTAGCCCTTCCCTCTTTGAGGCCACGTGCCTCCATCTGCCTTTGCTGCCCCAGGGGCGAAGCAGACCCAGCTGCTCACACATGGCAGGCCACCCCTCGCCCCCCCGGCAAACCTGGCAATATCAAGCTCAGACACAGGATCTGCCATCGCCCAGCCCCTTCCCGAGAGGCCCGCAGGATCCCCAGAATGTACGCCACTTCCTCTCCTCCCTTGGCCTTGGAGCACAAGCCACGAAGAGCAGAAGCCCTGCTGAAAGAGGGAATCTCAGCACCCTAACCCTGGACACGCAATATCATAGCCCTACAGCGCTCACGACGCTCTCCGGGCCCTTGCTCTCCCCCGCCTCACCTCTGATGGAGCTGCCGCCGTTGTCCCCAGGAATCCAGGCCAACGTGATGGATGAAGCTGAGGTTTTAGACACAGTCAAGCGTGGCTGGTCCGGGGGAACTAGATCAAACAAACAGCACAAAGTCAGCGAGCACATTTCACAATGGAACCAGAGCCAGGCATCTGCACCTTGAGAGGGTTAATTTCAAATACAAGCCCCGTGCCCACAGTGCACAAACCTTTGTGCACTGAGCCCCACGTGCCCAGGGATGGCCCTCTATCCTTTCATCCAGTTGGGAAGAGACATGGAGCTTCCCAGCTTCATCACAGTGTGGAGAACAATCTAATGGTTGGATCTTTGAGGTTCAGAATTTGGGGGCAGTTTACAAGGTGTTCAGCAAAACCTAACAGAGAGGGGAATTTTGGCACGGGAGTTTTTGGAATTCAATGTTTCGGACATCCCCTGGCGACCCAAACAACAGCCTTGGTTTAATGCACAAGACCCGAGAGTAAGACGGTTCCTGGAACAGAAAACAAAACAATCCCGTCTCACCTCCCTGCTCCAGAGTGAGTGAAAAGCAAAGTGTAACACAACAGTATCACTAGCAACAGGCCAACCAGACCCCATCCTCCCAGTGCGCATAACTTCATTCCTTCAGTTCCATCAACGCAGGGCAGGAAATGCCTGGGACTCTGACACTGAGCTGCTTTCTGCTCTCACAGAGGCATCACACGGATGTAACTCCAGGGGGGCTCAGCTGGATGGACACACCAGGCTATGTGGGACCGGAACCAGTCCGATAGGTACAATGCTGGTGTGGGCTCTTTCACTGGGAGAAGCCGTGTTTGGATGGGCTTGTGGGAAGCAAGTCTCAGGCCCATGGACAAAACTCATTTCATTGTAAAACAAGACTTGACTCCTGACAAAATACGACTGGCTTCGGCAACAGCAGTTTATATAACAGGGAAGGCTGCCCAATCAGGGAACGGAAACAGCTGCATGTGACTGTAAGTGGCCAATCGCAGAGTTCCAACAACTAATTGCAAGCTCTGATGAGCTGAATCAACAACCCCAGAGGCATCTCTGTCCAGCCATTTCCAGCAACAAGCGGATTCGTAGCGAGGGGCAAAGCGGGCGAAGGCCGAGCAGGGCCGAGCCCGCCGGCCTGGCACAGCCCTTACCTTGCACCAGCAAGTTGATGATGATGGTATCAAAGCCCCAGGTGTTGGTGGCGGTGCAGGTGTAATACCCAGAATCCTCTGCTTTCACCGAGCGCAGGACCAGCGTGCCGTTGGCCTGGATCAGCCGGTGCCCGTCCACCGCCACCGGGATGGCAGAATCCTCGCTGCAAGGAACGGGAAATGCCAGCAGCTCAGCAGCGTAAATGCCTACTCGCGCCCCCCAGCGCCTGGGACGGGTGGGGCGCTGGAGCGTGTGGCCCCAGGAGCCACCCAGGGGGCAAGGGCCTCTGGAGCTCTTCCCTCGCGCCGCCTCCCTGCCACAGGGATCAGGGCTCCTGCCGAGAGGCAGCGCGGTGGGGAAGAGGTCGGCTTTAGTTACCTGTCCTTTGTCCATTTAATGGCAGGGGCCGGCTCCCCAACCGAATTGCACGGCAGCCTCACGTCCTTCATCCACGGCGTGGTGACGGTGCCGCCGAAGGAGATGATCTTGGCTGGGGCTGTGGGGGGAAGGGAACGTCAGTCTGGCTGGACGAGCCACACGCACAGAGCCCGCCTGTCCCACCCCGCTGCCCCGGGCGCTGGGACCCACCACCTTTGTCGATGCCGCAGAACCTGCTCCAAGCCAACGGGCCGACGGAGCAGCCAGCGCATCGCGAGGTGCTGGCTACGGCGAGTCCTGGAGACGAGGGGCCGACCCACAGCCGGCACCAGGGCCTGGATCCAGAGTGTACAGTGGGGCCCCCCCAGCCTCTACACTGAGCCAAACCTACATGCCGGACGACCTCCCCCCCGGGACTCTGTTACCCAGAGAGAGAGACCCAGCTCCCCTCCAGTCAGCCCCACTGCCCCTAACCCCACCGGGCCTGCCGCACCTTTCCCAGCAGGCTCAATGGTGACCTTTTCACTGATGTTGCCGCGTCCCGCCGAGGTCACGGCCGCCACCCACAGCATGTACTGCTGCCCGCGGTTGAGGTGGGCGATGCGGTAGAAGAGTTGCTCGGGGCTGGTCTCGTACTCGCTAGGGGCCTGGCGGGGGAAGGAGGGGACGCAGCTGGTTAACCAGGACACGAACCCCCTTTCATGCACCTCTCCCTGCCCAGGCTTTGATGCAGCCCCCGCCCCGCCCCCCCAGTACAGCCACACTAGTCATCGCAACAGGGCAACCTGACCCCTGCTCGGACAAGTCCTGGCTTTAAGGGACCACCCCAGATTCTCCTCGTGCGACGGCCACGTTCTCGGCTGACTCCAGGGATCAGACCGGGACCCACAGAGCTAAACGCTGCTGGAGCTTTTGCTAATGAGCACAGACTCCACTGCTGAGGCAGACCAACCCACAGGGATCGGGTACAGAGCGACAACCTGTCACACGCCTACATTTAGCGGGTGGGCAGGCCGGCACTCCAGGGAGGGCGATTTGCCAGGGAAGTTCCCCAAAGAAGTGGTGGAAGTCCCAGCATTTTGGGTATTTTTATCTAGATTAAGCAAATTGTTAGGTGTTGTTATTATTAATTACAGTGCCCTTCGCCACTTTGGCAAAAAAACCTTCCAGGTGAGAGCCACATGGGGTGGGGCCGAGGGGTTCAGAGCGTGGGAGGAGGCCCAGGGTGGGCCAGGGTGGGGGGGGTGAGGGCTCTGGCTGGGGTGAGGGCTCTAGGGTGGAGCTGTGGATGAGGTGTTGGGGGCGTGGGAGGGGGGCTCAGGGCTGGGGCAGAGGGTTGGGTAGGGGTGAAGGCTGCGGGGTGGGGCCAGGGATGAGGGGTTCAGGCCTGGGGCAGAGGGTTGGGATGCAGGGGGAGGGGTGAGGGCTCTGGCTGGAGGTGCAGGCTCTGGGGATGAGGAGTTTGGGGTGCAGGCAGGCTGCCCCAGGGCTGAGGCCAGAGGACTCTCCCCAGCCCTTTCCCCCCTGCCAGCAGCAGCGAGCTCCGGGGCCAGGCCCACAGCAGCCCCGCAAGCCCCAACTTGCTCCCCTCCCCGTTCCCGCCCACCCTCACCTCTCTCCTCTCCACGTCCCTGCTGCGCGGCTATTTATAGCCTGCTGTGCGGCCGCGCAGCTTAGAGGGAACGTAGGGAGCTGCGCTTAGGGTCGATGGGAGCCGGCACTGGCCCGCCGGCCTTGCAATGCAGAACACGGATTTATTATCTGAATGATCGTAGCAAATGGACCATGACCCCATCGTGCGAGGTGCTGTACGCACGGGGAATAAAGAGACAGTCCCTGCCCCTACCCCAGTCTACGCCATCTCGAACGTTAACAACTCCTGGCTGATGTCCCATGGAAGGGACAGCCCCAAATCCCTGCCTGTGCATCTCCTCTGAACCCGGGGATAGCAACACTTGCTTCTCCAGCCCCATGATGCACCCAAACAACCCTGTAGTTCGGCTAACAGCACGGCTGCAGGGGTCGCTGCCATCGCAGGTGTCCCCCTTACCTTGTGCTCGGATGGGCTGGGAGCACAGAGCGCAGTTTGTATGGGAGCAGGGCAGCAGCAGCTGCTCCTGAGGACTTCCAATCAGTCATAAGAACATAAGAACGGCCATACTGGGTCAGACCAATGGTCCATCTAGCCCGGTATCCGTCTTCCGACAGTGGCCAGTGCCAGGTGCCCCAGAGGGAATGGACAGAACAGGTAATCATCAAGTGATCCATCCCCTGTCGCTCATTCCCAGCTTCTGGCAAACAGAGGCTAGGGACACTATTCCTGCCCATCCTGGCTAATAGCCACGGATGGACCTCTCCTCCATGAATTTATCTAGTTCTTTTTTGAACCCTGTTATGGTCTTGGCCTTCATAACATCCTCTGGCAAGGAGTTCCACAGGTTGACTGTGCGCTGTGTGAAGAAATACTTCCTTTCATTCGTTTTAAACCTGCTGCCTATTAATTTCATTTGGGGACCCCTAGTTCTTGTATAATGAGAAGTAGTAAACAACACTTCCTTATCTACGTTCTCTAAACCAGTCGTGATTGTATAGACCTCCATTATATCTCCCCTTAGCCATCTCTTTTTCAAGCTGAAAAGTCCCAGTCTTATTAATCTCTCCACATATGGAAGCTGTTCCATATCCCTGATCATTTTTGTGGCCCTTTTCTGAACCTTTTCCAATTCCAATATATCTTTTTGGAGATGGAGCAACCACCTCTGCACATGGTATTTAAGATGTGGGCGTCCCATGGATTTATACAGAGGCAACATGATATTTTCTGTCTATTCTCTATCCCTTTCTTAATGATTCCCCACATTCTGTTCGCTTTTTTGACTGCCGCTGCACATTGAGTGGATGTTTTCAGAGAACTATCCACAATGACACCAAGATCTCTTTCTTGAGTGGTAACGGCTAATTGAGACCCCATCATTTTATCTGTATAGTCGGATTATGTTTTCCAACCTGCATCACTTTGCATTTATCAACATTGAATTTCATCTGCCATTTTGTTGCTCAATCACCCAGTTTTGAGAGATCCTTTTGTAGCTCTTCCCGGTCTGCCTGGGTCTTAACTATCTTGAGTAATTTCAGATCATCTGCAATTTTTGCCACCTCACTGTTTACCCCTTTTTCCTGATCGTTTATGAATATGTTGAATAGTGCTGGTCCCAGAAGAGACCCCTGGAAGACACCACTATTTACCTCTCTCCACTCTGAAAACCGACCATTTATACCTACCCTTTGTTTCCTATCTTTTAACCAGTTACCCGTCCATGAGCGCACCTTCCCTCTTATCCGTGGCAGCTTACTCTGCGTAAGAGCCTTTGGTGAGGGACCTTGTCAAAGGCTTTCTGAAAATCTAAGTACACTGTATCCACTGAATCCCCTTGGTCCACATGCTTGTTGACCCCCTCAAAGAAGTCAACATTCAGTGGTCCGGCGCCTGTCCCCAAGGAAGGAGGATTATCGCAGGCAGGCTGGCAGGAGAGACACGGGAAGATGGGGGTGGTCGAGCTCTGGAAACACACCAGGTCTCTCGCTGGTATATTTCAAAAGGCTCATGATTTTTATATAAAGGGAAGCTAGCAAAATCTGCAAACCCCCATCAACCTCCTCTCACCCGCCACATCCCCTTCCTCTGCCGAGGATCCATCAGCCCGAGGAGGTACAAGGCTAGAAATGAGAGAGCCCCCCCCCCCGCTCTCACAATCGCTGAGGAGGCCGGGTAGCACTCAGAGCAGCTCTCTCTCTTTGTGTTGGTTTGCTTGGCTCTAGTTTCCAAAAGCTAATTCAGCTCCGTTTGGCATTTCTCAATGCCAGTGTAAACTGGCGGGTGTTGTCATTTCTCCAGGGAGCCCAGTTCTGAGCTTCAGGAACAGATGGCCGCATCGGTGTGATGTGTTCCAGCGATATCACGCTTCCGAGGGCCCACGATCCCTCCTGCCGAGCTATTGCACAAGCGGGCAGGAGCCCATGATGGCCCGATGAAACCCCCCCAACAATTTGCTTTGTGGCTGCTCAGTGCGAAACATGCAACTAAACATTCGCCCCATCCAGCCCAAAATTCAATATAAAAAATACTGACCCCATGTTATGGCTCCCCCCACCTCCCGCGCACATTTCTTCGTCTCCCTCCCACCGACTGCACTGCACAGGGTCCTTCCTCACTCACCTCTGCAGAGCCTGCAAAAATCCTGGAGCCCAGAGTCAGGTTTATTTCAAATACATAAATGCATAAAATCACCCCACCCCCAAACCCACTCCACTCACACAATGAGCTCCCCCAGAGCAACCCTAACTGCCCAACTCACATTCAGGGCTAGCCCTTTCCCTGCGCAGGTTTCTGGCCCATCGCTTGTGGGCTCAGTTGCCCTTGGGACATCAAACAGACCAGAGACGAGAAACTGAGTGCCAAACCAGGTTTCCACTTGTTCTCTCCCAGTTGGAAAGGAAATCAGCAGAGCAAGATAGCCACCACAGGACTCGCTGTTGCGCACGAGAGAACCATTCGGTAGTAGCATCTTCCAGGAGCTTGCACTAAGGAAGTGAGGGCAACCTGGGGCAAGAGGCATTCCTGATATTTCGGGATGGGAGGAGGAGATAAGAGATGGGGAGTTGCTCTAGTTACCCATTCGTTGTACTATGGTGCACCTAGGAGCTCCTACCGAGATCAGGGTCCGTTGCGCGAGGTGCGGTACAAACACAGAGCAAGAGGGAATCACTGCCCCGAAGAGCGGACAGTCTAATAGACAAGACAGACAAAGGGTGGGAGTGGGATGGACACAGTGACAGAGCTGGTATTAGAAACCAAGGCTCCTGACTCCCAGAGCAGTGCCTTATCTACCAGGCCACACAGTCTCCCGCTCTAGTGCTCCCTGAGGGAGGGCTCAGAGAACAGCAGAAACTTCTGTGGGCAGCCCTGGCATTAAGGATGCATGAGCCACAAGAAGGGTGACGAACTATGGCTGGACTAGGGGTAACAGAGATCCTGGATGAGGCGCCTCATGGAATGCAGCGGCTGTTATCCTGTGCTCAGCCAGCACATACCAGCCACTGCTCCCAGCAGTGATAACAGGGAGAACTCGCAGGAAATCCGGCACGCGGAGGCACTAAGAGATCTAGGGCCGCATGCAAACGTTAGTCCTGGTCACCAGTGAACCCCCGGGCACTAACACTCAGGCCCTCCACTTCACAAAAACCACATGCCTCTGACGCTGGAGCTAAACGAGAATCTTTGGCTTTTACATCGCTGGGGATGTTTCTCCCATTTGCGGGTGAGCCAGGTGAGGGCTGGGGCACATACACACACACAAAGAGCACATGACCAAGTGCAATGGATACAAAAGCCATTGACTCTGGGGCAGTGAACCTGCTCCGGAAATGACCCCTAATGAACAGGGACTGGCACAGACTTCCTGAGACCAGAGGGAGCTGAGTGCCAAGCTGGGATAAGAGGCACCTCCCAGGGCCATTGCTCCTCACCATCACGCCTCCATAGCGGCATGGAAACACTCACTCCCAACTGTCAAACAACCGGGAGCCGTCCACCCAGCACATCATCGATGTGGGGTTTGTCTGGTATCCCAGTCACAAGGGAAGGGATGGGCCATGGGGGAGAGGGAATTCAACCATTACTTTTCTAGTCTATGGGATGGATATTTTGGTTTTTTGTATTTTTATATATATATATATATATATATATACACACACACACACGTACAGACCCATATACGTAAAAACACTTAAGTGTGCATGTGTATACATACACACACACACACTATTCATTCCATAGAATACAGACTTAATTGTGTATACACATATTTACGTGTATTTGTGTGTACACGCGCACACACAAAATATATAGTGTGTATATGTTACAATATATGTAAATATATCCTATAGGTAGATATACATATATAAATATTATATTGTATACATAATTTTTTAGCCAAATGACAGTTTTGACATTATGCCAAGACAACAATATCGGATCCCAGCGGTTTTACCAGTTGCTTTGATGAAAAGATTATGTTGCCCTGGAAACCAGAGGCTCAGATATTGAAATGAATTTGAGAAGGAGCTTTTGATAAGCACTAGTTTGCAGACCTCCTGTCAACCTCTCCCCTCGTGAAGACAGGATGCGACCTGGTTTAAGTTTTATTTTAATTTCGGTCAGCTGCTGGTAAGAGAAATGTCTCGTGAATTTGCCCTTTTGAAATGCGTGCAGGGTGGGATGGGTGGTGGAAGGTAATAAACAGATAGCGAGATTATGATCCAATGCAAATTGTACACACATTTACTTGCACAAACCCCTCGGTAACAGGAGCGTGAGTACCTGCACCGTGTGTGGAGCTGACTCAAATCGACCTTCATCCACACCACCTGGCTCGAGTATTCATATTTTTTCCTGGCCAGTTAATCTCTCTCCCTTGCTCTGTGCAGTAGCAACACCCAGTTCTGGGCCCTGCTGCTGTGAATCCTGCTCCAGCAGGAGCAGCTGCTTTGTTTTAGATCCTTTGCTTTTCCTTCCTCCTCCCCCGGCAAAGCAGAAATGGCATCAGTCTAGAAACCGGTCTACACCTGCCCCATGGAAATGGGGACACGAGCCCTCACCTTCTCTTAGGAGTTCGCAGAAGATCAACTGCCACAACTGGACCCAGCCTGGGTGCTGGGAGGGGCCAAATGGGCATGTGCTTGCAATGCAATAGAAAAGTCTGAAGCCTGGGTGAGCTGGGGCTGGTACGTCATGGAGCAGGGGTTGCCACCCTGTGCCCGAGCCTCCATACTGCAGAGCACCCAGAACCAGCGAGGGACCAACAGAGGAGATCCAGAGCAGAACGATAACGGTTCCGGGACAAAGGGAGCCCACAAAGAGAGCGAGGGGAAGAGCCAAGGCCAAAGTCTCCAGGGCTCAGGGCCTAAACTCTAGCACCTGGATAAAAGCAGCCTGAGGTCCTGACGGGATGCAGCGCCCAGATTCTACCGGCTGCTCGGCACCTGGACAAACCGGGCCACGGACATCTAGGCGCTGGGCTTGAGGCTCCCAAATTCAAACAATGTGCTCGAGGCTGGGATTTCCCAAGGGAGGCAGGCGCCCAGCCAGCGCCTATTGAAATCTTATGGGATTTGGGGACCAACTCTCCTCGGCTCCTTTGGGAATCCCAGCTGGAGTGTATCCCCATGACAGAGTTTGCAGCAAGGGGTGTGCAGGGAGAGACACGAGAGCTGTGCCCACTCAGGGACGCCTGCCTTAACGGAGAGCAGGGCAGATGAAGATCAGCTGCTTAGCCGGACGGGGCCGTCTGATTAAGGTGCAGGAGACCTTCTCCTCTATGCACCAGGGGATACTCCTGTGTAGCGCTCCAGGGGCGTATCTACTTGGGGAATTATTCCCGATTCACTCCCTGTGTGGATTCTCTTATTCCAGAACAAGAGTGCTCACACAAGCGGTTAATCAGGAGTAGCGAGTCTGCTTTAAACTCACACTTCCTGGTGTAGACAAAGATAGGGAGGATGGCTCCCTTAAGATAGGGAGGATGACTCATTTAGGAGACTTCCTGTACAGGCTTCCCTTTGTCTGAAGAGGTGGAGTGTCGTGAGGGAGAGGAGCAGGTGTAACTAGGAGCAAGGGATGAAGCTGAGCAAAGGACATTTTAGATCATGTCTCAAGGCCTCCCAGCAGGGAGAGTGATCAGCCTATACAAGTGTCCCCCAGGGAAGTTCCCAGTTCTTGGACACCGAGAGAGAGGATGGAGAAACCGAAAGAGTGGATGGTCCACACATAGCGAAAACCAATCCTGCACTGACCCAGTGGGATGGACCCGACGGGACCAGCTGGGCCATGGCCTCTGCTTTCTGAGGCGCGGTACTGAGTGGTTTTGCTTTCAGGGGGCTATTTTCACGCTGCCTGACACGGCCTCCCTTACACACACCTGCAGCTGGAACATCGCTCAGATATTTACTTCGGAGAGGTTTGTAAACAACAGAACATGAAAATCTATAAAACATGACTCCACTACGCAGCTTGTTTTAGACAGAGTCGGGCATGGGAGATGAAGTGGAAGTGTCTGCAGGTAGCACAGACCCGGGGGGGATTGATACCAGATGCAAGGAGCCTGAATCTTCCATGGGCCAGGCTTCTTGGAAATGTCAGGGCGGATGTACGGGGGCAGGGCAGGTTCCTCTGTTTTCCCCTTAGACTAGGATCCCAGCTCAGGTCTTTAAAGGTTCCCCCTCTCACTCCTGGAGTTGGTCTGTTTCTTTTAAACTTGATGCTACTGGTTTAAGAGAAGCTCCCTCCGCCCACATGGCACATCTGCCTGCCTGGCCTGCAGCCAGGGAGCTGTGCCATGGAAGATGAAGGGCAGCCCTAACAAACAGCTTGGGTTTCTCACCTCCAGAATTAGGAATTCTAGTTAGTTCACATTTGGGAAGGGGCTGAGGGCGAGTGACTTCTGTAGGGGGAGGGAATTCTTCCGCTCTGCCCATTTCAGAATAATTCGCAGTCTGTGCAGCGGAGAGTCAGAACTGGGCTAACAGAGGCTGCTGGGGATCAGGACTCTGGGGCATCGGCAGAGCTTGGGAGGGAGGAACTGTGTTCTCTGGAATGGTGGGGATGCTGCAGGTCCGGGATGACGGGCAGCTGACGCAGCCCTTGTCTGCTGTGTGCCTGGCTCTCTGCTCAGCCTCACAGTCTTACTGAGGAGTAACATTCACCCCCCGGCCCCAAATGTGTGCGCTCTCTTGCTCTCTCTCGCACACGCACTCTGGCCCCTTTGTTTCTGCCCACAAGTTTCCTGCAAGAAGACAAGGGCTGCTGGTAAGCCCTAAACACAAGAAACGCTCTTGCGCTGGACTCCACGGTGACTGCTGCTTCCACTCTGGAGAATTCCCCAGGACCGGATAAATCCCCCATCCAGAAACTGTGCCACAGCGTCAGCCTTGCTCTCAGGTTCCCAGGAGGGTCTCAGTGCCCGCAGGCTGCACTGACGGGGGGGGGGGGGGGGGGGGGGGGGGGACGACACACACCGTACATGAGCCATCTTAAAATGGATCTTGTGACTTGGTTGCTTTTTAAAAGCACAAGTGATCCCTGACACCAGTGCTGAGTTTACACCCATAAACCACGGACACCACAGCAATAAATGCACAAGTGGAGGGGTGTCTGAGACAGAAACCATCTGTGGTGCACTCAGAACATCCACCCGTGCTAAAGATACACACTAATCCATCGTCAAACAACTGATTCGCTTTAATACGCAGGGCAGTGGCCTTCTGCTATCACTGCTAAGAGGTGCCTTTAGAAGATGACGTCACGAATGCATAGGGCCAGATGAGCCAGAGGCAATAAATGCAAAATGCTAGAGCAAACGTCATGTCCCCTTCTATGCGATGGGCCGTGTAGAGGATAACAGCCCACTACTCCTACCTGCCAACAGCTACTTGTTTAGGTCGAGTGGCAGGGGACTTGTGCCCTGGGTTGAACTCTGGCGGGCAGGTTGTTCAATAAACAAGGGGTGACAGCTAGGGGTGTGAGAGGACGCCCAGCCTTTCCCACCTGCAATTCCATTTGACCCATTAGCTCGTGTAGCTGAGGGGCCCCCAGGTGCTTTCTGACCCCTTGAGCACGGAACGGAATGTTTCCCAGCTCCCTCCTACGGCAAGCCCAGCGTGCCTGTTTGCCACATCCGGGGCTAGGCAGCCCAAGGTGGCTCCGCTAGCTGGGGGTGCATATTGGGGGTGGGGGGCCAGGGTGTTTTCTTGCATGCCCTCCTGGGGTGCATGCGGTCTCCACTGAGCGGAAAGGTTAATTCCTCACTGCCAAGCACCCGCCCAATCACCCACGCTCCCTCGTGTCCTACTTACCGGCTGTCCGGACCCGGGGCTGGAGCAGAAGATGGTGTACTTCCGGATGATCCCGTTCGGCTTAGTTGGGGGAAGCCAGGACACGACCACGCTGCTAGCAGAAGACGGGACGGCTTTTATCCCGGCGGGGGGGCCTGGAACTGAGCAAGAGACCATTCATTTTAGACCCAGCAGCTTCAGCCAAGCCGGCTAGATCCACCACGACCTGCCGAGCAGGGCGCTGATTCCTCCTCCCCGTGGGGGGAAAGGCTAGGCCGCTCTTCCTGCGCACCCAGTGTCTGCAGGCACTCACATCATTTGAGGTCTTGGTCTAAGAGGAATTCCTGATGGCCAGGAATGCCACAATTCTAGCAGGAGTCAATGCTGCAGAAGGGCTGGCTCTGGATCCTGCCCAGGCTTGGTGTTGGATGCAGGCCCACTTAGAGTGCACAACATGGAGGAAAGCTATTCTGGAGGCTGCATGTAGGGTACCTCCCCTGCCGCAGGGCTGAGCCTTTCACCCTCCCATCCCAAGGAGGGCAGATGCTGAGTCAGCCAGAGGGGCAAAGGGAGGAAATCCAGTGGTGGACAATCCGTCCTACCTTTCATTTTGGGTTCAGCGCCTGGCTGGGGAAGTGGGAAGCACCCCTGGTCTGAGGCTTTCACAGACAAGGCTGGCTTTAAGCCGATTCCCCGGAATCGGGCCCCGTGCCCAAGGGGGCCCAGCTCCAGCGGTTGGTTTTTTTTTTGTTGCTCCGACAAAGTCGGCGGGGCCCCGTCGTCGTTATTCACGTGGGGCCTCGCACCCGCTAAAGCCGGCCCTGTTCACAGTACCCTAGAAATGTGGGGCTGGAAGAGACCTCGATAGGTCATCTAGTCCTTCCCTGTGCTGAGGCAGGACCAAGGAAACCCAGACCCTCCCTGACAGGTGCTGGTCTGATCTGTCCTTAAAAACCTCCAGTGCCGGGGATTCCACAGCCTCCCTTGGAAGCCTGTTCCGGAGCTGAACTCCCCTTAGAGATAGACGGTTTTCCTAATATCTTACCTATATCTCCCTTGCTGCCGAGTAAGCCCATTATTTCTGGCCCTGCCTTCAGTGGAGTGGAGAACAGTTGATCGTTGCCCTCTTGATAACAGCCCTTAACACGTTTGAAGACTATAATCAGATCCCTCCTCAGGCTTCTTTGCTCAAGTCTAAACATGCCCAGTTTTGGTAACCTTTCCTCAGAGGTCAGGTTTTCTAAACTTTTCCTTGTCTTTGCTGCTCTCCTCTCCTTCATGCCAGCGTTCAGCCCAAACCAAAAAGACTCCAGCCCTTAAAGTTGGGTTCAAACACATCATTACTGCTGGGGCCCTCCCACAGCACAAGAGCTCAGGTGGCATCCGGGCTGTGGCGCCCGACAGTTTGGCCGTCTAACATTGTGGGGATTCTAAGGCTTCACGTTAAAATCTATTTCCACAGGGGGCATTCCCAGGGGGGGGGTCACAGCTGCCCACAACGCACAATCGTGCTACGTCTTGTCTTGGGCTCGTTTCTACCACACTGTGCAGCTGAAATACCCCTGACATACAGACTGTACATTGTGGCCCCACTAAGCCCTCCCTCCTACTCCGGCAGCTTGCAACGCAAGGACACTTTACTCCGCCTAATGCTTGTCATACCAGGATCTCAAAGCACTTTCTAAACATCAGCTAGCCCCCCTCACGCACTGCTAATGCTAAACGCTTATCCTGGTTTTGCAGAGAGGCGGATAGGACACAGAGCCCAAGAATCCCAGCTGCTGGCTCCTTGCTGGAGTCACTAGACCGCGCTGCCCCGTGGCCAGGAGCAGGGACAGCAGAGGCTGCCCACCCCTGCGTCCCTCCCTGCAGACTTTTGTCTGCAGGATTGAGGGTCTACTCATGTGCAGGCATCAGCCTGTTAGGAGACCACATCTAACAGCGTGGCCACATCTACCTGAGGGCAGCACCTGACTCTCGCCAAGCCGGAGGCAGGAGGGTTAATTCCAGCTCACACTCATATTTAGAAGCCGTGATTGGCTTTTAATGTCGGTCTCCTTAATCCACTAACATGCCCAACTGGCTTATCCTTACGCTACCCTAATGTGCCTTCCCAACATCTGGTGCTTTCCAAAGACAGGCAGCTGAGGGGCTCAGGGCCCCCGTCTCCTATTCCCAGCCCAAGGACAGCACAGAGCCAGGAAAACACTCGCACTCGTTAATGGAATTAAAGTAGGCCAGGCAGACAGTGTAAATATTTAAATAACCAGAGCTTTTTAAAAAAGTGTTTATTTCACCAAGGGCTGATGGGCTTGGCAGCAGGGGGCTGGGCTTGGGTTATTTTTACTGCACTGTTTCTTCTGCTTCCAAATCTCCTCCGCAACCCACAGCACAGATCTCTCCAGACCCCACCCAACTGCCCGGGGGTGGGGGGCGACTCTGGCACAAGCAGGTAGGGAAATGAGCTGGAAAAATAATTACCCAACCTCTGCACCCCGCTCTTCCTAAAGACCTAAATATCCATCCCTGTGGCCCTGGGAATTCACACTCTGCTCACCTCTGCGGTGTCTGAGCACACCCCAGACTGGCTGACATCGGGGATTATCCTGCTGCACAGGCAGCCCCCCCCAGCCCCCTTGGGGGATAGCTCCATACAGGGAGTTCCCAGAGAGTGCCAGCTGATCCTCTCATTCCGCTCCCACAGTCACGTGCCGAGGGGCTGCACTGCGCTGGGGGGTCGATGCCAACAAGGGCACGTGCGGCCCCAGCACAAACAGGAGGCAGAAACTTTGGGCCCAGGAGACGTTCGGCCCTGGTTGGGATTGATCCTCTTCTGGGCCTGGGGACTTCAAAGAACCATGGCAGTGGCCCCATCTCCTGAGAGACAGGCGCTCCCCAGACTCCCTAACTCCCCACGCCCCTTGGCGTGGAGGCTGTGGTCACCCGTCCTACCTACGAGCCCCAGCCGGGTGGGGCGAACCATAGTTCTAGCCTAGAACAGCTGCTCTAGCCCCTTGAACCTGGCCCCAGCAAGTGGGTCAGTATTCGCCCCATAGAACACAGGAGGAAACTGGGGCCCAGAGAGACGAGCTCTGCCGGAAGCTCACAGCGAATGAGCTGGGAACAGAAGGTGGGAGTCCCACGTACGGCTCCCGAACCCCGTATTGGTCAGTAATGCGGTGGTATCTAACCTTCCCCACACAGCACAAAGGGGGCCGGTTAGCTCGCGCTGGTAACGGGCTCAATGCTGAGCTTCTTCTCAGGGCCCAGGCTGTTCTGGACATTTCTGGCCCCTAGTTCTTCTCCAGCCCCTGCTCAGCCCCCAGGAGCAGATGCCTGGTCTCCTCCTTGCCACAGCTGAAGGCAGGTTGCTACGTGGAACCAAGCCCACAGGAAAGCCTTTGACAGAGAGCTCCTGGCAGCGCTCCCCCCTGCCAAGCAGTGAGGATGACGTGGGGTCAGTTTGTGTCCTCGACTCCTTGGGGCTCACCCTCCCCGGCAAACCCTTCCCTCCCCAGAGGCACTTGCTGTCACCATCTCCCTCTGCCTCACACCCCCGGCTGGCAAACCTCTCCCATGTTAATGCTGGAGGCAGTGATCCTGGCGCCTGGCTCTCCGGCTCCTATCCCATGTCCAAAGCCCCTTCTCTTCTCCCCGTGCCATCTCCTCGCCTGGTTCTTATAACTCAAGGGCCCCTCTGCAGCGGGAAGCCCACATGGCTCACAAGCCGGTCTCCTTTACGCCTCAGCTTCCTCAGTCCCCCGCAGCACCGGGGCCATCTCTTGACGCAGGACTGCATGGTGCCATACGTTCTCATAGCACAGGATCACACCCTGATCCCCCCACTTGAGTCACATACACCTCCCGAGAGCAGGGACAAACCAAAGAGACAACTAAGGGGGGATATGACAGAGGTCTGTAAAATCAAGCCGGGTGTAGAGAAAGTAAATAAGGAAGTGTTATTTACTCCTTCTCATAACACAAGAACTAGGGGTCACCAAATGAAATGAATAGGCAGCAGGTTTAAAACAGACACAAGGAAGTGTTTTTTTCACACAACGCACAGTCAACCTGTGGAATTCTTTGCCAGGCGATGTTGTGAAGGCCAAGACTATACCAGGGTTCCAAAAAGAGCAAGATCCGTTCATGGAGGATCGGCCCATCAATGGCTATTAGCCAGGATTGGCAGGGATGGTGTCCCTAGCCTCTGTTTGCGAGACCCTTTGAACAGGCAACAGGGGATGGATCACTTGATGGTTGCCTGTTCTGTTCATTCCCTCTGGGGCCTGGCACTGGCCACTGTCAGAAGACAGGATACTGGGCTAGATGGACCCTTGGTCTCTGACCCAGTCTGGCCGTGCTTATATTCATGGTCCCTGCCCAGCAGATGGGGCAGCCCAGCAGCCTGAGCACAGCTGCAGATAGAAAGCTACGCCCAGCACACAGCAGTGTGCCCTTGACCCGTCTTGGGGAGACTCGCACCTCGCTCTGCCATTGCCTGGATCCGCTGCAGAATGGGGGCCTCTTGCAGGGCAGACAATGCACCGCCTCTGCCCTGGTGCAATCTAGCCTACCTGGGTCCTCTTCCTTCGAGGGGAAGGACGACTGGTCATCAGGCTGAGCAGGGCTGACTTTGTCAGCTCCTTGGAATTAGAGGCCTGGATTAAAGTGCACTAGATCAGCGTAATAAGCAGAAAAACATATGCTTGTCCAAAAAGCCCCTGACAGATTGCAGCCTGCAGTGGTCTAAAGATGTACGGAGCAACTTGGCACCACATCAGCCAGTAAACTGATTGCCCACTGAGCTGAAAATACAGACGTATCAACTGCAAAAAAGACCAGGCAGAAACAGCAACAAAAGTCTGGTTTTTGATCAACACAATGCCGGCAACTGCACTGCCAAGGTCGCCCAGCGTCCCTGGGCTTACCCCACCGGGCCCAGAGCTGCAACTCCTCCTTTATTTTTACAGCACCTTTTATCCCGAAATGCGTTCCAACCCTACACAAAGAGCACCGCTGAAATGCAGCCACATCTGGGGGTCAGGGTGACAGCTGACTGGCTAAGCAGCAGATTGTAGAACAGTGAAGGCTGGGGGAAGGGATATTTCTCGAAGGACTTCCAAGGCAAACTCCATCCTCTTGCAGAAAGAGCAGCAGGACCTGCCAGAGACAGTCTTCAAGGACTCACCTTGAAACCCCACACAGAATATTGTACGCTGTGTGGAGCTCAGCTTCTCTAGCTCTCTGCCCCCAATGGCGGGCTCACTGGACATAGCTACAGCAGGGAGATTAGAGGCCTTCGTAGAGTGAAGGGCGGGGCCCATGCTGTCATTTATCAAAGAGTCCTGGAGAGTTCACACCAGGTGGCCCTCCCCACACAGCCATCCCCTCCTGCACTCCAAGGCTCTCAGCATGGCAGTGAGGATCATATGCATACAAAAGAGCCAGGCCTGGGCAAAGCAGCTAACTTTGGGCCGATTCCTGCTCCAGCTGGACTCAGCAGCAAAGCTCCAATTGGGTTCAATGGCAGCAGGATCAGACCCTGTGGATTCACGCCCCTCTCCCCCCGCGCACACACACTCAGGACCAGGTACATCCTTTCTCCCCTAACATTCCTTAGCCAGAATCAGCTCCTGCCCATGTTTTTAGACTAGAAATGTCTCCTACAACAGCACTTTGATGTACACTAATGTAGGAAACTGCACGGCTTGGCTTCCTGCCCCTCAGTCACCTAGGCCCGAAGATTCAGAGCTGAGCTACATTTTCAGATATATTGATCTCAGTTACAACACAGAATACAAAGTGTACGGTGTTCACTTTATATTACTTTTGATTACAAATATTTGCACTGTGAACAGATAAGCAAAACAAATAGTATTTTTCAATTCACCTCATACAGGTACTGTAGTGCAATTTCTTTATTGTGAAAATGCAACTTACACACATAGAATTTTTTTTTTTACACAGCTGCACAAAACAGTGTAAAATTTCAGAGGCTACAAGTCAAAGCATGAAAGGGCACGTGAATGTTTAGCGCATCTGGCATGTAACTATCTTGCAACACCGGCTACAACAGTGCCATACGAACACCAGGTCTCACTTTCAGGTACATTGTAAATAAGAAGCGGGCAGCATTACCACCCGTCGATGTAAACAAACTTGTTTGTCTAGCGTTTCGCTGAACAAGAAGTAGGCCTGAGTGGACTGAAATTAATCTAGTTACTTGGTTTTGCATTAATCGCTTGCATTAACTGAGATTAATTGACAGCCCTAGTCCTACGCGATGCACATGATCTGGTCCAAGAGGTGACTGTAGTTGAGCAATATCCCCAACAATGCAATCCCTTTCCAGAAAGGGAACTACACAAACAGGCGGCTAGTTAGCTGCCAATAAACAGGAGCAGTCACAGGGTGAAGTGCCTGCATGCTGCATGGAAATTCTTTTAAAGGTTCATGAGTGTTGGGCTGGGCGGGTGAGCAAGCAAGCGGCTGGAGGGCAGTGACCCCGCCTGTCTCTGCATCATCTCTGCTGGCCGGGAGAGGCCTGCAGGTGGGTCCAGCTGACTGGGCACGAGGTTCTAGGCGGGAAAGAAAGCCCAGAGGTGGCTGGCGCTGACTGGGCAGGAGGTGTTGGGTGGAAAAGCCCAGAGGGGAGTGGAGCGCACAGCACAGAAGGTGCAGGGTGGGGAACACACTGAGGTGGCTGGCGGTGACTGGGCAGGAGGCGCTGAGCGGGGGAAGCCTGGAGATGGGTCCAGCTGACAGGTCAGAAGGTGCTGGGTGGTAAAGCCCAGAGTTGGCTTGTGCTGACTGGACAGGAGGCACTGGGCGGGACAATCACTGGAGGTGGTTGGCGCTGACTGGATAGGAGGACTTGGGCGGGAAAGCCCTGAGGTGGATCGAGCTCACAGCACGGGAGGCGCTGGGCGGGAAAGTCACTGAGGCGGCTCGTGCTGATTGGGCAGGAGGCGCTGGGCGGGAAAGGCCTGAGGTGGGTTGCGCTGACTGGGCAGGAGGCGCTGGGCGGGAAAGTCACTGAGGTGGGTTGCGCTGACTGGGCAGGAGGCGCTGGGCAGGAAAGGCCTGAGGTGGGTTTTGATGACTGGGCAGGAGGCGCTGGGCGGGAAAATCGCTGAGGCGGCTCACGCTGACTGGGTGGGAGCTTTTAAGAGGGAAAATCACTAAGGCGGCTGGTGCTGACTGGATAGGAGGAGCTGGGAGTGAAAGCCCAGTGGTGGGTTTTGCTGACTGGGTAGGAGAAGTTGGGAGGGAAAATCTCTGAGGCAGCTCACGCTGACTGGGCAGGAGGCATTGGGCAGGAAAATCACAGAGGTGGCATGCAGTGACTGGATAGGAGGATTTGGGCGGGAAAGCCCTGAGGTGGGTCGAGCTCACAGCACGGGAGGCGCTGGGCAGGAAAATCACAGAGGTGGCATGCGGTGACTGGATAGGAGGATTTGGGCGGGAATACCCTGAGGTGGGTTGCGCTGGGTGGGAAAATCACTGAGGTGGCTCACGCTGACTGGATGGGAGCTTTTAGGAGGGAAAATCACTAAGGTGGCTGGTGCTGACTGGGCAGGAGGCGCTGGGCGGGAAAAGTCACTGAGGCGGCTCGTGCTGACTGGGTAGGAGAAGTTGGGAGGGAAAATCACCCAGACGGCTCACGCTGACTGGGCAGGAGGCGCTGGGCAGGAAAGTCACTGAGGTGCCTTGCGGTGACTGGATAGGAGGATTTGGGCGGGAATGCCCTGAGGTGGGTTGCGCTGGGCGGGAAAATCACTGAGGCGGCTCACGCTGACTGGGTGGGAGCTTTTAGGAGGGAAAATCACTAAGCTGGCTGGTCCTGACTGGGCAGGAGGAGTTGGGAGGGAAAATCACCCACACGGCTCACGCTGACTGGACAGGAGGCGCTGGGCAGGAAAATCACAGAGGTGGCATGCAGTGACTGGATAGGAGGATTTGGGCGGGAAAGCCCTGAGGTGGATCGAGCTCACAGCACGGGAGGCGCTGGGCAGGAAAGTCACTGAGGTGGCTTGGGGTGACTGGATAGGAGGATTTGGGCGGGAATGCCCTGAGGTGGGTTGCGCTGGGTGGGAAAATCACTGAGGCAGCTCACGCTGACTGGGCAGGAGGCGCCGGGAGGGAAAGCCCAGAGGTGGTTCCTGCTGACTGGTCAGGAGCGCTCAGTGGGAAAACCACTGAGAATACTCATGCTGACAGGAAGGGTGCTGGGTCAGAAACCACAGAAGCTGACCGCAAGGCCTGGCCAGGAGGGGCTGGGTAGGTAAGACTGTAGATTACACCCTTACTGAGGAAGAAACACAGAGAAGAAAGAGGAACAAAGTCTTCTACATTTATGACAAAAAGTGATGGGTATAGAACTACTTAAGCAGCTTGCATTCACTAGACCAAAGGCCCCTATGTGGCAAATACGTGAGCAGGCTTGATTGAGCTTACAGGGAAAGAGGCGAAGCAGGAAACCTCGCGAACTTAGTGCTCAATAAGAAGGTGCTGAGTTACACTGCAAGCTCTCCTAACTTCTGTAACACAAAAGTGCTGAAAAATAGATATTAGGGTAATTTCCCGCATGGGGCGAGTACCTTGCCGATGTCATCTCAATGTACCTTGCAATCGTCCTGTCTCCTGAGCCGCACCTAAGCCCCCTCACCACTCTCTCTCTCTCTCTCTCTCTCTCTCTCTCTCTTTCTAGCAATGCAAAGGACAAAACGGACAAAAGGACACAAGCACCAAAGAAACTGCAGGAAAAGGGAAGAAAAGGCCACGGCCGAAGGCTGCACACACCGCACACACCGCACCCCTGTACCGAGGGCTCGGGACGGACACTTCTCCGCACAGGTTTAATCCCCCTTGAGGTGCCAGGTCAAAGGACCTCCCTGTAAACAGGGATCAAGGTCCGTTCCTGGCCAACCAAAATGCTTGATGGGTCCCTTCCATAGCTGAGGCGGCGCGACCCCCTTTAAGAAGGGTTGAGGTCTCTGGGGCTTTGAGCTCCTTAGGGCCTAGCCTTTAAAACGCCCTGTGCCAAGGACCTCTCCCTGTAAGAAGGGTGCAGGTCTCCCCTTTCTAGCTTCTCTTGGGCCGTTGGCACTTGCTGGGCAGCCACACCCCCCTCTACTGAGGGGACGGAGGTCTCTCTTTTACCGCGCTTTTCGCTCTGGCCCATTGGAACGCCCCTGGCTTAAGGACCACCCCGTAAGGAAGCTTTGGGTCTCATTTGCCATGCTAATTGAGCCACGGCTCACTTTGACACGCCTGGCCAAAAGGACCGCCCTGTACCCGGGGTGTAAGGTCTTATCCCTCTCACGCTTAAAGTAGGGGAGCCTTTTTGGGCCGGAGGCTGAGCGACCCCCCCCTTTAAGAAGGGTTGAGGGTCTGTTTCTCTTAGTCACAGTAAATTCCCCCCGAATGATTTCGACTTGGCTTTTTTGAGATTGGAAGTGAAACCGTACTTGGGACAAAATCCCGGTCCGACGGAGCAGGTGTGGCGAAGGGGCGGCTGTAAGGGGACGGTGGAGGCCGTGGAAAATTCGCCCCTGTTCTCAAAAAAGCCACGAAAGGGCCCGAGAAGGCAAATGTCCCAAAGTCTGCAAATGAACAGGTGGGGTGGGGGGCTCCTTCCAGAGCCGCGCTTCCACGTCATCCTTCCTCAATTCCTTTTTGCCCTGCCCAATTTACACCGCTCAACCAACCTCAACTTTGAGCCTTGGTTTTCTGGTGCACAAGAAAGACGCTGTCGTTGGACTGGTGAGTGTTAACCGTCGAGATTCGGACAGCTCCGTACGTTGCGTCCGAATGCCGGGCCTCGTGTCTCTTTGGTGAGAGACGGAGGCTATTCCTAGGGCTAGGTTGGAAGGGATGGATGTGGCTGTCCTTTCCGAAATGTGGTGATGCGCAGGGCTCGTAGGTAAGTGTGGTGGTCTTCAGAGCCGGCACGTGGGTGCACCTAACCCTATTAACAGGACTGCGTCACAAGGAAGAGGTGTCTTTTCTGGTAGAGGTTAGGGGGCCCAAAGTTGTCATTTTCTTGGTGGGGTAGAAGGTAAGTCGGGCAGGCTGTCGCTGAGGGATGGAGGATGGACTGGAAAGGGGAGACTCAGCAGGACCCCTCCCTTACCTGTTCATTTCCAGATCGGGGACTTGCCCCCCTCCTCCCCAAGCCCCCGTTTTTAAAGGAGGAGTCTTTTACTAAAGAAAGGGTGACCGCCCTGTAATCAGGGTTCCGGTCCGTTTCCCTTTTCTCCTCTCTGCATTGGCCCTCTTAATGCCGAGCTCCCTCTAACTAGGGGGTGGGTCCATCCCTGCCTTTCGCAAGAGAACACTGCCATTTGGAAGGTAGTTCGAGAAACCAGCCTCTTCAGAGGGTTCAGGGTTTGTCCCACTAGCTGTCCTGTGCCCTCCTCACTCACGCACTCAGCCAAGCCAAAGCCGGCGTACTCCGCGCCCACCGGGACCCGCCTTCTGCCGCAAGCTCTCCTGCTCTCTGCCAGAGAGCGGTGCCGAAAACCAGGAATTAGGGTAATTTCCCGCATGGGCCGAGTGCCTTGCCGATGTCATCTCAATGTACCTTGCAATCGTCCTGTCTCCTGAGCCGCACCTAAGCCCCCTCACCACTCTCTCTCTTTCTCTCTCTCTTTCTAGCAACGCAAAGGACAAAACGGACAAGAGGACACAAGCACCAAAGAAACTGCAGGAAAAGGGAAGAAAAGGCCACGGCCGAAGGCTGCACACACCGCACACACCGCACCCCTGTACCGAGGGCTCGGGACGGACACTTCTCCGCACAGGTTTAATCCCCCTTGAGGTGCCAGGTCAAAGGACCTCCCTGTAAACAGGGATCAAGGTCCGTTCCCGGCCAACCAAAATGCTTGATGGGTCCCTTCCATAGCTGAGGCGGAGCGACCCCCCTTTAAGAAGGGTTGAGGTCTCTGGGGCTTTGAGCTCCTTAGGGCCTAGCCTTTCAAACGCCCTGTGCCAAGGACCTCTCCCTGTAAGAAGGGTGCAGGTCTCCCCTTTCTAGCTTCTCTTGGGCCGTTGGCACTTGCTGGGCAGCCACACCCCCCTCTACTGAGGGGACGGAGGTCTCTCCTTTACCGCGCTTTTCGCTCTGGCCCATTGGAACGCCCCTGGCTTAAGGACCACCCCGTAAGGAGGCTTTGGGTCTCCTTTGCCATGCTAATTGAGCCACGGCTCACTTTGACACGCCTGGCCAAAAGGACCGCCCTGTACCCGGGGTGTAAGGTCTTATCCCTCTCACGCTTAAAGTAGGGGAGCCTTTTGGGGCCTGAGGCTGAGCGACACCCCCCCTTTAAGAAGGGTTGAGGGTCTGTTTCTCTTAGTCACAGTAAATTCCCCCCGAATGATTTCGACTTGGCTTTTTTGAGATTGGAAGTGAAACCGTACTTGGGACAAAATCCCGGTCCGATGGAGCAGGTGTGGCGAAGGGGCGGCTGTAAGGGGACGGTGGAGGCCGTGGAAAATTCGCCCCTCTTCTCAAAAAAGCCACGAAAGGGCCCGAGAAGGCAAATGTCCCCAAATCTGCAAATGAACAGGTGGGGTGGGGGGCTCCTTCCAGAGCCGCGCTTCCACGTCATCCTTCCTCAATTCCTTTTTGCCCTGCCCAATTTACACCGCTCAACCAACCTCAACTTTGAGCCTTGGTTTTCTGGTGCACAAGAAAGACGCTGTCGTTGGACCGGTGAGTGTTAACCGTCGAGATTGGGACAGCTCCGTACGTTGCGTCCGAATGCCGGGCCTCGTGTCTCTTTGGTGAGAGACGGAGGCTATTCCTAGGGCTAGGTTGGAAGGGATGGACGTGGCTGTCCATTCCGAAATGTGGTGATGCGCAGGGCTCGTAGGTAAGTGTGGTGGTCTTCAGAGCCGGCACGTGGGTGCACCTAACCCTATTAACAGGACTGCGTCACAAGGAAGAGGTGTCTTTTCTGGTAGAGGTTAGGGGGCCCAAAGTTGTCATTTTCTTGGTGGGGTAGAAGGTAAGTCGGGCAGGGTGTCGCTGAGGGATGGAGGATGGACTGGAAAGGGGAGACTCAGCAGGACCCCTCCCTTACCTGTTCATTTCCAGATCGGGGACTTGCCCCCCTCCCCCCCAAGCCCCCGTCTTTAAAGGAGGAGTCTTTTACTAAAGAAAGGGTGACCGCCCTGTAATCAGGGTTCCGGTCCGTTTCCCTTTTCTCCTCTCTGCATTGGCCCTCTTAATGCCGAGCTCCCTCTAACTAGGGGGTGGGTCCATCCCTGCCTTTTGCAAGAGAACACTGCCATTTGGAAGGTAGTTCGAGAAACCAGCCTCTTCAGAGGGTTCAGGGTTTGTCCCACTAGCTGTCCTGTGCCCTCCTCACTCACGCACTCAGCCAAGCCAAAGCCGGCGTACTCCGCGCCCACCGGGACCCGCCTTCTGCCGCAAGCTCTCCTGCTCTCTGCCAGAGAGCGGTGCCGAAAACCAGGAATTAGGGTAATTTCCCGCATGGGCCGAGTGCCTTGCCGATGTCATCTCAATGTACCTTGCAATCGTCCTGTCTCCTGAGCCGCACCTAAGCCCCCTCACCACTCTCTCTCTTTCTCTCTCTCTTTCTAGCAACGCAAAGGACAAATCGGACAAGAGCACACAAGCACCAAAGAAACTGCAGGAAAAGGGAAGAAAAGGCCACGGCCGAAGGCTGCACACACCGCACACACCGCACCCCTGTACCGAGGGCTCGGGACGGACACTTCTCCGCACAGGTTTAATCCCCCTTGAGGTGCCAGGTCAAAGGACCTCCCTGTAAACAGGGATCAAGGTCCGTTCCTGGCCAACCAAAATGCTTGATGGGTCCCTTCCATAGCTGAGGCGGAGCGACCCCCCCTTTAAGAAGGGTTGAGGTCTCTGGGGCTTTGAGCTCCTTAGGGCCTAGCCTTTCAAACGCCCTGTGCCAAGGACCTCTCCCTGTAAGAAGGGTGCAGGTCTCCCCTTTCTAGCTTCTCTTGGGCCGTTGGCACTTGCTGGGCAGCCACACCCCCCTCTACTGAGGGGACGGAGGTCTCTCTTTTACCGCGCTTTTCGCTCTGGCCCATTGGAACGCCCCTGGCTTAAGGACCACCCCGTAAGGAAGCTTTGGGTCTCATTTGCCATGCTAATTGAGCCACGGCTCACTTTGACACGCCTGGCCAAAAGGACCGCCCTGTACCCGGGGTGTAAGGTCTTATCCCTCTCACGCTTAAAGTAGGGGAGCCTTTTTGGGCCTGAGGCTGAGCGACACCCCCCTTTAAGAAGGGTTGAGGGTCTGTTTCTCTTAGTCACAGTAAATTCCCCCCAAATGATTTCGACTTGGCTTTGTTGAGATTGGAAGTGAAACCGTACTTGGGACAAAATCCCGGTCCGATGGAGCAGGTGTGGCGAAGGGGCGGCTGTAAGGGGACGGTGGAGGCCGTGGAAAATTCGCCCCTCTTCTCAAAAAAGCCACGAAAGGGCCCGAGAAGGCAAATGTCCCAAAGTCTGCAAATGAACAGGTGGGGTGGGGGGCTCCTTTCAGAGCCGCGCTTCCACGTCATCCTTCCTCAATTCCTTTTTGCCCTGCCCAATTTACACCGCTCAACCAACCTCAACTTTGAGCCTTGGTTTTCTGGTGCACAAGAAAGACGCTGTCGTTGGACCGGTGAGTGTTAACCGTCGAGATTGGGACAGCTCCGTACGTTGCGTCCGAATGCCGGGCCTCGTGTCTCTTTGGTGAGAGACGGAGGCTATTCCTAGGGCTAGGTTGGAAGGGATGGATGTGGCTGTCCTTTCCGAAATGTGGTGATGCGCAGGGCTCGTAGGTAGGTGTGGTGGTCTTCAGAGCCGGCACGTGGGTGCACCTAACCCTATTAACAGGGCTGCGTCACAAGGAAGAGGTGTCTTTTCTGGTAGAGGTTAGGGGGCCCAAAGTTGTCATTTTCTTGGTGGGGTAGAAGGTAAGTCGGGCAGGGTGTCGCTGAGGGATGGAGGATGGACTGGAAAGGGGAGACTCAGCAGGACCCCTCCCTTACCTGTTCATTTCCAGATCGGGGACTTGCCCCCCTGCCCCCCAAGCCTCCGTCTTTAAAGGAGGAGTCTTTTACTAAAGAAAGGGTGACCGCCCTGTAATCAGGGTTCCGGTCCGTTTCCCTTTTCTCCTCTCTGCATTGGCCCTCTTAATGCCGAGCTCCCTCTAACTAGGGGGTGGGTCCATCCCTGCCTTTCGCAAGAGAACACTGCCATTTGGAAGGTAGTTCGAGAAACCAGCCTCTTCAGAGGGTTCAGGGTTTGTCCCACTAGCTGTCCTGTGCCCTCCTCACTCACGCACTCAGCCAAGCCAAAGCCGGCGTACTCCGCGCCCACCGGGACCCGCCTTCTGCCGCAAGCTCTCCTGCTCTCTGCCAGAGAGCGGTGCCGAAAACCAGGAATTAGGGTAATTTCCCGCATGGGCCGAGTGCCTTGCCGATGTCATCTCAATGTACCTTGCAATCGTCCTGTCTCCTGAGCCGCACCTAAGCCCCCTCACCACTCTCTCTCTTTCTCTCTCTCTTTCTAGCAACGCAAAGGACAAAACGGACAAGAGGACACAAGCACCAAAGAAACTGCAGGAAAAGGGAAGAAAAGGCCACGGCCGAAGGCTGCACACGCCGCACACACCGCACCCCTGTACCGAGGGCTCGGGACGGACACTTCTCCGCACAGGTTTAATCCCCCTTGAGGTGCCAGGTCAAAGGACCTCCCTGTAAACAGGGATCAAGGTCCGTTCCTGGCCAACCAAAATGCTTGATGGGTCCCTTCCATAGCTGAGGCGGAGCGACCCCCCCTTTAAGAAGGGTTGAGGTCTCTGGGGCTTTGAGCTCCTTAGGGCCTAGCCTTTAAAACGCCCTGTGCCAAGGACCTCTCCCTGTAAGAAGGGTGCAGGTCTCCCCTTTCTAGCTTCTCTTGGGCCGTTGGCACTTGCTGGGCAGCCACACCCCCCTCTACTGAGGGGACGGAGGTCTCTCTTTTACCGCGCTTTTCGCTCTGGCCCATTGGAACGCCCCTGGCTTAAGGACCACCCCGTAAGGAGGCTTTGGGTCTCCTTTGCCATGCTAATTGAGCCACGGCTCACTTTGACACGCCTGGCCAAAAGGACCGCCCTGTACCCGGGGTGTAAGGTCTTATCCCTCTCACGCTTAAAGTAGGGGAGCCTTTTGGGGCCTGAGGCTGAGCGACACCCCCCCCTTTAAGAAGGGTTGAGGGTCTGTTTCTCTTAGTCACAGTAAATTCCCCCCGAATGATTTCGACTTGGCTTTTTTGAGATTGGAAGTGAAACCGTACTTGGGACAAAATCCCGGTCCGATGGAGCAGGTGTGGCGAAGGGGCGGCTGTAAGGGGACGGTGGAGGCCGTGGAAAATTCGCCCCTCTTCTCAAAAAAGCCACGAAAGGGCCCGAGAAGGCAAATGTCCCAAAGTCTGCAAATGAACAGGTGGGGTGGGGGGCTCCTTCCAGAGCCGCGCTTCCACGTCATCCTTCCTCAATTCCTTTTTGCCCTGCCCAATTTACACCGCTCAACCAACCTCAACTTTGAGCCTTGGTTTTCTGGTGCACAAGAAAGACGCTGTCGTTGGACCGGTGAGTGTTAACCGTCGAGATTGGGACAGCTCCGTACGTTGCGTCCGAATGCCGGGCCTCGTGTCTCTTTGGTGAGAGACGGAGGCTATTCCTAGGGCTAGGTTGGAAGGGATGGATGTGGCTGTCCTTTCCGAAATGTGGTGATGCGCAGGGCTCGTAGGTAGGTGTGGTGGTCTTCAGAGCCGGCACGTGGGTGCACCTAACCCTATTAACAGGGCTGCGTCACAAGGAAGAGGTGTCTTTTCTGGTAGAGGTTAGGGGGCCCAAAGTTGTCATTTTCTTGGTGGGGTAGAAGGTAAGTCGGGCAGGGTGTCGCTGAGGGATGGAGGATGGACTGGAAAGGGGAGACTCAGCAGGACCCCTCCCTTACCTGTTCATTTCCAGATCGGGGACTTGCCCCCCTGCCCCCCAAGCCTCCGTCTTTAAAGGAGGAGTCTTTTACTAAAGAAAGGGTGACCGCCCTGTAATCAGGGTTCCGGTCCGTTTCCCTTTTCTCCTCTCTGCATTGGCCCTCTTAATGCCGAGCTCCCTCTAACTAGGGGGTGGGTCCATCCCTGCCTTTCGCAAGAGAACACTGCCATTTGGAAGGTAGTTCTAGAAACCAGCCTCTTCAGAGGGTTCAGGGTTTGTCCCACTAGCTGTCCTGTGCCCTCCTCACTCACGCACTCAGCCAAGCCAAAGCCGGCGTACTCCGCGCCCACCGGGACCCGCCTTCTGCCGCAAGCTCTCCTGCTCTCTGCCAGAGAGCGGTGCCGAAAACCAGGAATTAGGGTAATTTCCCGCATGGGCCGAGTGCCTTGCCGATGTCATCTCAATGTACCTTGCAATCGTCCTGTCTCCTGAGCCGCACCTAAGCCCCCTCACCACTCTCTCTCTTTCTCTCTCTCTTTCTAGCAACGCAAAGGACAAAACGGACAAGAGGACACAAGCACCAAAGAAACTGCAGGAAAAGGGAAGAAAAGGCCACGGCCGAAGGCTGCACACGCCGCACACACCGCACCCCTGTACCGAGGGCTCGGGACGGACACTTCTCCGCACAGGTTTAATCCCCCTTGAGGTGCCAGGTCAAAGGACCTCCCTGTAAACAGGGATCAAGGTCCGTTCCTGGCCAACCAAAATGCTTGATGGGTCCCTTCCATAGCTGAGGCGGAGCGACCCCCCCTTTAAGAAGGGTTGAGGTCTCTGGGGCTTTGAGCTCCTTAGGGCCTAGCCTTTAAAACGCCCTGTGCCAAGGACCTCTCCCTGTAAGAAGGGTGCAGGTCTCCCCTTTCTAGCTTCTCTTGGGCCGTTGGCACTTGCTGGGCAGCCACACCCCCCTCTACTGAGGGGACGGAGGTCTCTCTTTTACCGCGCTTTTCGCTCTGGCCCATTGGAACGCCCCTGGCTTAAGGACCACCCCGTAAGGACGCTTTGGGTCTCATTTGCCATGCTAATTGAGCCACGGCTCACTTTGACACGCCTGGCCAAAAGGACCGCCCTGTACCCGGGGTGTAAGGTCTTATCCCTCTCACGCTTAAAGTAGGGGAGCCTTTTTGGGCCTGAGGCTGAGCGACACCCCCCCCTTTAAGAAGGGTTGAGGGTCTGTTTCTCTTAGTCACAGTAAATTCCCCCCGAATGATTTCGACTTGGCTTTGTTGAGATTGGAAGTGAAACCGTACTTGGGACAAAATCCCGGTCCGATGGAGCAGGTGTGGCGAAGGGGCGGCTGTAAGGGGACGGTGGAGGCCGTGGAAAATTCGCCCCTCTTCTCAAAAAAGCCACGAAAGGGCCCGAGAAGGCAAATGTCCCAAAGTCTGCAAATGAACAGGTGGGGTGGGGGGCTCCTTCCAGAGCCGCGCTTCCACGTCATCCTTCCTCAATTCCTTTTTGCCCTGCCCAATTTACACCGCTCAACCAACCTCAACTTTGAGCCTTGGTTTTCTGGTGCACAAGAAAGACGCTGTCGTTGGACCGGTGAGTGTTAACCGTCGAGATTGGGACAGCTCCGTACGTTGCGTCCGAATGCCGGGCCTCGTGTCTCTTTGGTGAGAGACGGAGGCTATTCCTAGGGCTAGGTTGGAAGGGATGGATGTGGCTGTCCTTTCCGAAATGTGGTGATGCGCAGGGCTCGTAGGTAGGTGTGGTGGTCTTCAGAGCCGGCACGTGGGTGCACCTAACCCTATTAACAGGGCTGCGTCACAAGGAAGAGGTGTCTTTTCTGGTAGAGGTTAGGGGGCCCAAAGTTGTCATTTTCTTGGTGGGGTAGAAGGTAAGTCGGGCAGGCTGTCGCTGAGGGATGGAGGATGGACTGGAAAGGGGAGACTCAGCAGGACCCCTCCCTTACCTGTTCATTTCCAGATCGGGGACTTGCCCCCCTGCCCCCCAAGCCTCCGTCTTTAAAGGAGGAGTCTTTTACTAAAGAAAGGGTGACCGCCCTGTAATCAGGGTTCCGGTCCGTTTCCCTTTTCTCCTCTCTGCATTGGCCCTCTTAATGCCGAGCTCCCTCTAACTAGGGGGTGGGTCCATCCCTGCCTTTCGCAAGAGAACACTGCCATTTGGAAGGTAGTTCGAGAAACCAGCCTCTTCAGAGGGTTCAGGGTTTGTCCCACTAGCTGTCCTGTGCCCTCCTCACTCACGCACTCAGCCAAGCCAAAGCCGGCGTACTCCGCGCCCACCGGGACCCGCCTTCTGCCGCAAGCTCTCCTGCTCTCTGCCAGAGAGCGGTGCCGAAAACCAGGAATTAGGGTAATTTCCCGCATGGGCCGAGTGCCTTGCCGATGTCATCTCAATGTACCTTGCAATCGTCCTGTCTCCTGAGCCGCACCTAAGCCCCCTCACCACTCTCTCTCTTTCTCTCTCTCTTTCTAGCAACGCAAAGGACAAAACGGACAAGAGGACACAAGCACCAAAGAAACTGCAGGAAAAGGGAAGAAAAGGCCACGGCCGAAGGCTGCACACGCCGCACACACCGCACCCCTGTACCGAGGGCTCGGGACGGACACTTCTCCGCACAGGTTTAATCCCCCTTGAGGTGCCAGGTCAAAGGACCTCCCTGTAAACAGGGATCAAGGTCCGTTCCTGGCCAACCAAAATGCTTGATGGGTCCCTTCCATAGCTGAGGCGGAGCGACCCCCCCTTTAAGAAGGGTTGAGGTCTCTGGGGCTTTGAGCTCCTTAGGGCCTAGCCTTTAAAACGCCCTGTGCCAAGGACCTCTCCCTGTAAGAAGGGTGCAGGTCTCCCCTTTCTAGCTTCTCTTGGGCCGTTGGCACTTGCTGGGCAGCCACACCCCCCTCTACTGAGGGGACGGAGGTCTCTCTTTTACCGCGCTTTTCGCTCTGGCCCATTGGAACGCCCCTGGCTTAAGGACCACCCCGTAAGGAGGCTTTGGGTCTCCTTTGCCATGCTAATTGAGCCACGGCTCACTTTGACACGCCTGGCCAAAAGGACCGCCCTGTACCCGGGGTGTAAGGTCTTATCCCTCTCACGCTTAAAGTAGGGGAGCCTTTTGGGGCCTGAGGCTGAGCGACACCCCCCCCTTTAAGAAGGGTTGAGGGTCTGTTTCTCTTAGTCACAGTAAATTCCCCCCGAATGATTTCGACTTGGCTTTTTTGAGATTGGAAGTGAAACCGTACTTGGGACAAAATCCCGGTCCGATGGAGCAGGTGTGGCGAAGGGGCGGCTGTAAGGGGACGGTGGAGGCCGTGGAAAATTCGCCCCTCTTCTCAAAAAAGCCACGAAAGGGCCCGAGAAGGCAAATGTCCCAAAGTCTGCAAATGAACAGGTGGGGTGGGGGGCTCCTTCCAGAGCCGCGCTTCCACGTCATCCTTCCTCAATTCCTTTTTGCCCTGCCCAATTTACACCGCTCAACCAACCTCAACTTTGAGCCTTGGTTTTCTGGTGCACAAGAAAGACGCTGTCGTTGGACCGGTGAGTGTTAACCGTCGAGATTGGGACAGCTCCGTACGTTGCGTCCGAATGCCGGGCCTCGTGTCTCTTTGGTGAGAGACGGAGGCTATTCCTAGGGCTAGGTTGGAAGGGATGGATGTGGCTGTCCTTTCCGAAATGTGGTGATGCGCAGGGCTCGTAGGTAGGTGTGGTGGTCTTCAGAGCCGGCACGTGGGTGCACCTAACCCTATTAACAGGGCTGCGTCACAAGGAAGAGGTGTCTTTTCTGGTAGAGGTTAGGGGGCCCAAAGTTGTCATTTTCTTGGTGGGGTAGAAGGTAAGTCGGGCAGGGTGTCGCTGAGGGATGGAGGATGGACTGGAAAGGGGAGACTCAGCAGGACCCCTCCCTTACCTGTTCATTTCCAGATCGGGGACTTGCCCCCCTGCCCCCCAAGCCTCCGTCTTTAAAGGAGGAGTCTTTTACTAAAGAAAGGGTGACCGCCCTGTAATCAGGGTTCCGGTCCGTTTCCCTTTTCTCCTCTCTGCATTGGCCCTCTTAATGCCGAGCTCCCTCTAACTAGGGGGTGGGTCCATCCCTGCCTTTCGCAAGAGAACACTGCCATTTGGAAGGTAGTTCTAGAAACCAGCCTCTTCAGAGGGTTCAGGGTTTGTCCCACTAGCTGTCCTGTGCCCTCCTCACTCACGCACTCAGCCAAGCCAAAGCCGGCGTACTCCGCGCCCACCGGGACCCGCCTTCTGCCGCAAGCTCTCCTGCTCTCTGCCAGAGAGCGGTGCCGAAAACCAGGAATTAGGGTAATTTCCCGCATGGGCCGAGTGCCTTGCCGATGTCATCTCAATGTACCTTGCAATCGTCCTGTCTCCTGAGCCGCACCTAAGCCCCCTCACCACTCTCTCTCTTTCTCTCTCTCTTTCTAGCAACGCAAAGGACAAAACGGACAAGAGGACACAAGCACCAAAGAAACTGCAGGAAAAGGGAAGAAAAGGCCACGGCCGAAGGCTGCACACGCCGCACACACCGCACCCCTGTACCGAGGGCTCGGGACGGACACTTCTCCGCACAGGTTTAATCCCCCTTGAGGTGCCAGGTCAAAGGACCTCCCTGTAAACAGGGATCAAGGTCCGTTCCTGGCCAACCAAAATGCTTGATGGGTCCCTTCCATAGCTGAGGCGGAGCGACCCCCCCTTTAAGAAGGGTTGAGGTCTCTGGGGCTTTGAGCTCCTTAGGGCCTAGCCTTTAAAACGCCCTGTGCCAAGGACCTCTCCCTGTAAGAAGGGTGCAGGTCTCCCCTTTCTAGCTTCTCTTGGGCCGTTGGCACTTGCTGGGCAGCCACACCCCCCTCTACTGAGGGGACGGAGGTCTCTCTTTTACCGCGCTTTTCGCTCTGGCCCATTGGAACGCCCCTGGCTTAAGGACCACCCCGTAAGGAAGCTTTGGGTCTCATTTGCCATGCTAATTGAGCCACGGCTCACTTTGACACGCCTGGCCAAAAGGACCGCCCTGTACCCGGGGTGTAAGGTCTTATCCCTCTCACGCTTAAAGTAGGGGAGCCTTTTTGGGCCTGAGGCTGAGCGACACCCCCCCCTTTAAGAAGGGTTGAGGGTCTGTTTCTCTTAGTCACAGTAAATTCCCCCCGAATGATTTCGACTTGGCTTTGTTGAGATTGGAAGTGAAACCGTACTTGGGACAAAATCCCGGTCCGATGGAGCAGGTGTGGCGAAGGGGCGGCTGTAAGGGGACGGTGGAGGCCGTGGAAAATTCGCCCCTCTTCTCAAAAAAGCCACGAAAGGGCCCGAGAAGGCAAATGTCCCAAAGTCTGCAAATGAACAGGTGGGGTGGGGGGCTCCTTCCAGAGCCGCGCTTCCACGTCATCCTTCCTCAATTCCTTTTTGCCCTGCCCAATTTACACCGCTCAACCAACCTCAACTTTGAGCCTTGGTTTTCTGGTGCACAAGAAAGACGCTGTCGTTGGACCGGTGAGTGTTAACCGTCGAGATTGGGACAGCTCCGTACGTTGCGTCCGAATGCCGGGCCTCGTGTCTCTTTGGTGAGAGACGGAGGCTATTCCTAGGGCTAGGTTGGAAGGGATGGATGTGGCTGTCCTTTCCGAAATGTGGTGATGCGCAGGGCTCGTAGGTAGGTGTGGTGGTCTTCAGAGCCGGCACGTGGGTGCACCTAACCCTATTAACAGGACTGCGTCACAAGGAAGAGGTGTCTTTTCTGGTAGAGGTTAGGGGGCCCAAAGTTGTCATTTTCTTGGTGGGGTAGAAGGTAAGTCGGGCAGGCTGTCGCTGAGGGATGGAGGATGGACTGGAAAGGGGAGACTCAGCAGGACCCCTCCCTTACCTGTTCATTTCCAGATCGGGGACTTGCCCCCCTGCCCCCCAAGCCTCCGTCTTTAAAGGAGGAGTCTTTTACTAAAGAAAGGGTGACCGCCCTGTAATCAGGGTTCCGGTCCGTTTCCCTTTTCTCCTCTCTGCATTGGCCCTCTTAATGCCGAGCTCCCTCTAACTAGGGGGTGGGTCCATCCCTGCCCTTCGCAAGAGAACACTGCCATTTGGAAGGTAGTTCGAGAAACCAGCCTCTTCAGAGGGTTCAGGGTTTGTCCCACTAGCTGTCCTGTGCCCTCCTCACTCACGCACTCAGCCAAGCCAAAGCCGGCGTACTCCGCGCCCACCGGGACCCGCCTTCTGCCGCAAGCTCTCCTGCTCTCTGCCAGAGAGCGGTGCCGAAAACCAGGAATTAGGGTAATTTCCCGCATGGGCCGAGTGCCTTGCCGATGTCATCTCAATGTACCTTGCAATCGTCCTGTCTCCTGAGCCGCACCTAAGCCCCCTCACCACTCTCTCTCTTTCTCTCTCTCTTTCTAGCAACGCAAAGGACAAATCGGACAAGAGCACACAAGCACCAAAGAAACTGCAGGAAAAGGGAAGAAAAGGCCACGGCCGAAGGCTGCACACGCCGCACACACCGCACCCCTGTACCGAGGGCTCGGGACGGACACTTCTCCGCACAGGTTTAATCCCCCTTGAGGTGCCAGGTCAAAGGACCTCCCTGTAAACAGGGATCAAGGTCCGTTCCTGGCCAACCAAAATGCTTGATGGGTCCCTTCCATAGCTGAGGCGGAGCGACCCCCCCTTTAAGAAGGGTTGAGGTCTCTGGGGCTTTGAGCTCCTTAGGGCCTAGCCTTTAAAACGCCCTGTGCCAAGGACCTCTCCCTGTAAGAAGGGTGCAGGTCTCCCCTTTCTAGCTTCTCTTGGGCCGTTGGCACTTGCTGGGCAGCCACACCCCCCTCTACTGAGGGGACGGAGGTCTCTCTTTTACCGCGCTTTTCGCTCTGGCCCATTGGAACGCCCCTGGCTTAAGGACCACCCCGTAAGGAAGCTTTGGGTCTCATTTGCCATGCTAATTGAGCCACGGCTCACTTTGACACGCCTGGCCAAAAGGACCGCCCTGTACCCGGGGTGTAAGGTCTTATCCCTCTCACGCTTAAAGTAGGGGAGCCTTTTTGGGCCTGAGGCTGAGCGACACCCCCCCCTTTAAGAAGGGTTGAGGGTCTGTTTCTCTTAGTCACAGTAAATTCCCCCCGAATGATTTCGACTTGGCTTTGTTGAGATTGGAAGTGAAACCGTACTTGGGACAAAATCCCGGTCCGATGGAGCAGGTGTGGCGAAGGGGCGGCTGTAAGGGGACGGTGGAGGCCGTGGAAAATTCGCCCCTCTTCTCAAAAAAGCCACGAAAGGGCCCGAGAAGGCAAATGTCCCAAAGTCTGCAAATGAACAGGTGGGGTGGGGGGCTCCTTCCAGAGCCGCGCTTCCACGTCATCCTTCCTCAATTCCTTTTTGCCCTGCCCAATTTACACCGCTCAACCAACCTCAACTTTGAGCCTTGGTTTTCTGGTGCACAAGAAAGACGCTGTCGTTGGACCGGTGAGTGTTAACCGTCGAGATTGGGACAGCTCCGTACGTTGCGTCCGAATGCCGGGCCTCGTGTCTCTTTGGTGAGAGACGGAGGCTATTCCTAGGGCTAGGTTGGAAGGGATGGATGTGGCTGTCCTTTCCGAAATGTGGTGATGCGCAGGGCTCGTAGGTAGGTGTGGTGGTCTTCAGAGCCGGCACGTGGGTGCACCTAACCCTATTAACAGGGCTGCGTCACAAGGAAGAGGTGTCTTTTCTGGTAGAGGTTAGGGGGCCCAAAGTTGTCATTTTCTTGGTGGGGTAGAAGGTAAGTCGGGCAGGGTGTCGCTGAGGGATGGAGGATGGACTGGAAAGGGGAGACTCAGCAGGACCCCTCCCTTACCTGTTCATTTCCAGATCGGGGACTTGCCCCCCTGCCCCCCAAGCCTCCGTCTTTAAAGGAGGAGTCTTTTACTAAAGAAAGGGTGACCGCCCTGTAATCAGGGTTCCGGTCCGTTTCCCTTTTCTCCTCTCTGCATTGGCCCTCTTAATGCCGAGCTCCCTCTAACTAGGGGGTGGGTCCATCCCTGCCTTTCGCAAGAGAACACTGCCATTTGGAAGGTAGTTCGAGAAACCAGCCTCTTCAGAGGGTTCAGGGTTTGTCCCACTAGCTGTCCTGTGCCCTCCTCACTCACGCACTCAGCCAAGCCAAAGCCGGCGTACTCCGCGCCCACCGGGACCCGCCTTCTGCCGCAAGCTCTCCTGCTCTCTGCCAGAGAGCGGTGCCGAAAACCAGGAATTAGGGTAATTTCCCGCATGGGCCGAGTGCCTTGCCGATGTCATCTCAATGTACCTTGCAATCGTCCTGTCTCTTGAGCCGCACCTAAGCCCCCTCACCACTCTCTCTCTTTCTCTCTCTCTTTCTAGCAACGCAAAGGACAAAACGGACAAGAGGACACAAGCACCAAAGAAACTGCAGGAAAAGGGAAGAAAAGGCCACGGCCGAAGGCTGCACACGCCGCACACACCGCACCCCTGTACCGAGGGCTCGGGACGGACACTTCTCCGCACAGGTTTAATCCCCCTTGAGGTGCCAGGTCAAAGGACCTCCCTGTAAACAGGGATCAAGGTCCGTTCCTGGCCAACCAAAATGCTTGATGGGTCCCTTCCATAGCTGAGGCGGAGCGACCCCCCCTTTAAGAAGGGTTGAGGTCTCTGGGGCTTTGAGCTCCTTAGGGCCTAGCCTTTAAAACGCCCTGTGCCAAGGACCTCTCCCTGTAAGAAGGGTGCAGGTCTCCCCTTTCTAGCTTCTCTTGGGCCGTTGGCACTTGCTGGGCAGCCACACCCCCCTCTACTGAGGGGACGGAGGTCTCTCTTTTACCGCGCTTTTCGCTCTGGCCCATTGGAACGCCCCTGGCTTAAGGACCACCCCGTAAGGAGGCTTTGGGTCTCCTTTGCCATGCTAATTGAGCCACGGCTCACTTTGACACGCCTGGCCAAAAGGACCGCCCTGTACCCGGGGTGTAAGGTCTTATCCCTCTCACGCTTAAAGTAGGGGAGCCTTTTGGGGCCTGAGGCTGAGCGACACCCCCCCCTTTAAGAAGGGTTGAGGGTCTGTTTCTCTTAGTCACAGTAAATTCCCCCCGAATGATTTCGACTTGGCTTTTTTGAGATTGGAAGTGAAACCGTACTTGGGACAAAATCCCGGTCCGATGGAGCAGGTGTGGCGAAGGGGCGGCTGTAAGGGGACGGTGGAGGCCGTGGAAAATTCGCCCCTCTTCTCAAAAAAGCCACGAAAGGGCCCGAGAAGGCAAATGTCCCAAAGTCTGCAAATGAACAGGTGGGGTGGGGGGCTCCTTCCAGAGCCGCGCTTCCACGTCATCCTTCCTCAATTCCTTTTTGCCCTGCCCAATTTACACCGCTCAACCAACCTCAACTTTGAGCCTTGGTTTTCTGGTGCACAAGAAAGACGCTGTCGTTGGACCGGTGAGTGTTAACCGTCGAGATTGGGACAGCTCCGTACGTTGCGTCCGAATGCCGGGCCTCGTGTCTCTTTGGTGAGAGACGGAGGCTATTCCTAGGGCTAGGTTGGAAGGGATGGATGTGGCTGTCCTTTCCGAAATGTGGTGATGCGCAGGGCTCGTAGGTAGGTGTGGTGGTCTTCAGAGCCGGCACGTGGGTGCACCTAACCCTATTAACAGGGCTGCGTCACAAGGAAGAGGTGTCTTTTCTGGTAGAGGTTAGGGGGCCCAAAGTTGTCATTTTCTTGGTGGGGTAGAAGGTAAGTCGGGCAGGGTGTCGCTGAGGGATGGAGGATGGACTGGAAAGGGGAGACTCAGCAGGACCCCTCCCTTACCTGTTCATTTCCAGATCGGGGACTTGCCCCCCTGCCCCCCAAGCCTCCGTCTTTAAAGGAGGAGTCTTTTACTAAAGAAAGGGTGACCGCCCTGTAATCAGGGTTCCGGTCCGTTTCCCTTTTCTCCTCTCTGCATTGGCCCTCTTAATGCCGAGCTCCCTCTAACTAGGGGGTGGGTCCATCCCTGCCTTTCGCAAGAGAACACTGCCATTTGGAAGGTAGTTCTAGAAACCAGCCTCTTCAGAGGGTTCAGGGTTTGTCCCACTAGCTGTCCTGTGCCCTCCTCACTCACGCACTCAGCCAAGCCAAAGCCGGCGTACTCCGCGCCCACCGGGACCCGCCTTCTGCCGCAAGCTCTCCTGCTCTCTGCCAGAGAGCGGTGCCGAAAACCAGGAATTAGGGTAATTTCCCGCATGGGCCGAGTGCCTTGCCGATGTCATCTCAATGTACCTTGCAATCGTCCTGTCTCCTGAGCCGCACCTAAGCCCCCTCACCACTCTCTCTCTTTCTCTCTCTCTTTCTAGCAACGCAAAGGACAAAACGGACAAGAGGACACAAGCACCAAAGAAACTGCAGGAAAAGGGAAGAAAAGGCCACGGCCGAAGGCTGCACACGCCGCACACACCGCACCCCTGTACCGAGGGCTCGGGACGGACACTTCTCCGCACAGGTTTAATCCCCCTTGAGGTGCCAGGTCAAAGGACCTCCCTGTAAACAGGGATCAAGGTCCGTTCCTGGCCAACCAAAATGCTTGATGGGTCCCTTCCATAGCTGAGGCGGAGCGACCCCCCCTTTAAGAAGGGTTGAGGTCTCTGGGGCTTTGAGCTCCTTAGGGCCTAGCCTTTAAAACGCCCTGTGCCAAGGACCTCTCCCTGTAAGAAGGGTGCAGGTCTCCCCTTTCTAGCTTCTCTTGGGCCGTTGGCACTTGCTGGGCAGCCACACCCCCCTCTACTGAGGGGACGGAGGTCTCTCTTTTACCGCGCTTTTCGCTCTGGCCCATTGGAACGCCCCTGGCTTAAGGACCACCCCGTAAGGAAGCTTTGGGTCTCATTTGCCATGCTAATTGAGCCACGGCTCACTTTGACACGCCTGGCCAAAAGGACCGCCCTGTACCCGGGGTGTAAGGTCTTATCCCTCTCACGCTTAAAGTAGGGGAGCCTTTTTGGGCCTGAGGCTGAGCGACACCCCCCCCTTTAAGAAGGGTTGAGGGTCTGTTTCTCTTAGTCACAGTAAATTCCCCCCGAATGATTTCGACTTGGCTTTGTTGAGATTGGAAGTGAAACCGTACTTGGGACAAAATCCCGGTCCGATGGAGCAGGTGTGGCGAAGGGGCGGCTGTAAGGGGACGGTGGAGGCCGTGGAAAATTCGCCCCTCTTCTCAAAAAAGCCACGAAAGGGCCCGAGAAGGCAAATGTCCCAAAGTCTGCAAATGAACAGGTGGGGTGGGGGGCTCCTTCCAGAGCCGCGCTTCCACGTCATCCTTCCTCAATTCCTTTTTGCCCTGCCCAATTTACACCGCTCAACCAACCTCAACTTTGAGCCTTGGTTTTCTGGTGCACAAGAAAGACGCTGTCGTTGGACCGGTGAGTGTTAACCGTCGAGATTGGGACAGCTCCGTACGTTGCGTCCGAATGCCGGGCCTCGTGTCTCTTTGGTGAGAGACGGAGGCTATTCCTAGGGCTAGGTTGGAAGGGATGGATGTGGCTGTCCTTTCCGAAATGTGGTGATGCGCAGGGCTCGTAGGTAGGTGTGGTGGTCTTCAGAGCCGGCACGTGGGTGCACCTAACCCTATTAACAGGACTGCGTCACAAGGAAGAGGTGTCTTTTCTGGTAGAGGTTAGGGGGCCCAAAGTTGTCATTTTCTTGGTGGGGTAGAAGGTAAGTCGGGCAGGCTGTCGCTGAGGGATGGAGGATGGACTGGAAAGGGGAGACTCAGCAGGACCCCTCCCTTACCTGTTCATTTCCAGATCGGGGACTTGCCCCCCTGCCCCCCAAGCCTCCGTCTTTAAAGGAGGAGTCTTTTACTAAAGAAAGGGTGACCGCCCTGTAATCAGGGTTCCGGTCCGTTTCCCTTTTCTCCTCTCTGCATTGGCCCTCTTAATGCCGAGCTCCCTCTAACTAGGGGGTGGGTCCATCCCTGCCCTTCGCAAGAGAACACTGCCATTTGGAAGGTAGTTCGAGAAACCAGCCTCTTCAGAGGGTTCAGGGTTTGTCCCACTAGCTGTCCTGTGCCCTCCTCACTCACGCACTCAGCCAAGCCAAAGCCGGCGTACTCCGCGCCCACCGGGACCCGCCTTCTGCCGCAAGCTCTCCTGCTCTCTGCCAGAGAGCGGTGCCGAAAACCAGGAATTAGGGTAATTTCCCGCATGGGCCGAGTGCCTTGCCGATGTCATCTCAATGTACCTTGCAATCGTCCTGTCTCCTGAGCCGCACCTAAGCCCCCTCACCACTCTCTCTCTTTCTCTCTCTCTTTCTAGCAACGCAAAGGACAAATCGGACAAGAGCACACAAGCACCAAAGAAACTGCAGGAAAAGGGAAGAAAAGGCCACGGCCGAAGGCTGCACACGCCGCACACACCGCACCCCTGTACCGAGGGCTCGGGACGGACACTTCTCCGCACAGGTTTAATCCCCCTTGAGGTGCCAGGTCAAAGGACCTCCCTGTAAACAGGGATCAAGGTCCGTTCCTGGCCAACCAAAATGCTTGATGGGTCCCTTCCATAGCTGAGGCGGAGCGACCCCCCCTTTAAGAAGGGTTGAGGTCTCTGGGGCTTTGAGCTCCTTAGGGCCTAGCCTTTAAAACGCCCTGTGCCAAGGACCTCTCCCTGTAAGAAGGGTGCAGGTCTCCCCTTTCTAGCTTCTCTTGGGCCGTTGGCACTTGCTGGGCAGCCACACCCCCCTCTACTGAGGGGACGGAGGTCTCTCTTTTACCGCGCTTTTCGCTCTGGCCCATTGGAACGCCCCTGGCTTAAGGACCACCCCGTAAGGAAGCTTTGGGTCTCATTTGCCATGCTAATTGAGCCACGGCTCACTTTGACACGCCTGGCCAAAAGGACCGCCCTGTACCCGGGGTGTAAGGTCTTATCCCTCTCACGCTTAAAGTAGGGGAGCCTTTTTGGGCCTGAGGCTGAGCGACACCCCCCCCTTTAAGAAGGGTTGAGGGTCTGTTTCTCTTAGTCACAGTAAATTCCCCCCGAATGATTTCGACTTGGCTTTGTTGAGATTGGAAGTGAAACCGTACTTGGGACAAAATCCCGGTCCGATGGAGCAGGTGTGGCGAAGGGGCGGCTGTAAGGGGACGGTGGAGGCCGTGGAAAATTCGCCCCTCTTCTCAAAAAAGCCACGAAAGGGCCCGAGAAGGCAAATGTCCCAAAGTCTGCAAATGAACAGGTGGGGTGGGGGGCTCCTTCCAGAGCCGCGCTTCCACGTCATCCTTCCTCAATTCCTTTTTGCCCTGCCCAATTTACACCGCTCAACCAACCTCAACTTTGAGCCTTGGTTTTCTGGTGCACAAGAAAGACGCTGTCGTTGGACCGGTGAGTGTTAACCGTCGAGATTCGGACAGCTCCGTACGTTGCGTCCGAATGCCGGGCCTCGTGTCTCTTTGGTGAGAGACGGAGGCTATTCCTAGGGCTAGGTTGGAAGGGATGGATGTGGCTGTCCTTTCCGAAATGTGGTGATGCGCAGGGCTCATAGGTAGGTGTGGTGGTCTTCAGAGCCGGCACGTGGGTGCACCTAACCCTATTAACAGGGCTGCGTCACAAGGAAGAGGTGTCTTTTCTGGTAGAGGTTAGGGGGCCCAAAGTTGTCATTTTCTTGGTGGGGTAGAAGGTAAGTCGGGCAGGGTGTCGCTGAGGGATGGAGGATGGACTGGAAAGGGGAGACTCAGCAGGACCCCTCCCTTACCTGTTCATTTCCAGATCGGGGACTTGCCCCCCTGCCCCCCAAGCCTCCGTCTTTAAAGGAGGAGTCTTTTACTAAAGAAAGGGTGACCGCCCTGTAATCAGGGTTCCGGTCCGTTTCCCTTTTCTCCTCTCTGCATTGGCCCTCTTAATGCCGAGCTCCCTCTAACTAGGGGGTGGGTCCATCCCTGCCTTTCGCAAGAGAACACTGCCATTTGGAAGGTAGTTCTAGAAACCAGCCTCTTCAGAGGGTTCAGGGTTTGTCCCACTAGCTGTCCTGTGCCCTCCTCACTCACGCACTCAGCCAAGCCAAAGCCGGCGTACTCCGCGCCCACCGGGACCCGCCTTCTGCCGCAAGCTCTCCTGCTCTCTGCCAGAGAGCGGTGCCGAAAACCAGGAATTAGGGTAATTTCCCGCATGGGCCGAGTGCCTTGCCGATGTCATCTCAATGTACCTTGCAATCGTCCTGTCTCCTGAGCCGCACCTAAGCCCCCTCACCACTCTCTCTCTTTCTCTCTCTCTTTCTAGCAACGCAAAGGACAAAACGGACAAGAGGACACAAGCACCAAAGAAACTGCAGGAAAAGGGAAGAAAAGGCCACGGCCGAAGGCTGCACACGCCGCACACACCGCACCCCTGTACCGAGGGCTCGGGACGGACACTTCTCCGCACAGGTTTAATCCCCCTTGAGGTGCCAGGTCAAAGGACCTCCCTGTAAACAGGGATCAAGGTCCGTTCCTGGCCAACCAAAATGCTTGATGGGTCCCTTCCATAGCTGAGGCGGAGCGACCCCCCCTTTAAGAAGGGTTGAGGTCTCTGGGGCTTTGAGCTCCTTAGGGCCTAGCCTTTAAAACGCCCTGTGCCAAGGACCTCTCCCTGTAAGAAGGGTGCAGGTCTCCCCTTTCTAGCTTCTCTTGGGCCGTTGGCACTTGCTGGGCAGCCACACCCCCCTCTACTGAGGGGACGGAGGTCTCTCTTTTACCGCGCTTTTCGCTCTGGCCCATTGGAACGCCCCTGGCTTAAGGACCACCCCGTAAGGAAGCTTTGGGTCTCATTTGCCATGCTAATTGAGCCACGGCTCACTTTGACACGCCTGGCCAAAAGGACCGCCCTGTACCCGGGGTGTAAGGTCTTATCCCTCTCACGCTTAAAGTAGGGGAGCCTTTTTGGGCCTGAGGCTGAGCGACACCCCCCCCTTTAAGAAGGGTTGAGGGTCTGTTTCTCTTAGTCACAGTAAATTCCCCCGAATGATTTCGACTTGGCTTTGTTGAGATTGGAAGTGAAACCGTACTTGGGACAAAATCCCGGTCCGATGGAGCAGGTGTGGCGAAGGGGCGGCTGTAAGGGGACGGTGGAGGCCGTGGAAAATTCGCCCCTCTTCTCAAAAAAGCCACGAAAGGGCCCGAGAAGGCAAATGTCCCAAAGTCTGCAAATGAACAGGTGGGGTGGGGGGCTCCTTCCAGAGCCGCGCTTCCACGTCATCCTTCCTCAATTCCTTTTTGCCCTGCCCAATTTACACCGCTCAACCAACCTCAACTTTGAGCCTTGGTTTTCTGGTGCACAAGAAAGACGCTGTCGTTGGACCGGTGAGTGTTAACCGTCGAGATTGGGACAGCTCCGTACGTTGCGTCCGAATGCCGGGCCTCGTGTCTCTTTGGTGAGAGACGGAGGCTATTCCTAGGGCTAGGTTGGAAGGGATGGATGTGGCTGTCCTTTCCGAAATGTGGTGATGCGCAGGGCTCGTAGGTAGGTGTGGTGGTCTTCAGAGCCGGCACGTGGGTGCACCTAACCCTATTAACAGGACTGCGTCACAAGGAAGAGGTGTCTTTTCTGGTAGAGGTTAGGGGGCCCAAAGTTGTCATTTTCTTGGTGGGGTAGAAGGTAAGTCGGGCAGGCTGTCGCTGAGGGATGGAGGATGGACTGGAAAGGGGAGACTCAGCAGGACCCCTCCCTTACCTGTTCATTTCCAGATCGGGGACTTGCCCCCCTGCCCCCCAAGCCTCCGTCTTTAAAGGAGGAGTCTTTTACTAAAGAAAGGGTGACCGCCCTGTAATCAGGGTTCCGGTCCGTTTCCCTTTTCTCCTCTCTGCATTGGCCCTCTTAATGCCGAGCTCCCTCTAACTAGGGGGTGGGTCCATCCCTGCCCTTCGCAAGAGAACACTGCCATTTGGAAGGTAGTTCTAGAAACCAGCCTCTTCAGAGGGTTCAGGGTTTGTCCCACTAGCTGTCCTGTGCCCTCCTCACTCACGCACTCAGCCAAGCCAAAGCCGGCGTACTCCGCGCCCACCGGGACCCGCCTTCTGCCGCAAGCTCTCCTGCTCTCTGCCAGAGAGCGGTGCCGAAAACCAGGAATTAGGGTAATTTCCCGCATGGGCCGAGTGCCTTGCCGATGTCATCTCAATGTACCTTGCAATCGTCCTGTCTCCTGAGCCGCACCTAAGCCCCCTCACCACTCTCTCTCTTTCTCTCTCTCTTTCTAGCAACGCAAAGGACAAATCGGACAAGAGCACACAAGCACCAAAGAAACTGCAGGAAAAGGGAAGAAAAGGCCACGGCCGAAGGCTGCACACGCCGCACACACCGCACCCCTGTACCGAGGGCTCGGGACGGACACTTCTCCGCACAGGTTTAATCCCCCTTGAGGTGCCAGGTCAAAGGACCTCCCTGTAAACAGGGATCAAGGTCCGTTCCTGGCCAACCAAAATGCTTGATGGGTCCCTTCCATAGCTGAGGCGGAGCGACCCCCCCTTTAAGAAGGGTTGAGGTCTCTGGGGCTTTGAGCTCCTTAGGGCCTAGCCTTTAAAACGCCCTGTGCCAAGGACCTCTCCCTGTAAGAAGGGTGCAGGTCTCCCCTTTCTAGCTTCTCTTGGGCCGTTGGCACTTGCTGGGCAGCCACACCCCCCTCTACTGAGGGGACGGAGGTCTCTCTTTTACCGCGCTTTTCGCTCTGGCCCATTGGAACGCCCCTGGCTTAAGGACCACCCCGTAAGGAGGCTTTGGGTCTCCTTTGCCATGCTAATTGAGCCACGGCTCACTTTGACACGCCTGGCCAAAAGGACCGCCCTGTACCCGGGGTGTAAGGTCTTATCCCTCTCACGCTTAAAGTAGGGGAGCCTTTTGGGGCCTGAGGCTGAGCGACACCCCCCCCTTTAAGAAGGGTTGAGGGTCTGTTTCTCTTAGTCACAGTAAATTCCCCCCGAATGATTTCGACTTGGCTTTTTTGAGATTGGAAGTGAAACCGTACTTGGGACAAAATCCCGGTCCGATGGAGCAGGTGTGGCGAAGGGGCGGCTGTAAGGGGACGGTGGAGGCCGTGGAAAATTCGCCCCTCTTCTCAAAAAAGCCACGAAAGGGCCCGAGAAGGCAAATGTCCCAAAGTCTGCAAATGAACAGGTGGGGTGGGGGGCTCCTTCCAGAGCCGCGCTTCCACGTCATCCTTCCTCAATTCCTTTTTGCCCTGCCCAATTTACACCGCTCAACCAACCTCAACTTTGAGCCTTGGTTTTCTGGTGCACAAGAAAGACGCTGTCGTTGGACCGGTGAGTGTTAACCGTCGAGATTCGGACAGCTCCGTACGTTGCGTCCGAATGCCGGGCCTCGTGTCTCTTTGGTGAGAGACGGAGGCTATTCCTAGGGCTAGGTTGGAAGGGATGGATGTGGCTGTCCTTTCCGAAATGTGGTGATGCGCAGGGCTCGTAGGTAGGTGTGGTGGTCTTCAGAGCCGGCACGTGGGTGCACCTAACCCTATTAACAGGACTGCGTCACAAGGAAGAGGTGTCTTTTCTGGTAGAGGTTAGGGGGCCCAAAGTTGTCATTTTCTTGGTGGGGTAGAAGGTAAGTCGGGCAGGCTGTCGCTGAGGGATGGAGGATGGACTGGAAAGGGGAGACTCAGCAGGACCCCTCCCTTACCTGTTCATTTCCAGATCGGGGACTTGCCCCCCTTCCCCCCAAGCCCCCGTCTTTAAAGGAGGAGTCTTTTACTAAAGAAAGGGTGACCGCCCTGTAATCAGGGTTCCGGTCCGTTTCCCTTTTCTCCTCTCTGCATTGGCCCTCTTAATGCCGAGCTCCCTCTAACTAGGGGGTGGGTCCATCCCTGCCTTTCGCAAGAGAACACTGCCATTTGGAAGGTAGTTCTAGAAACCAGCCTCTTCAGAGGGTTCAGGGTTTGTCCCACTAGCTGTCCTGTGCCCTCCTCACTCACGCACTCAGCCAAGCCAAAGCCGGCGTACTCCGCGCCCACCGGGACCCGCCTTCTGCCGCAAGCTCTCCTGCTCTCTGCCAGAGAGCGGTGCCGAAAACCAGGAATTAGGGTAATTTCCCGCATGGGCCGAGTGCCTTGCCGATGTCATCTCAATGTACCTTGCAATCGTCCTGTCTCCTGAGCCGCACCTAAGCCCCCTCACCACTCTCTCTCTTTCTCTCTCTCTTTCTAGCAACGCAAAGGACAAATCGGACAAGAGCACACAAGCACCAAAGAAACTGCAGGAAAAGGGAAGAAAAGGCCACGGCCGAAGGCTGCACACACCGCACACACCGCACCCCTGTACCGAGGGCTCGGGACGGACACTTCTCCGCACAGGTTTAATCCCCCTTGAGGTGCCAGGTCAAAGGACCTCCCTGTAAACAGGGATCAAGGTCCGTTCCTGGCCAACCAAAATGCTTGATGGGTCCCTTCCATAGCTGAGGCGGAGCGACCCCCCCTTTAAGAAGGGTTGAGGTCTCTGGGGCTTTGAGCTCCTTAGGGCCTAGCCTTTAAAACGCCCTGTGCCAAGGACCTCTCCCTGTAAGAAGGGTGCAGGTCTCCCCTTTCTAGCTTCTCTTGGGCCGTTGGCACTTGCTGGGCAGCCACACCCCCCTCTACTGAGGGGACGGAGGTCTCTCTTTTACCGCGCTTTTCGCTCTGGCCCATTGGAACGCCCCTGGCTTAAGGACCACCCCGTAAGGAAGCTTTGGGTCTCCTTTGCCATGCTAATTGAGCCACGGCTCACTTTGACACGCCTGGCCAAAAGGACCGCCCTGTACCCGGGGTGTAAGGTCTTATCCCTCTCACGCTTAAAGTAGGGGAGCCTTTTTGGGCCTGAGGCTGAGCGACACCCCCCTTTAAGAAGGGTTGAGGGTCTGTTTCTCTTAGTCACAGTAAATTCCCCCCAAATGATTTCGACTTGGCTTTTTTGAGATTGGAAGTGAAACCGTACTTGGGACAAAATCCCGGTCCGATGGAGCAGGTGTGGCGAAGGGGCGGCTGTAAGGGGACGGTGGAGGCCGTGGAAAATTCGCCCCTCTTCTCAAAAAAGCCACGAAAGGGCCCGAGAAGGCAAATGTCCCAAAGTCTGCAAATGAACAGGTGGGGTGGGGGGCTCCTTCCAGAGCCGCGCTTCCACGTCATCCTTCCTCAATTCCTTTTTGCCCTGCCCAATTTACACCGCTCAACCAACCTCAACTTTGAGCCTTGGTTTTCTGGTGCACAAGAAAGACGCTGTCGTTGGACCGGTGAGTGTTAACCGTCGAGATTGGGACAGCTCCGTACGTTGCGTCCGAATGCCGGGCCTCGTGTCTCTTTGGTGAGAGACGGAGGCTATTCCTAGGGCTAGGTTGGAAGGGATGGATGTGGCTGTCCTTTCCGAAATGTGGTGATGCGCAGGGCTCGTAGGTAAGTGTGGTGGTCTTCAGAGCCGGCACGTGGGTGCACCTAACCCTATTAACAGGACTGCGTCACAAGGAAGAGGTGTCTTTTCTGGTAGAGGTTAGGGGGCCCAAAGTTGTCATTTTCTTGGTGGGGTAGAAGGTAAGTCGGGCAGGGTGTCGCTGAGGGATGGAGGATGGACTGGAAAGGGGAGACTCAGCAGGACCCCTCCCTTACCTGTTCATTTCCAGATCGGGGACTTGCCCCCCTCCCCCCCAAGCCCCCGTCTTTAAAGGAGGAGTCTTTTACTAAAGAAAGGGTGACCGCCCTGTAATCAGGGTTCCGGTCCGTTTCCCTTTTCTCCTCTCTGCATTGGCCCTCTTAATGCCGAGCTCCCTCTAACTAGGGGGTGGGTCCATCCCTGCCCTTCGCAAGAGAACACTGCCATTTGGAAGGTAGTTCGAGAAACCAGCCTCTTCAGAGGGTTCAGGGTTTGTCCCACTAGCTGTCCTGTGCCCTCCTCACTCACGCACTCAGCCAAGCCAAAGCCGGCGTACTCCGCGCCCACCGGGACCCGCCTTCTGCCGCAAGCTCTCCTGCTCTCTGCCAGAGAGCGGTGCCGAAAACCAGGAATTAGGGTAATTTCCCGCATGGGCCGAGTGCCTTGCCGATGTCATCTCAATGTACCTTGCAATCGTCCTGTCTCCTGAGCCGCACCTAAGCCCCCTCACCACTCTCTCTCTTTCTCTCTCTCTTTCTAGCAACGCAAAGGACAAATCGGACAGGAGCACACAAGCACCAAAGAAACTGCAGGAAAAGGGAAGAAAAGGCCACGGCCGAAGGCTGCACACGCCGCACACACCGCACCCCTGTACCGAGGGCTCGGGACGGACACTTCTCCGCACAGGTTTAATCCCCCTTGAGGTGCCAGGTCAAAGGACCTCCCTGTAAACAGGGATCAAGGTCCGTTCCTGGCCAACCAAAATGCTTGATGGGTCCCTTCCATAGCTGAGTCGGAGCGACCCCCCTTTAAGAAGGGTTGAGGTCTCTGGGGCTTTGAGCTCCTTAGGGCCTAGCCTTTAAAACGCCCTGTGCCAAGGACCTCTCCCTGTAAGAAGGGTGCAGGTCTCCCCTTTCTAGCTTCTCTTGGGCCGTTGGCACTTGCTGGGCAGCCACACCCCCCTCTACTGAGGGGACGGAGGTCTCTCTTTTACCGCGCTTTTCGCTCTGGCCCATTGGAACGCCCCTGGCTTAAGGACCACCCCGTAAGGAGGCTTTGGGTCTCCTTTGCCATGCTAATTGAGCCACGGCTCACTTTGACACGCCTGGCCAAAAGGACCGCCCTGTACCCGGGGTGTAAGGTCTTATCCCTCTCACGCTTAAAGTAGGGGAGCCTTTTTGGGCCTGAGGCTGAGCGACACCCCCCCTTTAAGAAGGGTTGAGGGTCTGTTTCTCTTAGTCACAGTAAATTCCCCCCGAATGATTTCGACTTGGCTTTGTTGAGATTGGAAGTGAAACCGTACTTGGGACAAAATCCCGGTCCGATGGAGCAGGTGTGGCGAAGGGGCGGCTGTAAGGGGACGGTGGAGGCCGTGGAAAATTCGCCCCTCTTCTCAAAAAAGCCATGAAAGGGCCCGAGAAGGCAAATGTCCCAAAGTCTGCAAATGAACAGGTGGGGTGGGGGGCTCCTTTCAGAGCCGCGCTTCCACGTCATCCTTCCTCAATTCCTTTTTGCCCTGCCCAATTTACACCGCTCAACCAACCTCAACTTTGAGCCTTGGTTTTCTGGTGCACAAGAAAGACGCTGTCGTTGGACCGGTGAGTGTTAACCGTCGAGATTGGGACAGCTCCGTACGTTGCGTCCGAATGCCGGGCCTCGTGTCTCTTTGGTGAGAGACGGAGGCTATTCCTAGGGCTAGGTTGGAAGGGATGGATGTGGCTGTCCTTTCCGAAATGTGGTGATGCGCAGGGCTCGTAGGTAGGTGTGGTGGTCTTCAGAGCCGGCACGTGGGTGCACCTAACCCTATTAACAGGACTGCGTCACAAGGAAGAGGTGTCTTTTCTGGTAGAGGTTAGGGGGCCCAAAGTTGTCATTTTCTTGGTGGGGTAGAAGGTAAGTCGGGCAGGGTGTCGCTGAGGGATGGAGGATGGACTGGAAAGGGGAGATTCAGCAGGACCCCTCCCTTACCTGTTCATTTCCAGATCGGGGACTTGCCCCCCTCCCCCCCAAGCCCCCGTCTTTAAAGGAGGAGTCTTTTACTAAAGAAAGGGTGACCGCCCTGTAATCAGGGTTCCGGTCCGTTTCCCTTTTCTCCTCTCTGCATTGGCCCTCTTAATGCCGAGCTCCCTCTAACTAGGGGGTGGGTCCATCCCTGCCCTTCGCAAGAGAACACTGCCATTTGGAAGGTAGTTCGAGAAACCAGCCTCTTCAGAGGGTTCAGGGTTTGTCCCACTAGCTGTCCTGTGCCCTCCTCACTCACGCACTCAGCCAAGCCAAAGCCGGCGTACTCCGCGCCCACCGGGACCCGCCTTCTGCCGCAAGCTCTCCTGCTCTCTGCCAGAGAGCGGTGCCGAAAACCAGGAATTAGGGTAATTTCCCGCATGGGCCGAGTGCCTTGCCGATGTCATCTCAATGTACCTTGCAATCGTCCTGTCTCCTGAGCCGCACCTAAGCCCCCTCACCACTCTCTCTCTTTCTCTCTCTCTTTCTAGCAACGCAAAGGACAAATCGGACAAGAGCACACAAGCACCAAAGAAACTGCAGGAAAAGGGAAGAAAAGGCCACGGCCGAAGGCTGCACACACCGCACACACCGCACCCCTGTACCGAGGGCTCGGGACGGACACTTCTCCGCACAGGTTTAATCCCCCTTGAGGTGCCAGGTCAAAGGACCTCCCTGTAAACAGGGATCAAGGTCCGTTCCTGGCCAACCAAAATGCTTGATGGGTCCCTTCCATAGCTGAGGCGGAGCGACCCCCCCTTTAAGAAGGGTTGAGGTCTCTGGGGCTTTGAGCTCCTTAGGGCCTAGCCTTTAAAACGCCCTGTGCCAAGGACCTCTCCCTGTAAGAAGGGTGCAGGTCTCCCCTTTCTAGCTTCTCTTGGGCCGTTGGCACTTGCTGGGCAGCCACACCCCCCTCTACTGAGGGGACGGAGGTCTCTCTTTTACCGCGCTTTTCGCTCTGGCCCATTGGAACGCCCCTGGCTTAAGGACCACCCCGTAAGGAAGCTTTGGGTCTCCTTTGCCATGCTAATTGAGCCACGGCTCACTTTGACACGCCTGGCCAAAAGGACCGCCCTGTACCCGGGGTGTAAGGTCTTATCCCTCTCACGCTTAAAGTAGGGGAGCCTTTTTGGGCCTGAGGCTGAGCGACACCCCCCTTTAAGAAGGGTTGAGGGTCTGTTTCTCTTAGTCACAGTAAATTCCCCCCAAATGATTTCGACTTGGCTTTTTTGAGATTGGAAGTGAAACCGTACTTGGGACAAAATCCCGGTCCGATGGAGCAGGTGTGGCGAAGGGGCGGCTGTAAGGGGACGGTGGAGGCCGTGGAAAATTCGCCCCTCTTCTCAAAAAAGCCACGAAAGGGCCCGAGAAGGCAAATGTCCCAAAGTCTGCAAATGAACAGGTGGGGTGGGGGGCTCCTTCCAGAGCCGCGCTTCCACGTCATCCTTCCTCAATTCCTTTTTGCCCTGCCCAATTTACACCGCTCAACCAACCTCAACTTTGAGCCTTGGTTTTCTGGTGCACAAGAAAGACGCTGTCGTTGGACCGGTGAGTGTTAACCGTCGAGATTGGGACAGCTCCGTACGTTGCGTCCGAATGCCGGGCCTCGTGTCTCTTTGGTGAGAGACGGAGGCTATTCCTAGGGCTAGGTTGGAAGGGATGGATGTGGCTGTCCTTTCCGAAATGTGGTGATGCGCAGGGCTCGTAGGTAAGTGTGGTGGTCTTCAGAGCCGGCACGTGGGTGCACCTAACCCTATTAACAGGACTGCGTCACAAGGAAGAGGTGTCTTTTCTGGTAGAGGTTAGGGGGCCCAAAGTTGTCATTTTCTTGGTGGGGTAGAAGGTAAGTCGGGCAGGGTGTCGCTGAGGGATGGAGGATGGACTGGAAAGGGGAGACTCAGCAGGACCCCTCCCTTACCTGTTCATTTCCAGATCGGGGACTTGCCCCCCTCCCCCCCAAGCCCCCGTCTTTAAAGGAGGAGTCTTTTACTAAAGAAAGGGTGACCGCCCTGTAATCAGGGTTCCGGTCCGTTTCCCTTTTCTCCTGTCTGCATTGGCCCTCTTAATGCCGAGCTCCCTCTAACTAGGGGGTGGGTCCATCCCTGCCCTTCGCAAGAGAACACTGCCATTTGGAAGGTAGTTCGAGAAACCAGCCTCTTCAGAGGGTTCAGGGTTTGTCCCACTAGCTGTCCTGTGCCCTCCTCACTCACGCACTCAGCCAAGCCAAAGCCGGCGTACTCCGCGCCCACCGGGACCCGCCTTCTGCCGCAAGCTCTCCTGCTCTCTGCCAGAGAGCGGTGCCGAAAACCAGGAATTAGGGTAATTTCCCGCATGGGCCGAGTGCCTTGCCGATGTCATCTCAATGTACCTTGCAATCGTCCTGTCTCCTGAGCCGCACCTAAGCCCCCTCACCACTCTCTCTCTTTCTCTCTCTCTTTCTAGCAACGCAAAGGACAAATCGGACAGGAGCACACAAGCACCAAAGAAACTGCAGGAAAAGGGAAGAAAAGGCCACGGCCGAAGGCTGCACACGCCGCACACACCGCACCCCTGTACCGAGGGCTCGGGACGGACACTTCTCCGCACAGGTTTAATCCCCCTTGAGGTGCCAGGTCAAAGGACCTCCCTGTAAACAGGGATCAAGGTCCGTTCCTGGCCAACCAAAATGCTTGATGGGTCCCTTCCATAGCTGAGTCGGAGCGACCCCCCTTTAAGAAGGGTTGAGGTCTCTGGGGCTTTGAGCTCCTTAGGGCCTAGCCTTTAAAACGCCCTGTGCCAAGGACCTCTCCCTGTAAGAAGGGTGCAGGTCTCCCCTTTCTAGCTTCTCTTGGGCCGTTGGCACTTGCTGGGCAGCCACACCCCCCTCTACTGAGGGGACGGAGGTCTCTCTTTTACCGCGCTTTTCGCTCTGGCCCATTGGAACGCCCCTGGCTTAAGGACCACCCCGTAAGGAGGCTTTGGGTCTCCTTTGCCATGCTAATTGAGCCACGGCTCACTTTGACACGCCTGGCCAAAAGGACCGCCCTGTACCCGGGGTGTAAGGTCTTATCCCTCTCACGCTTAAAGTAGGGGAGCCTTTTGGGGCCTGAGGCTGAGCGACACCCCCCCTTTAAGAAGGGTTGAGGGTCTGTTTCTCTTAGTCACAGTAAATTCCCCCCGAATGATTTCGACTTGGCTTTGTTGAGATTGGAAGTGAAACCGTACTTGGGACAAAATCCCGGTCCGATGGAGCAGGTGTGGCGAAGGGGCGGCTGTAAGGGGACGGTGGAGGCCGTGGAAAATTCGCCCCTCTTCTCAAAAAAGCCATGAAAGGGCCCGAGAAGGCAAATGTCCCAAAGTCTGCAAATGAACAGGTGGGGTGGGGGGCTCCTTTCAGAGCCGCGCTTCCACGTCATCCTTCCTCAATTCCTTTTTGCCCTGCCCAATTTACACCGCTCAACCAACCTCAACTTTGAGCCTTGGTTTTCTGGTGCACAAGAAAGACGCTGTCGTTGGACCGGTGAGTGTTAACCGTCGAGATTGGGACAGCTCCGTACGTTGCGTCCGAATGCCGGGCCTCGTGTCTCTTTGGTGAGAGACGGAGGCTATTCCTAGGGCTAGGTTGGAAGGGATGGATGTGGCTGTCCTTTCCGAAATGTGGTGATGCGCAGGGCTCGTAGGTAGGTGTGGTGGTCTTCAGAGCCGGCACGTGGGTGCACCTAACCCTATTAACAGGACTGCGTCACAAGGAAGAGGTGTCTTTTCTGGTAGAGGTTAGGGGGCCCAAAGTTGTCATTTTCTTGGTGGGGTAGAAGGTAAGTCGGGCAGGGTGTCGCTGAGGGATGGAGGATGGACTGGAAAGGGGAGATTCAGCAGGACCCCTCCCTTACCTGTTCATTTCCAGATCGGGGACTTGCCCCCCTCCCCCCCAAGCCCCCGTCTTTAAAGGAGGAGTCTTTTACTAAAGAAAGGGTGACCGCCCTGTAATCAGGGTTCCGGTCCGTTTCCCTTTTCTCCTCTCTGCATTGGCCCTCTTAATGCCGAGCTCCCTCTAACTAGGGGGTGGGTCCATCCCTGCCCTTCGCAAGAGAACACTGCCATTTGGAAGGTAGTTCGAGAAACCAGCCTCTTCAGAGGGTTCAGGGTTTGTCCCACTAGCTGTCCTGTGCCCTCCTCACTCACGCACTCAGCCAAGCCAAAGCCGGCGTACTCCGCGCCCACCGGGACCCGCCTTCTGCCGCAAGCTCTCCTGCTCTCTGCCAGAGAGCGGTGCCGAAAACCAGGAATTAGGGTAATTTCCCGCATGGGCCGAGTGCCTTGCCGATGTCATCTCAATGTACCTTGCAATCGTCCTGTCTCCTGAGCCGCACCTAAGCCCCCTCACCACTCTCTCTCTTTCTCTCTCTCTTTCTAGCAACGCAAAGGACAAAACGGACAAGAGGACACAAGCACCAAAGAAACTGCAGGAAAAGGGAAGAAAAGGCCCCGGCCGAAGGCTGCACACACCGCACACACCGCACCCCTGTACCGAGGGCTCGGGACGGACACTTCTCCGCACAGGTTTAATCCCCCTTGAGGTGCCAGGTCAAAGGACCTCCCTGTAAACAGGGATCAAGGTCCGTTCCTGGCCAACCAAAATGCTTGATGGGTCCCTTCCATAGCTGAGGCGGAGCGACCCCCCTTTAAGAAGGGTTGAGGTCTCTGGGGCTTTGAGCTCCTTAGGGCCTAGCCTTTAAAACGCCCTGTGCCAAGGACCTCTCCCTGTAAGAAGGGTGCAGGTCTCCCCTTTCTAGCTTCTCTTGGGCCGTTGGCACTTGCTGGGCAGCCACACCCCCCTCTACTGAGGGGACGGAGGTCTCTCCTTTACCGCGCTTTTCGCTCTGGCCCATTGGAACGCCCCTGGCTTAAGGACCACCCCGTAAGGAGGCTTTGGGTCTCCTTTGCCATGCTAATTGAGCCACGGCTCACTTTGACACGCCTGGCCAAAAGGACCGCCCTGTACCCGGGGTGTAAGGTCTTATCCCTCTCACGCTTAAAGTAGGGGAGCCTTTTTGGGCCTGAGGCTGAGCGACCCCCCCCTTTAAGAAGGGTTGAGGGTCTGTTTCTCTTAGTCACAGTAAATTCCCCCTGAATGATTTCGACTTGGCTTTTTTGAGATTGGAAGTGAAACCGTACTTGGGACAAAATCCCGGTCCGATGGAGCAGGTGTGGCGAAGGGGCGGCTGTAAGGGGATGGTGGAGGCCGTGGAAAATTCGCCCCTGTTCTCAAAAAAGCCACGAAAGGGCCCGAGAAGGCAAATGTCCCAAAGTCTGCAAATGAACAGGTGGGGTGGGGGGCTCCTTTCAGAGCCGCGCTTCCACGTCATCCTTCCTCAATTCCTTTTTGCCCTGCCCAATTTACACCGCTCAACCAACCTCAACTTTGAGCCTTGGTTTTCTGGTGCACAAGAAAGACGCTGTCGTTGGACTGGTGAGTGTTAACCGTCGAGATTGGGACAGCTCCGTACGTTGCGTCCGAATGCCGGGCCTCGTGTCTCTTTGGTGAGAGACGGAGGCTATTCCTAGGGCTAGGTTGGAAGGGATGGATGTGGCTGTCCTTTCCGAAATGTGGTGATGCGCAGGGCTCGTAGGTAGGTGTGGTGGTCTTCAGAGCCGGCACGTGGGTGCACCTAACCCTATTAACAGGACTGCGTCACAAGGAAGAGGTGTCTTTTCTGGTAGAGGTTAGGGGGCCCAAAGTTGTCATTTTCTTGGTGGGGTAGAAGGTAAGTCGGGCAGGGTGTCGCTGAGGGATGGAGGATGGACTGGAAAGGGGAGACTCAGCAGGACCCCTCCCTTACCTGTTCATTTCCAGATCGGGGACTTACCCCCCTGCCCCCCAAACCCCCGTCCTTAAAGGAGGAGTCTTTTACTAAAGAAAGGGTGACCGCCCTGTAATCAGGGTTCCGGTCCGTTTCCCTTTTCTCCTCTCTGCATTGGCCCTCTTAATGCCGAGCTCCCTCTAACTAGGGGGTGGGTCCATCCCTGCCCTTCGCAAGAGAACACTGCCATTTGGAAGGTAGTTCGAGAAACCAGCCTCTTCAGAGGGTTCAGGGTTTGTCCCACTAGCTGTCCTGTGCCCTCCTCACTCACGCACTCAGCCAAGCCAAAGCCGGCGTACACCGCGCCCACCGGGACCCGGTCCGATGGAGCAGGTGTGGCGAAGGGGCGGCTGTAAGGGGATGGTGGAGGCCGTGGAAAATTCGCCCCTGTTCTCAAAAAAGGACTTGCCCCCCAAACCTCCGTTTTTAAAGGAGTCTTTTACTTTCTGCCGCAAGCTGAGCGGTTCCGATAACCAGGACTTAGGGTAATTTCCAGCAGGGGTGAGTACCTTGCCTTAGAGACTGGCCACCTTTGCCTTTTTCTTTTACTCTGATTCTCCCCTGCTCAGGGGAACGAGAAGGGAGACCCCCTGTTTTTATTTGGCGAGCCCTCCATATATCATAGCCAGAAGGATTATGTAAGCAGCTCCAATAATGGTGTCCTGGGGCCAGGAGTGCCTTACCCACCACCCTAGATACACACACCCTCCTCCACCACCCCATACATACCCACCCCCTCTGCTCACACACTCTTTTGTAAACATGCCCAATCTGTACTCCATTCAAAGTCTGCCAGGGAATGAGCTCAGCTTTCTGCAACTTGGACTGCATGTCGCTTCTTAACATGAGGAGAAGGGGAAGAAATAAAAAATCAACCTAAATTCCTGCCTAATCCTTTGTGAACCCTAATTTGTCTTTCTTCTTGATTCTGTGGTCTGGGAAACATCTTGGCTGTTTTATTCACTGCTAATGACTCATTCACAGCTGAATCTTCTTACACTATTAACACATGTTAATTAGAATTATCAGCCAGGGGAAGGGGAACACACACAGCTGTTTAAATCCATAACCTCCCCCACCTTTTCTCTGGTAGCAGCAGTGGATGTGGTGAGCCAAACCTGAGAAGAGCAAAGCTTTGCTGCATCTCTTGGTGGGAGCGATTGTTATATAAAGTATCTGAAACTCAGACCCAGCTGCACTGCTCGGGTTGCAGTTCCCTCATGAAGAGCACAGGGAGGTATCAACTGCCCAGAGGTAGCAAATGCACAGGAACCCCAAACAACACAATCAGGATGTAATCAGCTGCCCTCAGGGCTGTGCCCAGACAGAAAAGAAGATGCCAATCCGCCCCCACCAACCCGGGGCCCAGTGCAGTTGTAAGGGAGAGACACCAAACCTGGCTGTCACCTCCCTATCCTGCGCCCAAGTCTTTCTGCTTGACGCCCCAGCTACCCCGCCCGATCTCAGCATGCGAGCTGGGAGGGACAGGCTGGCTAAGAGCTGTGGACAACTAGATTAAGGCATCAGAACCAAACCCCTGACAGGAATTGAGAGCAGCGGGAGAGAGAGTGAGCCAGGACAGCCCCCGGTGCACCTGCCTGCGCTCCTCTAGAGCCTGGACTCCAGCCCAGGGCCTGGGACACCTCATGGCATCTCACTGGAGAACCCTGGCACATCACTGTACTTGGGAGGGTGGGGGGAGCTCCATGGGCTTCCCATATCCTTCCCACAGACCGGCCCAAGCCACCCGGCAGCAAGAACAGTCTCAGCTCAGCCTTGGAGACCCCACGTCCCACTGTGGGGCCAGCATCCTATTCCATGCTGGCCCGAGGGCTGACACAACAGGGTGCTGGGCACACTGGGCTAGCAAGCACGATCCAGGGCTGTGCTCTGCAGCGGGAGGCGCTGGGGCCCTCCCAGACTGTGACTGGCTGAGTCAGCATTTGGCCAGGGGCACTGGCTGGAGCCACTGGTGAGGGCAGCCGTTTCCTCCGGCTCCTCTGTTAAACAGGCGCTTAATGGCCCTGCTCAATATCATCTTCTCCCTGCCCACCCCCCGCCCCCTGCTCCATTGCCATCTCCTTCCAGCACCTCAGGCCTGGCATGCCCCGGCTAAACCAGCACCCCCGGCGTGCTATTCCTGGCTGCCCCAGAGTCCCAGCAACCTTCTTGCCCTCCCCCGCCCCCCGACCCGCAACACCCCCTCCCCTGCTCCAGGCCGTGCCGGGCAGGAGGGGCTCCGTCGTGCTTGAGCATCACTCACCGTCCTCCTTGGTCTGGATGTAGAGCACGCTGCTGCGGACACCGTCACCGGCCTGCGTGTACGCCAGCACCTGGATGCTGTAGTTGGTGAACTTCTCCATTCCCCGCAGCTCCACTCGCTCCCGCGTGGTGGTGATGTTCTGCATCTCCCCCCACTCTGCACGGGGAGCGCAACAAGGGGATCAGTCCGGGGCTCAGAACCCGCCTGCTCCCCGGGCAACCTCGGCAGGACTAGATCCTCTGCTCCCGTTCACCCTCCCATTGCAGGACACTCCCAGGTATCTCAACCCGGCAGCAAGATCACTCATGGCTTTCAGGCCAGGCAGAGACACAGGGACAGTGAAGCCCGCTGCATTACAACCCAGATTACCAGCCCGTCTCTGCAGAGCTATTCCTTCAGCTTCTGGGCCCAGCTTCTGACCACCTCTGTGCCCCAGCTGGGTAGATTCCCAACCTTCCTCCCCCATGGCTCTGTGGACTACCAACGCACAGGGCCCCCCGAGACCACGTGTGGGGACGGGCTCCATTGCTCAGCTCGACATGCACAGGATCCGACTGACATGCTGGCTCCGGTCACAAGTGACGTCCTGGGTCTCTATGGACATGTCCACGGTCACAGAAAAACCGCGCAATGCAGCAAGGTTGGCCGTGAGCTGCAGTAGCGGGGGGCCTTGAAGGTCAGGTGCTAAGTGGAGTTACAGCGGTGTGTGTAGCTGAGGCGGGGCCCACGGACGAGACTCGCACAGTTCCAGCCTCCATTATGGCAGACCTAGCCAGGGGTCTCAACGTCGTGTAACTGTTTAGAATAAGAAGAGTAAGAAACAGACCGCAAACAAAGTGAAGCCCATCCGAGCCCTCACCTCCGTCCATATAGAGACACCAGAAGATCACCCTGTACCCCTTGAGCACGCCATTCAGGGTACTGCGCGGGGGCTCCGACCAGGAGATCACGGCCACATCTGACGTGATGGATAATGCCCTCACGTTCTCCGGGGGCTGGCTGGGAACTGATGGAAGAGTCCATGGAGAGAGAGAGAGAGAGAGAGAGAATGAATCAGTGAGGGAGGATGCAATGCTAGATGAGCAGAGCATCGGTAATGCTCTCACCATCTGTCTGTTCAGGTAGTTTAGTCCTCACACCATCTATTCTTAGAGTTTGGCTCCCTGCTGCATTTGTGCGCAATGAGCAGGTAAGAATTTCAGACGCTCAGATTTGCCATCTCGGAGCACGTGAGAAGCCAGACCACAACAGGGGGCTACATTCAGTTGGATCCCAACTGGGCTGGGTCACAATTTCCCAATGAAAAAACCGTTCCCATCAAAGAAAACGTGGGCTCATCAAAACCGAAATGTTCCCACAGGAAAAATGATGATTTCAAAGAAACGTTTCAATTTTTGCCTCGTGTAACGTTTTGTTTTGACTCAAAATGTCATTTTAATGTCATGCTGAAACCACATATTTTATTTCAAATCAACATTTCAAAGTGAAGAACGACACTGAGATATCGGAGCACTTGACTTTGATTGGAAGAGATGGAATGCGTCACCTGGACATTTGCAAGCCGACCCCTTTCAGAACTTATCAAACTTCTGTGAATATTTTTGATATTTTGAGACAAAAACAGAAGTTGAAATATTGGAATTTCCCAGGGGCTGGAACTTCTGCTTTCCACTGAGCTCTAATCCCAGCCTTTCTGGGCATCTAGGCCAGCACCTCTCACTGCGCTGGCAGCTGCCCACCCACCAGAGAGGGCTCCATTCTGCAGCAATGCTTGGATCGAGAGTGATGTTAGCGGCAGCCCAAAAGTGGGTTAGAACATGCAAAAGTGAATCAGTGGCAGGCAGCGCTGGAGTAAGGGAGCCCAGCGGAAAGGTGCTTTGCTAAAGGGTGGGTGCGGTCTAGCCTGCGGTATGAGTAGGGTAACAGCGTACATCTACACTGCAGCTGGGGAGGTGTGATTCCCAGTGGAGGCAAACAGATTCGCAATAGCTCGAGCTAGTGTGCAGAAAATAGCGGTGTGGGTGGTGCGGCACTGGTGGGGGCTTGGGCTAGCCACCCGAGCTCAGATCCAGGGGTCAGGCAGGTTTGGACTTGGGTGGCTAGCCCGATCCACCACCCGTGCTGCAAATTCCATGCCGCTATTTTTAGTGTGCTAGCTCGAATGTGTGTACCGTGACTGGGAATGACACCTCCCAGCTGCGGTGCAAACACACCCACAGGGCTCCCACCTGTCTTGACGCTAAAGCCCGGGCTCGAGCATGCCCTGGAGGTGAAACTAGCCAAATAAAGGATGAGTTTGCAGCACAGAGTCTTGGCTAAAGGAGCAGACCTGCTGCTGTCTATTGAGATTTCATCAGAATAACGTGGAAAATAACAGACATGAGACCGAGCTTGCGAAAGCAAAAGTGACTTACACAGCATCGCCGCCCAGGGCGCTAGCCCTGCAGGCACTGAGCTGCCTCCTGGGAGGCCTCCCAGGGGTCTACCCTTCCATCTCCAGCTTCACGCCGCTGGGCCATTCAGCAGGGCTGAGGGAGGCACAGCACTGTGGGGAGGGGGGTTCAGTCTGACCAGCCCCCTGAATTCTCCCTGCTTTTGAACTCAAAACTACAGAAGGGGCTTGGCGGGAAGAGGTACCAGGGCTTTAATACTAAGCAATATGGACAATCCGCCAGGGGGAGGGCCTGGGGTGTGCCACACCCACGCCACTCATTTCACCTCTCTGCTGCCCCTTCCCGCACATTGCCCCCTGCCATCTCCAGCGCTTCTCTCGACTCCTGACAAAGCGGATTGTTAGGGGGACCTGGGAAATACCCCCAGACACGGGGCCAAAGCAGCTTTCGTCTGACCCAGGGAACTCTCATGGGACTCCTGAGAAGTTACATAATCCCACTCCAGGATTGCGGCCTCTGCTCAGCTAGGAGTCAAAACCACTCCCACTTTCCCAGGTGCTGTTCTGGATGGCAGCATTTGAAACACACCTGGCTGGGATCTCTGCGTACGACCAGAACACAAGCAGTGCTGCAGAACCAGGACGCCCTAGAAACGTGTTGCTCTGCAGCAGCAACTGGCCACACACCTATCCCCCAGGGAGATGCAGAACTGACCCAGTCCCAGAAGCTTTGCCTCAACATTCAGTCCACCAAAAATTCTTTGCCAGCACAACTGGGTGAAACTTCACAGCTTCATCAAAACCAACTAGAGCCCTGTAATCCAGGAAGCAGGATCCACACTGCGCGTAGAACAAAGGGGAAACCAGGAGAGCTAGCTGGATGCAAGGTAATTAGATCCCATTGCCCCATAAGAGGTAACTCTAATTTTTATGAGCATTTAAATGATAATACATCATCCTAACGATCCTCTTTGAAAATGATTATTGTTTCATATTACTTAGGTGTAAAAATATAAGCACCATGTAATTAGGGACTGAGTGTAATAAACTAATACAGAGAGTCCGTTTGAACAAAATGAAGGCAATATAATTATGGAAAAGACACTATTGCTAAAACAGGGGCCCTTGAATACCCCAGGAGGAGTGCTAATAGAGCCAGGAAATGATCATGCTTTGACAGGCTAATGAGAGCCTTAATTAACTATGAAAAACTGCTGAGCAAATGCAGTGTGAAACTTTTTTTTTGTTTTTAAAATGGCTCTGAGGCCAACCACCATCTCTCCCCAATGGAGACATCTAAGGCACTTTGTAAAACAACCCTGCAAGGAGCAGGTAGAGCAGCTGCCAGAGCTCACAGGCTGGGCTCCCTCCAGCTGCTACCTGCAGCTTCCAGGGCACGTTCAGACACTCCAAAGGCTGGAAGCTGAGCAGGTGCCTGGCAGGGCAGCCCCAAATACCAATAAGGCTTTGCACTTTCAGCCACAGACCTCGTAGCCCTTGACACTGGAGGGCAAGGGCTGCTAGTCCCACTTTACTGACGTGGCAACTCCGGTACAGAGAGGTGATGTGACTTGCTCCACATCACACAGCAAGTCACTAACGGAGCCAGGCACAGAACCCCCCCCACACACACACTGGGGCGCCCACGCCCCTTTGCTCCTAGATGGAATTTATGAAGCTCTCCTATCGTTTGGGCAGAGGGAGTGTGTCTCTCGTGGTGAGAACAAGGGTGCATCGGCCAGGGCTCTATTCCCCTCTGCCAACAGCAAACTGTGTGTGATCCTGAACAAGACACTCAACCTCTGTGCCAGGGCTCACCTGTCAGCCAAATGGGCATAATACCTACCTACCTAGGCTGTCATGAAGCTTAATTAACCCCCCCAACGTGCTCTAAGCTCTTCAGGGGACAAGTGCCACCAGACGTGCAGGGCAGGACTTCAGTGCATGTGATTGTGTTTCATGCACCACCTGCCAGCAAGACCCTCCATGCTAAGCTCTTTCTTTTTTAAATAGCACCTTCTTCTGTTTAATTCCCTCCACCCCCGCCTTTTGCTTCCTTGTGATTGCCGTTTAAGTGCTCCCTGCCTCAGCCGTGGCAGAGGGAAGATAGAGGCTGCTAGCAAAACAGGAATCGTGCCATGAGCATGAAAGAGGAGATGCAGCCATGAAACTTTAAACACAAGATTAAATAAATGCCAGCCCGAAGGCCAAACTCGGAGCACAGAGCTGCGGGCATGGTGCTGCGGAAGAGGGGGCCCCAGTCACTTCTGATACTCTGACACACTGTCTTTGTGTCTTAACTCATTTGCATGAGCTGGAAGTAAGTATTAATCTTAAAAAAGGAACCGATTCATTTTCTTAAGGGCTAGTCCCCTGAATTCACATGGGTGTTTTCGCAGCATTCAGGCTGTTATCGTTTTCCAGGCTCCGAAGTTTGCTTAATAGAAAATTACTGCAATTCAGTTGGAGTCTGGTCTGCGGCAGCCATTGGAACAGGACGACAGATTCGCGTACCACCACCTGGCACTGCCACGGCCCGTCCCTCCAAGGGCTTCGGCGCATTCTGCAGAGAATAGCCCAGCTACAGCCAGGAGAGCAGCGTCAGCCCCGTTCCACAGATGGGGAAGCTACGTCACAGAGGCTGTGGGTCAGATTTTCCCACGTGGGCTTTCATTTTGGGTTCCTAGCGTTAGACGTACGGGGCCTGATTTTGAGAGATGGTGAACACTCGCCAGGGCAGATGAAGTCGATTGGAGCTTTGGGTGTGCAGTACCCCTGACAATCAGGCCTTTGGTGTGTCAAGCTAGGAACCCAGAACTGGAGCCCACTTTGGAAAATCTGACCCAGATTTGAGGTACCCAAAATTTGGCCCTGTCTGACCCAGTGAAACACAAGGGAGATAGGGGCACAACTCTCCTGGGCCCCTTTGCAAATCCCAGCTGAAGTGACTTACCCAAGATCACGCAGAAGCCAGGAGTTCTGACTCCAGGGTCCTGCTGAGACCACTAGATCCCCGCCCCCCTTGCAGGCATGTGGCATGGGGGAAAGGGTTTGACACAGTTTAAGTGACTAATGTTCTGTGCCAGGTACCAATGCTCTTTAGAGGGCACAGACAGACATTTCAATGGAGATCCACCTGCATCAGCTCCTAGGCTCTATCAGAGAAGGTTCATGGGGTGGGGAATTTGCTACTTCCCTGCTACTCTCAGATCTCTCTGCTTCCCGATCCTGGGTTTGAATTACTGGGGCAAGAAATGCAAAAGCCATTTTCCCCCCATGCAGGTAATTTGAAACACACCAGAGTGGCAGGGGCTCTGCCGATAATGGCCTGGCAATATTGAATCAGATAATAGCTCCTGCAGGATTAGTGGGCTCTCCATTCACTTAAGAATGATCAGGGATGTGTAAATCCACCCTGACATCCCTTTAATTAGACTACAAATCCAGTGTAATTTGGGTCCCCGCACACTGACTCAGGTCTTTTTGTTCTTGGGGAAAATAATAATCTATATATAAAAAATCAAAACCATGTGATACAATGAAAGCCAGCCTCCCTGTCCATCAGGCAGGGAACAAATCACAGATGCTCTGCCCCTTAACAGAAAGGGGCAGAGCCCAAAAGCGTGTTCTGTGCTGGCCACGGATGAGAAGTGCGCAGAGGGGTCAGGCAGCTGTAAATTACTTTCTACGCGACACACAGAAAATCCCCACGATGTTATTCCCATAGAGGGAAGGGCTGACAGAACGAGAGGCAGAGACACTGCTGCCCACCTGCTATATACGCTCTTGGGTCTTGCCTCTACTGAGTTTCAGCCATGGGTGGCCAGCTCCCTGGATTGGGGTAGACAGTGCAGAGTTGCTAGTTGCTATGCTTGAAAGCAGGGTGCAAATCGTGGTCTACACTAGGGGTTTGCATGATACTAGACAGATGGTGCAAATCTCCCATGTCGACAAGGCCTACCCCGCATCCGAGTCTCGGCTGCTGCTGCCACCGACTAATCAGGCTGCACCAGAGACCGGGAGAACAAACACCCTCAGAATGGCTGGAGGCCCTTCCAGATGTCTCTGTGCCCTTGTCTTTATGCCCAGGCACCTCGGTATGCTTACCATCCTCGAGCGTGGTGGCATTGATCTCGCTGGAGGAGGGTCCCGTCCCCGCGCGGTTGAATGCCTGCACCACGACCCCATACTGTGCAAACTTCTTCAGGTTGTCCAAGGTGTAGACCTCACTGTCCCCCGTGGCCTTCATCTCCACAATGCTGTATTGCCCATTGCTGCCGGGGCTGTTTTCCCGGTAGCCGATCTGGTAGCCACGGATCACCCCGTTCTGGAGTTCCTTCTTTGGGGCCTGCAGACGCGAGGATACAAATGGAGCAACGTCACAGGATGGGCAGCATCCACCCCTACCTCATCAGCCCTTCAATGCTCCCCCAGCACTGCCGGGGACAACATGCAGTAAAACAGGACCTGGAGCAGCATGCCCATTGTGATGGTGCCCCCATAAAACTTTATGGGGAGATGCTTATAAATGTATATATTTAACTGGAATATGTTTTATGCTACATGTGCCATGTAACATATCTCTGTGAATCTATTCCTCCTGTTTGTATGCATGTATCATTGTTGTAGTTGAAGTTATGAATATTGGTTTTATATTTGCTGGTTTTATACACAGCCTTGGTAAGAGCATGGGATCATGTCTGGAGAAGGGAATGCGCCCAATCCACATCTGAGCTGGGCCAAGAATGTCACTGGGCTAGTTTCTGAAATGTGCATGGACATGTGACTTGCCCATGTGATCCCAAAACTCCAGGGCAACATGATGCTATGGAGGGAGGGGGGTGAGAGTTTATAAAAAGCCCTGTGAGACCCCTCCAGGTTGTCTTCAGCTGGCTAAAGAGAGAGACTCTCCACCCTCCAAGGACACACCTGAAAGAGACTGAACAAAGGACAAAGACAATAGGGGGTGTGAGCGATGGCTGGACCCACGCTAGGAGGAAGATAGCCTGTGAAGGGAAGTTTACTGGACCTGGTGAGGTTTTTATCTGTACACAGGGTGATTAGACATAGACTTGCGTGTTCTATTTTATTTTATTTAGTGATTCACTTTGTTCTGTCTGTAACTACTTGGAATCACTTAAATCCTACTTTCTGTACTTATTAAAATCACTTTTTACTTATTAAGTTACCTGGAGTACGAGTTGGTACCTGGGGAGGGCAAACAGCTGAGCATATCTTTCTATCTTTGAAATAGAAGGCGAACTATTGATGAGTTTGCCCTGTATAAGCTTTATACAGGGTAAAACAAATTTATTAAGGGGTTTGAACCTCCTTGGGAGTTGGGTACCTGGGTGTCAAAGGCAAGCGCACTCTCTGAGCTGCTTCCAGGCAGGCCTGCGGCTGTTAGGGGACGTGGTTCAGACCTGGGTCTGTGTTTGCAGCAGATCAGTGGATCTGGCTCAAAACAGACAGGATTCCGGAGTCCCAAGCTGGAAAGGGCAGGGAAGCAGGGGCAGAAGCAGCCTTGGCACACCAGGTGGCAGCACCAAGGTGGTTTCTGTGATCCCAACCCCTCACACCCATGTGCTCTGAGCATAAGGCAAGGGGCCAGGAATGGCCAGGTTCTAATCCCAGCTCTGCTCACAGCTGGGGCAAATACTTAATGTGCTTTATTCACCCCTGGGGCTGATCCTAGCGACCACAGCTCACCAGGGGAGAGAGCCTGTGAGACTGTCTCAGAACATGTATGGTGCTTTGGAAACAGAAATTGCTGTTTAAGTGCCAGGTGTTTTATTAGTGGTCTACAAAGCCCTTTGCAACTCAGCTCTCCCCGCTTCTCCTGCCCAGCCAGGGCAGGTCTTCCATTGTTCCCTAGGTCCGTGCTGGACTGGGATGAAGACCAGACTCTCTCAGCTGCGGGGAAGGGCCCCCTACTCCCTCTCTAACTCTCTTTAGGGCACACTTGGGCACACTCATCTGAACTGGCCCATCCTGGCTGTTTGGACCTGTGACAGGGTTGGACTCACCCCTGCGGCGCCTCCTGCTGGTTTCTCCAGGGAATTAGCTCACCAGCCTCTGGAGCGCCCTCTGCAGGCCGGTGATCCGCCTGACCACTCTGGCCCGTGTCCCTCCCAGGACCCGGTGCCCTTTTAACTGGGGTGTTGCCCCCTGGCAGTACCCCTAGATCTGGGTCTCCCCTCCCCAGGGGAACCCCCAACCCACTATCCCCACCTCACCTCAGTCATAGGCTACTGCCAGTCACCAGCTAGCCCCCACGCCCTGGGGCAGACTGCAGTATAAGCCACTCCTCACAGGCAAAGGGGGTTTGGACCTGCTGCCTCGGCCTACCCGTGGGTTGCCCCTGCAACCCCAGTACCTAGGTGGGCCTAACCCTAGGCCACAGCCTGGGGTTTTCTCAGGCCAGAGCTCCCCAGCTCCTCTGGCCTTCCCCAGCCCTGCTCCACCCTAGGTCCCTGCAGCCAGGCCCTTCTCCCTCTAAAGGCAGAGAGAGAGTGTGTATCTCTGCTCCAGGCCCACTGCCCTCTTATAAGGGCCAGCTGGGCCCTGCTTAACTGGCCACAGCTGTGGCTGCCTTGCCAATCAGCCCAGCTTCCAGCCTCAGCCCTCTCCCAGGGCTGTTTCCAGCCCCTCCGGGCAGGAGCCGGGTTCCACCCCGCTACAGGGCCCCGTCCTAGTTTGTGTTTCTTTGTTGTTTGTGTGTAATCTCATTCTTCATCCTTAGTGACAGGGGACGCTGCTCCTTTGGAATAGCGAGTGGCTCATCTTGCAGGCTACAAGGCTTTGCTCCTGGGCCCTATCCTTTGGTTTTCAGTGTGCCCGGATCTTTGTTGGTTGATTTTTTAAAATACTCCTGCATTTTGGCTTCTACGAGGCAGCGCTCAGATGCTGATAATCAAATAGTAACAAAACCAGAGCCATTCAGAGCCTGGCAGAGGGGCTGATAACTGGATGCTCATTGGCTGATGAAGAAGTAACCATTTACAACACCTGGTCAGGGCTAGGACTCAAGTCAGATGATCGGGGGGGAGGGGGGGGGAGAAGGGGCTGCCAGTCTTAAAAATGCATGAAGCCAGGTTTAAATCAATTTTAACAATATTTCTCTGAAGCATTAAGAAATCAATAGGACTGATTGCAAATTTATGTTTTAAAGCCAGAGCAATCCATCTCGCTGAAATACTCTTAAAACCAAGTGACTTATCTTTCAAGTGAATCTTATTTTTCATTAATCTGTTTTTCAATGCTAAAGGGGAGGGAAGGAATAGAAGATGGAGCCCTAAATTTATTGACTTGCTGGTTCATTCTGAAGTCCTAACTTTATAATCAATTTTATTTTTCATTATGCGGCTTCTGAAAAATAAATCTGATTCTACATTTTATTGATCATTGCGCAAGCATTTTGTAGCCAAGTGTCTTGATTTTTACATATTTATCCTCTCCCCCTGCATGGAGATCCTGTAAGATAGAATCATAGAATCTCAGGGTTGGAAGGGACCTCAGGAGGTCATCTAGTCCAACCCCCTGCTCAAAGCAGGACCAACCCCAACTAAATCATCCCAGCCAGGGCTTTGTCAAGCCTGACCTTAAAAACCTCTAAGGAAGGAGATTCCACCACCTCCCTAGGTAACCCATTCCAGACAATAAGCGTCTTATAAAACATGATTAGGAAGGGCCTCGTGTGACAGAACCGGGGTACACATCTAGCCCTGAAGTTTTCGTTCTGTCTAGTGAATTTTACTTGGGCCTGGGCATCCCGGTGAAAGGTGATGATCCAAGACATTCTGAGCCACAGGAGCAGGGCTGCTGTTTAGGATTGTGATCTAGATATTCTTGCCCCTAAAACTGGCTTCCTTACATCACTGCCATAATGAAACAACTATCTCGTTTAGCACATCTCTAGTGCATTTTCATCTAACAACCTCAAAGCGCTTTATGACCACTAACTGATTAAGCCTCCTTGTGAAGCATTATATTTCCATTTCAGATGGGGAAACCGAGGCACAGAGAAATGAGGTGACTTGACCAAGGCACCAGTAGCTCTAATGTGCCAGCCAGAGTGTTGTGCAGGCAATGGGCCTGCCTCCATATATCACTGACATTAGGGGTATCACCATGCCAACAGAACTCCACACATAGCAACTCCCCTTGCCCTCCCAAACAATGTACCTTCCAGGTGACCTGGATGCTCTGCGATGTCATTGGCTGCAAGGTGACATCCATTGGGGGCCCATCCGGAGCTGTAGTTAAACAGATCGAACAGAGTCATGTTTACAAGCGGCAGAGAAAGGAGTCCCTTGTAGCAAAACTCGCTTTAAAGAAAAAACTCTGCAGTGGGGCAAACATCACAGGGAAAAACCAACAACAGAGGGGTAGAGAAAAATAAATGCACGTGGGTACTACCACCTGTGTCGTCCCCTCCCGCCGCCCCGCTCCTCTACTATTGAAATAAACTGTGCTTTAAATAAAGGCTTTTTCATCCTTCCCAGTTCAGCTCTTATTTCCCACCGACTAGCGCAGCACTGCTGAGTGCACGAGGGACGGTTAAAGTGATGAATGCAGCCATTCTAGAGAGAGGACAACACGCAGAGAGAGAGCGAGCGCTCCCCATCTCCGACTTGGAGAACGTTATCCAACATGCCTGCTGTATCACTCCTCCAATACACGTTGGGCTGGGCCCACGTTCAGGTCCTAGCCAGAGAGGAAATCAATCCCCTTGTGAGTGTTTGAGGAGAGGACTTGGTTCCTGACAGGGGTTCGCACACACAAACAGTGAAATAAGCAAAGGTGAAACACACCCACATAAAAACAGCTGTGCTTTAACAGCACAGATTTCATGCTCTGCTCAGAAATCTCTCTAAAAACTTCAGCTGAGGAATCTTGGATCCCAGCGGCTCACAGGCCAGTAAGTATACACGTGCGCATTCCTGCACATCAACAGAATTGTGCGGGGGTCAAACTCCGGCTGAATCTCAATGTGTGCTGCATGAAGCATGCAGAACTTGAGAGTGACCAGCTGAGCTAGCTGCCCAGGCTGGAGCATTTGCTTTGCTGACAGAGATGGCGCAAATAGCACGTTAACTGTCGGCTCGGGTGCAGGCAGGCTGCACCATGCCAGGGTTTGCAGTGCCCTAACTATGCGCTGAAGTTAATGACAAAGGGGGAGGCCTGAGCAGCTCTGTTCCCAAGTCCTGTGGCGTGCGGTAGTATGGACACAGGCCAGGGCAACAAGGGCAGCCCCCTTCAGCTCCCTTATTCCTGAATTGCTTGGTCAGGACCATGGAAAGCTCCCTGCTCCTCACTGCCAATAGGAAGAACGTGCTCAGCACCAAGGCCAGTTCCCCCCACAAGTCACCAGTGGCCTGTTAATTGGTGCAGTGAAAGCCAGAGGGACCCGCTGACACAGGCAGTGCAGTGATCCACTCCTGCCTGTGCACGGCCACTCCCACACACAACGCCTCGCGCTTTTCCCAGCCAGCACCACAGGCTCAATTCTGCATCCAACTTAATTTGTCCTTCCCAGTAACTCCCTCTGCCTGCCACCCTCTGCTCAGACTCAGCACGCGGAGTGGGGGGAAAGGCCTGTGTAGCCAGGGAAAGGAGTGCAAGAGGCAGGCACCCAGCAGAGGGAAATGCATGAGCGAGAAGCACCTGCTTCCTCGGTGCTGATGGTGAGTTCCTTGCTAGGCTCGCTGCGCCCGATCTTGTTGAAGGAGTACATGCGGATGCTGTACACAGAGGCTGGGTGCAGGTCCACTATATTAGCCTGGTTAATGGTGGGAGAGATGTTGCGGGTAGATTGCTTAAAATCCCAGGAATCTGGAAAAAACAACACCACAGTGAAAGAGGACAGAGATCCTATAGACAGTCCTGGCGTTAACGGCTCTGCAGAGGCTCGGTCAGCCCCACAGGCTACAATGCCAGTTCATTTTGGTAGCATCCCAACAAGACAATGCCCCAGAACTTGTGTCTGCCTGTCTCGCACACCACCACATCTTTCTGTCTCATGACTCCCTTCCCACTGAGCCACAAACGTGCCAACTCCTCAGCGCCTGGCCACATTTATGCCACCCGCGCAGGGCAGAGCATCTGGAACCTACTGGAAACAGCAGGGAGCGCTGAAGATGGAGAAGGAGCAGTGCTTGGCAATGCCAGGACATGCATTAACCTGCTGCCAAGAGCATGCTGACTCACAGCTGCGGGTGGCTGACGTGTGGAGCCCATGGCTTATACAGTTCCCTCTTTTAGGACCCAATTCACCAAGGCGCGGAGCGCTTCCCTCCCCACTGGTCTCCAGGGGAGCTGAGGCTCTTCAGTGCTTCCAGGAATTGCTCAGTATCCTGCAAGATCGAGCCCTTAATGCCTAAAATTATCCTGATGAGGAGCTGGAGCGGTACCTGGGTGAAGCGTATGGGGCGCGATGTTTGGCCTGTGTTTAATTAATTGGGAAGCAAAATAGACACAGACGCACATTATTTTTAATGAGGTGAGCACAAGTTGATATATTTCCATTTCATATCTGATTGTTCAGAAAATCATCCGCAGCTCATCTCCTGTAGAGACATTGCTGAAAAGCGACGGACTCTAGCGGAGGTGTGGGAAAGAGGCAGACTCTTAGGTTTCCAAAAGAAGGCACCTGAAATACCATCCGAAGATTAGAGATCTATATCCTCCTACCAAATGATATCTCGATGTTGGATTCATGCCAGGCAGAGGCACAACCTGAACTGGGATGCTCAGCTGAGGAAATTAACACAACTCCTGGTTTCTCCTGGCAGCGACGCTCACTGCAGGACATTGACAGGCTGGGTCACAGCAAAGGGGCCGGAATGGGATCTCTGGCAGCAAAGGGCGTTTCCCAGTCGTGCGTCCCAGGCAATGGGCCCTGCAGGGGAATTTCCAGGTCGATTCGACCCAATGCTCTGCAAGGTGCTGTGACGTCTCTGAAAAGTGCCTATTTCCATCAGCTCGGACAGCCAGGCCGGGGATGCCGATTTTAGTGTTTACTTATGGCCTTTGTTTATCTGGCTCCCGTGTTCCGAGATGCCAGGTTTTTCCTTCCTTGCTTTTGTATAACGCTGTTTGCAAATATTGTCTCTTTTAGTATTCCCTTTCCAACGCTCCCATCTAACGCGAATTAACATATTCCATTAATGCCGCTCTTTCCTTTCTTCATCAAAGGGACCAGGATGCAGAATATTCCCTGCAAGAATGCGCAGACGAGGCCTGCACCCCTCCCTTCCCTGGAATGGCCCCACTTGTCCTCCAGAGGCAGAGGAAATGGCAGCAGAGTCCCAGAAGGAGACCCCTCTCCCCGAGAGAGACTGGGGCGGGGGGGGGGGGGGTGAGGCCTGAACACCCTCCCTGCCACTGCTGAGAATGTGGGGCTGGATCCAGCCCCAGCTCTCTCAGTGGCAGGGCACCAGGGTCTTGGCTGGAGCAAGATGAAATGTTTCTTCCCCTGCCCCCGTCCCATCACTGAGACGGCGGGACCAGAGCCCCCTCTCCCAGGGCAGCCCTCGGGCACACGGGAGGCAGCTGCAGCAGCTCAGCAGTAATTTTAACCAGTGCAGGTCACTCTGGGGCCACATGAGGGGAGAGGGAAAGGAAGGCATTTGTCCCAATCTGCTCCCATTAAACCCAAGTGCGCAGCACTCACTGGGCCGCACTGGCTGCCGGAGCCGGCGCGGAGTAGGAAGCCTCTGAAATGAGTTTTTCTTGCTGACGCCCTTTGATGCCTCACTCCCACCCCGCCCCCGTGGCGCCATCTCCTCCTCTCAACGGGCTACATCCTCCCCCCACCCCCCCCCCCCGGCACCATCTCCTCCTCTCAACGGGCTACATCCTCCCCCCCCCCCCCGGCACCATCTCCTCCTCTCAACGGGCTACGTCCTCCCCACACCCCCCTTCCCCCCCCACCCCCGGCACCATCTCCTCCTCTCAACGGGCTACATCCTTCCCTCCCCCCCCCCTTCCCCCCCCACCCCCAGCACCATCTCCTCCTCTCAACGGGCTACGTCCTTCCCCCCCCACCCCCGGCACCATCTCCTCCTCTCAACGGGCTACATCCTCCCCCCACCCCCCCCCCCGGCACCATCTCCTCCTCTCAACGGGCTACATCCTCCCCCCCCACCCCCGGCACCATCTCCTCCTCTCAACGGGCTACGTCCTCCCCCGCCCCCCTTCCCCCCCCACCCCCGGCACCATCTCCTCCTCTCAACGGGCTACGTCCTTCCCTCCCCCCCCCCTTCCCCCCCCACCCCCAGCACCATCTCCTCCTCTCAACGGGCTACGTCCTTCCCCCCCCACCCCCGGCACCATCTCCTCCTCTCAACGGGCTACGTCCTCCCCCGCCCACCCCAGCGCCATATCCTCCTCTCAATGGGCTACGTCCCCCCCCCCCCGGCACCATCTCCTCCTCTCAACGGGCTACGTCCCCCCCCGCCCCCCCCAGCGCCATCTCCTCCTCTCAACGGGCTACGTCCTCCCCCCCCCCCTTCCCCCCCCACCCCCGGCACCATCTCCTCCTCTCAACGGGCTACGTCCTTCCCCCCCCACCCCCGGCACCATCTCCTCCTCTCAACGGGCTACGTCCTCCCCCCACCCCGCCCCGACGCCATCTCCTCCTCTCAATGGGCTACGTCCTCCCCCCACCCCCCTTCCCCCCCCACCCCCGGCACCATCTCCTCCTCTCAACGGGCTACGTCCTTCCCCCCCCACCCCCGGCACCATCTCCTCCTCTCAACGGGCTACGTCCTCCCCCCGCCCCCCCCCGACGCCATCTCCTCCTCTCAACGGGCTACGTCCTCCCCCCCCCCCCGGCACCATCTCCTCCTCTCAACGGGCTACGTCCTCCCCCCCCACCCCCAGCGCCATCTCCTCCTCTCAACGGGCTACGTCCTCCCCCCGCCCCCCCCCACCGCCATCTCCTCCTCTCAACGGGCTACGTCCTCCCCCCCCCGCGGCACCATCTCCTCCTCTCAATGGGCTACGTCCCCCCCCCCCCACCGCCATCTCCTCCTCTCAACGGGCTACGTCCTCCCCCCGCCCCCCCCAGCGCCATCTCCTCCTCTCAACGGGCTACGTCCCCCCCCGCCCCCCCGACGCCATCTCCTCCTCTCAACGGGCTATGTCCTCCCCCCGCCCCCCCCAGCGCCATCTCCTCCTCTCAACGGGCTATGTCCTCCCCCCGCCCCCCCCAGCGCCATCTCCTCCTCTCAACGGGCTACGTCCTCCCCCCGCCCCCCCCACCGCCATCTCCTCCTCTCAACGGGCTACGTCCTCCCCCCCCCGCGGCACCATCTCCTCCTCTCAATGGGCTACGTCCCCCCCCCCCCCCACTGCCATCTCCTCCTCTCAACGGGCTACGTCCTCCCCCCCGCCCGGCGCCATCTCCTCCTCTCAACGGGCTACGTCCTCCCCCCGCCCCCCCCAGCGCCATCTCCTCCTCTCAATGGGCTACGTCCTCCCCCCGCCCCCCCCGACGCCATCTCCTCCTCTCAACGGGCTACGTCCTCCCCCCGCCCCCCCCCGATGCCATCTCCTCCTCTCAATGGGCTACGTCCTCCCCCCGCCCCCCCCCCCCCGACGCCATCTCCTCCTCTCAACGGGCTACGTCCTCCCCCCGCCCCCCCCAGCGCCATCTCCTCCTCTCAACGGGCTCGTCCTCCCCCCGCCCCCCCCGACGCCATCTCCTCCTCTCAACGGGCTACGTCCTCCAGCCTCCCCATTCTGACTGGGGAGAAGCAACCGCCCAGCCAGGAAATGACTCCACACACAAGGAGCAGACACTGGGTGTGTGGGGGAAGAGGGACAGAGCCAAGGCATCTGGAAGTGGGAGAGGAACAGGATGGGGCAACACCACAGGCTACACCGGTTGAAGAATATGGGGATGTGTGTCCCTAGATGCCTCCACCCCCTAGGTTATATACTGCACCAGGGGGTCCCGGGCCTAGGCACTGGGGTACTACAGATGAACAACAACCGTCAATAATCTAGCTACAGGCTGGGACTGTCAAGGAAGTGTAGGGGGGTTTGCTGCCCAACTCCCCCTCAGCGTCCGTGGGCCTCTGCAGTTCCCAGCCATCATTCACTTCCTCTTTCTGAGCAGCACCGACTGCCTTGCCATGGATGGGGCTAAGCAGCAGGCTTTGGAAACGGAGCTGCAGCATGTCCAGAAATGGAGCCGCGAGCCCTGCATGGGCACAGTATGGAACACCTCCCGGCGTCTGCACAGCGCTGTCCATCCTGACGAGCCCATGGGCTCGTCACACCTGACTCAAGGCTCGCATCACCATTATCCCCATTTCACTGAGAGGTGAAATGACACCTCCTAGCTTGCACAGCCAGGCAGAGTTGGAAATAAACCCACGAGCCACGAGCCCCAGTCCTCGGCTCTCACCACTACACCACACTCCTTCCCCCACACCCCATTCTCTGCGGCACCAGCGGTTAGGACATGAAAAGATCAAACTGGCCAGCTAGCTTCACAGATGTCAAGGCCCAAAGGGACCATGATGATCGTCCACACTGATCTCCAACAGCACCGGCCAGAGACCCTCCACCAGGGATTTCCGCATTCAGCCCAGATCCACTGGCTGAGCTAGAAGAACAAGATCCAGTCCTGATTTCAGTTCTCCACGCGAAGGCGCATCCGCCCTGCCCCTGGGGATGCTATTCCAATGGCTAATTACACTCGCTGTTAAAAACAGGAGCCTTGTGTTACTTATCTAGTCCCTCTCCCTACCACAGGGTTTTCCGTCTGTGGATCTGGAGCGACTGCATTCATCGTTACTACGGCAATGAATGCAGTCTTTATAAATGAGAGCAGCCGTTCAGAAAGAGAACGAGATAATCCTCAATTCTACAAGGCGCTAAACACCCCGGAGTCTCAACTGTCAGGAGGAGCTGAGGGTGCTTAGAACTTTGCAGGGGCGGGCGATAAAACTCCCCTTTTAGAGGCGGCTTGACACAAAACTCAATTCTGTTCCACTATTACAGCAGGAAGCAGAAAAACTTCTCTGGTAATTCCTAGAAGTTCGGGTCTCACCAGCAGTACCAAGTAGAGCTGTTGGAGGGAAACAGGTTTCCCATCCCATGAACAATTTTGAGATTTTGAAAAATATTTCCTGTCCAGCATTTACCAAAAAAATCAAAATATCAAAAATATTTGCAAACCAACCCCCTTCCAAAAAAGGGGGTTTGGGGCCAATCAAAATGTTTTGCTTTGATCATTTCAAATAATTTAATTTTGATTTTGACTATTTTTTTTACTATAATTATCTGAAATTTTGAAATGAAAAGTAATTTTGAACCAGAAAACCAGAATTCTTCACAAAAACGTCAACTTTTAATGTTTCAATAACTTCAGAATGTTTTTTCCTCAGAAACTTTTAGTTGAAAAATGTGTTGTAACCAACCCTTTCCTGCAAAAAGCTTTGGTTCTGACAAATCAGCCTTTTCTGACAAAAAACATTTTGTTGAAATATTCCCTACTAGCTCTAATTCTAAGTTCTTCCTCAAGCATAGTAAACATGATCACCTATGTTGACACAAAGACTATTGTCTTCTTCCGCTGTTTTAGATTTGTACCTATGGATAACAACTCCACAGAAGCACGTTTGTTTCAGTCTAGATTATACGTACATAGTGGGGGGAAACACAATCACCTACCTGATTTATTCTTGTATTCGATATCAAACCCAGTGATAATGCTGTTTCCATCAAATCTCTGAGTCCAGCGCAAGTTCATGCTTCGGGCTTTCACCTCGCGAATCTCCAGCTCTGGAGGGTCAGGAGGCTCTTGGGAGAGAAAAAGTTGAGGCCACGTGAATAAACCATTCCCAGCAATATCAAAACCATTTCACCCCTGATGGTGACATTCTTCCCTTCCCCCACAGAGGAAGCAAGTGGGGATGGTTACTTCATTTTGTTTGGGCCTTAAAATGCAAGTCAGCTCCTGCAATGGATTTCAAGGCAGAAGATCACAAAAGATCTTGCAGTCAGAATTTAGCTGGCAATTTTGTTGACGATGCTGAAGGCAGGCCAGGCCCAGCTCCCTCTCCCGTAGCTGTATCGGTTGGGCAGGCTTCTCACAGATTAAGGCTGGTTTGTACGAGGTGAGCAGGTCTGAGTCAAAGACACATGGGCAACTGGCATGTGGAGTAAGGAGCAGCCCTCTTTGTGCCGTCTCCTGCATGCACTGCACATGGTCTCATACTTGGCACCTTCTCTGCGACATGCTTGCCCAGGCCATGACTCGGGAAAGCACTTGCATATGCGTTAAACATGGGCTTAAGTTCCTCTAAATGGGACTTGAGCACATGATTAAATGATTGCTTGAACGGGCATGCTCTCCTCATCACCGTGGGGTCAAAGATTCCTAGGCTATAAAACCACAAGGGACCACAGTGATCATCTGGTCTGACCTCCTGCAAAGCACAGGCCATACGACTTCTGCTGTTAACTCCTACTTGAACTAGACCAGATCTTTTAGAAAAACTTGATTTAAAATTTCCCAGTGACAAAGAATCCTTCCCAGGTGACCCAGGTTCCTCTCCGGTGTCCAGTTCTGGCCACCACGCTTTAAGAAAGAGGTGGACAAATTGGAGAGCAACAAACATGATGAAAGGTTTAGAAAACCTGAGCTATGAGGAAAGGTTAAAAAACTGGGGATGTTTGGCCTTGAGAAGAGACAACTGAGGCGGGGACCTGAGAACAGTCATCCAACACATTAAGTTATAAAGAGGGCAGTGATCGATTGTTCTCCATGTCCACTGAAGGCAGGACAAGGAGTAATGGGCTTAATCTGCAGCCAGGGAGATTTAGGTTAGATATCAGGAAAAAACGTCTAACTCTTAAGGCTAGTTAAGCTCTAGACTAGGCTTCCAAGGCAAGTTGTGGAATCCCCGGCACTGGAGATGTTTAAGAACAGGTTAGACAAACACTTGTCAGGGATGGTCTAGGTCAGGGGTCTCAAACACGCGGCCCGCGGAGCTCTTCCCTGCGGCCCGCCGGGCTCCCCGCACCCTCCCCCTTTTAAAAAACAGTTATTTATTTATTTATTACCCCCAGGCAGTTCCCACCGCCAGACAGTTGTTCTGGCAGCGGGAACTGCCTGGAGATAAAAAAAATAATAATTAAAAAAAAAAGGAGGGGGCGGAGGGGGCGCGGGGAGCCCGGTGGGCCGCAGGGAAGAGCTCCGTGGGCCGCATGTGAAGAGCTTTGCGGTTTCTGGGAGGGAGGGGGGAGGAGCGGGAAGCCGTGCGCACAGGTGAGGAGCCAGAGAAGGGGCGGGGCCTAATAGAAGGGGTGGAGTGGGGGCGGGGCCAGGGCCAGCGAGGGGCGGGGTCAGTGATGCGGCCCTCGGGCCAATGCACTAGTCCTCATGTGGCTCTCGTGGCAATTTGAGTTTGAGACCCCTGGTCTAGGTTTACCTGGTACTACCTTAGCTCAGCAGAAGGACTAGATGGCCTCCCCTGGTCCATTCCAGCCTCACATTTCTATGATTCTACCTAGCCGGTGGAAAACAAGTACCTTGGACAGTGAGCTGGATCAATCCTCTATCTTCACCATAAGAATTGATCGCATGGCAGGAGAAGAAGACGGAGTCCCCCCGGTCGGCTGGTTTAAGCTGTGGACATGTAAGGGGAAAAATGAGGCCATTTCAGAAGTTCACTGCCGTTGTGACAGTGAGGGCACCATCTGCCTTAATGCAGGAGACACGCTTGTTATTCGCACAGCGCTGTAACTGTACAGCTGGTGAGAGACACTAAACAGAAAACACACGGGCCCAGTTCTCCCCTCTGTGACGCCGACAGCCAGGGCAGCTACCCGAAGTGCCCTCCACCCATGCCTTACCGAGCCTGCACTCTAAAGCAAGGTGTCTCTCTCCACCCCAAACTGAGGCCAGTGTCTAGAATCCTGTTCTCCCCTCGGCTTTTCTGCAGTCTCTCAGAGCTGGCCAAACCCCAGCAACATCCACAAGGCACATTTTTGAATGTATGTTTTAGTGGATTCAAGCGCTGGCAAATTGAGCTTGCCAATCTCTAACAACACGCAATGAAAGCCCGGCCCCTGGCCAGGAGAGGACCTGAGCTACTTCTTCAGGTGTGACAACTGTGCCATCCGGCACCGAGGAGCTCACACACACAAACGGTGCTTCTCCACTGGTGCGGGCTGGAAAGTTTTCATCTTTGTTGGGATGAATCAAGGGAAATGATTCATTTCATTGGACGTTCTCCCTTTTTTGACAAATCCAATAATCATCTTTCGAGTTTTATTTTTTCCATTAAACTGAAAAACTTCTCATAAGAAATTAAAACAATTTCCCCATAATTTCCCCGGCTGAGGGGGAAGGCACCTTTTACAGAGAAGCCTGAGTAATGCCACCGCTCTCAGGCCGTTCCCGGCACAGACAGGTCGTGGGAGCAGCCAATGGAAAGAGGAGGGTGACCCTTGTGATCAGAAAGGTAACCAAACTCCGTTGGAGTGTGAAATGCACCCAGCGCTCGACTCGTGGACTCAGCGCTGGCTTATCTCACCCAGAGCGCTCTCACCTTGAGCGTGGAAATGACCTCGTCACCGTTATCCTTGGTGGCGATGGCATATCTCATGTTGCGGTCGGGGTCGATGACGGTGTCGCCTTTCTCCCAGCGAATGATGATTGGCCGCTCCCCTCGGGCTGTGCAATTCAACTCCTTCATCTGGCCCTTGATCGCGATGGTGGTGTTGGGATGGGACATGATCATGGCTGGGACTGAGGGGAGGGGAAGAAATGAGTTCAGCAGCAGCGGCTTCAGAGACGCCTGCTCAGGTGTGAGGCAGAACAGACCTAGGGGAACTTAGTAACCGCACTGTTCTGAGGCTCACATCTACAGCAAATCCATCTGGCCAAGGCTAAACTGGCTGCCTTCAAAGCAGATTTACCGCAGAGTGCTAAGGTCAGTGATCCCCCAGCCACCGACCAGGACCCCCTGCTGCCTTCCAAAGGCTGCAATACTCAACCCAGGTACTCTTCATTCACGCATAGCCCAGCACGTCAGAGCCACACGCCGGGGTCCCCAGGAGCTGCTGTGCCCACGAGAGTGCCCCTCTTCAGTCAGCCTGGGAAGCTGTGGGTCCAGAGAGGGCTCCAAGGCTGAAAGGATCCAGGAATAGGTCTGCACTCCGTCGTTGGCTTCACTATCCCTGTGCCCTGGACAGCAGCAGCCGATGTGGCTGGAGCTACCAGCCCCATAGGAGCCAGCAATAATCAGATACCCAATGAACGTTGCTCTCCAGCTCTAGTAACTGACCAGGCATTAAAGAGGGGGCTGCGAGGAAGGATGGTCTAGTGGGCAGGGCAAGCAGTGGACGGGACTCAAGAGATCTGGGTTCCCCTCCCAGCTGAGCTACAGAAGTCCATGTCTCATCTCTCCAGGATACTGTCCGCCCTTCGTGGGGAGCTGCGTGGATAAAATCCATTCCCCACTGCAAGGCGCTCGGACACTAGGGCGCTGGAGGCCACGAAAGGACCTGGCTAACTGCAGTACTCAGCTAGCTGTCCTTACTCCGCCCGATGTGCCCACTAAACGTTCGCGAGAGCACTACATGGATTACGTGTGTGGCCAAACGGATACCTGCCATGCTCCACAGGGGTGAAAGGCTAGAGAATTAGGGGTTGTTAGTGAACACACACTTCTCTATTAACCGACACAGGGAGGAACTTCCTTACTATTCACAACAAACCACCACCAAGGCGCATTTAATTGTGTTTTTAAGCACATTTGAACCAGTCTGAGATTTCCCTCGTGCTGGGGATGCACTGAGACACGCAGGGGTTAATTTCCACTGTCGCACTTGGAGAATTAAAGACAATTCTTCCATCCCCAGGCACGTGGGTAGGGCGCACCCAACTCCCTGCTCAGCAGGCTCAAAGTTTACCCCACAAACAGCATCAGTGAGGTGGCCGAATGCAGTTGATCAGCTGCAGATACAGCCAATAGGCCATGCAGTCAGAAACAGAATCGTTTTGTTGCATTATACAGCTCAGGATCATAAAACAATGAAGCAGATAAATTTTATAATGCATAGCATTACACCAGCATATACAATAAAATGTGAAAGACAAATAACTAGGTGCAAGTTATAATGAAGAGAAAGCCTCCAGTCTGAGACACACGACTATGAATTATTGACTAAGGTTTTACACTCTCAAGGATGTGAGGAGGAATATTTTTCCATCAAAAATTTGCATAATTCACTCATATAAACCTGGGCAGAATATAGAGTACGATTTTACATCAACAAGGCAGGCTTTGCATTGCAGATGCCAGAGATTTTTTTTATATCCATACGGAATATTTAAATAAAATAAAAAGAAAGGCATGCACTTCCTAGCACCTCTTTCCCAGCTAAAAGGGGCAGCTCTCGACCGACCCCACAATGGAACAGACTGAGCCAGTAACTACGGCTCAGCTCGGCTGGCATTATCTACAATACGTAGATGAGCAGTCACACGGGGTTCAGGGATCACACTGGAACAGAGATGGAGCAAAGCACGGGAGCAGTTGCACCAGCCTCACGCAGGTTACCTGGAAAAGGTGACAGCCCCAGTATGGCCTGGCGCAGGCTGGAGTGAACCCATTTACTGGTGGGAGGCATTCAAACGTTGAGGGCCAACGGTCACATTTCTGACAATCACTGGACAACAACAATGCTTTCCTGGGGCATTTCCTTGGAGATGGTACGAGTTGGCCAGGACAGGTCTTGGCCTTGGTTCCCGCCCCCCTCGCACAGCCCTGGTTTCATTTCAGCCTGAAGAGAAGACTGGAGAAGGGGTGGAGTCTCCTTGCTCTGAGACGTGCCAGCAAAGATGGCGACTGGGCATGACGGCTCTTGTGACGTGGTGCACACTGGGCTGTTGGAAGCCCAGCCAACACCAACACCATATGCAACAGGCTGCCAGACAGTCGACAGAAGGCTGTCCTGACCCTCTAGGACTTGCACAATCCCGCTCACTCCTGTTCCCATCTTTTGTCTTCCTCCCCGCTCCATAGCGAACCATTGTAACTGCCCATCCTCCAGCCATCTCTGCACCTTCTGCCATGCACTCCTCTCAGCCTGCAGCACACCCCCACCCTGACCCAGCCATCTGTACCACAATACTCCTCTCTGCTCCAAGTCCTACTATGGCAGGTCCTCTCCCAGATAGCGCCTAGGTCTCCCACGCAGAGAAGGGAGAACAGTTTCAAACAAGCTCAGATTGTAAGCTCCTTCCGGCAGGGACCCTGTGCTCCTAGGTCACTGCAAACAATCTAACTCGCAGCCGGTGCAGTATCAATAGCTAAACAGTAAAGTCCCAGTGAAGGAATAGGAGCTAAAAATTCAGAGGCATGCTGGAAAGACAATGTCGGCAAGATTTCTCTTATACTGTGGCCACCTTCCCCTGCCCCAAAAATAACCATGGAGAAAGTGAAAAATAAGGCTGCAGATTATAAACCAGCCTTTGTGTTCGTCAAAGGTCACTGCTATAAAAGAAAAGAGGGCAGCTGTGTGGCATAGTAGAGCGAAGACAAGCTTCTAAAAGAAAGGCCAGCTTTGGCCAGCGAGCACCCTAAAATGGTGACGAGTCCCTGGCCCCAGGGATGGCGACCCTTCTGGGTCCCAGGTGGAATCATCAGAGAAGCGAACAGAGGTCCCTGTCTTTCCAAGCACCTGCACAGCATTCCCACTCTGGAGAAACATGGGGCTTCCAGTCCTTCCTGCTGACAAGATGTGAGGGGGAGCAGGCAGCTTCTCTTGAGAACTCCCAACCCAGCAGCAGAGCAAGGCTGCAAGGGTGTTGGTCTATATATCTCAATATACATTGTGATTCGTATATCCATGTAATACGTTATGGGTCATTGAGGCCTGGCATGAATGACACTTGCTTGACATGAATACGTGCTCTGCAAGTTGGCAACCGAAGCAAGAACTTAAGGTCAAGAACTATTAGAACTATTTGTGCAAAAACAATCTTGTTCTGTCCTGAGAAAAATACGGAGAATCAGCAGAAAAGGAAACAACACCAGTTGGACTGATGTAAAATTGTGTAAGAATTGGAGGAAATGGCATGCCTTGGAGCATGGAGGCCCGCCCAGGATTGTATCTGGAATTGTTTACTAGGCCTTCTACCCACCAAAGGCAAAGAACCGATGACGCGACGGAATGGACTATACATGGATGCCCATGATTTCTGCAAATTCGAGTTGTTTATTGATCCAGAGCCCTGTGTGGATATAAATGTGGTTTTTGCTGGCTTCCCGCATCTTAGGATCTAATGACTGGAAGGAATCTTGACTGGCCATTGGGACCATTCTGACCTTTGGACTCTGGTATAGTATGTTTGGGGTGTGAATGTGGAGTGAGTAAGGTTTGTTTTGTAATCAATAGAGAGTATTTAGAGTATTATATAGCAGCACTGTGTCCAGTATCTGCCTGCTCCCCATCCCGTAGGGGGATCTCTATTGCGGGTCTAACAAGGGAACCCAGCCTCTGGGAGAAATGAGTTGACTGCACTAATTACTGGGAAGGGGAAGCCAGCCAGCTCCTTGGCAATAACCTGGAAAACAGGGACCTCAGCCTGGCCCGTCTGGGCATCTGCACACTGCTGCGGGGGCCACTCAGTCCGTGCCCTTCCCCTGGCCTGGCCCGCTTCCAGCACCTCTGAATCTTTTCTTTAGTTTTGATCAGGCACAGAACTATGAATGCAAATCTGCATGGGAGTCCAGCTCGCTGGCCTGTGTCCTTTGTATATTTAACACTCGCTGGATATTGCAATTGGCTACAGAAAGTGACGGCCATCTCAGAGAGACTGAACGATAAAGTGGAACTGCTGGAAGGCCTCCCACTATGATAAAGCCTTCCAAACAGTGAGCCTTCGAGAATACGCAGGGGCCAGTTAATAAAATACACTCAGCCTGGTGCCCGACTCTCCAGACCACATTCCGTTTGCAGTAAAAGTACAAGAATCCCGGCCGAGGAAACGTACTGACCAATCAGCCCCAGTTGTGTGCAGTCCCCCCCGCCCCGCCCATTGTCATGTGCTGCAATAGCTCCTACCCAACGTGCCCCTTCCTGCTACGAGGGATGGCACGACTGTAGTAAACATCATTCACCCGCCTCACAAGCACAAACACACTGAAAACAAAACACCGCAGAGCCCCCGACACAGACCGAGCCTGCAGTTAATCTAGCTTTAGGAAAATACATTTGGCTTTCACTAAAAAAGTCATTATTTATCCAGCGAGCGAGGAAGGCTGCAGCTTCACAGTCCCCAGAGCGGTATATACCATGCAGGAAAAACAGGCTTGGGGGGGATGAGGGGGCTGGGTAAGCAGGAAAAAAAATGTAATGCATAAACAAACAGCACTGCTGAGTCCCGCAGTAATATATGATAATGACAATCCGCAAAGGCAACACACAGTGTTATAATGGGACACAAGAGAGTTTAATGAGCTACGACTTCTCGGCTTTCTATGGCAATGTAATTCAATTAACAGCTACAGAAACCTTTCCTCTCTGGCTGCGTGTGCTAGTGGGGTGTGGAGCAGGCAAAGCAGATTTGGGGGAGTGGGCCCGGAGGGGCGGGGGTTGTGTCTGACGGCTGGCAAGTCTTCAAAGCACCCTGTAAAAATTCCGCCTGGGGCCCGCCTCCGAGGGGAGCCGTGGCCACACAAAACTTTACACATGAATGGCGTGAGCCTCGCAGCGCAGCTCCGATGGCACATGGCAGACAAAGTGCTGGGGGGGCGGCAGGAGGGGAAGAGGGATGGCAAGCAACGGAGGAAGGGGAGGACCTTTCCCAAGCGCCGGGAACATGCGAGTCACCGCGGGACCCAGAAGCCAAGCGGGGGGACACAGGAGAGCGCTCAGAGATGGGTGCAGGAGCTCTCCCCCCTGGGTTGCAGTCCCATACCTTGTGGGGGCTCCCAGCACCTCGTGCAGTTACCTGCTGGCTGGGCGGCGACTGCAGAAAGGAAAAAGGGTCACGGCAGGTGTGTGTTACCTGGGGGAAGGCGGATGGCCGGACTAGTGACTAAAGCACAGGGATGGGAGGCTGCAGTCTGACACTGATGTCCTTGGGCGGGTGACTTCCCCCCTCTGTGCTCCAGCTTCCCTGTCAGTGAAAGGGGACAGCAGCACCTCGCTGCCTCCCGGGCCTTGGAATGGCGCCGAGATCCTGGCATTCAAGGGGCTCCAGAAGTGCAAAGCACTGTAACAAATCTGTAGCTGCCTTGGGCTTCCTGTTTGTCACGATGCTGCATGCCAGCCCCACTGGAAACAGAACCCGCTGCCACAGCCCTTGGGCTAAAGGAGAATCTCTTAGCAGTACAGGCCCCGTGACACACAGCTGGGCAGTTCTGACTCCACCCAATCCACAGCACTGGTGTGTGCACGTAGTCAGTACATTCATGTAAACTAGTCTGGTTATTGCATGCGGTGAGTTTGGATGTCTTTGTGCAGAGGGGCTCAGTGTGGTGTCATATTTCCGGCTCCTGAGTCCTGCTTTGGGCCCGTCTCCATTGCGTCCACCCTTCCAGAAAGAGCCCCATTGCGCCTGGAGTTATGGTCCCCTCAGGAGGTGGGGAGGGAGAGAGCCCCGCTGCAATGGCGACAGGTGTGGTGCCCTGGCCGTTCCAGAAGCCCCATTACGCTCTGCTGAATGGAGTTCGTGTCTCCCTCTCGTAGCTGCGGTTCCCAGGGGTACGAATCCTGCATCGGCGCAGCTAGCGAGGCGCATGTGGTCCAGGGCTGTGGTTTGGGAGCAGGTGGTGTGGGCTCCAGCCGGCCACTCCACGTGTGGGTGGGGGAGCTGATAAACGGAGGTCTTCCAAGAGCCAAGAGGAGAAAAGATTAGGGGTGGATGAGTTCCCTGCACCCCTGAGCTCAAACCACCCCGAACCAGTGCGATGGGGCAGAGGAGAGGGAGACTCTTGGATCTCAAGGCAGCCTTCACCCCACAAGGCTTCCAGCCTCAGTGACTGCTGGCCCGTGGATTAGGCGGCATGAGCCCGGTAGTGAGATGGGCTGCCCCGAAGCGCGTCTTCTCCCACAAAGAGCAGCAATAGGAAAAGACAGAACAGTTGCACAACGGAGCGAGGCAAAGCCAGGGCCATCCTGAAAGGGGTTAATGGCCAAGGCACTACCCGCTGCAGACAGGTGACCTTTAGAGAGAGGACAGAGATTCCTGTGGTTACTGGTGCTTGCGTTGGTTACCCTGCGCCTCTGGGGACTGCTGTGCCTCACACAGCCTCCTGGCGCATCTCTGCACAGACACACGCTCCCTGGTGGCCCCATGGTTCAGTTAACAGGAAGACTCAAAAGAGCAAGAGCAGAGAGAGACCTACCCAGCGAGCAGCCCCAGGAACAATCGAAGGGCACAGCTGCCTCCCCCTCCACCCCTCCACCGCCCGGCATGGCAGCGCTGGCTTTTATGGAACGGTTTCTAACAGAACTTTGCAGCCATCAGCTGACCGGCCCAGACCTCGCTTATCACCCCGATACCCTCATGGCCCAGCCAGCCGCACCAGCTTCCCTAGCATCTGCCTCTGCAGAACAAAGGGGTCAAGAGTTTAAAAGGATTTGTAAAGAATTGGCACCGGGCACCGAAGGATCTGGCACACATCTGAGCGTTCAGATTTCCCCTTCATGGCGTGTATGCTAAATCCCAGGGGAGCCGTGGGAACATACAGCTCCATGCACAGAGCAGAGATGAGCCTGGAACCACACACCCAAAACTTTGTGGGAGGAGGGGGTCCATGAATCCCATGAGCAGCCTCCACCTCTGGACTGGCACCCCGGACTCAGCTCATTAGGAAGCAGTGGCCACGTCCAAACCTCTGTCTGGACACAGGGATGTTGGTCCAGCTCTTTGCAAATAACCCCAAACTTCAGGCTGTTTGCAATTCAGATCCAGACTGCGCAGCCTGAGCAGAGGAGGGGAAAGGCCGTGCATTTGGTTGGCAGGGGCTGGTGCAAACCTTTTCTCCACTCCACTGCCTGCCATGGAGGCTGTTCACAGGGTGCCAAGTGCCAGTGCTCCCGGTGTGCCCAGCTGCAGAGTCCTCACCGAGTTACCGCACACATTCTCCTGTCTCCTGCCTGGGGGTGGGGCAAAGGGGGTGCAGCATGCTGCCGCCCCAGAATTCCAGTCCTTACAAATCCAAAACTGGTTCTACGGAAAAGTGATCAACCAGCAAACCCACCAGAGCCGGTGTCTGGGCAGGATGGGGGGCAAAGGGGGCATGGGAAAGATACATGAGGCCACTCTGCAGCTGAGCAATTAGCCCATTTCCCCGGGAGCAGCGGGCTCACAGGCCAACTCTGTTGCAAGCTTTGCTTCGCTGACATGCACTTATTGATGTTTGATTAAAAGCAGCACCGTGGATGTAAACATATCAACTGCTCAGCGCTGCCGGGTTCCCGGGAGAGCAGCGCGCTGCCCGGAGAGGGGAAAGCAGCAAAACCAACACCACATACATTTTACATTCTCATTTCCCACAGCCTGGATTGGCGCGCCGAGGATCAAACAGGGAGCTAAAGGATTTCCCGCTGCACCAATTCTCCTTGAGCTGGGCCAGGGCTGTGCACCCTCTTCAAGAGACATCTCTCCCTCGCTCCCCTGCCCTCTCACCTGTTTGGGCCTCTTTGACAAGCCCCCCAGGGAGGGGAAAAGCCAGTCTACCCAATGAAGTGCTGCACCGTTCCCGGGGGACGGGGAGCGGGGCAGAGAGCGAGCTGAGGGGAGAAAATCAATTTCCGAAATGAGACAGTTGTCAAGACACAGTGTCACCTGTCCCAGCTTGTGAAATGCCTCTGCGGAGGCTCCCGCCTCTGAGTGAGGCTTGGGCGCCCGGCGGACGCGTTACATTTTAATTCAACGGTAATGGAAATGCAGTCACCAGAAGAACAGCTCCAACTCCTGCTCAGGGAGGAGACGGGATCAATCGACTAGAGCATGGGGGGTGATGGGGGAGTCAGGACTCCTGGGTTCTATTCCCGCCTCTGGGAGGGAGAGTGGGTGTAGGGATGAGAGCAGGGGCACAGAGAGCCAGGATGCCTAGGTTCTATTCCTAGCTCTAGGAAAGACGATGGGCTACTGGTCAGAGAAACGGAAAGGGAGAGTCCGGTCTCCGCCCCGACTGGCTGCGAGACACTGGGAGAGCCAGTGGACTCTTTATACCCACTTTATGGACAGGGCTTGCTGTGGTGAGGTAGCGGCCCACCATGTTCAGACTGTTTACACAAGACACCGTGCTAGACTGAAGCCCGTGATTAGCCACAGAGCCAAACCAGCAGACCAGGGCAAGCTTCCCCCAGGCCACACTCTTCCAATAGGCCGGCTCAGGGGGGCCAGAGGCGAGAGGTCAGATTCCATGACCCCCTGCATCCATCAGCCTTGCTTCTGAGGTGCCAACTAGAGAACAAGGGGCGATGTGTCTACCCTGCCTGCCGGGAACCAGACTGACACCCCACAAACTCGAGACAGGTGGGAGGGAAAAACCCTGAGGAAGTGAAGGGAAAATGTCACATGTGACGCTGTAGCATAGCCAACCCCATGCTTCCACAAGTCATGAGCCAGGCCCCAATATCACAAGACTGGCTTAAAAACAGTGAGATTAAAAATAAAATAAATAGTGGGGTTTCTTTGCCTTCCGGTGTCTGAGTCTTTAGGACACATTTGGATCATATTTTCAGGCCATTTGCCTGAAGGCTAGAAATTAACTTTTCATTTTAAATGAAAGTGGAAATTCTCCTCTCATCACAGGACTCCAGGAGCTGGGGCTTTAGGAAAACACGGACTACTGCAGGACTCGTGATAAAGACGCGAGAATTGCTGATACAATAAAAAGTGACACGCCCACACGCACCCTCCCAACCCATACCCTGGAATTTTCCTTATTTCATTCCAAGTTCAAGCCCTGCAGGGCACCTGTTCTGGATGCTCACTGAGCTGGAGCCAGGTGGGAAACTGGCTTATGTCAGACGCTGGAGCAGGACCAAACGCTGCCACTCAAGCTAATTAAATCATCGCATCTGTGCAAGGTTTGCTGCACCGCGGCGTCAGGAATTCCCCTGGCAGGGGCGCAGCCGAGGAGGAAGGTTCTGACACAGCTTGTGGCTGTTACTGCCTCTCTCTCAGCCTTCGCTGGGGACGGCTGGGGAGCTGCTGATGGAGGAAACCCTGGCAGTGTCCACCTCGCTATGGAAGCTGGATACCGCGGCCGGAGGCTGGTCGCTGGACACGCTGGGACTCGTCACCGCCGAGAGTACAGTGCCCTGGGCATGCGCAGCTGTGGACGTGGCATGCGGGGCGGGTGTGCCCAGGGGAACAGCTCCAGGTTGGACTCACATTTCCAGTGTTAAGTCACTGGACATGCCGACTAATAATATTCCAAGTGTCTATAGCCCCTTCCAGCCAAGGATCTCACAGCAGGGCAGCGACTTTCCCCTGGTTACAGGTCCTCCAGGGACCCAGCGTGCAGCTGCGGACGCTGCGGTACAGAGGTGAAATGGCACCCAAGGTCACATGACGAGGCACGGAACCCAGGAGTCCTGACAGCCAGCTCCTAGCTTCGATGGCAAGGCCACGCCCTGGGGGAACCGGGGGAGCACGATGCATCATTCAGATCTCCCACCCTGCCGTGGCTTCCCTAACCTTCCCTTGCAATATGAATCGGGGCCATGGGGCATCAGTGCCTCTGTGCTCCATGGATGGAGTCGCATCGCCCTCCCCAGGGCCTGGGCTCAGAAGGAAAAGTTCAGACAAGCAGCACCCCTTCCCCTCTGCGGGTGGAACGTTAATAACCCTTCTCGTGCAAGGTCTCTTGCCCTGGTCTCTCTCGGTTAATCATTTCCTCTCTCTCTGCCTACATGGTTTTGACAAGTGGCTGAGATTCCAGCTGAGCGTTCACCGCAGCGTTGAGGTCCCTGGGGGGAGAGGAGCTGCAAAGACGGAGGGGAGAGAGGCTCGAGAATCCACTCCACTGGCCTGATTCACCTGCAAGGCTCTTTTCCTGAGGCCTCACGCAGACTCCGTGGGCAGATGTCCCCACCGCGCCAGCTCTCTCCTTCAGAGTGGCGTGCTGCCCAGCCCGGGTTGGGCATGCTGCCCCCGTCTGGTCTGAGCTGCCTGGGGTTCGCTCCGCTCCCCGATCGCAGACTCAAAGGAACCCACCGACTCAAAGCAAAATCAGCACTTCTCACGAGCTCGACGGGAGACAGGAAGAGAACTCCCCCTTGTCTGCGGGTAGGTCTGCCCTGCAATCAGACACCCACGGCTGGCCCGTGCCCGCTGACCGGGCTGACGGAGATGTTCGGGCTCAGGCTAGAGCCCAGCTCGAGGACCCTGCGAAGTGGGAGGGTCCCAGAGCTCATGTCTACACGGCGCTGAAACAGCCCTGCAGCCTGAGCCCCATGAGCCCGAGTCAGCGGGCATGGGCCAGCTGCGGGCGTCGGATTGCCGGGCAGACACAGCCTGAGGCCACCCCAGCATCCAGCTCCATCCCCACCCCAGATCTGCATGTCGCGGCTCCGGCCCCATCGTTACATCAGCCCCATTGTGGATTCTGGGCTGCTTGTGGCACGCTGTATTTCAGCTTGTGGCGAGGGTGGGGGATGCCAGCACACCTGCCTGCAGGGCACCCGATGAAGGATTGGGGGAGTGAGAGAGAGCAGGAAAGCACAGAAAGGCCATCGGCCCGGCCAGGCCGGCATGGCCCAGCACCGCTGGGGTGGGGTGTGTGTAATCCATTCGAGCCAGCTGAGGACCCCTTCCCCTTATGACTTCCCAATGATGTGTCAGGGCAGGCGCAGGAAGGGCACTGAGAGGTGTCTGCACAAAGGTCTCAAATCCTCTCCAGCTCACCCGCTTCTCCAGCAAAGCCCCGGACTCACCCTGCCAGCAGCCAGCCTGGCAGCAGCCACAGAGGGGCCGGAGACAGGTGAGCAGGAGGACAGCATCCCAAACTAACCGCCCACGTGGGAGTCAGCTGCCATCCCATGATACTAACGAACGATAGGCTGGACAGACAGACAAGCCTGGGATCCAGCAGGGAGACCCTCCCCTGGTAGGAAGGGTCTGAGGCCCGATATATACAATGCGGTAGCCAGTAGCACTCAGGACGCTACCGAAACGTCATGCCAGGAAAGAGCTCTTCCTTGTGGGGGAGGTGCAGGGAGGTCCCGGCACAGGAGGGTTTCTACCTTTATGTCTCAATTTGTCAGAGATACTGGGCACCGGCTGAAACCACTGGGAGCTGCGGGCGCTCAGCACCTTTGAAAAATCAGCCCCCCAGTCTGGGCCCTGTATCTGTGCACCGTTCGCGTCCTACCATGGCACACGGCAGGGTCAGGAGTTCAGCCGATACGGTGGAACATGCATTGTACGGGCATTTTTTTTAAGGTTTCCTTTGGGAACCATTTTTCTGGCAGTTACTAAAATCCCCCCCCGTCCCCATGTCCTCATCTCCTCCCTCCAAACCACAAGCCAGAACAGCCCCCTCCTCCCCAAACAGCATTTCCTTTTCTTGTTTTTTCCCTTTTGTGTCCCTGTTTCTTGTTAACAAGACACAGACAAGAGGCTGATCCCATTTGGTGGGCAGAGATAAGATTGCTACAAAGGGAATTGTCAAGGCGCTGTGCGTTCTGCCATCCTGAGCCCAGGCCGGGGGTAAGGGAAGCAGCACCATGCTGGAGTGACAATCGAATGAAAACCACAACAAAGAATGATGCCTTTTTTTTTTTTTTTTAAAGAGCTGGCTCTGTGATGTTAATTTGATTGCACCCATTTCAGCTTCTTGTCTACACTGATTAGCGGAGTTTCACCTGAAGCATGAGATTAATTCAAATTGCATGGAAGCAATCAGTTATGCTCTTGGAGTACTGACAGCGAACCTCCAAATTCATCCCAGCTTGGTGCCTCTGCTGGGCCTGCTGACAGGAAGCATGCATGTGCCAGAGCGGGGGCACGCGCCTTCTTCCAACTCCAGCTTAGGGCCTAGACCACGCTGAGCGCCCTCCAGCACCCGTGGACTTTCAAAGGGAGCTGAAGATGCTCAGCATCTCGAACGAGGAGCTCAGTACCCAGCAAGATCCACACCTAGAGCCTCCACAATGTCCCCCAGCCCCGGCGAGAAGGGGTTTCTAAGTGACTGTCTAAAGGATGAGTCTCCCTTTCGCTGCATGCTTTCAATCCTGCCCCAGCTCACTACATGCTGGTCTCGGCCTAGTCCCTAGGGAAGGTCTGTGAATATCTCTAACCCACTACACAGCCTGGGACAGACTGGCTGCCTGACAGCCACACACTCGTCAGGAGAGGCACCCAGATAACTGGAGTGCAGCGCATCGACACAGCTTTCAACGGTCGTTCTCCTGAGCACTACCTTTAAAGAGACAAAACATATGGAAATATTCCCAGGCTGGGAATTTGTTAATAGAGACGAAAGCAGCTGTTTGGATAGTTAACTTCCCCTGCAGCGTTTGCAAGCTGCAGGCCAGTTGCCACAGCATTGCTCACGCTGAGTAGTATCGTCCTCCATAAGTAGCCCCATCGCCTTCGGCCTTCCTCACAGCGGCCAGGACACCACAATCTGGCCTCAAGCACTGCACGAAGGCCAGGCAGAAAACTGCCCGATTTCTGCTCACCGTCCAGCTAAGACAGAGTGCAGAAACGTCAAAAAGAGCATTACAGGTGAAACGCGAATCTGATTCTTAAAACTCCGGGAATTTTACACACGGAAGGGTTTTTTGTTTGTTTTAAATCGTTATTTTAAACTTGACAGCATCACCTTAAATCTCCCTCCAATGCACACAGAGCAAAAATGCTCTTTAGAAAACCCTGCACGTAAATTCACCGTGTTGTTATCACACACGTACAGCCTAGAGACTAGCCACGCACAGGCCCCATTGTACGGGGGCTGTACAGCCACTCCCTGGCCCAAAGAGCTACACAAATAGATAGTTCAGCAGGGGCAGGACCAGCAAGTGTGCAGGCCCCGAGGGGGCTGCTCCTCCCTGAGCGCGAGGCTGGCCTAGGCGCTAACAGGCTAGACTTTGATGAAGCAGTCGATAAAATTACGCTTTTATCGTACGAAGTCTGAAAATCCATAGTCCAAAAAGCAGCACGATGGATCCAAACGTCCGTTCCCGCCCTCTTGTCATCTCTCCCGCCCCCACTCTCTCTGCTGCGGCATGTCAAAGCCATTGGGGAACACGGACAGTCAGACGGAGGCCCAATGAGACCCCTGCCCTGTGGGCTTTTTAAGAACTTCTGATCTTGTGCTCCGCAGGCTCAGCCGAAGAGGGAAGCTGTTTCAGATGCTTTTCCACTTCCCTGTAAATGCTGTAGACATACTGATTGCTGGCCTATTATCCAGACACTTGATCATCTCTCCAAAGGAAAGGTGATGGCCCTCTGCAATCTTCAATATTGTACTCGTGTCATTGTCAAACCAGCTGACAGGAAACGGGGTTGGGGGGAGGGAGGTGAGGTAGCAAAGGCGGAGAAAGCAGCTACTGCCTGAAAATGAGCTCAAGCCGCTGGAGAGGGACTAGGGCAGGGTCTGGCAGCCACTGAAGGCCGCACCCCCCTTTCCAAAATGTGTGTGGCAAACAGCAACTTGAGCTGTCCTGCGGCGCTGTTGGTTTTCACTCCTGCTGCCGTGATTTCTGCACACACAGAGCATGTCCCTTTAAGTCTCTGCACCTTTTATTTCAGATTAGCGGGAACACGAATGAACAGATGCAGCATCTCCCCAAGAGAGCACAGTGTGTGACTTGCTCTGCCGCAGCGGCCATCTTGAAGCAGAAATCTGTGTCCGAAAATGGAGGCCCCCAAGCTGATGGGCAGGCAGGGTCCTCGGGAAGGTAATGGGACCAGTTCCACTGCTGCACACGCCACGAGAGAGCTCCAAGGCGTGGCCCATACAGAACGACAGACACCGCTTTCTCAACCTGCTCCTCCTCTCCCCTCAACTCACCGATAAGAGCTGCATCGACCTGGCTAGCATCCGTCCTGCCGCAGAGACGGGACTATCGGAGATCACGCCTGGGCTGGCGGGGAGAGAATGCACCTGGCCTTTGCACTGCAGACACAGAGACAACGGCCCAGGAGCAGCCTAAATCATCCCCAGGGGAGACGCCGCATCTCTTATGCGCAGTACGTACACACCGGACCGGATGCAAACTGGCATCGCTCCATCATGTCAACATGCACGGAATTTCCACCAGCTGAGGATCAGACCACCTCTTTCTCTCGACACCCAGCGTGGTGCACAACTGTGTTCATGTCTCTTTGATCCCCTCACCGGCACTCTGCTCACTGAGCCGTCCCCCCGGATTCCGTCTCACATTCCCAACACCCGAGCAACTTTTAACACCTGCCTTTCCCCCTTGAATCAACTCAGCCTGCTACAAAAAAACACGTCCCCTAAAACGTGAAACTTTCTCGCCAAAATTACACTGGCCCAGGACAGGTGCTATCCGGAGCAGGATCAATGATGGGGTTAAGGGCATAGGGAATAAAACAGATCAATACTGAATGTGCATTTCCAGAGGGAAAACCCCAAGCTTTAAGTGACCCAAGAGAGACTCACCGACTCTCATATTCTGAACAGAACAGCTCTTCCCCCCACTCCCCGCCCCAAACCATGGTGTCTCTGCGGGAAGAACCACACCAACATTAACAACAATGACTTGGGATCCTTACACAAAAGCTTCTACAAACCCCAAGGTACTTTACTAACCATCAATCGGGCCAGACCATCTCCGTGATGCCTGTCGCATTATCCCCATCTAACAGGTGGGGAAACAGAGATTGGCCCAGGATCATAGAGCAAGCCAGCGGCGGAGCTGAGACAAGCCCCCAAGAGTCCTGACCCCTAGACAACACTTCTTCATGAGCACACATATGTCCCATACCGCAGTCTGGGAGCCAACGCGCAGCCCACGGGCATGCTCTCACGACTGCCACCAGTGTTTGTGAAAGGCAGGAAAGAAGGGTTGAAAAATGGCAACCCAAGGGGTTAAACTTCCAAGGAGGATAGAACCAGAGTGGCTTTCTTCACTTGCCACCTGACAAAAGCAGCAGCTCGATCTTTGTGGGGCTGGTGGGTTTGCAGGACTCCAAGCCACACCCATAAATCCCTACATGGGATATTCACTCTCCATTCTGGGGATCTGCACAGTGCCCATCACTGCGGTATCTGGGCACATGGTTCATAGACACAGAACCTTCCCCACATATAAGAAGCCTCCGGACCCTTCTCAGCAATGTGGCTTTAAATGGCCAGTCCCCGTCTCTCTTCCGCACACAAGCACATTTTGTTTGGACTCTGATTAACTTTCATTTGACTCCATCCACAGCGACCTGCCTTTAAACGAAAGCTCGCACTGATCTCACTTTAATTGGCCTGACATTTCGCTAAACAAAATCAAAAAAATGAAACAAAACAAAGAACCCTTCTAACGTTTAATTGGCTGTGGCGCTTTGTCTACCTATTCAGTCGAGCCTTTTCAAAGGCTGCCGAGATCTCTGAGAAATGTAAGAGCACATGCATAATAAGGTTATGTGCTATTCAAGTCGGCAAGCAACCTGTCCTGGGATGCAATTACACAAGGTAGCGGGGACGAGGCGACAGTTCAAACTCTGGATAGTTCTGCACATTCACTCTGGATTAATCGCCCGCGCTTTGTACCTGCATTTTATTGAAGTATTTTGTTTGAAGCTGCTCTTTTCAATTCATCAATCCACAGGAGAAATTAACACATGTGAGGGGAGGGAGGGAAAGACCTTGGTGAAGGGGCTACCAGAGCCAGTCGGTTCATTTCATTTTTTCCACCAATTTCTAACGTTTGAGTCGTGACTGGGAACTGATAAGCGCCGGGTGCAGGGATTCGGGAGTCCACGCTAGGGAGCCAGCCCCAGCTGGAGTCAGGGTGGCTGCGTGGCCCAGGCTGGGACAGACGCACTTATGTTTATATTGTCATGAAAACCTTTGTGCAAACAAACCCCAATAGGAGACCTGAGTGCGGTAAGCATCAGCTGCTGACTGGCCCCATTTAAAGCTAGTGGAAATAATCCCCCAACTCCTCCCAAACCTGAGCACAGCCAGATTCAGCATGCTGGCAGACACGTGGGACAGGCTGAGCCTGGACCAGTCAGTGGGTCCAAAACCTCTGTCCAGCCCCTAAATATGCCACCATAAGGGTCTGGTCCTATGAACCCTTATGCACAGGAGTAACTTTACTCACGTGAGTAGTCCCATTGAAGTAAATGAGACACACACAGATTTACTCACGTGTATTTTCTGGACTGAGGCTTTATAACCATAAAATCACAAAGGGACAGATCCTGAACTCCTCACTCAGGCAAAGCTCCCATTGACTCCGCTAAGAGCGGTGTACGTGCCAGGACTGGGGGAAAGCGTGGGCCATTAATGGTTAGCCTGTCTCCCGGTGGATCTCAAAGCACTTCACTTGTGTTCATTAGCCTACCAAAGCCGGTAAGGGTTCAGCACTGGAATGGAACAGGACAGCAGCGCTACACTCTTGAAAAGCAGGAAGTACCAACCTGTGAAATTTGGTGAGTAAATAGCTCAAAGAGCTCGCCGCAGCCCTGAGCGGTATTGTTACAGCCTGGTAATAAAGTCCTGAACATCTGACGGTCGGTAACGGAGCCGTGACACGAACTTAACTCGAGTGACACAAGTGAGGCACTGCAGTAATGAGCACAGCTGGGATATGCTGCTGCTGCTTTCAGATTTAAGCTCTTGCAACAACCAAACCAAATAAAAAGGAGCTGGAGATTATCTATTCCACTGCTAGCAGCGAGAGAGGAATCCAATACCGCGCGCAGTGCGAACACGGTGTCTAACAACACGGCCAGGGAGTGAGCAAAGCTATTTCCCTTCCTCCTTTCCCCGTGGATGATGTCGATTGATTGCCCGGTTTTATTAAGGACAAAGTGTTTTTTGATAGTGTGAGGGAAGCAGCTCCCCGGGGGATAGGAATCAATCCCTCTTTCAGCTCCCTCTGCATCGATTGCCAGGAATTCGCGTGCTGGTCTGCCGAGGCGGGAAGGGATTTGCGTGCGATAAAGAATCTCCACATATCAAAGGAGGGACTATCAGATGGCACTGAACGGAGCTGGCTGACACACGGCTCCAGCGAGGAGACCAGGTAGCAATACACAGGATTGAAAACGACCAGGTGTCGTCTCTAGTACCCAGGTGTTTTGGAGCTTTACCCGCCACCCAGCCCCTGGGGATTCGATTTACGACCTAGCTGGGGCATGAGGCAGTGGGGGAGAGACACAGGCCCAGAGACCCAGGGGACATAAACCCACCTAGACACTGCATTTCTCACTCCCCTCTGCTTGCCAACACCCGCAGCACACTAGGTGCTGTACTGACAGGAGACAAGGCACCCCCTGCCCTGGAGGGCTTAAAATCTAAGCAAATTTGACCCCCAAAACCAGACGGTGAGATGCAATCCTGGCAGTCCGCAAAGGGCCCCGTTCACCCCCCGCAGAACACCACTGATCCCGTCACCAAGGGCGACTGTCCCATTGAAGTTACACTCTGCAGCATAATCACTCCCACGATGGCCCCAGGATCTCTCCAACGCCTGGAGTCTTTCTTCTCTCTCTGGCGTTTCTAGGGACTCCGCATTCCGATTTCCTGAGCTCACTGGCACCCCGGCTTTCCTGCCACCCCGACGCCCAGCACGCAGTGTGGCTCCACAAGTAACTGACCCCTCACTTGCCCACCGGGCTGCTGGCCTTTCCCCACAAACGCGCATTTGCTCTCTCCCTCCAATCATCGCAGGCCACCCAGAGTAGGGGGCATGTCAAACACTGCATCTGTTCCCTGCTTCCCCTCTGCCCCCTGGCTGGCTCGCCCCTGCTCTCCCCACCCCGCTGAGCTACTTACTCTTGACAGTGAGGAACATGGACTTGCTGATGTCTGTCCCCACGCCGTTGCTGGCCTGGCAAAGGTAATAGCCAATGTCCTCCTCCAGCACATGGCGAATGAGCAGGGAGCTGTTGGGAAGGATTTGAATGCGGCCCGTCAGGGGCACGGGATGATACTGCTGGGGGTTCCCGCTTCCTAGGAGGAGACACAAAGAAACAATCCTAAGAGGACACAGCTAAGCCAGAGAAGGGTTAGGGGAACCCGAGGCTGCTATTTTCCATTGGGTTTAAATGTCCCCCAGATCCCTAACGCCTCCCTCAGCCTGCCCTGACATCCCTCTACCCAGAGGAGTTCAAGAGAAAAGACAGCCGCCATTCCGGGAGAGCCCAGAGAGCGTGAGCTCCTGGCTGGGTCTGCACGCTCCGCTGCCTGCCACACGCAGGGCTCAGAACCCGGCTCGCCCATCATCCATGGTGGCAAACGGATAAAAGAGGTAGGCCACTAGCCGAAGTGGCACCAGACTGGCTTCACCTCCCTCCACGGCCCAGAAGGGGGAAATAGCCATGCCTGCTGGGGAGAGGGAGAGATTTAAACGTGTCAAGCGGCACAATGGCACCCCCAGAACGGCACAAAGCACCAGCAGCGGCTGCGGTACAAGAGTGAACTTCCGGCCGGACAGGCTGAGAAGCCCCAGGACAGAAACCCGAGGAAAGGTCTGGTTACCAGACGCTGACCTGCGCTGGGGTTTTACAGACCAGCAGAGCTCTCTCCTGCGAGCCCTTGGGATGGGCCCAGAGCCCGCTGTGCCAGAGGGCGGGGGGGGGGGGGGCTGCAGCCCGTAGGAGCCAGTGGAGAAAAGCTTTGCTATTTCCTTTCTAAAATGCCTGCTCAGTCTCCTCAGCTCTCCTCTGGAATGGGCTCAGAGGCGGGTGCAAGGAGGAACACACTTATGCAGGCTCCAAGCACAGCAGCCAGCCATGTGTGTCACGCTTACACGTTAGCCCCTTCACACGATGGGCTCTCGCACTAGCGGTGCGGGTGGGATCCTGGTGAGCTATAATCCCAGCTGAGCACTATTGCATACTGTCTGGCACTACCAGACAGTGACTAGCATCGGGGAAAGCCCCTCTAAGGGCTGTCATGGGACAGGAAACCCCCACAGAGAGGGGTGGTCACGGCTGCCGTGTGCCTTTTCACCCCTCGAGCATGTCCCTCGCCCAGGGAGATCAGCTGCCGCGAACGGGCCATTCCACCAGCCAGGCGTCACACGCGCGCGAGACCATCGCTCACACCTACCTTTTGCGTGCTTCCACATGACCTTGGGAGGGGGATACCCATCCACAGAGCAGTTCAACACCCCCGCCTTGCCATAGATGCCGTCCTGGTTGTTGGGCTGAACCACGAAACGAGGCGGCACTGGGAAACGTTAAAGAACAGCAGGGTCACCAGGGCTCAAGCCCACCATACCCCTCGGCGGGCTCATCCCGCTGGTTCAGCAGCACAGGCCTCCTGCCCGTACCGCCGCAGGCTCCCCAGCACGGTCTCTGTCCCGCGGCCTCACTTCAAACCCCACCCGCAGCGCTCTTTTCTCTCCCATCGATGCCTCCGAACATCCCTCTTCTCCTGCCATCGTCTCACTTACCCCCAAAGGCGGCACAGGCTGCTTTGGTTTGCAACCGCCCCCTCTGGGATCGTGGCCCAAGCAACAGAGATGACGCCGGTCTTGGCTCAGAGCACAGAACTACGAGCGGGCCCCACCCGCCCCCGGGGGCTCCCCAGGCTCTCACCTCGCACGATCAGCTGCCGCTCACGGCTGACGGTGGCGGCGGCGTTGCTGGCGATGCACGTGTAGTTGCCGTTGTGCTTGAGGGAGACACTGGAGATCTGCAGGGAGCTCATGAACTCTTTGCTCTCGATAGTGACTCCCGAGCCAGAGATGATCACCTGCCCATCCTTCCGCCAGGTGATGCGGATGGGCATGTCCCCCGAGGAGACCACGCAGGGGATGTAGAGGAGCTGGCCGATCGAGGCTGGTGGGAACTCGAAGGGCTGGATCAGGGGAGGGACTGGCAAGGCAAGGAACAAAACAGCGAGGAGTCTGGTTTAGAAGAAGGACCCAGAATCACTTTAAAATTCAGCCTGAAAGTCACTGGGGCAAATTCAGCCCTGGGGGGAGCAGACCCAACTCCTATGGCTTCCAAGGAGCTGCTCTTCCCACTCACACTGTGGGGAACTGAACCCAGCACCTTCCTTGTGGCCACACAGCGTGCCCGGTGGGCCCCACTAACAGTGGGTATATCCGTTCCATTTTGCTGACGCACCGTGTCACGCCAGGGCAATTGAACGTGCCTTTAAGGGGCCCGCCTGGCCGCAAGTTGAGGGGCTCTGTGCAGTGAGTGATGTTATGTCTCATGGCCAAGGGCAGGAGGGGTAGACAATTAGCTTAACAAGGCCCAGCCCCTGAGATGCGCTCTCCTTTCAGCAGGCTCCATAATTAAATCAGCTGGCTCCCAACTGTCTCCTTGGCAGAAATAAGACACCCTTTTCGGTGAAAGCGGAAGCCCCTAACCGGGAACTGATGCGCGCACCTTGGGCTCCTTCCTTCTCTAGCTATCCAGGGCCCATCACCGCAGTACCTGAGCCCCAGTGAGGACAGGGACAGAGCTCGGAGAGGGGATGTGGAGACGGAGGTGGGGAATCATCCATTCGCGGCATAAACCACTGCTAGAGTATTTTCTAGCGAAAGGCTATTTTCACACACACGGTGAGCGGGAGCCTCCTGGGACGGGGGCATCGCTGGGGGCGTGGATGGGGGAAAGGAAGGTCTCAAGCAGAGATTGGGGACGTGCCAGCAAGGCAGCTTCATGTGTCACCTCCCCAGCATTAGCCCCTCCTTGCAGGCCGAAGTGGAGGGAGAGGTTGGAACAGGTGAGTGTGACAGGAGGGGGGCTGAAAGCACTGGTGTCCAAAGGTGATTCTAGCACATCCCTCTGCAAGTGTGCAAGCCTGAGTGTGTCCATTGCACCCTTCCCAAGTCAGTCCAGCCGGCACTGGCGTTATCCCCCTGCTCGGTTATGCTGTGCTGGCATTTCAACCCTTGTTCTCTCCCTCACTTTCAAGGTGCCCATCCTCCCGTCTCTGAGCCAAATCTTTCGTCCCGGGATCTTTAACAGCAGAATGCCAATAATACTAAGAGTCTTTTGCTGGCATCTTCTGTTTGAAGATTAATGAAGGCTCCCACCCTCCAGCGATGTAAAACAATATCACTACCCCATTGTACAGACTGGGAAGACTGAGGGTCTGGGAGGTAACCTGTCTAAGGCCACGGGCCTGTGGCTGATCTGGAAACAGAACCAAGGAATCCTGGCTCCCGCTCCCTCCCACAGCCTGCCACCCCTCTTTGGTGGTAGGCGGGAAGGAAGCCAGAGCTAGCATTATTCCCCAGGCCAGTGGCTAAATAAAATGCAAAGCGGTTCTGGTTTAGCCGCTTTCTAACAACAAGGGCATCTCTCCATTGGTGGTTCTGAGATACAGCACAGCTGCTTCGCTTTGCGCTTTGCATGACACCCCCGAGTGACAGCGCTCCCTCACCACACTCCCACGGTGCAATGCCATGACGGCTCCTATACATCAGTCAGTGAATGCAGAGACCAGGGCGTAGCCAGATAACTGCTACCCAGCTCACCGCTTCCCTGAAACACAAACTGCAGCGGAGGAGCCAACGGGGCAAAGCACCAGGCTCGGTACAAGCAAGGGGATGTCCCCTGTGGTGCACTGCGAGCAGATAAGGGCAGGAGAACCTCTTTCCAATGGGACTAGGCTGCTCCATTAGCTCAGCTGCAGAGCAATGACTCTCGAAGCTGGAGCCATGGAGCCAGCAATGCCTGTTTTCCATAATTAATGAATAATTAATTGCGTATGCTCTGCAGTCTATTGCAGAGGGGAGGAGGGTTTGTGTATCCGTGCGACACTCTCTTCCAACACACCTCACAGGCCTCTTTAAACACCAACAAAGCAGCACAGCCCCAGCAAGAATTCTGCAGAAGAACCTCCCGCGCTCTAACTCTGCTTGGCAACCGCCGGCGCTTGAAGGGTTTTTATATTCTACCTTCACTTCTTGATGTTGGGGCAACTACGAATTCTTCTCTCTCTGGAGCTCCCACGTCTTCATCAAGAGCACAACGCAGCTACGGCAGCTCAGGAAAGGGATCGCAACTGCACGAGCCCTTTTACTCGACAGGCCTGGGTTTCTGGTAATTCACAAGTGGAGTAAGTGCATGCGGGGGTCTCATCCCAGACTCTTGGTCATTCCCCGGATTGGGATTAGCTGGGCGGGGGACTGCAGTTCAGGCCTGAAGGGACGCAGCAGGGCTGGGACAGTCTCAGAACTGGGTCACACGGCAGTGCGGGTTAGGGAGCAGCTGCACTGGGGTTCAGGGATTCCTGCACAGAGCAAGCTTGTCTAAGTGTAAGCCCGGCTCTCAGTATCGCTATTTAAATCCATCGCTTTCGTGAGCACCAACTCCACACGCAATTAGGTTAAAAGAAGAGTCGAGGTTAATCTGCTGCCTGGAATAGTGAGCACAGCTGTGAGAGTGGAGCCCAAGGGGGCTGGTGCTGACAGTGCTCTCAGAGGAGACAGAGAGACCACGAAGGACAAGAGGTCCCAGTGATGACAGCTGATGGCTTCTGTAGCTGTAAGGAACAGGATGGGTTCAGGGTCCCATGTCTCCCAGAAGCTGCAAGAACTTGGATGGGCAGGAAGGCTGGGCCACGGAAGAGACAGGGATGCTGAACTAAATCGCCCTGATGAAATCTGAGCAGGATTTTGGGGCTGGAATGTGAAACTGTTGGAGCGTAACAGAGACACGCCACGGAGGGTGTGGAGATGGTTGAATTCCAAGAGACTGCAGCCAAAACCGATTTTAATGGAACTGCTGATACCGAAGGGGGCGGGGGACGCGGGGGTGGGGGATTTCCATCACTCCAAGTGGAAGGACTTGCTCATGCTCACCTCCTCTGGATCACAAGAAGCTGCTGACCTCAGGGGGGGCACTAAGCCGTTGTCACTTGGGCGGACACAAGCGGGGCTGAACCCACTGCTTTTCACTTTCCAATTGCGCCCCACGGTTGTCTGGTCTCTCTTCTTTTCTTGTAGGCCCCTAATTAGCACCACACCGTACCCATTCACCCAACCCTGGGCTGTGTGCACAGGATCCGTCTCCTCAGCCCTTGCCCTGGGGGGAGAGGGTTACGTCTGGAGTCAGGACTTTGGATCAGCGCCTCTTCGGCTCCCTCTCCACTACAGCGGGGAGCAAGCCTCCCAGCTCGGGCAGACAGACTTGCACTAGCCGGGCTCCAGTTAGCGAGCTAAAAATAGCCGTGTGGACATTCTGGCTTGGGCTGAGTTGGACCCTCCATCTTGGTCTGGAGGTCAGTACCAGGTGATGCTGCAGGAACGTGGGGAACGCAGCCATCCCCAAACCATTACTGCTGCTCCCCACTCCAATGCACGCCCCCTAGGCATGCCACTAAGGGAGCAGCCAGAGAAAGCACCTCAAAGTCCTTCCTGTCCCAAGCAATCCCCACTCCTGGGGAGACCTCTATGCTGAGCACACCCACAGCGTCCGCTCAAAAGTGACTAGCGGGAAAAGCAGCCGGAGACGTGAAAACAGGACGAAGATTTAGAAAGAACAACAGCGAGCATGAACACTAGGCACAGGTGCAAGGGGTGCTGTAAAGCTTATGCTATCGCTTGCTGTGGAAGACCTGCATAACTCACTTGTGGCACTTAATGTGGTCACCCGGCGCTTGTGGCAATAAAAGCTTTTCCGCATCCCACGCCATCGCAGAGTCGGGGTGGAGACACCGTTCTGTTTATTTACTCTGGGCTTTGGAGCAGCTCAGATTGTATTCCAGGGCATTGGCAATTATTTTCCATGGGTCTTTTATCTGATGGCCAATACATACATACATAAATAAATAAACAACATCTAAATCCCGGTATAAATTCTAACCAGCCCTGCTGCAGATGAAATAAACACGTCTCCCTTCCAATCAGAATGGCCCTGTCAGCCAGACCGGAGAACATTTAAATCAGCTCAACTTTCTACAACTGCCACCGACTACTGATCCAGACCGTAAATCCAGGCTCCGAAGGGTTTGCAAAGCAATGGGAACCCAGAATATACGGGTCTGCAGCTCACCTTCAGCACACGTATCATTCTCTAATGGCACCTTCTAGAGATTGAGAAAAGTTGAATGATGTTATGCTTTATGTGCACACGCCCACATAGGCCCTCTCTTGCTCGCTCTCTCTCTCGCGCGCACACACACACACACATACACACACACACACAGAAATAAAGAAAATTGTACTGCTAAACAAAAACGTAACACTGCCCCACGCAGCCAGCGAAGAGAAAGGAGGGAAAGGCCTGTCGGCTGCGGAGGGCTGTCCCCTGCTGAAATGTTTTCCGAGTGCTTTGGCCAACCTAGTTCTCAAAGCGTCTCAAGTGAGGAGACTCCAGCCACCTGCCGTTGCAGACTGAGTTCTTTCGCTGGGAGGCTCTGTTCCTCAATACAGCCACAGGCTTGAGACACATACAGGGCATTCTCCACTGCAGTCTCCAGGGACTCCTTGTAAGCCCACCCCTTTCGCACCGACACACCATGCCAGCTTATGGACATTTTGTCCCGAGCTTTGGCACCTACACTAGACTATGCAGGTGTATAGGACACAGTTGAGATTGTTGTCCCTGAGTGAAGCAGGAGAGATTTAGGGTTTGGTGCAAACTTGGGATTTCATGTGGTTTCTCCGAAAGCATGATGGTCTCATTCCCAGTTTGGCTTTGTTTACTGTAACCCTGTACTGACCATCCACAAGCTCAGCTCTCCCCACAGGAGCCCAATGAGTTTTGTGAAGCTCAAGCCAGCAATAAAATCTCAGATCAGCTGCAGTATGACGTGTAAGGTACAGAAGGGATTTGTGACAAGGAGAAGAAATGCAAATGTCCTTGCCCTCTTCCCAGCTCTCCTACCACTCATTTCACACAAGCATGAAGGGCTCCCAAACATACGGACAACAGGCGTCTTATTGCCACACTCCCAAACTGTCCACCCTGAGCCTACCCCACAAGGAGCTCACCCGCGGTATCCTCACTTGGAATCCCCCTGAACCCTGCATGACCAGTTACCAGGATGCCTGGCAGCCCATTAACTTTAGTGCTCTATCAAGTGCTGCTGAATGCACGGTGTCCTCTCGAGAGCTTGTGTTAATCCGTTTCAGGGGTGGAGGCTTCCAAAATAAAAAAGCTCCTGCCAGCAAAGACACCCAGCGCAGTTAACAATCCCATAGGGCTCCCGATGACAGAAAAGGCCTTTCTGCAGATCTCTGATCCGTGCCATCTACAGTACACCGCTTCCTCCATGCTCCTTTTGCAAAGCCTTGGAGGAGAGTACTAGCTAATCAAGTGGCAGAATCCATAATCAGCATGGATGCATGCTCCTGCTAACCCAATTCCTAATGACGATATGAAGGATGGGGCATCAGAACAAAACCCACTGCAGAACTGAAGGGCATTTCAGACACACTCGGCTCCACGAGACAGCGAAAAAGAACTGCCCTTCTCTCTCCCCTGCTGTGGCCATGTTTGTCGAAATGATTTACTGCACCCACCGAGCTGGCGACAGTCTGAGGAGCCCCGACAACCCTGAGGATGGAAGATACTGTAGCATCGCACGCTCATAACACAATCTCAGCAAGTCACTGGAATGGAATGCATCCGATTCAATTCATTAGGACTGATAGCTCCCTGAATGGGGTTGAATAATTGATGGGCTGTAGAAGCTTTTAAGATGTTCTGTACGCTCGGAAGACTGAGTGTATTATTTTTTTAAAAGCTAACACACACAGCAAAACCCCGACGAAGGTGAGCTGAGCAAAGGTTAGATGTTTTAATACTTTGTGTTTACACTGTAAATTCTTGCTCCATCGCTTGTAATGGGAAATGGATACGCTACGGAGAGGGGCAGCAGAGGGAGCGGCAGGTCCAGGCAGTTATTCAGCAGTAACCGAACTAATTCACTTGGGCTGCAGCAGCTAACCCAGAACGGTGGGACTTGACCTTGGACCCACATAACGTTTGCAATGCAAGGCCACGGCCTGGCCCAAGAGCCCATGGTGTGTCCGATGGAGCAGGACGCATCCCTGCTTGGCTTATCCACCTTCATCCCACAGCAGCAATGTGCTCACAATTATTCGAGTGCCACCACTGCTCTGCCTGGGCCCCCAAACGTGCAGCCCATGGTGAAGACGTTGTCCATGTGCAACCGAGCACTGGGAGCTATTGGTGCCCTGGGGCTGTGGGTGGGAGGCAGACTAGGGAGTGCAGCCGAAAGGTCCAGAAGAGCATGGGAGAGGAGAGGTGCCTCAGACAGCATCAGTCAACATTGCCTGGGACCGGCAATTGGCAAAGGCTTCTGCAACAAACATTTCACAGGCAGGAGAGGCGGCTGGCGGTTTGGGGGTTTTCCAGCTGCGTTCCTGACGGTTACCCTTTCTCCCCTCCCCACAGCTGGGCTCCCCAGGACCAAACGAGGCTGAGGTGACTGCGCCCTTCAGTTACGACTCACCTACGTCCCTCTTGGCCTCCCGCCCTAGTAAAACCCAGGTCTGGTGGGACAGCTCCGACTCTCTGGGGTGCACGTGAGGGAGGGAGAGAGAGAGAACGCCCAAAGGACAATGCTGAAATTAGCCAGCTGGGCTGCTGGCTACAACAGGCACCTCCCTGAACGTCCCCTGCAACTAGCACATGAGAGACTCAAAGAACCGGCGGGACACCGGGGTAGGAGAGAGAGTCCCCTGTTAAAGCCAGGGACAGCTTTCAAGCTCCCATCCTCCTACCTTTCACGGTAACGTGGACGCTCTGGCTGATGGAGAGCTGCGGCTGGATCAGGACGCTGCAGAGATACTCCCCTTCATCCATGCCCTTCTGCACATCCATCAGCTTAAGGGTCCCGTTCTCAAAGACCACCTGGCGGTGGTTATCTGGCAGCAGCAAGGCGTCCTTGTACCACTTGATGGAATAGTAGGGATACCCGATCACCCTGCAGTTGATGAAGGTGTCCCTACCCGCCACTGCCGTTATGTTCTTCATGGCTCGGATACTCGGGGGACCTAAATTGTGGGACGGAGGAAAGAGGCAGGCTAGGTTAATTCCGAAGAGCAATTTGTTTGCACACCGATCTGTTGCTCTTTCAGAGCACATTAAATAGGCAAATGGGGCAAGATAAACACTTAGGATTTGCTCATGTTTGGGAAGGGGGAGGCAACAGCTCAAATCTGGGGAGGCCCCCCCCATCCTGCACGCACTCAGAAATAGCAGCACCAGCATTTGACAAACTTTGGCACCAGAGTCCCTTGTGCACAAAGGGTGGGATATTCCAAAGCGCTGACACGGTGTAGGAGAAACCCCCCGCTGAAAGTCATTGGGACGCATGCTCCGGAAACACTAAGGGGCTTTTCAAAATCACAGCCAGTGTGTGGGTGTCACTTCCACGCTCAGCTGTGAAAGTTCTGTCCACGGGGCACTCTCTGCATACCTCTGAACCCGCCCTCGCTGCTGCTAGGGACAGCGCGGCTGAGTCTGCATGTTTCTGCGCCACGTCCCTAAGCTCCATTCGGCTCTAACACGCTCACAGCTGCCCTGCATGTCTCTTTAGAAAGGAAGCTACCCCTCTTTTGCTGAAGGAGCAGACTTCACACCACCAACCTCAACTGCAAACTATTTCACCTCAACTTTAAAAATCAGCCTGCCTGAGCCTCCAGCTGGGAATCCACGTTTTGCTGAAAAGCCGCCGCTTAGCAGTTTCTATCTGGCTTTCAGACGGGTTTATGGATCAGGAAAACACTGCACTTTGAGTATTTCAACACCATGTTTCTTAGATCAACAATCATATTGTTCTTCGGTTTATCAGCTGTTGCCTAAATGAAACAGCAAACTAATACTCCACCTACAGTGTAAAGATCAACTATACCTTGGCTCCCAGCCTGAGGCAAACTGCAGAACTCCTAGTTTATCAGGTAGGCAGGACACTCTTACGGAAGATGCATTTCCTTGGCATGGAAAACAAACGCATTCAAAAGCAGTTTGCTGCTTTCGCTTTGTAATGATTTTCCTCTCTCTCCCACTCACTCTCTCCAAACGTTACTGAGAAGGGATTTCACAACAGGGGGAGTTTTTCTGGAAGCTCTGAGAAGAAGATGAGATTGGGGGTGGAGGGAGGGAGAAGTGGGGGAAGGTGCTTTGGTGACACTTTCAGCTGCCTCCTGTGCTGGTAAAGCCACCACGTCGAAGGCTCCGAAGCAGCTGGGAGATAATATAAAAAATGGATTGAAAAACGCTCTTTCTGCCAGCCGTGGCTTGGGGTGCCGATGGGATACGGCTTCAAAACCGGAGAGTCCATCAAAAGAAAACACCCGGCAAAGAAAAAAGCATCGTGTAAGAGGCGTCAGCCACAAAGTTCTCCCCTGAGCACCGAAGAGCAAAAGGGCTACACCCCCCAGACAGTTCTGGGCATGGAAACAATCCAGGCAAACCCAGAGCTGCCAAGGCTTCCTGCCTCTCTCTTGAATCAAATTCAGCACTACGGCACTGACCCAGCTAAGTCACACAGGGCAGCCATTCCTCAGGAATACACCCCTCCCCCCCGTGGCATTATACTGGCCAGGAAACGCTGGCTTCTTGACCAGCAGAAAAGAAAGGGGGTGGGTGGGGGTGTAAAAGTGGGAGTAAATTTGACAACGGACTTGGAAAAGTTTTTAAAACTTGCTCCTGATGAACAGCCCTCGGCCCTGTCGGAGAGACGTGCATGTACCAGACTAAGGAACCCTGCATTCTAATCTAGGGATCTGTAGTTAAAAACAAAACAAAAAAGTTCAACAACAAACTTTGCTCGTGGATCCCATTGCTAAGCGATGAACTTGCTCCAGATTTAGTGATAAATGGCTGCCAAAGCCCAGCTTCACCGGACTTCCAGACCAACACCACTAGATCCATCGCAAACCGGAGACACGAGGAACATGGCCATTCAAACTTGCTTCTGGTAGATGAAATAATGTTACTTTTGGCTTTGTCTAGTTCATGCCCATACAATCAGAAGCGTTAACTGTTAACGGTCACCGGCTAATACTGTACCTTGTGTCTTAGAATTTTGCCCACCAGAAGTCCCTGTAATGCAAAGAACAGCATGCTCCAACCGTAACAAGAGGAATGATTAACAGCACAATGGATCTTAGCAGACAAAGAAAATACAGCGATGACAAATCAAAGAGAAAATTCAGCTCATTTGTCATGATTTAACAGATTGGCTCGCCCTCGGCTTTAATACACATACCAACGGCATGGGGCAGTCAGTGCTGGGAAGGCAGGACAGAGTCAGAGGTATGAGGTGGACAGGTCAGAGCTGAGGCAGGGCCCCAAGGCACTGTGCAGTTAAAACAAGTAGGGAAAAGTTAGGCAAAGGCCTTGCAGGGCACATTCCCACTGGCCATCACAACTGCTCCCACTCTGGGCCTGGGCATGTGATCAGCTGGAGCCACGCTCCGGGGGAACAGACATTTACCAGCTGCACGTTGATCAACAGGATGAGAGCAGAGTGGGTGAGCGGGCTAGCTCTCATCTCCGGGGAGCGGGGCTCCAAATCCTCCCAGGGCTGTCGTGGGAATTACATTGGCAGCTCCTCCCAAATGCAATCGTTGGTGCAGTTGGCAATCTCTGCTCAGAAACCAATGACTGGTATAGCTGGGGGTGCTGCAGAGGATACTGCAGGGTAGGGCCAAGATGCATTAGGATTAGGAGGGAGGAGAAGAGGGTTTCTACCCACTGCTCGGATTGAAATAGTAGGAGGTGGAGCAGATCAGGACTGAGCTACACTGGCAAAGCTGGGGCAGTGGGGCAGGACTGGAATGCGGGGGGAGGTGCTGCAGCTCAGGACTGGTGTGCATTGGCAGGGCGGGGCATATGAAGCTTGCACTTCCCGCGGCAAAATCCTTCACTTTGAGGAGCGTTAGCTTCTCCCGCAAAATTTGCAGCAAAAGAAATGAAAGGGACCTGCAGCTCTAAGGTGGAAATTGCAATGAACTTCTCCGGCATGGGACAACCGCCAGCTCGGGGGAATCTGGATCTGTAGTCTGCCCCAGTGTAGCCCTGGAACATAACCCCTGAGGAGCAGGGAACCACATGGCACTGAGATGCACGGGCCTTCCTCAGTCAGCACCTCTGCAGGACGGGGACCCTGACACCTCCCACGGAGCAGCGCAGAGCCACTCTCTGAGAGCTGGACCACGAGACAGGGCTCCGCTTTACAAACGGAGATGTTTGACACAATGTTTGGAATGGGAGAGCCGGCCACCTCGGGATGGCTAGCCGGGGCCAGACCGGGCCCGTCCAGCCCAGTCTCCTGTCTCCAACAGTGGCCAGCACCCGATGCTTCAGAGTAGGGTGCCACCCATTTCCCACTGCTGAAGCTTGGCTTCAGGAGCAGCCTGGGGGTTCACCCCACCCCTCGTGGATTTGAATCCTCTGACATAGCCGCACATGTCCACAATAGCCACATAAACACCCGATTCTGCTGGGATTCCTGCTAAGCTCTTGGCCTCAATATTATCTTGTGGCAATGAGTTCCGCAGGCTCCCCGCGTCCTGCCTCACTTGATGGACCACAGGGAAGGTGTGTTCGACCAAGTGCGTGCTGATGATTTGAAGCAACTTTAAAAGTACAGCAAGGGCCGTGGGGGAGCTGGGTGGAACTGCACAAAAGAAGAGCGATTCGACCAAAAAACAGAACAGAACAAAGCCCAGTATGAGTCCTATGCTGATATTTAAAAGTAGACAGGCACCTCTTACGTTTATTCGCGCTTGGTATTCGGCGCTGCCCACCGAGTTCCGCGCGGCGCACCGGTACACCCCTCCGTCCTTGATCTGCGGGCTGGTCACGTTCATGTGGCTCACGGTGGTGCCGTCCGACATGGTGTACTGATTGGTGCGGTGCCCGTTGTCTCTCTGCATGGGCTCGTCGTCCAAGGCCCAGGTGATGGTGGGTGGGGGAGCGCCTTTGGCGGCACACATCAGGGAGAACTGCTCGCCCGGGTTGACCACTTTCTCGCTGAAGGAGGAGACGATCCGGGGGGTCCCGTCTAGGAGAGACACCCGGCGTGGGGCACGTTAGGGCTTCAGGCTGGGGCTCTTGCAAGCAGCTGCGTTTCGGCACAGGCTTGACTGAGGGTTTTAAACACTACGTAGACGGTCAGTTCTCTGGGGACAGGGGCAGCCTGTTCTGTTTGTCCAGCGCCCAGCACAATGCGGGTCTGGTCCAGGTCTGTGGCTCCTGGTGCTTCCGCGACACAGATAAACACCACCAAACCAACGGGGGGAAGGTGCCTGACAGGCCAGGCTCCCTGGCCAGGGCCCCACCATGCCCGGCCTGCATTCCCCGGGGAGGAGGGCTGCTGCTTTCAACGGGGCTGGGGAGAACCGGGGGGACATCGGCTTAGCAGCATTTTTCAGACGAGATGTAAACGGGAGCCTGGGCAGGGACACAGGCTCAGTCTGCCCCCTGGCACGTGCACTTGAGGGAAGGACACTGCTTGGGAAGCAGAGGAGGGAGAATGGGCCCATACCCAAGGCCTGGGCACCACAATGAGCCCCATCTGGGCAGCTCCTCCTTTCCCCATCTAGTTACTGTCGCTTATTTTGCTTTCTTGGCACAGACCCTCCCTGCAGCGGCCAGGGCCCAGCTACGGTTCTCTCCCTGCAGTCACGACAGCAGCTCACCCTACCGTCCTGGCCACCTCTTATCAAAGGTGCCCTAGGACCTTCACTAAGGGACAGCACCTTCCTGACCACACCATGTCTCCTCACCCAGCTCCTCCTGCAGATGGGAATTTTTCTTCCCTTCCTTTCTTGAAATACTGGGCAGTGTCACTAGGTGCTGCTAAATAACTGTTGGTTCCCCCCCAGAGACGGCTGCATTTCAGTGCTGGGTTGAGTGACCCCTACATCGCATGGGCATTGCATGGCGTAGTTCAGTGACTTGTTGCGAAGCACCTTGGGAGCATCCAAGCACCTGGGCAAAGCATGGGGAGCACTTGGCACTGAAGAATCTCTTCACTTCCAGGTGCACAAGTGGGCAAACCTCGCCAGCACAGGCTGCAGAGGGGTGTGTGGACACAGCTCTGGAACCCACTGGCCAGTACACACAGCCCTGGACACAGGCCTTGAAGCAGGGGAGCAGGGTCTAATTAGGGGGCAACATTCTCCTCTCCTAGCGATGCTGTACATCTCCCCTGCACTTGTTCTGCACACAGAGCTCCCAGGGGCGGCAAAGGATGCTGGAGAGACCCTCCGACTCCCCTCCTCACCGTCACGCCTGAGAAGCCGACTCACCCTCCAGCGCGATGATGGAGAAGTCCTGCGCCGTCTGGGCTTTCCGGGTGGCGAAACACTGGTAGGCCCCAGAGTGGCTCTTCTGCGCGGCAGTGATGAGGAGGGTCTCGTTGCTAATCCCTCGGATGGAGATGTAGTCGTCCAGCACCACCAGGTCTGTGTTGCGGTACCAACGGAGGACGTACTCCGGCGAGCCGCTGAGGGCACAGGAGAGGATGACTGTGCTGCCAATGCCCGTCTTCAGCTTCTTCGGCGTGAGGCTCACGTGCAAAGGGTCTGTGCAAGACAGGGCGGGAAGGCAAGAGAAAAAACACTCAGGGCTCATGGCCTGGGGGAAGGATCTAGCCATCTCTCTCTCGGCACAGGCGGGGGAGGGCCCCAGGGGAACCCGACTGGGGCCAGCCGAGTTGCACCAGGGCAGGATCTGGCTCATTACGCTGAGTGGCAGCGAGGTCTCCCTTCTACTCTCTGGGCTGCAGCGGGAGGATACCAGCAGGCTGCTGTCGGGAACGCCGCAACTGACCTGCCAGTGAGCACAGCAGGGTCTTGGCTTCACTAGGAACCAGGTGTGTTTTCAACACGCGCTAGTGAGCACACGCTCACGTCTTAGTGTAGACAAGGCAATTTGTATTCAAACGTGTGTTCGCTGGCCGGGGTCAGGAGTCTGCCTCGACCAGCCAACTCCTGGGAAGGGCGGACCAGCTGCAGGCCCAGACCCCGGCTCCTAAGCCTTCCCATCAGCCGCGGAGTCCAGAGCAAGAGCTGATTTGGCAAGGGGAAAGGGGGCCTGCTGGAAGCAGGAGCCTTACACAAAACCTAGCCCTGATGGGAGCTAGCTGGGGGCGGGGGTAGTGCAACTGCCCCCAGCACAGCCGGGAGGAGCCAGTGCAGGGAGCAGGGCGCGGCTGGCGTGGCCCCTGGCACCGGCTCGGCTGGGAGATGGAGCACTCCTCGCACAGCGCACTCGGTGAGTCCCTTGATTAACGTGGTCTCTCTCCCGTCTCTCCCCGGGAAGCATTAGCCTGACTGCACGTGAAATGTCAGTGCACAATAAGCCAGGTGTGTCCCTGACCTTCCTCAGAGTCTCCAGCAAGGGCCCCTCATCTTCATGTCCCCCCCACACACGCTCCTCCGTGTGGTGCGGGCAACATGCCCACCAGCCAGGAGCGTGGGGGGCGGGCAGTGCTGCCCTGTGTATCGTTTTCGCTCTGACTGCACCGGAGCTGCCCGGGCAGGCGTGAAGAGGCTGGCTGCGTTAGGAAGCAGACATCACGGCGGGCTGACGTGCCAGGTGTGACAGGCCTGCTCTGAGCAGAGACTTCCCTGGAGCTGCTCACTGAGCATGCTGCTGCGTTGGGTTGGGCCTCCCGTTCCGATCCAGCCCCATGCACGCCCGCAGGGGCCTGCCGGGATTTTAGCTCCTCCACAAACATGCAGAACATGCTAAGCGTCACTGCGAGAGCAGGGGCAAACATGCCCCCCCATCCCCAGGAGCATGCTACATAGCTGGGTTACTGGGGACAAAGGAGATCCCCAGGAACAAAGGGGGCACTAAATAAACACCCTCGACAGACAGAATGTACTGTTTGGCTGGAGTCTATTAAACATAAAATCAAACAAAACATAACATGCAGGCTCCTAATATAAAACTAACACTAATCACCTAGTCACACATCGAAAGTCTGTGATATAAATAAAACTTCTCTCCCATGCTCTGAGCTCTACGTGTAACAACGCACACAGCACAGCAACGTCCCTGAGCCTGCAACGTACAAGGCTTTGTACAATGGCCGGGGCCAAGAAGGCTATTTCATTTGGATCACCCATCCACCTCATGTCGCTCTGGAACGGGGACCAGCAATAGCCAGGTTAGACTCCCTCAGAACCACCTGCCCCATGCAAATCAACAGCCCTGGGATGACCTCAGGCCAGATTCCTAACCAGAACTTTGGAACAACCCAAGAGGGGGCTGCCCCCCGGACAATCCATCCCAGGTTTAACAGAGGGCCAAGGAATGCCGGGCCAGGACTTTGGGAGGTTAGAGAGGACGCCCCCACTGTGGGGTGATCAATGAAATCCAGAGTTGCGCACCTCACTACTCTAATGTTCAAGGAGAAGCCAGTAAAATGGGCCGTAACACTAACACATAGAACAGAACCAAAGGCATATAAACTCCACGCAGGCCAAGGCATCTGGTCAACCAAACCCGACATGCAAGGGAAAAGCGAACTCAAAACTCAGTTGCAGCACTGAGCTATCTGACAGCAGTCACCATTCCCCTTTAACGCCCACTTTGGCTGATTGTTCAGGCTCTGGGGAGTCCAGGTAGGCCCTTTCTGATCTGAGCAAAGATGGGCCTGAACCGTGGACCTCAGATCCAGACTGGAATCCCACTTGACCCAAAGTCTGGAAGCGGGAGGGGGTGGGATCCACCATCTTGGCCCATGCCCAGCTCCAATATTAATAAAATGAGACGAACAGAACCCAGGCTTACTGTCTCTGACGAGATGGATGGATCCTTTCTAGAGAGTGCCCAACCCCCATTCCCCAGATGTGCCCACTGCCCCCAACCCCCATTCCCCAGATGTGCCCACTGCCCCCAACCCCCATTCCCCAGATGTACAATGGAGCGGCCCATTCGCCGTTGTTTGGTCGGCTCTCACCTATGACTGTGAGGGTCCCGGTGACCTCTGCCGACCCGAAGGTGTTGGTGACCTCACAGATGTACGTCCCGCTGTCCTCCACGCGCAGGTCACTGATTGTCAGTCCTGTAATGCGCTTGGTCCACCTGCTGTCTGCAGGGAGTGGGCGCCCGTCCTTGATCCACCGGATGGCTGGGTTCGGGTACCCGGAGGCGATGCATGGAAGCTCCACCAGCTGGCCTGCCTTTACCTCCCGGGACTGAAAGCCATCTAGGATGGTAGGAATGGACTCTGCTGGGTCTAAGAGCAGAGAGGAAACAAACTGCTCAGAAGCGGATATGAAGCAAAGGCTGACACTCCCCTCCTTCAGCCTGCACCATCTGGCTGGTGCAGTACATGGGGGGGCTGGGAGGGGAAACTAGAGGGTTTGGTTATAAAACCAAACCAGGAGTCTTGTCTGAGCCATCCCCAGGACAGGGATACCGGGGAAGGCCTGTGCTTAGTGACCTGAGAGCAGCCACGACCACAGAACTCAGCTACAAACTATCCAGACAGAGGCGCTCCTCCGCTGAAGACCCCTGGGTGTTCTGGATGGCAGGAGAGCCCATGGCATGGCCAGGAACGGGACAGCCAGCTGCGGCCCTGGGGCCAGAACGAACACACACTGCTGCTTCCGGGCTGGCCAGTGCAACCCACCCAGCCTATGGTCCTGCCAATTGCAGCACGGCTTGCATGCATACATGGGGTAGGGACAGGTGTGGCCAGGTGGGGGCCTAGCATGCGCTGAGCGAGCAGGGCGACTGGGGCAGTACCTGGGCTGACCTCCCCACTCCCCTCGGCTCTTCCCGGGAAGGCAGGGAGACATACGCACTATGAGAGGGTGGGATAAATACAGCACAGTAGGAACTACGCAAGGCGGCCTAACAGGTGCAAGAGACACGCATTCTGTGGTATATTTACAAGCACAGGGGCCCATCGGGCGGCCAGGAGAGGAGAAAATGAATCCCTGAGTCTCAGGCATGAATTCAATTCCAGGGGAAAGATACAGCTTTCATTGCTCCCACGCGGCAGTAAAACGTCATGACGTGGAAATACTGGCCGTGGCCAGCACGGAGCCAAGCCAGTTTGAGCGTCCCCGCCCCAAAACAGAGCATGGGAGAGGACAGCGCAAAGCCCGGGAGGGTGAGTGGGGGGTCCTGTCCATAGGAGAAGACAGTCTGAAGCCTGGTGAGGGGAATTGGGGGAGTCTTGTCCATAGGAGAAGACAGTCTGAAGCCTGGTGAGGGGAATTGGGGGAGTCTTGTCCTCAGGAGAGGACAGAGCAAAGCCCAGGGAAGGGGCAGTTCCTGTCCGTGCCCTTCAGGTGGACACACACTAGTAAGGGGTCTGTACTTCTGGTCTGCCCAGCGTGCCACTCCCTGCGGCTAACCCAGCTCCACCTCCTTCCCCCGGGCCTGCCTCCTCATGGGCAGATGGTGCCACGCGGCCCTGCCCTTTAGACAGTAGCCAGGGGGCTGCCAGGCGGTAGCTCTTGGATACGAATGCCAATGTGCAGGTCCTCAGCTGAGAAGTGCAGGGTGCCGGCAAACATTACCCGCTATGGGGTAGCTCCGTATTATCCCTCATCTCCTGATGGGCCATGGAGATGAAAGTGACATGCCCACGGTCACACAGCGAGTCAGTGCCGGGAGCTAGCAGCCCCCCGGCTTCCATCCTCCATCCGCCCCTCTGCTCACCACTAGCCCACGCGGCACAGCCAGGGCACGGCCATCAGCCAGTTAACACAGGAGCCAAAACCAACACAAACAAGGCCAACAAACATATGGTGGAGAACTAGGGATTCGAAGCTGATTGGTGCAAGGGGTGATTTGAATTCAAGCCGAGTGAAGTCCCTCCAGATTAGAGTAACTTGGGCAGGCAGTGAAGCCTGGAGCTCCCCGCAACACCCGGCAATACGGACTGCGCTGTCTGCTGCAGTATCACTTGCATCTTCGTCACATCGCATCGGGCTGCTCACATACCGCCTGTCACATCCCATCCCATCACAGCCCGGTGTCACGCTGCACTGCTTCCCAAGCTACCCAACTGGCAGCTGCACTTCACTTCCAGGTTTGGGGGGGAGCGGGGCGAGGCTGGAAGACAGGTGGGCAATTCCATGGGCAGATGAGCTCACTTGGATGGAAGGCGGCTCGGGGCTGCGGCTGGTTCTGCACAGAGAGCTGCCACTAGAGTGATCCTTCTCTGGCCAGCCAGACCTGAGCCAGAGCCCCGGCACCCCCCAGTACATCCTGGGGACGTCCCAGGAACGCAGGGGGTGCGTCTGTGCCTTGTTCAAGGAGCTGACTCCCAACCTCATTAACCTCCACTAGATCGCCTCCAGCACCACCCCATCCTGTGCCACTTTGGGGGGAGCCAGTGGACAGCAGGGAAGGGTGAGGACAATTGCTGAAGTGCGCCAGAGGCCACTGGGGCTCCAATTCAGACCTGTCTCTGCCCAAAAACCTTCTTAAGCCCTGGGATCCCCACATGCACCTCTGCCTAGGTACTTCAGTCCTGACCTCTAGCACCTCCTGCTTTCCTGGCCCTGCCCCCCACGCCCCCCCACATACACACAGCCCTGCCGACGCCCCTCAGACCCCAACGCTCCCACCCCCTGCAATTCCAGCCCTGGGTTCCTCACACCCAGCCCTGCCGACGCTCAGACCCCAACGCTCCCACCCCCTGCTATTCCAGCCCTGGGCTCCCCACACCCAGCCCTGCCGACGCTCAGACCCCAACGCTCCCACCCCCTGCAATTCCAGCCCTGGGCTCCCCACACCCAGCCCTGCCGACGCCCCTCAGACCCCAACGCTCCCACCCCCTGCAATTCCAGCCCTGGGCTCCCCACACCGAGCCCTGCCGACGCTCAGACCCCAACGCTCCCACCCCCTGCAATTCCAGCCCTGGGCGCCCCACACCCAGCCCTGCCGACGCTCAGACCCCAACGCTCCCACCCCCTGCAATTCCAGCCCTGGGCTCCTCACACCGAGCCCTGCCGACGCCCCTCAGACCCCAACGCTCCCACCCCCTGCTATTCCAGCCCTGGGCTCCCCACACCCAGCCCTGCCGACGCTCAGACCCCAACACTCCCACCCCCTGCAATTCCAGCTCTGTGAAGAAACTGCCCTGGTCGTTTCTGCCATGTGGGAAAATGCTCAGGAAGGAGAGGGCTGGAATCATCACTCGTGTGAGCTCACGACCGTGGTGGCATTTGAACAGAAGCCCATGGAGATGAACGGCCAGTGCATTAATTGGCGGTACTACCAAGAGCCTCTCTAAGGACTCTACAATGTCCAGCTCATAATTCATATATTGAGGGAGTTAAGTCCATTATACTGCTAAGAAAATGGAAGTCAACGTAAGTAACTGATCTGCTACCTTTTGAGGGCAAGAGCCATAAATCATGGCGTGGATAAGAGCTCCTTCCAGCAGACAGGAGCCCGGCACTATGGCAGAGCGCCTGGGTTTTAGATCCACCCCGTACAGATCCGTGGTTCCCAGGTCAGACTCGGTGACGGGGGCTGATCAAGAACTGCTGACTCAGCCCTCTGTCACGCCAGCCCCCATTCAGGGGGGTACATTGGAGCCGGCTAGAGAAAACCTGCCCCTAATCGGTGAATGGGAGACAGATGCCCACCCTATTAGCCTGGGGTATATGAAAGGCTGGGAGGAAGGAAGCCAGGCGAGGGAGCGGAAGCGGAGCAATAGCTCTTCCCTCCCGGGTGCAGACACTAGACCCCAGCGGTGTACGGTGAACAGGCTGCTGGGAGCACAACCTGCAAACCAACGACACCAGTGGTGACTGAACCCCAGGGCCTCGGAGTGACATTGTCAGCACGGCAGGGGCAGGAACCAAGAGGGCCCTGCAGCACAGGGAGCATTCAAACGGGACATGAGCCAAGCCCCTCTGCGGGGCAACTTGTGCTGGCTTCTTCTGGGCAAGAGCTAACGCTCCCGGGGATGAACAGGAGGATAACATTTCCCCATCTCCACCGTTCCCCCCCCCCCACACACACACACACATCCAGGCTTTCACTCATCCTCCTCTCTGGGCTGCCCCCATCTCCACACACCCACAGAAAACAAAGCAAACAACCCCCACTCAGGTAATATAAAGGCCGCTGTCTGCTGACTGGAGGAAACAGAGAGCACCATGGCCAAGATTTCCCAAAGTGCCTAGTAACTCTGGGTGCTCAACTCATCACAATGCAGAGTCAACCTGCGGAACTCACTGCCAAAGGATGCTGTGAAGGCCAAAAGTATAACAGGGTTCAAAAAAGAACTAGATAAGTTCATGGAGGATAGGTCCATCAATGGCTATTAGCCAAGATGGTCAGGGATGCAACCCCATACTCTGGGGTCCCTAGAATCTGAGTGCCAGAAGCTGGGACTGGACGACAAGGGATGGATCACTTGATGCTCACCTGTTCTGTTCATTCCCTCTGGCACACCTGGGATTGGCCACTGTTGAAGGATAGGATGCTGGGATAGATGGACTATGGGTCTGACCCAGCATGGCTATTCTTAACTCGAGACACCAGAAAGGGTGGGTGCTCAGCACGGTCTGAAAATCTAGCCCCTTTCAAGGCTCTCATGCTGGGCTTCCCAGTCATGTTAGTACCTCCTGGACTGTCCTTTTACGTGCATACACTTAACCGTTTGGGGAGTGTTCTGATATCATGGTGACAGGGGCCAGATAAGAAGTTTAAAGACACAGACTCGCACACAGATTCATGGCTGAGTTCTGCCGGCTGCAGGTTCAGATCCAGAGACTTACCTGACACGGAGAGCCTAGCCCCATTGCTCTGGCGTGTCTCTCCACTGTACTTGTGTTTGGTGATACACCTGTAGGTGGACAAGGCATCTTCCTTCTGCACGTCCGATATGTACAAACCTCCATAAAAAGTAATAAAAAACCTATTTTCTGGAGACACAAGCAGAAGAGAGGGGAAAGTCTGGTTATTGCTCTGTGTTTGATCAAACTAAACATGTTGCATCACCCGGCATTAAGAAGCATCCGAGGGATGGGGTGAGCGAATGCCTGCTCTGCAGAGAAGCATGCACCTGTGTATGTATTGAACCCCCACCACTGGAATCTCTCAGTGAAGATACCATACAATAAGGGAACTCCCAGAGGAAGTTGCACAGAGTTACGGAAAGGAACCAGGTCAAAGCTGAATTCAAGGGGACAAATTGGTCCTTCACTTGCCCTGCTGCATCCCAGGAGCTGCACAACCGCTAGCAGAGGATGAGAGCCCGCTGCGGTCAATACAGCATCCGGGCAGCCCAGACAAACCAAGGGTCGGACCCCGCCCTTAGCTCGGCGGCTGCAATTTCAAACGGGTGTCTACAATCAGGAGAGGAGAGAGCTGCAGCGTATGTTCATATCAGAGGCACATACAGATGGAAAGCCGGGTGTGCAGATACCGTTCTGCATGTGAATGAGTCTGCCAGAGAATGAAAACCGGGGGTCAGGGGCACCCCAATAAGCGGACCGTGACATCCCATAGGAATGGTGTTAGGCGCCCATTTTAGAATTTATTTGTTGGTCACAATCTTCAGGTTAACTTAAAATATATCCCTCAAGTGAGCGAACGTGCTCCCAATATAAAAGCTCGACAAGACTCCGCAGTGGTGCCGGCTGGTTGCCGAAATGCACTGGACAGACAGAACTGAAGGGTGCACGCTCAGCTCTGGCACTGGCCTCACTTCTAATCAGACTCCATTTTACTATGGGCAAGTCTCTGCGGTGCCCCTACACAGGCCCAATGAACGTGCGGAAAGGGACCCGAGATCCTGGCCCTGGGAGGAGCGCGAGAGGCGAGTCCATGGCGGCTTGCTACAGAAGGCAGGGCCAGGCGAGAGGCACACTTGCAACTCCAAGCTCAGACCGCGGCGTCTCTGCATGCCCTACTGCAAGTGCCAATTACAAGGGAATCCATCCTGCCGAGTCAATAATTAGCTGAACTTACTTAGCCGCTTGCGAAAACAAATAAGATCTGAAGTTGATACTTGAGCAGGGGTGGGGAGGGGGGTGGGGGGGGGGTGGGAGAAGGGATTCCAGAGGCCAGCCGGTAACAAACACCACAAACCAAGCCAGCTGGAACGGCGAGTCCACAAGGAGACGTTCGAGCACTGAAGCAAGGCCTCTCTGTCCATGCCGCAGGCCAGTGAGCACGCGAATAAGGAGTCATTAGCCCACTTATTACCCTGGTCCCCGCTTTATAATTCACCATGAATATTAACACTTGTGTAACTTTAGCGCCCTCCTGGCCAAGACGGAGTCTGCTCTGCAGGCAGCTCTGGCCAAGAGAGCGCGCGCAGGAATGCAGCAGGGAAAGTCCCTTCCACCCGAGGGGCACCTGTTCCAAACCCCCCAGAGTGAACACACACCCACAGGAAAAGTACAATGGATATAAGAAAGGGAAATATTTATAGAGGGATGAGAGAAGAAAAACAACAAGGGGAGATCTAGGGGGAGCAGTAAAACAGGGTTGCATCCAAACCAAGGCCCCCCAGGCCCAGTGGTAGCACCGGCCGAAAGGGCAGACACTGAGCAATGTGTCTGCACACAGAGTTCAGGAGTCCTGAGCAAAGTTCCAGTCCAGGGGTGAGTCTTGGGTGCTCCTGGTCAATCTTCGGCACCAGTGAACTTTCCCCAATGAACCCCTCCGATGCCCTCTTCTGCCGCTCTCTGCAAAGCCACACAGAGCGACCCCCTCCCCACTTAACTAGCTAACAGCCTCCCTCCTTGTTCCCAGTGCAGAGTCACCAGCCCCAGTGCTCCCAGCCCCATGCAGCTCTGGGCAGCAGTGATACAGATCCTGGGTCCAGCTCTGGCCTGTCCTTCTCGGGCAATGCCGCCTGGCACAGTGCTCCTCCTGGCTCCTGTCCTGGGGTGTCCCCGATCAGCCGCCCTGTCCTTCTCGGGCTTCAGGCAGGTTCTCTCTCTCCTTCTCCCCGCAGGGCCTGCAGCTTGCAGCCTCTCTCTCCTCAGTTGCAGACCCACCTGGAGTTTCCCTCCTTTTTCTCACTGCTCCCTCTCCCCAAGATTTAAAGGGGCCCATGCTCTCTAAACCCAAAAGGGGTTACACTTACTAATGAGCAAACGTCAGTATTGTGGAAGAACTTAGCAGCAGCACGAAAAGGAGGGCAAGCAAATGGCTTTGGAAAGAGGCTAAGGTTGGCTTTCCCCATTGGAAAGCACACTGCATCCTGCTCTAACGGCGCTCACAATTCCTAACGGTTAGATAGAGCCTTTCACCCCCAAAGAGCACAAAAAGATTGGGCCCACCACTGCAATGCAGCCACCTCTGGAGTGGGACATGGCAGCTGTTCACTCGCAGCACAGTGCTGCCACATAGCACCACTGCAAAAGCGAGAACATCGGTGGAATGTGATTTCCTGAGTCCAATTCTGGCCGTGGAAATGAGCAGTGCCGTGGGAATCTCCTGTGGCCACAGATGGGCAGAACCCCAGTTTTCTCTCTCGTCTGACAGATGGCTCTTCCATCAGCACAGCACCCCTTAGCCACAGACCTGGGAACAGGTTCGATACCCATTGTACCACCAGCACCTAGGATGGGGCCTAGCTTGAGAATCAGCTTCCACCATTTGGAAGTAGCCTGGACAGTTCTGTACTAAGGCAAAGGAAAGAGCATCTTTTATGCCCACAACGGACGCAGAGATCTTCTAAAGTGAGGGAGCCAGAAGTCTGAAACCAGTCTGGCACAAAGGCTCACAACCCACTCCCTGATGCTTCCTGATACCCCCCACCCCCCTCCACCCAGCAGCTCTCACGTGCAAGTCCAAAAACCGCCCTCAGAGGAGGCTTCCTACCACGAGAAACTCTAGCGTTTCAGCAGCAAACCATGACACAAGGCAGAACAATGATCAGCCCCAACTCCAGCCGGCACATTCCCATCTCAGCATAAGAACATAAGAACGGCCAGACTGGGTCAGACCAAGGGTCCATCTAGCCCAGTATCCTGTCCTCTGACAGTGGCCAATGCCAGGTGCCCCAGAGGGAATGGACAGAACAGGGAATCATCAAGTGATCCATCCCATCGCTCATTCCCAGCTTCTGGCAAACAGAGGCGAGGGACACCCTTCCTGCCCATCCTGGCTAGTAGCCATTGATGGACCAATCCTCCATGAATTTATCTAGTTCTGTATCAGCCAGATATTCATTTATCCTACTCTAATTGCAGTAAGAGCAAGTTCTGTGTCAGGGATTCTTAACAGCGAGAAAAATAGTGACTTCAATAAACAATTAACATTCATCTAACTTAACAGAATGCCTAAATAAACACAGACTGGAAAGCCACATGCAAAAATGTCTTTAAGGTCCAGTAACTCAATGTCCGGCCCTGGAGCCAAAAGGAGACCTGACAAGTAACTAAAACGATAACTCAATGAGTTGTTTTCACACTCTGGTTTGCAAAACCTGGAAGGGAAGGGGAGGGGAAGGAAGGGAGAGAGGAGAGAGATTTCTGTCTCCGTGTTTACAAGGAGGGGCTAGATGCTCATTAGCCAAAATCTGCATGTGTTGTTTTGTCTGTGTTATGACATGGCAAAGTCAGTGCCGCAGCGCATACATAATTGCAGAACAGTCGTAGCTCTGAGCTGTCAATCTGAAGTATCGAGGGATTAATACAAAGGTCCAAAACCGAAAAAAAGAAAGAAAAGCCCCACAGGTGCAATTGCAATAAAATGCAAATAGATCATTAATGTTTCATCTCTCAGCAAACCAGTAAGCACAGAATATTGGCTGTACTGGAATTTTAAGCAAGGGGGGAGGCAGTTTCTATGGCAACGAGCAGCCGCTGCATCTTGCAAACTGCTGCTCCACAGCCCTGACTGTCCTCATTCCTCCCCCCACTATTTTTTGGTGCATATTTAATTGCGGTAACATTTCCAGAACGCCGCGTTACTCCTCCGGAAACAAAGGCTTCCAGAGCTGGAGCGATGCGCAGCACCAGAGAGGGAGAGCAGACAGCAGCAGTAGGATGTTCAAACCTCTGGAGGGACCTTCTGCAACATCAGTTCTGCATGTTTGATGAGAATCAAATGATGGCCTGCCATGGGGGAAATGGATGAGGAACCCGCTGAGCCCACACAATGGAGAGTGAAGAAAAACCCAGGGAGACCAAAGCGGGGGGGGGGGGGGGGAATATCCCCCAACATGAAATGAATACAAAGAAAGCCCTGACACCTATTTACACTTGGCCTCCCTGCCACCAGGTCTGAAAATGGCCTCCAGGAGGCTATCAGAACCCTCCCTGCCCGCCATGCAAAGGGGCTGGAGCAAGCCAGGAAGCCGGCCACAGGAGTTCAGAGTGCTAGAGGCGAGGTGGACAGGGAGCACAGCCGGGTGGGGGTGCTGTGAGGGCAAATGGACGTAAGCCACGTGCCGGACTCCACCTCAAGCCATTGGACTCCAACGGGGCAGCTCGGACAAGGGACAGCAGCTGAGCTAGCCGAACAGGCTGTTCGTACTCTCCATGCTTGGAACAAGCCAGGGAACCAGCCAGGAGAGCTGGGATGTGCGTCTCTCCAGCTGACCAGACCCTGGTCCCAGGCGAGCAGAGTAGCTTCAATGGAAGCCCAGAGGCACCACAGCACGGTACAAAGAGCACTGCCGGCTCTCTCGGCTGCATGAGCACTCAACAGCCCTGACTCAACTCCCCAACCCCTGGGTGCCATGGAAAGCCCGGGGCAAACTCGCTGGGGTGGTGGGAATGTTTTCCTGAGCTGCTCCAAACGCCTGCTCGGGGGCACGTTCCCCGGACACCGACAGAATCAGCATTGGCGGAACAGTCTGTGGAGGTAGGCAGAGCAGGCAAACAGATCTCCTATTTATCCCAGCCTGCTGCCTGGAGTCACTCTGTGACTATGGCATCACGCCTGGCGGCTTGGTGCCAGGCAGCTGCCACTGAGCTCAATACAAAATCAGGCCATTCAGAACAAAGGGCCCATGGACCATTAGCATCACGTTGATGCTTCTCATGTGCTTAAGGAAGGGAAAATGGCCAGCATTCTCCATAGACCCAACTGCAAGGAGCACAGCGAGTCCTTCACTCCTCTCGGTCTGTGTCATGTGGGAGCCGTTCAGATTTGGACAGAAACATTCTGCAAGAGAGAGAGAGAGACACACCCCTGGGACTTCCTAATAAGCCGGCCCTCTCTGTACCTGCCTGTACCGAGGTATACCTTGTCCACACCTGGAACTCTGCTGGTCACTAGCATGTGCCACATCGCCAACGCAAGGGCTGAAGTATCATGAGTCACGACCCCCAAACCCATGAGATCTTAAAAAATAACAAATGGGTTCTTTTTCTTTCCCTTCTGTCCTCTGAGCTGTCAGGGGTCACCTTTTCAAGCGTTTCCTTGCAACCATGAGGACTGGAAGCTTATTTTCCCCCGTGAAAGCTGAGATTCTCCCATGTTCACGTGACTCCAGAAGCTGGGGCTCTACGAAAAAACCCCACCAAATATTGCGAGACTCACTATCAAGTGACAATAACTGGCAACACGGCACGAGCCTGTGGCTCTGCCGGGGTCTACAAGTCGAGTTCTGTATGAACTGAGCTATGTACAAGCTGTTCTAAAGTCTGTAGGGATTCCACGACCGGGGTATCAGGGAGGGAAGAGCTTCACCTCTGAACGTAAGTGCAAGATGGGAAACAATGACCTGCATACACAGTACCCTGCAAGCCATCCTTCCCATGGGCACTCCCCAGGAATGGGGCGCATGGGTTCTATGGACGTTCCATCATTTATCTTCACAGCAACACGAGTGTTTAGATGTTAAAACCTTCCGGGCGTGCAGTGGATTGGTCCATTTTAATATTGTTCAAAGGTTGAACCTCTTGAGTGAAGACAAAACCCCTCTGCACTGGAAGTAATGAGCACCTTGCCCATTGCAATATACAGTTTTAAAGACACCGTGACATTAAATTTAGGGTCTACACAACCTGATGGTGTCTCTCCAATTTTTCCAAAAGGGACAGATAACTTTGTCTATGAGAATTACACTGGTTGGTGGGAAAGACATGGGTGATAACTGATGTGAACCACTCCAACTGAGACCTCCCCAAAGCGACTTATTGCCAGCTCCTCTAGTGAGATTAATGTCGATGGCTGTGGAATAAAGTCAAATCTTTCTGCCTGCCAGGAGGTGGGAAAGGTTTACGGGAAGCAGAGGATTAAGTGCATCTGTGGCCAGACTGAAGCTACGCTATTTTAACAGCTCTCAGAGCTAGACACAACTAGCAGCCTCTGCAAATAACCTTCCAAAAATCCCACTACCAAGGGATGGTGCGGGGAGGAGAAGTGAGCTGGAGAGGATGGAGGAGAGGGAGACTCTGGCATCTCTTACTCCTCCATTCTCCCTCCCTCTCTTGTGTTCCCGCATGACAGAAAGTGGAACCAATGCACCACGCTCCCTGCAGGACACGAGGGTAGAAAACAGGGGCACAGCAACTCAAGCAAGGTCTAAAGAGCCAAATCTGGGGAAGGAGGCAGCCACTTCAGACTTGCCTTGACCAAGTCCCTTCCCTACTCTGTGCCTCAGTTTCTCCTCTGTCCAAGGGAGCCGGCTTCACCCTCTGAGGGATGCTGCAGTGAGCTCGCTGGTGTCTGCCAGGTGCGGCAGCGAAGGGCTGCTCTTGTTATTTCACACCCATCCGATAACGGGCTTCGGCGCCCTGCCTGGCGTATACGGGTTTGGGCCCTAGGTTTGTGGTGTCATGGCCAGCCAGTGCTGGGTGGGGCGGTAGGACTACAGTCTGGCTGTGCATCGGATGACTTGTCTCGAGATCAGATTATCTAGACAGAGACGGGTGCATCTTGGCGAGCAGATTGCAAAGGAGTCTCCACGCATGGCCATGTTCTGGCAGGCTATTAGGAAGGTATCTCAACCCCCAAAAGCACACACAAGCCTGGGGTGTTGCCAAAGCCCATTTCCAGACCCAGAAGCCTATAGTGGCCAAGAAACCACAGTATCCGTCCCAGGGGCCTTCCAATTTCAAGTGAAACATTACAATCGATACAGGTTACCAGTTCCTGCTCTATCCAATATAGATTTATAAAAACAATGGGGTCAGGGCTGCAGGAGAGAGCACATTGTATAGTTCATAAGACTAATGAGATAACTTTCCCTTGATACGCCGAGGCCAATATTTCCTCACGCATTCTATTTTAACGGCTGGGGAATCAATAGGTGCCAGCATTTATGAATTAGCTGTAGTTTGAGCATATGCATCCCACGGCAGCCTGGACAGTCGGTGATTGTTGGGAGCTATTTCCGGCCACAGTTAAAGTAACGAATATATCCCTGGGGCAAAGACGGGGCGGGAGGCAGGGAAGCCCCAAAGACAATGCCTGTGATTTTCAGTGTACCGCTGCTTTCCTAGCCTGCCTTTCGACGTAGATGTCATTTGGAGAGGGACAGGGAGTCTGTGTTCTCCAGCTCAGCAGTAATGGAAAATCTCTGCCACCTGGCATCCAAGCACAGGTGTTATTTTCTAGGCCTGCTGCCCGGACCGTGTTACCCCTCTGGTTCAGTCTATCAACACCCCTTCAGCTACCAAGCCCACCTGGGCTCCCTCGAGATCCTACACAGCCCAGGTGCCATGGAGCCCTCCCCTCCAAGTCAGCAACTGGGCTTTGCACAATGGGCCTGCCTCTCAGCACAGCCACTGGAACGAGAAGGCTGACCTGCCGGTCGGTAGCTTTGCACACACCTAAACTAGAGCTAGGCTAGCTTCGACACAGATTAAGGATCCATCCATCCATCCTATGGATGTTAAATAGAACCATCAATTAATCCAAAATGCAAATGTAATAAGCACTGCGAGATACCTGACAGATGTATTTACATGTTTCCCTGCATACATAATCCCAGGGGGGTTGTAAGGCAGCGGCAGGTTTCCTACCCCTTTCAAAGGTATTTCTCCTGGGTGGCTGTACAAGGCCGAGTCGCGCAGAGCAGCCAAACGCCCGTACAGAACACGTCCACCGAACATGTTTCGTGGGCAGCTGTGAAATAACGGACTCCAGCTCAGTAAGTGGGTCACGTTTTGCACCCAAGACCTCCCTGTCCTCCTCCTCCTCCATCCGGGAACAGCCAGGCTTAGCTCGAAAGAGAATAACGTGCCCTAGAAACGTTGTCTTGCCTCCACAATGGCTTTGGGAGTCTGTGGTCCAGGTGCATCTCTCAGCCCTGCCTGCAGGGGCCATCTCCTAGGAATGAGAGGGTAGTTCAGTCGCAAGGGCCCGGTGTACACAGCGCGTATACTACAGAGACACGAGACAGACACCGGGAAAGCGAGCTACCCTCTCAGTGCAGGGGGTGGCCAGCCCGGAGCAGGGAAGAGGCAGATTGACGGCATGTAGCAGGGGGAAGTTTGCACAGCCGGTGCCCTTGCTGCTCCCCCTTACAGTGGATCTCCAGTGGAGACTTTCACCAGCACTCAGCTTACCTGTGCACATTTAAACGCTTACCTGAGCGAGACAACTTCCTTCCCATGAAAGGGGAGGCTACGCCTGGAGACCAGGGCTGTATGACTGCCAGCGTATGACCGGGGCCCGTCTCAGCCAGCCCAGTGCTCTGCTCTCTGCTCCACTATGCAGTTTCTGCCCACACAACCGAAGGCTCCAATTAAGAATTCCACGGCGGTTCCATGGGCATCGTTCTTTTATGTGCTCACATTTTAACTTGAGTCTCAAAGGGACCATTCCAGGAAGTGATTTTAAACAATAGAAAGAGGGCTGCAACATCCCAATGACCCACTTTCGCAGGGAAGAGCCTGGGCTGGGATTTGAATACCTTGTGCATACGAAACACAGGCAGCAGGTGGGGTCTCTGGGGATGGGGTGCCTTACAGAGCCAGGGCATTGGCCTCCCTGTGCGAAGCCTGCGCAGGGAGGCTTGCTTAGAGAGCTGCCTCAGACAGCTGAGCAGCAAGGCAATCTAGACCTCACAGAAGCCCTAACTAGAATCCCTTGCCATGCGCGTGCCGAGTCACTGACCTCCCAGGGACTGAGTGCGGAGGCAGAAATGCTCCAGAAATTAACCCACCCCCAACACCACGCCTGATCCAGCTGCTGTGCTAAGTGGGATTCCCGTGTTCTCGACTCCTGGACAGCAGGAGTGGAGGGTGCTGACATCTCTCAGGGCTGGGGGCATTTGGAGAAACTGGTTCAGCTGCAGCATGTGACACTGAATAGACGCTGAGCCAGAGAGAGGAAAAAAATCAAACAGGAGGGGTGAAAATTGGGGAGTCATGACAGGCTTTTCTCTTTCTGTCCTTGATCTCTTTTATAGGCACATCTCTATCTTCCCCTGTTACAGGATTAACACCCATCTCTCATTCTCCTAGTGCAACAAGATTTTATTTCTAATTATGCTGTAATAAAACTGGGAGCACTCCCAGGGTTTCCTCCAAATGACTTGTAGACACTCTGCAAGATTGGATCCCACTCGGCTCCATTGTAATAGCATCTCCCTGACATTCATTAGACATGCATGAAGGGGACGTTTTAAGAATGGAATTGCATTTAAATGGATTTTCTGAGCGAGGAGAATGACACCAAAGAAGAGAAAAAGGGAGGGAGGAAGTTTTGAAAACAGGATGCAACTGTTCCGGGGAGTGGAAATACAACCACCCGATTCCAAGCCCTTTCCTGACCATGCGGCACGGTACTGACCACAATGCCCCTGTCGTTCGGCAGCACCCGCTGGAGGCCCACCTACGCCCGAAGCGTTACAACGGAAATGGCTACGCCTCCAAAGCCGACGTGGGGAGAGGGCAGCATCCTGCAGATAAAATCGCGAGCAGGCCGGCCATAGGAGCAGGCCCAGACACTGCTGGCGGTGCGATTGCCCCAGGACAGCCAGTCCCTGAAATTCTCTCATCCTGGGCACGCAGTGGGACGCACGCGCTGCCGGGGGGAGTGGGGGGTGTCAGCTCAGGTCACTGCAGAAGAAGAGAAGCCGCCGAGGGAAAGGACTAAGTAGGTGCCAGCCCCTTCCAGCCAAGGCAGGACAGTTCCCGGCAGCACATCCTCGAGTGCTTTGTGCTGCTTAGCTCCGCAGTGTCCTAGCTGGTGGGCCTTGTCCCTCTCCCCTCAGAAGACTCGTCCACAGCCAAACAAGACTCACTGTCCAGATGTTCAGCCATAATTTGCCCTTCTTTAATTTTTCCATAGACTGTAAAGCCCTGAGGGACCACCGAGCACTGCATAGGCCCTGGGACTGCCCTGGCTGAATGACAGCGTCACTTTTTGAAAAACACCCAATCGCAATTGAAAAATGGCCACTCATGGCTAATTACTCACACTGAAAAATGTCCACCTTATTTCCAGTCTGAACTGGCCTAGGTTCCACTTCCAGCCCTTGGCTCTTCAGTCTAGCGGAACAGGTGTAGCAAGAGCCCACGATTAAATACACGTGCCGCATGCAGCTACTTCCAGATTGTGCTCAAGTCACCCCTCAACCTTCTCTTTGTTCAACGGAACAGATCGAGCTCCTTGAGTCTGTCATTACAAGGCAGGTTTCCTAATCCTTTCATCACTGTCGTGGCTCTTCTCTGAACCCCCTCCAATCATCAACCTCCTTCTTGAATTGAGGACACCAAACCTGGACACACATTCCCGTAGCAGCCAATCCCCAATCCAGAGGTTATATTACCTCCCTACTTGATATTATCTTGTTTATGCATCCCAGGGTCACATTAGCCCTTTTGGCCACAGCATCACACTGGGAGCTCATGTTCAGCTGATTATCCACCATGACCCCCCAGTCACTGCCTCCCAGGATAGAGTCCCCCGCCCTGTAAGTATGGCCTGCGTTCTTTATTCTTGGATGTATATACACAAGTACATTTAGCTGAACTAACAGGCAGACTGTTTCCTTGTGCCCAATTACCAAGTGATTCAGATTGCTCTAAATCAGTGACTTGTCCTCTTCACTATTTGCCACGCCCCAATTTTTGTGCCATCTGAAACCTTATCAGTGATGATTTTATGTTTTCTTCCAGGTCATTGATAACAAACATTAAAAAGCATAGGGCCAAGAACTGATCCCTGCAGAACCCAACCAGAAACACACCCGTTCGATGATTCCCTGTTTGCAGTTACACCATGAGCTGGTTTTTAAACCATGTAACGGGTGCCATGTTCCTTTTGTATTGTTTTATCCCATAACTCCGAGTTAGACTCCTGTGCACCCCTGTATCTGCTATTTCTATCGCAACAGCTCCCAAAATGTATTCCAGGCACTGTCCAAATGCAGAGGAAGTCTCTGCCCCAAAGCACTTACAAACAATAATTCCCCTCTATCCTGTTTACACCCATGGAGCTGCTCTGTCACCTCATTTGCTATCTAGAAACCAGACCACACAGGCTTAGCTCTTCTAGTCTTGCTAGGCTTCTAAAGGCAGAGCCATATGCATTTTAATGTGAGAACTGCCAGCCACCAACACACTGTAGCTGAGTGTTAGAACTCGAGTTTGACTGTGTAGGCCGAACGCTACGCCCTGCTCAAGGCTGGGTCTGCACTGCTCTGGTTTAAATGTCAGCGGTTCAGTAAATCCTGCCTTCTTTTTACACCTTCCACCTGCTTCTGGCCTGTCATCTCCCAGCGTTAAAGAGCTCTCTTTGGACTGCCGCGCCCCAACTATTATTGCCAAAGGCCCTTTTATTCCTTGTGCTTTGCAACACTTCCTTCTCCCCATAATTAGCATGGCCTTCCAGCCAGCCCCCGACTCACAGGACCTCTTCCTCCCAGGAAATGGCTCTGGGTATTGAAAGGTTGAGCTCATTCACAAGACAGATGCTATTTCACACACCTCTCACCTGGAAAGAGAGAGACTCTTTCTGCCTCTTGCATGATTGATCCCCAAAGCCGTCTCTAAATCCCCTAATATGATCTCAGGTTTCACCTCATCTGATGCGCGTGAGGTTTAACACATCAACCTCTGCCCTTTAATAGATGGCAATAATTACTCATCATTTGCAAATGCTCTGTACGTCCTTAATGTCCCTATTACAGGAAGTCTTTCCTTCAAGCATCAAGGGCCCACCGTACAGGGCCCTGCATTAGCATGCGCGCACCCCCCTGCCTCTCAAGGAACTCTGTGCTTAGGCCATCCCCACCTCTTGGTCTCCACAGTGATCGTGTACATTGGCAGGGTCTCACTGCCCGATACTGTCGCCCCGCCAGGCCCTACGCAGCTACTGAGAACCAGAGAATACAGATTTATTTAGTGGATGCTAATCCCCTGACAAATCCCATTCCATGCATCTCAGAGCTGCAGTTCAGCAATGGGTGCTTTTCCAGTGAATTGGCTCTTCGGGGTTTAAAAAAGAACAGCAGGATCCCAGTCTATCCTTTAAAATGCCACATTTCCCCTAGCCCCCAGGCTTGGTTTCGGTTTTGATCACTGCATTTAAGCTTGGGAGAGCCAACAGAGCTGCAATGTCTCATCCTCTACCAACAACTGTAAAAAAAGAGTTAAAGAACCGTCCCTGAGGTGCCAGCTGCCATCTGCCACATCTCAGCTCCTGCACCGAACACAGCTCTGCACCCAAAGAAAGCAAGCTGAGGAACCACAACAGGGGCTCTGAGTCCAAACCAACATCCCCTTTTTTCCCAAAGCAATTATTGCCAGGTCAATTAAAGCCTCAGCTGCAGGGGGCGCTCTGCCTCTCGTGTCATGCCCGAGGCGTTTGGAAATGTTTTCAGACTGAGAGCTCACATTGGGTGTCCAGTTTTTGCAGGTCGGAACAGATGTTAGTCAGCACAGGAACAGGGCGTTGATCAGACCCATGGTCCATCTGACTTGGTCTCGTGTCTCCATCCGTGCCCAGCACCAGCCACTACAGAGTAAGGTGGAAGAAACCTCAGAAAGGGCAAGTATGGAATAATCCTTCCCCAGAGCAAAATTTCTTTCTAACCCCTGCCAGCCAGTGGTTGGCTTAGGTCCTGAAGCATAAAAGTTTATAGCCCTAGTACATTTCTATCTTATCTTATGCAACTGGGGGATCTGCTTAGCCCTATAAATGTCTAATATATTTATATATAAATATTATATAAGTGTCTTTAATATATTTTTGAATCCTGCTGTGCTTGATGCTCTGCTGTGGCTAGGAGTTCCACCAATTACTTCTGCATCGTTTTAAAGATGCATTTCCCCTGACTTGTTGGGAACGTTCGGCTTTTCACTTTCATCGGCGGGTTGCTAGAGAGTGGGAAACTGGGCAGCTTTTACAAACAAGTGCCCTGCAAATATTTGTTCAGGTTTTAAAACAAACTGGTCATGCCTGTCTGTTGACCCTTTCAGCATTCACCTTCCACAAGAAGATCGGCAAACAAGTTCTGCAGCAGGAACATCCCTGAAAGAAGCAATTTTTTAATGCAGAGCTTGGAAAATATTTGTTGAAAGAAATATTGACTTCATAAAATCAACTATTCACATCCCAAACCCTATCCCAAGAGTTCTGGAAAGTGAGGCATTACTATGCAGCTTATGTGCCCTATCAAAACTCAACACCAACCAACCAAATGACATGGTTTTGTATACCAAATTGCCACCAGCAGTTGCTTGGGCACAAGCCACATTTCAAGAATTAGTCATCAAAAGTATAGCAAGTAATTGCAAATAAACTAGAAGAAATGAATCTGTTCATGGACACTCAATGAATATAAAGAAGAAAAATTAATTGAATTATTTACTTTAAAAAGGACATTGTCAGGTTAACAATCATTTTGAAAAACACAAGTTTCCTGTGCTAAATTACAAATAACCCTGTAAATGTTTACAGCCAAAAGGATAATCAGTATCCTCATCTCTTCCCCACTAATACAGTTTGTTTACTTCTTGCTTCTCTCAGAAACACACCAAAATACACCTTTTTGTTCATGGTAAGCTGGAGGTTTTAATTCCGGAGCAAAACGCTGCACTGTGAGCACTGCAAACAGGGCATGTTTACATCGTTAAGCAAAAACATTGTTATTGGTCTTATGCTTTTTAAAAGCTTTGCTTTCTCAAAATCTACAGTTTGATCTAAATTCAACCCTAAAGCCCCTTTTTAAAATGATCTTTGAGGAAATTCCTCAGGCATTTTTTCCCCAAATTTCTTTATGGATAGCTCCCAGTTGTGGGTGAGCATGACCAAAAACTGGACCCACCTTTACAGATACGTGCTCATGACTTAATAAAACTGGTATTAACAGAGACCTCTTTTTAATCACTTCCTTGGGGGCCATGTATTCCGTCAGTTATAAAGAATTCTTAAATTAAGGGTTATTATTTATCATGGGGCCAATTTCTGCTCTCATTTTCACTGGGGTAAGTCCAGAGTTACGCTACACACTATCACTAAAACAAACTACCTCCTCGCCTCCCCACCACCCAGCCCAGCTGCCTCCTCCCTCCACGCCTGGGTGCCAGACTGTCCCCTGCGTCTCACAAAGGATAGGGCTGCAGTGTAGGAGGCAGCTCATGGACTGAGGGGTGCGGCAGATTTCAAGAGACGAAGCTTCTCAGGGAAAGAGTTAATGGGGGTTTCGTGTAAATTAGTCATAACGACAGCATGGCACCTGCAGCTGCAGAGTGCACCGTTCTGGCAGATCAGCATTCGCACTATCACAGAACGAGCAGGAATTAATCTCCCCGAGGTGGTCCACAGACGCCTAATACCAGCAGAAAATTACAGAACAGGATGAGGAACATTACAAAATGAATAGGAGGGGACTAGAGATTTCCATGGCTAATCCTGTTAACGAGACAATTTCTTATCAAACTCATTATGTGCCAGAGAGAGGAGGGGGAGCAGGGAGCAAAGCCAGTTGGGGGGCAGGAGAGGGAGGAAAGATGATGCCTTCCTGCCTGTGAATTATAAATGGTAAGTGACGGACGTGGAATTTTTGTGAGCTGCAGTAACAGCGTCTTCCCCGCAGGCTACAGCCACAGGGCTGCCCAGGCTGGCCGGGACGGACACCGCCATTTGAGTCACACGCCTCGTTTCTCATTTGCAAAGCTCAGGAAATCAGACGGGGGAGCGCTTTCTTCCCCGACAGTCTCCAGAATGCGCCTGGTGCCCTGGGGAGCAGAGGTCCCAGCTTAGGGTTGCCAGCCCCCCAGGACTGTCACGGGATGAAACCTCCAGGACTACATCCACCCAAAACTGGCAACCCTAGCCCAGCTTGAGGCCAAGGAGGGGCCCAGCTACAGGCCAGTGGGACCAGCTGACCCAGTTCCTGGGACTGGGGCCTAGCTCCGACCCAAGGAGTGACCCAGTTCTGCTCCAACAGGAACTCAGGGAGCCGGCTCAGGATCAGTGGGGATCGGGGAACCCAGGTCATGGTCAATGGGGCACCAGCGGCCCCACTCAGGGCCAGAGGGACAAGAGGACCAATTGGAGTGGGGGAGTCAGGTCCAAGCCAACAAGACACGCACGTCTGGGCCCATGGGGCCAGGGACGACATTTTCAGAAGCACCTACAGAAGTCAGGCACCAAGGCAAGTTTTCCCGTTTTCCAAGTGGCATCGGGGCCTTGGCTAATGGAAGCCAATGGACTCAGGATCCCCGGCCTGCAGGCTCTTGGACCATGCGACCCCTGAATCCCACTGGGCCTCAATGGGGGCTACGCTCGTCTCCCTCCCTGTCTAGCTCTGTGAGGCCCTGTGGGAAATGCCACCCTCAAAGCGATACCAGGTTTTTCAGCCCCCGTCCCCCAAGACATTCCCAGCAAACTGTGGGGCATGGCCCAACCCCCGGGGCTGGTGTGGGCTCCAGGCCGTGGCTGAGGGCTGCCCTTGTTCTCAGCCACATGGACGGGGTCCCTAGGGCAGTGACTGGAACCCCTGAGCGAAGGGGGAGCGGGCAGAGGATGCAGCTGGATTCCCGGCAGGATCGGGACCCACCCCCGACACCGCGGCCAACCCGTGCTCTCAGGGAAGCGACACCTCCACACGTCCCCCCAGGGCTGACTGGAGCTCTGCCTCCACCCCCCCCCAAATCGTTCTCCAGCGTCGCTGCCCCAAGAAGTGTGCTCCAAGGAGGGTAGAGCAGGGCCAGAGCGCCGCACTGCACAGCGTCTCCTTGCTGCAGCGCAGCCGCCCGTGGAAATGCACGCGGGACGAGGGGGATCTTGCACTGTGTGCCGAAGGGGCAGGGGTAGCACACGTCTAGATTTCCTGTGGGAGGCGTTGGGCAGCTCCCATAGCTGCCACCCGGGAACCCAGGGCTGGGCATCGAAGCCCCTCGCTCTCCAAGCTCACACCCACATTGCATGGACAGGCACATCCCGCACCCAGCCCATACCCAGCCATGCCCTGACACTGCGGCTGGGGAGGGTGGAGCCCCGCAGCGATCACCTTGCGTGGTGTGGTCACTCTAGGGCTTGGCTCACAACGTACTGTAGCAGAACGTGTCTCTCCATCCCACCCCACTTCTCCAGAAGTGCTCTTAGCCCACCAACGCTTCTCTGGGTCTGCACCCTCCCTGCTGCCAGAGACAGCTCATGGTTCCACCACCCCTGGAAGAACCCCTCAGCTCAGCGCCTCAAAGCTAGTTTGGCTGCTAACGCCCAGAGTAATCAATGGCGTTAGGCATCCACATACGTTTGAGGATCCAGGCTTCCATGCTTATCACTAGGGGCCTGGAGCCACCGCGCCAGGGCACACCGGGGTGCTTTGTATGCCCACAGCCCAGGGGTGCCGGGGGCTACCAATGAGGGAGAATGAAGTAATGTAACTATCCCACGCTAGTTCGTTTTGGGGGCCAGCGCAGCTTTGATACGGCTGCATCACGCTGCGGTGCTTTACTTCGCTGTGCGTTGCGCTGCTGGGCCATGGAACGAAACAAAACCTGCTAACCTAACAGCCTTGTTCTCGACTGCAACCCAAGCACGGCTGGAGACACACACGGCAACAACACATACAAAGCCATGCAGGCAGGCCAGTTGCCATCCAGAAGCACAATACAACCAAACGAAACACAGTGCGGTGTCAACAACCAGAAACAACTGGTCCAGAAACTGCCCCATGCCACCATTCTCTCCTCCCACCCGGCTGCCTTGGCTCTCCCACAGCACCCTGCCCGCGCACCTCCCTCTCTCTCCAGAGCTTCAGCTCTTCATCGGGCTCCCCTGCAATGCCAGGTGCATTTCAGCCGCTTCTTTCCCTTTTCCCATGTCGGGTGAGCACCCATTGCCCTGGGGTCTGGTTCCTTGTCTCTGCCAACAGAGATGGAAGGACCTGCCAAGGAAGTCAAAAAAGCACATTACCATTTGTCTGGGACCGGGGTGGGGGGGGGCTACCCATTTTTAGGGGCTGTGATTTTATAGCATCTGGGTTTTGGTTTGTTCAGAAGCTCCAGCAGCCACGGTGCAAGCCCAGACACACGCTCTGGGCAGAACTATCTATTACACTCATTCTAAAATCTCCCTACAATTTGTACCCATGGCTGGGGGGTGGGAGTCCCTATGAAGGGCCCCGTTACTAGCTTCAGTTTGAACCTCCTTTAAGCCAGGACAAGCCTTGGAAGATGCACATCTCAGTCCCTGTCTGGTCATGGTGTGTTGTCCAGGCTGCTCAGTGTTCACCAGACAGGGACTCAGGAAACTGCAGAGAGGCCCAGGAGATCTGCTGGCTGATCTGAGGCCAGCGGTAGCACCGTGGGCTGTCTGGGGGTGTGGTCTGGTCACGCCAGGCTCTCCTCTGGTCCCCGCTGCCTCTGGGGTTAGAAGCATATTGCCCAGCTCAGGAAATGGGTGTGCAGGGCTCTCAGCACCCCAGCATCTCCTCAGGTTTCTAACAAGCTGGTCTTGGCTGTGTTTAAAACGGAGCGGCCTGCCTGGCAGTGAAGGGTTAAACACCGAGCGGCTGCGTTTGAGCCAGGTCAGGGGAGTTGTGTGCTGGAAAGGGTGGGCCGTGCGGACACGGGAGACTCTCCCAACACTAGCCTGGTGACACAAACTGCAGCTAAATCCTCACTGCAGAGACGGGGAGCCTGACCATGCGCTACAGCAGAATCTAGGCCTGGGCCCGTTCCCCTGAGTGAGCCCGTCGGCCCGTGTTCTGCAGGGAGGCAGGCGCATGTCAGAGCTGTGTGTGTTGACAGCGGTGGGGAGTGGGCGTAACCCAGCTCAGAGCCTGGGCACACAATGTAGTGTAGACGTACCCAGCTTGTCCTACAATCCGATCTGCCAGGGTAGGCCCTAGAACACAGAGGGAACTCCATGAAACAGCCCAGCCCTCACTCATTGAAGGCTTTTATCCTGGCCATTCAGATTCAGCTGCAGCATGAGTGTTTACTACAAGGCATGGGGGTGGGGGGCGGGGGCGGGGGCGTGCAGCAGGAAGGGCTGCACATCAGGATTGCCTTGGCAGAAGCATGCGTACCCAATGCCACTCCTACCCTTAACCTAGCCAGTACTACCAGCACCTCAGCCTCTTGGTTCCTAATTGCACCCATAACTTTAAAAAAAAAGTATTGTCATCCCAAGGAGAGTTAAATATTACAAGAATAACATTTACCAAAAATAGTGCCTTATGCTTCCGATATATCACTAGCAATTTCCCAGCTCACAGCTTTAATATGTGCAGATTATGACAGGCATAAAAAAACCCAAACATCCACAGAGGTAAAACTCATTTCAAAATGATTTTTCCAGGGTAAGTGTTTTTAACCTTCTATAACGACAAACTTCATTTTCCAGGCGGAGGCAAAAGTAATTGTTTCAAAGCACAAATTTGATCTCCATTTGCGTCTGTGAAAGCGAGACAGAATCTGCAGGTCTGTTTTCACGGGGGTGGAGGTACAGGGAAATCGCTCACCAGAGTCCACCAAGAGGGGAAAATCACTTAGAGTTTCAGCACATCTCTGCAAAGGCAGCTTGTCCCCATCTGCACAGACCATCTCTCAGCTATGCCCATCTGGGGGTTTCCACAGTTAATGACTTTCTCCTGTTTAGATATGCAAGAACGAGGCTGGCATGACAAACCCCCATTGCTGATCACGCTTAGTTATTCCCGAAAAATTAACAGCCCTATACACACCCGCTTCCCCATTAGCTCTCCCTGCACTCTGCCCATGAAACAGACCAGGAATCCCACTGTAGCTCTCCCCCCTCTTCTCCCCCACACACACAGTTTAAAAATTCAGAATGCAGTTATTTAAAAAATGTGGAACTAGTCAAATTTCATGCTAATGAGAAGAAAATCCAGATCAAGGATTGTGCAAAAATTTGCATCTCAAAGCTGAAAACAGGAAGTCACTGAGAAAGGAAAATCCACCACTGAGTTGGTAACGTTTATGGCCATAATTAGGCTAATACTGCCTCTGTTCTGTCAGCTCATTTTCATCAGCCTCAGGGTAACAGGGGAAAAGAGTCTCCTGCATAACCCTTCCTGCAATACAGAGACTTAACCCGCTGTGCTGGCATCCAGAGAGCGTGGCTGCCATCCCAGACCCGTACCTTCGAACCAGGGACAGAATAGCCACAATAAACGTAGCATCATGGGGACAGGGTAGGGGAAGGGGCAAAACATGTCTGCCATATTTCATATTGTTGTACAGTCTCTGGCTATTTTGGGGAATATACTAAAAATGAAGGGTTTCCCTTCTGTATTTAGCTATTCTCTGGTGCAGAGACTGGTTTATAACTAAGGATGTGGCAGTTGGCTGGAATTGGGAACTAAAAATTATAACAGCGCTATGCCAAATACAGTGCCAAAAAAACAGGCTGTGATCCCAACACCTAAAATGTGCTTAAGTCCTTTGCTGTCCAGGAAAGCACATACACACGTTTAATGTCTTTCCTGAACAGGGACCAGTGTTTGCAAAAGATACCTGGATCTGGAGAGTTTTCTCCGTGTTGTCAGCAGGGTAGACAGGCTACAAGTGCATGCAGGAATATGCACCAACTAACACTGGAAAGTCAACTTCTCTCTTCATCCGTTAGGCCCTTACTGAACAGCGATTATTCATGTGAGCAATGACAGTGAAACTCAAGTCCACCATCCAGTTGATTTAGAGCCGTATTTTGTCCATTTTTTCATATGCAACCTTTAAATAGCAAATGACTAAATTGCACCAAGATTAGCAGTGTCAAAAAAATGGGAAAATGGCTGCCCAAAAATTGTTTCCATTTTGCAGGGTTCTAAGTGGACAAAATGTCCATATTTTCTATCATTTTTTGCAGAAATCATTTTGAAATATTTCACTTGATTAAAAAAGCAAGTTTTTAGTAAGTGAAAAATGTCTGCAAAATTTTTCATTTTTGAAAAAAAGGCCTTTTTGGGGTCAAAAAGCTTTGTATGAATTTTTTTAACAATTAAATATAAATGGAAAGTGCTTAATGGCGGATTCCTTGTAAAAAAACAAGTTATTGCATAGTCCCTTGACAGATGTGCCAGCAGCCTCAATGTCTGTCAGAAAGGGAATGATAAACATATGGGGGAAAGTTACCATTTACAACAAGATGTCAAAAAAATACTGCCCACACATGTCCCCATCCAAGTCAGCAGGAGTGTTGCCATCAGTTTTGGCGTCTGGAGAACATGTGGATTTTTTCCTCATGTATATTGTCCAATGGTTATTTAGGCATTGTAATGAGCTGTCAGTAATTATAATGCTGAACTATCAAAGAGCAAAGAAAAAAACTAATGGAGGGGAGAAATAACCCCAATCAAGTTATTGAAAATGCAAATTTCATCTTAAATGCCATCCAATTCTTAAGAGATTTTTGATTACCTTTAACAGTACAAAGAGCCACGTTAGAATTATTATTAAACAGCTGAATGGCACAATGCAACTTTGAAAGCCATATTTGATGTAGAAGATTTTGCTGAACAGAGCACAAAATGTTTGTGCTCAGTGCTGTCAAGTTTCCCTTGCTGAGTGTTGGTTAAAAACATTTGGGAGTGACATGCTTTTAGCATAATGGAGTCCATGGTAACCTGGTGTTCACACTTAGGCAGTGAATAATCTCCCAGCCCCTGTTAGAGTTTTGCAACAAGCCATTCTAGTTGCAGAGAGGGAAGTTGTCCTATGAAAGTTTTATACTAGATAATCTGTGTCTATATCTACAGAGTAAAGAATTTAGATATTTGGATAGATAGAACATGAGTTACAAAGTGAGCAATCTAAGCAGTGGTTTGGTGCTGATCTGAACAGCGACTGCCTATTAGAGAGAAAAACTAGGGGAAATAAAAGAGGAAGATAACGAGAAAGGGAGGAAGGGGGGGTGTGTGGATAAAGAACATGAACAAGAAAAACAAGATGACAGAACGCTTGCTCCACAGCCCCCGGCTAAATTATAAACCAGTTTACTGAAGTGGAAAGACGCAGCGAGCTGGGGAGAAATATGTGGAAACCATCTGCAGATTTTAAAATAATCTATTTTATGATCACTCTGGACCATATTCTTTTGTGGAAACCAGTGAAGAATTATTTGTTTGCAGCAAACAGTTTGGGAAAAATTACTAGAAACATTCAGGGATTTCCCCCTATTTGAGATGAAAGTGCTGAGTCTAAATATGTCCTCCCTTATGTTAATAATAGTAATTGTCCTCTTTAAATTAGTTTTGTGTACCCTCAAAGCTTACAAAAATTGTTACAATTCCAGGACTCTGAAATCCAGGACAAACCTATTTCTGCATTGAGTTAACAAGCATTTCTTGCTGACAGATGTCTTCCTGTATACAGTAAATATAGGTCGTCTTTCCCTACCCGGAGAACTGTGTATTTTAATTAACCAGGCCACTAGCAGCATCTGTAATGATTTTTGCAGCTTGCTATGTAAATCACCCCTTGATCAGATGTAGGAAAAACAAAATGTAGGTGGAAATAGTACCATCGCCACTCCTCGGCTAACTTCCTGGCTCTCGCTTCAGCTTTCCCAGCAAACCCTGCGATCCAACTATGCTCATTATTTCACGCTATGAAATCTGTCTAACAAGACAAAGAGGGTGCAGAGTCACCCTTCCCTTCATGCTAAATATAACCAAGTCTCTCTACCCATCCGCAGGAGCCCAAGCCACCCCCGCCTCGCTCGAGACCCAGGGGGGTTATTAAGCTTTGTAATCTAAAACCTCGATCCCCATTGTGAGCCGCTCCCAGATTAAATGACTTGAGGCTCGGACAAATGAGATCATGATATTCATGCTGCAGTATGATGAAGTCTCACTGAATCATTCGGCAGAGGGCCATGGAGGGGAGCTTGCGATGGCTGGAGTCCAGCGAGGGCAATATGGGGCACCCTGGGTGCGTAACCTTGCAGACGTGTTCTCCAATGTGAGAGAAAGGCTTAGATCTCACCACACTGGTAAGTCTTTTCCAACTCTTCTTCTGGGAGCACTACTGTAAGGGGAACACTCGACTTGGAGCAAATCCTGGGCAAGGGCTCTGATTCATTGCCACATTTTTATGAAAGGTAACCGCGCTGTCTCATTCTCACTCCCACTGGCCCCAAACGTGGTGTATTTTAGTCACCTTGAGCGTATGCTGGGTTCCCCAATAAGCACACGAGAAAGCAAGGGAGCAGCACAGACCAGCAAGAGGACTAGTGTGCACTGGCCTGGATTGAACAAAGCAGTCACTGATCCAGAACATCAGCACACAACGAATTCCCCTGTGACCTGCACAGGGAGTCTCCGAGACTAGGGGTGCTGTGCTGGCAGGCCAGCGAGGGCCTGCCTGGCCGTGCTTGCTCATAATCCTATAACACTGTGCATGAGGAGACGCATTAGCCCCAGCATGCCGGCTGTTCCAGCCAGGCTAGCAACACTCTGTCTTCCTAAATGCCTCTGCAGTTTTATAAATGGATACAATATTCTTCTTCACTTCTTGTCTGTGCTGTGAACTGTTGAACAGCCGCAGCATTCCACCCCAGAGGTGGCTGCATTTTAATGGCGGATGGAGGTTATCCCTGTGTGTCATTTACATTTATTTACACTTATTCAAAGAACTTTATCATCATTCAAAAAACCACACACCAGGCTGGAAAAGTAAAAAAAGTAAAATTCAGCATCGTCCACTCACATTTACACCGACTTTCCTGGAAGTTGTGCCCAGCTTCTCTCAAAATCTACTCACTCTTCTTTAGGTGCCTAAATATGGATTTAGGAGCCTAACTTTAGGCATCCGCATTTAAGACATTTTTTACTTTACTTTATTCCACACATAATCAAGTGCTTTTCACAAGCATTGGAGCACTGCGCACAACCCAGACCATAAAACTGCAACCAGAGCTAAGGAGGACACTTCACCAGCACAATGGAAAGGGTTTGTAGATGGAATTTTGAATTAGAGCAATGAACCAGCCCCATGTCCCACCAGCAGGAGAACTGTCCCCTGCTCAGGAACAAACTGACCAGCTGGGACTTAGAACCAGCAAAGGGAATGGATGAGATCACATTAAAACTCAACTACATCTATGGAATTCAAATCTCCCAGGGAAACGGCATCTCAAAGGGACAGGAAGTGCAGAGTGCTGCGTCCATTTGAAACTACAGGGGAAGGATGGGGTAAACACAGGAGGCCTGTTTAAAAAATTTCCCAAGATGGCTTCTAAAGTCACCTGTTTCCTGCAGACAGGCTAAACTAGGCTGGTACTAAAGGAAACCCTGGAACTAGAGGATAGCCATGGTAGAGCCCACACATATGGCCTGGATCTGCCTGTAAGTTGTATTTGTTAGAGGGAGAAACAGCAGAAACTTAAACATGATATTGTAAACAGCTCTATCCATAGAGCCCAAAACTTTATCCTGGGGATCCTTGTAATAAGAACACCAGCTTCTCTGTACTGAGAGGAAATCTAGCTGCCAAAAGGTTAATTTGACAAAAATGGAAGTCTGCAGAACTGAAAATCATTGCCCAGTGTAAAGTTTAAATGATCTAGCTCTGGCCGTCTAAAACTCAGAACTAAACACACACACACACTGCTCCTAGGGTGACCAGACAGCAAGGGTGAAAAATCAGGACGGGGGTGGGGGTGTAATAGGAGCCTCTATAAGAAAAAGACCCAAAAATCAGGACTGTCCCTATAAAATCGGGACATCTGGTGACCCGAATTGCTCCTCATTTGGAAATCTGGCCAATAGAATTTACACTCCTGCCTAAAGCTAAGCGACAAGCTTCATGGGAGCTGCTTTGTGTCCCTCTCATAGCTCTCTTCCCCTCACCACCACTCAGCTGTGGTAGCCTGTCACTTTTGGAGCCGGTGGTTTGCCAGACTGCCCCACCCTTTGCCGGTCGGTGCTCTGGGGAGACCAAAGATTAGAAGAGCAGAGACTCCTGCAGTGTCAGATGCAGGGACATGGGGGAGAGAGCACAGCCAATCAGCTTTCTGAGCACTACAATTCACTACCAATAATGAAGATGATAGATTACAACTCCTTGCACAAATCAATAAAGCCATCTGTTTTCTTCCCAGTCAGGTTGTCACAAAAGCCATGGGTTGTTTGCTTTGGTTTTAAGACGCGATGAGCATTCGATACACCTACAACGTTCTAATATTTTCTCTCACACAGAGGAATCGGGGTGCAATGCTCTTTAAAAGGAGGGAAAACGAGCCTCAAAATTGCACTGGGCTTTGGTATCCCAATGGTTAAATTAGAGGGGGCTCTCAACAGCTGATCCAGGAATTAGATAAACAAGAACATCTTTTGCATATGCAGGGTCTCTAATGAGATCAGAGCAGCAAGAGCTGGGTTCCTGCCAGGCACGTGATCCACTGCATCTTATCAATAATTATTAAGACAAGAGAAACGTGTGTTGACCTAGTTAGAGGTTTAAGAATATAAATAAATAAGGCGGCTTCACTTAATGATACCATGGTTAATGTAACGGAGAGAGGGGGCAGACTGCACAGGCCTGTTTGGATGTTAAAAATATTACGATTGTTTCCTGAAACTTGAGGCATTGGTCCAAGAAAATGTACTAGGGGCTGGAACCAGCTAGTGACACGGACAATGCAGCCTCACAGCAGCAGGTGAGTTACTTTGGGAGCATAGTATGGAGGGCGTTGGAGAGGGGATGCCGTGTACAACCTTCCCAGCCCCACCCAAAAAGGAAGGAGTGGAGGGGAAGCAGGAAGGGACTGTCTTGCTTTCAGTCTCTTCCCCCAAACTAATGGCACAGACACACACCTAATCAGGAGCACATCCAATAGAGTAACATGGTTATAAATACTCCCCACCAAAATCGGTACATTAACTGGGCCGTCAAACACGTCCCAGAAGGAGATCTTGCTGTGTACGAGGGAGGGTGGACACAGCCCCACCAATATTACCAAGGGTGGGATCCTACTTATAAGATTCTTCTATTTTTCTTTTTAAGATTCAGATTTGAAGGCCAGCAGGGCCCTCTCTGATATCTAGTCTGACCTCCTGCACCATACGGGCCAAAGAATCCTACCCAGGGATCCATCCATGAGGGCTTCACGGATTAACACCTGTAGCCAACATCGTCTCCACTATGGAGAGAGCATCACTGCCTTGCCAGCCAGGTGACTGAGACTGGCACCACACTCCTCCATCCTCCTCGCGGTCTCTCTTATACTAGTTATATCCCGCCTTTGGCATGTCACTGGCCAATCAGGAAGTATTCTGACGATGTAATGATTCTGTTGCGCATTTCATTGGCTGCCGGTGAAGTTTTGTAAACCAGAGAATGCTCTACTCCTGCTCATGCAGTTGACTTTAGCTTTTCATAAGAAGATTTTTTTTCCCCCTCCCCCTCCGGACTTTGCCTCTGGACCGTAAATTACCATCGCTCCCAGCACAAGAGTGCTCACTCACAGACAAGTCTGGTGCATGAACTAATAATACACGAGTAAGTGGCTCCTGAGTGATAATCCCTACTGAAGAGTTCCCTTGTACAGCGCACAAGGATGAGAGGATAGCTACCGGGGCCGGTTTATTATGATTGTCTGTGTATTTAGCTGTCTGGCACAAGGTAGCATCTCGTTAGAAAAAAACCTCACTTCATGGCTGCCCTCTATGTTTCAGCATGATTGGCTACAAGTATTCGAGTACTGCTTAATCCATTTCAGCTGGAGGGCCCCTCTTTTCCGATAAGGATGGAGTTGCAGAAGCAGTTCCACTACGAGAATTGCTTGAAGCCGAGTGGTCCTGGTGACCAAAATGCTAACAAGACAACCCCGCGCGAAGGGGCTACCCTCGGCACCATGAATGCAATACAGGTTGGTATGCAGGGAGCCTGTCAAGTGGTTGAAGCAGGAGACTGGGCTCTTTTCCCTCAGTTCACATTAATGTTCTTCCCGGCTGTACATTTGCCTCTCTCACAAACACTGGTAACGTTTACTTAATTACATATTTTTCAAGGGCCTTCAGGTACTCGGAGGAAAGGCCACCCCCTGTTTCTAAGGTGGAATTGCAATGTAGACTAAAAACTAAACAGGAATCGTGAACACTCCTTGTGCTAATCACAGACCTGTCTCTTAGCAGGGCCCCCAAAGCACAACCCGTGTCTTGCTCTCCTTTCTCCTCCCCATCACCTGCCAAGATTGCAACCCAAAGCTGCTGGCATTTCCCCATTTCCAGACCTCCTCGGTGCTCCAAGAACAATGTTTATAACTGGACGCTTCTGTGTCCAGCACTTTATGGCACTCCATTTGGGGTCTCTATTCTGAGGAAGTGCACAGACTCCTGGAGACACAGGGTTGGCTTGCGGTCACAATAACAGACACGACGCCCCCATGCTCCGATTATGCTTCTCGGAGTTCAGGGGTGTTTTGGTTCCTGCGAGTTAGAACCTGCTAATTTGTCACTGACTCAGTAAGTGGGATCTACAACATCACACTTACCCCCGCAATCCTGCCAACACACGCACACGATCATGGTGTCCCAATGATGCCCCAAGTTTGCCTTTTTAAAGGAAGTATGCCAGATCTCTCCACTGGTTTAAAGGAACACAAAGTACCCCAAGGGATATCCCACCATTCCAGACAAAGCAAGGTCAGCCCTACGCCATTTCATGTAAGCGAACAACGCATGGCCACTGTCTCTTCTCAGGAAGACCAGTCATTGGTCTAAGCCACCAAAGTACTATCTGAGTCTCTAATCATGTCCTGCCCTGCTGAGATGGACTTCAGTGAACAAGGGAGAGCCCATGGTGCATCTCAGAGGAGATCCCGCTGTGGGGAAAGAAGCACATGAGCTGTCTAGGCCTAGTGCTGAAGAGAAGACAGCCAGGAGAGCAGCAAGGCGTGAGTGTAGCAGCTGATGGGGTTTTACCTTTATTTTTTGTGCTGCACAAGGAAAGCAAGTTTCTAAAGCTAGGCCCAGCCTGGAGCCTTGATCCCAAATCCCGCTAAACGTCAGGGTATGGGGAAGGATGCTTTGATTCCCTGGATCCAAACCTGCTCCTGTGAGTGTCTGGCTGCAGGTTGGCTCCCATTCCCCCCAGGGGGTGAATTCTCATGTGAGCAGCCATCCTCCGGCAGGCCTGTCCCCAGACACAGGGGTCTCATGGCATCCGGGCATCAGTGAACTTGAAACCACATGCAGTCAGACTGGCCCTCGAACACCATCCAAGCAGTGGTCTCTTGGGCCCATCTCTGCCCTGGGGCAGCCACCCAGATCACCTGGAACCTCTGATAAAGTCTTTGTTGGATGACGCCCAAAATCAAACACCACAGGGACCAAATCCTGGAAGGTGCAGAGAGCAAGCAACACCTGTGGGGCTCCACAGTGGTGTAGGTTCTCACTGCTCTCCAGAACTGGCCCATTTGTGGATGGCCGCACCCTAGGAGACCTCCAGCACCCCTCTCCTCACCAGCTGCGGTGCTCTCTACTCCCCACCCCCATGCCATCTCTTAGTCCAGGGCTCTACGTTCCAAAACCAATGGGGTACAAATTATTCACTGGTTACAGCTGCTCTTCGAGCATGGTGGCCCACCGCCCTGCAGAGCTGCTACAGCTGCATAGACATTCCTCTACGGCTCCGCCTGAGGGGCGGGCTACACAGCAGCGACTAGATGTTGGCGGTGAGGGGGAAGGAGTCTGATGTCACCAAGGAGGGTCTCCTCATTCAAAACCATCCACAAGTGTCATTGAACCGCAGTGCACACAAAAGGGGAGGAAAATTCAAAAAGCAGCCCCTGGAAAATGGTGCCTAGATCGTTACACACAGTGGCCACAACAAGCTAGGATCAAGGGTGTCTCTCCACTGAAATCGCAGGTGTGATTCCAGTATGCGTAGACATGCCTGAGCCAGCTTTGATCGAGTCAGCACACGTACCAACAGCATTGTAGCCACGGTCGCAGAGGCCTAGCCGAGCATATACCCATTGGTTTCAGTCACTTCCTGTGCTACTGCGGCTCTCCGGCTAGTCGACTCCCGCTAGCTCAATGAGGGCGAACACAAGCCCGCGTGCCCGCGCTGGAATGACATCCCTCGCTCATCGTGACAATGTAGCCTAAAAGGTGCATGTTTGTACTTGCCAGCTAACCCATGCGAGAAACACACCTTGACTCCCAGCTAGACAAGGCCTCGGTGTTTGGCCGGCATTTAGGATAACAAACCATGAGGCCTAGGGAATGTCTGTTCAATGGATAGCCTGGGTAGGAACTGGGAAGTATCCCGCCCCCCATTTCCATGTATTAGCCATTGCAAGAGGCTCCCAGCTCCCAACTTTGGGGATGAATTTGCTTTCGCTCTTGGTGCATTCCTTGGGGAAGCACCAGCCTCGCTATGGTCTGCAGACCAGTGTGGCATGAAGCACCAACAGCCCCTGCGTGGACAGGGCAAGCTGCACACTGGCCTGGGGCCGCGCTGTGTCCACGCAGCAGAACGCCTGGTTCCTGGGAGTCGCGAGGTGTGTTACAGGAGCACCTCGGGGCGCCAACCTGGGCTCGACGGTGCTGGGTGCTGTACGCACACCAGAAAGGCAGCCCCTGTCCTAAGGAACCAACCATCCGAATGGATCGGAAAGGCTGGATCTCAGCTGGGGCCAGACTGACTCCCCTCCATTCTAATGCCCAAACCAGGCAGCAAATGTCTACAGAACAACCCAGCCAGGGCCCAGGGGTTTACTGCCAGTTACATCCCATTTCTGCTTTGGCCATTGGACCGGTTTGGAGGTGAGACCAGGGGCTCAGAGACGACTCAAAATCCTTCAACTGCTTGTTCCTGCTGCCTCCTGCAGCACGTGGCTATGTATCTGTTACGACTCCGTTGTCATTAATGGGATACGCTAGGGTAAACTTACAACTGGGGCTGGACCAATAACCAACAACCGTTATTCACAAATGTTCATAAAAATGTTGTCATGTCCATGCATATTCATGAATATTCACTAATTATTCACGCCCCTCTAGGAGCTGGGTGAATAACGAGAAAAAAATTTCTATAATGTATTCAAAAACTCACTGAGAAATGAACTGAATTGATTATGCCAGCAGCTCCACTTAGCCTCCTGAGCAGCAAAGCAGGTGTGTTCTCCCTGGACACGCCGGTAGTGGTACATTATTTGACAACGTATATTTACATACTGCCTTCCATCCTATAGCACTTTAAACACTGTTTGCCTCCCCCCCCCAACACACACACACACACTCACTCATGTTGCCCACCACTGAAATGCAGCCATTGTTTAACAGCACACAGCAACACTACCCAACCTTGAGCACACCCTACCTGGTGTGCAAGGCTGGCTGCGTGCATTGAGACACACCCAGTTCTTTGCCAGGAACGGTCAGGAGGTATTTCCTTATCCACCAGTCTCTCTTCCAGATAGGAGAACCAGGCCATGACTTGCCAAGGCAGCCCGAGGCGGTCACTTGGACGACTCGTCTTTCAGGCCAGACCTACAACAGCGGGTAAGTGCAAATTCACATTAACAGGATTGGGTTGCTCCACCATACCAAATGTTCCCAGTTCTAGTGCACCACCTGCCATTCAGCGCTTCCATGCACAAGTAACACAAACATCAACCAACGCTGCTGCTCCGGAGCTCTTGATGCCAGCGAAGATACATAAACACACAGACACACACTGATCTTCAAAGGCAGGGTATTAGCCACTCTCAGAATGTTTCCACCGGACAGCCCCGTCCTCTGCTAATCCCTAACAGACCAATCCAGGAGAGCAGCACCCCTGCCCAAAGAAGCCCTTCAAAGGGAACTAACATCTCTGCAGACATGTCCCAAGTGAAGGAATTAGAAAGGTTCAGTGCAGCCAATTTCCTGGAGGATGAATCAGGTTCTCTGCTCTGGCCCTCCACTTCAACCCACGCCCGTGATGGCACAGACAATCCCAGGGATACTTTCAAGAGAGCACTTTGCATGCCTCACACTCCCAGCCACGTCTCAGCAATGAGATTTTTCAAAGGCTCCTCACCACTCACAACAGGCAAAGGGACGTGACAAATAAGTAGTGTTAAAGTTTTCTCTTCAGGCTTCTTTCATGACAGCAGCAGAGCACCCGCAAAACATTCAAGCTACAGCAGAGGGACCCAAGTACACGCTCTCATAGGAAACAGCCTTAAGAACTCTGTGGTGGAGCCCATGGAAAAAGCAGCTCAGCTCCCTTTCAGACATAATTGATGTGTCTTCTCTTTACTGACTTCATCTGGATCCCAGCACCGAGACAGGAGCTGGCTAGAGTCAGCGGATCCGCATTCAAATTCCACTCCTTAGTGGCAGGCGCTCTGGATGACACAGATTTATTATTGTTTCACCAACTTTTAAGTACCAGTGGAAAGAGCTTTGCTAAAAAGGCTGCCACTCAAATAACCTGCTTCCTTCACTGCATTGTGACTTTTGAATCACAGAACTATGGATCTGCCAGGGACCTTGACAGGTCAAGCCCAGCTCCCTGGACCATCCCAGACAGGTGTTTATCCAACCTGTTCTTAAAAACCCTCCAGTGACGGGGATTCCACAACCTGCCTTGGGAGCCTGGTCCAGAGCTGAACTACCCCTAGAGAGTTAGACATTTTCCTAATAACTCACCTATCTTCCTTGCTGCAGATTAAGGCCATTATTTCTTGTCCTGCGTTCAGTGGAGGTGGAGAACAGTTGATCTCTCTCATCTTTATAACCGTCCTGAACATGTTTTATTCATACATTCATAGATTCTAGGGCTGGAAGGGACCTCGAGAGGTCATGGAGTCCAGCCCCCTGCCCTCATGGCAGGACCAATTACTGTCTAGACCATCCCTGATAGACATTTATCTAACCTACTCTTAAATATCTCCAGAGATGGAGATTCCACAACCGCCCTGGGCAGTTTATTCAAGTGTTTAACCACCCTGACAGTTAGGAACTTTTTCCTAATGTCCAACCTAAACCTCCCTTGCTGCAGTTTAAGCCCAGTGCTTCTTGTCCTATCCTCAGATGCTAAGATGGACCTTTCCAGCAGGACTGGGAACCATTTATAACTACTCTCTGACTGAGTACAGTTATCCAGCCAGTTGCGCACCCACCTTATAGTAGCCCCATCTAAGTTGTATTCCCTAGTTTATTGATAAGAATATCATGCGAGACCGTATCAAATGCCTTACTAAAGTCTAGGTATACCATATCCACCGCTTCTCCCTTATGTTTGAAGACTATTACCAGCCCCTCCCTCACTTCTTTTCTCAAGACTAAACAGGCCCGTTTTTTTTAACCTCTCCCAGAGATCAGGTTTTCTAAACTTTTTAGCATTTTAGTCACTCTACAGTAGACTCTCTAGAATTTGTCCACATCTTCCTTAAAGTGTGACACACACAACTGGCCACAGTTCTCCAGTAGAGGCCTCACCAGTGCCAAGTAGAACAGGACAGTTACCTCCTGTGGCTTATATTTGACGCTCCTGTTAATATACCCCAGAATGAGATTGGCCTTTTTCACACCTGCACACACTTTTGGCTCATGTTCAATCTGCGATCCGCTAGACCTCCCAGATCTTTTCAGCTGCACTACCACCTAGCCAGCTATTCCCTATTTTGTAGTTGTGCGCTGGATTTCTCCCTAAGTGTCGTATTTTGCACTTGCCTTTATTGAATTTCATCTTGTTGATGTCAGACCATTTTGAACTCTAATCCTGCCCCGCAAAGTACTTGCAGCCCCTCCCAGCATGGTGTCATCTTCAAATGGTGATTGCTATTTAACATGTGCATTGTGGGAGCACCCACAGACCTCAGTCAGGGCCCCAGCATGCTAGGTGCCGTACAAACACAAAACGTGGTCCCTGCCTCCTGCAGCTGATCATCTAAGTGGATAGCTCTAAGCATGAGAGTCAGTAACGGTAGGAAGCGGGATGCTCCGCAGTCAATTACAACCTATATCACTAAGCCCAACGGCTTCCCCTGAATTTCAGCAGTGGTGGTAGCCGCATACCCATCCTGAAAAGCTGTGCTGCAGCTTATACCCTGAAATGACTCAACCCTGCCCTGAAAGTGCCTTATCTGCACCAGTTCTTCTGAGAATTACAGTTCTTTTCAAATGCAGTACTGTATTTCGTTGGATAAAGTGTTTTATTCTATTTTTTTAAAAAGCTCACGGTCACCGGTGCAAAGGCAGTCCCTTCCCCTCCCCCCACCACCTCCTGCTGAGGGACAACAACATTCGCTGAAGGTTTCCAAGCCTACCCACCCAGCCATGTTTCCTCACCAGGCTCCGCACCAACCAAGAACTGCCCGGCAGATCCCACACGTGCTCACGCTATGTCGTGGCTGCAGGGAAGCTGGGTTTTCCTCCTAACCAGACAGTATCAGTCACCAACATGGAGGAGTCTCCCCAACCTCTCTTCAATCAAGGGTCCTAACTCCTACTGGAACTTCCTTGAGAAGAACCATTGGTTTCTCTGACCTTGCTCCATACAGAAATGCTCTCACCACGTAGCTGGTCTCATTCTCATTTCATCCACGCTCAGGATTCAGCTGTAAAGTTTCCGCATCGCTTCCCACAACACCTTCCCTGCAATAGATTCTAAGATGCCCAGCCATCCCTGTTGCATTGATCCTGGAGCTCCCTTTACCTTGTCTTACCAAACCTTTCCTCGGCTTTATCACCCTAGCACAGAGGAGCATCAGCAGAGCAGAGAGTAATTTGGCCTGCCAGGTTTCTTTAAAAAATAAGATGCTTTTGGCTCCTTGGTGTTCCACATAAACCCAGCTAGTCTTTGCTCTCTGCAGAAGTGCTAATTACCACGGCATTTCCAGAAGGCAAGAATAATTAAAGCACCTACTCTTTCCTCTAGAGAGGGAGCAGAGACCTCGAATGGCCTAGACAGGGAAAGAAAATTGGGGATGATCTTCCCAGCTTCTCGATTGTTCTTAAGAATTAATCCTACCAGCAGGGCAGGGCATACGACAGCATAGGCGCCATGGAAGGCTTACACTGTCTCCCAACACAAACACAAAGGGAAGAAGAAGAATTAAACAAAGAAGCTGTCGTCCTTCCCTCTTGACACTTGTCAAAGTGTGTGTGTGGCGGGGATCGGGGGGAGGGGCTAGAAACCTCTAATTTTATTTGGAAAGGCACCAATCACAGAAGAGCTGATGAGAGTTCCACTCCAGAGCCGTTTCATCTAGCAGCATTTTTTCCCTTCATACACTAATTATTTTAAAATGTACATATTATAAGCGAACAATCCACCATGGTAATGTTAACGAGCATCACAGACTGTCGACGTTCACCATAGGCATCACAAAGCAAAATGGGTGTTTCTGCGGTGGGACGGCAAGTGAGGAACTGACGTCCAGGGACAGTGACAGAAGGTGCCAAGACCAGTTTTTCTCAGTCCACATTTAACATTAGTTGAATGGTAGTTTACAGGTGGATTTTCAAAAGCATTGAAAGGAACTAGGGGCCCCAGATTAGCGCTGGGTGAAAACAAATTTTAAACAAAGGTGGTTTTTTTGTTTGGTTGTTTTTGGCAAAACCTGCAGATCCAGATACATGGAGATGCCTCACGAGTTCATGGCAGTTCCCCCGAATGTTTCATTAAAAAAGAAAACTCTGGAAAAAAAGGCAACATTTCATTTTGACATTTTCATAATGAAACATTGAGATTTTTCAGTTTGAAGTGACTTTTCATTTCAAAATTTCCTTTAATATTTTTAATCAAAAATGTTTTTAAATGGTCACAATAGAAACAAAAAGTTTCAGTTGATGTTGAAACGAAACCTTTAGTTTGACCCAAAATAATGTTTGTTGTCAATTTTTCAGAGATCAGAAAAGTCCATTATTCGCCCAGCTCTCCCCCCCAGTTCCCATGGACTAGCAGTGGGAGCTGGCGCCCAAATCCAGCCAGCGCTTTTGGAAACTCCACTTTCGATTATTAGATTATCACACGCTCAGCTCCTTTCTTCCTCCGTTCCTGCACCAGATCCCCTCTACGCTGTATGTTCCCAGTGGAGAGGCCAGAGTACATGTCCCAGGTGCGGCAGCTGTGGCAACAAGGCCCATCACAGTGACTCAGCCGGGGGTGGCAAGGAGAGGCTTGTAGGCCACCACGATTGCTGGTCATGATGAGTGTGCAGCAAGGGCAAATCTGAACACAAATATTAGCTTCTAGGTACAGCCAAAAGACACGCGTCTTCTGGAGAGCAATACCCACAGTGCACAGCATAATCATATGTACACGAGGTGCCGATGGAATGAAAGACGGCAAGACATCATTTCCCGGCTCCTAAGCAAGGAGCTATAATTAAGTTATGCATAGAGTGGCTTTGCTGACAATCTTGGAATGGGATAAACATAATAGGCGAGGTTAGGCAGTAACAATACGAGCCTTGATTGGCAAGTGACAGGTTTGTTCAGTAACGGCCCTCAGTTAGCTGCAGCTTTATAATGAAAGCTACAGAGGAGAGCAATTACATTTCATAAAGCCCGGGCAGCTAAGGATGCACAGCACGCATACATGGGCACACGCCGAGAGGAAGGCAAGGTAACTGTGCTCAGACACATCCTGTCTCTCTGGCTGCTTCAGGAAGTACTCTGACTGTATCTTTGGACACATCCCCTTCTGATGCCCAGCACGGACTTAGACAGCGCCCCACAATCGAAGAGAGCCCCAGCTTCACCACTGGGCCCAAATACTCAGTGCCACATGGATTTCCTCAGCATGCTCACAGCTGCATATCCCACCCTCAACCCTCCATGCCTGGGCTAAAGGAGCAGCCCAAAAACCCAGCGCAGGGCACTAGTATACAGCCATCAGCACTACCCATAATCCTGGGGTCACCCAACAACTGTGCAGTCAGAGTGGCTTGGATAGCTGGGCGAAGAACGGATTGTGTGGTTCGCTGACATTTCTGAAAAATCTGGGAGAAAATTCATTTTGGGTTCATCCAAAACCACTTTTTCAAAATTTTTAACAATTGAAAGCACACAAAAAGCCCATTGTGTTTACATTTTGAGTGGGTTTACTGCATTTTTGTCATTTTTTAATAAAACTGAAAGAAGTTTTGAAACAAAACGTCATCTGAACCCCCTAAAAATAAAAATGTTTCACTTTGGCGGGGGGTTTCCTCCCCATCCGCAGCACAGACAATCTGGAGAGACCAACGTGAATTCACGAAAGGTTTCGGGGCTGCTGAATCTGCATTTTTGCCCAAAAGAGTTTCAGTCAAAAACGGACACACCCTGCTGTAGTCCTAAAAGTGATAGGCTGTGGTTCTAAGCCTGATGCTGGAAACACTGGGAGAAATTCTGTGCCTTGTTCTGTGCAGAAACTCAGACTAGATGATCATAGTGATGATCCCTCTGGCCTTAAAATCTGTGAAAATGAACTGTGGTTTCAAAGCAAATTTTGCAAAAGGGACCAACTCTCGATCTGGATAAGAAGGGGACTCAAACAGCATTCAGGGTACAGAAAAGCAGGGTGATAATTCTTTTATTACCCCAAAAGGGGAAAAGCTCCAATTATGGCAAATATTTCCCAGCTAAATTAAAATACAATATTACATTCTTTGCACTACTCCCGCCCTCCTGTTCCAAAGCTTTCCAACTCTCACTCTTCTTGGAGCCTTCATGCACAGAACGCCTGCTGTCTGCTCCATCATCTCCTCTTCCTCTCTCTTTAAATCCCCACTGATTTGGGGCTGGATCCTGTATTGGGCTGAACGCTCTGGCTCCACCCCAGGAAAGCACTTATACACATGAATAGTTCCCCTGATGGCAAAGGGTTAACTTGCAGCGTGTGCTTGTGTGTTGGTGTGGAGCCAACATGGCCAGTACCTTGCAGGACTGAGTCCTTGTGGAAGCTCACAATCAAACCAAACCAGGTACCTGAGCAGGTAGCAAAGGGAGTAAACCACCACGTCTGGGTCAGTATCGGGATATTCCTGAGGGTCAGGGGTTGAACAGATCCAAAAACATTGAAAAAAAAGGCCAAAAAAGGTTGAAATTATTTCCATTTCACTGATTTTCTATACAGCCATTATTTTTGCAGCGTTATTATTTGCATTAAATATTTTTTTAAATCCCACCCTTGGAATGATCTGACCCACATGGTGAGATTTCAGAATCTTTTTAATTTTCAATTTAAAAAAATATTCCAAAAAAAGATCACAGAAGTGTTTGCAAAACAAAAAAGGTTTTCTCTATTTTGAAAACTGAGAAAGGACGTTTTTCAATGCGAAAACATTGTTTGAAAAACCGAAAGGGGCCCGTGGGGAATCGTCTGGTTTAGGGGTTGGCCCACGGCTTCTCTCTCGCACTGCCCTAGAGCCACCCATGGGCGCTTTCACCTGCTGGCCTACAAGCTGTAGTAAGTCCAGGGACACCACGGTCAGTATGGTCATGCCACATGCGGCTAGAACTCAACCCTCCTGCCCCAGAAGCCCAGGCCCTGTTCACCTAATGGAGCATTTCCCCCGTCCGCTAGCAATACAGGACGACATGTTTGAGCAGGGAGAGGGCCGAGTAACCCATTCCATGCACAACAAACATGCCTGCACTGCACCGCCTGTGCGTAATTTGGATGGGCAGATATTTGAGGCAGGGATCTCATCTGTCCCTGTGACCATACGACACTTAACACCAGTGTCGCTGCTCAGACAGAACTGAAACCACAAGGGCATGCTCCAGAAAAGCCTCCAGCACTGACTGGTGACACCTTCCGTCCCGAGCCGATGGAAGCACGGGGAAAGGTGTGATATGGCACAGGCTAGGATCAGGAGACCCAGGTGCCATCTGGACACATGACAAAATTCTTATTTATACATATACATGTGTGCGCGCGTGCGCGCGCACACACACACACACACACACACACACACACACGGGGAAGGCTGCAGAGGAGAACAGCTGCAAATGAATTCAGCATCAATTATTCTAAAATATTGATGTTAATATGGGGGAAGGGGCTTGGCAGATGAATTCATCTCAACTTCTGTTAATTTCAAGCATCAGAATGTGACCGAGCAAGATGACAGCATCTCACATCCGAGTAACACATCCGTGAGCCTGGAAAAGGGACAATTTTTTAAAAAGGAGACAGGCTGCTACATATTAAAATACTGTGGACAGGGCTTTATGCCGCCATTGCAGTCTGCTTCAGAGACTATTGCTAGGCCCTGGTGAATTAAACCAGAGCAGGTTCTTTATTTCATTTTTAAGCAAATTCCATCTCCTCTTCACCCTGGCAGATAAAGCAAGCTCTCTGGGAGCAGCGTGCCTCCCCAGTAAACCCATATAAAAATGCATTTTCATTAATATAAATTGTTTGCAGTAGGGAAATTAATTCTGCAAATGGTTTTCATATATGACAAATTATACAGGCAGTGCAAAGACTAGACTATGCTCTACGTTCATAATAAAAATCTCTGCATTTTCTTTAATGCAATAGGTTTTCCGGGTAAAATGTTTGGTTTAATTAATAAATAAAAAGGAGATCGAATTTGCAATGTTTAAAAAGATCTTCAGAGTTAAAAGGATTGAACCCGTCATGCTCCTGCTAGTGAGCTAGCACCAGTTTCTGTAACAATACCACTTTGACATGTATTCATTATGATGCCTCCTAATAACAATAATAATATTTAGCACTTAACTTTGCCAGAGCACTCTCCAGACACTAATTAATCCACCCAATAGCCCCACGTGACAGGGGAGGGACTAGCAGCCCCATTGATACAGATGGGGAAAGGAGAAATGTACCAGTCATATTTTCAGAATTGCCTCTTGACTTTGAGGGTGCAACTTGAACGACTTTGGGCCTGGTTTTTCGGAGGTGCTGAGCACCCACTGGGATCTGCAGCTGCTCAGCACCTCTGAAAATCAGGCCCTCCTGGTAGGGGTCTCAACATGGGCTCTCAAGAATGGTGGCAGCCAACATTAGAAGCTGCTGTTCAACATGCAGCACCAAGTGACCCACCCGGGGTAGGGTGACCAGAGAGCAAGCGTGAAAAATCGGGACAGGAGGTGGGGGGTAATAGGCATCTATGTAAAAAGCCCGGAATATCAGGACTGTCCCTATAAAATCAGGATATCTGGTCACCCTAACCTGGGGTCACCCAGCAAGTCGGCCCGTACACAAAATAAATATGACCCTATTCGACAGTAATGAGCCAAGAGCCACTGCTGCAAACGACACTGTGCAACTGGTGGGCTCAGAATTTAGGGGCTGTTAGCTCGTAGCTTGTCCTGGGCCCCCAGCACTACCCAGTGCTAGCAAGGGCCAGCGGGGCAAGCACAGGTCCCAATGAAGGTCTATTCCACAGAAGTGAAAATTGCAAACTTGGCTCATCATTGCTGGGTGCAGATGGCTGCGCCCTACCAGGGCTGATTAAAAATGGAACGTGCCATCTGAAAACACACCGGTGAGAAGTGTGATGCGAATGGTGGAGGAGTAATAAAGGGAGATGCTCACCACAGGCTACCCCAGTATTAAAAAACAAGTGAAAAAATTAAGTTCTCCCCTCAAAGTTCCTCTTCTACTTCTGAATCTTGTCCTCCGTCTCCGTTAGCAGTACCCAGTCATGAGCTCCTGTCTATTGAATGAGGAGTGATATATAATTGATGAAATCACAATGTGATACAGCCTCAGAATCATCGTCTGCTAGAAGACATCTGTTCAGCACATAGAATTCACTCAGCTACTGTCACAATGCATTTACTGTACTGTATCAGAGACTTACTGAATATGCTGAAGTCGGGCAAGCCAAGATCTGTAATATTATATGTCTCAGGATGTAGAGAGCCAGGAACACAAGCATTTGTTTTAGATATTTATGTCTCTACTGCTGCTCTCTTGCCTTCCACGCCCTGCATTTCTTCAGACTTATTTCCATAAATTTCCTTCAGCTTTCTGACTGATTTCTCATATGAGCAATAACACACGCTTCCAACTTCCTTCTCTTCATGTCACTTTCCTTGCAAGAAGGCTTCAGGGATTGGCTTGAAAAGAAGGGAGCAGAGAGCATTTCTCGGAAGCAAGAAGACAAAGACTAATGCAGCTTGCTCCGACTGTGCTAAGGAACTTCCTCCCCAGGTATTTCATGTGCTCCCTGACCTTCCCACGCCATCTCTGCCGGCCTCCCTTGTTCGTGCACTCCGAAAGGCTGGTCTTGGAGCGTTACAGGAAGATATGACTACTGCAAAGCAGACTGGGTTTGGGGAGTGTTGGTGCGTCACTGTCTCAAGACAGCAATATAACAGTGATCCTTCTCCACATGATACACACGACGGATGCACATCTCTATCGAAATATCAAATGCTTGTGCTACTGTGTTGACACACCAGGCTGGCTAAAGAGCTCATCAGAACCACGCCCCGCTGGAGATCTTTTCTGAGCAATCCCGGCCTGATTGTCACAGGTGTTGGGCAGCTGCAGCTCACCTCAGCAACCGTCATGGTTTGCACTCAGATCAGATCCAGGCAGCCTGCCGGCAGCAAGTGGCCCTTTCTCTGCGACACATTTCAGACAACAATGCAAATGCCTTTGGTAGAACACGGTCACAGACAGGCCTACGTTACTCCTACCCAAGTCGTCACACATGTGCTGCTGACCTCTGCTGCTTAATTGTATCTCTGAAAACCCAGACTAAATGAGAGCCTGGTCCAAAGCTCAGGACAAGGAAGGCATCACACCATGCAGCTCTAACAGTCCTGCGGATATCACTTCCGGCTCTCACCGCTGGGGACTTCCCTGGGAACCATGCAGGGAAGAGGTGGCACTGCAGTCTGACGCATCGGGAAATGAAGAGTGATCAAGGGTTTTTGTCACCTCTTAATTACCTATTCTGGGTACCTTAAGATGGAAGAAATGCACCTCGGAGCATTGCCTGTCACGGTGACACAGGATTCGAGATGAGCTCTGTATTCAAAATATTTGCACTAATTATCAGAGATCCCCTTTGAAAAGAGCTTTGAGGGAAGAATGGCATTTCACAGTGAGGCTCAGCATTACCTTGGCTGCGTGCGCACGCACACACACACCCACACACACACACCCACACCCTGGGGTCACCATCTTGGGGTCAAGTACTATTCTGGGACACCTCATGGCACTCTGCATTATGTTCCCATTTGCTGCTTGAGTATAACCTGTGTGGCTAACAATTCCTGCACTAAATCTAACACATACCCACTAAGTCACCTCTTTTCTTTAGCAAACATTTAATCTGACTGGACAGGAACAAAACCATGTAGATATAAATGGGCCAGGAAGAAAATAGCAGGTTTCGGGTTCCTTGAGAAAGCATATGGGAGCAGGAGACTTATTAATAAATTCTTTTTTGTTCCATAGAGTCTGTGATAAATAGGTACACTCGGCATCAATAACTGCAAACATCCTTGGGAAAGAGATATACACACAAAACCATCGTACCGCTGCAAGCAGAGGACTGGATTCAATTTCAGTTTTGAAGGCTAATTTCACAGCCCTAAACAAAATTATGTGAATGGGCTCCTGCCACCACATGCACAATAAATGTAAGGTTATAGCCACTAAAGTGGGACAACATCTCCCAAGAGTTGTAATATCTTAAGCTAAAGGATGGGGAAGAATAGACCCATTCAAGACTCTGCCTTTGGAAAAATAATCTCTTATTAAAAATAATGCTCTTATTGGGAAGCACAATACTTTGGAAATGTTAAAGCCTTGGAGATAAGTCAAGCTTTCCCTGCTCCCCCTACAGCAGTAAGTACATTTCCAAAAGATTTAAAAAACCTTGCTGAGCCCTTAACTTGGGGCTTGGGGTGAGAGGGAATCGGGAACAATGGCAAAGAACATTCCTAATGGCAAAGATAGGAGAAATGCTGCCTTTATTATTATTAATTATTATTATTGTTATTGCATTAGATTGATCATCACTGAAATGAAATAATGAACAGCTACCACCTCCTAATTCATTGCCTGGGGAAATCAGTTTCACTCCACTTTTGTATGGAGCACCACAAGAGCACCACAGTTTGGGGAAACGAGTTATATTTTAAGAGGAGTCCATTCCACTGTGAACAAATAGTAAGCTAGTGTAATGAACATGTACTTAATGCATGAAAAAGCCCAGCTCCATGCTCAGAATGCAAATGAAACTCTAGGCTCCTGGGTTGATTAATTTAACAAGCAATAAAAAAGGGGGGAAGCTAAAAGCTGGGGATCAACTCACTTGGCATTTACAAGTCTTGCATGTTAGTATCTCTCTCTGTGGCGTGTGGAGGGGGGCAGGGAGGGGGGGTTGCACAGAATGGTTACTGTGATGAGCCGCCGTATAAGGTACGATATACATTTTTATTATTGTTGGTCGGTATTACTTGGGGAACGCCACCGTTCTGCATGGAGGTTTTCAGACACAGCATAATTACATTCTGTAGGTTTGCAAATAATGACATAACCCAGTCACCTTACTGCGGGTATGATTTATTGCAAATAACAAAATGTTATTATATGGAAATTAGTCTCCACACAACAGCAGACTAGAGGGGATAGCTCTGTAGTCAATTTAATCACCAAAGTAACAATCAGCTGCTTTTCAGGACCACGGACAGCACAAAAGCAAAAACCAAAAAATCCTCAGCAACACTCTGGAAAGCCAAACCGAGGGGCCCCTTAAACCATTCACAGACCAAAAGGGTGGAGCAAGAGGCACATCACATGGCCAAGGCTACACTCAGGCTAGAGAAAAACACTGGGTCCAGAACAGGCTTTCCCCATGGGATGGGTGGTCCCACATTCCGATTTCCATGCCGTTGTGTATTCTCTTAACGTCTTCATTTGCTCAGAACAGGCGTGCTTCAGGCCACATGGGACCCAGCTCTCCCCACCAGACCACTCCTTCTACCCGAGCGCGGCTGCACGCTCACTCCAGCGGGGCCTGGGTAGCCAGGCTGTGGAACATTCATCAGCCCTGGCCCCCTCAGCCACCTGCTGCCTTGCCACTAACCCGGCAGCGGGAGCCTTTATAGAGTTACGCCCAACCCCCTCACACGCTTCCCAAATCCTGCCCCGCCCTGCACAGTGGAACTTCACCCACAACCGCTGTGCGCCGGCCCGCAGTGAAACAAGGGGCCAAGACTTACTCACAGAGGTCCTAAAGCTTGTCCTGGAAAAGGGCTTTGGGATGGGCGGAGAGGGACTATTTCTTCTGTGAGATTCACGTACAGCACAGCCCCTTCACGGGGACTCCACTTACTGCCAGCGGGTTATTAAGAGAATGTGACTTTCCTGGGGCAGGTGCAGCTGGTGAATTTGTGACACCATGAAATTAAAGACGTTTCCTGCATGCTGGGACAAAGCTGCCCTACTTTTATGGGGAGCAGGAGGATCTAAAGGTCCCAGGACAGGACTGGGTCCAGGCACAACGGAGTTCTAAACCCAGCTATGTCACTATTTCCGTCCAAGGCCTAGTGCAAGTCACTTCACCTCTCCGTACTAGACCCCTCACATGGATTGACCTGCCCCTTGCACTGTGAGGATTAGGTGCCTTGCCGGTTGCTCTGAAGATTAAAATCCCCCTATCGACGTCATGTTCGTGCTCCTCCCAGCTCCCACTTGTGACGCACTTGCAGCTCCCCGGCCTACTCCAATACGGGCCTCATTCCGAGCACGTCACCCCAAGCATCACACCAGACTGTGGGGAGTGTTCTGATGTGGACCAGCGGCCCCTGGATGTCACAATCACAAGACAACACATGAAGCAGGCTAGGTTCGGAGTCCAGGTATGGAAAGAGGGCATTGAAATCAACGGTGTTCTCTACCCTCCTGGCCTTGGGAAGACTCATTTTAAAAACAAAAGTAAGAACATCCCACCTCTCTGCAGAGATACAAGTATACACACTGTGACGGGGCAAGGCCAGAGGGCTATAGGAAAGTGGTAAGGAACCAGTATGTTAGCCCCAGGCTAAACAAATCCCTGATACCTTATGGCAGTTGCTCCAGGTTAATCAAGACACCTGGGGCCAATTAAGAACTTTCCAGAAGGCAGGGAGGTTAATTGAGACACCTGCAGCCAATCAGGGGCTGGCTGAAACTAGTCAAAAGCCTCCCAGTGAGTCAGTGAGGGGCGCATGTCAGGAGCTGTGGAAGGTGGTGGTGTGTGAGGAGCTGGGTGCAAGAGGCACTAGGAGCTGAGAGTGAGAGGCGTACTGCTGGAAGATCTTGTGGTGAGGATAAAGAAGATGTTGGGAGGAGTCCATGGGGAAGTAGCCCAGGGAGTTGTAGCTGTCATGCAGTTGTTCCAGGAGGCACTCTAAACAGCTGCAGTCCACAGGGCCCTGGGCTGGAACCCGGAGTAGAGGGCGGGCCCGGGTTCCCCCCAAAACTCCCAACTCCTGATCAGACACAGCAGGAGTTAACCTGGCCTGTGGATTCTACTAGAGGGGAAGATCTCTGAGGCAAGCAGAATCCGCCAATAAGCGCAGGACCCACCGAGGTAGAGGAGGAACTTTGTCACAACGCACACACGCACACACCTCTCTTGTTTGCCATCGTTAGCCAACTGTGAATTTGGAAGCCATTTTTTCTTAAGGATGTGCCATGGAGCATGCTCCGTTAGGGAGACTCAAATGTATTATGTCTTTAAACACAAAAGACAGTGTGTATTACTCATGTTTAAACTGATTAAAAGGCACCGTGAGTGCCAGAGAAAGCTATGTGAACAGCAGCTTTGTCATGGGATACCCCCCTGCCCACTTTTTTCCCCCACATTAATTCTCTGCTGCATAACCATGTTTCTCCAGGCTTTCACTTGAAGTACTATGAGTTTGAAAGGATAAAGTGCATTAAGAGTTTTAACACTGCAGAAGATAGCGCTCTGACATTTTAATAACACTAATGCGGTGGAATTTGCAGAATTATCACTGTAATGTGTATTTCAGCACCATTTCCTTCCTTAGCACAAGTTTTCTGTGACATTAAATACCACGGCCTTTCCCTCACCTTCAGCCATGTGAATCACCCTTTTATCAACATCTGCACACCTGAGACCCGTGCAGGCTTACCACCACCTTGCATGGAGACATCCCAGGGATTCACTACTGCTCTTACAAGAGGCTTGCTTGCCCTCCCCTTTAATAAAGCTAGTGTTCTCATTTGCAGTTCTGACCTTGGAAGCAAAAAACCCCCATAACCCCACAGTGTAGAAACTAAGGTTGTTCCTCTCACACACTTTTTGTACCTGCAAAAAACCAAGCTGTGTTCAATGTTATAATTTCCCATGTCTTGTCTTGCAGGATCATTCCTCAAGTATTGCTTACACGAATATGAATCTGTGTTTAGCATTACCCAAGATCATATCTTACTCAGCTTGCATCAAAGCAGAAATTCAACATGAGCCAGCACAGTTTAGCCACCGTGTAAATCAATAGGATAAGATGCATTTTAGATGATGCCATGAGGTATAGACAAATGCCAAGGATTCATTTAAAAACACAGAGAAATGTTTCACAGAAACAGAGTGGAAAGAAATAGATGTAAACGAGCTCTGCTGAAGCAACAGCATGAGCATACCAAACAGTGCTATTAACAGGCTCATCTGTTTGCCTGTAAAGTGAGATCAAACTTTGGAGTCCATTGAATCGGACTGGCAGCCTTTCATAGCTACAGCAGGACACTACTTTCGGTTAGTAGCTCACACGCCATCCCTTACCGGAGTTCAGAGCGACCAGCATCAGCAGTTCTTTCTGCGCCCCTCTTTTCTGGCTCAGATTCTCTGATCCTTGTGCTTTCCTGTCAGTCCCCTTCTTTGGGTCAGAGGCCCATTTAAAACCAAAGAAATAAGAACGCCGACGTGAGTGATGAGGTGAAAAAGAGGCCAAGATCCACTGACAAAAGTACTTTGGAGCTAATAGAAGCAGAGTTGGTAGCAAGGTTCACTGGGAATTACATACAACATTCAATAGAGCCCTAATCCATCGCTCCCTTGTGCTTTCCAACTCCTCACCCTTCCCCCGCCCCTCCCTCTCGTGTCTGAGTGATGTAGTTAAAGCCCTAAAAGAGTTGAGAGGATTAGCTCAAATTTTGGCCAAAAATGTGGATTTTGATAAACATCCACAAAGATACAGTTAAAGGCAGATCAATAGCAAAGCTTCTTTTGAAAACCAACAGGAGAGTTTATTTTCTTTCCTTCTCTCACACCTGTGCACACAACACTCAGTGCCATAGACAAATGCCAATGAAATTAAACAAAAATATATCAACTGAAACAGTTTAATTTTGGTGACTAAATAAACATCCCCCTCAGTGCTTGCAACTCAGCCACCACCACTCCGTGCTACTGCATGAAAACCTGAAAGTGAAACTGACTAGAAACTCCACTCAGTCTGTATTTCATTGTGCAAACTCATATGCCAGAAATAAATAAGCGGCACAAACAGGAGTGATTGAGATTGTTAGATTTCATTGATGTTGAATAAATTTCAGGTAATACTGTCAAATTCTACTCACCCAAGGACAGTACTAATTATCTGTTGATGGGCAAGCAAAATATTATTTTTTATCAGTCATCATCAAACGAGAATGTTTTCCAGCCTGTGCTGGTAAATTTTCATGATACTTTTCCAAGTTCAGTTCAGTTAGCGAAATTTGTTTCTCAAATTATATTAGGTCAGACCCTCATCGTGTATAAATGGCTGTAGCTCACTGATGTCAATGGAGCTAAGCCAATTTACATCAGCTGGGAACCTGGCCCTTTGCTTCTTAGAAATATGACCCCGCAAAGAATAAAGTGATCCGCACAAGAAAAATGTGGAGGCTTCTGTTTGAATACGATAGCAATGGGCACTACAGGAAGCCCTACAATAAATCAGATATTATGTTTTTAAGACACTTATGCCAATTACCTGTCTTTGGTCAGAGCTGTATAAAATGCTGCAGAACTATACTCCGAACTGTGCGCCCCCAAAACGCTGACAGACGAGTGTTTGTGATTCCTAATGAAAGCACCATTATTAATGTCAGCAAATTTCCCTCCGCGCCTGGTTCAGGACCCAGCAGGCCAAGTTGCAGTGAGATCCCGGTCACGTGGGGAAGCCTCACGGCCGAGCTGTGATGTGTAAAAGGATTTACAGATGTAAAGCCACATCTCGATAACGCTTGGAACAAATCCCTGACATTCTTCACACAGCTCTGCACTAACAGGGTAGGCTCTACCAGAGCGGAAATGCCAGCTCCCCACTATCTATATGTTTCAATTCCCATTAACCATTTCATGGCTTTTCCATTCCCAAGGCAAGGCAGGTTTGGGGGGTTTTTCCCTCCTCCTTTGCAGGCAGGATTCTGAATGGTGACAATTATTCTCCATTCAAGACTAGTCATTTGCATGCAATTCATTTGTGATGCAGAAAAGCTTGAACCTGTCATTATCATTTGGCATCAGCACCACGCCATGAAAAGATGCTGCTCAGAACATGCGCGTAGCATTGCATCCTAGTTCCTTTAGCCTAGGCTACAATGACAATGAGAGAATTGTTTTCCCCTAAAGACAGGATCTTAATTCTCTAATGAGCGAAATGGATACAGTTCTGCTCTGTGCTCTGAAGTCTTTTCTACAGAGGGCTTGACGGGGAAGGAAGATTTGAGGAGGAAGAGACTTTGCCCTGCTTATAGGCAGGAGCTAGCCAAGCTTGCAAATATCAGCCCCGCACATGGGGAAACACATCTGGTCCCACCCTCACAGCTGGAGTTCACTGAATAAGCTTAACTCCTCACAAGTATTAAAAGCCACCATTTTGCTGCACTCTCCCAGAGTCTAGCTAAGCAGCACAGAAGACACATGCCACAAGCACCCGTGGGTGCATTCTTGCATCCAGCACCTCCTACCCCCCCTCCACAATAGTGACTCTCCACAACTTTGACAAGTTAGGGACTAAGGAAAAAGAGCCATTTTGGAGCACAGACGTCTGCAGAATGCTCACATCACGTTGCATCCTCACAACAGGTGGCAGCATGGACACATCACTTGTCCTCCCAGAATTCCCTCACCCCTGCAATCTAGCTAGGGGGCATTTTACAAATGGGGAAACTGAGGCAGACAAAGGACGTGACTTGCCCATGGTCAGCATGAGCGTGTCGCGCAGCCAGGAATAGAACCCAGGAGGTCTGGCTGACAGGCCTGGGCTCTAGCCACTAGGAAATGCTTGCATGCATTTGTTCTGTACAAGCAATCCTCTGCATTTCTGGTTTCTGCTTGTACCATAAGGCTCACTACTGCCAGTAACCCTGGATCTCACCAGGTGTCACGGAAAATGCTCCCCTGCCTTGACCCCCGTATTTCCTAACCTCTGAATTCTTCACACCCTAGGAATGGCCAGACTGGATCGGATCCAGGTCCATCTATTCCAGGGTCCTGGTCTCTAACTGTGACCAGAGCCAGATGTTTCACAGCGAGGGGCAAGAAACCCTACAGCAGCCAGATGTGGGATAATCCATAGCAGTTGGAGGTTGCCTTAAGCCCTGAAGCATACATTCAAATATCTCTTCCAAAATGTATGTTAGCATAAAGTACCACAGCTCTGGGTATTCCCGCTCTCCATATAAACACCCCACACCTCTTTGAATCTTACTCATGTACAGGCCACAATGACATCCTGTGGCAAGAAGTTCCACAGCCCAGTTATTGTGTGGAAAAGTCTGCATCACTTCTGAATTTGCTACCTTTGTCTTTCACTGAATGTCCCCCTGTTCTCGTGTTATGAGCCCCCCCAAACAGATGTGGCTGTGCCCATCACACCCTCCTATCTGCAGGCCATCCACACCTGCCCCATCTTCCATCCACGGCCATTGACAGCCTGGAGGCAAATTAGCTGCTGCAACTGGGATTTTCAAAGGTGTTCATGTGAGCTAAGTGCTCAAGTCCTACGTTTCTTTCCGGCAAACCTCCCTCCTACCCTTCATTGAACCCTCTGCTCGCCGGGGAGAGGAGAAGCAGACACTGGTCGTCCTCCAGGGAGCACAGCCCATCAGGTGCTGGGATCTGCGTGCTTTGCAGAGATGTGTGCTTTAGAAGCCCCAGGGACAGCACCACCCACTCGCTCACTGCACAAGCTGCTTGGCTGCCCCAGAGCTCAGGAACAGCTCTCTCTATTACGGAGTCAACAGCCGCTGACACCCGGCTCTCTCCCCTCTCCGCGTTCTAATCAGTGCACATCACAAGCTGCCTCTGTGTCCAAAGCAGAGAGGCTGTGGCCGAGGCCAGGGTCTCAGATCTGCGCTGCTTCGTTCTGCCTGCAGAATTCCCCAGCTGATTTTGCTCATTAAACATTTAAAACCACAGACCCAGACATCTAGTGTGTGTCATTAGCGTACGGCGAGCAGCGCTCATGACAATCCTCCCCGGTCTGGTCATTGCTCCCTACGGTCTAGCCCCGCTCTCCTCCCTGTGCTCCTGGCCAGGACGCAGAGTGGGGAAAGGAGCAACATGGGGGAGCGCCATCCAGCAAGAAGGGTTTATCTGTGCAGGTCACCAGCACGGGGGGCTCAGTGATCTGGGCATGATGGCGCTCATCCAGACTTTGCTCCAGCGGAGTCACCCCAGTATGTTCCACACACACGGGAGCCTGCCGGCCAACTGACAAATAGACTAAGGCCAGAAGGGACCATCATGATCATCTGGTGTGATCGCCTGCACACCACAGAACCCCACCCACCCCTGCAATAGGCTCAGAGAACTCGGAGGGAAGATCTGCTCTAGCTCAAGCAGGAATTCGTTCAGGGAAGTCCGATGCCCTGTGCTCTCAGGAGCTCAGACTGGATGACCACAATGGTTCCTTCTGGCCTTAGAATTACGACAGTTCGGGGCAGCAGTTCATGGCAAAAGGCCAGGCCAATGTCTCTGTTCTCCTGTCGCCGGGACGACAGGCTGCCCTTGGGTGTATGGAACTGGTTCTAACCCACAGGCTCCAGTCTGGGAATTCAAACACCATCCCTCTTCCCCACCCCCGTTCCTTAAGCTGTGTCTGCAATAAATACCCACCCACCCCCAGGTGAATGGGGGTCACAGACCCAGCATGCTGGCCTTGCAGGGGGCCTGGCATGGAGAAAGGAAATGCTTCTCGTTCCTTCGGCCAGTGGAAAGACAGAGGCCTTAGGAAAGGGCAGTACTGCCCGGTGCTCGCTGGCACCCGTCACCAAGGGCCTGGGGTGGGGAGGTGAAGGAAAGTCTACAGAGCCTCACTGCAGTCACTGGCTTTGGGAAGCGAAGATTTCACTCACCTTCCCCATCTCCTGGCTGGGGATAACTAACAAGACGAGCGGCTTCAAATGGATTTGAAGAAAGAATCTTCAGTGAAGTTTCTTTGCCTACTTTCAAATGCTATTATTTCCATTCCGGATCCTAGGTAATACAGTCAGACAAGTCCAACATGTCTCGTGACTTCGGAAGGATTCTATTTTCATTCTCTAACACAGCCTCATCCTATCAATCTCTGATGGACACACACGCCCTACGCACAGCAGCCCCCACTTTCAAATCAATTTCAGATACAAAGGTTGATTTGCTTGAAAAATGAAGCTGCCCTTCACAGGGGTAATAAAGAGATCAATACTAGTTCCATCGACTTTTTTTTTCCCCCATTGCCATTATCCATCTGCACTCCCTGCATCCACTCAAAATCCCAAGAGGGGCTGAGCCGCCCGCACACTCAGACTTGCTACCCCTGCCACAGGCGATGTATGGTACCCACCCCTGGGCAGGCAAAAGGAGGTGGCAGGGGGAAATGGGAGAGAAATGGGCAGGTATTATTTATAATGCATCATTAATTTGGTGAACACAGCCTCATGTAAGGTATCCGTGAGCCCATTGCAGTCCCTTTAAATCAATGTATTTCCAGCTGTCCACATTTGTTAGAATTTTGCCAGTAAATTATCATTTAAACTATTGATCGCTAACGTTCCTCAGTGTGCATTCCATGTCTGCTGTTCAAGAGAACTTGGTTAGTTGCGGTTGGTCAGAATATGTCACATGGTACGGTGATTTGACGAGCCCCTGGCATGGACCCCACAGAGTGTGTATATAAAGTTTGAGTTCTGCAAGCATTTGCCCACATGGCTGGAATGTGCTTTGCGAAGACTTATGGGAAATGAACCCAGGAGGGATGCCGATATGGACAGAGAAATTAGAATGTGCAAACAACATTCATGTAACATGTTTGCAGCACATGCCCGCTGCAATCGCTCCTCCCCAAGGCCTTCATGGAAAATGTAGCACGTTAGAAACAGAACCAGTCAAAAAGATTTCATTCTAACAGCTTTGAGAAGAACAGCTCTTCAACCAAAATGCACATTTTTGCGGAAAGTTTTTCATTTTGATCAGAAAATTTTCATTTTTCAAATGAAAAAACAGTGTACAATTTTGGGGTTGTGGGGTTCCCCCTTCTGGCTCCGTTTTTCTATCCTCCCCCCCTCCCCCCACCAGTATTTTTCCTCCACTGGAAAAGGAGTGAAAGCAAACAGGAGAGAAGAGGGGGAAAACCCCTTAAAAACTTCTGAAGAAAAAGGAGATGTTTTCATTTGATTTGAAATGTCTCCGTTTTTGACCAGCTCTAATTATCAGCCTCCTCCTTCCCCGTACATCCACCTGCCCAAAGAAATCCAGTTAGCTCTTCCCTGAGATGATATTTCAGAAAGAGCGAGTAATAAAAAGTAGACCACAGAGTTAATAAATATTCACTGTCACCCGGTTATTGGAAGAGTCATTTCATAACATGACAACATCTGCCTGGAATAGCAGGCCATAAGGGTAAGCCATCCCCCCTCCCCTATACGTACACACACACACCCCAAAATGTCACTAGTGCAAGAGCCAGGCCTTTCCACAAAATTAACTGTAGCACCAACCTGGATTGTTATTTAATAATAGGAGCCCAAAGTACATTAGACACGTCACTGATGGGGGAACTGGGGCACAGAGAGGGGAAATGACTAGTCCCCAAAGCTGCACAGGGAGCTAAAGGCAGGGATAAAACCCAGGAGCCCGAACGGTTGCAAGCACCCGACTACTACTGGAAGAAAAGATCTGCATGCAGAGACCGGAGGAGATGAACAGCCCCTTGGGGGCGGGAAGGGGGGGGGACTGTCCCTGCTCCAAGCCCTTTATGTTATTTCTAGGTTCTTCTCTTTTCAGTTTTAATTTCACGCCCTGGTAGAAGAGGCCAAAAGCAAATGACATGAGCTTCTGAGCGGACAGCGTTTGCATCCGGCTCTCCTCAGACCCAGGTAAGTCCACTGGGCGTATGGCTCTTTAGTATCACACACGGGCTCGTTAGACATGCCTTGCCTAGCATATTTCTCATCCACGTTCCAGGCACCCTGGGACAGGAATCACTCAAGCAAAGGCAGCTAGCACTGTAACCTCCAATGTCTCTCACTAACAGCTGCTGCGGATGAATGGCATTTCCCAGAACCCCCCGTGGCCGAGAGGCAGGGGACAGATGAGCCCAGGTGTGAGACAGGCCTGGCTGGTGACATTTGATTAACCTCAGTGCCAATGTCGCCAGGGAGGAACCAGCCGCGTTTAATGGCAGGAGACGATTGGAAAAGGGCTGTGGTTTGTGCTGTTGGCCCACACCGCACTAAGGAGACGCCGGTTCGCACACTACAGCCGGAAGCATCCCCTGTGTTCAGCTGCTCCCCCCCTGCCGCAGCTGCAGGTAGGGTCACACAGCGGCTGTGCACTGCCCTCCACGCAGGCTGGGGGCTCCCAACCTGTCCCCGGCCTGTCACGGATTTCAATGCTGGAGCAGGCCCGGAGGAGACAAGACTCCCACTGGCTTTAACGGGCTGAATCAGGCTCCGAGACGCTGCCGGCTATGCTGGGTGCCATTCAGAAGTCAGCACCGGCCGACCGATGTGGCACACCACCATTTCCCGTGCTAAGCACAGGGGCCAATCACGACCTCTCAGCCTGCGCTCCTGGATTTGCATCCCCCTTCCAACTGCACGTCCTTCACCTAGTTACAGAGCTTGGGTTCGGAGCAACCCCCATGCCACGGAAGGCAAGGGAAGGAGAGCTGGTGCACTCAGACCCAGTGCAGGGGCAGGGGAGCCCGAGTACCAGATTTTACTCTATTGCACAAATCGGGTCAGAAGGAAGGAAGGAGTTCGAGCCGCTGGTGAACCCAGGGTTATCCCTGGGAGCAGACGGGGACACATAGCACCAGGTGGCACCTCCATGCCCGTCCCGGCGTACACGCTGCATGTACCATCCCCGTTCTGCTGGCTGATATACCCAGGGCCTCTCGCCGTGCTCTCGTTGCTGGCCTTTTGCCAGCCCAGCATGACGGGGAGCATGGACGTGCCTGGCTCTGCACGGACCCAGCGGGGAGCTACAGTCTGGCATCACCTTGTTTGTGTTCTGCGGCTGTGGGTGCCGCTGGCGAGTGCCTGGTGGAGCTGCTTTGTGAGGGAACGCATGCAGCTGGGCTGTAGCTCAACACACGGGGCGGAGTGCTCCAGCTGGCGGCTTTGAGCCCAGGATTAGTAACTGAGTCACGGGCAGGTTTATTCCCCCGCCCCTAACATCACAGACATTTTAGCAATAACCAGACAATAAAATGCAAGGACCCGACTGCAAATCCCAAAGGTCAGTTAC